>BSBN01001378.1:0-1442406 GCA_027924645.1 Cunninghamia lanceolata
AGTGGAGTTGCAAGAAGGAGTGGCAGACATCAAGGATTCAAGATCTGAAGAAAAGTCAGACAAAGGAGCACTTCTAGGACTAGGGTGCCCGCAAAAGTGTCCTCCGCAGACAGATTTTAGAAAATAGAAGTTACAGGGCTAATCAGTGTCGGAAGGAGGTCTAGATTCCTCAAAAAAAGTAGGTACCTTGGACATGGGCACCCACACCAGTGTCCCCGACTATTCAGCCTCAGAACCCCAAAAATAGGTATTCTGTAATTTGTTATTTTACTCTTGTTTGTAAGAGCTTTTTCCGTCTTTCATCAATTTGATGTCGTATTTGCATAATTAGGGTTTTTAATGGTTAATTAGACACAAGAGAAGGAAAACTAATAATTAAATTCCCTAATCCAAGCTTCCCCTCATTTACAAGTGACATAGAGTATGATAGTGCTCGCCACTCGACCCTAGATCCTTCAATGTTAGGGTGAAAGGAGGATTCAAACATCAAAACAACAAAGATTAACAAAATCCAATTTTACCCTAAACAGTTCTAAATTTTGTGCACACTATTTTATTACTTTGAATCTTGAGAACTATTCATCCTAGATAAAGGCCTTAAGACTCATTAACACATGCATGGTCTATTACCCTATCTCCATGCACTTGTTAGGTATACCAAGTGACATAAAATAGAAGGTTTAATCATTTTAGAATAAGGAAAAAGTCCTTTCAATCATTTGTCAAGCACCATTTATGAGGACATGATGCATTAGATCGCACTCACTTAGAGTGCCCTTTCACTACTTGGATAATCATTATGTAGATATAACGAGATCCTGAATCACTATCTAAAATTGATGCTTCTTCGGTGAAACATCCGCATGTATATAATACTAGAACACCTATTTATTCCCCTTTATAGATGTTTATTCTCATATCACTGATGTGAGCAATTCATGGGATGAATAGTGTAGTCAATCAACATGCACTGAGATACCACCACCTTTGGAAAACTTGATAGTTATTCATACTCAGACATCTAATCTAAACATATTGTGGGATGAGTATTGTAGTCACTCAACATGAACTAAGCTTCCACCTCTACCTAGATTATATTAGTGTTTCCTTACCAATGGCTTCCTATGATTCTATTCAATATTACCATCCTTGTTTTCAAGATATAGTTCATTGAAATGACTACTTGACATATCTTTCAAGTTTTTTTAAGTCCCACCTTTTAGATTTGGAGGACACCATTGAGGGCATTTCTTTCCTCTTTTATGGTATTTCTTCAATAGCTTCATTATTTTCAGAACATGTTCTATATATCTTTCCACTTGGTTTTGAGCAATTGTCTTCTTTAATTAGGCTTGGGACTCCTAATTTCATCTTGGCACCAATCAACACCAACATGGGTATTGATTAATAGTTTCCAAAGACATACATCTTTTTTTTTCTTATCACTTTTCCTTCATGGATTAGGAAGAGATTTTACATGCACCTATGAGTCTACTTCTTCTTAAGGGAAGGAATATTGTCTAGCGAGCATAGATCTTCATTAGCGTTCACTATCATCCTTCCATCTCCAATATAGGAGGCATCATATCTTGGGGTATACCATCTCTCTCTCTCTCTCTCTCGCTCTCTCTCTCTCTCTCTCTCTCTCTCTCTCTCTCTCTCTCTCTCTCTCCTCTCCTCTCTCTCTCTCTCTCTTCTCTCTCTCTCTCTCTCTCTCTCTCTCTCTCTCTCTCTCTCTCTCTCTCTCTCTCTCTCTCTCTCTCTCTCTCTCTCTCTCTCTCTCTCTCTCTCTCTCATCCTCTCTCTCTCTCTCTCCTCTCTCTCTCTCTCTCTCTCCTCTCTCTCTCTCTCTCTCTCTCCTCTCTCTCTCTCTCTCTCTCTCTCTCTCTCCTCTCTCTCTCTCTCTCTCTCTCTCTCTCTCTCTCTCTCTCTCTCTCTCTCTCTCTCTCTCTCTCTCTCTCTCTCTCTCTCTCTCCTCTCTCTCTCTCTCTCTCTCTCTCTCTCTCTCTCTCTCTCTCTCTCTCTCTCTCTCTCTCTCTCTCTCTCTCTCTCTGGGGAGTTCTATTATTGTATGTGGGTACCTAGCATGACCTCATTATCATGACCTATTTCTATTTCCTCCTAAGTTACACTTAAGGGGGTGTTAATGTAAATATTATGCTTCACTAAATATAGTGTTGATACTAATTAATAAGGTTACATAGGATAATAGGATTATTTATTTATGCTCAACTATGTAGGTAATAATGGCATGTGTAACCCTTGATTTGAGTTAATGATTGCCACCACTTCCTCATCAATTCTGGACTGGTGGAATTTAGGTGCCACCTCTATCTTAGTCAATTGAGTTAAATCACCTCCTAATTGAGAATGATTGAGTTAACTCATGACATCTTGGATATGTGTCATCCTTGACTAATGCATTCAAGAAGCCTATATATTTATACTTTACTCTTTGTAATTTTCTCTATTATATTAAATTTAACACATCTTTACTCTCCAATATGGATTTGTTATTAGCTCATAGACATTATGTCCTATATATATTTTGTGTTTATGATAAATTCTATCACAATAGCGTATAAATAGTTATTCTAGCTAGATGATAGTGCCTAGACACTTGTGTTAGGTGGGTACTAGTCTCCTCAATTAAATTTCAAAATATTACTTTACATTCCACTTTGTGTCATAAACCCTACAAGATTTAAACGGTAACTTTCCTCAAAACTTTGTATAGGATAATTTTAAAACTCCTTTTCCATCCAATTTTACTAAGTCATTCACATTTGAGAAAACTCCATACCATTCAATCCTCCAACATACATGTAGATTGTATAGATTCCATTAGAGAATTAGGATAACAAGTTGAAGATTGGAAATCCAAGAATTGAGAACCCCCCTTGATCCATCAACTTATTTATCCCATGCGATTTCCCTTCCCTCCTTCCATTTCTTGCATCGATTTCTTCATCCTCCCATTAGAGAGCCATTAGAATCCAATTTCCCTCACCATAGCTAAATCCCAAATCTAAAAATCATCTCCATTGTTCTCTTAACCAAATCTAGGGCATTCCCAATTCTTTTTCCTCAATTAAATTATCTATGTGATCCTTTTAATATCCATTTTGACTCCATCACTCTACAACATCACTTGTTTTAGTTTTTCTTTCTAGGGTTTCATCTCCTAGTCACCATATTCTACACACACCACCACCACTTTATCATTAGGTTTTCAACAACTTAAAATCTTCCCTATTGTTCTTTGTGGAACTTGAAGAACATGTATTAAATAGGAGACTGACTAAGATAGTCTCATTTATAGCACACCCTTTTTCCCTTTCCTACCACATATAGCTCAATGTTTCTCAGTATTGAGAGTAGAGCTCATGTTATACAAATAGAAGGTGTTGGCACCCCATTCAAAAATTGCAAAAAATCCTTAGTCATGTGATAAATTGTTGTTTTGTCTCTTCCCCATTCCCTAGTCATGTCTTAAAGTTGCCAAAAATCCAAAGAAAATCTAAGTATGGCTCTTCCTTGCCATTTTTGGGTCTTGCAGGTTTTTAGCTTCCTAGGGGTCCTTTACACCTTGGAACCTTGTCCTCATGTCCTCAGATTCCTCTCTTTCCTGGTTACCCTACTTTCCCTTTCCTTTTCAGGTTTTTAGGTTTTCCTGAAACCTAGGAACTTGGTCCCTACATCTCTTTTTTGCTCAATTCCCTGAAACCCCAAAATTTTTCTTTCCATGCATTCCTCTTCCTTTTTGGGTTTTCAAAAATCTAGGGCTTTCAGGAATCTAGGGGTTCCTGGAACTTCACACTTGGTTCCAAGATCCTTTAGTTCCCTAGTTCCCTAAAACCTTGGTTTGCTACTCCCTTTTCCCTTTGGTCCCATGGTTCCAAGTTTCCCATGTCCTAGTCTTGTTCTTGATCCCAAACCCAATCTTATTCCCATTCACTATATGCTCTAGTTCCCCAGTCCCCAACCCTTATCAGACCTCAATTCCCACCTTTCCTCAATTCCTAGTCACTGATCCTTCCCAAGCCCCTGATCACATCCTTCTGCATCTCCCAGTCTGCTTCCCAAACCTGATCCCAATCCTATTCCAATTCTTGATGCCATTCCTCTTCCTAGTCCTGTGTCCCTCCTGAACCCTGAATCTTGGTCTTCCCTATTCCTCTATCCCATCCCATTATTCCAAGTTGCCCCTAGAACCCTAGTCCCCAGTCCCTAAGTTCTCTTAGACCCTAGATTTATATCATTCCCCTCCTTGGTTCCCAGTCCCTCCTAACTCTTGATTTCCACTCCTTTATTTTTTACCTATTTCGTCGCAGGTTTTTGAAACCCCTTGGGTCCTCTGAACTTGGTCCCTAGGTCCCTTTGTTCACTATTTCCTCATAATATTGCATTCCCTTTTCCCTCATCCTTGGTCCCTCATGGATATGGATCCCAACCTACCACATTGCAAAATCTGCATGTCTATGTGTCCCTTAGAAATCTAAAACCCCGATAGAGTGCAATAGATGCAATGGGACATCTTAGCGACTTCTAGATTTTCCATTATTGATTCGATTTGACCCCTGCAACTCCTCAAAAGCCAAATTAATATCCAGATACATCCAATCTTCCCTAGACACAATTTCACATGCAGTTCTCATGCAATGGTTGGTAAAAATAATGAATTTCATGGGTTTCTTTTATCACTACATTCATGGTGGTGGGTGAGTTCAAAATTATATATGCTCTTCAATTTCCTACCTACAGATTAGGGCATGTGACCATCATAATATAAATACAGGTTCTTTTCTCTTTGCATGGGTTGGTTTTTCTTGTATTTTGTAGGCAACGAAGGTACAAATCTTTCTTAGGGTCTCAAACAACCTCAGGTTCAAGTCTTCAAGATGCAGTAAGGTGAAATGTATGAAGATTAGAAGGTATAACTAATATCAGTCTTGAACTTCTCCATTGTTATCTACATTTCTTTATGGAAATCCCTAAGTCACAACTAGGGTTCTCCTTTGCCATTTTTATGGTATGATTGTAACAACAAATATGATGAATGTGACAAACTCTAAAGATGCCACATACTTGGTGGTGATCATTTTTGAGTTACATATGGATGAATGTAATAATGTATTACTAACTATATTCATTTGTAGTCATCATGTTTTAATGCATCTAATATTCAAAGAGGCTCTCATATATTTATATGGTGTTGTTTCCCTTTGATGAACCTATGATTTTGCATCCCATTGAATAGGCACCAGTCTGGAAAGTATTGATCACCTACACACTTTTAAAATGACCAATATCTTTCAACTGTGAAGTAGAAACAGGTCTTAACTTGCATGCATCTTTTGGTTCTACACTTTAACTAGGGAATATCTTTAGCAAGCCAACCAACTTTTTATCTAAATGAACTAGATTTGCATACCTGCACCTTGCCTTGTTGCAATGATTCCATTATTAGCTTTAGAAGAGATTAATAGGAAATAGGTTAGCTTTTGATTCAGTGACAACCTTTGGGGTCAAAACTACCATCTGGGTATACCATTGTTATGTTACCATTTCATATACTTTGTGTTGCAATCAATCTTTGTTGAGGGATACCTCTTGGACCAATCTCCTAAGTTTAGATGAGATTGAAGAGAAGGGGAGATTACCCACTCCTAACAATTGGCCCTTGATTATCCTCAACTTGTTGATGAGCCACTTTCATGTCTCCTTGATGACATGTCTGGCCTAGGAGATTAGGAAAAACTTTAGGGTTTTGAACCTACTATTTTGGCATCGTTGTCAAGGATAAAGTTACTTTAGTTGTTTTTAGGTTATAGGCATCTGGAGATATTTTTAAAACTTTAGTAATAGATTTGTAGTTGTGTAGTGTGTTTGGGTAAGTCGACATCCCATCAACTTACACCAAAATTTGGGTGGCATTTCTAGGGAAGTCTGATTCTATTTATAAGTTTTTGTATCTTTGCAACTTAGTGAAATTTGATAGGTTAGTTGTAGTCGTCAATTACCACTATCATTTAACTTTATCAATCCATGGTGGTGTCTAGAGCTATCTATGGTAAGGTCTTTTCCTTGGGGGGTTTTACTCAAGGTGATCCTATTCTAAATTTGGAATGAAAAAGAAAGTATCTTTGAAATTATGAAAAGAAAGTACACAATCTATACTATTGTTGCTGAAACACACTTACAAAAATAAAATGTTACACTAATGCTAAATTGAAGTAATGAATTTAAATTTTGAATTAAAGACTACACTAATGCACACATAAAGATAAATGTTGAAACAAAATTAAAGAATGCTACGACTAATCAAGACTAATGTTGGAATACACTATTTTTGTGATTATCTAATAATCTTGCAGGTAGATGATAACAAACACACAATACAGAGTCTACTTAATGACACCACATAAATTATAATGCATAGCAAAGAAACTACAACTATGAAAAAAAATACCGGTAGATCTCCTCCTTCAGGTAGAGTGGGCCCTACTCTTCGTCTGGAAGGTTCTACCTAAATTAACACCAATTCTAGTAAACTGTATCTTTATTTTCATGCAAAAGGAACCCAAAATGGGCATATACTTACATGAAAGGAAATGGGGCTTATTGTCTTCAAAGAACAGAGAACAAAAATCTTAAACTACTGCTCCTTTGGCTCACTTTTATACATCAGAGCCTTATTTATTAGACAAGACTAAACTGACTAGAGACTAAAACAAGGCTATACTCCTTTCTATCCTTATTCTTAAATAGGGAGTCTCTTATTATAGGACAAAATGAGGCATAGAAGATAGATCCTCAGTTAAAGGAACTGCATTGAAGCAAAGCTTTAGTTGACTTATTCTTTTAACAGATTGTGAAGAGAATTGAAGTTGGTTGGAATGGTGGTGATTGATGACATAGTTAAGGTCACCTTATCTCCAGTGTAACACATATTGGAATTGATATTAGTGTGGATCATGTTGATGGATCCTTGATTCAAGGAAAGGATGAGTGGCTGCAATGTTGCGTGGCATTCCAGAGCTATTCAGAGCCAATTGTTTTCCTTCTATGAGCAGCTCTGAAGAGATCTGAAGGATCTAGTTCAGCAGCTGATTTTATCACAAAATCACAAGTTTCCATACATATAATTTATAAATTATAATAATAATCAATAGTTTCAACCTTTTGAAAAATAAATACCAAACACATTATTCATCCATTTATAAAACAATTATAACTACTTATAATATATTTAAACATGCCAATGTCCATCAAAGTAAACGTATTATAATGTCTGCTATGAAAATAAAACACATATATGACCAAGATCATTAAAATCCATGTGGTTCTAATAGTGAAATAAGTTTCAAAGTAATCTCTTCCAAGTGGGGAGTGTCGACTCTGTTTAGGTCAACACATAAGTTAGTTTGAAATTGAAGGATTTTGAAATGGATCAAGGGAGGAGGTACCAAGATCAGTTAGCACCTGAAAGCTCCTTAGACCATACAAGAATCCAATGAAATAGATGGAGAGCAAGGGATACCAGTGAGTCCTCTAGACCAAATACACATAATCACGTAGGTACTTCTAGTAGAAATGATGCATTTGTAGATTTAAGAAATCAGCATCAGTATACTTCAAAAGACACTGCTGATAATCTACTCAGAAATAATAGAACAATTATAAGTGATTAGGATGTTTGATTAAATGAAAATATCATTGGTAGGGGGGAGAAGGGATACATCCAAATGTGCACAAGGGAGGGCATTTGGTATGCCAAACCTAAATTTAGAAACATACATGGTTGTTTATGGTCCTACTTCACCTACAGGGTCACAAATAAATGAAAATGACACTACTTTCCATGATGCTAGTTAGTCAACACATTCTGATGTAGAAGAGAGGGAAAGGATTCTCAATGAAGAGTTGAACTTTCTTGATCATATCAGATAGAGAAGATAGGAACAACAAGTAGGAATTGAACAAGTTGTACTTGCTTAGCAAGCCCAACAACTAGGTATGCATCAATATCATGGTTAGCCCCATCCAAATCAACAAGTAGTCACCTAGGTTAGATTTACCATGTTCCTAATCAACCACCGCAGCATCCAAATCAACAATTTGATAACATCCCAAATTCCTAGACCTACATTTCGAAGATAGACCCAAAGGTTCCCTCCAATTAGGCATCCTTTGGGAGTAGAAAGACCTACAAACAACTAGACTTCTTTGGTATCCCTAATTTTTTAAACCCTATTCCAAATGAACTAAGAGGGAAGATTCCTAGGTTTTAGGGTAATAATGTAGTCACTAGGGAAGAACACTTGAGACACTTTATTAATATCATAGATGAGTATGAGATAGATCACGAGGATGTGATGAAGTTATTTGTTCATTCACTAGAGGAAAGTGCCAAGGAATGGTACAAAGGTCTCCCTGACAACAATATTGACTCATGGGAGGAGTTCATGAGGGTTTTCAAGTCACAGTATGGGGATAGGATTGATCCTAAGTTTTACATACATGAACTTATAACCATCAAGAAAGGGATTAACAAAATAGTGGTGGACTTCAATAGTAGGTTCATCATGACCATGAGGAAGGTGCCTCCAAATCTAAGACCAAATGAATCAATATGTTTAGTATTGTATTATGATGCATTTGATTCTAATATTGGGTATTCTCTAAGGGACAAGAATCTCCAAAATTTGAGGGAGGCCTATTCCATAGCCATCAACATTGAGAGTAATATGAGATCATCATGTAAGAATGTCAATAGATCAGATGTAAATATCTCCTAGCCAAATAGGGCAACTTTGAATAAGCCTCTCACAGTTGAGGATAAATTGAATAAGCTCATGGGAACTATGAGAGATTTATCCTATAAAGTAGCAAGAAATGAAAAAGGGCTGCCACCTCAAGGTGCAACAACACATTTCAATGAAGGCCAAAGGTTGCATAATGGGCCTTACAACACTAATTAGTCTAAGAGGCCACAACAAAATGATAGACAGGAAACTCTAAAACAAGTAAGATTCAAGTGGAAGAATGAGGAGAAAACTGCTCTCCATTTGAGAAGAGATCATGCCAACTTTTAAGAGGTCTCCTCATGTTGCAAGGCATGTTTCCTTCCCGATGATTCATCAAATTGTGCAGTTTCTCATTCAATGAGAAGAGAAGAAGATTTTCATAATTAAGAGGGTGGAGTCAAATACTATGAGGATGAGATTAATCAATATGATACATAGGGGTATGAATAAATTTATGAAAATTATGATTATGGTATCTATGAGGAGGATGATCATGCATTCCAATATGATCATAATGCAGTATAAAGCAATATGAGCTTCCTGCTCATGATTTTGAGCGTTTGAGAGATCTCATGCACAAGAAATATAAGTAGTCCAAGCCACATGATAAATACATGAAGCCCCTAACTAATGCATCTATAATGTAGGTTTAGGGTGGATACCAATTGAGAACTAGGTATGTTCCTATACAAAATAACTCTTCTACAAAACCAAGTAGAAATGAAGTTTAAACTAAGAAATAAAAGTAGAAAATGGACAATGAGAGAAAGAGCAGTCATGTCCAAAAGAAGGTGCTTGAAAAGAACAAATTCCCAATGTAGTAGCCAATAGCAAAAAGAAAATATGTACAAAAAACTCCAACACATGTAGTGCAATTAGCTGCTGCACCAATCCCAAAGTCTAGAGTTCAAAGAATGACACCAAACAAGATCAATCCTAGCTATTAAAAGGACAGAAGAAGAGCAAAGGAAAGAAGATGGAACCAAAATTAAGGACAATATCTCTCATGGTCCTACCATACCTTTCATTCCTAAAGTACTTAATGTAATTGTTCCACATAGTACACCTTTTCCAAGTTACAACCCTATAGACATGCCCTAATTTTTTAGCCAATTTAGGATTTCATTAACAATAGGGGAAGTTCTTAGAATCCCTGAACATAGGGATAGGGTCTTATCATCTATCACTGTTGTCGGTGCACTAATGTAGCCTACTACTACCTTAGGTAATGATGATGAAAGTAAAAATGAAGAAGATATTGTAGAGGTGTATTTAGGGTCCTCCATTGTTAACAACTAGTTAGATGTTTATCCATCCTATACAACATTAATTGTTAATGGATTGCTATTACACAATTGTATGCTTGATTATGGGTCCTCTAATAATGTTATACCATTAGAGGTCATGAATGGCTTGGGTCTATAAATATCAAAGTCCTATGGAAAATGCTTTGCCATGGATTTTAGGGAAGTCAATGTGATTAGCCTTGTGAAATATGTAGAGGTCCAACTTGTTTCTTATCCTGATAAATCATTCCTAGTGAATATCATCATTGTAGATTACCCTACTAAGTGGGGTATGTTACTATCTAAAAAATGGGCAACCTCTATGGGTGGTAGTATCCAAATGGACTTATCTTATGCTACCATTCTTGTATATGGTGTAGATGTGAATTTGTACAGGGAGAAGAAAATGGAAGATGACATTGAGGATCGTTACAAGATAGTTGATGAAGCTAAGTTCTTTGATACTGAGATTGAGCATTTTATGGGATATTGTAATCAAGATGACCATGAGATTAATCTTGATCCTCCCCACCATGCCACTCCTATTTGTGATGCAAATGATTGGTGGATGATGTGCTTTGATGGTGCATGTTCAAGGGATGGTTTAGATGTAGGTGTTATTTTGGTATCACCAAATCAAAAATGTTCTAGGGTATCCTTCAAGCTTGATTTCTAATACACAAACAACATTCCTGAGTATGAATCTCTTTTGTTGGGTTTGACCATTGTTAATGGTGCATTAGGTCAAGAATGTTTACACATCCAAAGATAAAAGGTTGAGAGCATATAGGAATGCAGTGTGGGATACATTGGAGCTATTTGATGCTATTGCATCGAGTGGATTGAGAGGTCTGAAAACAAAGAGGCTAATAGTCTAGTTATTCTAGATTCAAAATTTAACTTACAATCAACTCCTCATTGTCAGTATGTTGTGGAGGTTCTCACAAGGTCTACCATTCTAGAAAACATCTAAAACTGACAATTTTTTATGACAATAATCAGATATATAGGTTCTTGAATTGTATGGATGAATTTGACAATCAGATGATATATTGGCAGCCTATGGTGGAGATTGAGGACAACAAAGAGACCTTATTTGGTAATGAGGTAGTGCAGCTAAAGACTAACACCATTCCTAAAGGGCTTATAGCACTTGAAATAATGTTTGACAGTGTAGATTATTTTTTATTAGGGGTAAAACAGGTTTTGAAGTGACCCAAAACCCTTTACAACCAAACATTTTCTAACAGAACAATAGAAAAAGAAATGGCAATAGCGAAAACACAGCCAAACATCAGCACCTCATATGCTGACCCATAGAGAAATAGTAGCACCACTACAACCAGAAACAACAGTTAATGAGAAAACTCACTAACACCCACTACAGCCACATCACAACACTCTTATAGTCAAAACAAGAGACCAAAGGTCACACACTTTCCAAGGTTTGAAACCCTTAGGCAAGGAAGCCCTTTTCCAAGGATCTAAAATAATTAGATCAAGAACACAGAGAATAATCCAGCAAAAAGGCAGCTCCTCGGAAGGAAACCCAGATAGCTTCACAACAGTCGCTGGGACATGAATAAACTTTCTCATCAAACCCTTGGTAGGATTGGACAAATAACCATCATACCCACCTTTATAAGCATCCATGCTCCACACACAGAGTATAATAACAAGGATTTCATTTTCTTCTAGCCCACAATTTAAAAACATCACTTTAGGGTTTATTCCCAAATAGGGAAAACTGCCTCTTGAAGACAAACTACTCCAAAGTAGAAATAGGGACCAGATCTTCCCATACAGAGTCTCACCCAAAGATAGATTAGAGACCTCCTTAGCCATGTCAAAATCTTGGATAATTTGGTGCTGGGGAACAAACCCCAACCCAAAAATCCCACCACCTTTGCTAGTCTATTCCTCATCATAGAAGAGAGGAGGCATTCACTCCTTTGTCATGCAACACCTTATCAGTCACCACCGACACCAAACACTCTCTATCCCTGGTTGACATCTTAAACCAAGTTTCTAAAATTTTTTGAATAGAGGAAGCCTCTGTAACCACTAAGGCCCAAGGGGAAGACATCCACCATGGGGCATGTGACTTTATTGAAGGCTAACCCTGATACACAGAGCCACCACAACCAAACTGCCCAGATGGTGGACCCCAAAACATAGAGTACCCACCACCAAACTGGTCGGCCTCCACCCTGAAGACCTCTGCCCTAACACAGAATTGCATGTTCTTAGCCCCGTATGGGGAGCAAGCAGGAATGTAACACCTGGTGGCCACATCCTCGACCTTGTCTGCATCTCCCCCATCATCTATATTTGTGCATGTAAATTTGTAGGGGACGCCTCTGCAACCACAAATGCCCTAGATGGAGGAAGGATCTAAATTCTCTGATCTCATGGCCTCTACCTTGAACCGCCAGACACTTGCATCCCCATCCTCATCGGCATCACCCTCTCCATTCTCCTCTATGATGTACAAACCAGCGCTCCTACTCCCGCTCCCACTCCCACTCTCCATCATAAAAAGAACCTAATTAACAGTGTAGATTGTTAGAGGAATAAAGGAAATCCAATTGAGGAAAATGATGTTGAGGTGTCAATTTGGGAACTGAGGTAGCCCCCAAGATGGTGTACATTAATAAGAGGTTTCAAGTAAATGTTGATTGCACTATTGAAGAAATTCAAGAAGTGTTTTGCATGGTCCTAGGATGAGGTCAAGGCTTATAGGGAGGATATCCTTTAGCACACCATTCCCCTCCAACCTGATGTAACTCCTTCAGATAGAAGACATGACCGATCAACCCCACTCTAGCTACCAAAATGCAAAATGAATCAACAAAGGTAAAATAAGGTGGTATAATCAAGCCTCTCTAACATTCAGACTGGGTATCTAACCTTTTCTTTATAAGAAAAAAGAATGGAGAGATAAGGTTGTCTGTAGACTTTAGAAATTTGAACATCAAGTCTCTTAACCTTGGACAATTATCCTCTCCCAAGCATGAACCATTTGTTGCAAAGGGTAATTAGATTAGAATTAATATCCATGATGGATGGATTCTCAAGGTACAACCAAGTGATGGTCAAGGAATCAGAGAAATATAAGACAGAATTTACAACTCCTTTGGGTACTTATGTTTATGTGAGAATGTCATTTGGTTTGAAGAATGCAGGTTCAAGGTTTCAAAGTGCAATGGATGTTTCCTTTGCATGTCTTATAGATGAGATAATGGTAGTCTGCCAAGATGATCTAATTGCATTCTCAAGGAAAGAAAAGACCACTATAAACACCTAGAGCTATGTTGTTCAGACATAATGTATCAAAGGATGGAGTAAGAATTGATCTAGAAAGTGTGAAGGCAATTGACCTCATTCTCCAGCCTAGATCAATCAAAGGTATCCAATATTTATTTGGACAAATAAACTTTGTGAGGAGATTTGTCCCCAACTTCATTGAAAAGACCAATGCTATTTCCAAGATGCTTAAAAAGGGACAATCAATCCCATGGAGAAAGGAACTAGCTAAGGCATTTGTTGAGATAAAAGAGGTTCTCAAAGATGTGCCAGTATTAGCAAGCCCATACTACTCTAAACCATTTCATCTCTTTTCTTTTGCTTCCTTCCACACTGTTATTGTTGTCTTAGTTCAGAAGAACAAAGATGGATATGAAAATCCCATTATATTTTTTAGCAAGTATTTACAAAGTGTTGAACTGAAGTACTCAACCATGGAGAATATGCATATGCCCTTGTTAAAGTTGTCAAAAAATTCAAGTCATACTTCATGAGAACAAAAAATTGTTGCTTATGTGCCACACTTAGTAGTGAAGGACATCGTCATGTAGTAGAAAGCCTCAGGGAGAAGATATAGATGGATCAACATGATCCAAGAATATGACATAGATGTGCAAATCACCAACTAGTTAGAGGTTAAGGTTTGGCAATGCTAATTTACATGCAGTACAGGTAAATGAAACATATTCAATTTTTGTTTTTAGCACTTGTCATT
Source organism: Cunninghamia lanceolata (assembly GCA_027924645.1). Taxonomy (NCBI): domain Eukaryota; kingdom Viridiplantae; phylum Streptophyta; class Pinopsida; order Cupressales; family Cupressaceae; genus Cunninghamia; species Cunninghamia lanceolata. The sequence goes on from BSBN01001378.1 coordinate 14,118, forward strand.
TAGTAGATGATCCATGTACAAAGATGTCATCTTCTATCTAGAGAACATGTGTTGCCTCCCAAGGATGAATGAAAATTAACAAAAGTCACTCAAATCGCAGTCCCAAAGGTATGTGATGATTCAAAGTGACTTAATGTGGAGGAATCATGAGGACCTATTGCTCAAGTGCTTGGATCAAAATTAGTTCATGAGAGTAATTGAGGAATGTCACTAAGGTATATGCGGACGACATTTTCATGCTAAAACCACAACACATAAAATAATTAGAGTAGGGTATTAGTAGCCAACATTATTTAGGGATGTTGTAGGACAAGTCAAAAAATGTGATGCCTACCAAAGGTTTTATGGTAAACTAAAGTATTTTGGTACTCTCCCTCTCATCATAGTCACAGTTGAAGCTCCATTTTAGTAATGGGAGATTGATTTTATATGATAAACTCAAGAAAAATCAAGTAACAGGTATAAGTGGATTCTTGTGGCAACTAACTACTTCACCAAGTGGGTTGAGGCTATTCCAACTCGCAATGCAATATCTAAGGTGGTGGTAGAATTCTTGATAAACAACATCATAACTAGGTTTGGTGTGCCACATAGAATTATTTCTGATAATTCCATGTGTTTTAGATCCCAAGATATTTTGGATATGTGTTCTAAGTATGGGATTAATCTGATCCACTCATCCCCTTATCATCCCTAGAGTAATGGATAGGCTAAGTCCAATAATAAGAGCCTCATGAAGATTATAAAGAGGACCCTATATGTGAACAAGAAGAGATAGGATGAAAAATTGAAGTATGCAGTTTGGGCTGACTAAATAACATTCAAGAAGGCTATTGTGAAGACCCCATTTGAGTTGGTGTATGGGATTTAGAATAAAATGCCAATCACACTTGAATAACCTATGTATAAACTACTACAAAAAACTAAGGAATGTGAAGATGATGTCATATCCATGAGGATGCACATGAATTCACTAAGCTAGATGATGCCATGAGTGCTAAAAATGAGAGGAATTTACTGCAACAGTAGAAGGTCAAACATTTGTTTGACAAAGGAATAGTTTAGAGGTATTTCCAGATCAATGATCTTGTCCTCATGTGGATCTCTAGATCAGAAGAAAAGGGTAAGCATGGACAGTTTGAGGCTTTATTGGTTGGTCCAAATCAGATCATTGAAAGATCCAGCCAAGATACATTCTACCTCAAGGGCCTAGAGGGAGAAGTGGTGGAGCTGCAAGTTCATTGATAGCATCTAAAGCACTATTTATCTTGAATAGTGAGGTACGTCTCTTTTTATTTTATTTTTTCCCCTTCATGTTTTTCCTTGTGTAAATATGTTTATGTTTTGCCTTGTTCCCTTTTTTGTGGTCTTCCCCCAGAGATTCTTCTAGATTCTCATTGTTCCTATTAGACACATGTCTTCAACCAGAGCCAATGTTGGTACCCCATTCAAAAATTGCAAAAACTCCTTAGTCATGTGCAACATTGTTGTTTTGTCCCTTCCCCGTGCCTTAGCCATGTCCTAAAGTTGCAAAAAATATAAAGAAAATCTAAGTCTGGATCTTCCTTGGCCATTTTTGGGCCTTGTGGGTTTTTGGATTCCCAGGGGTCCTTTGCACCTTGGAACATTGTCCTCATGTCCTCAGGTTCCCTATTTTCCTAGTTCCCCCTACTTTCCCCTTCCTTTTCTGGTTTTCAAGTTTTCTTGGAACCTAGGAACTTGGTCCTTGCATCCCTTTGTTCCATGATTCCCTAAAACTCTAAAATTTTACTTTCCCCACATTCCTCTTCCTTTTTGGGTTTTTAGGAATCCTAGGGTTCTTGGAACCTTTGCACTTGGTTCCAAGATCCTTGAGTTCCTCAATTCCCTAAAACCTTAGTTTCTTGCTCCCTACCCCCTTTGATCCCATGGTTCCAAGGTCTACCAGTCCTCAGTCCCAATCTTTTTCCCAATCCTGGACCCAATCTTGTTCCCATTCCCCATCCACTTTGGTTCCTAGTCCCTAACACTTCCTAGACCCTAGTTCCTACCTTTCACCAATCCTCGATCCTCAATCCTTCCCAGACCCTAGATCCCATCCATCTCCACGTCCTTGTCTACTTCTAAGACTTGATCCCGATCCCATTATAGTTTCTGATGTCATTCTTCTTCCTGGTCCCGTGTCCCTCCTAGACCCCGAATCCTTGTTTTCCATGTTCCTCTATCCCATCCCATGGTTCCAAGTTCCCCTGGAATCCCAGTCCCTAGTCCCCAAGTTCTCCCAGACCCCAAATTTCTATTGTGTCCCTCCTTGGTTTCTAGTCCATTTAGACTCTCAGTTCCCACTCCTTTGCTTTTCCCCATATTTCCTTGTAGTTTTTCAGATCCCCTTAGGTCCTTTGCATTTGGTCCTTAGGTCCCTTTATTCCTCAGTTCCCCATAATCCTGTGTTCCCTTTTCCCTCATCCTTGGTCCCTCCCAGGCTTCAGATCCTTACCTACCCCATTGCAAAATACGTAGGTCCATGTGTCCCCCAGAAGCTTGAAATCCTAGAAGAGTACAATAGACATGATGGGACATCTCAGTGACTTCCAGATTTTCCATTACTAATCTAATTCAACCCTTACAACTCCTCAAAGGCCAAATTCACATTCAGATGCATCCAATGTTCCTTGGACATGATTCCACATGTAGTTCTCACATTGTGGTTGGTGAAAATCACAGATTTAGCATGTTTCTTTCATCCCTGCATTCATGGTGGTGGTTGAGTTCAAAATTATAGATGCTCTTCAATTTTCCATTTTTGGATTAGGGTACACGATCATCATGATATAAATATAGGTTCTTTTCTCTTTGCACGGGTTGGTCATTCTTGTATTTTCCAGGCAGTGAAGGTGCAGATCTTTCTTAGGGTTTCAAACAATGACAGGTCCAACTCTTCAAGATGCAGCAAGGTGAAATGCATCAAGATTAAAAGGTATAACTAATATTAATCATGAACTTCTATATTGTTATCTACATTTCTTTAGGGAAATCCCTAAGCCACAACTAGGGTTTCCCTTTTCCATGTTTTATGGTATGATTGTAACAACAAATTTGATGAATGTGATAGATTCTAAAAACACCACATACTTGGTGGTGATCATTTTTGAGTTACATGTGGATGAATGTTTGTAATAAGGGATTAATACTAAGTATATTCATTGTTGGTTATCACATTTTAATGCATCTGAATACTCAAAGAGGCCCTCATATAATTCTATGTTGTTGTTTCCCTTTGATGAACCTATGACTCTGTAGCCCATTAAATAGGCATCAGTCTGGAAAGTATCGATCGCCCACACACTTTTAAAATGAACAATATCTTTCAAATTTTAAATAGAAATAGGTCTTAACCTACATGCATATTTTGGTTCTGCACTTTAACCAGAGAACATCTTTAGCAAGCCAACCAAGTTTTTATCTAAATGAACTAGATTTACATACTTGCATCTTGCACTACTATAATGATGTGATTTTTATCTTCATAAGAGGTTAACCAAATAGTAGGCTAGGTTTTGATTCAATGACAAACTTTGGGGTCAAAACTACCATATAGTTACTACTGTTGTGTTATCATTTTGTATACTTTCTGTTGCAATTAATCCCTATCGAGGGATATCTCGAGGAACACCCTCCTAAGTTTATGTGATCTAGAAGAGAAATGGAGGTTACCCACTCCTAATAGTTGGCCCTTAATCATCCTCATCCTATTGGTGAGCCACTTTCATTTCTACTAGATGAAATCCCTGGCCTAGGAGATTAGGAAACACTCTAGGGTTTTGGACCTGCTATTTTGGGAACCAACAGAAGGAAGCTTAAGAGCTAAAGTGAGCACCCTCTAAATTTTTTGGAACTCCTAGGAATAGATGATAGCACCCCTATACATAAATTGCACCCATCCAACACTACTGTATCACCTCGTAACAATTTTGCAGTGCCTAGTGTAGGTAGCACTACCATTTAGTGCAACTATAGTGCCCAAATTCTAAACCTTCTTAGATCTAGTCTATATTTCCCCAAATGTAGTTTGACCCCTTCCTAATCTATTTCTAGCATTAGGACCTTCATTATATAGGTGCACATGTTCCCATTTTATGTTTCTTTCCTATAGAAAACTCATATACACTTGTTGTTTCATGGAAGGGATAGAATGGTACAACAAGAGAAGACAAAATGCAATGAGTAGTGGAAAGATATGCATATGTTATTAGTAAATGAGATTGAATGGTATTGTTGATGGTGATGTTAGTCACAACCAAGCACACAAAACAAAAGTTACACAACAACCCTTGTTTATCCTGAAAGATATGATGAATTCAAAGAATTCATGATCCCAAGTCCCCGTTGATTAGTTCATAATCTACTGATGTTGCTCTGTGGTTGATGTGTGTTGTTGTTTTCCATTTTGGGGCCTTACGTAGATCTATAGATTCTATTCCTGCAACAATGCTATGCATGGAGGTTACTCTACATAGTATATATCTCCAAATGATGTGTCTAAGTTGATATTTGTATGAGTTTCAGTTATCTACGGAGTGTCAGCATATTTCTCTGTTCTACTTAATATTCATCATGATGTGCAATTATGAAAGTGATTTCTATAAATTAAAATGAGAGAAAAGGGTTAGAGAGTGAGATTCCTAAAATTACTTGACTAAGATCACTGATCCACATACATGTTCCCATACAGTAATGGAGAGAAGAAAACTAAAATCATACTTCACCAGGATAGTCCACAAATCCACATAATTCAGTGCAAATCTTTAGGGGAAAAGTTGATAACAACATGCAATGAAATGAAAGTGCCTCTATAGAACACAACATTCACCAGTACATATCCAGAAATCAACTTGAAGATTACTTAAGTTTTACAATCAAGATGTAATCTGAAGCTTCATCTCCGTATAGTATGTTCATAAAATAGGTACATTTACAATGATCTAGGGAAAGGACCTTGATTGTTTGAACAGTTCAGTCCCCACTAGTCTTAGTAATCTGATCTCTTGCCTAAAATTACTACAGGTCTAATATTGTATGAATGACCTCCCCCTTTGTACAGTACAGGGGCTTAATATATGTGGCTTTGACTTGCCCCAGAATGGTTCTAAAACCCTAGGAGATCGATGGTCCGCAGCCATCAGATGCAGCATCAAACGGTGGGGAATGAATCCTGCCAAGAATTCGAGCAGTATACCCAGACTCCACGCCGCTCCCACATAAAGTCTCCATCTGTAAACCCTCTCGAATTAAAACCCCCTTGGGATCTGATCCGTCATTAAGTTTCAGCTCCTTCTTCAACTGCAAACCTACAAAAATAGACCGGCAATAAGTATCATCATTTAATAAACCTGCAGGAAAAAAAATAGCTACTAAATCTAGTCATGACCGCATGATTGCAGAAATTGGGCCCTAAATCCGTGAAAATCGCGCGTCCAAAATGCATATTCTGCACTAAAAAAAGTCGGGTCAACCATAGTTGAACGAAAAAATGCATTCGGCTCTCAAATCGGCTTCAAAAATCCATCGCTTCGCCTTTCCCGCCTTTTCGCTTGTTCAAATCTTTGTATCTTTTGAATGCATGTTTTCCTTGTATATCGGGCTTGTATGTATCTCTTCATACACATGTACATACAAAGAATATTCCGTGCCTAACCCCTTTTGATTCCACCTTTGTATGTTCCTCAATGTATACCTATCGGAATGTATATCTCAATATACAAGTCGGACGTGATACACAGGATATATCGCTTTTAAATTCATTTGGATTCCGGCTTGTATGTTTAACTTTGCATATCGGCATGTATATCACAATATACAAACACCAAAATATACAAGCACTTAACTCTATCTTATGATTTTTCAATTCCACTCAATGTATAAATGCATTGTATCTTTTAGATATTCAATTCGAACGTGATACAAGCATTTAATAAGATTTTACTTTCTTTTTGATTCCGCATTGTATGTATTAAAATGCATGTAATAATATACAAGGCGCGAAATATACAAGGACCTTTTGTTATTTCATAGCCATTTCAAGTCCGCCCCCTTGTATATTTCATTTGTATGTATCCTCCAATATACAATGAATTTTCTATTTTGGACCTTTATTTCGAATCTGGCTTATATGTCAAGCAATGCATCCTGCAATGTATTTTTGAATATACATGCCCACGAAATATACAAGGAATTTTCCTTGTTTAACAATCACTTCAAGTCCGCGCAATGCATATAGACAATGTACATTGGAAACGTATGTAAAAATATACAAGCCCGCGGCATACAACAAATTAACCTTGTTTCATAACATTTGAATTATGCGCCATGTATAAAGTGTTTGTACATTTGCCTTGTATGTTTCGACCTGCCAAACATACAACATGAGATACATGCAACGAAATTCAAACCTTCATTCATTTTAACTCTAAAACCATTTCGGATCCATCCTGTATGTATATTTCAAAACTTTTATTTAAAATGCATACAAGGAAAAAGACATACAATCAGCTTTGTATATGAAAGCGATATACAAAGGGCATTGTATGTACATTTCAAACGACCCAATAACCCTACTTTATGAACCCAATTGCAAATGCGACTAAGCATAAAAATGACTTTGCACATACAAAGGACTTTGTATATGCAAAGCGATATACAAACCTGAATGTACATTTTACCAAAATGCTCATAACTTGCAAAATATGGTGAATTTTGAGATGGTTCAAAAAGCAACCCTAGCTCATTTTTCACAAGGAATCCAACCATATTATGCCCTGGTACTGAAAATGCATTTTTCTTCTAATTTTAACAAAGTTTGTAATTTTCACCCTCTTTTTCCCTTTTACCACCAAACTGACCCACACACAAAAGCAAAAAAGTAAAGCAACAGCAGGGGTCCTCATTTTGCTAAGTAGTAAAATGGGGCGTGTTGTGAACATCACAACAACTAGCAACCAAACAAAACAATTAAATTCAAACCATTAAAGAAAACAAAATGAAATAAATTCATAATTTCCAACTATCTTTTCTGCAAATCATTATCCAACTTGAGACTCAATGTATTCAATAAGGGTGCATGAATTTTCATTTTTAGTTTAAGTGTGTGCACGTGATTAATTATCCTCATCTTGAAGATCGGTTGAACAAACCAGTGACTGATATTAGCCTACGTAGTTAAGGATATTCCCTCATAGCCAACCAGATATAGCCTTGCTGCCAGCGAGCATCCATAGCCCCGGCAAGGTTATCGTTACAATTCTCCTAAGTAGAGCCCCACTGCCAGCGGGCGTCTATAGCCCTGGTAGAGTTACTTAGATGGCTTAATCTGGATTTTTAGTATAATCCATTTTATTTATTTTTTTAATAATTTTTTATATTTTATAGAGATTTCATAAGATATTGCATTTGTAACTTCATGATGCAAGGAGTGGTCACTTGCTGAAATCAAGCTGAGAATTGTAATGGTAGCAAGGGTGACCTCTGATTTTTCACCTAATATCTACACTGGTAAGTTCAACAAACCCAAAGATTTTAGGTGTGTCATCGTGAGAAACTTCCTTGAATACTCAACCCATAGTTATTGAATACAAAATTTCACAAGTTAAACAACTTTCTACATTCATGATAGTTACAACAAGTTATGCATAAATTTCAAACAATTAACCTGAATGTTCTAAATTTTCTATTGTTTTCAGTGGTTGTTAGTCTGCTCCTATATACTCTAAATCAAAATAAGCATCCCTGTTGAGGAAAACAACAAAGCAACCAAAACAAACAAGCAGACTGTACAAACAACTAACCTACGAAAGGAAACAACAGAAAACAAAACAAGAAAGCAAAAAAAAAGAAACAAAACAACTACTCTACCAAAATATACACAAAAAGACACTATAAGGCAAATAAAACCCAAGAAAAGACCCAAAGACACTCGTATTTGCATATTTCCTTAGATTGTACAGGAGCATTAGGGTATTAGTTATGGTTCTAATCTTAGCAAATTCATCTTTGTATTCTAAAAAATATTTTTGTATTCTAAATTCACTGTGTTTAACAGAATAACTCTTAATGATCAGCAACTGAGGAAGCTCATCATGTTCATGATTAATCCATATGCATGTCTTATCTCTTGAGTTTCCATAATCAAAATAATATTCAACATTATTCACTATGGAAGGGAAAAATACAACTTGGTGTATCTCTGATTCCATTGGACATGCTTGTTTGTTGAAAGCTAGTCCTCCATTTGACTCTGCACTTTTATTGCTTGGCTCACTGTTTGGTCTCACTTCGAATTGAAGGATGTATGGCTCTTGATGGATTATTTCTTCATCTTTATCTAGCTTTGTTCCTTCATTTTGGATGTATATCTGATTCTTGACTTCAGGAAGCGCCTCAAGGTTTTCATTAATTTTTAATTCCATCATGTCTAAGCAGGCATTACAATGCCTTTCTGAATGTGCTTCTTCATGCAATCTGCACCAACTTTCAATCAAGATATCATTAGTGAGTAAACCTAATATTTGGCTACACTGTATATTTCTAGACAAGTACAATTCAAAATTCTTGAAGCGATCTTCCTCATCATTATCCAATTTCATCTCTCTATTTTGCAAACTTATGACTTTTGACTTCAGGAAACACCTCAACGTTTTCTTTAATTCCCTGCACATCAGTATCTAAATGAGTATCTTCATCATCATAACCTGATATACAGAAATTTATCATTTCTAAATCATTTGACTATAAAGGTGAAACAACTTTTGATTGATAAGAATACTCCCCTGTTTCATTTTCAAAATGACATTGGATTGGCGTTTGATCATGCATAACAACTCCAAAGTTTTCTGCATCTTCAACTTTTACGAATTGTTCATCAAGTATTTCACATTTTCCATCCAGTAGAGTATCTGGTTCCATTGACCTGCAACATTCTTGCATTTGATCATTCAATTTAAAAAAGTCAGGTAGTAAATCAGCCTTTATTTTCTTTTTTATGACTCCATTAGTTGCTATGATAGGAATTTCATCAACAGCAATGTGTTTAAATTGTTCTACTACCTGTTTACACTTCTTTATCAACTCAATTCTATCAAAACTGCTAAATTCAGATCTAGAAACATCATCCTGACAAGCATTTAATAATTCAATATATTTGTCTAGTGTATCGAGATTAATTTCACATTTATCTTCCCCCGCATCAAATCTTTCTTGTTGATTGTATGATGACATGAAACAAGAAGAACTTTCTTCTCTATGATTTTCAAAAGACTCATACCTGCACTCTGCCTCATCTATATTATCAAGTAGAGATCTCCAATTCTTGCCATAAAATGACTCAAGGAAAGATGTTTCATTATCCTTATCAAAAGTATTAGGATCAGAATCAAAGATTTTATCCTGACCAGTGGTTTCTTCTCTACAAATTTTGGCAGATTTATACCAGCACTCCCCATTTGAAGAACTCCTATCAATGTCACCATAAAATGACTCAAGGAAAGATGTTTCCTCACTATCCTTACCTTTTGGAACTGATTCAACTAGCACCTCTTCTGTATGTCCCCTAGCTTCTAAAAATGTATTGTCTTGTCGCTCCATAACTCTTTCATTTTCCTACCAGACTTCAGCCCTGAACACATCTATAAAAAATATTAGTCCCTTCAAATATAAATCCAACCTTGTGAGAAAAGTTAAACAGTTAATTTCACTGTGCTCTATAGTCTGGTGTATCCTACAACAACTGGATAAACCAAAGTTATACAAATTTTGAGGATAAAGTTTCTTATTCAAAGTTTCCTAAAATAAAGGAATGTTAACTTGATAATTGTCTTCATATGCATCCATTGAAATGAGACCTTGCTTTCTATTTTTAGGATTTTTGGAATTTTAATGAGATCTATCATATCTCAGAATAAAACTTGAAAGTTCAGAAAATGTTTATACAACATTTGTAGAAAAACACAGATTCTTTGTTTAGGCCCTCCTTCTAGCACCAGTTTCAGTTGTTGTGATGTTCACAACACGCCCCATTTTACTCCTTAGCAAAATGAGGACCCCTGTTGTTGCTTTGCTTTTTTGCTTTTGTGTGTGGGTCAGTTTGGTGGTAAAAGGGAAAAAGAGGGTGAAAATTGCAAACTTTGTTAAAATTAGAAGAAAAATGCATTTTTAGTACCAGGCATAATATGGTTGGATTCCTTGTGAAAAATGAGCTAGGGTTGCTTTTTGAACCATCTCAAAATTTGCCATATTTTGCAAGTTATGAGCATTTTGGTAAAATGTATATTCAGGTTTGTATATTGCTTTACATAGACAAAGTCCTTTGTATGTGCAAAGTCATTTTTATGCTTAGTCGCATTTGCAATCGGGTTCATAAAGTAGGGTTGCTTGCATGATTGGGTCATTTGAAATGTACATACAATGCCCTTTGTATATCACTTTCATATACAAAGATGATTGTATGTCTTTTTCCTTGTATGCATTTTAAATAAAAGTTTTGAAATATACATACAGGATGGATCCGAAATGGTTTTAGAGTTAAAATGAATGAAGGTTTGAATTCCATTGCATGTATCTCACGTTGTATGTTTGGTAGGTCAAAACATACAAGGCAAATGTACAAACACTTTATACATGGCGCGGAATTAAAATGTTATGAAACAAGGTTAATTTGTTGTATGCTGCGGGCTTGTATATTTTTACATACATTTCCAATGTACATTGTCTATATGCATTGCACGGACTCAAAGTGATCATTAAACAAGGAAAAGTCCTTGTATATTTTGCGGGCATGTATATTCAAAAATACATTGCAAGATGCAGTGCTTGACATACAAGCCGGATTCGAAATAAAGGTCCAAAATAGAAAATTCATTGTATATCGGAGGATACATACAAACGAAATATACAAGGGGGTGGACTTGAAATGGCTATGAAATAATGAAAGGTCCTTGTATATTTCACGCCTTGTATATTATTACATGCATTTTAATACATACAACGCGGAATCAAAAAGAAAGTAAAATCTTATTAAATGCTTGTATCACATCCAAATTGAATATCTAAAAGATACAATGCATTTATACATTGAGCGGAATTGAAAAATCACAAGATAGAGTTAAGTGCTTGTATATTTTGGCGTTTGTATATTGCGATATACATGCTGATATGCAAAGTTAAACATACAAGCCGGAATCCAAATGAATTTAAAAGTGATATATCCTGTGTATCACGTCCGACTTGTATATCGAGATATGCATTCAGATAGGTATACATTGAGGAACATACAAAGGCAGAATCAAAAGGGGTTAGGCATAGAATATTCTTTGTATGTACATGTGTATGAAGAGATACATACAAGCCCAATATACAAGGAAAACATGCATTCAAAAGATACAAAGATTTGAACAAGCGAAAAGGCGAGAAAGGTGAAGCGATGGATTTTTGAAGCTGATTTGAGAGCCGAATGCATTTTTTTGGTCAACGATGGTTGACCTGACTTTTTTTAGCGTAGAATATGCATTTTGGATGAGTGATTTTCATGAATTTAGGGCCTGATTTCTACAATCACACGGTCACAACTAGATTTAGCAGTTGTTTTTTTTCATACAGGTTTATTAAATGATGATACTTATTGCTGGTCTGTTTTTGCAGGTTTACAGTTGAAGAAGGAGCTGAAACTTAATGACAGATCAGATCCCAAGGGGGTTTTAATGCGAGAGGGTTTACAGATGGAGACTTTATTGTGGGAGCGGCGCCTAGTCTGTGTATGCTGCTCGAATTCTTGGCGGGATTCATTCCCCACCATTTGATGTTGCATCTGATGGCTGCGGGCCATCAATCTCCTAGGGTTTTAGAACCATTCTGGGGCAAGTCAAAGCCATATATATTAAGCCCCTGTACTGTACAAAGGGGGAGGTCATTCATATAATATCAGACCTGTAGTAATTTTAGTAAAGAGATCGGATTACTAAGACTAGTGGGGACTGAACTGTTGAAACAATCAAGGTCCTTTCCCTAGATCATTGTAAATGTACCTATTTTATGAACATACTGTATGGAGATGAAGCTTCAGATTACATCCTGATTGTAAAATTTAAGTAATATTGAAGTTGATTTCTAGATATGTACTGGTGAATGTTGTGTTCTATAGAGGCGCTTTCATTTCATTGCATGTTGTTGTCAACTTTTCCCTTGAAGATTTGCACTTAATCATGCGGATTTGTGGACTATCCTGGTGAAGTATGATTTTAGTTTTCTTCTCTCCATTGCTGTATGGGAACATGTATGTGGATCAGTGATCTTAGTTAAGTAATTTTAGGAATCTTACTCTCTAACCCTTTTCTCTCATTTTAATTTATAGAAATCACTTTCATAACTGCACATCATGATGAATATTAAGCATAACAGAGAAATATGCTGACACTCCGTAGATAACTGAATATCATTAGCATGTTTCTTTAAGCTAGATGCATGTACTGTTGAAAATATCATGTAGAAAATAACAAATAAGGGTAGAACTCATACAAATATCAACTTAGACACATCATTTGGAGATATATGCTGTGTAGAGTAACCTCCTTGTATAGCATTGTTGCAGGACCAGAATCTACAGATCTACGTAAGGCCCCAAAATAGAAAACAGCAACACACATCAACCATAGAGCAACATCAGTAGATTATGAACTAATCAATGGGGACTTGGGATCATGAATTCTTTGAATTCATCGTATCTTTCAAGATAAACAAGGGTTGTTGTGTAATTTTTGTTTTGTGTGCTTGGTTGTGACTAACATCACCATCAATAGGTATACGAGGTAACAAAGTAGAGAGTAAAAGGAATCATATAAGTATAGGTGTATGTATACACCAATGGAAGAGTACTACATGTATTTATGAATTATAGAAAGGAATTATGTGCTTGCATGGGATGATGATAGATAGACCAATGACAAGATACTCATTAGGAATGCACGTAAATAAGAGATGTGAGGGTGTTATTTCATTTGTTTAATAAATCTTCCATTGTGAAATGGGATGACTAGTACATAGAGTTTAATTACATATTTTTTTTAACAACAAGTCCTTCCATTGTTTAAAATGGTGACCATATTGGTGAGGTTGTGCCCTATTTAGAGGGGCAATCCTCTGTAGGAGAGGTAGCAAGCCCTATGGGTATAGAGACTTGCGTTTATCTATATTTATTTCATCACTTTTGTTGTTCCTGTGTATAGGTAAAATTGAGATTGAATAATGAGATCAAAACAATGATAAAAAAACAACTCAATCCTATAACCTTCAAGATAACGATCTAGATAAAAAAACCAAATAATCAATGAATAACACAAAACAATGAAAGCTTTCACCTAGATTGTATAGTTATCTTGGTCTTTTGTGGATTGCTCAATCAATTGTGAAACCATGTTTGCAACAAGTGGACATGATGATGATAAGTACTCAAAGTGCTCAATGTGAATGTGTGCTCAATGATGCGTGATAAAAGCTCAAAGTGCTGTTACGAATGCCCAAAGCTTAAATGATCAAAGATGATTTTTTTTATGAAGGGAAGGGGGTATATATAGGTTTCAGGACATAATTGATCAATGGTTGAAATAATTCAATGAAATCAATGATCAAGATGAGTTGAGAGGACATGATGAACGTGCAGACGACATGTGTCACTCCAAAAAGGTATTTTTATTAAGTTAATTGCTTTTTGGCTAAACATAGGATTTCATTTCATAAATTAGAATGTTTTTTTTCTAATTTGTGAGTTGATAATAAAAATAATAATAATCAAAGCCAATTAAACTTAACTTTAGATTTCCTTTTTGAAGTTCTAAAAATAAGACTCATTGTGCACATAGAGTTAAAATGATAATTTTAGAAGATTTGAAGGGTAATTGAGAAATTCAATAAATATATTTATTTAATTGATTGTGCATGATTTAAAGAAAAAATAAGATATGAAGATTTAAATAAATTAAATAAATAAATTGATTTAATTTATTTTGCATGATAGAGGAATATAAATAAAATATTTAATTTTATTTATTTTTAGAAGATAAAGTCAACTTAAATAAATTTAACAATTTATTTAAATTTAGAAGAATAACTGGATATTTAAATAATTAATTAATTATGGATAAGAGGAATTTGATGACAAATTAATTAAATAATTGATTTATTTAATTAATGTGGATTTGAAGATTAAAAGAGGATAATGATTTAATTAAATAATTCAAATTATTTAATTTTGGAAGAACATAAAGGAAATTAATGAAATTAATTAAATAACTATAATTTATTCAATTAATGTTGGAAATTAGGGAAAATAGAAGAAATTGATGAATTTAATGAAATTAATTAAATAATTAGATTATTTAATTAACGTTAAATGCAGGTGATTTGGAAAAATTGATGAAATGCAAGTGATGCGATGTGAAGGGTCATGTTTAGGTGTCTACAGTTCCTTTACTACTTAGCCACCCAATTTGCCAAAGCATTTTCATTATAATTATTTGACATTGCAATCTATATGAGTTCATATCAAATGTCATAACTTTAATTGCCATTATTGGAGTTGGAAGCTAGAGGATATATATATATATATATATATATATATATATATATATATATATATATATATATATATATATATATATATATATATATATATATATATATACTTGCATTCAAGTTGTTTGAGTTCCTGGAATGTAAACAAATGCTATGATATACTTATGCAATGTAAATATGTTGATTCTTCAAATAGAAATTTCCAGGTCTATTCTTATTATATTTATGATATTTTATTATTGTATTAGCAACTTTGAAGAATCACTAATTTTTATTTAGTTGGTGTTTTGAATAAAAATGTAAGGAATTGTTTGAAAATTGTAACTTATTCAAATTAATGATATGTTGTTAGTTTATGACTTCTAAGCAGTGTGAAATGACTCGATTATACACCTAGAGTGGTTATGCCAATATGACTTGCTTGATCTTGATTGTTTTTGTTACATTGTAAAATGTGTACACTAGAATTTTACACTTAGTTTAGTACTTGGGTGGACCTAAAATGTTTACACTTGTTAATCAGGACCTATTTTAACACCTTTTTTAACAAAAAATGATAAATTCTCGATCCCGATGATAAAACCTGACAAAATAACTATGAGACTGACCTAAGAACACCTTAAGTGACGTGTGCCAGGATTTTTGGGCTAAAGGACAAGGGTGCCCAAGTGCCCTGGTCTCCCATTTAGCCCTGACCTATTTCATAGGAATGTCAGCTTAAGACATCTTAAGTGACTCCTCATGTTGGCCTTATTTGGTTTTATTTGTCTTTTGTGAGTGGCAATGCATATAAAAGCAAGTTAGTTTATTCATTTGAACATCTCTAAGTTCTCTAAGCAATCTAGGGACTCTTGCACTCTCTCTTCTTCTCTCTCATGCTCACTACTCTTCTCTAAAGCTCTATATTATGGATTGTTGATGCAGCACTAACTTATTGTAGGTCTTGTGAAGATCTTTCTACTTCTTTGGGCTACACCAACTTCTTGAGTCAATTTGTAATGTCGTATCAAGCATGCTAGGGTTTCCATTCTCATGGTGACTTCTTTCCTTCATGCTTTGTTCTAGCATTCCATTCTACTTCAGATTTGGCTCTGCCCTCCTAGGACACACACTCTTTATCCATCATCTTTTCTATTGTGGAGGTGGAAACAACATTTATAGAGCTTGACTTAGGAAAGCTCCTAAATAGCACCCAACCATTTTCCTTCTTGTGTGTGTGCAGGATAGATCTAGAGGAATTTTCAAAAATCAAGCTACAGGAGACAAGAGCACATAAATGTGAAGACACTGAAATTATCACAGTCTACAAAACCCTAATAAGGGTCTAGGGCACACAAGCGCCCTGGTCTTTGGTGTTTCTACTCCCAAATCTAGGTTATGATCTGATCCCTAATCTCTGCTATCTATTTAGTTTCTTGGTTTATGCTTTCAATGGTCTGTTATACTCCGATCTTGCTCAATTAGGGTTTATTGCCTTATCCTAGTTTGATTTGATTGGATTTGGTTGATTATCCTCTAAACAAAAAAGGGACAAAGCTCCTATAGTTTGTCTCTCCTTCTTAGGTATAATCCAAGCTTGGCTTGTGTCCTAATGTTGGATAGAAGAGGGTTTGACCTAGTTTGGTCCATTGAGCTAGTCTCTCTTTTCTATCTATTTTGGTGAACCCATCATTTCTTACACTTTGGCATCCTTATTGCATCAGATATGAGCTATTTTCTACCCTAGATCTGATTAGATTTCATTCATTCATCATTTTGGCATACTTGCATAGCTTACTTTTGCATTGTTTCATTGTTAGGGTTTGAAAAAACCTTGTATTTCTAGGAAATCTAGCTAATCTTCAACCTAGGGTTTATAGATTAGTGTGTTGTTTAAGATCTTGTTGCATTATTGGGTTGATTAAAGGGATTTAATTTGTTATACCTTATCATCCTTTCTATTTTATAACATTCTTGCATCATTGCATTTGAAATTTGGAAAGCAAACATTTCATTTTAGATCTTAAAAAGAGCATATTTATCACCTTGTTTGCATTTACAAAGGTTAGATCATCATAGAATGAATTAAATTTCTAATTTTTGCATCAGATCTGATTGATATTACAATAGTTAATCATTTCATGGTCTTTCATCTTGCATTTAAAACTCTTATTTGCTAGGTTTTTGTCAAAAAAGTTACATTTTTGGAAAATATAGTCAAATTCAAAACCTAGGGTTTGTAATCAAGATCTTGTTTCAGATTTTTTTGCTATCATTTACATTTCAAATCTGATCTTACATTTCTGTAGCGTGTCATAAATATCATTTGTTTTCAAAAAAGAATTCTTGCATCAAAAAATTGTGGTTTAGGAAGTAAGCATTTAAAATCTAGGGTTTTGATAGTAAACCCTAGCTAGTCTTGCATTTAGTGCATCTTCATCAAAGAAAAGTTCTCTCAATCCTTGTTGCATTCAAGTGGATAAATTATTTAGGCACGTATTTTGCACATACTACACATCCTATATTTACAAGACTTAGTTGTTGTGGTTACCAAGAATATCACATTTTTGGAAGACCTCGCTTCTCTTACACTTGTAGGTCTTTGATTGCAATCTTATTTTGATATTGATTGTACTTGATTAATGAATTGTGCATTACTACTCCATATCATATTTGCATACAGTAGACAAGGCATTTCATTATGGCCTCTTCTTGTTATTCCTCTTTGGAATCTTTGCATGCATATATCATAGATTTTGATAATTTTTCTAAATTCATTAATATGCATCCTCACATTTTAGATAACATAGCATCCATGTATGGTATTGATGATGACAGGTCTTCTTTTACTTCTACTAAAATTTATGATGACACCATTGACAGCATCTCTAAGGCATGTGATGGTGACTTAGCTTTTCCTACTTCACCCTATGCTTTGGATCCCTCTCCCAAAAATGAAGACATTTTGGCACAAGAGGATGAGATCATTGACGCACTCCTTAGTATTTCTTCTAGAGATGCGGCATTAGATGATGTTGAATATACTACTTCTATTCCTACCATAGTACATGAGGTTTCTATGGCTCATCCTATTGATCTTTCTCCTTTGGTTGAATGTTCAAGTACCTTTGATATCACTAAGGACATGAAGACCCTTGATTTTCCTCATTTGATTGAATGTTCAAGTATCTTGGATATCACTAAGGACGTGATGACCCTTGATATTCATCCTTTGGTTGAATGTTCAAGTACCTTGAATATCACTAAGGATGCAAGGACCCTTGATATTTCTCCTTTGGTTGCATGTTCAAGCCCCTTGGACATCACAGTAGATACCATCATCAACAATTTTCTTAACAACACTTTACCCTCCCTTCATTCCAATGCTCTCCCTTCAAAATATGAAGCATTAGTGGATGAAGAGCGGTCTATCACATTAAAACCCTTGGTGTTGAATGTTGAGCTTACTCAAAATGAAAACAATGTCAATTCAATCACCATTAATAGACTTATTCTACCCACTAAGGGGATAGTGAATAAGTGTATTAATGTTCCTAAAATCACTATGCATGAGGTACCTAATTCACCTCCTTTCTCTAAATAGGTGTGATTATGGTTCGAGGTGTTCCAACACCACCTCGACCCCTGAGATACTTTCTCAATATTGTAAAACAAATTACTCAAAGGAATCAATGTGTTCAAAGTGTGCCGCAACAATCTCACTATGATGCAATTGCTCATGCATACAACACCCATAATAATAAGCAAAGTAAGCAAGCACTGCATGTGCCCATTTCTCTTCCACCTTCTCAACCTATTATTCGTCAAGCACCTCATCTTCCTACTCATAATGGTAGAGATTATGATCTTATTGAGCAGCTCTGAGTTACTTCAACAAAGATCTCTTTATAGGAGTTGATACAAACATCACCTACATACCACGAAATGCTCCAAAAAGTTTTACAAAAGGTGATTGTTCCACCTGTTGTTCAACTGAATGATGTAGCAGCTCTGTTAGATTGTATACATGTGAAAAAATCAAATATTGTTTTTCAACCACAAGAATTACCTCCCATAGAAATTCAAAACCAAAATGAGCCTCTTATGATATTTGTCTTCATAAATAATATGAGAGTTAGACATATTATGATTGATGTGGATCAGGTTTTAATATTTGTGGCATAGACTTGTTACATAAAATCAATGCTAATACCTCTCTCATTAAACCAGATAAACTCAAAATTCATGGCTTTGATAATGTTGGTAGGAAATCATTGGGTACTATTACCTTACCTCTTAGGGTTGGTCCTATGACATTGCCTACCCTTATCCATGTCATGCCCAATTCTCTTTCATACAATCTTCTTGTGTTAGAATCAAGGCAGACAACTGAGAGGGGGGGTGAATCAGTTGTCTCAAAACTTTCTCTACTTATTAATCACTTAAATCCTTCTTGTAATTCAGCAGCATAATCTTAAATTAATCATGGAAACATAATGAAATCATTCAAGAGTAGAAACACATTAACACATATGACACCAAGATTTTGACATCGAAAACCCGGTTAAGGGAAAAGCCACAGGGTGACTAATCTAACACTGTATTCTCTGTTAGAAGAATAAAAGGAACAAAATGGCACATGCCAATTAGGGCTCACTACCCGAGCACACTACTCACAAGAGGCCCACTGCCTACAGGAGACACACTGTCTACAGAATAATAAGTATTACATACTTGAACTAAAGAATAGCATCTTCACCATGCTTGAGTCAATTCCATTTAAGCCCAATACTTATGCTCTACTTTTTGCACTTCTCGCTACCACACTCTCATCTCCTCCAAGATTTCCTTTGAAATGACTTCACAATTTCTTATTTATACAAGACATTTGACTTTGGGATAATCATCCAAGTCGGCATACATTACAGAGCAAATACATAAATACAACATGATTAATTACAAAAAAGACTTCACACGGATCAACACACTGTCGGCCACATAGATCTAGGACTTCAATCTTCTTAGAGGAACATGCCATACATCGCAGAACATCTTCAAGATCATCTGTAGGATGTGTAACTCATTCAGTCGGCCAAACTTAGGAAGAACATCATCTAGAAGTAATTCTTCAATTACGAGCTCAATCTTCAATGCAGACCATAAACATGAACTAAACACAATCCAAAGATCTCCACAAGCTTGCCTGAATCACCAAGAACATCCACACTACTTCTACTTGCTGAAATCCTTCTCTCCTTCATCTGAAACCTCAAGAAGATAGTCTATCATCACTGTCATACTGGAATAGATGCTTGCGGACCTCCAAACCACAAACCAATTGAGTTTCTAATTCACATTGACTTCCTAAACACTCCACCAAATCTACAGAACAAGATATTTCATTTCCGGATCTCATCGGACCTATCTGTGACACTGTCACCTCTGAACATCTGCCAGAACTGGTTTTACTCAAGTGGCCATAACTTCTTCAGATCTTCATGTGGACCTCTCAAATCTTTACCGGATCATCTTAAGACACATATCTATAAACTCTTTGAACCGCATCCTCTAAACTTCATCTTAGCTGGGATCTTTACCTTACTGTCTTTACTGTTCTTCTCTATTCCTGATAGGACTAATTTTCTCAATATCCTCAGCATACAACTCATCCAATCCTTGACATTAATGCAATAGGAGTATGTTGACATCAATGACAACACCAGTTAGGCCCATACTTGCAACAATCTCCCCCTTTGTCATTGATGGCAACATATGATGTGAAAAATTATTTTAACCATCAAGACAAGAACTTCTCCTTACTAATTGTCATAACTCCCCCTATCAATAACAACAATTCACATGTCTTCTCTTCCTTTGCTGCTCCCCCTTTGATCAGCAATCACTTTTGTTTGTCACATGTCTTCTCTCCCCCTTTGACATCAATGGCAAAGGGCACATACTTGCATCAATACCAACTGCTCCCCTTGAGTAGCAACTTCCCATCATCAATCCGGACCATAAGATATGACTATGAGATCCACCAGACTGATGCACATTAATGCACCTTAATTCAAAACTGGAGGGGTAATAACCCCTAACTTCTCCCTGAGATAATCAAAAGAGTCCTTAGGTAGAGGATTAGTAAAAATGTCTGCAATCTGATCCTTGGAGGGCACAAACTCCAATCTGACTTCATTCTTGTTCACTTGCTCTCTCAAAAAGTGAAACTTGATGGATATATGTTTTGTCTTTGAATGCAACACCAGATTTTTTGATATATTTATTGCACTTGAATTATCACAGAAGATTGTGATAGGTTCCTCATACTCCACTCTAATGTCCCTTAGCATTTGCTTCATCCACAATACTTGAGTGCAACTATGTGCTGGTGCAATATATTTTACTTCTATAGTGGACAGAGATATTGCCTCTTATTTCTTGCTCAGCTAAGAAACCAATCTTTTTCCTAAAAAGAATGCTCCACCACTGGTACTCTTCCGGTCATCCACATCTCCTGCCCAATCTGCATCTATATATGCATGAAGTGAGAAATCATGATCTTTAGGATACCATAAACCATACTCAATTGTCCCTTTTAGATATCTGAGAATCCTCTTGATTGCCATGACATGAGATTCTCTAGGATCAACTTGGAATCTAGCAACAAGACCAACAACATTCATAATGTCAGGTCTAGTTTGAGTAAGATACAATAGTCCTCCAATCATTGACCTGTACTTTTTCTAATCAGCCTTAGGAGGGTCATCATCTTTGCTCAATTTACATCTGGTTGCCATGGGAGTAATCATTGGTTTTGAGTCTTCCATCCCAAACTTCTTCAACAATTCTTTCACATATTTGGTCTGTGAAATGAAGATTCATTTCTTTGTTTGAGTGATTTGTAGACCCGAGAAGAAATTCATTTCCCCAAACATAGACATCTCAAATTCACTTTTCATTTGATTTGCAAAAGTCTTGCACATACTATCTCTTCCTCCAAAAATGATATCATCAACAAATACTTCAACAATCAAGATATTTTCATGATCAATTTTGAAGTACAAGTTACTGTCAGCAGTACCTTTGTTGAAACCAATCTTCAAAAGATGCTTATCTAGTCTTTCATACCAGGCTCTTGGGGCTTGTTTGAGTCCATACAGTGCTTTCTTCAACTTACAGACCATATCACCATGATCAGATAATTGAAATCCATCCAGTTGCTCAATGTATACTTCTTATTCCAAGTCACCATTCAAGAACGTTGACTTGACATCTATTTGATATACTTTGAAATCCTTGAAGGTAGCAAAGGCAAGAAATAATCTGACTGCTTCAATTCTTGCCACCGGAGCAAAAGTCTCTTCAAAATCAACTCCTTCTACTTGAGAATAACCCTTGCAGACCAATCTGGCTTTGTTTCTAACTACTTCACCATCTTCATTTAGTTTGTTCTGGAAGACCCATTTGGTTCCAATCACATTTTTGTTTCTAGGTCTGGGAATAAGATCCCAAGTGTGATTTTTCTCAATTTGCATCAGTTCTTCCTTCATTGCTTTAGTCCAGCTTTCATCATTGCATGCTTCATTCACTGTCTTTGGTTCAATCTTTAAAATCAGACAATAATTTTCTGAGTCTTGAGCAATCTTTCTTCTTGTTTGAACACCTTTACGTTTATCACCTATGATCTGATCCTTAGAGTGATTCAGTCTTACATACCTAGGAATTTTTGGAGTTTCGTGCACTTCTATTTCTTGAACAAGTTCATATCTCTTCTTCCTAATTCTCTGGGTCAGTCTGGATCTGAATTTTAGAAGGGGCTTGGACCAAAACATCATTCTGATCATCTTCATCATATTCATAAAACCTTGAGGGTTTTTCAACACCTTCATCAACCTTCACATTTGTACTTTCTATCATCTTTCTCAATCTCTTATTATAACATCGGTATGCTTTGCTTTGAGTAGAATAATCCAAGAATATTCCTTCATCACTTGTAGCATCAAATTTACCAAGGTCTTCATCTCTTTTAATATAACATTTGCTACCAAAGACTCTGAAATACTTCACAGTGGGAGTGATGCCAAACTAGAGTTCATAAGGGGTCTTACCAGTATTGCTTCTAATTTGTACTCGATTAAGAGTATAGACAGCAGTGCTTATAGCTACTCTCTAGTAGATCTGAGGAACATTTGCTTCCATCATCA
This sequence comes from Cunninghamia lanceolata, assembly GCA_027924645.1. NCBI lineage: Eukaryota > Viridiplantae > Streptophyta > Pinopsida > Cupressales > Cupressaceae > Cunninghamia > Cunninghamia lanceolata. The sequence goes on from BSBN01001378.1 coordinate 36,893, forward strand.
TGGTTCTAGATGCTTCCTAGATGGTCTGATTCTTTCTTTCCACTACTCCATTCTGCTGTGGAGTCCTTGGAGCAGACAACTATCTTTTTATCCCATGTTTCTCATAGAATTCTATGAACTCACCGGATGTGAATTCTCCACCTCTATCAGACCTCAAACATTTTATGTTTAATCCAGTTTCATTCTCTACCATAGCTTTGAATATTTTGAATTTCTCAAGAGCCTTAGATTTCTCTTTCAGAAAAGTCACCCACATCATCTAGGAGTGGTCATCAATTAATAACATGAAGTATCCATCACCTTGCAAACTCAAGATTCTTGCCAGACCACATAGATCAGTATGAACTAAGTCCAATAATCTAGTAGAAGACTGTTCCTTACTTTTGAATGTGACTTTGCTTTGCTTACCTAACTGACATTCTTTGCACAAACTAATAGTAAGTTTCACCAGTCTTGGAAGATCTCTTACAGCCTGAGTGTTGCTTATCTTGATGATATTATCAAAATTCACATGACACATTCTCCTATGCCACAACCAACTCTGATCAATTTGAACAAATAAACAACTTTTACCAGTACCAACCAAATGGAACATATTACCTTTTGTTTGAGTACTAGATGCAATCTCTGCTCTAGAACTTTCAAAGATCTTACATTTTCCATTCTTGAATCAGAGATCATACCCTTTGTCCACCAACTGTCCAACACTGAGAAGATTGTACTTCAAACCTTCAACATAGAATACATTATTGATTTTGTTCTTTCCATCAAAAGAAATAGTTCCTCTACCTATGATCTTGTCAGCAGAATTATCACCAAATTTTACAACTCCACCTTCATATCTTTCCAAATCTATACTTATTTTTGTCACCTATCATATGGTGGGAGCATCCACTATCAATGACCCAATCATCCTTTTCTTCAACTTGGGTAGCCAGAGCTCTTTCTACCATTTTATAATTGATAGATTCAGAGGGCATTGGATCTTCTTCCTTGATGGCAATAAACACCCAGTCACTTCCAGATTTGTTTCCTGTCTCTGATTCATCATTTGTTACTCCTTCATCATCATCCTCATGAACATAGTAACACTTCTTTTGAAATCTTGATCTATTAGAGTTTAGCCTAGAAAATCTTTCTGGACACCTTGAGGCAAAATGACCAATCTTATTGTAGTTAAAACATTTGAAAGGCAATTTTCCTTCATACTTACCGGATCCTCTTGGTAGTCTTTTTGCAATGAGAGCCTCAAGTTGTTCAGCTTCTAATTCATCCTCTTCTAGATCTTTTCTTGCTTTCTCATACCAAGAATATTTTCTTGAGGAACTTTCTCCTAGATCATATATTTGTTTGCCTTTTGTGGAGGCACTAGCTTTGAATGCTGATTTAGTCTTGGGAAGTGCATCACCAAACTTAGCAAACTCGAATGTAGATATCTTACCAACTAATTGATCCCTTGTGATAGTTGTTAAGGATCTGATTTCCTCAATAGCAGCAACTTTGTGTTTATAAGCAGGAGGTAAGGATCTGAGAACTTTAGCAACAATTTCATCTTCATCCAATATTCCACCAGTACATCTGATGCCACAAATAAGCTCATTTACTTTTGTCAAGTAAGAACTGATATTCTCATCTTCACTCATCTTCAGGTTTCAAATTTTCCTTTCAGACTCTGAAGCTTGGCACATATAACATACTTGTCTCCTTCATGCAGAAGTTCCAGTTTTTCCCAAATCTCATATGCAATTTTTAGATCTATAACATTTGTCAGCTCTGAATCAGATAAGGCACTTAGTAGAGCTTCTTTAGCTCAAAGATTGTTTTCAGTATTTTTGATTTCATCTACAATTCTCGGACCATTCTGTGGAGGAACATACTTCTTTGAAGCCATGATCCAATATTGCATTCCCATACATTGCAAGTGACATTCTATGTGATTTTTCCAAAGAGTGAAATTGGTTCCATCAAACCTCGAGCTATCCTTCTTATAGGAAGACATCTTGGATCTCCTCAAGCAGTTAAGCTTTTTTAGAGGAACTTAGCTCTGATACCAATTGTTAGAATTAAGGCAGACAACTGAGAGGGGGGGTGAATCAATTGTCTCAAAAATTTCTCTACTTATTAATCACTTAAATCCTTCTTGTAATTCCGCAGCATAATCATAAATTAATCATGGAAACATAATGCAATCATTCAAGAGTAGAAACACAATAACACATATGACACCAAGATTTTGACGTAGAAAACCCGGTTAAGGGAAAAACCATGGGGTGACTAACCTAAGATTGTATTCTCTGTTAGAAGAATAAAAGGAACAAAATGGCACATGCTAATTAGGGCTCACTGCCCAAGCACACTGCTCACAAGAGGCCCACTGCCTACAGGAAACACACTGTCTATAGAATAATAAGTATTACATACTTGAACTGAAGAATAGCATCTTCACCATGCTTGAGTCAATTTCATTTAAGCCCAATACTTCTGCTCTAGTTTTTGCACTCCTCCTCTCTACCACACTCTCATCTCCTCCAAGATTTCCTTTGAAATGACTTCACAATTTCTTATTTATACAAGACATTTGACTTTGGGATAATCATCCAAGTCGTCATACATTACAGAGAAAATACATAAATACAACATGACTAATTACAAAAAGACTTCACGCGGATCAACACACTATCGGCCACACAGATTTGGGACTTCAATCTTCTTAGAGGAACACGCCATACATTGCAGAACATCTTCAAGATCATTCGTAGGATGTGTAACTCATCCGGTCGGCCAAACTTAGGAAGAACATCATTCGGAAGTAATTCTTCAATTATGAGCTCAATCTTCAATGTGGACCATCAACAAGAATTGGACACAATCCAAAGATCTCCACAAGCTTGCCTGAATCACCAAGAACATCCACACTACTTCTACTTGCTGAAATCTTTCTCTCCATCCGGAACCTCAAGAACACAGTCTGTCACCACTATCATACTGGAATAGATGCTTGCGGACCTCCAAACCACGAACCAATTGAGTTGTTGATTCACATTGACTTCCTAAACACTCCACCAAATCCGCAGAACAAGATATTTCATTTCCAGATCTCACTGGACCTATCTGTGACACTCTGTCACCTCTGAACATCTGCCAAAACCGGTTTAACTCAAGTGGCCATAACTTCTTCAAATCTTCATGTGGACCTCTCAAATCTTTACTGGATCATCTTAATAGACATATCTATAAGCCCTTTGAACCGCATCCTCTGGACTTCATCTTAGCTGGGATCATTACCTTATTGTCTTCACTATTCTTCTCTATTCCTGATAGGACTAATTTTCTCAATATCCTCAGCATACAACTCATCCAATCCTTGACATTAATGCAACAAGAGTATGTTGACATCAATTACAACACCGGTTAGGCCCATACTTGGAACATCTTCTTGGTATATCATGGATTCATGCCATGGGGGTAGTTCCGTCTACCCTTCATCATTCAATAAAGTTCATCTTTGAAAACAAATTACATACAATTGAAGCCAATCCAATTCTAGAAAGTTGCCTACAAATGGAAGCGAGATCAAATTCCTTTAAGTAATTTGATCCCTTCTTCAACAAAAGCCAAACCACTATTCTCCACTGCTAACAAAAGTATTGGTCATGATAGTGTTGGTTCTTCGAGTGCGTTTTTGGTGATGATTTGGGTTCATTAGATTTTACACCTTGTTTTGCGGGTGAATATAAAATCTCACCCTCTCACCCAAAGACCTCGAAGGTAAATAAAATTTATTCAACACAATCTCATACTCCTACAAATTTTAAACTCAATATTAATGATGATGGAACCTTTAAAATAGATGAAGATCTTCCTTCTTCTACAGAAATGGCGCAGCCATTTGTGATAAAGTATCATCTAATTCTAATACATGTCTTGGTAGTGACGAGGCCTCTTTAGATTTCAACCCCCAGGGGATGGTTGAAACAAAGTTTGACCCTCCTCACCATGACTAAAAGAATGATCCTTCTTATTCAACACATGTCAACAAAGATAGTCATATGACATTTGCTCTTCCTTCAGATTTTGAGATGTGTTATAAGCTGGGATTCAAAATTCTTTCTAAACAAGGATATAATGGAAATGGGTAAGGATGTAAAGAACAAGGAATTAAGGAACCTGTGGAACCAACACCACACTTTTCTAAAGTAGGTTTAGGCTTTTGACCTTCTCCTACATTCTCTCCACCATTTTCATAACAAAAAGGATTGCTTCCCACTCCCCCTATATCTTCTATTCTATCTTAACAAGAGTGTATGTTACTGAGTCTACTCAAAGACTGCTTAATCACTCTTCCTACTCCAAAACACAAAAATATTCAACAAAATAATCATTCATCATCTCATTATTGTGCATATCATCGAGCACTTGGCCATTCCACTAAGGAATGTCATGTCTTGGGTGACAAAATTTAACAACTTCGAACAAGGTATGGCTCTAGCACTCTTCACCACACTTGATGTAGTCCCTAGAGCACCTTATCCTCCTTCCATTTTATAAAGCAAGTTGGGGAGGATAATTTTTTATAGACCGACTCGCAAGTGTGGTCCCTCCTCATTTGTGTTATGTTTGTGTATAATGTGATCCCCGTATTGTGATGTTTTGTTTATTGTTAGTTCTCCCTTGACATCCTTGTTAGCACAAAGGTACAAGGAGTAAGAATGTGTTGTGTCATTCCTCTTGTTATGGGAAAAAGTGGTATATATCAAAATGAATATAAAAACCCAATAACACAATAGAACATGCAGATAATTAAAGCTTAAAATGAAAGAGTAAACCTTACACCTTGTTATCCCGCAGCTTCCATTGCTTGCCTATTCTCGATCGATCTTTTTAATGAAGACTATGGCCCTCAGGAAACACAATTCCTTGCACTTCTTCAAGATGGCGATAGAGAGGTGGATAGGATACTTTTGTAGAGAAGTTGAGCTTCAATACAATGAATAATGGATATGAACTATGAGAGGATCTGGGTGCCAAAGGCGCGCTAAGGATTCTGCAGCATAAGTTTACTTGAAAGCATATATCTGAAATGGAAGAAGAGGGTTGTATTTATAGAGTTGGGAGGGAGAAGATCAATGGTGTAGAAGAAATAAGAAGATCAACGGTGTAGAAGACTTGAGAGAATGTGTGCGAATAGAAAGAAGACAAGTGTCATAAAAAAGTTGTTTTGTTTGAGTTAACTGCTTTCATGACAAAGATAAGATTTGCTTTCACAAAATTAGAATGTTTTATTCTAATTTAAGAGTTGTTGATAAAAACAAGGTTGTTTTAAATCAATAACTCAACTTTTTTTTTATGGGTAAGAGGCCGTAGCCAGTAATTTATTTTATTAGTAAAAAAATTTAGAAGTACAACTCTATTCAATGTGGGCACCGGTAGGAAAGAATAGAGTAAAGAAAACCTCCGCTCTTGCCTGGGACTTGTGAAGTCTAGTACATAATTTAGTTTACAAATCATGTTTCCGACATGCAGGATAGTGCCATATGAGGATGAATCCTCATTTACAAAATTAAAGATTTACAATTACATTCCCTGCTCTTATCATGAGCCATTCTTTTGTTTTATTGCTTACTATTCCCTCATATGATCCTTTGTCCCAAGGGTCACCTTCTGCAAATTACATCTTTAGTATTACAATATGTTGCACCTTCCCCACTATAGTTTTTTGGGGGAGATACATTATACAATTTCACATTGATCACCAGGGGGCATCCTTTCATTTTATATCACACGGTCACCTTCTGCAAATTACATCTTTAGTATTACAATATGTTGCACCTTCCCCATTATAGTTTTTTGGGGGAGATACATTATACAATTTCACATTGATCACCAGGGGGCATCCTTTCATTTTATATCACACGGTCACCTGTTAATGGGAGTATGCTTTTCCCTTCCTACTATTTTCGTTGCTCCTGCAGACTCCTGAAAAACACAACGATACCTTTCCCAAACTGCCTTTCTTGTTAGCCATATAAAATAGAAAGTTATCATTTTCCTGCAACAAACTTGTTAGAGCTCTTTTTAGAACATACCTATGAGAATTAAATCAAAATTGAGAATAATTGCAATTTCTCCTATCATTTCATCAAGAAAATGGTGTCATCATATCTCTCAAGATTAGCATCAAAGCCAAAAAAATAAAAGGATGAAAGTATATGTATATATCCTCTCCTTTTTTTTTTAATTATATATAAATATATATGTGTGTGTGTATGTGTGTGTGTGTGTGAATATGAGTAAATAAGCAAGATTATCCTTTAAAAAGTGTGCCTCTCTATGAGAAAGTATCTGCTGGTTTTGTTAGATTACAAAGGCACATTTCTTCTTAAACTAAGCCATAGTTAAGAACCATTTTCTGACATAGCAGAACAATTATTGAGCAGTAATGAACTGACATAGAAGGAAGATAAGCCTTAGAGGTACCAAAATTCCATTATTACAATGGGAGTTTTAAGTGCTTTGTCAGCTCGCACTCTGATCTCACTTCAAGGCCGCGCATGTAAACCTTTAGTCTCTATTATTTTATTTCACTCCTTTCTGAAATAGATCTTCTCCTTGCCTAAACAATCATAACATCATTAATATACATTGAAGGATAGATAATCATAGCGAGATCCCCAACTACTAAGTAATTCTTGCATGATATGGATGTTATGATGAAGCACGGGGTTATCCCATTTCCTTTTAAAAGACAGGTCATGCCAATGCATAGAGGAGGAGCTCCGTACTAAATTTGAGTGTAAAATGCATATGAAAGCTAGAAGACAAGATAAAGTAAATAAATATAGCACAAGAAAACATGATTAAAAAACAACATTCAACATAGGGCTATTAGCTGGTAAAGGAAAATTGAGAAAGTTCCAAGTTTTTTAAAGGAGAATAAATCAATCATTTTCATCTCCCGACATTTCTGATGCTAGTTAGATTCATAGTTATGTTTTCAACAGAAGCCATCAGTTGCAAGGGAATGGAGACCCCAATGAGATTGGTCAGCTCTAAACGCCAGATGGCTTTTCTTGGTCCTGTGACCTCGCTTTGTCTTCAGCACATGCTTCGTCGTTCAGATGAACTTATGGTTGGAGCCATCAAGATGATTGTTGGGAGGAAATTCATGGAGGAGGCTGAGAGGTATCGAGTTGACACAAACATCACCTCTAGAGTGCTAGCAATGTTATTGGAATTGGAAGTTGACAAGGTATAGATAGAGCAAATTATGAGGGGTCTCTTTTATCCTGATCATTTGGGGGTTTTGGGGATAACCCTGGAAGCAGTGAGTGTTGGCATTGGAATGCCATGGCTGAGGGATATGGCTGCTCTAAATTATCTAGATGTGATTGTGAAGCTCTACCCATTCATATTAGACCTCAAAGGGCCAGACCTGATGATGGCCAAAGAAATGACGGAGGTTGCAGTGAATTTCATCAAAAGAATCCTTGGGTTGGTTGCAGAAGAAGGGTTTGATTGGGTGGCGAGTTTCAACCTCCAGCTACTTGAGTATGACAGGGAGTAAGTCTATGAAAAGCTTGTTTTTTGTTATATAGTATAAAATTAGCAAACTGTAAGCCTACTGGAAGCCTCATAATAGTTTCATTTTGAATATAGAAGCCTGAAAAAGAAGTCAAAGAAGCAGACCCTGCGTGGTCAAGAAAATAGAAGTTGTATAGATGTATTAGGATTAGACCCTATGAGGTCTCAAATAGTTCTGTCTCAGAAGTCATAGCAGTTTGGCTGTAGATAGCCATTTTTGAAGAACATACTCTGACAAACTCTTTTTTGAATATAAATATAAGCAAGTTATTATGATTCAAAATATAAGAGTCTATGAAAATAATTATGTGAATATGTAGAAATATGAATTTGTATATGATTATATATATATAAGTAAACATATGAATAAGAGTTTATAAATGTTAATATAGGGAAATATATATATATAAGAAGGAAAGAATAACAGAATAAAAGAACAAATATATATGATGGGAGATAAAGTTAGATTAGGATGAATCAAGCATGTGTGTGAAAAGTCTAGATAGGCCTGATGTGTTCCCCTTTATCTGGGAGAAACTGAAAGAGAAGTTTCCTCTAGGTCACAAGTTTTTAAGGCTACCATGCTTAACTAAGAGCTGCATCTAATGGTTAGGCATGTACCATCAACACCTTTGTTCGCAAGGTAATTAGTTTTACCATTACCCTCTCTAAAAATATGATTAAATGTGCATTTTCTAAAAGAAGCAATGATGTCAAGGGTGGTGGAGAGGAGGGAGTTGAGTCTCCAGTTAGGCATGCTACCCTTTCTTAGGGCATTAATAATAATTGCAGAATCACCTTCCACTTCTAATTTTTCAATTTTCAAATCTCTGCACATTCTTAATCCTTCAATTAGAGTAGTTAATTCTACCATGTTATTGGTAGCATTGCCGAGGGGTTTGGCGATAGTTGCAATTTCCTTCATTTCCTAGTCATGGATTACACAGCCTAAACCTACGACTCTCGGGTTACCTCTGGAGGCCCCATCAAAATTTAGCTTGAACCATCCTTTTTTAGGGGGTTGTCATTTACATTCCTATCTTTTATTGGTGGTGTTGTGGTTACCTGGTCCCACAAAGGGGGGAAATTTTAATCCTACCCATCTACCATGCATCTTTTCATCCCAATATGACATTATGGTTTCTTTCCTGGGGTTATTAAGAACCCTGTTGTTGACAATTTCTATAATAATAGCTTCAATCTTAATAATGAGTTGTTCATAAGTCATTTTCCTATCTTTGAAAACTCTTCTATTTCTTTCTTTCCATAGCTCCCATATCATGACAGAGGGGGTTATTGTCCATAACATATGATAAATGCTTTGTCTATGAATGTTTGGCCAGCAGTGAAGCAAGTTCAGTATGTTATTAGGAAGGGTTGTTACCCAGCCCAGTTTACTACATAACCAGTTCCACCAATTCAAGGAGAATTGACAATTGAGTAGAATATGGTTTGATGTTTCCTACTCCTTTTTGCATAGGGGGCACCTACTAGGTCCCTCATATCCCATCTTAGTAAACCTATTTGTCATTAGTATTTTCTTCTGTAAGGCTATCCATTAGAACATTCTAGCTTTTGGAAGACAATTCTTATCCCAACATAGTCTAAGTGGTATTACCATTTTTGGTCTGAGCTATTGTTTGATTAAAATATTATACCCATCTTTTGTATTGTAGTCTCCTGATTTGGTACCATCCCATACCAATCTATCAGTATCTTTTTTGAAGGATACACTCCTTTTGTTGAGGATATCAAGTAATTTCTTTTTTTCATTATCTGGGATGTTCAAGTTTTCAAGTGATTTCCATTTCCATCCAAGATTTACATCATTATTGGGGAATTCAATGTAATCTTTTACATATTTCCCCCATTGGGATTCTGGGATTCTTTTTGCATTCTCCAAGTTGTCAAGGCTACTTATCATCTCATATCCCCCCCAGGAGTCATCCCAGAGTAGTGCTTGATTGCCATCACCTAGACTCCAGGTTAATTTATCCATGATGAGCTTTCTACAGTCCAACATAAAATTCCAAAGTCAGGAACCTTTAGGGGGGTTGCCATCCTAAAAAGGGAAGAATACTTCTTGCCTCTTAGATATTTGTTTCTGAGGATTTTTACCCATTTCAAATTTTGTTGTTTATACATTTTCCATATTAGTTTAGCTCCTAATGCTTTACTTTGTTCCTTGATGTTTTTTAGACCCAAGCCACCTTCCTCTTTAGGTCTGCATATTTCATCCCAAGCTACTAGTGCCATTCTTTTCTTATCTTTCATTCCTTGCCAGAGGAATGTTCTAAGAGTTTTGTTAATTTCTTCACGTTTTTCTACTGGTGGATTCGTACGAGATAGTTGATATATTGGTATAGCTGAGAGAACAGATTTTAACATTGTGACTTTTCCAGCTGAAGATAACCATTTAACTTTCCAAGACTTGGCTTTTTTCCTGATCTTAGAAGTAATATGATCCCATAGATCTTTTGTCTTATTGCTTTTATCTAATGGTAGGCCTAAATATTTACAAGGCATTTCCCCTCTTTTGAAGGTCATAATTTTGCATATTTCTCTTTCCATATTGGGGTTTGTGTTGAAGAAGAAATTTTTTGATTTATCAACATTGACCTCCTGGCCTAAGGCCTTGGTGTAGGAGTTAAGGATCTCTTTGAGAGCCTTGGCTTCTTCGATGCTACCCTTACCATAGAGCATGGTGTCTTCCACAAGCTATTGGTGGGTTGTGGGGTCTAGACCAGAAGTAATTTTGATTCCTTGGATTTTACCGTCTTCCCTATATTTGGTAATCATCCTTCTTAATGCTTCTGCCAATATAATAAAGAGGAAAGGAGAAATAGGGTCTGCTTGCCTCAGTCCTCTTGACATACTAAAAAAACCTTCCGAGGTCCCATTGATTAAGACAGAGATCTTGGGACTAGATATACATTCATAAATGAGATTTATCCATTGTTTCGCAATCCAAAAGCCTCCATGGCTTTACATAGGAACCGCCAATCAACCTTGTCATAAGCTTTACTGATATCTAGTTTGATCAACATGCTAGGATTTTTATTGTGTTGAATGGAGTGGATGGCTTCTTGGGCTATAATTAGTCCATCGTATATAGATCTTCCTGGAATAAACCCAGTTTGTTCATCACTAATGATGTCTGGTAATACTTTCTGAATTCTATTAGCCATGGTCTTGGTAAGTATTTTATATATAGTGTTACATAGAGAGATAGGCCGCAAGTCCCCAAAACTCTCTAGCTTCTCCTTTTTTGGGATAAGTGTGAGGAATGTATTATTTACTTCTTTTAGGAGGTTGCCAGAATTTCTCACCCCTTCTAGTGCTTCAACAACTTTGTCCCCAATGAAATGCCGCATTTCTAAAAAAAGAAGGTTGGGAAGCCATCTGGACCCGGGGCTTTATCCAGCTGCATTTGAGAAACTGCCAGTTCGATCTCAGTTTTGGAAAACTTTGCATTGATGGCTTTGTTTTGATCCTCTGTTATGATCCTTAGAATGTTTTGCAGTATGGCTTGTTGATGAATCCTATTGGACCCTTCCCGATTGTTAAGAATGTTTTCGAAATACCTGACTGTTTCAAAAGTAATTTGTTGTGGCTCTTCGATCCAAGCATTATTATCACCCTTAATTTTAGTAATTCTATTCACATTCCTATGGACTTTAGTGCTATTGTGAAAAAACTGTGTTCTTATCTCCAGCTTCAAGCTAGGTCTCCCTAGACTTTTGATGCCAGAAGATTTCTTCTTTGGATAGTATATCTTCATATTCATATTTCAACTATTTTTCTCCTAAATATGAATTTTCATCCATGCCATTTGTAATAACATTTCTGTTAAGATTTTCAAGTTCTTCTAATTTAACTTTAATCTCAAAGATGTTACCAAAGTTATTCTTATTCCAGTTGAGAAGTTTACTTTTAATAGTTTTCATTTTGGAGATTAAACAGAAAAGTTTGGAACTAGATACCTTAGTTTCCTTCCACCATTGCTCAATTAAAACTAAAAGGTTATTGTCTTTAAGCCACATCTACTTAAATTTAAAGGGGCATCGTTTGGGTTGGCAGTCTTCTGAGATACATAGCTGGACAAGATAATGGTTAGAGCCCGACTATGGTAAGATCTCTGCCGTAAGATTCTAAGGGAGTTGAGGCCAATTGCCTCTTAATAAAAATTTGTCAAGTTTTTCTGCAATGTTGCTAAAGCCCATTCTTCTATTGTTCCATGTAAATCCCTCCTGTGCAGTCTTAATTTCCATTAGATTATTTTTATGAACCCATTCCTTAAAGTCATAAGCTGATGTGGATAACTTTGCTGAACCTCCCCACTTTTCTTTAGGGTCTAGGATGGCACTGAAATCTCCACCCAAAATACAAATCTGATCTTGTAAAGTTTCCATAAACTATTCTATCTCTTTCCAAACTGATCTCTTGTCCTAGCTCTGGGTAGCTCCATATATGTTAAAAAGTATGAAGTGAAGATTGCTTCTAATGCTTTTGACATAACCACTCATCCAATTCTTTTTACTGCCTATTACTGAAAATGAAACAGCTCTGGGGTCCCATATTACCCCTAGGCCTCCAGAAGCTCCTTCAGCTAGAAATCCAACTAGCTCCCAAATGCCTAATTTTTTTTTAAGAGTATCAGCCTCTTCTCTATTGAGTTTAGTTTCTTGGATCATTAGTATATCAGGTTTGGTATTGGTGATATAGCATTTTAAAATCCATTGTTTGTTAGGGGCGTTGAGTCCCCTAACATTCCAAGTGTTGATTCTCATGGCACCAAGGGAAGGCACTTCCCCTTCCCAGCATTAAACATTGTAGTGATCTTAGTTTGATCTATTGCCTCACCATCTTTCTCTCTCAGTTCAAATAGTGATTTCCTTCCTCTTTTTTTATTGCTTTTGGTGCAATCTGGGGTTTCCTTGTTGAAATCAGTTAAAGTAATTCCCAGTCGATGCTCTACTTCCTCCATCTCTCTGCTTCCCAGTTCCATTGAGTCCTCTTCATTATTATCCTGCCTTTTCTCCTGATCTTCAAGTTCCAAGATCTTAGTGATGAGCTTTTCCTTTTCTTTGTTAGCTTCCTCTATTACCACTTCATCAATCACCTTACCAAGGATCTCATTACAGATTTCTTCTAGATCCATGTGGTTAATTTTATATGTGGCTTTCTTATGTTCCCCAGAGTCTAAATGATTTTCCTCTGGTTCATATGTGTTTGGAACCCAGTCAAGGGTCTCCGATACCACTGGTTCTACACTTTTTTCCCCTGATGTGGGGTTAATATGACTAATATCTTCTTTTGGCAATTCCCCTTCCTCTAATTCCATCCTTCCCTTATCTTTAGGAGACTCACAGTTTTGCTCATATATTTTATCCACTACGGAGAGATTTTTACCCAATCCTACTTGTACCTGGATCCCATTTTGTAAAATAAGGTCATTACTATGGCTCTTGGTGTTCTCCTTGTTGCCTAGGGTATAGTTTGGGCAAATCTTGGGCAGAGATGGATACATACTTGGGGGCTGATTAGGTCTAGATGAATCCCTACTACCATTAAGGTGTTTCTATGAGGGTGGGGGTCCATTCTTCTGATATTCAACAATAAATCCTCCTTTATTGCCATTGAATTTGATATTGACACCCATAGATTGTAGTTTTGCATTTTTCTTAGTAGATGTTTTTGAGACTTTGTTGATAATGTTGTTGTGGATAGGACCTTGGTAAATATAGGCTTGATGTAGTAATTAGCAAAATTAGTTTTGAGATTAAAAGGTTTGAGGTTTTGTATACTTATATCCATCTTTACTAATAGAGTAACATCAAAATGAGATAAGAATTCCTTCTCAATTCCTACGAATTCACCCAGATGATTACCAATCTCCCTCAAAATTTCACTGTGAATAAGTTCTACTGGGAGATTAGGTAATTTAACCCATCTAATGATTTTGAGTTTAAGTTTGCTAGGGTCAAAATTTAGGACCCAGTCCAGAAATTCAAAATTGTGCCCTTTATAGTATAAGTTTCTGCCATTCAAGATCTCCTTTTTTAAGTCTAAATTTTTGCAATCAATGAATATAAATCCTTTAGATATGATAGTAATACTTACCTAGTCCTTGTAGAGAGCTTGGATCCATTCAACAATTTCACTCACAGGCGACCCAATTCCACACCAGCAGACAAAGAAACCATGAGTTCTACAATGGCCCCCTAATCCGTCTGTGTAAATATTGCTAATATTTATCATCGCTTTCTCCTCCATGGCCACAGGTTTTGGATATTGCATTGAATTCTTCTGCGGGGCTATCAAAGGAGGCCTAGGGTTCCCTTGATCGTGAAATGCCTCCTGGTCATTGCCCATCCCAGGATTATTAGAAACCGTATTCCTGAGTCTAGGGTTTTTAGGGAGTGACCATTGGTGGGGAACCCTACAGTCCGCTTTCATGTTTGTATTTGGGTTCTTCTTCAAGTGATTATTCATGGGGGCCAGTTTTAAAAAACCCTCCACATTTCTTTGCCATGGATGAGATGGGTGGGAGGAAGAAGGGGGTTGTCGAGCATTAGAGATTCTTTCCTGGCCTAATGCAATATAGTTTTCTCCAGACGTGAATGCAGGAGTTGTGGAGGTGATTGGGATGGCCCATATCCCTGAAACCCTAGCCAGGTTAAGTTCCTCTCTAAATGCAACCGCAACCCTCTCCACCTTCTGTGATTTCCTACTTTTCACAGTTTGCCAAACGGGTTCCTCATAATGTTGTGGAGGGGAGCCCCACACCCATGAATAACCTTCACATCCCTTCGTAGAGCATAGCGAGGGTTCAGAGCCCTTGCTATGATTTTGGGCTTATTAATAATGTTGCTTTGTCGAGGAGAGCTTGTTTTTTTCACTGATTTCGAGCCATATCAATAACTCAACTTTTGCTTTTGCATGACAAGGAAGATTTATTTTTAGAAGATTTGGAAGATAAGAAAGCAAATTAAATAAATAAATTTATTTAATTGAGGAAGTAGAAGATAAGAAAGCAAATTAAATAAATAAATTTATTTAATTGTTTGTGCATGATTTGGAAGAATAGATAAAATATTTGATTGTATTTTATTTTTAGAGATTGAGAGGATTTAAATAAATTTGATTGATTTATTTAAATTTGGAGGAATAAATTACTTAATTAAATAATTAAGAATTATTTAATTGTTTGGAAGAATTAAATTAAATAAAGGATTTTATTTAATTTTGACTTTAGAAGAAGTAATTAAATATTTTGATATTTAATTAACTTAGAGGAATATGAATCAAATAAATAAATTTATTTATTTATTTATTGATAGAGGAATTTAGACTTAAATAAATATTAAAAATATTTATTTGGACAGAGTCATGTCATTTTTAGGTGTATACACCTCTATATGTATCTTCATTCTTCTATATGTTGTGATGTACAAATTTTGTTATTTTTCCTTGGATGATTTAGCATCCTTTCATGATTCAATTTATGTGTACTCTCATGTGATCTTTCTTCCATCTATGTGGCACCTTGTTGCAATGCTTAGCGTCATACCATGACTACACAAGCCACTGTGTATCATGCCTAGAATCATCGCCTTGGTTTGCTCGTCTTGGGGGAAACCTCTTATCGTAATGTAGCTTTGAAAACAACTATCATTTGGGCATGTGCTTTTGAAGGCTCTCATGCCTATTTTATATTTCTTCCTCACTCTACCTTAAACGCAATTGCTCCCTAATGGAGTTAGCAATCACTTTAAGGTGGGGACATATATTGTGCTATGAGCCTTACTCTCATCTTTCTATCAAAACACTTGTTGATTATCTTTGTTACTCCACTCTCTCTTGGAAAGGATTATGGTAAGCTTGGAAACAAGATCTTGAGTCTATCTTGTTCTCCCAAGTTGAAGCTCCTTGCATGTTTGGGAGAAGGGTTATGCCACCAACTAGAGTTTGGTAGTAAGGTCACTTTGCCTTCTTATTCTGCAAGGCTTTGTGTAAATCCTCTTGCGGGAGGTGGATTGTGTATTCCTTTGAGTTGAACACTTCTCTTTCGATGGATTGTGTATTCCTTTGAGCTGAAACACTTCTCTTTCGATGGATTATGTGTACATGATGTGTTTGTACTTCTCTTGTGCTTCTCATTTCTAACTAACCCCTTAGCATTCTTCTTTATTGCATCTTGGGGAATGATGCATGGTGATTGAGACAACATTTAGATTGAGGTCTCCTTTGTCATGCTGACTCAAGGTCTTTCGTTATATACTTCTTGTGATTGACGTATGATGCATGTATTCTCCTCATATATTCTTATTCTCTATATATTCTTCACGTCTCGTGTGTGCCTCACATGTATTCTCTATATGTATTCCTTATGTATTCTCCTTGAATGCTTCATGTGTATTCCATGTGCATTTAATGTGTATTATATGTATACTTTATGCCTTATGTGTATACTTTGTGCCAAGCGTGTATACTTTGTGTCTACTATTTGTATGGCATGTATACTTTGTCTATTTTGTGTATACTTTGTGTATTGCATGTATGCATTGTGATGTCTCAAGTGTATGCCTCATGTATGTCTTGTCTTATCTCATGTTTTCTAAGTTCTTCATAAATAAGTGAATTGTGTCATGTGTCTTATGTGTATGCCAATCATCATAGACTCCTAGAATCCTAAACTTGGGGGCTTGATCAACCCTCAATTTTGGCAACATTCTATGGTTTCTATGTTGTTGTATTTGAAATGTGTCTTCTCCATCCTTTAGTGTGAGTCCAAACATAAGTTCATACCCACGCTAAAGTGGGGGCTAAATGTTAGGTCATAAAATGTGTACACTAGCATTTTACACTTAGTTTAGCACCTGGGGTGGACCTAAAATGTTTACACTTGTTAATCAGGACCTATTTTAACACCTTTTTGAACATTAAACAATAAATTCTTGATCCTGATGATAAAACCTGACAAAATAACTATGAGACCGACCTAAGAACACCTTAAGTGACTTGTGCTAGGATTTTTGGGCCAAAGGACAACGGTGCCTTGGTCCCCCATTTAGCCTTGACCTATTTATAGGAATGTCGGCTTAAGACATCTTAAGTGGTTCCTCATGTCAGCCTTATTTGATTGTATTCATCGTTTGTGAGCGGGAATGCATATAAAAGCAAGTTATTTTATTCATTTGAACATCTCTAAGTTCTCTAAGCAATCTAGGCACTCTTGCACTCTTTCTTCTTCTCTCTCATGCTCTCTACTCTTCTCTAAATCTCTCTATTGTGGATTATTGTTGTGGCACTAACTTATTGTAGGTCTTGTGAAGATGTTTCTACTTCTTTGGGCTACACCAACTTCTTGAGTCAAGTTGTGAGACCACATCAAGCATGCTAGGGTTTCCATGCTCATGGTGACTTCTTTCCTTCATGCTATGTTCTAGCATTCCATTCTACTTTAGATTTTCCTCTACCCTCCTAGAGAATTCACTCTTTATCCATCACCTTTTCTATTGTGGAGGTGGAAACACCATTCACAAAGCTTGACTTAGGCAAGCTCCTAAATAGCACGCAACCATTTTCCTTCTTTTGTGTGTGTGCAGGACAAATCTGGAGGAATTTGCAGAAATCAAGCTATAGGAGACAAGAGCACAGAAGGGTGAAGACACTAAAATTATCATAGTTTGCAAACCCCTAATCAGGGTCTAGGGTACCCAAGTGCCTTGGTCTTTGGTGTTTCTGCTCCCAGATCTAGGTTTTGATATGATCCCTGATCTTTGCTATCTATTTAATTTCTTGGTTTATGCTTCCAACATTCTATTATACTCTGATCTTGCTCAATTAGGGTTTATTGCCTTGCCCTAGTTTGATTTGATTGGATTTGGTTGATTCTCTTCCATACAACAAAGGGACAAATCTCTTGTAGTTTGGCTCTCTTTCTTGGGTAGAAGCCAAGTTCGGCTTCTGTCCTAATGTTGGATAGAAGAGGGTTTGACCTAGTTTGATCCATTGTGCTAGTCTCTTTTTTCTATCTAACAGTTTCAAAAAGAATTATTGTTCATAGACAATAACATGCATTGAGAAAGGTGCTAATGTGGCTATGTGAGTTTAGTGAGTTTTCTTACAACTTGCATTTAACATGTTAGGTCAAACTTGAGTGTTTAAAATACATTTGCTTTGGCCAAAGCGATTAACTCAAATGATTAGAATAGTGAATTGTTTGAGTTTAATCTCTACAACATCATGTGTTAAAGGACATTACATAGATATATGTTTTCTTGTTGAGCATTAGATAAGATGCATAAATGTTAGTAACATCATGATTACATATTTTCATGCATGTCAGTCATGGTTAGCTAGAATCTTTGTGATTGGTTGGGCTTCTCCTATGGAGTAGCACAGGGAAGCTTATGGCTTCATGGTAGGTGGAAGTCATTCCGATGATACTCTCTCTTCTTCGAGTTTATGAAGAAGGATTTTGGAAAGAAGATTCCAGTATGTAAAATTATATTGACACAAAGTAAATGTCTATTCTTATTATTTATGAAGAACTAATGTGGTAAAGGACTTGGTCCACATTGTAATTGATTGATTGAATTAATTGTAATTATTTACTTCCTTGTATAAAACTACAAAAGTTTAATGACAATTGTGATTAGTTTGAGATCATATGTTAAAATTCATTATTTGTATAAACATTGATATGATATTCAATCTTTGAACTCAATATTAATGATGGATGTTGAAATTGATAATATTATTAACCTTGATTATAATGTGATATTTGGAGCTATGTAACACACTTGAGCACTTGTTTTCCCTCACAAACTTTCTTAATGGTTTGAGAAGTGTGATGGGCACAAAGAGCTTGGAAAAATTCCTTACACTAGTACAAAAACAACAATATGTGATTAAAAAAACTACTAAAAACTGCTTATAAATGACTAAACTTGGTCACGTGAACATTAGTAGTTTATTGCCAGTCATTTAGAATACGACCAAATTTATGACTAAACCAATTTTAGTCATTTATTTGGTCGTTTTGATTGATTGATTTGGTAGTATATTTAGTCATTAATTTAGTCATTGATTTAGTCATATTTATCATTGAGCTTGGTCACGTAACCATTAGTAGTTTATTGCCAGTCATTTATTTGGTTGTTTTGATTGATCAATTTGGTAGTATATTTTTAGTCATATATTTTGTCATATTTATTCACTGATTTCTATCAATTGGTAGTATATTTATTCAGTAGTATATTTAGTCATATATTTCTAGTCATATTTATTCACTGATTTCTGTCAGTTGGTAGTATATTTAGTCAATTGATAGTTTATTTAATTATTTTTTAGGTTTAAATATAAAACACAAAAAAACATAATCAATAATTCATTTGCACATAATGAAATAGCTATTAAGAAGGCAAAATACTGAAATTTTATTGAGAAAAAGTGTTCTTACAGCAGATGCAAGACTTAAATATGTCTTTGCTTTGAAAAATGTGTTACAAAGTGTGTTTCTCAGTGTTGTGACTGAGAAAATTGAGTTACAATGCTCTATTTTTTGCTTATACAACTCTAAAACATGAAAAAACTACTTGAAAAATGAAGCCTAAATATTTCATCATGGGCTTTTACATCTCAAAATCTGAATAAATGTATCAAAACTCACTTAATATTGCTAATTGTTGCATTACTTCTTCTTTGTTGTATCTCCTACTTTGGTCTGCACAAACAGAACCCAGCAATGTAATAAGTAAATTGCCCCTGTGTAACAGAAAGCAAATAAGTAACTTACTTTAACATGTTCTTTGAAAGAATATTTACCTTCTTGACTCCACGGATCTTCTTAGATATGTTCTTAGAGGAGTACAAAATGACAAGAGGAGAACAAAACACATTCCAAATGGTTTAGGGTGAATCAAACTTACAGCATATCCACTCCTTCAACCATATTGTTGTGCAACAGTGATGCTGCTATCATAGGGAGTGATGTTGCTACAATATTTGTTCAGAGATAGATAACCATTTAACCATAAAGTGATATTTCCCAATAGATTATAAGTTTAAAATATCCATGAATTCATATCACTTAGAGATATCTATAATAAAAGTACTATTAACTTGGAAACATGCATCCATTAGCTGGTAAAATAAGACATTTTCGCATTGAGACTTGGCTAAACTAAATTCCAAATGAGAGTTAATAAATTTTAACATATAAAGTTTCTAGCAACAAAATTCATGCAAGAAAATATTGTTTACGAGAAGAAATGTTAAAACCAATACATTGTGTTGTCAATAGAGCCGCAATGTCTCCAATAAATGCAGCAACCATAGAGATAGAAGGTCCCATTGGAGCTAGAAAAACATATCTATAACTTGCATATAATAGGGTTGATGCCACTTGTGTCTACTTCTGTGGAGAAGAATAAGTAGGTCAAGCTTAAAATGAGCACAAAAATTAATATCATAAAAATTATTAAAATTAATGAGACTTTATCGAAATGCTTCATTCAATTCTATATTCAAAGCATAGCATCTACATAATCATTCAGTTCTTGAGTATATGCATCCTTATTATAAATGTGCACTTCATCAAAGAAATAGAGGAACTTTACTTGAGTGAAGCTTCTAAAAGAATCTATCCTTCAAACCTCAAAGTTCTACACTCATTAGAGTCACAGACTGGTTATTTGACAAAAAGAATAAGAAAGAAGCAGATTTAATACAACAAATGAGATAAACAACAAACTTGAGAGCTTAGCTAACAAACAAGTCTCCCAGCTATTTGTAATGAAGAAGCAATTAGAACACTATATCTTGGAAATACATATTCATCACTGCAATAAATAATTTGGTCAACTTCAAGATTTAAACTTCCCAATGCCCATTATATCATATGCACTTGCAGCAAAATGACATACAGAAATAGGGTTTTATTGAAATAGTTAGATCATAATATACACCATGTGTCAAAACTCAAAACATGTTAATTTATGCAAAATATCTCTTGTCGATTGGGAAAGACAAATCATGAAGCACAAGAAGACAATTTAAGCCCTAAGTAATGCATTCACCAATCAAGTAATTATACCTTCCAAATAATTTATGCATGAAATGCTTACATAGCTCAGTAAAACTAAGAACAAAGCTTTCATCCATGAAGTATTCATCTACAGAAAATTCAATAACATGTTCCATTTAAAATATATCCAATTCATTAGAAGATAAGCCATCTAAATACTCTATTCTAACTTGAATAGTTAATTATATAAAAATGAGTAACAACAAAAAATGACATGTTACATTTCAAGGCTTACAAAATTAATACAATGGGAGCTTTGGAATAGGGTATGGACATCCATCAAAACATAAAGGATAGAGGAATTTTGTCAGATGTTGTAGTTGCAACTGCTCTGTTAGACATGTATGCAAAATGTGGAAGCATAGACAAGGCACATGAACTATTTAACAGAATGCCTCAAAGAAATGTGGTCTCATGGACTGTAATGATTGCAGGATATGCACAAAATGGATTTGTTGAAAAGGCTTTAGAAATTTTAAAGCAAATGCAATTGGCTGGTGTAAATCCAAATTCCACAACCTTCGCCAATATCCTCCCTGCCTGTGCCAAAATGGGAGCTTTGGAACAGGGTATGGACATCCATCATAACATAATGGAAGGGAGGTTTTTGTCAGATATTATGGTTGGAAATACTATGGTAGACGTGTATGCAAAATGTGGAAGCATTGACAAGGCATGTGAACTGTTTGGCAAAATGCCTCAAAGAGATGTCATCTCATGGAATGCAATGATTGCGGGATATGCACAAAATGGATTTTTTGAAAAGGCTTTAGAAACTTTCAAGCAAATGTAATTAGCAGATGTAAAGCCAAATTCGACAACCTTTGCCAGCATCCTCCATGCCTGTGCGAAAATGGGAGCGCTGGAACAGGGTATGGACATCCATCATAACATAATGGAAGGGGAATTTTTGTCAGATATTATAGTTGGAAATGCTCTTGTAGACATGTATGCAAAATGTGGAAGTATAGATAAGGCACGTGAACTGTTTGATGGAATGGCTCAAAGAGATGTCATCTCTTGGAATGCAATGATTGCGGGATATGCACAAAATGGATTTTTTGAAAAGGATTTAGAAACTTTCAAGCAAATACAATTAGCAGGTGTAAATCCAAATTCGACAACCTTTGCCAACATCCTGCCTATGATATCATGGATACCCACTCTCCTGCAAGCACCTCAAGTCATGCCTGCGGTGATGCAGGGCTTTCTTGCATCACCGCAGGCATGACTTGAAGTGCTTACGAGGGAGCGGGTGATGTGGGGCTTTCCACTAACTCACTATCTTGCACTTTGGTTTGAAGGTTCTCAATATTGTGTCTAGTTTGACAAAATGCCTCAAAGAAATGTCATCTCATGGAATGGAATGATTGCAAGATATGCACAAAATGGATTTTTTGAAAAGGCTTTAGAAACTTTCAAGCAAATGCAATTAGCAAGTGTAAAACTAAATTCGACAACCTTTGCCAGGATCCTCCCTGCCTGTGCCAAAATGGGAGCTTTGGAACAGGGTATGGACATCCATCATAACATAATGGAAGGGAGGTTTTTGTCAGATATTATGGTTGGAAATACTATGGTAGACATGTATGCAAAATGTGGAAGCATTGACAAGGCATGTGAACTGTTTGGCAAAATGCCTCAAAGAGATGTCATCTCATGGAATGCAATGATTGCGGGATATGCACAAAATGGATTTTTTGAAAAGACTTTAGAAACTTTCAATCAAATGCAATTAGCAAGTGTAAATCCAAATTCAACAACCTTTGCCAGCATCCTCCCTGCCTGTGCCAAAATGGGAGCTTTGGAACAGGGTATGGACATCCATCATAACATAATGGAAGGGGGATTTTGTCAGATATTATATAGTTGGAAATGCTCTAGTAGAAATGCATGCAAAATGTGGAAGTATAGATAAGGCACATGAACTGTTTGATGGAATGGCTCAAAGAGATGTCATCTCTTGGAATGCAATGATTGTAGGATATGCCCAAAATGGATTTTTTTAAAAGGCTTTAGAAACTTTCAAGAAAATGCAATTACCAGGTGTAAATCCAAATTCGACAACCTTTGCCAGCATCCTGCTTGTGATATCATGGATACCCGCTCTCCCGCAAGAACTTCAAGTCATGCATGCGGTGACGCGAGGCTTTTCTGCATCACCGCAGGCATGACTTGAAGTGCTTGAAAAAGAGCGGGTGATGTGGGGCTTTCCACTAACAACTCACAATCTTGCACTTTCATTTGAAGGCTCTCATTATTGTGTCTAGTTTGACAAAATGCCTCAAAGAAATGTCATCTCATTGAATGGAATGATTGCAGGATATGCACAAAATTGATTTTTTGAAAAGGCTTTAGAAACTTTCAAGAAAATGCAATTAGCAGGTGTAAATCCAAATTCAACAACCTTTGCCAGGATCTTCCCTGCCTGTGCCAAAATGGGAGCTTTGGAACAAGGTATGGACATCCATCATAACATAATGGAAGGGAGATTTTTGTCAGATATTATAGTTGGAAATGCTCTAGTAGACATGTATGCAAAATGTGGAAGCATTGACAAGGCATGTGAACTGTTTGGCAGAATGCCTCAAAGAGATGTCATCTCATGGAATGCAATGATTGCGAGATATGCACAAAATAGAATTTTTGAAAAGGCTTTAGAAACTTTCAAGCAAATGCAATTAGTAGGTGTAAATCCAAATTCAACAACCTTTGCCAGTATCCTCCCTGCCTGTGCCAAAATGGGAGCTTTGAAACAGGGTATGGACATCCATCATAACATAATAGAAGGGGGATTATGTTAGATATTATATAGTTGAAAATACTCTAGTAGACATGTAGGCAAAATGTGGAAGTATAGATAAGGCACGTGAACTGTTTGATGGAATGGCTCAAAGAGATGTCATCTCTTAGAATGCAATGATTGCAAGATATGCACAAATGGATTTCGCATGGATGCCCTCAAAATATTTGAATTAATGAAGTACTCCGAAACATATCCTAACTGTCTAGAGTAGGAATAAGTAATCAGAACACAAAATCATCTGGAGAAGATATACCAAGCCATTGAGCTTCCAGTTGTTATGTATCCTGTATTTTAGAGTCATGGGTCTAGGGAAAGTTCCCATAAATATGTAGATCAGGGTTCTTTTCTTGACCATCTAGATTCTTTGGTCCATTTCTTCTATTGAGAAGGAGATTCTTGGGGGAGCTACTTGTTTGAGGTAGCATCCATTCACTTTGGGAAGGGTTATTTAGGGTTTTGGCATCCTCCTTTATGCATGTTAGTAGATAAAAGATTGGAGATCCTCCTTTCAAATCTGGGTGGATTCATGAGTTACAACCACCTTGAAATTCTTAAGGTGGAGATTATTGGCTTGGGCTAGATTTCCAAATTGGGGAAGGGCTGCCTACTCATCCAAACAGGTTTGGGAAATATCTACCCAGAAGAGAGAGGGACGATAGTTTGCATCTGGGGATGTGGTTGTATACCACATGAAAAACTTCAGAAGCACCCAGAAAGTTCAAAATCATGACAGTGATAAAACTTCAATTCAGAGAGGTTATAAGTGTATGGGTGTCTGGCCATGAAATCACCACCACGTATGTGTGTCCTTATGCATGTTCCAAGAACTAAGACAACGAACTTGAATGTTAAATAAAAATTAAGTACTAAATAGACAAATAATTCAAAACAAAATGCTAACACAAATATAATAAGCATATAAGTGGAATCTAAATGTCAATACATGCACCAAATATGCAAACAATTGAAAATAGAAATGATAAAAAGTGTATGAAATACAAATAATTGGAACCAGAATTATTAAATATGCAGCTAGTTTAAATGGGAAAGCCTATAAGTATACAAGTATTAAGTGCAAATAATTGGAATCAGATTGCTATTACAGGGTATTAAATATGTAAATAGTTGGAATCAGAATGCTATTACTAGGTATTAAATATGTAAATAATTCAAACCAAATGCTGATACATGCATCAGATACCTAAATAATTGAATTCAGAATTCTAATACATGAATGTCATAGTTAATAATTAATTCTAAGAAGTCTAATAAATGCATAAACGTGAAAATAATAAAATGAGAAATGTGAAAAGATGAAAATAATTGAATTCATAAATGCTAATATATGTATAAATAAATTATGGAAATTACTGAACATGAATGTTAATACATATAACAAATATCCAAACAATTAGAAGCAGATATGTAACAAATGTAAATAATTGAAATGGTAAATGCCAATACACATTAAATATGCAAAGAATTGGGGATCAGAGCACAAAATTGTCTGGAGGAGGAACAAGTAATCATGAGTGTACCCAACCTACAAAAGTCAAGAAAGCCCTATGTTATGCCACCATTCACATTATTCTATATAGCTATAAACATTAAACAAAACAAAGAAGAGAGTGGTGAAATAAAAGAAATAAATGCTCCCAAAAAGATTGAATATCTTTTCCCATTAGTTTAAACATAAACAAGCCCTTACTTCCATCATAACTGACAAGAAAAAAAAGTCAAGGTATACCTGTTAAGAGTAAATAAGTATTTTGTCGAATTCCCTTCTCTCAGCAAAAGTTGCAACAACTTTTGGGGTAGCCCTTGTTTAATGTAAATTTTTAGTGCAAGGTCATTGTCCACAGTCTACACCAAGAAACAAAAAGTTATTCAAAAGATAAATTAGCATTATATAAAAATGTGGACAAAGTGCAGATTAAATTATTCAAGGAATTAAATTGCACAAAAGAGTTACAGTAAATTTCTAAACAATAAAACAATTGTTTGGCAAAAGCATGATGAAATTAAAACAGATTTGTAGAACAATCCACAAATCAAAGCATTTTATAATTGACATCTACCCTACAAAAAATATTACAGAAGCAGCTACACAATTAAACATAGTGCCTTTTGCTAAATCAGAGCTAAAGAAACAAATATAAACAACTCCAAGCCACTTCATTAAATCAGATATAAATTCCCTAGGCAAAAGTACCATATTATTTTGAATTAAAAAGGAGAAAGAATTTCCAAAACATACATTCTCAAAAACTAAAATGAGGAAATAGCTGCAATTTACAGACACATAGTACACATAGAGGATAGTGGACAAAAATTAGGGACTTGCAATTGGCAACTTTAGCCAAAAAGAGATTTCTAATACTTCCTACATAAGAAACATTAGGGACATGCAATTTACAAACACAGAGCACACATAGAGGATAGTGGACAAAAATTAGGGACTTGCAATTGGCAACTTTGGCAACAATTGTATGTAAACCAAGGTATATAGGGGAGGGGACCAAATAGTGGTGTACCCTAATTATAAATATTTAGACCACCCCAAAAAGTTAGGCCAATAGTTGTGCATTAAGTCATGTTTTTTAGTGTGTCAATATGGCATCATATGATTTGTTGCTTTTTGAGTTTAATGTGCATTATTTTATTCAACTATCAAGTCCTCTATGACAACTATTGATACCCGCACCACTATTGGGCCCTCTCCAATAACTTGAGCTTGAAAATGAAACATAGCCTTAGATTCATTGAATTTGGTTTTGAATGAATGTCTCTAGCCTGTAGCTATAGTCCACTCTATAATCATAGACTAGTATGAAATGTAAACAAATACTTGTTGGAGTACGAAAGACATTGAGAGGGGGGGTGAATTAGTGTCTTAAAAAACAATTTTAATTTACTGATATTTTAAACAACCACTTAATCTCTTTAAAAACAATAAATGTTCAGTTTCAAGATTATGATCAAATGTGATAACCAAATTCAGATTCTCAAACAACATATAAACTCAAATGTTGCAATGTAAATATAGAAGACAACAAGATCAAAAGGCATCCACAAAAGAGTCATAACACAATATTTTTCATGAGTGGAAAACCCTCATAGGGATGGGAAAATGTCCCCTTGGGGGCTTTTACCTCTTAAGGTTTAGCTCTTGGGTCTTGTTTATGCATTTAGAGCATTTTTCAAGTTAATCTGACATCCCGATGAGAAAACCCTGAAGTTCATGGCAAATGGGACTTAGGGGATGCACTTGACATTGTCCCTACCTAAAATAGGGAGGAGGACTTGGACGCCCATGCCCTAGTCCTGCCCTATTTTAGGTCAAGCCCAATTTCAAAGTGTCAGTTTGTGACCACTATTTAGGTCCTATGCCAACACAGTAAGTTTCAATTATGAAATTCTTAGTGGGAATGTTTGTAGTTGCTTATATAAGCATGTTTAGGCATTCATTTGTAAACTAGATGGATATTGCGTACTTGTGGCTTATGTTAAGGTAATTCAAGGCATTCATTGTGTGTTGTAGAGCAGAATTTGTGTTGTTCTTGTGTTTGTATTTGCAGATTTGGCATCCATCTCCTCATGGCATGAAGAGCTTCTTCCTTCCATGAGATCTTCCTTACAAGGTGATATCAATTATGTTTTCAATCATTTATCATTTAAATTTTGCCTCTATCCTGCAAGGATACACACTCTTTATCTGACAACGGTGTTCGGAAGACTTGAATTTCTCTCTGAGACTTGACTAAGGCAAGCCTCTAAACACCACAACCCCCAACCCATTTTTCTGTGATTACAGGTTACAGGTTGCAGCAGCAGAAAAAGTGGAGTTGCAAGAAAGGAGTGTAGACTGTCAGAATTGCAAATTAGAAGAGAAAATAGGGACCTGGACTTGGGTGCCCACTCATTAGTCCTCCGGATCTCGCAATAGCAAAATCCCCAGAACATCAGGAACAGGTTACAGACAAGGTTTCTAGATCCTGACAAAAAGTATGGCACTGGACTAGGGCACCCGCTCATTAGTCCCTGACTGTTCCTCTTCCTAAACTTCAAAATTTGGTACGCATTTGATTGTCATTTGATATCTTTGTGTGTGAGCATTTTCCGTAATTTGTCTGTTTGCTTCCAAATTTGCATAATTAGGGTTTTGAGCATAATTGGGCTTAATTGAACAACTAAATCACACAATTCCAATTTTCCCTACATTTCAAGTGACTAAAAGCCTAATAGTAGACTTCCTACTTGGCTGAGGTCCTTTAATGTTTGAGGTGAAAGGAGGATTCATACAAATTAACCCTAAACATTAACAAATCCTCTTCAACATTTTTCACCTTAAACATTTTGGTGAACCCATGTTTTTAATGAATTTCGCACCTTTCTGAGTGTTTTTCTTCATATTTACATTCATTTCATTCATTCATTTCATTGTTCATCTTATTTCATTTGAAAAATTATTAAAAAAATGAAAAATTGGAAAAATTTGAAAAAATTGACATTTTTAGCTTGCATTTTCATGTAATTTGGATTAATTGGCATTAAATTTCAATAAATTTATGTCATTATCATCAAATTTGATTTAGAATGCAGAAATTTTTCATTCATCATTCATTTAGATTGCATTTACATGCTTAAAGTGATAAAAATTGCTTGAAATTGTGTATTTTTCCATATAACCTAGTTTTGCATTAGCTAGGGTTTGTAGTCAAAATCTTGTTTCAAATTTTACTACCCTTTTAAAACACTCATTAGGACTTATTTCTAACTGTAGTGTTTCATCACAGTGGTTTTCTCACAAAATTTCATGCCTAGGGTTTGAAAACTTTGATTTTTCACTAGATTTGGCCTTATTGTCTCTCTAGATTTGCACCATAGGCATGTTGTAAAGGATTTTTCTGCACTAATTGGCTGTTATCAGGGTTATTATCTTATTCCCCTCCTAAAATTCTTTACAACACCTTTATATTGGGCCCTTATAGTGGAAATTTGGTGAAAATTTGCATATTTTAGCTATATTTTCCCTAGGGTTTGACCTTGAGTTGCACTATAAGCATGTTGTGATAGATTTTTTGGAATTAGGTGTCTATTATTACTGTTATAATTTTATTTCCATCATCATTTTCCTGACAACACCCTTTGTCAAACTCTTTTACATTGAAATTTGGTGAAATTTTACATATTTTGCCTATATTTGACTTAGGGTTTGACCTAGATTTGCACTCCAAGCATGTTGTGAAAGATTTTGTAGCTTTAGGTGGCTGATATTAATTATATAATATTCTTCATCTCCTAAAATTCTTTAGAACACCTCTTTTTTTGGGTCTTTGCATTGAACATTTGTGAAAAATTGCATGTTTTAGTGTATTTTCACTAGGTTTTGACTTGTCATCATCCTAGGTTTGCACCAAAAGTGTGTTGTGAAGGATATTATTGCTTTATTGGACTGATGTCAAACATATTATTTGCTTCCCCTAATCAATTTCCTTACAACACCTTTTCTTTCACTTATTTGCATTGAAAAAAGTTGAAACAAATCAAGCACTTTTGGATCTTAAACATATCTTTCTCTTAGGGTTTGTTCTATTAGTTTGCACATTGAGTGTTGCATGCCTCTGTATGAGTATTATAACTCACTTCCCTAATAGAAATATCCCTTTAATAAGAAGCATAAAACACATGGGATCTAGTGGTCTTGAAGAAGTTGACATCCCTACCTCTGAAAATCCATTGAATACCTTCGTTACAAAAGGAGAGACAAATTTTGCAAGATATTATACCTCCTACAACCACTATGGAAGATCAAGTATTTCATGATGTCGATGACACTATTGAGGTAGTTGCACATGTACCTGATGAGCAAATAAACAAACTTGATAAAGAGTTAGTCAATTTTCAAGCATTTGTAGAAACAAAAAGAATAGAGGAAGAAGTTGTACTTGTGATTCACCATGTAAGAGAATTGATAAAAGAAGGACAAGATGGTATTGATGTTATTCGAGGTTTAACACATATTGTGCAAACTAATGTCATGCCAATGACTGAATGTGCAAAAGTTATTAACAACATGTCGTCACTCTCATACGCAAGTATTGGCACCTATACCGACCACTAGAATATCTACATTCACATCGACAATTTTAATAGCCAATGCAAATGCTTGTAGTAATGCTACCACTGGTATTGGAGTATCTAATGGAACTAGTTCACAAAATTACAAAGCTGTGGGATTTAATTATTAGAATTTGGTTTCTAAGGGGACCTCTTCTATGAATAATTGTTCTCAACCACCTATCCATTCCACTTATTCTCATCCACCTATTACTTATTCACATCACCTCCCACCTATCACTATGTCCAACCACCATTGACCTATTCATAGCCTCCACTTATTACCACTCAGGCTCAATCACCTCCTCACTTTGGTTCTAATTCCTCGCAGAAAACTACATCTCCCAATGATGCCATCTTAAACCAACTCCTGCGGGGCATGATTGCTTTACAACAAAAAGTGACAAATTTAACAAATTCTTCACAACCTAATATACCAACTTATCATGCCTGTAATCCCCTATCCTATGCAATCTTGAGAAATCCTATGCTTGAAAGGTTTGAGACCCCTCGCTTTGAAAAATATGGTGGAAAGGTGATCCTAATACTCATGTGGCAGCATTCACGGCTATGTGTAGTGATTTCTACCTTGAAGAGGACTTGTTAGCAAAACTTTTCCCGTGATCTCTCAAAGATACTGCTTTAGAATGGTTTTGCTCTTTACCTCCAAATTCAGTACACTCCTTTTCGCAGTTGGTTGATCAATTTTTACAACATTTTCAAGAAAATATTGGACCTCAAGTTTCTGTGATTGATTTAGTTCATTGCAAGCAAGGTCTGAAAGAGAAGTTAACTGAGTTTATTAGTCGGTATCAGTCTCTTTATGCACAAATTCAATATCAGATGAAAGATGAGGATGTTCAGAAGGTGTTTATTACAAATCTACAACCTAACATCCTTGACAAGATTCTTTTAATGAAGTATAACTCCTTTCAACATTTATGCACCGCCCTTCGTGATTATCAACTTTCGTCTAGTCAGTATGAAAACCAAAACTCATCAGCTCAAGTTGGTCAATCCATGGGTGGACCATCGCAAAATAACTTTAAGAAGAACAATACTAGGAGTTTCATCAAGATTAATGGACCGACTTTGAATAACTTTTCTCAAGTTTCTGCTATCACTAATCCGAAGAAGGCACTGTATCAGCAAAGAAAGTTTACTCTGATAACTGAGTCTTACCATTCTATCATGAATCAAGCTGTGAGTAATAATCTTATGAAGCTTCCCCTGATTAAGCCTTTGGATCCTAGAAAATCTCAAGGACCTTACTTCGATGCTAATGCCTTTTGTCACTATCATCAGACACAAGGACATGATATTGAATGATGTATGCGTCTTAAACATGAAATGCAAGACCTCATCGACTCGAATGTGATACAGGTATCGGGTGTGAATGACAATGGAAATAAGTCAGTTGCTCCGTCAAATTAAAATTTAAAAATCTTTACTAATCCTTTCCCTAAGCATACTGATACAAATATGATGGAACAAGGCTTAGTGGAAGTAGACAATGATGATTATTTGGAATATGATAACATCATGGGCATAATAGAAGTGGACAAGGAAAAGTTGGATGACCCACCTCGTCCATGCTGAAATGGAATTTATGCTGAGGTTCCTCCTCCATTATCTTTACAAGGATCAGGAGATAACCAAAATGCATCAGGAAAACAAATAGAACAACTGATACAAACAACTATAACAAATCAAAAGAGAGAGATAGTACAGGATGATTCTTGTTACTATAGTAGACAAAATCAACAATGAAAACTTGCTAAAAATTGAAAAAGAGTAAGATGATTATCATCAGTTGGAAATAATAGTGGTTCTCCTCCTCATAAGCAACAAAAGGTCTCACTTACACAAGAATCCAAGAAACAAGCATTACATGGATTTTATGACAATAAACAAGACTCTCATAAAAACCACTCGACCTTTGCGTAAAACTTGATTGAGTACCTCTCCAAGAGGTTCACAGGCTCTAAAATTTAGTTCGATGGTACTACCAAGTAAGTATCTCTAACCCTTTTTATCTCATGATGTATTTCCCCCGTGATGTGTTATGTGTTGTTTAGGCCTCCTGGGATGACCCATGATTCTCTTGTAAGGTCTAGGATACTAGGAGACCGCCTCTGTTGTGGCCCTTCTTCTCTTTGTATCATCATTCTTCTATATTTTTTCTCCTCTATTTTTCATTGTTGAGTGTTGTGTCTTACGGACATAGCATTGCAGTTGGTGACTTGGGGGCACCCTCCTACGTGACTATCCCTAAGGCACTATTTCTCCTCTCTTGATTTATTGTTTCCCTTTCTCTAGTGCTTCTATCTAGCAGGCGGATGATGAAAAACATTTTATACTGATGCGGACCTAGCGTCCCTTTAGCGATAAATCAAAAATTGGACTTAGTTCCTATATGACGGTGGGGTTGATATATATTATCCGATGCTTGGCTAGTAGAATCTTTCCATGCACTTTGTCGTGTGATCTTGATGATGTCTTATTGCACTTACAAACCATAACAATACTATTCCTCCGTGCACTTTGTTTGTCTTTGAATCTCACCTTGGGTACACTCGGTTTCAAGATTTTTGCGGTATAGCCCCACGGTTATACCTAATCTCCAAATTCATAGTATAACCTTGGCTCTTTGTGTGATTGATCATATGCATTATTGTTTATCATGATTATTTGGACACTAACACTTTTCTTGCAGGGATGTGTTTGTGGGAACATTTGGTGATCGTAAAGTACATGTCACCTCTGGGGGGCGTGCGCTTTGCAAGAGCTCATGTTCCCTTGTGTGTTTTCTTCCTACCTTAACGTGCTTGATATTGATCCCTGATATCAACCACCTTAAGGTGGGGGAATATATAAGGTAAGCTATCTATTATAGATGTTAGCAATGTGCTTGTTCTCAGGTGCAGTCTTAAAGACTGGTGGCGATGAGTCCCTCCTACACTCTAAGATTTGTTTACAATCATTCAAGCCCTCATCATGAGGCGAGGATATTGCATCCCTTTTCTATCTTAAGCCCTCATCGTGAGGCAGGGATGGTGTATTTCTAGAAGAGAGTGCACATCCTGTCATTTTCAAAAGTCCTCATCGTGAGGCAGGGAGCGGTTCTGTGACTAACTCAACCTTAAGCATGTTTTCAGTGATTGTTGTGGCGAAGCCCAATAATTGGTGTGTGCCTGTAATGTGCCTAAGATGGTGTTGAACCTAGAAATAGGAACACTCCATCGCTTGTTTGTCATGTTTTCTCCGTGTCTTCCAAGTGTGTGTGTATTGCGTGTTTGTTCCCAAGCATAGTCTTAAAGACCGGTGGCAATGAGTCCCTCCTCTGCTTTGGGATTTGTATGGCGTTTATTGTGTGTGTTGCCCCATATACAGTCTTAAAGACTGCTGGCGATGAGTCCCTCCTACATTATGGGTGGTGTGTTTACTTGTACTTGCATCTGCATTTCATATATATGAAAATGAAAAAGAAAAAGAAATTCATCACTGTCTTCTCCGCATTCATTGTATTCACTATGTTTTATGTGTCTTCAATGATGTCTTCTCCGTGTTTTACGTGACTGTAACTGTCTTCTCCGTGTTTTGTGTGCCTGTTACTATCTTCTCCATGATTGGTGTGTCTTATGTTCTTGTTGACCGTACTTTAATGCATGTATTGGCCTTGCGTTTATACATACATTAAAGTGGGGGCTAAATGTTACATTAGAAAATGTCCCCTTGGGGGCTTTTCCCTCTTAAGGTTTAGCTCCCAAGTCCTGTTTATGCATTTAGAGTATTTTTCATGTTAATCTGCAATCCCAATGATAAAACCCTGAAGTTTCATGGCAAATGGGACTTAGGGGATGCACTTGACATGATCCATGCTTGAAATAGGGGGGAGGAATTGGGTGCCCGCGCTCTAGTCCTGCCCTATTTTACGTCAGGCCCAATTTTAAAGTATCAGTTTGTGACCGTTATTTAGGTCCTATGCCGACACAGTAAGTTTCAATTACAAAATTCTTGGTGGGAATGTTTGTAGTTGCATATATAAGCATGTTTAGGCATTCATTTGTAAACTAGATGGATATTGTGTACTTGTGGCTTATGTTAAGGTGATTCAAGGCATTCATTGTGTGTTGCAAAGCAGAATTTGTGTTGTTCTTGTGTTTGTATTTGTAGATTTGGCATCCATCTCCTCATGGCATGAAGAGCTTCTTCCTTCCATGAGATCTTCACTACAAGGTGATATCAATTGTGTTTTCAATCATTTATCATTTGGATTTTGCCTCTATCCCGTAGGGATATGCACTCTTTATTTGACAACGGTGTTCAAAAGACTTGAATGTCTCTCTGGGGCTTGACCGAGGCAAGCCTCTAAACACCACAACCCCCAACCCATTTTTTCGTGATTGTAGGTTACAAGTTGTAGGAGCAGAAAAAGTGGAGTTGCAGGAAAGGAGTGCAGACTGTCAGAATTGTAGATCTGAAGAGAAAATAGAGACATGGACTCAGGCGCCTGCTCATTAGTCCTCGACTGTTACACTTCCCAAACTTTGAAATCTTGTACGCATTTGATTGTCATTTGATAACTCTGGGTGCGAGCATTTTCTGTAATTTGTCTATTTGCTTCCAAATTTGCATAATTAGGGTTTTGAGCATAATTGGGCTTAATTGAACAACTAAATCATACAACTCCAATTTTCCCTACATTCCAAGTGACTGAAAGCCTGATAGTAGACTTCCTACTCGGTTGAAGTCCTTGAATGTTTGAGGTGAAAGGAGGATTCATACTAAATAACCCTAAACATTAACAAATCCTCTTCATCATTTTTCAACTTAAACAAGATGAAAAACTACTCGTAAATGCCTCGTTGGCTTATCAAAACTACCTCATTGGCTTATCAAAACTGCCTCACTGGCTACAGAATTGCCTCACTGGCTACAGAACTGCATCACTGGCAAAGTCTCACTGGCTATAGAACTGCCTCATTGGCAAAGCTTAACTGGCTACAGAATGCCTCACTAGCAAACACAACTACCTCATTGGCAAAAGAACCTCACTGGTTACAGAACTGCCTCACTGACAAAAGGTCAATCTTTGTCTCACTGGCATGACCTTACAACATCTTCTAAATCATGAATAAACAAATTACAGAGGGTTACTCTGTCTCATTACAAAGAAGATCTTGATTGTCTCATTTCATTTGAGACTCAAGAATCCAACATCACAAATGTGGACATACAATCCTGCACTATGAATTGCTTTAACAATTCAAGAAAGATTTTGCATCAAAGCACAATGTTTCTATATCAATGATATTGCAGAGAATTATGTTATCTTGTCTATCTCAACAAGGTGACTATCCTTTTATACTGTTTCTATATTTTTCTTTTTCTTTTGATCAAACAGTTTATACAGGTAACTATTTGTCCCAAACTGCTTGTAGTAGTTTTCATTCTGGTTAATAACTGTCATGGTTAGGAGGTCGAATAGTGCCATTTAGGAGAAATCTGAGTGTGTAAAAATTGTCATTAACAACCCTTAACAAAACCCTCATTCACTGTAAGAGATAATTACAAGCATTACAAACTCTAACCACATTTGTATAAGAGTTTCATGAAGAACTTCTCAAACTATTCACATTTTCCAAACCCTAATCACATCTCAATTGGAGTATAACAAAATATTCTGAACCTCGTTTATGCATCAAACCCTAACCACATTATCATAGAAGTTTAACAAGAGTAATCTTCACAAACTACCGTTTACCAGAACTTAACCATATCTGCTTATGGGTATAACAGTGTGTTCTCAAACTATTTATATCTAGCAGACTTTTAACCATAACTGCTCAAGGATAAAGCTTTCTTCATTCTATAACAACCCTAGTCTCATATTAACAAAAGGGTTTAATAAAAAAAATATTTTCACATGGGTATGACATAAAAACTTGTTAGAAACCATAACCAAAAAGAATGGAAGGGTAACACCTATCATAAACTAGCTAGTCATCAAAACCTTTGTTGTTTCCTCGAAATGTGGCGGCCAAAATAATTGTCCAGCTTCTCTACTCTCTCCCACTGCTCACTGTAGCTGAGCATTGTCACATCTTTGAATAGTCAACACAAATGATCTCATAGAATCTCACTCAAACCTTCAAACCCTAAGCTCAGCTCTCATATTCCAAACTCATACAGTGCAAAATGAACAATAAAGTAAACTTTTTCAACATTATACCAATGTTGCCGAATGTCCCTGTTTGCCCTAAAAGGGCTGGTAACCGCAAATTCAAACTGACAACCTTTTACCTGTTATGAATGTCGAGACCTGCTAGTTAGGTTAGTCATTTATATGACCTTCGAATAAGGTAAGCACTTAGTAACATTGATTTATGCCTTTCAAAATATAACATAAGCATAGAATGTGAATGTTATAATATATGCCTAAAAACAATGCCCTTTTTCACTTAGCAAAATCAACTTTGATAAACATCAATAACCTTTATGCTTTTCAAGCCAACTTAAGAATGCCCTTTATCACCTTTCAACATCTAAGAAGGATCACTTAAATGACTTTCATGAAATGCTGTGACCTTTTCAGGTAGAGTTGAAGAAACAATATAAAGATCATGCAGGAAACACAAATGATCAACTATCAACAGATGTTCAACATCATGAACACCTTAATAATGCCAAACTGCCCAATGTATTTGTTTGACATCCATTCAAACTGCAAATGCCAATCAGGGGTCAACAATACTTGTATCTGTAAAAGTCAATGTTCATTGCCTATAACACTAATTCCAGGAGCATTGCATGAGTTAAAAGGTGGTGTTGGAAGGAGCAAAAAAATAGAGTAATGATTCAACATTTTTTTGTTGCTGTGGTTGATACACAATACTGAAAAACTAAAGCTGTGTATTTGTTTGTCGTACATAATGATAAAATCTATGAAGCTTTAGATAAGTCTAGTCCATCTTCCCCTACAGTGGGACCCAATAGGACTAAATAGAGGCCACCAATCCCATGCCCCTATCCATGTGAACAAGATTTCCCTGGACCCACAATACTTGTCCAAGTTTATTATTCTGCCTAGGTTGTGTTTGTTATCTTCATGACCCACAATACTTGTCTAAGTTTGCAACACATGGGATGAAGAAATACACACAACACATCCTTATTAATTAAATATACAGATCCAGATTTGATGTAATCACATTCTATTTAATAATTAACTTGATTCAATGTACCCCACTACATCTTTGCAAATGGCAATTACATCAAATGCTAAATACCATTTTACTATATGAAATTCATGAGTAACAACTAGTCAGGCATTCACTGTATTTTACAACAGTACAAATAGGAAAGCATTAAGTATATTTATATATTTCTTATCAACTTTTTTTTTCCAAAATATTGAAAGATTTCTATATACTGAAACTAGAACGTAACAGTCATCAAATGAACTGCACCACATAGTTCTCGTCCCAAAGTTGATATCTTGATATGGAGAGAAATAGATTGATAGATAAAGCTGAGAACCAAGTGTAAGAAATCAAAAACATTGATCGACAGATTTGCAAAAAGCAATTGTCATTTCCCAAGTAGTCTTTTATAACTAGAGTTTCAGAAGCAAAATCAATACATGCATCTGGTTAATCTGCATATACCTTGACTGATAAGATTTACTGAACATGATAGTGGACAACAATAACATGCTTTTACCAAGTCATGTTTACATTTGAGACTTTCAACTCTTGACAATCCAACTTTAAGCATAACACCTCTTCATACTCAAAGCAAAAAGAAATAGGTTCATACATTGTTTATGCTTTAGAAGAGATTATATGATCTACCATTTCATAATTGCTCATATAGAGTGAGTCACTGGCATGCAAAGGAATAGATAAGCCTTTTATGTTTAGTGTTTTAAAATCTGTCAATCTGAAACTATGTTAAGGGATGTGAGCTAAGGGAGCTTCCCTGGTTGCTGGGGTAGTAACCTGGACAAATCTAAGAACCCTAATGTGTGCATTTGAGCCCAGAGCTTAACTAGCTCAAAAGAAATAAAACATTTTCACATTGCAACTTCCACCAGATCTGAGCACTAGATCCATATCCATAATTAAGTAATATTTGTAATTCTTAATCAAGGACACGTTAACAACAAATCAATACCAAAGTCTCCCAATGGCAAAATCGGTTGATATTCAACTCTTCAAAATTTAGTTTCTTCAAAGAATCAATTGCAATAATATCTTCCAGACACTATTAATCTAGGTTATACCTCGTCTAAGTCCACTTCACCTACATTCACTAACATTTTCCCAAATCATTTCACTCAAAAGTGTTATAAACAAAAAAATGACTAACAATTTACAAGCAGACCTACTGCCTGAGTCTACCCTGACTTCTCCTAAAGGGAAATCTAAACTAGAGGACATGATCCATTGCAATATCACTGAATTTATCTAGTTCTGCAAAATTCCACAAAACAATATTTTGACTTGGAATAATCATAAGCCCTATTCAAATATGAAAAATATTAGAAAAAAAATACAAACCCTACTTTGCTTAATAATGTCATATATTCACCAAAGAAGCTAAAAAAATTGCATCGATAACTCACTGTGAGAGGCTCCTTCATAGTGATCGGCATGCTAGCTGTAGCCATGGCTACTGAGATAATTTAAAAAACCCTTACTAGAAATCTACCCAATTACAAAACCCTAATTCTGATCCATCGAAGCCAATTATAGATTTAAGCAGTGAAAACCATCGATTTGTTCTTTATCCCCTAAAAGAACCCTTGATACTTCACCAAATCTTACAATACCGAGATCAAAAATATCACAACAATTTGAATAGCCCAAAGCCAGTATGTGATTCCAACAAAAGCGACGATTTAATGACCTGAAACCGCAACTTTCTCAGATAAGCCTTTGCCATCAAAATTATCTCCTCACTGTCATCCGTGAGTTTATCAAACCAGTAAACAACAGGCTCCCATTTAAAAAGAGTAAATACATCAAAACAAAGTGAGGACCATAATGTCTGAAATGTACCGTACCTGTTTGTATATTTTTAAATCTTTTTATGTGTTATTTTATTATTTTATTGTGTTCTTTCAGACA
This sequence comes from Cunninghamia lanceolata, assembly GCA_027924645.1. Lineage (NCBI taxonomy): Eukaryota > Viridiplantae > Streptophyta > Pinopsida > Cupressales > Cupressaceae > Cunninghamia > Cunninghamia lanceolata. The sequence goes on from BSBN01001378.1 coordinate 75,630, forward strand.
TAGACAGGAGAATGCAGAAGGGGTTTTTGTTTTTCCTGTAGATGTGTTGCCCGAGCATACAAAATATAATATATATTGCAAACCTAGAAAATATACAATGAATACAAGAGAAATATGAAAGACCCAGTTCATATATCAGCAAATAAAGAGGTTCTATCGCATACCCATATGCAGATTCGAAACTTCAATTTGTGGCTATTGCCGAACCAGCCACTTGATATTACAATATTGCTCAAAAATGTCAAAAATCATAGAGTATCATGCATTCATTGTTAACAGCAATACAATAGGCCTTGGAGGCCTCATACAATGTGAACAACACTGCCCACAATGAGAAATAAGCTCCACACTATCCCGCGTCAAACTTGGTGGTATACGACCATGGTTGGAAGGGTCGGATAGTTGAGAGAAATGTCACGAGCCACCAAAATACCTCTGTGAAGTGTTGTAGGCTGTCAACAAGGAGGGACGATCATATTTGGAAGGGATATATGCAAAGAAACAACCTCAAAATGCCCTCCAACGTGATATGGCTGGGTGGGGCAGTACGACCACCAGCAGCAAAGATTAACAGTCCCAAACTCACAAAATCTGCCTTATCTTTGCTGGTAAACTAAACTCCCAAGTTGCAATTGACGAACTAGAATAAATCTGCAATGAAATATCCCAAATTCCTCTTCAATCCGTCAACTATTGACTCCAATAAAGCACAAATGTGAATGCCGAATACATCCACTCACAAAGGCACCATTGGGTGGTCTTCCACACCTGTAGAATGCCATTACCTATGGAGGTTTCCATCTCCACAAGCCTCAAGTTCGAATCCTCAAACCCTTCACAAGAAGAAATGCCAGCAGAGCTCCCAAAGAGAAAAATCATAAAGTAAGCATCTTTTCAAATGACACACCTTTCCCTCTTTTAAACTCTCCAAGAGGGATGTTACATTTTAGGAGGGAAATTTTTCTTTTAAAATTCACTTTTAATATTTCCCAAAGTGAGCGCTCCAAAAAGTAACTTAAGTGACCCTTTAAATTCTTCATTTTTCATCACTTAACCAAACGGCTAGTCCACCGGAATTCTATGATGGACTAACCATGAGCCTAGAAGGGGACATTACAATGTCAAAAATAGAAAAAGCTGGAAAGGGGTGAGCAAACAGAAATCATACCCATCAATGCCGCTAGTTCTTCTTTTATTAGTTTTCTACAGTAGATGGTGTCATTTTCCTTAGCGGCCTTTGGCTTAGCAGCTGGAGCACCATTTTCTTTAGCTATGCAATGTCAGGTTCTCTTGGAAGGGTTCTTTGTGTTGCGGTGAAGAAATGAGAGAAACTCACATTCTTCTTCGCATTCCCACAAATAAACCCTAAGAACAGTGCGGTGTTGCAGGAGTGAACTCCTTTTCACTTTTGGCACCCATCTTTTTCATTTTTGGTGCCCATATTTTTTTAATTACCCACTTTAATATCATATTGTCTAATTTTTATTTGTGTGACTAATTATTTAGTCATTTATAGCTGTGATTTTACCCGACGATCAAATTAGTCATTTATAACTATGTTGCAAAAAATTACTAGAATTTAGTCATTTTTAGTTGTCGTGACTAAAAGTTTTAGTCACATAGTCATTTATTTGCCCAAATTCTACTAGTGTTAGAAGCTTTGTCACCAATTTTGAGCCAATGGAGCTAGGCCTTGATTTGAGCACATCGATCCATATAATTATTAGTAATTTGCTTCTACTAGTGAAGATCAGCCACCTTCCATTGGAGGTCAACTATAAAAGGGTTTTCTTCAAGCACAATGGTGGCTTGGTGAAGTGCTGAGGTGGTGGCCTCATATGAGAGGCGTTGAAACCAAGCTAGTTGACAACCATAGATATGAAGGAACTGAGATGTACGCCTGATGTCGCAATTCCACCAATCAATCCAACCTATTTGTTGAGTGGGCCTTGGCTCAAGAGTCCAAATCTCCCTGATATGAGCCAACGTAGGTTGATGAGAAAGAGAAGAAGTATTAAGGAAAAATTGTCTTACTAACCTTGGGAAGAAAAAATTGTCATTCAATATGGAACTGAATAGGTGAGTGATCTAAAAGAAGTACATCTAGCAGAGGTGCAACTAGAAGAGGGAAACAAATGGCAAAAGAAAAGAAAGACTAGGTAGAGATCATAGCATGATCAAGACATTTAAAGATTCTGTCAAAACCAACTCTCACATTACTCCAAATAAACCAGTGGGAATGGGTATTGTGGCAACCTAAATTAGGATAACAAAGCCCTAATTTATTATGCATGTAATACCAGGCTTCTCTTTCACCAGTTGTCCATTGCATGGGGAGAGTACCATATTTATCATATGCCATCTCAACCATATTAAAGTCTCCGCACAAAACCCAAGTGGCGGCAGGCATTGAATCAACAATTCAACGCCACAAGGTAGATCGTTCCACATCATTGGAAGCATAAACATTAATAATGCTAAAAGAATGATTGCCAATATTGAAAAGAACCCACAACACTCAATTAGTGGGGTCACATCCATGGTCAAAAATAGTGAATGCCACCTAGGAGAGAGAAAGATGGCAACCCCTCCACATCCTACATTGTGATTGGTAACCAAAAAGAGTTGGATGGCCAAATAACATGACAAGTAGTAGAAAATTGAAAACCAGTGATCTTAACTTCTTATAGACAAAGAATATCTAACTCTAAAAAAATTGTTGATTATCTCTCACAATGTACTTCTTGGGGAGTTTAGTGAGATCTCAGACATTCTAGGAAAGAAAATTCATTGATGATAATCAAGAGGCATGTTGTCTCTATTTAAATCCCCAAGGGCAGCATAGCGATTCTGTAAAAACTCTTCTCGAGAGAAACTACCCAACTGAATGATAGGGTTGCTATTCCTCCTCTTCTCTAGAGAAGTTTTTGTCTTCGAACCTCCCTGGAGGACTGCAATCTTCGCAAGTTCACAGGTGGAGAAGGAGAATAAATAGATGCCTCCAGTTGAGAGGATAAAATAGACATCGGTCGAGGACTTCTAGAAAACTTTGACCAATTGGATGGCTCATCTACAGCAGGAGAAACATCTTTCCTCCTATCATGAGGGTTTGATGGGGCACTAGTTGTCGACTAAGTTGTTTGATTGCCTAAAGAGACAGCGGGCTTGGTTTGAGCTCCACTAAAGTTATGATGGTGGTTGTTCTTGCGATTCCCTATTATAGTCCACCCTTCATCAGTTTTAGGAGGGGGAGATTCAGAAAGCCAGTTAACAAGATTATTGCAGGGAGAAGCCAAAGGACAATCTCTAATCTTATGATCAGAGGATTGACACTTGAAGCAAGCATTGGTCAAGTTGAGATAAAGAACATGTATATGCCTCATGTGACCAATTTATATGTCAACAATTTCTTTTAAGTCCTCGGAAAGGTCAATCTCAACATAGACACATTTTTATGGGCAAGCTAAAAAAATTTATCAGGCTCAATGCAAACCACCTTGCCAAGGGAACAGACTATTGTAGTCAAAAAGTTCCAACATTGAAAAGGTAACCCAAGAAACCCAACCTAGACCGAGACACAAATGGATCTTTCTTTGGAGACAGTAAAGTCTTGTGTCCAAGGTTGAAAAATCAAAAGAGACACATGAACAAACTAGGGACCATGATTAAGAATGGCCTCTGCATGACTAGATTCCACAAAATGAAAGAGGAAAAAACCTTTAGTTAGGCTTTGAACAACATCCAGCCAGACCCCATGCAAGACCTAAGCTTTATTGACCCATTATCTGAGCATGCTTTCAAGCGAAACCCTCCCAACAAATTAACCTATTAAAGTAAAATTTTCAAGCCATCTGCAAGTAGATTCAAACTCTAGAATGGGTAGAACCACATCCAGAGGTGAGTCAAAGTGTGTACCTCATGAAACACCTTTGGGACAAATTTTTGAGGTCGCTTGTTCGGAGGAGCCATGAGCAGAAGCTGTCAAACCTTCAACACCAGTAGCAACTATTGAATTGAGAGAGTTTGGGGCCATAAAAGGCTAACTAAACAAACCTACACTAAATGTGACAGATGACAAATCCTGCACCAAAGGTGCGGTATGACATCAGAAAAGAAGCACACAAGGAGAAACCAAGAAAACCCTAGCAGATCTCAAAAACCCCTCGCCTCTAATTTTTATCTTCTACTTGCCTCCCATGTGCTAATTTAATTTTAACGTATATATTATTGTTTTACATTCATTAAAGGTGAATAAATAGTGCCCGATTGTTAGTGTGTGAGTTGAAAAATAATATATCTATTCTTTGTTGGGAATTAAGGTGTTTCAACCTTTGCAAATTCCTAATGTTGTATTTATTTATCCCATGTTGAGTTGGCATAGTCGGCACCTTGTGTACATGCAGTAGGATAAATTTTGGTGACTTTGGCAGCCATGGTTTTCCCCCTTGAATAATTAACAGGGGTTTGGGGGCAACACCCCCAAGACGGGGTCAAGAGGCGGAGCCCCTTGCGGGGTCCAGGGGTAGCACCCCTAGCGCACTCCCTATCGCGGTACAGGGTAGGGTCGAGGGGCAGCGCCCCCGAAACCTCAAACAACTTTTATTTAATGACAAGTGTCGGTGAGTATCTTTGCAAGAGAGAAAGGCATCTTTGGGTGGTCAAGGGAGGTTATGACATGTAAGAGGAATAAGATATTTTTAGTCAGTGTATGACAGATTCTCTTACAACTGCAAGTGCTGTCAGTTATGATGGATTCTATGACAGTTGTAAGGTGCGTAAGAGCATATGTCATAGCCTATCTTGGGACAAGGCACCCACATTGGGATGGGATGTTGGACAAGTGTCCTTAGGCATGGGTTTTGGGGCATGAGTCCAAGATGGATGCCCATCTCTAGAAGGTTCCATATTTGCCTTGTAAACTCTATAAAAATAGGTGCTTGGATGGGAGATAAGTAGTGTTTTGTACAGGTACTGTTATGCTGCTGGAATATCTCCAAATTCGACATTCGAAGACTCCTGAAAGAGCATTGGCTCTGAAACTGTATTGTAATTTGTTATTATTTACTGTAATACATTTGAGCTGTGTTTTGGAGTGTGGGGTTTTTCACCCGTAAGGGTTTTCCCCACGTATATCTTGTCTCTCTCTCTTCTGTCTACTTTCTGTGTGTATGTGTATTGTTGCAATATCTCTGTTAGATGCTCTATGTTGTTGTAGTTGTAAGAATTAAAATTGAATTTGCATACATCTCTCCTCATTAGATTAGTGTAGGAAGCGATTTTCGCACACCTAGCTTCCTTTCATTCTTGGTGATCACAAGAGGTATAACTCTTATGCTTTATAGATCAAATATTCCTACCTCTTTGAGATTGTGAAACATTATCTTTAAAGGTTCATGAAATGACCCTTGAAACAACATATTCATTCATACAAATCCTTCAATCTAAGTTTTAACATATGCATCTAACATCCAAGTTAAAGAACTAGTAAGTGCCTACCTCATACAATGCTCTCACTTTTGAGTTATATAAGTGAATGATATTGTAGAGTCAAAAAGTGCATACTAAGCACTTTTTCCTCTTATTTTGTACACTTTAGCACCCTCTTTTGATAAACACAATTCTAACCATTTCGGACCCCTTGGAGCATGAATCACCCTCAAAACAACACCTCATGACTCTGGGTCACACTTGAACACCATCCTCATACTCATTTTTAATCTTTTTGTCATCCTAGATGCCAACATATCACATTTCTAGCCTCTAGATAGGATCACATGCAGTTGCATCCATCAAATTTGAATTTTACTTTTCCCACTTAGGTGCTTGTTTTTTAATACACTAAAAACCCTAATTTGTCTCCAATAATAAAAAGGGTTAGGATTGGCTTATGATAAAATAGGATCTAAGGGAATGAATTCACAAGCACCATAGACACATACTCGATAGGGATCTAGGGCATCCACAAAGGGCACACATCACAACCCACCATTGTTGTAGCAACATAAACCTACACCTAAGTTAGTTTCACACACAACATAATATATTTCCATATTTTACTATTGAATTAGTTGATGGATTTGACTAAGGTAGATCCACAAATGTGTCATAGGCACTAGGTTTTCCCCTTTTAGATATTTTAGGTGTAGGAGAAGGTGTGGGAAAATTTGTTAGTTGTCAAAAGCTTTGTAAATAAATCATAGAAGACATTATCATTCTTATATAGGATGTTGTTGCACCAATAGAGAACTCTAACATGCCAAAAGGACACTACCACACTCATATAGATAGGATGGCATGAATCTAGACATGAGTACTAATGTTGTCCCTTAAAAGATATTGTTAGAATACCAAAAAAAACCTAATCTTAGTAGTGTTGCCTTCTCCCCTCCTTCTAGTTGTCCAATACCTATATCAAACTATACATAACTGGGTGTGCCTTTTTACCACCCACCTATTTTTTGTGAAAGTGGTTTCTTATTTTAATAGATAATTACATTTTCATCAAAAAAAACTATACATAACAAATACACTTCTCTTTCCTTCTCTTTTACTTTTATGCATTTCATTTCTAATTCAATCTAACTCCATAAGTTTCTTATTATTTTAAAATCTAAAATACATTTATCATTATCTTTAACTCTCAAATTTAAACTCGTTCAAGTCCAAACTGCTTTTAAAAATGTCGGTACCTAATATTGGATTGTATGGAAGTGTTCGTTCCATGATGGCCAAGTTAGGCTAAGTTGGTTCGTTCATAAAGTAGAAGTAAGGTTTATCATTTTGAAAGAGAACACGATGAAGATGATGAGTTAAACGTAGGAAACTTGCTTTCTTTAAAGAGTGTCTTTTTTAAGAAAGCGGAAAATATATGTGTCGTCTTTCGACTCCTTTCTTTAACAAAATTATATTTGGGACTTTGATATTTACAATGATTGAAGCCTACTAAGTTGCTTGCTACATAATTTTGGAGAAAAAATAAAGTAGGTACACTATCTTGACGTCACGAAAACCTACTAGCCAGCCATATATATATAGAAGACTTTAGCACACAATAATTTATTACTCACTTTTTTGCTTGTACTCTTTATTAAAAAGTGAGGGAGGGAGGAAAGGAGAGTTCTTTTAAATTTTTTTGTTTGTATTTGGTCCTTGTTTGAGCATGCTAGAATTTAGAAGAAAGAGCAAAGCTTCTAGGCTCTCTTGGGCCTCCACATCTACCACTATGCTTTTCAATTTCTTAAGAAAGTCTTATATTACGGTCCCTTGAGATTTAAGATTTGTCACACAACCCATCAAATACTAGAATGATCTTCACTATTTTAAATAAGTTCTTAGAAGAACAATTGAAAATCTTTTTGAGCTGAAAATTTGACACACTACCACAACGTAACTAATTTTACCAACACTCTTTTGAGCCATATTCATGTTGCCAAAACACACCATGAACACAAGAAAAAGCTAAAGAGGAACAACACTCAAGCACCAATTGGCATATGCACACATTATTGTCACTATTAAAACCTTTCGAGCCTTAACGACACATTAAGGAGTGGTGAATGATGATGCAACTTATATGTGTGCATAGGCTTATCACATTAATGAGCCTACACACATTAAGAGATAAACTTCTAAACATGAGTAGTTTGCAAGCATTAGGGGGTTTATCTAATAAAATATAATTCTTAAGATCTCTCAAATCATTCATGTCTTTGATTTCTAGGGAGGAAAAACTTAATTGTAGAAGCCCTTGATTTGCTAGGTAGTCCACCACTACATTCTATTCTCTGTAGCAATGAGAGAAGGATAGCTAATCAAATTTACTAACCCATGAGAGTACTTCATCTAAGTGCGAATGAATATGCCAATCAGGACAAAATTTATTCGTAATCGCATCTATCACTATTTTTAAATCACCTTCAAACTCAAGCCTATAATGCCCATCCACATAAGTTGCTTTGAGGCCTACCAATAGAGTCTCCCATTCTACCTCATTATTAGTTTTAAAAATCTAGATGTGAAGAACTACCCAATAACACATCACTTGACAAATCCTTGATGACAAACCCAACACCATCTATTCTCATATTACCTTTTGTTGCTCCAATCAAAATTTAACTTAGCTCCTTCACTTGGCACCTTCCATTTCTCTTTTCTATTATTTTTCTCTTTTACTATTAGCTAATGAATGGGTGGGGAACATTTAAATCTCCAATTATTCATAATACTATTTTAAAGCTAGAAAGTTTCTCCAAATTCTTGACAATTGAACTCTCAACAAACTCTTTTATAATAAACTATCTTGAGCCAACAATATTCCTCATAAAGCACCAGATTTCTTAAAATTTGCATGTTCCTTCCCAACCATATTCCCCCATAGAGTAGATAGCATTGTTGCCTATCACAAACCTATCAAGTGTGGAGTACCTCTAGGATAGCTGCAAAGAAGTTATTTGACTGTTGCTGAAATCCCACTATATTTTGAATTTAGATATAAGCTATGACCACACAACAGAAGCATAATTGCAATGAATAAGGAGGTGATCCATTATTTCTAACTTCTATTCACAAAAAATACATCTTGATGGGTCATACAAATTTCTCTTCATTAGATTATCAAAAGTTAGGATTTTGTTTTTATTGCTAATCACATAAAAAGATTACACTTAGAAGTAGCCACATTACTCCACATTACATCTAACATTCAATAAACTACCTGATGAGAAGCCAAAGATTATAGCACTTTGTAACCAAGTTTTACATCATACACACCTTTTGAATTTCTAATCCAACAAATTGAATCCCAATTTGATACAGGATCATCCGAGGTGTAAGAACAATCTTGCAGCAACCAAATACTTTTTGTTTCATATTTATTTATTTGTTTATAGCTTCACAATAATATTCTAGTCATCATATGTTCACCTCAACTTATGGTTCTAACTACAAGGGCACATCTTAGTTCTAGACTCATTCACATACATATTAGGGTTATATTCTAAGTTCATTGTTTCAAGTTTGTTTTGACCATCCAAGCTTTGTAACAACACTTGGTTATATTTTCAATCTCATGGATCCCATGGAGGTTCATGGCATGAACAACATCAAGATCTAATGTGCATCCTTCATCACATTTATTCTAGAAGGTTCCCTTCTACACATTGCCTAGCTACACATTTCATCTTACATTAAACTATGTGCCACCTTGTAGCCAATGTTGATTATTCTAAGGGATAGGATTACTATATAAACATCACCCACAATCATAGGAAGGGAGTTAGCTAGGATTCTGGCTTCAGAAGATTTATTCTATCTATGGAAGTTTAGTAGTAGATAAAAGAACAATGTTGTATCATTTGAGAATTCTATAAAATTGCACATAAGTGTGCCCATATATCTTTGAAGGCTAAGGCCTCATGTTGTAAGACATGAAAAGTTGTAATGCATGTAAAGACTATGAATTAAAAACTATTCCATTTTCTATTAAGTTTTGATATGTATGTGTGTTTGTGTATTTGTAGCATGGTTGGATAATCCTTAATTATATTACTATATTAGATGGTATTAGAGAATAAGATTTTAAATCCTAAAAGTTGTTAGGGTAATCAAAGAGGACTATGTTTTTATGCAGATTGCCAAATTAAGGCAATCTATAAGAAGTGAGTGAATAGAGCATCGACATTGGGGTAGTTTGCAAGGAAGATTGTAGATAGATCACCAACATTGAGGTAGTTTGCATCAAATCTAAAGACCAATATGCCTCCACAAAGAGTTGGTAGAGGCCAAGGTGTTGCTAATGTTGTTGGAAGGATAGTGTACGATAGAAAAGAGGGGCCTAATCAATTATGCACTAACTAGATCAATCTTTTCTATCAAACATAAGAACACAAGCCGACAAAGACTTATATGCTTAACTACAGTCCTCAAGGGAGAGCCAAGTTATTTGGTCTTTGTTCTTTTGTTGTAATAGTGGAGATTGATTTGATAATAGCAAGATATAGGGTTACAAATGATCTGTTGGGAATTAAGGTGTCTCAACCTTGGTAATTCTCTGCATTTGTAATGTTTGTATTTATTATTCATTGCCTATGTTGTAAATAATTGGAAATTCCACTTTGTCATATTGTGGGATGTGGCACGGTGATGTGTTAATCCTACATGGATTATGACAACATGTTATTTTGTCCTCACATGAGGAGATAGGCGTCCCACTTAGTGGTAGGAATATTCTGCCATGTGTCGGCATCTTCTATGTTGTGTAAGGAATGTTTGACCCAAACAGTTATGACGGATTCCTATGACAAATCTATGACATGTAAGAGTCGAGAATAGAAGGTTGTAAGACAGGTAATGAGATGTGTCATGTAGCATCTTTGAATGAGGCACATTTGGGCACCCCAAGGTGAAAATGATGTGTTGTAAGAGAATATGCTATTTATAGCATGTGTATGATAGATTCTCTTACAACTGTAAGTTGTAACCGCTATGACAGATTCTATGACGGTCGTAAGTGTCGTAAGAGCATCTGTCATAGCCTATTTTGGAAATAGGTGACCTCTTTGGGATGGGAGTTGTGGACAAGTGTCAGACACATTCTACAATGTTAACCAAGTGTCCTTAGGCGTGGGTTTTGGTCCAAGATGCCATATTGGACACCCATTCCAAGAAAGGTCTAATATTGCCTTGTAATTCCTTTATATACAGGTGCTTGGAGATGGAGTTTGTATAACAGGTTTACAGGTACTGTTATGCTATCGGATTGACTCCAGACATGAGTGTTGAAGACTGTTGAAGCTTGCATTGCAAGTGTATTGTAAACATTCTTTCAGATTTGTTAATACATTGTGCAGGTTTCTGAGTGTGGGGTTTTTCACCCGATAAGGGTTTTCCCCTTCCCCACCGTAAATCTTTGTCTCTCTTCTTTTGTCTACATTCTGGATCTTGAGTTTTGCTACAATATCTCATGTTAATGGTTTAACATCGCTGTAATAGTTAGGATAAAGTTGAATTCACATAGCCCTCTCCTTAATAGATTAGTGTAGGAAGCATTTTCCACACACCTAGCTTCCTTTAGTTGGTATCAGAGCTTGATCACCTTTGGTCCTAGTTGTAGGGTAGGGGTTTTTTGAGCTAATCTTAGGTTGAGTGGGAATCTGTGTAGAGCATTATGTATCTTATTGCAGCAAGGAGATGGCAGGCACATCAGGAAGGTTTGAAGTAGAGAAGTTCAACGGCAGTAATTTCAATCTATGGAAGCTCAAAATGGAAGACATGTTAGTTGACCGAGACCTTTGGGAAAGTGTGAATGGAACTAAACCAGCTACAATGACACAAGCTAATTGGGATCTCAAGGATTAGAAGGTTAAGGGTCTCATAAGACTTAGTCTTGCCGATTTTGTGTTGTTAAATGTCAATGAAGAGACCACTGCAAAACTCCTTTGGAAGAAGTTGGGGGATGTGTATCAAGCCAAATCCCTAGTCAATAAACTTTTCCTAAGAAAGAAGTTGTATTCTCTTCGAATGGAGGATGGAGGATTCGTGGCTGAGCATATGAATGCCTTTAATATGTTGGTTACACAATTAACATCTATTAGTGTAAAGATGGAGGAGGAGGATCGGTGTATGACCCTACTTTGTTCTCTACCGGACTCATGGGATGATCTTGTCATGGCAATCGGAAGCACCACATCCACATTCAAAATGGAAGAAGTGGTTTCTTCATTTTTGTCTGAAGAGATGCAGAGAAAGTCTTCTAAGGTAGCCAAAGAAGCCCTTGCAGTTCATGTAAGACCCAAGGAGAAAGGGAAGAAGAAGGACAAGAAAGCTGAGAAGGGTAGATCCAAATCTCCTGGAAAGTCCAAGGCTCTTTGTTGGAACTATGGAAAGACCGAGCATTTCTGAAAGGAATGCAAAGAGGAGAAGAAGAAAAAGAAGAAAGGTCCTGATTCAGATTCTGACAAATCACAAGATGACAGTGATGCTTTCATCGCAGCCTTGGCAACCCATGCATCTGATGATGTGTGGCTAATCGACTCTGGTTCATCATTCCACATGACCTTGCATCAAGACTGGTTCACTAAGTATGAAGAGTTCGATGGTGGAAAGGTGTATCTAGGTGACGACTCTCATATGAAGATCATTGGTCATGGAAGAGTCTCTATCCGATTCCCTGATGGTCGAGTGAAGGGGATCTCTAGGGTTATGCACATCCCAAGCTTAGCACAGAACTTGCTTTCTGTAAGTAGTTTGAATGATGCAGGTGTACAGGTTGTCTTTTCGAAAGAAGGATGCAAGATGACTAGAGGATCTATGGTGCTTGCTAAGGGTACTCAGAGAGGTACTCTGTTTCAGCTGGAAGCATGCATTTCACAATGCAATAGTTCTTCTAACTCAAGGAAGAGGGTAGCATTCACTTCATCCCCACCATCTGAACGAGTAGTGAAGAAATCTGTTGTTTCTAGTCTTGATGGTTGTAATCGTGCATTGGAAGTTAAACTTCCTGCAGAAAAGACAATGTTATGGTATAAGAGATTTGGCCACATTGGTGAGAAGGGTCTGCGTACCCTAAAAAATAAGAACCTCGTTGAGGGGTTAGATGATTGTAATCTTGAGTTTGACTTTTGTGAACATTGCATTTATGGAAAACAAAACCATGTTCAGTTTTACTCAAGTTCTCATAAGTCTTCTAGTGTGTTGGACCTTATTCATTCTGATGTGTTTGGTCCTATTAATGTTCCTTTGTTATCAAAATTTGTATACTTTATATCTTTTATAGATGATTACAGTAGAAGGACATGGATTTATTTTCTCAGAAGCAAATCTGAAGTCTCTATCAAGTTTAAGGAGTTTACAGCCTTTGCTGAAAATCAGACTGGCAAAAAGATTAAATGTTTGAGAACTGACAATGGTGGTGAATTCTGTTCTATAGAATTCGATAAGTATTGCAAGGAACTTGGGATTGAAAGGCACAAGACAACTCCATACACCCCACAAAAAAATGGAGTTGTAGAGAGGATGAACAGGACACTGATGGAGAAGGCTAGGAGTATGCTTAGTGGAGCTGGTCTAGAACAAAAGTTTTGGGCTAAAGCTATTGCCACTGCTTGCTATCTAGTAAACAGATCTCCTACATCAGCTCTTATTGGAAAGACACCCATGGAGGTGTGGTCTAGTAGAAAGCCTTCTATAAGGCATCTTCGTGTTTTTGGTTGTGAGGCATATGCACATGTGCCTAGGGAGAAGCGGTCAAAATTAGAGAACAAAGCTGTTAAGTGTATCTTCATCAGCTATGGTGTTGGTGTGAAAGGATACAAGCTTTGGGACCCTGTGGCTGAAAAAGTGTTGTATAGTAGAAGTGTCATCTTCAGAGAACTTACACCTTCTTCCACTATTTTGTAGCCAGAAGAAAAAGAAAAGAAAGAGGATGTTGTTTAGTTTCCTCTCACCCCTAAGAAGACTGAACAGAAAGACAATGTTGGACCTGATGACGAGGAGAGCTCTAGCAGCTCTGAAAGATCAGAGGAAGAATTTGAACCTCAACCTTAGCTCTTGAGGAGGTCTACATGGATAAGAAAGCAACCTAAAAGGTTTGGTTTTACATTGCTTGATTCTAGTTGTGCTTATGCTTTGCTTACTAACAGTGATGAACCTAGAACTGTATCAGAGGCTTTGGATATGAAGGATGCAGGTTCCTGGAAGGAGGCCATGGAGGAAGAAATGGCTTCTTTGGATAAGAATCAAACTTGGGACTTGGTGCCTTTGCCTCTTGGATGGAAACCCGTTGGATGCAAATGGGTGTTCAAGAAGAAAATTGGTCCAGATGGCAGTGTCGAGAAGTATAAGGCCAGATTGGTTGCGAAGGGGTATTCACAAGTGGAGGGTATAGATTATGGTGAGATCTTCTCTCCTGTTGCAAAGCTGGCATCCATTCGATTCCTGCTGTCACTTGCAACAGCTTATGACTTGGAGGTAGAACAGATGGATGTGAAGACAGCTTTCCTTCATGGTGACTTGGAGGAAGAAATCTACATGTCACAGCCAAAGCATTACATGGTAAAAGGTAAAGAAAATTTGGTTTGCAAACTTAAGAAGTCCTTGTATGCTTTGAAGCAATCCCCTAGGAGATGGTATTTGAAGTTTGATGCCTTTGTGTTGTCAATTAGATTTGTGATATTGAAATCGGATCACTGTGTGTATTATAAATTTGATGGTGATCGTATTCTCATTATTGCACTGCATTTTGATGATATGTTGCTCATTGGGAAGGGTAAAAATATGATTTCTGATTTTAAATCTCAGTTGTCAACTCAATTTGAAATGAAAGATTTAGGGGTAGCCAGGTACATTCTAGGAATGGAAATTAGAAGAGACAGAACCAACAGAAAACTTTGGTTAAGCCAGAGTAAGTATGTGAAGTCTGTGTTGGACAGATTCAACATGGTAGATTGTAGACCATTGTGTGTTCCTGTTTCTTTGGGGACAAAGTTGTCTGTTGAGGATTGTCCAAAATCTCCTAGTGAGGTGGAGGACATGAGCAGAGTACCTTATGCTAGTGTTGTTGGCAGTTTGATGTATGCCATGGTATGCACAAGACCAGACTTTGCCCAAGCAGTGGGAGTCCTTAGTCAATTTATGGCTAATCCTTGACAGGTTCATTGGGATGTAGTTAAGCGAGTGTTCATATATTTGAGGGGTACTTCTGAGTATTCCATTTGCTATCATGGTAATGTTTCAGGACCTCCGCATTTTGTTGATATTCATGAATTCAGATTGGGCAGGTGACATTGACAGCAGGAGATCCATCAATGCTTATGTTTTTACACTATTTGGTGGTGCTATTAGTTGGATGAGTAAGAGACAACCAGTTGTTGCTTTGTCCATGATAGAAGCTGAGTACATGGCAGCAACTCATGCTTGTAAGGAAGTCATTTGGCTTAAGAGATTGTGTTTAGATATTGGTGTTGATGCAGGTCAGATCACAATCAGTTGTGACAATCAGAGTGCAATTTGCCTTGCAAAGAATCCAACTTTCCATGCTAGAACCAAGCACATTGATGTTCAGTTTCACTTTGTGATGGACATGTTTAAGGATGGAAAGGTAAATTTGGAGAAGGTAGATACTTTGAAGAATGTTGTAGATTCATTGACGAAACTAGTGGGAACAAAGAAGTTCAAATGGTGTTCGGAGTCTATGGGCCTCTCGACCTATAGCAGTTAAATCCTATTTTTCTATTGGCTCTTACAAGGTGTTCGACAAGTGGGAGAATGTTGGGAATTAAGGTGTCTCAACCTTGGCAATTCTCTGCATTTGTAATGTTTGTATTTATTATTCATTGCCTATGTTGTAAATAATTAGAAATTCCACTTTGTCATATTGTAGGATGTGGCACGGTGATGTGTCAATCCTACATGGATTATTACAACTAGTTATTTTGTCCTCACATGAGGAGATAGGCGTCCCACTTAGTGGTAGGAATATTCTGCCATGTGTCGGCATCTTCTATGTTGTGTAAGGAATGTTTGACCCAAACAATTATGACAGATTCCTATGACGAATCTATGACATGTAAGAGTCGAGAATAGAAGGTTGTAAGATAGGTAATGACATGTGTCATGTAGCATCTTTGAATGAGGCATATTTGGGCGCCCTAAGGTGGAATATGATGTGTTGTAAGAGAATATGCTATTTATAGCATGTGTATGACAGATTCTCTTACAGCTGTAAGTTGTAACCGCTATGACAGATTCTATGACGGTCGTAAGTGTCGTAAGAGCATCTGTCATAGCCCATTTTGGAAATAGGTGACCTCTTTGGAATGGGAGCTGTGTCACGCCCATTCCAAGAAAGGTCCAATATTGCCTTGTAATTCCTTTATATACAGGTGCTTGGAGATGGAGTTTGTATCACAGGTTTACAGGTACTGTTATGCTATCGGATTGACTCTAAACACGAGTGTCGAAGACCATTGAAGCTTGCATTGCAAGTGTATTGTAAACATTCTTTCATATTTGTTAATACATTGTGTAGGTTTCTGAGTGTGGGGTTTTTCACCCGATAAGGGTTTTCCCCACCGTAAATCTTTGTCTCTCTTCTTCTGTCTACATTCTGGTTCTTGTGTTTTGCTGCAATATCTCATATTAATGGTTTAACATCATTGTAATAGTTAGGATAAAGTTGATTTTTCATATCCCTCTCCTCAATAGATTAGTGTAGGAAGCGTTTTCCGCACACCTAGCTTCCTTTCATGATCAAATTGTCAAAATGAACAACTTATAGGTGTTACAGACTGATTTTACAGAAATAGAGAGTAGGTCAAGAATGAGCATAGTAGATGAAGCCTATAGTCAGAAACAGGGGCAGATCTAGTAGGACTTGAGTGTTGGGCACCCTATTCCTAGGGTTTCTGTGATAACAAAGTCTATGTGTGACAATCTCTGT
This sequence comes from Cunninghamia lanceolata, assembly GCA_027924645.1. Taxonomy (NCBI): domain Eukaryota; kingdom Viridiplantae; phylum Streptophyta; class Pinopsida; order Cupressales; family Cupressaceae; genus Cunninghamia; species Cunninghamia lanceolata. The sequence continues at coordinate 92,065 of BSBN01001378.1, forward strand.
TGTTTCCATCTTCCTATCACTCGTCGATGCCTAAAACTTTTGATTCAGATCTACACACATAAAAGAGGGAAAATGGTTGTGTTGTATAGGACTTGCCTTAGTCAAACCCCATGTTGGTGTTCCCACCTCCACAATAGCAATGATAGATGTGATAGAGAGTGTGTTCTCACGATCAGTAGAGGCAAAACATATGATAAAGATTGCAATAATCAAATGTAATGAAATAGAGTTACCATGAGCATGAAAGCCCTAGGTGGATGTATGTCTCAACATGGATCATCCACAAGGAGTTGAAGGAGTGAGAAGCTTCCTTGAATCCTACAAAGGTTAGTGTAATAGTAGTAATAATATTTCACAAGTAGAGAGCTTCAGAATTGTAGAGAGGGCTTGTTTATACATAGATCAAATGTTCATCCTAATGTTACTTCATCATGTGTGTAAATGAGAGAGAGACTTATGTATATACAAACCCTAATTACTTTTTGGAAGAGTCATGTTAGGCTGACAAAGGTGTATCATCAAATGTAACAAGGTTGACACTTCAATATCCAAATTTGTTCAAGGCCATATGGTAGGACCCAAGCGCTAGGCATTCTAGTCCTAGCTAAATCATCTCCTAAAATCTCAACAATCAAAGAATTTAGCATTATTTCTTATTCAGGTGCTAAAACAAGCACTTCACGAGTGGAGATAAACATACACACTAAAAGGAGTGCTAAAGCTAGTGTGAAAATGTAAGTGGTAACAATTTTTGACACTACATTTATCCCCCACTTTAGTGAGGGTATGAGCTTACACTCATACGCTTGCTAAAGTACGGAGAAGACAAATCTATTTGCTAAAACATTGAAGTCGTAGAATGTCGCTCAGATGAGAGATGCACTAGCCCCCAAGCTTAGGATTCTAAAAGTCTACAATGCTTAGATAAAGAGGTTATACATAGAAGACACATAGCATGTATCGCACATATACATAAAGCATACATGGAGCATACAAGAGACATAAATGGAAATCAAGAAGCATACATAGAAAACACGAGGCATACATGGAAAACATGAAGCATACATGGAAAACATGAAGCGTACATAGAAAACACGAAGCATACATAGAGCATAGACGAGGTAAACACATAAGAAAACAAAAAAGAAATTTTGAGTCAGAAAAGTAAAGAGACCTAGATATGAAAGGTTGTCTCAATACCCTGCGTCGTCCCCAAAATATAACAAAAAACAAAAGAATACCAAAAAAAGAGGAATTCTAAAATGGAGATAGAAGAATGTAATGAGTTGATTGATTGCTTTAAGGAGAGAATACATACAGATAGACAGGGGAGAAATCAATACGAACAAAGAAGTGTACATGACTTTGGCACTAGCTTGCTATGTCGCTAGGGGTCATGTAAATCGAGATACCTTCATGGATTACAAGCTATGAAGCTACGTTATGATAGGTGACCATGAGTGTAAAAAGATTGGGTTATATGAAGCACACAGGCTAGCAAGTTGTGTTATACTACATGGCTCATAGACTATACGGATCACAGGCTAGCAAGCTATGTTATGCTAGGTGACCATATACTACCAATGCCTTAGGAAGCATAAAAACAAACAACGCCTCAAGGAGTGTAAAAGTGACATCACCTTAGGGAGAATAAAATAAATGCCTCAGGGAGCATATTGATAACCACGCCTCAAGGGGCACTATGAAAAACACTACTGTAGGGGGCACATCAATAGGCCAAAGCTCAAGAGACATGAATGAATGACGATGCATGTATGGATGCACATGTGAATAGGGAATATATGCCCCCATAAAATATTTTTCATGTACAATATGCAAATGTTTTAAGGTAAAGAAGAGGGGAAAGTGTAAAAGGAGGAGAGATCCTTAGAATGAATGCTTACCTCTTGAACAAGTTGTCCAATTTCCCCCCAGAGTATGGGTGAAAACAACCATGAAAAAGAGCGTCGTGTTATTTTAAAAGGGAAGAAATGAGATTGTATCGCCATGCATAGCAACGAGCTAATAAAGGAAAGCTACAAGTGCCATACATTAGGTAGCGAAACTATAGAGTGATAGTAGAATGAAATGTCAATAGCAAAGTGATTAATGAAATCTACATCACAAGGAGAATGAATAAGAGAGATCTCCAAGGGTAGAGTTGCAGCATGAATGAATATAAAAGTTTTAGTAGGAACACCATCAATGGACAAAAACTTCTCATCACCAGAAGAGAGAAGTGTACCATCACAATTGAGGTGACTAATTCTATGTGTAAAAGAAGCATGAATATCTAGGTGACCTAGACAAAGGTAAATGTCGATGTCTGAGCAAAGTGCACCTAGCCAAGAGAAGTAGAAAGAACATTCTATGAAGATAACGATGTACTTTTAGTGAATGTGGAAGATAGAGGAGGAGCATCAACAAGGGACTTAAACATCAAGCCATTAGGAGAGGTTTCTTAAATAATTTATTTTTAGAATTTTTTTTATAAGTAGGAAGGGGAAGAGAAGTGAGAATGATTGGTGTTTGTTTACTTTGATTGTTGTTGTGAGTGGTGTGTGTGAGAAATCACGTGATAATGAGGTTGTTGTGACACATTTTGAACAAGTTAGTTGTTTTGAGTAGGTTGCTTTAGAAAGTTTAAAGTGTAATCAAGGGGTCGAGATGGGTTTGGAACATATTGAGCAATTAGAATAGGATTAGATTGTGGTTATGGAACATCGGGACAAAGATGCACAATAATTTTAGGTTTTGCAAGTTCTTTTTGGGAATTGGAAACATAAATTATGTTGATTTGGTTGTTATAATCATCTATCCATGTGGGATCCGATGTGAGCTTTGATTCTTCATTCATGAACACTTCATCGCTACAATGGAGAACATCGAAATAAAGAGTAGGTAAAGTAATGTTGAGAAAAGTATCTATGATTGTATCCTTAGTGATGTCCAAAGGGTTTGAACATGCGACCAAAGGAGGAGGAAAAAAGGTCTTCACATCCTTAGTGATATCCAAGGGACTTGAACATGCAATCAAAGGAGGAAGAAAATAGGTCTTCGCATCCTTAGTGATATCCAAGGGACTTGAACATGCAATCAAAGGAGGAAGAAAAGAGGTCTTCACATCCTTAGTGATATCCAAGGAACTTGAACATGCAACCAAAGGAGGAAGAAAAGAGGTCTTTGCATCCTTAGTGATATCCAAGGTACTTGAACATGCAACCAAAGGAGGAAGAAAAGAGGTCTTCACATTCTTAGATATACAAGGCACTTGAACATGCAACTAAAGGAGGAAGAAAAGAGGTCTTCACATCCTTAGTGATATCCAAGGTACTTGAACATGCAACCAAAGGAGGAAGAAAAGAGGTCTTCGCATCCTTAGCGATATCCAATGGACTTGAATATGCAACCAAAGGAGGAAGATCAATAGGATGAGTCATGGAATCATCATGGACTATGGAAGGTGTAATATGCTCAATATCTATTCATGAGGGATTCGATGTGAGGTGAGACTCTGTTGAGTACTAGTGACTCAAATTACAGGTTGATTGGTTCCTTGGTTATCCCGTGTTATCGGCTTGACAGAGCACTATTGGCGAGAGTGAGAAGCCATTGAGTAATATGCAAGGTTTCATATTCATATCGGTGAGAGAACTATTGTCGGCTTAGCATTCAGAAGTCCCTCCGATGTTACTCGTCATTCCGATGGTGTTTCATCGATGACATATGAGAAGTCCATCGGCATGAGGGTGGTCATCGGTGGAGCATGTGGATGTCACTCCGATATTAACTGTCTGTCCGATGAAGTGTTGGCGAGACTTGTCATCGGCATGAGACCTGCTATCGGCGAAGGCTGTGAATGTCACTCCGAGCTATGTGTTACTCCGATAGAGTCGGGCGTCGGCGAGAGGACATCTATCGGTCGAGGCTTATGAAGTCTTCCCGATGGGAATGGGCTCACCGATGGTGGAGTCCCAGTCGTCGGCAAGAGGTCCTTTTATTGACATACCTTCAAGTTTTCTGGCCGATGAATGGTGGTCACCTCGATGGGAGTTGGCGTTGGTAAGAGGTTTGGTGTCGGCGTGAGCTTTGCTATCGGCCAAACTTGGAGGAGTCGCTCCGATGTAGATTGTCTCCCCGATGGCGTTTGGCGAAGTTAGCATCGGCGTGAGAAACGCTATCGGCCAATCCTAGGGATGTTGTTCCGATGTCATCTGTCACCCCGATGGAAGTTGGTGAGGCATTGGCGTCGGCATGAGATACTTGGTCGGTCTGAGATTGTTGGTGTCTCTCCGATGGAACGGTCATCGGCATGACAATCCTTGTAGGGCTGACATTTGGAAGTTTCTCCGATGGGCATTGGTCACCCCGATGGAAGTTGGTGTTTGGCATCGGCGTGAGAACTTCTATCGGCTCAGCCTTGAATTGTCACTCCGATGGCAGAAGTCACTCCGATGAAGAGTTGGCGTTGTGTTGGCGTCGGTCAGACAAGGAACTGTCGGAGTGAGTGTTGAAGTGTTCATCGATGATGTTGGTTACTCCGATGAGACTTAGTCTGGAGTCGTCGGCGGCAAAAGCGCCGACAATTATCTTACGTGTGTTCGGGCATTTAAACCCGGATGTCCAACTGGAACTAGTGCATGTGGGACTATTCTCATGAATGCAAAACGGTTTGGACAGTTGGATGTCAGCGATGCTGGGCAGTTGGAATGAACGGTACGAGTGTCAGGAGTGAGAGAGTTCTTCTCAAGAGAGACCTCTGGTTTTCTTCTTCTGTGAAGTCCTATGTTGTATGTTGTATGCAACATGTGAACAGCATGTGAAGGGACTGAGAAGAGAATGAAAACAGAGTTCAGATAAAGTGAGTTCTGGCTATGAAGGTTATACTGTCAGTTATTCTTCTGAAGGAACAAGATGTAAATCTTCATGAAAGGCTTATTGCCAGTTTTGTATTGTAACTGTCTTTCTGTTGCTGAATATACAATGGTGATCTGGGCTTTTGGAGTGTGGGGTTTTTTACCCGTAAGGGTTTTCCCCACGTAAATCTGTGTTCTTGTTCTGTCTTTCATGTTTAATATTTCTGCTGTTGAAACTAGATATTGTTCGCTTGTGCCTTCCTCTAAGGGTCAATATAGGAAATGTTCTATGTCTGTTTCCGCTTTAAAGGCATAGTTGTGCGTGTTTTTGAAGCATTTGGAAAGAATTTAAATTTGTCGAAGACACCACTTTTCTTAGAAATACGTTCTGAGATGTCCTCATTTCCTTACAGACTCTTCATTTACTAATGCCTTATCTCTAGAAGAGGGGTCATCAAAATGAAGAGAATTTAAAGTAATGTTGAGAAATGTGTCAATGATTTCATCTTCTTGCACCAAAATTTCCTCACAAGTAGGAGGAATTTTAGGAGAGGGAAGAAGAAAAGAGAGTGGCATAGGAAGAGCTAAGTCACCATCACATGCTTGAAATAGAATATCATTATCAACAACTTTTTGAGAAAAAGTGGACAATGATGTGAGAGAAGAGGAGAAGATTGACATGTTTAAATGTATTGTTTTGTAAAATGAAATAATATATGTAATTTAACTATGTATAAACAAAAAGAAGCACTTAATCAATTTGTCAACTGACCAAACACAACCAAGACTAAGAAGGTTGTACAAATGTAAGATGTGTCAGGTTCACCAAAATGTAAGATAGAAAAGATGGGCCTAATCAATTATGCACTAGAACTAGATCAATCTTTTCTATCAAACATTAAAACACAAGTCGATGAAGACTTGTATGCATGTCTATAGTCCTCCAGGGAGTGCCAAGTTGTCTGAGCTTTGTTCTTTTGTTGTAATAGTGTAGATTGATTTGATAATAGCAAGATCTAGGGTTATAAGTGATTAAATTGACAAAACAAACAAATTACAAGAGTTACAAACCAACTGACATAAATAGAGAGCAGTTCAAGAATGAGCAGAGCAGACGGAGCCTATAGCCATAAACAGGGGCAGATCTAGTAGGACTTGGGTGCTAGGTGCCCTAGTCCTAGGGTTTCTTTGCTAACAAAGTCTGTGTGCGACGATCTCTATTGATTTAGTCTTCCTGTCACTCGTTAGTGCCTGAAACTCTCAATTTGAATCTGCAAACATAAAAGAGGGAAAATGGTTGTCTTGTATAGGATTTTTCCTCATTCAAACCCCATATTAGTGTTCCCATCTTCACAAAAACAATGATAGATGTGATAGAGAGTGTGTGCTCGTGATGAGAAAAGGCAAAGTTACATATGATAAAGATTGCAGTAATTGAATGTAATGAAATAGAGTTACCATGAGCATGAAAACCCTAGGTGGATGTATGTCACAACATGGATCATCCAAAAGGATTTGAAGTAGTAAGAAGCTTCCATGAATACTTGCAAAGGTTAGTGCAATAGTAATAATAATATTTCACAAGTAGAGAACTTCTGAATTGTAGAGAGGGCTTGTTGATAGACAGATCAAATGTTCATCCTAATGTTACTTCATCATGTGCATAAATGAGAGAGACTTGTATATATGAATCCTAATTAATTTTGGGAAGAGTCGTGTTAGGCTGACAAAGGTGTATCATCCAATGTAACAAGGTTGACACTTCAATATCCAAATTTATTCAAGGCCAAATGGTAGGACCTGGGCATTGGGCACCCTAGTCCTAGCTAAATCAACTCCCAAAATCTCAGCAATTAAAGGACTTAGCATTATTTCTTATTTAGGTGCTAAAACATGCACTTCACAAGTGGAGATAAACATACATGCTAAAAGGAGTGCTAAACCTAGTGTGAAATTGTAAGTGGTAACAATTTTTGATGTACAGATAGAAGAAATGTTTGAAATGATGAGAACTATTTAGATCTAGTTGAATGCAATAGAGGAGGATACAATAAGAGTTTATAACAATATAAATGATAAAAATGATGATGAAAATGTGCCAAAACATGCAGTAGCAATTGAACAAGATATGGAAGACCTAGAAGAAGATCCAAATTAAGTAAAGATGTTAAAAGTTATTTCTAAAATTGCTAAGAGACCTAAAATTGACATTACTAGTTAGTCTAGTATTTTGAATCCTAAACAATTGATTGATTGGATAAATGATCTAGAGGATATTTTGAGTATGAAGAAATTGTAGATCTTGAAAGGGTTAGATTTTCTAAGACTAGATTGAAAGGATGTGTTGATATTTTGTGGAAAGAAAAACAATTGGAAAGAAATGGGAGAGGTAAGGGAAAGATAAAAAAGTGGGATAGTATGGTTGTGAAATTGAAAAACCAATTTATACCTCTTGATTACCGATTAGAACTGTTGAAAGTATTACAAAATCTAAGGCAAAAAGAGATGATTATTTATTATATCAAAGAATTTTCTAAGATGATCATTAGGTTTGTACATGTGAAGTAGATTAGGAAAAGGTTGCAAGATACATAAATGGATTAAGAGGAACTATTTAGGAAGAATTAAGCAAGGTAATATTGCAAACAACAGAGGATGCATACTAATTTTAGTTAAAGGTAGAAGAGAAGCTAAATATGAGATTTGAAATCTGACAAAACAAGAAAAGAGGAAGAGGGAGAAGATTCTAGAGAGGTAGATATTAATGTAGTAATAGAAGACCCAATTCTAAATATGTTGAAGCAAGAGTGAGTAGAGGTACATGTACTATGATGATCAAGAAGGCAATAATTCATATCACAACAAGAAATGAAGTAGTAGTTTGAATGCTTCAATGATAGGGTAGATGGATATCAAAGAGGTAGAGGAAGATATTGAAAGGAAGCTAGGTGTGCGGAAAATGCTTCCTACACTAATCTAATGAGGAGAGGACTATGCAAATTCAACTTTATTCTAACTATTACATCAATGTTAAACCATTAACATGAGATATTGCAGCAAAACACAAGAACTAGAAAGAAGCCAGAGAGAGAGAGACAAGATATACGTGGGGAAAACCCTTACGGGTGAAAAACCCCACACTCCAAAACATAGCTCAAATGTATTACAGTAAACAATAACAGATTACAATATAGTTTCAGAGCCAATGCTCTTTCAGGAGTTTTTAAATGTCAAATCTGGAGATATTCCGGTAGCATAACAATACTTGTACCAAAGTTATCTATCTCCCATCCAAGCACTTGTTTATATAGAGTTTACAAGGCAAATATGGAATCTTCTAGAGATGGGCGTCCATCTTGGACTCATGCCCCAAAACCCGCGCCTAAAGACACTTGTCCAACATCCCATCCCAAAGTGGGCGCCTGGTCCCAAGATAGGTTACAACAGATGCTTTTACACACCTTACAGCTGTCAGAGAATCCGTCATACACTGACTAAAAATATCATATTCCTCTTACATGTCATAACCTCCCTTGATCGCCCAAAGATGCCTTTCTCTCATGCAGAGATACTCACCGACACTTGTCATTAATTAAAAATCGTTTGAGGTTTCGGGGGTGTTGCCCCCGAGCCCCCACAAGGGCGCTGCCCTGGACCCCGCAAGGGGCTACGCCCCTTGACCCCGTCTTGGGGGCGCTACCCCCAAACCCCTATTAATTATTCAAGGGGGAAACCGCGGCTGCCAAAGTCACCAAAATTTATCCTCCTGCATATACACAAGGTGCTAACTATGCCAACTCAACATGGGATAAATAAATACAACATTAGGAATTTGCAAAGGTTGAGACACCTTAATTCCCAACAGATATCACAAAAGTAGTGCAACGTCTTTCAGAGGAACTTGTTTAGATGTGGAGAATAAGTTCATAGAGCATTTGAGTGTCCCCAAGGTCAAGGAAGTACCATCATAAGACATGAATGTAACACAAGAGCTACATTTATTGATGAAGAATCAAAAGGGTCACAAATCTAAGTGGATGAATCAAAGAGAGATGAGTCATTAATCATGAAAAGAGTTTTATTGAAACTTGGTCATATGGACAAAGAAGAACCACTAAGGAAGAGAAATGTGTTTAGGATTGTATATGTTGGTGTAATTAGTTATCTATTATGCTTTATATTGATTTTACTTAGGTAATTAATATTTTTAAATTGGGTAAATTGGGAAATACGAGCACATGTCATCTCTTTGATTGATGGAAGCACATGCCACCTCTACCTCATTCACTCCTTGACTTATGATAGTTAAGTGCAACATCTCCCTCATCAAGACGAGTTCACTTGACACCTCTCCTCCTATAGTTGAGTTAATCCTCTAGTTTATTTCTCTCTTCTAGGACACTTGTCAAACTAACCTATGCATCTTAGAGCCTATATATTACAGTATGTTTCCTTGTTATGCATACCATAAATATTAGAATATTGTTATTATCATTGTTTGTATATTAAATTAGTGTTATCCTATTGTTTTTTCTTGGGTAGATTTGTTTTTATGGAAAATTCTAACATGGTATCAAAGTGAAGAAGTTGAGGTGCAAAATAATTCAATTTAGGATATTGTCTTATATGTTTTCACCTAGGGTTAATAGAAGAAAATTAGGTGTTTTTCATATTACTCATTGTAGGAGGCTTCCAAGGGAGAAATGTTTGGTTCCATTGCATTTAAAAGGGTCAAATTAGCTAGTTGAAGCTTTTGTTTCATCCAAATCAGGCACTATGATGTCAAGTAATTATTGCAAGTAGGGTTTGATTAGACAATTTCTAGGTTTTCAAAGAGTATGAGAAAATATGCGTTGGTACAAATCTACTAAACCAAAAATGTGTATGAGATGTATCTAGGCCAACACATGTGTTACACTCATGTGGATAGTATAGAGTCAAATCACTCTTACATAACAAAAATTAATGGAGCAAGGTAGCATCTAAAGGACTACCCTCTTCACATGGAAGGAGAATCATATGAGTGCCAACAATATTAATGTGTGAGGTGGGTGTCACACCAAATTGATCACTCACTTCATGAGGAAGGAGTACTTTATAGTAGATAATTTTGTTGAGGTGTAGAGATGGAGTTGGAATGTGTGGATGCTTCCTCAAAAACCTCTAAAGAGTTGTAGTTATAACAATTCTTCTATGGTCAGGTGTGTTGTTGACTTGAATCAAGTCTAGTTCTTATTGAGAATTGGCAAGAAATGTGTTAAGACAATGATTTTCTATCTCAATCAATTCTTGTAGTAGGTCTAGCTATCTTGCGTGTCTCCTTTTGTTTTCCTCTTGGATTTGTTGCAAGATAGTAGCTTGCTCCTAAATTTGTTCTATGTTGAATGCTTCTTGGTTTGGTTGAGTATTTTTTATCTTGTTTAAGATGGACTTACCCAATCCTCTTTGGCCCTAGGACATATGATCCTAAAAATGGTAGAGAGAAGAAAGAGGTATGCTTTGTTTGTTGTGTGTTGATTTTGTACTTGTTTTGTTCAATTTGTTGAGTGCCTTGGACATGTTAGCAAGATCTATCAATCTTGATGTTTTCCTAAATGAAGATAAATAAACTAAATGCAAGAAATAAACCACTACTCTATGTTTTTATGTTTTTATTCAAATTGAAGCATGAACTAATTATCTAATGCAATTAATTGATTCTAAATGCAAAATTTTTTATTTTTTTTAGTTTTAGCTAATTTGATATGTTGAATTCCTTGTGTTTTTATCATGGGCTTTTCAAAATTCTTTCTAAATTGAAACTAAATTGAATCTAAATCTGAGCTATCTAATGTAATAAAAACAAATAAATTATAGTTTGCTATTCTAATCCATAATGTCGTAATGACATATCACCAATCTAGGCAAGATTGAAGCTAATTGATCTATTTGTAAATCTAATCTAACACTATTTAGATCAAACTAAACTATAAATTCAAAACAATAAGCAAATTGGCACCTCACACTTGGAAACTTAGCAAATAGATGTTTGGTGAAACTATGGCATATCAATCCTTACCTATGCTTAGCTTCTATATTCTTGCCTCCTCTCCATCCTAGGATGCTCTAATTGACAGAATAAGGGTAAAGGATAGGGATCTAAGATTATAGAATAAGTGATGAAGTGTTGTGATAGTGGAAGCTTTGAAGCTTCAAGAAGAAAGAGCCATTAAAGATTGTAGGGAGCATCGATGCTCTATGGGAATTTGGTCTAGATGCCTTAGAATTGAATCACTATCCTACTCAAGTGGCCATGGGTAGAGGGGTAGCACAATTAAATTCACATAGAAGGCTTGAAAAGATCATAGACTAAAGACCCTTTGGGGAATGAAGTTGCTTAAATAGGTAAGGAAATCCAGTCATAAATGCGATTCGGGTAAGGGAAATATCAATTACAACCATGATTTGGAGGGAGATCTCAAGAGCAACAAGGGATAGGTGGAGTCAAGACTTAATTGAGCTCACAATTAGAAGAAACATTGGTGGAGAAATAACCAAAATGAAGAGTTTTCATGCATCAATCAGGAGCACCGAGGTCGCCCCTTTTTCGAGTGGGGTTGTCTAAGAATCTTAGGGGTTTTTCAGATGACCTACCCTTACAAAAGGGGTAACCGAAATAAATTATAGTAGTAGCACATATAATTTATTATTAGAAGAGATAGTTGATAAGCTAAAGTTTAGTAGGTTAGAACATCCTAGTCCATATAGAATCTCTTGGTTGTAGAAAGAACACAGTTAGTAAGTGAACAATGTTTGGTGAAATTAAGGATAGGAGTTCATATTATGATGAAATTTTATGTGATGTTACACCAATGGATGTATACCATTTATTATTGGGGAGACCATGGAAGTATAATGTAAAAACCATACATGATGGAAGATAAAATACTTATGCTATGATGAAGAATGACATGAAACATACTTTAGTTCGAGTGAAGGAAAGAGAAAGGAAAGTTTGTGGTAGTGCTAGAATATGTTTGGTGGATGGAAAGGAATTCTTTAATGGTCTGAGACATGAGAATAAGTGTTTTTCATTGATCCCCTAGAGTATGTGGCATTATAGGTGAAGGAGAAACCTCATGATTAAAAAATTTAGAATGACAAAATAAAAAGACATCATATTAGACAATATGCCAAATAGATTACCACCAATGAGAAGTATCAATCATCATACGGATTTGATCCCAAGAGCAAGTTTACCAAATAAGATCACACATAGAATGAGTTAGCAATAAATTATTTGAGTTGAATAAACAGATACATTATCTATTAAATAAATGTATGATTAGAGAAAGTTTAAGTCCATGTGTGGTATTCAAAGTACTAGTACCAATGAAAGTAAGTGAGTGGAGAATGTGTACAAACTTGAGCAATAAACAAGATTAAAATCAAGTATAGATTCCTATTGCCAAGGATGGAATGTTTGAGTGGCTCAACGTATTTTAACAAGATATATTTGAAGAGTAATTATCACCAAATTAGAATCAAATAAGGAGATGAATGGAAGACTACATTTAAGATGAAGAAATGATTATATGAATGGTTGGTTATCTCCTTTAGGTTGACTAACACACCTAGCAGATCTATGAGATTGATGAATGAAGTGTTGAAGCAATATTTAGGTAAGTTTATAATTATGCATTTGGATGACATCTTGATTCTCAATAAAATTAAAGAGGAACATTTAGAGCATATCAAACTAGTGTTGCAAAGATTGAGAGAAGAAAATTTTCTTATCAATATCAAGAAGTGTATTTTCATGAAGTTAAAATTGGTATTGTAGACACCTAAAATCGTCTCACCATTATTCCAACCACATTCAGGACATTAACTAACCATTTCTTACATAATTGATCAGATAAACTCATATTTATCCAATTAATTATCCATTTCCATCTGTACATTAATTAAATAATTTTTATTATTATTTAATTAATGAAGTCATTATTCATGTACCTTCCAACACTGTTCATCCATAATTAATTGAATAATTTGAACTATTTATTCAATTAATTAATATTCCTCATATAGCTCAACCTTAGGTAAATAATAAGAAATATTTATTTACCTAAGCTCATCTCACCTCACCAAAAATTAAATAAATTTTTATATTTATTTAATTTGGTATTTTGTGCACTTTTGATTAAGTGGCTAAATCACATTGCTTACCATCATCAATCATTTGCACATGCATAACCATGATTAATCAAGGCTTTTATGTGGTCAAGTCTTCATATGGGTACACTTGTCAGTCAACACATATAGAAGGGGTACTTGAAAGCACGGAGAAGATTTACACTACCTTTCAAAAGTTACTTTTTAATTACCACCATCCAACCTTTTCAAAGCATAATCTTGACCCTTGATTCTCCTTGAATCAAGAGCACCCCTTTGAACACCTCTCATTACTTGCCACTTGGAGGCTTCTCATGCCTCCAATCAAGAAATGAGATCCCTTGATCTCCCAATTTGATCCTAGCCCTCCATTCCCCACTCCAAAAATCTATAAATTGGACCTCTTGGAGGCCATTTAGACATCACTCTTGAATGCGTTGTTACTCTACTATTTTGAGCACTCAACATACTCCAATCTCCCCAATCATATCCTTGGACACATCTACCATTCACTTGGTGCAACAAGGAGGTCTTGGTGAGAACTTTATGTTTTATTTTCATCTTGTTTTCATGGCTTCCTTAGTATTATCTTGAGGTGATTTATGTTTATGGATTGAGTAGATTATTTAGTCTAGTTTGCTCATTTTGTAGTTCATTTTCATAGGTCTACATTTTGGCATGCCCGATGGGACCCACGTCCCTAGTTTCTAATCTTTGTTTTGTTATTTAGCTTGTTGACCTGAGTATGTCATAGTTAAGCACCTATGTTGAGAATGAGTGCCTTTATTGGGAACAAGCATGGGTGTATACTCTCAAGTGCCTGCATTTCTGGAGCTCATCCATGACCACTAATCTTGTTTTTCATTCATTTTGTGCGCTCTAAAAGCTGATTGTTTGTTGTGTTGCACGGGTTATCTTAGATTGTCATCATATATTGCTCTAACCCCCTTTTTTGTATCTCCAATCAAGTTTTTTGCAAGTCATTTTATGAATTACAAGCCCTAAACATATATTAGCACATCCGCCATAAACAAGTGTTTGCATACGCAAAAGTGTGCATTCGTCCCTGACAATTCTAACCCATATTTTGATAATTTTTCATAATCTCACTTTCATTTTTTTGTCAAAACTTATTTTTATAAGTCATCATAATATCCATATTATTTTATAACATGTCATTCTATAGATTTTACAAGAATTATCTAACTTGTTACAAATAGACATGGAACATGTAACATTAAAATATTCTAAATATTTCTATATGCAAGGTGTACAATACCTTCCTAACATTTACCTCCCATGAGTTGTCCTTGATTTGTGGACAATGAAGAACCATTAGAGCTTTCCCCAAACTCTATGCTTGCATAGCCAAGTCCTTTAAATGGTGGTCTTTCCTTCCTATGATGGGCTGAATTATTCCTTGGTCATCCAAGTTTCCAAGTGCTCTTCCATCATATCCCATCCTTGTAAGTAATCTTGAACCTACACCCTTAGTGTGCTCCTCAAAATTACAAGTGAGATTATTAGATTGTTCATTATAAAGAGAGATTATTTTTTAGTGCCTTTGCATAATGTTTATTTAACATGTTCTTCTTGATTAGGGGTTAGTCCACTTTTCTTGATAGACTCCTCTTTCTCTTCTTGGAGCTTTGAAAGTAATGCATCGGGTTCTCTATCAACTATTCTTGTAATTGTTCAAGGATTACAACAAAGAAATTAGATTGGTTTTTCTTCTCAACTTGCAACTCTTTAATAGACTCTCAACCAAATGATGTTCCTCTTCCCAAAGAGCTTGGTTCTCTCCCAATACTTTCTCTAATATTTCTTAGATGTCTTCAAGATTCTTCTAATGAGACTTGGTCATGGATTCTCCTTTACAACCTGCACACCTTGAGAAGAGTAATGGTTAAAACACAAAAACCTCTATGTCACCCAAAATATCCTACAAGCACTAAAGGGATCATGGCTCTAATACCAATTGTTTCATAATTTCCCCTTAAAATGGTTAGAAACTAGGGACTCAAACTTTGAAGCTAAGTTGTTCTACTTAGTTTCTTAAATGACATTGATTGGTGGAGGAAAAGGGAATGTTGCTACCCAAAGAAATGAACATACTAAAATGTAAAGAGAAACATATGTAAAACAAGTATTTGATCTAGTAAAACCCCTATGAGGGATGAAAAATCTAGTTGGTAGGAGTATTTGGTCGCCACCAGAGTGTATTTCTTGATATAGACAAGTACAAAGAGTCTCTCAACATCAATCACTTGCCTATCTCTACTTCAATATTTTACTTCTTAGAGATAGTGCCTTTAATTCTCCTCTTTCCTACTTTAGAATCCCAAATGATTTTTATAGAGTTTTGGAAGACTCCCCTTACATTTTCCAAGCCCTCTACTCAAGAATTGAAGAGGCAAGGTCACATGTTCATTTCAACTTCTATATATTTTTTCAATTTAGGAGAAACCACCCTTTTCCATAGGAGGCACTTTTCAAACCACCACTATTGACAACAATTTTAACCCTGAACTACTTTTGGAATCCATAACTTTTGCATACAAGCTTGGAATGAGGTGTCATTTTTAAAAATTGCATAGCTTTTCAAGAGGAACATGAATGTGTAAACATAGTCAACTTTTGATGCCATATAATTATCTTTTTTTTCCTTACAACATGATAAAGTGTATTTGCCCTTAAGGATGAGCTTTACCCCTAAATTCAATACAAATCAGTGGATAAGTGTAGATGTTGAGTTACAAAAGCGTAATGAACAAGTAAAAGAATAGATATTGAATGAGATAAGAAGGTACGCAAGTTGAAGAATAAATTTGTGATTGAGGATTTTTAGTTAGAGTTGGTTAAGAAGTTGTAGAATGGGAAGCAAGAGGATTTACTTGCTAGAAGATATGTAGGAGAATTTTATTAGTTGAGTATTATAATCAAATATAAATGATAAGAGGTATAAGTAGTATAGTGTGTAAATGGATGGTGCAATGGCTAGAAGAAAGTTTGTTGGGAATTAAGGTGTTTCAACCTTTGCAAATTCCTAGCATTGGTATTTAATTATTTATTTATTGTTTGCCTATATTGTATTTATTTATGCACATCGCATTTTGTCATTTAGTGTGAGGTGGCATGGTGAGTTGTCATCCTACTTGGAAGGTGACTTGGGTGGACATGTCAACATGAGGAAATGTAGGCTTCCCATTTGAGGTAGCATTAATTTTCCATGTGCCAGAATCTTGAGCAATGTGTAAGAGATTATGACATGTTATGACAGAATCTATGACATGTAAGAGTTGAAAATAGAAGATTCTTATGATAGGTATGACATGCGTCATAAAGCATCTTTGCATGTTTGAATAAGGCATATTTAGGCACCCAAGCTTGACTATGACAAGTTGTAAGAGAATAGTTTATTATTCATCATTTATGATGGATTCTCTTACAGTTGTAAGTGTTGTCATATATGATAGATTTTATGATGGTGTAAGAGCATCTGTCATTACCTATTTCAGGTAAATTTGGGGTGCCTAAGTTTGGAGGGTTGTAAGAGGTGTAAGAGATTATTTCACAAGTGTCATTTTTTGTAAAAGAGGTGTTGGAATGTGTGTCATGTGGATTTGGATGCCCATTTCTTGTATCTTCCTCTAGAAGCTTCCTTCATGCTTGTTATTATCTATAAATAAGGTGCTTGTTGGAGTAGTTTGTATGGTTCATTTGCAAGTACTGTTATGATGTTGGAATTACTCCAGAATATCAACAGTGGTGAACTCCTGTTAGATCTTGGCTCTGAAAGTGTATTGTAACCTTCATTGTTTATGGATTAATACATTTGGTTGTGCTTCAGAGTGTGGGTTTTTTCAGCTGAAAGGATTTTCCCCACATATATCTTGTGTTGTGAGATTTTGCATTTGGATTTGATGTTTTATATCTTTCCGTATTGTGTATCTCATTACTATAATTGTTAAAAGATAAAAGTTTGTACAACTCTCCTCATTAGATCGGTGTAGGAAGTGTATTCCATGCACCTTGCTTCCTTTCAAAGTTGAGTATAATGGGAATCCAAATAATCAATAGAGATATATCAGTTTGACTATAAGGGTGGAAGATAAATTAAATCATATAATACGAGTTAAAAAAAGTGAACAGAGAGGAAAAAGAGATATATTTTAGAAAAGAGACAAAATAAAGATGATCTAGAAGTAAAAACAAATGATAGTTCATACCACAATGAAAGATATAAAAATGGAGATGATAGAAAAAGAGAGAATACTTATTTTATAGGTGGAGTAGAAGGATATAGGCATCATGTGAATTTTTAGGAAGATAATAGAAGTAGAGAAGGTAATTTAGAAACCACTGCTGAAAGAAATATGGTAAGTGAAGATTTGGTTGAATTTATGATGTGAATTTGTGTGTTACAACAATGGGATGCATAAGTAGGAGTGGTAGGAGAAAATGCCTAGAAAATTTGTATTAGGAGTGAACATTAATAAAATATAAATAAAGTGACGTCAAAGGATTAACAAATAAAAAAATAAAGAAATACTAATTGTAGAAAGGAAGAGCATAGAGGAAAGTTGGAAATTACATCAAAGATGGATATTTGTGTTAAGTGCTTGTTAAGGTAAACAAAAATGTATATGTGGAGTTTATTGAAGATAAGAAGTATTGGATGTTAGTTGTGTTGAATAAAAAATTGAGTTTGTTGATAAAAGGTGTAATGAAATACTTGCACAAGAGAATAATATAATAGGAAATATGCTACAAATACTTGATAATACTTGAGAATAATAAGCCACTTTGAGAGAGAAAACCTCCAAATATCTCCAATGAGAACACAATTCACAATATGATGATCATAAACTAACCACTATCTCCTATATATACCTAATTTTTCAATGGATGCCACCCAAGACAACTTATATACCTAAATATAACACCTAGGATGACTTAATTATCTAAATAAGACTATAATAATGATCATATAACTTAACTAAGAGTTAAAGTAGCCACAAGTCAACTACTCATAACCTTATGCACATTATAGGATTAAGGGCGTAGCATGCCCCTACTCTTCAAAGAAGCATTGTCCTTGATGTTGATCAACTACAGATGCTTCTGCATAAAATATTCATCTTCCCACATGGTATCTTTGATCAACAAATTCTTCTACTAAATGAGGTACTCTGTGATTGTCCTAATCCTCAAGTTTTTTTTATGTTTCTATAGAATTAACTCTAGATCCAAGAATATTCTTCCTTCTTCGTCTAGCTCTAGTCATACTATCTGTGTAGGGATCTATTGAACAATCACCTTCTTTAAACATGAGACACAAAAATATGGAAATATATTTGTTGTTAGAGATAACTCAAGCTTGTAGGCTACACTACCAATCTTCTACAAAATTTGGTATGGACATAATATTTTGGTGACAACTTATTATTATTTATTTGTTTCTCCAAGAATGTTTTCTTATAAGGCTACAATCTCAAGAAAACCAAATCACCCACTTAAAAACTCCTTTCACTACAATGTTGGTTAGCCTTACTTCATTTGATTTTATGCCATGGACAAATTCTTCTTGAGTCTAGAAAGTACTTATTATTGATGATTCATGTGATCTTCCACATCCTGAACTCTTGGTGCCACCATCAATGATGATGTGATAGAAGAGGGAATGGTATCCATATAATGCCATAAATGGGAACATTTTGAAGAACAATGGAAGGAAGTGTTATACCACCATCTTGCTAGTGGTAGCCAAGTCACCCATTGAGACTATTATCTAAAGTGAAGTAACGTAGATACTCCTCCAATCACTTATTGACAACCCATTTTTTCCATCTAACTGGGGATGGTATGAATAGATGTGAGCCAATTGAGTACCTAAACAAGAGAATAAGTTTATCCAAAAGATAATAGTAAATATAGGATCACGATCATTGATGATAAACCTTGTGGGTACCATGTAACTTTTGTACATTCTCTATAAATGCTTTTGCCATCGTTTTTGCTATAAAAGGATGGGATAATGCAATAAAATGGGCATATTTGGTGAGGCAATCCACTATTGCTATGATGACACCCTTCCAATCTTGGAAGGTCTATGATGAAATTCATGGAGGCCTATTCCCACCTCTGGCTAGGAATAACTAGGGGTTGCAAAAGACCAGGTGTCCTAATTGTCTCACCTTTATTACTTTGACATACCAAACATTCTACTACAAATTTTTAAACATCACCTTTAATCCCTTCCTACTTGATTTGATGATATGTACCCCAACTAAAAGAACCATGGAGCTCCTGGAGAATCATGTGTTTGAGAGTAGAATTCTTGCATAGTTACAATCTCTCTTTATACCACAAAGAATCCCCCTTCCAATATGAACTACTTGGACCATTTTATAACTATTCTTATGATGTGAATCCACTCCCTTAAAATCCATTAAACACATCAAAAGACTCAATTCTTTTTGATAATTCAACAAGTTCTTTCATCTCCACCCTTAATGACAAAATGTCATGTTTAACATTGGTGTTTTCTTCCCTTATATATTTAATATAACTAGGATCAATCTCCTCAATTACCATATCATCCTTGTTTGGAGATTTTCCATATTTGACAAGATTCCTTTTGCCTCTTTTGGTAGGCTCCTCCATGATGGAAAAAATAATTTTGCAATAAATCACACAAAACAAATCAAAATGATCTAATATTATTACTATAACTTACTTGGGTCTAGATCTCACTTTTTAAAAAAAATCTCCAAGAAATTCACTAATTTGCAGCCTTGAGAGCAAATTTGGTGGGAAACCTAATTTTACAGTAACTTCCTCAAATATGATCCAAATTACCTCAAATCTATATTGCAGTAGCTTCAATATGTCCTTGATTAAACCTCTAGAAATTAGAAATTGTTTTGCTAATTTGTAGCCTTGGGAGCAAATTTGGTGGAAACTCTAATTTTGCAATAACTTCTTCACATCTACTCCAAATGACCTAAAACCTATACTATAGTAGCTCTTTAATATGGCCTTGAAAATCCCTCCAAAAATTAAGAAAAAAATCACCAAATTGAGAGAGATATGTGTTTCACAATTTGACCTCTTGGGTTGGAAAAAATGACCTTGATTCTTTCCCTCCAAGTGCCAAGATCATGCTCTGATACCACTTATAATGAAATAAGTTACACAAGAGAAGAACATAATATAAAATATGCAACAAATACTTGATAATACTTGAGAATAATAAGCCACTTTGAGTGGATAAACCTCCAAATATCTCGAATGAGAATATAATTTGAAATATGAAGATCATAAACTAACCACTAGCTCCTATATATACTTAATTTTTCCATGGATTCCACCCAAGCCAACTTAGATACCTAAATATAACACTTAGGAGGACTTAATTATCTAAATAAGACTATAATAACAATCTTATAACTTAATTAAGAGTTAAGGTAGCCACAAGATGACTACTCATAACCCTATGCACACTGTAGGATTAAGGGCATGTAGTAAAGGGAGATAAGGATTTAATGAGATTAAATTGATTGAATTAGTACTATAGAAGATTGAAGGTTTGAAAAGGTTATAGAGAAAAGAGATATTGTTTGATGGACAATAGAATGGAGAGGTATGGTTAGTGGAATTAGTTGAAGGTGTTATACATAGTATGTTGATAAAATCTAAGGGGAAGTATTAGAGAGAGAGAGGGGAGTTAATATGTAAAGTTAGTTGCCAAAAGTTGAATTGGCTAATTATAGAAGAGTGAAGTAGTTTGGTTGCTCAAACAATATGTCATAAGAAGATGATATGGAAGGATGTTTGGAGAAAACGGATGGTCAAAATGTTGATATACTTGAAGGCAAAGATGAGAGTGAATATACACATGAAAGAGATGGAATAATGGGTAATTGGTGGAAGATGTTTATTTTAGTTCTTGGTTTTGAAGTTGGAAGAGGTGAAAAGAAGAGTGTAGACTTGCTCCTGGAGGAATATTCATGTGTTGAGGGCACCCTAAGGTTTGGTTACTAGCCTAAAGAATGCTTTTATCATTCAACCATTATTTGCAAGAACTAAGCTCAAAAAATATCTAGGGTGTTTGATGTAGGAACATGTCAAGGGTTGAGCAATCTTGTATTACCCAAAAAGATATTTTTATGTTTATGTACATTTGCAGTTGTGTTTGGATTTTGGATTAGCAATTTTGGTAATAGTTCTTAGTCAACCTAATAATCTATGTATAGTAATCTGTGACTGTTTAGGTTAATTCTTTTATTGCCACTCAAAAACAAAGTTTGAATGATAGTCTTGAACTTGTGCAGTGGTGCTCAAGGAGAATTTCATCTTCTAAACACTTTGTAGTAATATGGTGAGTATTTACAATTATTCATTCACATTTTAAAGATGGCATGAGATTCAAATATTTGATTTGTGAACCCTAGAGCCATTTCCCATCACTAGTAGTAAAGAAGGAGCCAATTGGAATCATTTATAAGGTGCAAGTGTACATGTTTCATTAATTGGACCATTTTGATCCTTAGTGAAGACTTATTTTTGGATGCCAATGAATTTAATGTGTTATTATGCCTTGTGATGATGTAAGGTGGTTGTAGATTATGAATGCATCAGAGAGTCATCCTTATATGCATTGGGATTATGTTGTAGTGAGTTTTTTTCCTTGAAAGATGTAATGGGTTTTCCTTTGGGGATTGGCTATATAAATTCTAGAAGACTTAGAGACTCATTTAGGGAACATTGAATATAGTTATAAGAGTGCAAATTGAGAATCATGGAAAGAGTTCAAATTGGAGGATTAAATATGAGTAGCATGAGATTGAGGTGAAAGATTAGAAGTCCGGTGGTCTATCAATAATTGTTTAAATCTTTTGAAGGTGTATTGCAAGAGGAGAAAAAAGAGGACATAAGATTAGAGGTAGTGTTCATGTTTTAGATGTCCAAATTTCATATGTGAGTTGAGGATCAAGTATTTGTGAAGTTGGTAATTGGTGACAAGATCTCTTGAGTTAAACCTATTGTATTGTGATTGTAAGATTGTGAGGACATGTTGAAGAACCTTGAAGCTTGATGTAATCATTTAAGTGAATTAAATATCATTTTTTGAATTTTCTTTGTATATTTTGTGTTAATCTTCCATTGTGTGAGCAAATATTTGTATGAGGCTACATGGTCGGATAATATTTAATTGGATCCTTCATCCATGACTACGTCAATGACACAACCAATGGCTTTCATGGTAATGTTGTAGATTACTCAACCTCCCAAACATACACAACCAAAACCATACACCAAAACTCACAATGCACACTTCAAACCAAAACATAACAACTAATCCGCCATACATACTAACCAAAATAGACCACGAAGAAAAATAAATTGTTTTGGGGTTGTACAAGATTTCTCGACCCCTAGGATGCTCGTACATCATGCTATCTATAAATACAATATCCTAAAAAGTCAATTCGAGGTGATTTGGCACACGAGCTAATAGAGTAACAATTGAATTTTGAAGAACTCATCCTTGGGTGTGAGAAATCTAAATATGAATGAGGAATATACCACAACACATCCCAATCAAAAGGACAAAACCTCACATTCAACCTAGTCTAAAGAGATAGAGATCCTAACCTAAGGGATTTAAACTAGTCATGTCTATAGCATTAATTAAGCTAAAATCAATTTAGTTACAAAACATGACACATTAAATACAATAAATATCAAAAATAAATGTAAAATAAAATATCAAAAATAAATTTAAAATAAAAGAAGAAAAAGACATAATATGTGTTTTATGCTAAATGATAAATTTTTTGGTTCTCAATTATAATTTTTTTGAAATTACGACTATTTTCTATTATTTGTTTCTTCTACGTAACTCTTTGGAATACTCGTCAAAATCATGGGTTAATTATTTGCTGTAAGAAACCAATGGGAAAGTGAAGGGACATGGCCATACATATGGAGTTTGTAATCATCTTAGTTTTCTGTATATGATTTTGCAAAAATTATGTTATAATTATGGCGGAGATGTAAGTAAGAAATGATTTAATGGTCAAGTTCCGTTATCGTTATGTTTCAAGTCGGGTTCAAAAATTAGGTGAAGAAGGGAGAAAGTAATTTTATACGACAACCACGTGAGCACACGTGAAATTGACAAACATCTAAGTCAAGCAACTACTGCATTTATCAAGACTTTTGGCGTTTAACACTTTTTGGAAGATAATTAGGGAAAAGCTTATTGGGTACCTTATGCTTTTTTTATTAAGTATTCAATGTGCGAACGGAAAAGGTGTCATAATGTGTATATAACGTGTATGGTATTGGTAGCTAATTATTATTATTTCTATTTCATAAATTAATATCTCATCCCTTTCTTCCAAACAATCATTTTTTCTTTGCAACGGCATCAGCATTGGGAACCAACTTCCTTCATCTACTTTTAAAATTGATCACCAATTTAAATAAAAAAGAAAAAGTTTAGTTGCTTTAATATAATTGTATAATGTTTTCTTATTTTGATGGATTGGGTGTTTTGTTTGTGTAGTTTAATTAAAGGACTACTTCTAATTTAGATTATGTTTTCCACAGTTAAAAATTTGAGAATTGAATTGAATGCTGTCTTTCCTGGTTGTTTCCCTAAAGTCAATCTATCTTTGGATGCAGGAAAATATTCCTAACAATGAAAGGACTAACTATGGGATTGAATCATCGCTGACGTTTAAGATTGCTGAGTTGAACAGGAAACTTGAAATGGCCATATTATATAACACCATGTTACGAAAATCTATAATGCCAATTAAAAGTGGGTAAAGGTGAAATTGACTGTCAGAAATGAAGCTCTACAAATTTATGAACAACTCTGCTATTGGTG
Organism: Cunninghamia lanceolata; assembly: GCA_027924645.1. Classification (NCBI taxonomy): domain Eukaryota; kingdom Viridiplantae; phylum Streptophyta; class Pinopsida; order Cupressales; family Cupressaceae; genus Cunninghamia; species Cunninghamia lanceolata. Next base: position 115,978 of record BSBN01001378.1, read on the forward strand.
GAGTCAAAATAAATCTCTTTATCCATTGAACAAGAAATATGAGAGTGGAATTATGTAAGTGATCGTTTACTGAGTTTTAAGAAAACAAATTTAAACATGACTTGTACTGTTGTTGTGGCGAAACCAGGTAAAAACTTGCCTATAAAACGATGACTTGAATTAAAGTTTCCGATTCAGTTGTAACATATTCCAAGGCGGGAAACTTTTGACGCAAGCAAAGTGATGACGTTGACACAGATCTGGGGGATTTCAGAGTGTAAAAAGTCAAAATGTTTTGGTTAAGTGTTGGCCACGGTTTAGTCTCCTTTGCCACCTGGGTAGAAAGCGCGAAGGGAAGGGGACCTCTGAAAGTTTGAATTTTAAATAAGTTATTGTGAAGTTGATCAAAAACCTAATTTATAAACTCCATTGGCATTAATCCTAAAATAAGTGGAGAACAGGCCTAAAAACCCAAAATCTGTCTGGCTCTCAGACCCGTCAATTATCTGATTACGAAGTGGACGTCACCGACTACCAATGACCGACAAGCATCCCAACAGAAAATCGGTTTGACAAGTTGCTTGTGTTACGTGCCTGTACAGCACAAAGCTGCTTCCATGAAAGAGCTGAGAAACAATTTTTCGACGGTGTTACGACGTGGCAAAAGGAATGGCATTCAGACTCGGGGTCGATGTTGGTATAATGTCGCTTGCGGGTTGGCGGCTCATTCACACGCAGAATTTATGTTCTAAGGGATTTGTACATACTTGAAGGAAATGAAGAGGCGCTGTGGAGGTAGATAAGTATATAGATAATCAGACGACACCAATAGGACTATTCCCTCTAGTCAAATCTAGCAACTCCATTATAAAAGCACTTAATAGTCTTAGTTAATTCTGTTGCTCGATACACAGATTTAAACATCGAGCAATCGATTTGAGGAGGTTTTGGGAAGGTTTTGTGCTGTATGCAGCCTGCTGTGAGGCAGATCAGAGCCCCGATCTCCTCGGTCAGGGGTTCTTCCACTCGATTTCTCACCAGGTTTTCTCCCACCATAGATGTCGACCACAACAGATTCAGTATTGATAACACTAACAATAATCCTCCTCGCCATTGTCGTCGTCTCAAGGCGCTCAAGGCGCTCAAGGTGCATTGTTCCGACGGGGTTCAACCGATTCAGAAAACGCTGGATAATCTGGCCAAACTGTGCGGCAATTCCAAGGCTGTGGACGAGATCATACACCAGCAGAACCCATCAAATTACGCGGTGGGTTCTCCCAAGCAGAGCCTGGGGTCTAAATGGCGTGAGTTTCAAGGATCCGGCAACTGGGAAGGCCTGCTCGATCCCCTCGACGAAAATCTCAGGCGAGAGATTGTAAAATACGGGGAATTCGTCCAGGCGGCATACAGTGCTTTCGACTTCAATCCAGAATCTCGAAAGTACGCCGGATGCAAACACTCAAAGGCCACGCTTTTAAACGATGTGGGGCTTGGCGAAGCGGGCTACCAAGTGACAGAATGCATTCACACCACATCTTCAATCCGTGTGCCTAAATGGCTCACGGACCGCTTTAATGGCGACTGGATGGCTAAACAGACCACATTTATGGGCTTCGTAGCCGTCTGCACGGACGAGAAAGAGTTGTCTCGGATTGGCCGCAGAGACATCGTAGTGGGATTCAGGGGCACTGTTACGCCTCTCGAATGGGCGGAGAATCTCAAGGACGTCTTGACGCCGCTCAGTACTGATAACAAGAAGCTCAAAGGCTGCTGTCAGCCCAAGGTGGAGAGCGGATTCTGGAGCCTCTTTACCACCAGAGGTCCCCGCGGCAAGAGCGCATGTGACCAGGTGCTGGACGAGATCCGCCGGCTGGTGAAATTATACAAAGGCCAGGATATCAGCATAACCATTACTGGCCACAGTTTAGGCGCGGCGTTGTCTCTCCTAACCGCGTACCACATTGGCGAAGAGCTTAACTCCAGAAAGGAAACTGAGGCTCAAGTTCCAGTCACGGTTTTCTCCTTCGGCGGTCCGCGAGTCGGGAACCGCGCATTTGGGCGGCGAATGGAGCAGCTGGGCGCCAAAGTTCTCCGAATTGTGAACACGCATGACGTTATTACCAAAGTGCCGGGCGTCGTGTTGAACGAGACGTGGATGCAGAAAATGATGCAGAGGTCGGGAAAGCAGTGTAAGATCTTGCGGTTTTTGGAAAAGTTGCCGTGGGCTTACTGTCACGTCGGGACGGAGCTTCGCGTGAATAATAAGAATTCTCCATATTTAAAGCCGGACGCGGATATGGCTTGCTGTCATGATCTCGAAGCTTACCTTCATCTCGTCGATGGCTTCCTGAGCTCCGCCACTCCTTTCAGAGACACTGCCAAAAGAGACCTTCTCCGTCTTTTGAATAATCAGAAGTCCAACGTGCTCCTCAAGCCTAACAGGAGGAAGGAAATCAGCTGGCGATAGTGTCTCATATCACTGTATATATACATTTTTTTTCTGAATGTGAATGTGGTACATAGGGATTGGATAAACCTCGAATTTCAATCCCATTACTCCGCCGTCGGCCCCTCTCCCGACCAAAATGGGGAAATATACAGTGCCCGCTAAGCGTGGCTTTTTGCTGATTGTACAAAACTATTCATCAGTTCCTCAAAACTTCAATTTTAAAAAAAATGAGAATCAGATTTTATGTGCTGTCCAGAATAATTTCGTATCAATTATGTGCTGTTTTCATCATTTCCTTTTAGTTTTTCTTTTGTTTTCTTACAATTCGGTTAACCTTCGTACCATTGTTTTCATCATTTCCTTTAGTTTTGCTTTTGTTTTCTTACAATTCGGTTAACCTTCGTATCATTGTTTTCATCATTTCCTTCAGTTTTGCTTTTGTTTTCTTACAATTGGGTTAACGATTAATTCTTCGTATCATCGTTTACATCAGTTCTTTTAGTTTTGCTTTTGTTTTCTTACAATTTGGTTAACAATCAAATCTGCATCCATTATTACAGCAGATCAATTAATGCGTTCCTCCAGGGTGTAAATTTTTGCAATAAATTGGTACTCGCATCTTAACCTGCAACATCGACAGCGTTTTCTTCGTTCTGTATACATTTAAGATATGATTTTAACAGTTCAAGGCCAAAGTTTGAATGGGTTGCCTGTCATAAAAGAAAAATTGCTTGACAAGCAAGATTGACCATCAAATTTAGATGCCGTCAGTTCCTCCCTTGATTCGTAGGTTTGACTTTATCCAACTGCCTCGGGAGAAGCTTACAGTTGACTATATTTTAAATCTTTTTTTACTATTTGATTTAATTTTATAATAAACGACTAGTTCATAATTCATTAACTTCGTTTGTAATCTAAATTAAATCTACATTTGCAAGAAACTTGAGTGATATGCATATATCTATTTCCCTATTCGGAAGTCTACAAGCTTTTTACGTGTTTGATTGTTGGAGTCTCACCAAATGGCAAAATAATAATTAATAACTATAAAATTGAGAGGCGAATATTACCAAGGAAAATTTAGCATTTATTGAAAAGTCAAGCCTATGATAAGTCAAACTACTAGTAATCACGCTTATAAATAAATAAACAAGAGTTATGGACAAAGATGTGAATACTCATAATGTAATTAAGATGGAGCAAATAAGATAGTATTTGATTATTTCAATTTGATTTCTTGAGTTAGAGTCTTTGAGAAGATTGATGAGTTAATATAGATGACAAAACTCAAATTTGATGTTGATGTTGAATTATTGTACTAATTATAGAGACAAATTGGTCCTAGATCTTTGATGTCAAAATGAAATTACATTTGCAATTATGTTTGATTATCACTATCATGTTCAACTCGTGGGATCTTGTCTTATATGCTTGCAGATCCTAGAAGCATGTTCATCTCGGCATGTACCTACTTTCTAAACAAAATGGAGCATTGAAAAGAGCCTTTGGGGATTTAAGCTATAAGAATATTGAAGTGTAAAAATTCCTTAGCTCCAAATCAAACCTTGTTGCTAATGTTACAAGATGAAAGACACAAAAGATAGTGATGCACTATGCCTATATGATATAGTACCTATCAATGATTGTGAAAACTAGGGGATGTTGCTACTTGATAATGCAATTTAGGAAGTCTTTTTTATGCTTGCTCATTAACCTTCTTAGATTTTTTCCTTTTTGCTAGCCATCTAAGTCTTGTCTTTAAATACACAATCATAAGAACTTAGTTCTGTTGAAATGTGTAAGACAACTGAGGGGGGGGGGGGGGTGAATCAGTTGTAACCAAAACTTTAAAACCATCAACACATCAACCACTTAATCACTGTTATTGTAATTTAACCATGAAAGCATGAGATCAGAACTTAAACACATTCACACATTCACACATTCAACACATGTTTACGTGGAAAATCCAATAAGGGAAAAACCACGGTGAGTGTTAGCTCACAATATAAATGATATATTAAAATTTACAACAAGGCTCACTGCCCAGAATGCTCATTGCAAAAGAAGGGGCTCACTGCCAATGGGGTGGCTCACTGCCAATAGGGTGAACTGAGATAGTAGCATCTACACTATGCCAAGGTTTAGTTCCATTGAAGCGTATTAGATTTCCTCTGCTCTGCTCTACTTTTCACTTTGCACTTATCTTCGCATCTTCACATCCTCATCAATCATTCACCACTTGATTACATGTATTTATACAATTCATCAACCTTGGAATGAACATCAAGGTTGGCATTACAATCATCAACCATTGGAGCAATCTCTAAGGTCGACATACATACATATTTACCTAATATTCAAATTAGGTCTGGACCTAAATAGATTAGGGGAGAAGAGAAATGAATGCGGACCATGCCAAGCCTTAGCTAGGACTCAAATGCAATTTTCCATGCAACAATGCGCTTTACAAACTTTAAAGCATAACCGCAAGTAGTGAAAACAACCAGGTCAGCCAGAACCAGTGTTAACATTAAGACCTTTAGGAATGTGCGCTTCATGCACGATCCGAATTACACTTTGCTAACCAATCAAAAGGCAAGAACACGATCTAGAGACATCCACAAGCACGTTGCAATCACCAAGAACATCCGCACAACCTCTAAACACTTTATCCATAAGATTCTTCAAACCGAAGCACTTGAACATTACTTTTGGCCACTGTCATAAAGGAAAGATCGCTTGCGGAGCACCAAATCACGAACCATTTGAACTGAAGGCACATAACATCATTACAAACTTAATTCCAGAACCGTAGACTGTAAAACTTGAATGCAGAGCAATGCGGAGCAGAATACATTCTCCATGTCACCATTAAATACATAGAAAAATAGTTTTTACTCTAGTGAACAAAACTCACTTAGATCTTCATACCGGAGGCTCAAACTTGAAACATAGCAACTACAGACATCCCTTAACATAACTTCCAAACCTCAGACAAAGATATTCAATCTACAGGATATGTGGAGCAAAACACTTCATTGTTCTTCTTAGGAAAGTTTGCTTAGACTTATTCAAATAACTTCTTTAGATGCTGACCTTAGCTGTCCACATCAATGACAACACTTACTGCTCATATTTGCAACAAGTTCAAATATTTTGGTGCTCAAGTTGATGGGTAACAATCAACTTGGGTGAAAGGATCAACTTAGAACAAGTGGGAACAATGTTTAGATTTGGGGGATGAGATAGCAAGAATGTAATTATGTCTAGGGTACAAAATCATACCTACAATCCAATTCAAGATGCAGGAGTGGATGTAGTGAATGTTGGCATGGGCTTGTATGCACCTTTTTAGGGGTAGGCCAGAGAAAGCTACATAGAGACTTAACAAGAGACTCACTAGGTGACTTTCAATACATGCCTTTGAGATGGCCAAGAAAGCTTGCTTGGTGATAGGTGGGGGTGTTTGGCAATGTTATCACAACTAAAACCATGGGAGGAAATAACACATAAATGAGGTGTGGCTAATTGTGTATGCATCGATCTAGGGTGATCCAATCATATATCACTAACTCACTTGAGATGTACAATCATGCATGATTGTTGGTTTGCTTATCAATTCTATTTTAGGGTGAGCCTATCAAATATGTGGTTGCACTAGAGAGTCTATGACCTACCAAAGAAATATTGAGAGAATCCCATACGTAACTAGAATGTGATCATTCACCCTTTCTTGAAGACTAAATGTTCCCATTTGCAATGAGTCTTCAATTTCCAATTTGAATACTAGTGTTTTTGCTACTAAAATGGTCTTCCTATTGTAGATGATTGTAGATGCCAAGAGATGTATGTGTTATCCTTGCACTCTATGCTAAGAAGGAGAGGATGTAGATGTATATGTGATGCCTTGTTAAGGAATGTATAGACAATTCCTATATGTGAGCATAGATTGTAGGAAGATACACATGCTAAGTACATTATAATTTAGAGAATGTCACCAATGATGTGATGATACAAATTCTATGGTGTGACAATCCAAATTATATAATGCTAACTTTAGGGTGAAACAATTAGAGTAGCACTTGTAGATGTTATTGTCAAGCATGATGGTTGACCATTCAAAAGTGAAGTTGAGAAACCTTCTAGACACACTTTAGCCTTGAGGAGAACTATGAAGCTTTTGATAAGCATGAACATGGCCTATTATGGGTGATGAACCACAAAGGTAAGCATGATTCATTCTAATGCTAGAGGATGTGTAGATGTGTTAATATCCAATGCACTACTAACATTAGAGAAGGTGCTCATGTATGCACATCATAGAGAAGAGGTGACTTTACCTATATCACTAAGTTGGTCCATCCATACTGTGGCTTTAGCATGTGGATAGTCCTTGCACGTGAATGTCTAAGAGCCAATATGTGGACTATGAATGATTGTTATTTTCACAAAGATTCCATGTATGTAGGCTACAACACTCTCTAGTTGTATGTCCTCTACATAGGTAGTGGTGACATGTAAATGATGTGTGCATAGTTTGTAGACCTTTGTTGAGGACACCTTCACCTATTGCATGTTTGAACAATGGAGTGTTCTTGTGCATGATGGTGTGTATGTCATGGTTGGTGCTGCTATTGTGTAGGAGGTGAATAAGAAGTTTGCACACCTATGTGAGGTTCATTCTACATGATGTGTTGCTAAGAGGTATAAACCTATTGATGTGTTGTGCACTACTTGAGTGCATGCAGAGTCCTTATTGGACCAAAATTGCAATATGAAGAAAGAGAGACATTAGAAGAAATGCTACTTCTATTCAATATCATGATAAGGCTAAATACATAATTGTATTCATTATAAAGAAGGATGAGAATGATAATTCTCATGATCAGAAATAGGATGAGACATCTTTTTATATTTTCCTAGACTATGTGGAAGGCAATATCATATGCACAAAGCATGTTGATATGTGGATGTCAAACTAGAGTGTTGGACTCACTAGACTACAATGTTGGACTTCCTTGAAGTCAAATGTGCATATGGATTCTATTTAGTACCTCTCTTACATACTAGGTGTACAATGCCAATATTTATAGGTGAGGCTAAAAATTGATAGCCACAACTATGTTCACATGGGTCCAATGTGTATGGTCACTTGGCATATGTGGATATGATGTTGCCAAGTCTCAAACTGATATGGTCCAAATTACATATGACATTGATTTCCTCCATGTGCTTAATGTGTATAATGTTAAGTGTCAATCTTATATGGAGCCATTTCCTCTGGTGTAGGACCTGATAGGTGTCATGTGCATATAGAAGTATAACATGTGGATGCCAGTGTTCCATGTGTTGCATGCGTGTGGTCCAATATAAGTTACAAAGTTAGAGCATGTTCATAGCATGTGCGATAGCATACAATGTGGAGGATTATAAAGCATATGTGAAGTATGATGCTGAAGGTACTCTACAAAGCTATTAAAGCTTGCACAAAGGGGACTCTTCATGTTGAGCTTGATTGTGCATAGAATTGTGAAAGCTAATGTTCATGTGGTTTTGTGCAATGTAGTCCTACTAAGTACTCATCTTATGTGCAAGACATTTAGCCACTATGCTCCTACACAAGGGATGAAAAGAAAGTAGTGTTGTTAATAGTCTAACATGCAAGGTTGTGCTTAGATGACTAGGAAAGTGTTCTTCTAGGCCACCTTCTTGGTCATGGCATCATACTCCTATTATTTTTTGATATAATATATGTGATTCAATTTTATGTTTACCATTGTGAGTCTGTTTTCTAATTTGTAATAATCAAGTACAAAGTTGTAACTATGTGCATGTATGCTAATGATGAATCCATGATTAATTGCAACACAACACATGCAATCTAGTAATAATTAAGGAAATGTATATGTATGGCAGTCACCAAACTCTCCAAAATGATCATGTGCATTTAATACATATGGAGGACCCCAATTAGAATGAGATAATTAAAAACATGACAGAAGTTAACATGTACTCCATGAATGATGCATCATGAGAAATGCTATCCATTTGAAGGGTAGATTGTACTTAAGATATATGAATCAAGTGAACAAATATATAAGAGTAGGCAATTTTTCTCCAATAGATACCATATATAGAGAGTGGTAGATTTCATTTTATGATGGTTTTTCATTCCTTTACCAAAATGTGGGGGTAAATATTCAATACCTTCACTATCAAAATGCTCATTTAATTATATTAACTCTCTAAATACCACCTTTGTGAGGACCTACACCTTTTCCTTTAAACCCACACTTTTGAAATATTGTAACTTTAGGACCATATGTTTTGTTGATTAATGGAAAGGAAAGGAAATAGTTATCATCATGCAAATCACTAGCCTTCAATCCTATATCACATACTAAAGCTTCTTTAAGTGTTTATTTCTTATTGGGAATATGTTGGACTTTGATGGTTGGTCATGTGTATGTGGGTATGTAAGTAAAGGGGGTGTCAAAATCTCTAGAATTTATTCTATATACTCCCATAAAAGATGGTGAGAAGTCTAGTATTTTCCAATCATCTTCACAAATAACATTTTGTTGAGTATCTTATATAATTTCAAGTTGGGCCTCTTCTTTTGTTAATTAATTTTGAGTAACTATATCATTTAAATTTTCAATCATTTGACAAAAGAGAAATGGAACTTCATCAAGACTAACAACATAAATTTAATGATGTAAAACCATAAATTTTATCCTTATACTCAAATTTAATGGTCAATTAAGGGTAGATGGGATGACTCTCATTACATGCATGGACATAGACACTCAATAAAACATTATATGCTAAATTAATCAAAATTACATAGAATGAAATATCTAATGTAACTCATCCCAAAATGATTGGTAAAGTAACAGTGCCAAGAGGTTATTCCTCACATTATCAAAGCATTTGAGTGTGACCTTAGTTTTTGCAAGTGTGGTGTATCTACATTGGAATTTTCCTAACAAACATCACTATATATTTAAGCTAGATCAATTATCAACTAAGACATGTTTTATGAATTTCGTACCTTACCTAGCTACTATATGTAAAGGTGTTTTTTTCTTAAATAATACTAGTATTTAAGAATTTGGTAGAATCAAAATAATTATATCATGTCATTGTCACAAATGTTGTACAATAACTTAAAAGGAAAAAGAATTTGGTGGGCTAGGCCTTATGATGTCAACAAACAAGGTATTGCTTTGTGTGCTAAGTGGATTGTCAAAGCTTGTAATGGCAATGAATCCTAAAAAGTTTTGTTGTGAAATTGCATTACTTCTAGTTCACCATATGGGCATCCATCTTAGAATGGCTTGTAATTTCTCCTATTCCTATTAAAATCAATGGCATGTGTGTGGCCAAAAGTATTTTGAAAGCATGGGAAACTATTAAGCCTTAGTTGCTGTGGAATGGGGATGGATTTAATAATAGATTTTCTATCAATTAGCAACTATATGGTGATCTCCCATCATCGTGTTTCAAGATAAGCCACTAGCAGCTACTTCCTACCTTAAGTTCTTCAAAATAGGAATTATGCACCTACAAGATCTTTACTCCAAGGCTAATTCCACTTGGCTGTCATGGCCTTAGGCCAAAGTTAAGTTTAATTTAAGTCATGCCGACCAAGAAATCTTCCAAATGATAATTGAGGTCATGCCTTCTCAACATTTGCATAAAATATCTATGCACTCACTCCATTAAGCCTTTGTGAAAGGATTGGAAATAGTATGCTGATACTCATTTCTATGATTATACTCCTAAGAAAAGATATAGGTGGCTTTCATCTCATCTTCCTATGGTTCAAAAGATTTATACTAGCAGTGTCTTCAATCTCCTAATTTTATCTAGGTTAAGCATTTTCATACAATGTGGAAAGCAGTTATGGAGCCTAGAGTTACCAATTTTGTCTAGTGTTTGTGTTACCAATGCTTTCCCATTGCCACCCATTTGATAGATCTTGGCATATATATTCCAAGATGTCCATTTTGAGGGCAACTAGAAACCCTTCTACAACATTTTTGATTTTGTGTTCATATGCAAAATGCTTGGCAATGAATCCATGATTTATTTTATCTTTTTAGGCCTGAGCCCTTTACTTCTCACGATTTCCTTAGTGATGGGGCCAATTTTTCCATAGAGTTCTCCCACCTATAGTATGCTTTCAGATTGGAAATTCTTTTTTGTATCTAGAAAGATAGAAATTATGTTATTTTTGCCCATTCTATTGTTGATACTAACATAGTTATTTGAATAACTAGTGATTTCTAAATTGCGCTTGTGCAGATTCAAGTCCAAGATAATAAAGTGATGTTAGAGGCTAGAACCTCCAAATCCTGCTTGATCATTGGGGGAATGCCCCTTGCACCATGGTTAGATTCTGCATTCTCCACTGTCCCATGCCACATTACCCCACTAGGACTAGTGGCATGGCCATTTTGAGTCCTCTTGGCATTGCCCTCACAACTATTGTGAGCCTTCACTCCTCTGTTGCCACTACCACCTAGGCAACATTACGGCTAGACCCCACCACCACTTTCATCGTCCAACTACTAAGGTGAATGGCCATTGCCCATACATCACTCACATGCATCCTCTCAACAACATGGGTGGGCCCCTCCAAGTCAAGGAAAATTCACTTATTTGTCTTGTTACATCTTCACCAAGGACTATATCGAACTAGCCACATGATGATCTTGAGGAAGGAGAAAATATTGTTCTTACTAGTTGAGAACCTATGGATGATGGCAAGGATCTGTAAAGTGAAGCGTGAGATAACCTTGATGAGCAAGATCTTGTCCCTCCTCCTATCCTTGCCCTCCCTCCCTCAAAAAAAAAAGACATTGGAGTTGCCCTTGTTGCTTAATTATAATGGTTTTTATTTATTTATATTCAAGGGGTGCTTACAACTCTTTTCTTAGTGAGATGTGTTCTCGTTTTATGTGATTATTTCCATTGTTTTTGGACAATATGTTTTTTTTGTTGTTGCACAACTTTACTGATTTCACTTTAAAACATGATTATACATTTTAACTAATAATTTAATATATAATCTTGTCATTAAAAATATAATAAAAAAATAGATTTCGTATGCTAAAATAATTTCGTATTAGGTAGTTAGTTTGGTGTTCTTTTATTGCCCTTTCGTTTTACTTTTCTTTTCTTACGAGATACGGTTCAATTAATTCCATATTCATGGAAACCTTGCTCCGTTGGAACTATGAGTTCATAGGGTTGACTTCATTCACCTTCCTCAATTGACTAATTTGATGATTTAAAAAGAACAAAAAAAACATTTATTTGACTTTTATATTGAACAACCACTCCATTAGCTTTCTCTCTAAGCTAGATGATAGATCCCCATTTCCAACTAACGGCGATATCCCCATTTCGAAATTCTGAAAGCTTTTTACGAGCTTGACTTCCTCAATTAAAAAATAAATACAACTTAATTGTTGGACTCTTAACAAATTGCAAAATAATAATGAATAAAAATAAAATTGAGAGAAATATTACAAACTATTCCTTGGGAATTTTAAATGTGTAGAGAAATAAAATTATAGTATTTATTTAGAGTCCAATTCAATGATGATTCAAACAATGACTCAATCGGCTTAAATAAATAAGAGTTAGAGGATGAAATATGAATATTTATATACAATGGAGATAAGATATTATTTAGCTATTTTAATGGGGTTTGTTTAGTTGACTTTTTTAAAGTTGATTAATGAGTTCATAGAGATGTCTAAAATTGGATTTTTAAGTTGATTAATGAGTTCATAGAGATGTCTAAAATTGGATTTTTAAGTTGATTAATGAGTTCATGGAGATGTCTAAACTTGGATTTGATATTAAATTATAAGATAAAAAAATATGAAAGATAATGATGCAGTATGTCTAAATGTTGTAGTATATTCTAATGATTGCCCAAGATTAATCTATCACTACTTGCTAATGTAATTTAGGAAGTTTTTGATGCTATCTCATTATTCAATTTTTTACTAATGATCTAGGTCTTATCTTTAAATACACAACCTTAGGGACAAAATTTAAATATTTTACAGTGCAAGTTGATGGGTAACAATCAAATTGAGACTAATGGCTATTTCAGAATAAGTGGGAGCAATTGTTTGAATTTGGAGGACAAAATCAAGGGCACAATTATTTCTAAGTGACAAAATCGCCCTTGTGTTCCAATCTAAAACATGAGGTTGCATGTGGTGAAAATTGGCCCATGCCATTAGGGCAAAGATAGGCTAATGGAGATTAGATTCAAGTTCATATCAACTTGTGTGTAAAGTAGTCTAAATTAAGTAACAAAGTAGTGTATTTTAAGACAAGGCCAAAGTGAGTGTAAAACAAGGGGGTAAAAAGAATAAGGTATGCACTTTTTTCCTCTCCATTTTTATCCCCACTTTACCATGCATGTGAACCACATGAATCATGCAAGTAAAATAAATAATACAATAATTGAAATAGCAAGAAAATTGAATTTAAAGGATATGTAATTAGATGCCATCTCTTGATTGCACCATATTGTTGATCATAGAGTTGCATCTCCTAAACTTGTACACACACACATAAAAGATGTTAGTAGCACATGCAACAAACATCAATATCATAAAAATCATAATTATTTTACATTTATGTAAATTGCATCATTCATTAAATGTAACAAACAATTTAAGTAGGGTCTAGAGTTTAGTTTAGAAGGTGGTGTAGGACCCATGCCAAGGTGTAACTTTAACCAATCATGGTGTAGGATCCATGAAGGTGTCACTTCAACCAATTGTTGTTTAGAACCCATGAAGGTGGTGCTTTAAACAATTGTGGTGCAGGACTTATCAAGGTATCATTTGTAATAATACCCTAGTTTTTTTTTATTGCAATAGTAAACAAGATGAAACATAAAATATTCTCAACACTTTCTGATCACCCAGATCTTGAGATGGACAAGGTGAGAGCATACGGTGTGTTGGAATCCACACAACTACCTAATGCAACTACCAATGCTCACTACAACCACTAGGTGGCCACGCCGTCCACAATCTATGCTTCTTTAATGGAGTGGTTGTTTCAACACAATATGAACACACTAGGTGGCAAGCCGACCACAACTACACTTATCCAGTGGAGTGTGTGATGCAATATAATGAAGACATGCAAGGCAACAAGCTGGCCTGATCAACACCTCTTTGGTGAATTGCGTGCATGCAAGTCACTGGCAGAATGTCTAAACTTGCTCAAACCAAAATGGTTGATATCAAGTTGTTTATGCCAACAGGGATGAACATAAAATTCTATATGAACTAGTGGTAAACCATCCAATTTAACAATACGGAATACAATACAAATGAACCCACTGGTGGTACTACCATCTAGGATATTATAAACAATTAATTTTGCAACTATGGAATGATTTAATAACAATTATTAGAAAGTTACAATATGATTATTAGTTTATGATAAATATGTTAGATTGCTGCTACAAATCAGAATCACTAAAATCCCATAGAAAACCAAAGGGAACAAGCTGAAACTATCACCAAGTAAAAGTACAAATAATATACCATATGTAGAAGCCACCAAATTGAAGATGAACGTCTAATTTATAGTTGAAAACACTAAATCACTATTGTAGTAGGTTTGAAGTCACTATTGTAGCTCTGTAAAACACCCTAACAGCAAACCCAATTCATCAAGAACTCCTCCAAAACCCCCAAGTTCATCTCCAATCCTCCACAAACATCAACTATTATCCTAGGTGCCACCAAATACCACAAATTGTAGTCAAACAAGGAGGCATTCAACCCCACAAAACCTCATGCCCAGTCTAAAATGGATTTCTAATGTGGATGTGGTTTCTAAATAAAGTGGATTTCTAAGTAGTGACTCTTGGTCTTCCATAGGTGATTTCTAGTGTGTTTGCTCATAAAGAGCTTGTATTAGTCTCTAATAAGTGCTCATAAGAGCTTGTATTGGTCTCATGTTCATGCTTGTATGAGAAAAATGTTGGAATGTGTCTAGCATCTCCCCCCGGGATTCATGACATGGTTCAACAACCTCCCACTGGTCCTTAACTAGGATGGTAGCGGTTTCTTGAATAGGTGCACCTTTTGGGAAAAATAGCCAGCTCAACATCCAATAAGTGGTATCAGAGTGGGGTCGCAGGTTCGAATCCCCTCTGGTAACACTAAGGGGGAGATTGTTGGAACGTGTCCAAAGTCTCCCCTCGAGATTTGTGACATGGTTTAACAACCTCCCGCTAGTCATTAATTGGGATGGTAGTGGTTTCCTAAATAGGTGCACCTTTTGGGAAAAATGGCCAGCTCAACATCCAATAAAAAATATTTGTAAACAATATATATATATATATATATATATAACTCACAATAATATATATCACATTTGCCTATATGTCCTCTACTTATATACAAGGTTTGATGAAAAATATATATTATCCTTTAAATTAGGTTGGCTGTGTTGACACCTTTTTTTTTTGAAAAATTTAGTAGTGCCTCTTTGAAATATCTAATTTTCACCAAATTAATTTGAAACTATTAAAAAAAAATAGTATTCCATTAAAAATGTTCAATTTCCTACAACTTTTATTACATTTTTATCATATTTTGTAGATATAAGTCCTGTGGGCTTTTATGTGAAGTTACTTAAGTTTATGATCTTACACTCACCCAAAGACATGGTACACTACTACAATGATGAGGATATGAACATATTCTTGTGGTGAGACTAGTAGGGCTCCCGTTAGAGGTTGGATATGATGTTTCTCATGCACAATAGTGGAACATCCATATGCTAAGAGATTGGAGGAGTTTGTGATTAGAGAACTAGGGACAATGTTTTAACATATTGATAGATATGGACATCATATTGCACTCATATAGACTTTTTTAGGGTATCCCATGGATAGAGTATAGCTATGGTGGATTAGGGGGTGAAGTTGTATGTTGGAAAGTACAATTCAATATTAGAGAGGTTTTACTATGAGAATGTATAACGATAGTTCAATGTATGAGAATGTACCCCCAACACACCCTTTATGGTGTTAACATGTGAGGCTTGCACCCTAACCAGGGGAGATTAATGCACCTTGTTTTGATACACATGCTTTCCACTAATGATATGTGCCTTGTTTTGATATACATTCCACTAATGAGGCCCACATCGTTCGAAGGTACATTTGATCAAATGCCCTTTCCATGGGTAACTTGGTGTGCAACATAAAAAATGGGAAAAAGACTTTTGTTCAAACTCCCTTAGTCTGTATTTGAACTCCATTGACACATTGCAAGCCAAGTGTACCTTCGTATTTCATTCAAAGGTGTTTAATGATTTTTGCTTTCTAGGACTCATTTTTGTGAGATGTCCCATAAGTGGTCCACATGGCTTTATACACCTGCATGGATGCTAAAATGTACCTTATAGATTCCCTATGTGCATAGGGAAGTGTGAAACTTTCTTTGATAATAGATCAAACCTCTTTGTTGATGTATAATGAATAAAAATGCACCACCCAATGATCCATGATGCTTATGATGATAAATATATATATTTATCAATGGAATGTTGATATGATGCTCTTAATTTATGAATCCACTTGATAATGCATTTACTTGATTCTTTTTTATAGGAGTTTTTTCATGATCACTAATGACTTAGGGCTTGTCCTTAAACACAAGATTCTTGGTGTTTAATTTGAATTGTTTCACTACATAAATTGATGACCAATTGTCAATTTTTAGGATTGTTGGCTTTGAGAGCGATAAAAATGAAATTTAAAAAAATGATAATAAATAGTCTAATATGTGCATTCGATGAAAAAAAAATTGTAAATTTAGATCGATCCAATTCTGTAACTAAAACAAGGGTTGCATTGTAGCTTAAGTCCCTGCCAAATGTTGTTGAAACAACATGTAAGAAACAGGCTGGGAGAATGGAGTGTCAATATATTTTATATGATTTTGACTGTAAAATATGAAGCTTTTGGTTTGGTGTAGATAAAATTTTTAAAGTGTAAATAGTTAAGCTTAATGCCCAACTGAATATGGCTAAAAGCATGCATGCACCATGCTTAATGTGTGTAGTCACCATTATGGATAGAAGAATGTCCTTGAGATTGAGAGGCCTTACAAAGTCTGGGGATCTTGCATATTGAAAGTTGGCTAGAATGGAATCAAGGGCATCACTGGTGTGGAAGGCGTCCCAAAAGATGTAATATGTACGGTGGAAACATAACCCAGATCTATGGGAGTGCACGGAAACTCTGCTCTTAGATGCCCTATTCTGCAGCAACTCTCATTTGCATATTTGAATCCTGCATCCATAAATGTTTCTTGATTTAATCAACATGGATGAGTTATCCTTATATTAATATACAAAACTTTTGTAAGTACAATGGTAGCCTACCAAATACGGCTAGATTATTGATCACTTGAGAAAGAATGACATAAATGTCACTCAGTACGAAACATGCATCAGAGAATTGCATATGCAATTCATTTTTAAGCATGTTTTCCAAAACCTTGATACTATTGATGTAATGTACACAGCTTCCATTATCTAGGTTTCTTGAACTTATAAGAAATGGCATACAATCTAGAGGCACTAGATTGGATACTAGAAATTTTTTGGCCCCCATATCATATAAATTCTGCACCATGCAAAATAATAATAGAACCTGTGATGTGACTTCCCAGATATCTAACCTTTAAGAATATTTGATTATCATGGTAGTGGGTAGGTTACAGTTCTAAGATTGAACAATGCAAATGTATATGATGGATTTATGCATTCAATTGCATTAAACTATTGACTCACAAAATTACAAGCCAAAGTCCTAACTAATGGGCTCATTGTCAAAGAAGTAGCCTGTAAAAATATGTGACTATAATAACAATTAGTATGTCTTCAAATCTATTAATAAGAGTTGGGTGAGCTTACCTTTAGTTGCTCTGTGAACCTGCCATGAAGCAGTTGTTGATATTGGTTCACACTGTAGAATTGAGAAACTTTTGACTCAGAGATAAAGTAATTGGATATATAGTCATAGCTTCCAATGTTAATGTAGAAAAGAGCTTTAGAGATGAGATGGCTAGCATTTTTATCTTTTTCTACTAGAGAAATCAAGTCTACCAAGTTGTGTTGGAGAAGTACTCAATTTGCCTATCAAAGGGTATTCTGCCAATCTACAAATCTGTATTAAAGATAAAATGCCTTTTAAGTTGGTTTTTATGGGATGTGTTGTCTTAAATCTAATGAAGATTGATTACTCATACACCAAACACCACATAATCTTAGTTGTCTTCAAATAAAAATAAATAGATCTTTGAGGCCATTTGAAACTTACATATTTGTAGCTAGTGGAAGGCAGAATTCAAGAGCCTCCAAAGGCAAAATTGACTCCTACTAGTATGTTTCTTCCATTTGCTTCTAGATCTAAATATGAGACCGGAGAAGGTACCCCCATGATCTGGCTTGCCACCAAAAAGGCACACTAATTAACTTTGCTAGTGTACAACACAAGCACTGAACTTGGGATGAGTGAAAAATATGTAGTTTAGATTTTTTCCCATACAAATGTAATCTGGAATGGTTCTTCCATTTAAAAACCTTCCAATTGGTAAACCATTTCCAAAGTCAATGCCATTGAACCAAAAATCATGTTAAATTTGGAAAACAAACCTCAAACCCTTCCTATCTTGATGCCTGAAACTTCATAGTTGACACAGAGATCTGTAGTTTTCAGTACAAAGGTCCATTTCTATTTGTTTCTGAGGCCAACATTGGAACTCTGGCCCTATGTGTTGGGTTAGAATATTATTTTTTCATCTAGCCAAAACACTATGCATGTTAGATTGGATGAGCTTGATAGGGAAATCATCGAGGCCTTCATAGACGAACCCTAGGATCAAATACCCATGATATGGATAAAACATTAAAATTGGGTATGCTTCTGCATCCACCTCTGGATGCAAGTCCTAGAACAAATCCTTGGGAGATATGTAAAATGTTGAAATTGGATAAATTATGATAGGTGTAGGTGGATGGACAAAGCTTGGTCTACTCCCAAGGTTGGTCATGAGTTTGAAACCAATGACTACAAAATTTGAACAATGTATAATAAAGTGCAAAAGTACCCTTCTTCCCACAAGGGGTTCTCACACACCCACAAGACATGCTACCTATCTTTTGACCTAAATAATCACTTTCCTAAGAATTTAACTTGGGGCTAGATACTCAAGAAACAGAATATTAACACATGAAAGAAACAATGCAAAATATCATCTAAAATTTTATCCGACTGATAAAAATCATGAAGTTAGATTCCGATTTAGGTAGTTACAACATATGCAAGAAGAACTTAGATTCACTTAAATGAATTCACTTTAGGAATAGTAAAGCCTATGGCACTAAACAAGATGGGAGAAAGTTTGCTAATTCCTTCTCTAGATGCTGCCATGAAAACATAGACACACTTCATCCTTCAAACATTTGTCAAGTAAAAATTTCCAGTGCTAAACATTGAGATAGCAATGTATTTTTAATAATAATTTAAAACTTAACTAGTTGATATCAAGAAACAAGTATACCAAATTTCTGAAATAAATAAGTGCAGTAGTGCTCACCAATATATGTAAAGCATGGGTCTATTTTTGCATGAGTAGAAAGTGCTTTGATGACCTCATTTTTAGTCATGTATGACTTTATACATGTCTCTACAAAGTTCTTCACCTATTGAAATAACATTCTTAGTCTCTAAGAAGCCTTTCTTGAAGATTTAACTTTGTCTCTAGAATCAGGAGTTAAATCCTGAAGCACTGATCTACAATCATTATGGACCATGGAAATCTGATGTCTATCTGTCTCTAGAAGTCAATAATTTTCAAAGATAGAAAAGTAGTTTTGGAATCCTAGAAACTAGTCTAGAAACTCCAGGAGTATGGACAAAAAACTCTTAGAAATCTTTCTTGAAGATTTAACTCCGTCTCTAGAAGTCAATAATTTTCAAAGATAGAAAAGTAGTTTTGGAATCCTAGAAACTAGTCTAGAAACTCCAGGAGTATGGACAAAAAACTCTTAGAAATCTTTCTTGAAGATTTAACTCCGTCTCTAGAAGTCAATAATTTTCAAAGATAGAAAAGTAGTTTTGGAATCCTAGAAACTAGTCTGGAAACTCTAGGAGTATGGACAAAAAACTCTTAGAAACCTTTCTTGAAGATTTAAGTCCGTCTCTAGGATTCAATAATTTTAAAAATAGAAAAGTAATTTTGGAATCCTGGAAACTAACTTTTCCAAGTTCCAACCTATGGAAAATGTTTTTTGGGTATCATAGGAAAAGATGCACATTGTGGTATCATAAAAAAAATATATGTACTCCCCAAAATGGCGAGAATTCCAAGTACACTTCCCAATGTAGTGAGTATCCCAAGTATATTCCCAAGAATGAAAAGTATAAAAATTATTTCTAAGTATTCACTGATATTGGGCACAATTGTAGGTGAACGAATACTTGCAAGTCATACTCATAGGTATGGTAATTCGATGAATCCATTATCTTATTTTGTTTCTTCTATATGCCTTGACACAACCTTTGCTCCACCTTTGTAATGGGAACACTGAAAATAATAAATTGCCTACTTTTGCCCATTAGACTTTATGATGCAGTAATTAAAGGTGAAAGCAACTTGGTTAACTTCAAAGATAAAAAGATTAAGCTAAGATCACATTTATTGGACTAATCAACTAAACTTTTGAAAACTAACTCCATAGTCATAAAATATCATTTCTCAAATTTTGTCATACATGCAGAGAGTTATTAAGAAAATCTCATCATTAGAACAACAACAGTTCCTAGTATGGACAAAAATTCCAATATTAGTACAAGGAAAATACAAAATACATCCCAAAGCCTTTCACATTATGATCCTCTTAAGTATAAAAGCCATCAAATTAAAGATTTTGCAACTCAAGCAACGCTACAAAACTTAAAAATTACAAGTGTACAATTACATATAATGTTAAATTAAAGCAAGAAATCACCATTGAGGCAAATGACATTTGATAGTCTAATCTTACCTTGCTACCCCATAAAATAGTCTGAAACCAAGTTTTTGCTAATTTAGATTTACTCCAAAGAAATTTGCAACCTTCATCATTACAAGACATGTAATTTAGCATCTCTAAATTTCGTGTCCACAATCATCTGTTAAACAATAAGACCATTCTCAGGACTAATGTAATATGTTCTAAGGACCAATGCAATATGCTTTATAGGTTCTTAGAATCCATACTATTACATTTGAATTTGATTAGCGCCTTAGCAATGATCTCATGTAAACTCCTTATCTCTATTAGAATCCATACTATTACATTTGAATTTGATCAACTTAGTAATGATCTCATGTAAACTCCTTATCTCTCAAGTTCCTAGTAAAAGAGGCATGATGACAATTTGTATTGGAGTCGATCCAAGCAATAAAATTAGCATATATTGCCTCTAACTTGCACATGTGTAAAAAGATCAATTTCCCTAATATAATGTAAACGTATGAGAGAAAAAATAATTTAACTTCATAGAATATGGCATACAGGAAGCTAAATATCTTTGACCGTAACATTTGCAATGAACAGTGGATATGTACAATGAAAAAACTCAATCTCATTCTTGAAGCTTCAACCAGTTGAATAACACAAGAATGTGTCTTTCAGACACACAATATACAAAGCCAAGTTGTGCGCCTTCTGTAAGACCACCACCCTGATTGCAGAAATTAAAAATCCACATTAAGCCTTTTGAAGAGAAATGAAATCGTATAATGGTTTTTTTGGATGATATGTGCAAGGTAAAGCAAAACACCCAAAAATAAGCTTGGCCACTAGGTTCCTTATTTTAATGAATAAATCAATTTCCTACACTACTGCCATCATTACCTTTCCCTCAAGTAGCACTAATTCACCATCGATCCACTGTGGATTACGGAAACCAACCTGTGCAATTCTTCCTTGACCTTTGTACCTAGCAATCTACATAGTAAATAAATTAGGTTTATAGTTGACAGAAAATTGAAACTAGAAAGTGTGGCCTGCAATGAATAGCCATTATCTAAGTTGTATAGTTAAAACTTGATACCACTCCAAGTTCCTTTGGATAAATTCCATGAATTTGTAGAGAATTTATATGCCTATTTTTTCTTAAAAAGTAACTTGCATGTATAAATCAAACTCTTGAAAGACAAACAATCAAAATAAAATAATCCATGCATATGCCAATGGAGATGAAAAGTCATGGTCAATAGTATAACATTCAGTAAACATAATATCCAAGAATAAGGCAATTCTTTATAAATAAAGTAAATAATTAATATGGTCGTAACTCTCTACCTGGCCAGTAGGTACATTCAGGTCACCTATTAATTTTACAGCTTCTACATACTCAAAAGAATTCTAGTTTAGAATTTTCACTCAGACTTTCATCTTTGTTTTGCCAATGCCCATATTTGTCATAGATTAATATAGAAATAGTTTACCAAATTTGAAATGCAGTGTCACAAGGAAGAACTTACCTGCATAATGTCTCCCCATGTTACTTGTCTGGCCTCGCCTATTGCATCAGTTGTTGATTACCAATTTCTCGCACTTTAAGGGAATAGTGTATAGAACAGAGAATTAAATGGAAATTGGCAAAAAATATGAGGGTGTATTGCTAAATGGCAGTCCTCATATAGAGAAAGGACAACATGTAACTATTAAAAATCCAAAATACTAAACACCATGGAGAAACATAGGCAAACTAAGAATGTCTAGAACCTAAAAACCAACAAAAGATGTCAAATTGAACATTAAATTGAAAGGACATGTAACTATTAAAAAGCCAATATACTAAACACCATAGAGAAACACAAGCAAACTAAGAATGTCTAGAACCTAAAGACCAACAAAAGATGTCATCCTTTCTTAGAAATTGAAAGGAAACTAAAAACCCTAAATTGAAAGAACGTACAAAGCTTTCCTACAAAATGTTGGAGGACTCATCAAGAACCCTGGAATAAATAAAGATTGTAGGCTACTTTCTTGGCATATTGATCCAGGACTGAATTGGAGGCATCGTTTGAATTGGATTAGATTGCATATCAGCAGAGATATGTAGTTACAACCAAAATAATCCCTTTTAAAACTTGAAATGAAAGCCAACAAACTATATCCATATGACAAGAATCCAAAGCAATGGTGATTTATGCTATAACAACTCAGTACTCATAGAGAGTATCCAATGGGAAATGAAGTATGTACCCCCATGGTTTCCCCCAGTATTATAGGGAGATGCTGAAAGAAACCAAGTTGTCACTTCCATACCAATGATGGAAAAACAACCCACAAATGGCAAAAAACAAAAAATCTCTGCAACGAAATAGATTTCTTAGGAGCTAAAGATCTAGGATCATAAAGAAAGGTTCCAAAACTCAAAATTGAGAACACTGCCCGATCCGTATTTGGACAACTTCAAGCAAAATGTTATATTAAGACAACTTCTGAGAAAATGAAAGTAGTGCATGGATTTATTTCCAGTATTCATGAACTTATAAAACCACTATCCCAAAAAATCTCCTAAAAAATTTTAGCAGTGCATATTAGAAAAATTAGCTAAGGGCTGCATAGGACCTTGTTTCATGGGCACCAGAAAGGAATGTTAGAAGTTTCCAATACATGTTCCAATTAGTTCAGTAGTTTTTTTGCTAATGGAAATCAAGAAGAAATGGGATTTTTCTAAAAATTTTACTGCTAGCATTTTTGGTTGGAGTAGGAGAGATGTGAAAATCAATTTTGTATGGAGCTATTTTTACTCTGTCTTTTGCCATATTTTCCAAGTAAAAACTTATGTATTAGGAGCACTACCCAAATACAAGCTAGGCTTAAAATTACTAAATACATGCCAATTGAACTAACCTCCTTTAAATAGGAGTATCTATGCATGTTCATTATAATCTAGCAAGAAGAATAGTTGCATTTCATACAGATTCTTCCAAGATTACATATTCCTAAAATAAGTGAAGTAGTAGAATGATTTGAGGCTCTTGCATAAAGCAATTAGAGAAATTGTAGAGTGCAGGACCCAGTAGCGAAACAACTGGTTGGGTGTTTTACAAGATGTTTATGAGATCATAATAAAAGAAAAAAAAGGAGTGATTGAGATGAGATTACCATCAAAATGAGCTTCACATCCTAGGTCATGGGGTATCTTGATTCCTCCAATGAAAAGGGGCAAATTGTAGAAGTTGTGAAACCAACCTCATAGGACTCAGTGAACACCTGCAAAACCTAAGATTAACCTTCCACAAGAGAAAAAAAACAAAGAGAGCAATTTGCAGAAAAAAGGATGCAATTAATGAAATGGATCAATGAATTACATGAGAGAACTTGCTTTTATATTTGCAAGTCAGAAAACCCTAATGTGATATTCCTAAGTTTAGTTTAATTGAAATAAAGTAAAGGTGACTTAATTAATTAATCAATATGATTAAATTAATTAAGTAAAGAACCTATTACTCTAAAACCCCCCCTTAAGATGAATTTAGGGAGAAGCTAAAAAACTAAGGACAAATGCATGAAAGCAAAGATGGGTCCCGCTAACTAGGCCTGATGAGGTACCCATGTACAAAAGAGTCTCTCACAAATAGAGAAAATGAGAAAACCACATGGGAAAAACTCCTCCCCAAAAGAGAGAACAAACCTCCCTACAAGAGAGAGAGAGAGAAAGAGTGAAGGACTAAGAAGCCTCCACAAAAGATGTCCCAAAAGAATAGGAACATGAAGATGAACATGAAGAACTCCATTGAAGCATGAAGAAGCTGCAAACACTGTCGAAGACTAACTGCTATAGTGCTGAAAGAAGAACCTCCTCTAAAACAAGATGAAGATTAGAATCAAGAAGACAAGAATTTGCATGAGTGCCCCCAACGACACTACTCGAATCAGATGGCAAACAAAGGCAAAACATTTGGAACTTGAAGATACAAATGGCACAGGTACCAAAAGTCTGAAGAACTGATCAAGTGAAAATAGAAGGTTGTCTCCACAAAAGGAATGCAAGAGTGTCCATATGGTAAATGCTCCATCTCACCGAAATGCATGGGTAACCAACCACTGATGTATGCTGCATCCGCCTAGTACATAGGAACAAATACTAGATACATAACTCAATCGAACGTGAAACCAAGGAAGCATTAGCACCAACAGTAGAAACCCACCATAATGCAGACAAGGGAGAGCCATGACAGGGATACTGAAACTGTGTGAAGCCAAATAGTGCATGTAGAAGAAACAAGAACATTTGAACGTGTAAACATGAAAGTACCAACAAATAAAAGGTTGTGCAAACCAAGGCACACACCTATGAGGCAAGAATCAATGTGATTCATTGCTATCGTGAAAGGGACACTCACTTCACAAAAGTGTGATGGCAAAACAAGAAGGTAAACATCAACCCCCCATGGCACTTTATATCATAGTGCGAGTACAATAAGACACAAAATGATGTGCAAGATCTCAAGAATATATGTACAATGCTGAGGCACTTTAGTTCAGTGTGTTTACATATGAGAAGTGCTTACAATGGAATCTCACAATGTCTAAAAAAAGACCACATACTGAAAAACCTAAGACTAACCTTCCACAAGAGAAAAAAGCAAAGAGAGCAATTTGCACAAAAAAGGATGCAATTAATGAAATGGATTAATGAATTACATGAGAGAACTTGCTTTTATATTTGCAAGTTAGAAAACCCTAATGTGAGATTCCTAAGTTTATCTTAACTGAAATAAAGTAAAGGTGACTTAATTAATTAATCAATATGATTAAATTAATTAAGTAAAGAACCTATTACTCTAACACAAATATGGCTCCAACCGATGTAAATCAAAACCATGCCCAATTTTGAATGGCAGCACAGGTGTAGGTGCAACTTTACTACTTTCAGTGGAAGTATACATTACACTGCTAGGCGAAGCCAACCTTGTAAATATCCTATCTTCATGTTTCAATTGATCCTTGGAAGATGCATACACAATCCAGTAAATTATCCATTACCCACAAGCTATTTGAGACACTTCACAATGACATAGCTGTAACGTACCTTTTAATTGATAAGAGTTTCAAGTTGTGTGGCTTGCAAATACCTGCGCTCACACTTACATTCACTCTCCCTCCCTCTCTCTGCCAATCTGAAGGTCAAGTGTCTAGATAATTTCGATAGAGTGGTAGTGATGGATGGCATGCTTTTGCTCTTCTCCATTTTTGAACAATTCACTCTAACTTTTGAAGCAATGCACCTGAAAACCGTAAAAAACAAAGTATCTTGTCCTCTTGGTTTTGTAGGATTAGGAAATGGGTACTTGAGCCAAGGATTCCTTTGATGTTGTCTGAGAAGCGGAGGGGTTACCACCCGCATCCAATTGTACAACCGCCACAACCTTCATACCTAGCTTTTATCTCTTCCTGCAAACACCACCACAATTATTTTAACCACCCTATTAGGCATGTGTGCAAAATGTGGAGACAGACAATGCACGTGAGCTATTTTATAGAATGCCACGCAAGAACATGCAGTACATGACACACGTTTGCCTTGGTAGAGCCATGCAGTATAAATCCTTGCCATGTGTCTACCCTTTGCAATAAAAAAATCCCAAGGAAATTACCAGGCCAATAGCTAGATGCCAAAGTGTTGCAGCCCTGAGAAAACGAAGGCAGACTATAGTTAAAGGGTTTAATTTTTCTCCTAGCACGATTCCCGAACCAAACAAATATAGTTTTAGAGACTCGAAAACTATATTTTCCCGCCTATGACAGGGACTAATAATTATACGGTAAATGCAATATTATGATCTATTTAAAACAAATTAGAATGGTTAGAGTAAAAGGGAGTGTTAGGGCTTTTCTCCCCAACATGGTATTCCATTCCATGCGGTTGCTAGTTGAATGCCTTACACAAACAACATGACAGCAAATTTTGATATAAGTTAGACGTCTCAACTGCGAATATTCCTCTCAAATTTTCGACACGCAAGGAAGATCTATATATCGCCATCTCACATCTTCAATTGCCTGGTTGATCGTCCGATATCAGGATTCGGCACGGATTTCGTCGTTAACAGTGATTTTCAGGTTGAATGAAAGGAAAATAATCTAGTTGAATTATTCAAAACCAAAACCAAAATATTAAACGTTCTGTTCTCTGATTCGTCACACAAACATTGAAAAGGAAGTCCAGTAAAACAACCGTGCGGGGAATTTCAGCGAACATTTCGCCTTTGCCTGCGTATGACGTATTCAGATGACCTGTTCACCCAGCTGGTTAGCATTGGACAATCCCGCAAATGAAAAACGGCAACAGGGGACAACAAATCTGGGCGGATTTTGTTTCCCCTGGAAAGGAAGCAGCTCTCTGACAGTTTCAACACACTCACGAAGAAATGAATACCTATTTAGTCGGTGACAAAATGCCATCAAGACCAATCAACTCCGTGTATTTTAATAAATTTCCACTACAGCCTGTGCAGCTGTACGCTTAAGGTTGTTGAGCAATATTTTATATAACATTGTGTAGTTAGGACAGCCGAGCCCTAAAAACTTTCATCTGCAGACTACCTGTCATGATATGACTGCTTTAAGGTATAAATGTTTACACTAATTAAGTGCTACCCGTGTTTGCGCGTCCATGGCAGTTGTTATAAATCGAATACAGGTAAGACGCGCAGCCTGAACAGCTGTATTCTTCAAGATTATGGACAACTATTTCAGAGGAAATTTCCTAGTGCATATTAAATTGTTAAAACTTCGTACTGACTGATTAGTTTAATGAAATTGAAGTTAGTTGAGTGGATGATAATGGAATAACTTCAAATTGCTTCCAGAGATTTCTGAATCTCTGCTCACTGAAGAGGAGGAAGACAGAGACATATAGAGAAACGATAATGCTATTTAATTGTATTGGAACACAGAGACATATAGAGAAACGATAACGCTATTTAATTGTATTGCAACAAAGTGTTGGGTAGGTATAATCGAGAGCTTAGAAGCATAAAGAAAATTTCCTGGTTACCAGGGAACTCATTAATTAATTCTGATTAGATATTCTGAAACAATTCTAGCACCGACCTATGGTCTCCTGTTGATTAAAGAAAGGGACGTCATACAATTAAAAACTGCATTTGAAGGTGTTGTGTCGTAAGAAACAATAGGTGTGGGAAGACATTTTGGGTTTGGTGACCGCAATATAGGTATTGCATGACATTTTAAAGGAAAAGAAAATCGCTGTGGGGCTATTTTTATCACCCCCCTCTTTGTCTTCTTCTTGTCCAATATAATGTGGGAAAACTTCTAAGGCTAACAAGGATATGGAGCAATGGGTTACCAATCTTCATGAGTAATTCAAGGCTCTTGAAGAAGAATGAATATTTGGCATAGTGGTTAGATAAGATTGCTATAGATTATGAGATACTCTTTACTTTTTGGGTACCCTCTACACTGAAGCTAACATCAACATGGTTAACTACCTCTATTTGTAGAGCCTTCAAGAAATAGTAAACCATATGACTAATAAGACTTGCTTGGAAATTAAATAACCACATTTGGTGGGTGAGTTTAAATTATAATCTTATGACTTTGTCCATCTTTAATTTTGATCCCACCTATTAGTAGTTAGGAAGGTTGATATATAATACCCATTTCATATTAATCAAATATGTTGTTATGTATTGTTAATGCTATTAATGTTGTTAAAATCTATAAAACTCTATTAATTATGTAATCTTTATTTCTCAACTTTTTATCAATATTAAAAAATAAGTCGTTTTATTTCTTTACAATTAAATATAAATTAAGGTAGGGTGTTTTTATTTCTCTACTCTCTATTTCTAATTATGTGAATATACAATTGATTGAGAAGTTTATATAAATGGATATTTAGATGAAGTATATAATTGTCCTTGCACACAATGAGTAATTTTGTCATTCTAAAAAAAGAGCAAATGGAGATGGATGTTTTTAGAGAAATGAGTGCCTTCAAATATTGTCAATTTGAAGTGCAATTGAGCCAAAGCTGTCTCACTTTGCTTGGTGTAATCTTTTTCAAGGCCTTTCAGTTGGGTCCAAATTGGCTCATATTGGGATCAAAGATCCTCATTGCCCATTTTATGGTCACTGAGAGACGTTCAAGCATCTTTTTTTGTTTCAAGTCCTAGAGCTCAAGCTACTTGGGCTTGGATTCATGATTTCTTTAGACCCTTTCGGCCTGAACCATTTTCTTGGCATATGGTTTTATTAGGGGATTGACCTTCAATTCCCTCCAAATATACTCATATTTGGCATGCTGTTAGGGTGGAAATTTTTTTCAGCATTTGGAAGGATAGAAATTTTGTTATATTCGCAGGGTACTTTATTGATCCTAATTTCTCCTTGTATACTCAAGTTATGATTTGTTCTAATGTGCTTATGCAAATTCAAGTGCGAGCCAACAATGTTGCACTTGAGGTGACACATCTTCAGGTGCTGCTGGATTATTGGGGTAATGCCTCATGTACAATTGCCAAAGTCCCTATGACTCTTGCTTCCCATCGAAGCCATTCTCTACCTTATGGGCATCGTCTGGGGTGTAATTACTCTATTCGTGGGGATTAGGATGCTCACTCTCATGCTTCTTAGCCTCTTGTGAGGCATTCTAGGGATCGGGCTCAAAGAGGGTGATCTTCGCTAGCTCACCACTACTCTACTTCTCCCCAGGCTCTTGGCCATGGGCTTAGTGGTTGGTCAGATCCTGCAAGTTTCTTTGCTAGGTTCTTGTAATTTTGCCTGTTCATGACAATTAGCCCCCAATTGAAGATAAAAAAGATGATGAAGGCAATAATGGTTGGGAACTCCCCTGAGGATACTCCAAACCCCGCTGATGTATGGGGTAAACTCGATGACCAGAACCCTCCTCCTTCTCCTAGTGCTATAGTTCTTGCCATGTAGCACCTTGCTTTTGCTTTTTGTTCTGGGTTTGTCCCCATTTGAACTATTGGGATGTGACTTTTTTCCACCCACCTTTTTTTGAATATGTGTAATATTATTTCTTAACTAATATTATAGACACTTATTCATTGAAAAAATTTAAATAAATAAATATTAAAAAGATATTATATAAAAAAATAAAAATAAAACATATATTGATTCTTCGATATTGAATGCCAATGCTAAATAAATAACCGTTACGACCGTGACATTTCGCTGTGAGGAAATTTTATCGTTAGATGGATACATCATGACTTCATAATATTTACAATTTCGTTTGTGTTGTCCGACCAAGACTTCGACAAAATGAATGTTGTAACCAATCCTTGAAAATTTATGAGTAGACGTTAAATGCTCGTGGGCAGGAGCCTTTGACAAACTGAGTCAAAACCATATCTATTTTATTTATTAAATGTCCACGACCACTGATGGCGTTTCTTTTGGTTGCTTTGAAATCCCAATGCAGAACATTTTGTGGAATGAAATCAAAGAAATCTTCAAGATTGGATTTGAAGAAAGAAAAACAATCTGTTGAAACGGTAAAGGCATTGCTTGATTGTAATTCTTGAAGTCCTTTCTGCAACCTTGGTATTAAATTCTGATAGTAATTTATCTTGGTAGGAAGAATTGTAGAGGCAGCCTTTGAAAATGGGAGTTATCTGATTTTCTTCTGAAATAGAAGGATATATGTTAGAGCAGATTCAACACAATGTGCTCTAATCTGCCTGACAAGCTGCTTAGAGCAGATTCAACACAAGAAAAGAAGGCGTGTAGGGAAGGTAATTCAAACTAAAATAAGGGACTGTATAGAAACTTGGACTCTAAAAGAGTTATGTATACAAAACAAGCAACCTCAGCATAACCAATTGTATTGAGTATGTTGTTGGAGGGACAAGTAAACATCTGTGCTGATTCCGAAGAATTCAGAAGAGAATATGCTGAGGTGTTCTGCCTTAATTGTGGAGATTACAACAGTATGGTCAAAGTTAATTTCACGTGCTGTCCCCTGTTTGAATTCTTTCTGATGCGTTCTAAATTTTCAGCTATTTCAAATGTTAAAACACCGGCCACCTAAATATCAGCCACCCTTTGAAAATATACTTTTCATCTTTTGGCGGCTGTTTTTAAACATCATCCACTTCAACAGTCAAAAGTCAATTTTGACCAATAAAAATAAAACAAATATTTACCACTTTTTGTTGTGGATGAGGTGTAAAATTGCTATTGACTGTTTGACCATTGAAGTAGATGATGTTTAAGTAGAGCCTCTTCTGATATTTTAGATTTTTCGATGCACATTCAATTTTATAGGAAATCTTCCCTCACTTACATATCAAATTGTTACTTCTTATGACGGGGTAAAGTTTTAGGTTGGGCATCAAGCGAGACAATTTCATATATGAGATATTACATTTAGTATGAGATTTCATGTTATTTGCTTATTTATTTTTATTTTTAATGCATGCGTGTGTATTATATTACCTTAAAAAGATATACTATTTCACAAAAAGAAATGAGTCGAATGGAATTGCATCTTAAAATGGTTAGGTAAGATGTAGTCTTAAATAGAAGCAAAAACAAATAAATACAGTCAAGCCACTAAGCTACAAGAGTTATAGAACCAAAGGGAGGAGGTGGGGGTCATAGGGTTTCCCCTAGCTATTTGGGAAGTCTTGGCTATCAAGAATTGACTCCCACACCATAATGGTGCCTTATGGATTTTCTTCTTTGAGCCCAGGAACAATTCTTACCGAAGAAATATGCAAACTTAGTTGAGGAACCTTGCTACTATCAAGTCAACAGGAAGAACCCTTGTCACACGGTTGAGAGGTGATAGATGAAACACAAATCTGTTGGGATCACCCATGTTCTTGGTGCAAGGGAGACTCATGGGATCCATGTAAATTGTGTCTAGTATCATTATGGTTGTGGTCGTGCTTGTACCCTCAAGGAGGGAAGGTCCCTTGAGAGAGAGGGGAGGTGGCACATACACAAGAATACAAGGCACATTAGCCCAATGCTCAATACGAGTCTACAAATGAGCAATTTCTAGAGCAACTTTGTTAGCTTGCACCTAAAATTTGTAGAAGAACATTAGAAATATCATTGATTTAGTATATAGTTCAAGATATGTAAGTCAATAGAAGCTCCTAAAAATAGGAGTTGAGTTTCTATCTTTGTAAATATTGAAAAACATCTCCACTCTAAAATCATGTCAAATATGAGTGAACTTAATTGGCATCCATGGCCAGCCAACCAGAAGAATCATCTGCCAAGAGAATGGTTGAGGTCTAAAAGGCCTAAAAAGTAATGTATCCAAGTCCAAGTAGCTTGAGCCCATGGGCAAACAAGAAGAGATGTTTGAGTATTTCTAGATGTCTACAAAAAGGAAAACAGGGATTAGAAACACCTAGATGAATAAAAAGAGATCTAATGGGGAGACCCTACTAGAGAACACACTAAGCAAAATAAGCAAGCTTGGTCTCAAAATGGCTAACCAAACTATATGCAATCTTTGTTGCCATAAAGCAGTTGTGGATTGCAAACCCCATTTGTCATTGAGCTTTTGAATCATAGGTAGACGTGGAGAAACCATTAATAATATTTAGAAAGCTTGTAATTATGAAAAGGAGTATTTGGATACCATTTCCACTCTTTCCACTAAGGGCTAGTGCATGTCTAACCATAATCTTATGAAGCATTTCAAGAGGAACTAACTCAAAAATAGTCTAGAAAGACTCAAAATATTGGTTGAAAAGCCTGAATTTAACTTGGCTTTAGGCCAAGATAACTAATTTGTGGTGGATCTAGAAAAGATTGATCTAAAATAAACCAAATCCCTTTATGAAAAAAATTGAGAGCATGAGTCCATGGGACATTGGCTAAAGGTCAATCCTGGAAAGTGCTTATAAGAGACCACTAGAGTGTATTGGTTGATAGAAAGACCATTCTAAAGTCATTTTTTTTCAAGAATAACAAGGGTTTGATAGCCTCCTAAGATTTCCAAATGCTTATGGCAACAAAGTGCCTTAGATTTGCACATGATTCTTGCTGATGAGAGTAGAGTGAAAGCCTAACCCTTTCTAAGCTTGTCTTCTATGAGGAATTCCAAGAGAGATACAATACCACAATAATATTTTCTAGGCCTCATTACCTTCAAGAGCTCTGATAATCCATTTAGAACATAGGACCAATGCTTGGTGATGGGTATCAATGAGACCAAGACCTCTAGATTCATAGGGAAGAGAAAAAAATTCTGAGGCGAGTCAATTAAATCCCTTTCCTTGGTCAAAATAAGTCCATAAAAATCCCTTAATACATTTTCAAGTTTTTGGTAGGAGGCCTTCTAAGGATCCCAACAAAGGATTTAAATAGACAGACATTGCAACAAACACCTTAGAAAAAAATTAAAAATTTCTAGTGAAAGATAGGGGTTTGGCTATCTAATAATGTAATTCTTCTCAACATGAGAAATAACAGAATGCCAAAGAGAAGAATAAGAAGACTAGAAATAAAAAAGGATTCCAAGAAACTTGAAAGTATCACCATGATCAATCCATTTGTAGCCAAAGTTATTGAGTGAGTGAGTCTAAACACAAGAAATATTGATGGTAGCATTAGATTTTCTACCACTAAATGCTAGATCTTAAAGCTAAACAGAAATTATCAAGACATTGTAGAGAATGTTTGACAATATCCTCTTCTTCAAAAAGAGTAAGAAAAGAGTCATTGACAAAGTGGCCATCACAAGCTATTGGGTGGTGTTGGGAGGGGAATTAAATTTGACATGCTTATGAGAAACAACATTAGCAAGAAAGTGGCAAAAGCCTTGAATAACTAGCACATAAAGATTAGGGGCAAGTGGACACCCTATTGAATGGGACTAAAAATTCCAAAAGAGGAGGACTACCTAGGCATCTAGGAACAAATCCTAGCACCAAGAACATGGTAAAAAAATAGACTTTTTATATGATCATAGGCTATGGTAAAACATTTTATTATGAAAATGGCTTTTTATTAAGAGTAATGAGCCCATTCCATATCTTCCTACACAACATTAATAATAATGTCTAGGATGTATTTACTCTTGGTGAACCATATTTACTCAAAATAGATGACGAGAGGAAGCAAATTCCATAGACAAAGAGAAAGTGCTTTGGAAATTATTTTGTAAGAAACATTCAATAATGTGATTGGTCACTAGTTGTAGATGTCTTTTAGATCACCAAATTTAGGTATGAATTTAATGTTTCTTGTGTTAATAATATTTCTAAGAGAGAAAGAATTGCATATTTCCAAATAAACTTGTAAAAGATTAGGACTAATAGTGTAGCACAAAGCTTTATAAAATTCACAAGGGAAGCCATCATCATGTGGAGCTTTGTCATTAGCCACAATAAAAATAGCCTCATGAAGATCATTGACAAGGAACAACACTCATGCATTGTTGAAGGGCATAGTCTTGCTTGGGAGAAGGATCTTGAGCTTTGAAGACTTATTGATAATGGTAGACATAAGCCTAGAGAATGTTAGGAATCTCAATAAGAAGTTGTTGGTCCTCTCTTATGCTCTTGATTTTCTTAGGCACATGAGAAGCATGTAGGGATTGGAAGGTATCTATTGTGTTGGATGGATTTTCATTATTTTGTATGGTTAATTTTATCTTTCTAAAATTGCAGGATTTATATGTATTTAACATTTCTTTCCTTTCATGGGTAATTAGGAATTTATTGGTTGTATTTGGTTTCCTTTCAAGGAAGGGGATGAAACCTAGAATCATAATTTCGTGAGATACTGAATTCAAATTGCCACTACTAATGGCCCATGGAATAGTATAAATTGGAAAGACAAAATCTTTCTTACACCCTAGTTTAGAACTCAAGGTTTTACACATTTCAAAATTATTTGGAAGGCATAAAAATTATATCTCAGCATATCACTTGGAAATGACCAATACCTGATGCATGGTCTCATCTTCTCTTCTTCATCCCTATGGTGGAACTTTCTAACTCAATATAATGAGTAACTTTATGGTCTATTGAACAAACTTCAAAGGAAAGAATTGTTTAGGAAAGGTATTCATGTGTTCAATGATCAATAGGATAACTCCACCCTTTAGTGGAAAATGCAGAGATAGGTTAAGAAATATTTTCTCTTGCACATTTTGTTGATAGGCATGCCATTCTATCTAATTATAAGGTTTCATCTCTCGTATCTTAACTGTTAATTTTTCTACCTTTTACCATTACATTTATTTTTCCTAAAATATAGGAGGTGGCCCATTAGTAGTAGACTCTCCTTCTTCCCTCTTAAACCCATTTACAATCATCTTCACCCTCCCCTTCCCATTTATTAGATACTTAACACCAAATTGAATCATTCTTTGTCTTATACCAATTGGATGGTTCTTAGCAAGAAACTCAGGAATTCAAAAATTGATGCATAGGCTTAGCTTATTTCTTGAAAATTATTTCACTTTAAGCTTCCCAGTAGTAGTTGGATTTACTTCCTCCATTTCATTCCATCTTTTCTAGTTTTCCTTAAATGTGAAATCTTGAAGTGCATGTTTTCTAGTTTTTCTCTAATTCATGCTAAATTTAGAGTTATTTCACTTTAATCTCCCCAGTAGTAGCTGGCTTAAATACTTCCTCCATTCTATTCCATATTTTCTCTTTTTACTTAAATGTGAAATCTTGAAGCACGTGTTCTAGTTTTTCTCTAATTCATGCTAAATTTAGAGTTCCCTCTTTGCTTCCCTCCCCACCATCTTCCTTCACAATTGGCCATGAAAAGATGCTTTATTCAAATTATCTATTTCTAATAATATTATGGTTGAAATTTGTAGACAAATTATTATTAAGTCCTTGTGGAAATTCAAATGCTTGGCTATGTTCTTAAATTCATTTTGCCCTCATGAATTTGAAATGGTATAAATATACTATAACTACTAAATTTAGATAGAAAAAAATTCCAATATCATGTAGGAACACATTAAATCTAACAAGGCGCTAGAGCAGTGAGTTATGAATCTTCATGAACAACTCAAGGCTCTTACAGACATATATATATATATATATTTGGCTCAATGGTTTGATAAGATTTCCAAAGATTCTAAGATACTCTTTACTCTTTGGAGTACCCTCCATAATGAAGGGCATGCTAACATGACTAACTACCTCTATTAGTGGAACCATCAAGCAATATCAAACTAGATTACTAATAGGACTAGCCTAGATATTAAGTAGCTAGATCTTATGGCTTTGTTCATGCTGAAATTTGATCGCACTTGTTGGTTAAGAAGGTTGATGTTTAGTACTCATGTCATACTATTCAATTATGTTGTTATGTATTATTGATGTTATTAATGCTGTCTATTGACTCTATTAACTATGTAATATTTTGTTTAGATCAAATTTAAGTCAATAGTAAAAAACAAAGTCATTCCATTTATTTACAATTAGACATAAATTTAGGTAGGGTGCTTTTATTTATCTACTCTCTATATCTATATGTACACGAATATACAATTGATCAAGAGGTTTATATGGATAAAGTGTATAATTTTCTTTGAACACGATGAGAGTAATTTATCATTTTGAATAAAGAGGAAATGGAGAAGATGGATGTTTTTAAATACTGGAGTGTCTTTGAATAGTCCCAATTTCAAGTGTAATTGGTGCCGTCATGTCTCATGGTGGTAGCATTGCTATTTTATATCTTTAAAATTATGATAGGTGACCTAGAAAATTAGATATGGGTTTCATGGTTGTTGGTCTTAATAAAATTTACAACTAATTATTGTCACAAACTACAAAAACATATGTTAAGATGGTGCTTGTTGATAATGGCTTGGGTTTGAATATTTGTAGCACTAATTTTCTTAACTAGGGTCATATTGATTACTCGAACTTAGACAAATCTGATCTCTTAATTTCTAGTTTTGACAATGTTAGTTGGGAACCTTTGGAAACCATTTATGGTTTCTAGCTAGGAAAAATATTTGGTTGGAAAGGTTTGAAAAAATCATGAATCTAGCTCCATGTAGCTTGGTCCAGTGGGAAAAACTAAAACAGATGCTTGAGAGTTTCCATAGGACCACAAAATGGACAAAGGGGATTAGAGACACCCAAATGGATAATATAAGATCCAATGGGGAGACCTTGATATAAGAGACACCAATCAAAATGAGCCAGCTTGGGCTCCACAAGATTCAACCAAACTATTTGAAACCTACATTGCCATTGAAGAATGGTGGACTAGAGGTTCCACCTAGCATTGAATTTTAAAACCATGGGAAAATGAGGAGAAAGAAAAGAATACCCCTTAGAGGACTTGTAATTCTTAAAAGGACTACCTGGCTACCATTTGCACTCCTTCCACTAAGGTTTGATGTAGTGGATTTTGACCTTGTGAATCATTTCAAGAGGAACCAATTTAAAATATTGTTGTATGACTCCAAATCCTGGTTGCCAAGCTTATATTTGACTTTGATTTATGAACAAGAAAGATAGGTCTTAGTGGCTCTGAAAAAATGTCTAAAATAGTGTAAATGCCACATTTGCACAACCTTAAAGCATAGATCCAATGAACTTTCGCAAGGGGTCTATCCTAGAAAGTAATCACAGGAGACCACCAAAGAGATTACTAGTTGATAGGTCCAAAAATTATTCTCATTCTAGATAAGCCATGGTTTGATGGCTTCCTAGGCACTCCATATGCTTTTAGCAACAAAAGTGTCTTAAATTTGCACAAATTCCCTCATGACGAGGATGGTGTTAAGACTCAAGCCCTTCCAAGATCTTCCTCCATGAGGGACCCTAGATACAATATAATTCCTGAGGATAATTCTCTAATCCTCATTTTCTTCTAGGGCTCAGATTGTCCACTTAGCACATAAAACCATGCCCTATCTGTAGGTATCAATTAAGACAAGACCACCAGAGTCATAAGGAAGGCAAAAAATTAGGTGAAAGTTCAAAGTTGTGTCCCACTTTAGGTTGTTGAACACCTGGAATACTGAGAGGGGGAGTGAATCAGTATTAATGATTTTTTTTGTGGCTAATAGTTGAAATTAGGGATTCAAAATTTGGCTAATAGTACAAGCTATAAGGAGATTTGAATCACCACATAATATTTTAGTCTTGGTTAAATCGCCAAAACATTTATTTTATTAAACTTGTAAACTCAAAAATTTGCCAGAACATTCGATACTTGATTAGATAAGATTCACCTAAATTTTATAAGTTATATTAGAAGATGAAATTAATTTGCCAATAATATTATATAATCATTGGTTACTTTAGGGCCATATCACCAATTTTTAATCACTACCATTGATTTTATTTATAATATAATGATAGGGGTTGTATTCCATAGGTTAAAAAGTACCCATGGAGTTCCAATGCCCATTGAGCTTGAAATTTTATTTAGTTCATTAATCTCAATTTATAATCTAATAGTTAGGGTTAAATCTCATGGGCCAAAATGTACTCGCAGATCTTCAATGCCCATGGGGCCTAAAATTGTATTTGGGTCGTTGATCTCAATGGAGATCAATGGCCCAAATGCAATTTTAGTCCCCATGGGCATTGGAGATCCACGGGTACATTTTGGCACGTGGAATAGAACCCAAACTATTAGATTATAAATAAAATCAGTGGTGTTGAAAAATAATTTAGGGATGATTTAAATATTCAATGTTTGATTTAAAATATTAAGGAATTAAGGAATTATAGACACGAGCACTACACCTTAAACTAGTCAATCACTGCCACCCTTAGGCCCTTACTTTTACATAGGAATTTAAATTTTTAAAAGAAGGATTTGCCATGGTAATTAATGCATTTATAGTAGACATCAAATTTCCACAGTCCATAATATTGTAATTCTATGCTTCAGGATTTAACTGTGTGATAATTTTTGTCTCAATGTTTCGGATCACACTACATGATCCATCATCAGGAGAGTAGAGATCAAGAGAATAGAAATGGATCTTGTAGTGTGATCTGAAACGTTGAGACAAAAATCATCACACAGTTAAATCCTGAAGCACCAAATTACAATTAATGCATTTACCTATTTTTTGTCAAGATTCACCAGGATTTTCTACAAATTTCTAGTGATGTAAAAAAATTCACTAATAAAATTGATATTTATTAAAAAAAAGGAAAGATTTGCCAATAGAAATTAATATTTGTTTCCAAAAAAATGAAATACTAGCCAAGATTTTATATTTTTTTTCAGGGAGGGTTTCTTAAAGTTATCACTGATCAGTATTCTCTTAAACCATACACTCATTAAATCATTAATTCATTTGCCCATTCAACAACATTAAAGCAGATTAAAGATAGCATGAACAACCACATGAGATGACACATGAACACAAGGATTTCTATGTGGAAAACCCAAAAAGGGAAAAACCACGGTGAGTGTTAGCTCACAATATATTATGTAGTAACAATACCAGATTACAAAGAGGCTCACTGCCCAAAAGGACTCACTATCCAAAATGCTCACTGCAAAAAGGCTCATTGCCAAGGGGTGGCTCACTACCAAAAGAAGAAGATAGAAGGGTGGCTCACTGCCAAAATGAACTACTAGAAGTGCATCTGCAAATGCATGATTACAGTTCCAATGATGCTCAGAAAATTGTCTCAAATCTTTTCATCTTGACTGCTCTGCTACACTACTCTGTTCTTACATGAGAACATGATCTCTCTTCTTCTACACTTGTCGCCTTTACAAAATCACAATCTTTTTCATGTCACACACACATACCTTCATATTCGCACATCCATTCATCAAACATCGAATTGGATTTCATATATATATCCACAACACTTATAATCTTCACATTAGGTCAGCGTACTAAGATGAAGCATGTAGTTAATCAACATGTAGCTTGTCGGCCAAATTCATTCACCAAAATACTTTGTAGACCCAATTAATATTTGAAATACATTCGCATATGTCGGCTTCAACTGTAGAACCATTTAGGATAGAGTTCCAATCAGTAGAACTTGCCGCACACAAATCAAACTAACATGTTGGCCTCAAATATAGACTGCCACTGGTTCAGTCCATTTGTCAGACTACAAATTTCACTGCGTACCACAAGACACTTTTAGAATCATATCAAAGAGTCTTCACACATCCCCAAGCTTACCTTCAGTACTGCAGAGCATGATATCAACTTGCGAAAAAATGGGAACCATCAAAACACATGCCTTGTCACAGTCAAAATATGTCAAACCAAGTTGCGATACTCAGTAGCTCAAAACTATCATTCCAGTGGACTTTAGACTCTGTAACTCTAGATTTAGAGCCTTCATGCACGTGTTTACAACACCTCAAAACTGCATAACAAAATATACAACACTGGAGGAATGCAGATCAAAACAAATATGTGTCTGCTCTGTTTATTACTATATTCTATCATGCCAGACTTAGAAAACTTGAAGGTACACTTTTGGAGATGATCAAGGGATGAAACTCTCAATATATGATCATCTAAGGATTAGGAATATCATACCAGAAACTCACAATCAGATCTTCAACTGCGGACCAATGCCAATCAAAGTGCTGTCTTCTTGTCCCTGTCTTTGAACTCTTCCAACACTTAGCCAAATTCCTTAGGTCTTCCTTTGCTGGACCAAAATCTCTATTCCAACCTTGATCCTTTTCTTGTTGCCATCAATGACAACACCATCTAACATCAAGATAAATTGCCAACAATCTCCGCCTTTGGCATTGATGGCAACACTTGATGTGAAAAACTGTTATACTGCCCCCTTACTCTTTTCACACTGCTCCCCCTAACTTCATGCTTCTCTCCTTGTTTTTTAGTTATTTTTTTTGTGTTTTTCATATGCTTCATTCTCCCCTTTGACATCAATGGAAAAGGTATATGATACAAAAGTATGACATACAAGTGACCAAAACTTCAAAACTGTTTGTACTATCTGCATATATACAAGTGAAGTCAAATACCTTACTAATTTGTAGGGAGAATATCTTTGTAGATTTTCTTTAGTTGCACCAAAGACTCATCCCATATAACCTTATCATCGCTCAAAACTAATATATGCCCATTCACCTGGGACACCAACTCTTCTGCCTTCTTTATAGTAGCAGGGGCCTCAGTGATTTGCCTAGTCTTTTCTGCTGCCACTACTAGCTTGGTCATGGATGCAATATTGAAGCTTGCTATCTCCCGCAGCTAGCTCATTCTATGTTTGATGACCTCCTTCTGGGTATGCAACTTATTTATGTCAGAATGGATGGTTTCAATTGTAGTCCTTTGATTCCCAATAGCATCTTTTACAGGATCATAACTTCTGGAGATCTTCATTATTTGAATTTCCCATCCATCTATTTTCTCTTTTATGTCCTTAGTCTTCTTAGGCCATGTGAGACAAAATTGATATAGTTCACTAGCTTCTTTAATGGCCGTTTGTGCATACTCTATGCTCTTATCTAACAAAATTTTATCTTGA
The DNA here is from genome assembly GCA_027924645.1 of Cunninghamia lanceolata. Taxonomy (NCBI): domain Eukaryota; kingdom Viridiplantae; phylum Streptophyta; class Pinopsida; order Cupressales; family Cupressaceae; genus Cunninghamia; species Cunninghamia lanceolata. Next base: position 156,994 of record BSBN01001378.1, read on the forward strand.
GCAAATTTGTCACTAAGCTCAACTAATCTCTTGCTATCAATCTTTGCCCTTACCTTATTTTCTATAACTTGTTCAAGGGACTCAAAATGAGAGTTGAATGATTCAATAAGTTTCTTCAACTGACCAGTAGGAGTTAATGATGTATCTCTCTTTAATCCAGGCATAATCTTTTTAAAAATTGCTGATGCATCTCCAATCAGCTCACTGTCCTCCATATGGGATTTCAAAATATTTTCTTGTGTAGTAGTTCGAAAAATAGTCCATAACCTTAGTTTTTGTAATGGGGACATTGTGGCAAGGTTAATTAGTCCTTGCAACAGCTCAGGTGCAGTCAAAATCTGAGCTTCCTTTTGCTTTTTCCAAAATCTCTCTCAAGGAGTCAATTGACTCATTCTCAGTAGTGTCTCTTTTGTCATCTTCATGAGACATTTCATCATCATGCCTTTCTGGAGGGTCTTCTTGAATAAGTTCTTGTTCATTTCTCTCTATTTCTAGAGCAGGATTGTCAATCATCTATTCATTAGCTTCTTTTCTTTGTTCACCTTGGTTCTCAGGGACATTTTCTTCAGGTGCCACTTTTGCTTCTTCAGAGTTCTTTTCTTCCACAAGCTCTTTTATTTCTTCAACTTTCCCAGAGCATACCGGAGGAGGTGTTCCACCTTGATCCATACTCTGTTCTATATTTTCATCCGAAACTATACTAGGCTTGTTAACATCAACATTTTGTTCCTCTTCATTAGTGTTTACAGCAGTTGAGATTTGCAGTTCATGTAGCACACGTTAATGTTATCTCCTCAGTTTCTTTAACCATTTTCTCAATATCTCCAAACATTAGAACATTGACTCTCTTCTTGGTTTTGAATTCATCACTGAGCTTCTTAGTGACTTTGACTTTTTCTTCACGTGTGATGTTTGGGTAAAGTTTCAACAAAACATATTCCTTTATCTCAGCATCTTTGGCCATGGCCCCTTTTTTTCTTATTGTCATGATGCTGGCTAAACTGTCTCGTAGATCATCTATAGCTTCAATCAATACTTTACTAAACATAATAAAAAATGTTACAACTACTGTTTCAAGTATCACCTTGTTTGCATTTGAACTGTCATCATATTTACTAGCAGTAGTCTTCAAATTCCCATGCTAAGCTATTGCATTGACTGTGGCTTCCAAGGATATTGTTGTTTCATCTTCTCTAGTCTCATTTTTCTCCCCCTTCTTCTTCTTATTGTCCTTAACCTTTTCGGAGAGCTTCTCCTTTTTGCTTGTTGTGGTCTCATCTAGTTTTGCTTTCTTGGCCTTGATTTCTTCATCAGTCTCTATCTCTTCTTCTTCTCCTCCTCCACCAAGGCTCACATACACTCTTTTGGTGGCCTTTACTTTCTTTCTTTTTTGCCTTTTCTCTATAGGCTATGTCTTTTCTTCTCAACCTCAACTGTAGGGAGTGGACCGGAACTCTTAGAGGTGTCTGTAGCAGAAGAGGAAGCTCTTGTTCTTCTTTTTGAGCTGGAATTAGGCTTTTCTGGTTTAGATTTCCCTTTTTCCTTCTCTGAAGCCTTTGAAGTCTGACCTTCCAGAGCACTTGCAGTCTTGGAGGCTTCAGACTTGGATCTTGCTTCATTTATCTGTTCTTTTGTAAAGCCTTTACTTTTTGCATGTTCTTCCACATATTTCCTTACATTTCTCTTTATTTTAGGTTGTTTTAGTTCCATATGTACTTTGAGAGATTTCTCTTCAAACTTTCCAAATATTTACTCATTGGGGTCCTTTGGTTTACTCAACATTAGATCAACTAGTCCAGTCAGAACATCCTCTGTAACCTCACATCCCATAGCTAGGACCCATACAGTTCTAGGTTCTACTGCCTCCACGAGGCATTTATCTTTATCTACCATAAACACAATCTCTTTCTCATATTTCTCCACAACCCTTTTAGGGATCCTAGTGTTAGGGTTAGCCGACAGAAGATATCAATTAAATGCAAATAACGATTAAACAGAGAAATGGAAATACACAGAATTAATAACAGTGAGAGACAAGTTTTAACATGGTTCACCCAAACTCGGGCTACATCCACCAAACAGAGAGTCCAATATTATTATCCAGTAAATCAAACCGATTACAATCAGTAATCCTTGCAACTCAATACTGCTGCAAATGCTACAATACAATATCTCAAAAAACCTAACCCTTAGCCGCTTTTATCAAGCCTTTTTGTCGGTTACAAAAATTAGGGTTTTCTTATGTCGGTCATAAAAAATAAGATTTTTTATGTCAGCCCCTAACCCCGGCGAGGATACATGGCTAGTGTACAGTACTTTCTTGATTAGTCACCACCTACCAACAATCTCCCACTTGGAGACTGATCAGGCTCCACACCAAACAATCTCCCACTTGGAGACTGAGCTTGGACGACACCGCTGTGCATGCAGCTCCCACTGGAAATAAGCACCCTGGACTCTACTGTTCTATTTTTATTGTTTTCAGTCTAGAAGACCAATCGAAACTGAAGAGGAGCTCAGCTTCTCCCTTGTCACTACCTTTGTAAACATATCCGCTAGATTTTCATCTGTATGTATCTTTTCCAGCCATAACTGTCTATTATCCAACACTGACTGAATAAAGTGATACCTCAACTGTATGTGTTTGGTCTTTGAATGCAAGGTAGAATTCTTTGCAATATGTATGGCACTCTAACTATCTATATACAAAGAACTGTTAGCCTGTTGTTTACCCAATTCTTCCATGAAAGATTGCAGCCATATCATCTCCTTGCTTGCCTCTGTTGCAGCTACATATTCTGCCTCTGTGGTGGATAAAGCAACCACCTTTTGCAACCTGAAAATCCAACTCACCGATGTTCCACCTACAGTAAAGACATAACCTGTAGTACTCCGCCTGGTATCAATATCCCCTACCAAATCTGAGTCTACATAACCTACTAAATCAGTATTAGAGCCCCCAAAACATAAGTGTTTATTAGATGTACCTCTCAAATATCTGAGAATCCATTTTACCGCATTCCAATGCTCAAATCTGGGATGACTCATATACCTACTAATGACTCCAACAGCATGTGCAATATCCGGTCTCGTGCAGACCATGGCATACATTAAACTTCCTACAGCTGAAGCATATGGTACCTTGGACAGTTTTTCTTCCTCTTATTGTGTCTTTGTACACATCTCCTTAGTCAATTTCAAATGACTAGGCAAAGGTGTGCTGACAGCTTTTGCATTCGCCATATGGAATCTCTGCAACACCTTTTCAACATAAGTAGCCTGAGATAGAGTCAATTTTCTGTTCTTCCTATCTCTGCAAATTTTCATACCAAGGATTTGTTTTGCTACCCCCAAATCCTTCATATCAAATGACTGTGCTAACTAATGTTTTAACTCTCTTATGTGATCCATGTTAGACCCGGCTACAAGCATGTCATCAACATATAAACATAAAATCATGTAGCTGTCATTATCCAACCTCTTAAAATAAACACAATGGTCAGAATTACACCTGCTATAGCCTTGCTCAGCCATAAAACTATCAAATTTCAAATACCATTACCGAGGTGCTTGTTTCAGGCCATACAAACTCTTCTTCAATCTGCACACTTGTTTCTCCTTACCTTTGACCTCAAATCCTTGTGGTTGTGCCATGTATATCTCCTCCTCCAAATCACCATGGAGAAAGGCAGTTTTCACATCTAGCTATTCCAAATGCAAATTTTCAGCAGCCACAATACTTAAAATAGTACGAATAGAAGTCATCTTGACAATCGGAGAAAATATCTCATCAAAATCAATGCCCTATTTCTGTGCAAATCCTTTTACAACTAACCTGGCCTTAAATCTTTTTTTACCTCCATCTTCCTCTTTCAGCCTGTAAACCCATTTGTTTGGTAAAGCCTTTTTACCTGCAGGTAACTTACATAATTCCCAAGTCTGATTTTTCAGCAAGGAGTCCATTTCTTCTTTCATGACAAGCTCCCACTGAACCTATGTATTCACCTGCATAGCTTCATCATACCCTTCTAGTTCACCAACATCTGTTAACAAAATAGAATATAAAGAGGGAGAAAACCTTTCAGGAGGTCTACTTAGCCTTGTTGACTGTCTAACATTCACTGGAGTTTGTGGTATTTCTGGTTGCTGTTGCGGAGCATGAGGAACCACTGGAACATCACTATTTAGAGTATCATCCAGCATCACATAATCTTTTTCTTTCTTCTCATGCTGCTGCAACTGATCTTTGTACAACACCTTCTCATTGAATATGACATCCCTGCTTGTCACAATTTTCTGATTTTCAAAATCCCAAAGCCTATAACTAAATTCATCAATGCCATATCCAACAAAGGTACACTTTTTTGATTTTGCATCTAGCTTGGTTCTATTTTCAGAATCTATATGTGCAAATGCTTCACAGTTGAAGGTTTTCAGAAAAGAATAACTCACCTTCTTACCTATTCTTGCTTCCTCTGGAATACCACAGCCCAAAGGAACTGAAGGACCTCTATTAATTAAATATACAACAGTGTTGACAGCCTCTTCCCACATGTTTAAAGGCAGCCCAACATGCAATCTCATGGTCCTTGCACGCTCCATTATTGTCCTATTCATACATTCAACCACTCCATTTTCCTGTGGAGTCCTTGGAACCGTATTCTGCCTACGAATTCCATTAAAAGAACAATAATCCTCAAATTCTTTGCTGCAATACTCACCACCGTTATCAGATCTGAGACATTTTAATCTTTTACCTATCTCATTCTCAACCAAGCTTCTCCATTTCTTAAATGTTTCAAATACATCAGATTTCTATCTAAGGAAATAAATCCAGACCTTCCTAGTTGCATCATCTATGAATGTAACATAATACCAAGAGCCACCAAGAGAAGATACCTGAACCGGTCCCCATACATCGGTATGCACAAGCTCCAACTTTTCATTTTTATTTTGCTTCCCATCTCTGAGAAAACTGACTCTCTTTTATTTTCCATACACACAACTTTCACAGAAATCTATATTAATACATTTCAGACCTGGTAAAACTTTCTTAGAATGAAGTACCTTCATACCTTTTTCACTCATATGCCCAAGTCTGTTATGCCACAGTGTTGTTTCAGAACTTGTAGCAACTTTTCCAGTTTCTCCCTACAAACCTGCAACAACTGTTCCTAAACCTGTTTGTTTTTCCTCTGTAACATCTAAAGTAGAAGGAACAGTATGACCTGTACAAAGATATAAGGTGCCTACTTTCACACTTTTTGCTACTACTAAGACACCTTTTGAAACCTTCCAATTTTTATCAGTAAATGTAATAGTGCAACCTTGTTCAGTTAGCTGCCCTGCTGAAATTAAATTCCTACTAAGCCTTGGAACATGCCTTACCTCTTGTAGTAGCCAATGATTCCTATTTTGCAACTTAATCTTGATTCTTCCCTTTCCAACAATCTAACAGGGTTCATTATCTCCTAAATAAACCAGCCCAAAATCCCCTTGGACATAATCAAGAAAATAACTTCTATGGGGCGTAGCATGAAATGAGGCCCCTGAATCTAAAACCCATGAATCATCAGCATTATCTAGGGAAAGAATCAAAGCATCATCTTCAAATTTATTACTTACCACATTTGCTTCCTTATTGCCTTCTTATTTGTCTCCTTTATTTTTCTGAGACCAGCAATCTTTCTTCAGATGACCTAGTTTCCCACAGTACCAACAATCCTTCTGTCCTTTGGTTTGGGATCTTTTGTCCCTTGATTTTCCTCGTGACTTCCCATGACCTCCAGAATATTTTCCTCTCTCCTTTGATCTGCCCCTGCTTTCTGCATTCAAAACACTGCCTGATGTGGATCCACCTAAGCTTTTCTTACTAATTTCCTCACTCAGAATAACACCAATAACATCATCAAATTTTAGGGTATTTGAACTAGAAACAGAGTTACTAACCGCCATTACCAAACTATCCCAGCTTTCAGGCAATGAACATAATATCAAGAGAGCTCTAACTTCTTCATCGAGTTTTACATTTAAAGAAGTCAATTGACTGACAATCGTATTGAATTCATTTAAATGACCTGTCACAGATCCACCTTCAACCATTTTCAAATTAAACAAACGCTTCATGAGAAATACCTTATTTGAGGTTGAGGGTTTTTCATACAATTTTGCCAAAGCTTTCATTAGACCATCTGTTGTCTTCGGTTCTGTTATATTGAATGCCACCAATGGTGCCAGGCACAACCGAATGGTTCCCAGTGCCTTTCTGTCAAGAAGATTCCAATCCTCATCAGACATTGTTGCCAGTTTTTTGGCTACTCCTTCCAACGGCATCCATAAATCCTTTTGATAGATGTAATCCTCCATCTGCATCTTCCATAACTGATAGTTCTACCCATTGAATTTATCGACCTTCAATTTACCCTCAACCGTGAGACTCCCACTCAACCGTGAGACCTTCTTGTAGATGATAATCGAACACAACTCGCTCTGATACCACTTGTTAGGGTTAGCCGGTAGAAGATATCAATTAAATGCAAATAAAGATTAAACAGAGAAATGGAAATACACAGAATTAATAATAGCGAGAGACAAGTTTTAACGTGGTTCACCCAAACTTGGGCTACATCCACCAAATAGAAAGTCCAATATTATTATCCAGTAAATCAAACCGATTACAATCAGCAATCCCTGCAACTTAATATCGCTGCAAATGCTACAATACAATATCTCAAAAAACCTAACCCTTAGCTACTTTTATCAAGCCTTTTTGTCGGTTACAAAAATTAGGGTTTTCTTATGTCGGTCATAAAAAATAGGATTTTTTATGTCGGCCCCTAAAAAAAATTTTCTCGGGGGCTGCCGCCCCCGAACCCCCGCTCGAGGCCCAACCCAGCCCCGAACCTTAGTAAGGATACATGGCTAGTGTACAATACTTTTATGATTAGTTGCCACCTACCAACACCTAGCCCTAGCCTGCATTTTCTTTTGGAAGTTCTTAAAATAACCCCATAAAGCTGCATTTTGTTTATCAACATCTCCTAGACTCTGCAGATGATTTCTAATTTCAACTGCTAGCGGAGAATGATTTATCCAAGCAATATTACCTATACCTGGTAATTATTTGAGGAAATAGAATAGCAAGTAGATGATCAACGTACCATACTTGAAGGGGTACTTAGTGTCCTTTGTCCTTTTCAAATTCTCCATCAATTGTTGTCAGAGCAATTCACACAGGTCATAATCAACATTCTTCTTCACCATCTCATAGGCAGTGTAGATGGTCATTGCAGAGATAGAGTTCTCCCTATTGGAGAAGTAAACCTTGTATCTGATCACCATTGATGCAAACCTTACAACCGGGTCTTCAATATCATTAACAGTTAGTGCCCTTTTGTCAGATTTGGTACCTGTTAACTCCATCACTATGTTATTATTTATAGCCTTCAAAGCCAAAACTATTTTGGTGGAACACATGCCAGTGACCACCTTAATGGCATCTTTAGTAATCATATGCATCATGTCTAATCACATGAATTCATCATGTATTCTGCTTAGGGCATACCAGACCCAAGCATCTTCAGAAAAATTAGGAAAATTAATCCATACATCTAGCTTCTTCTCATGCAGTGCATTATACTCTTCTTTCAGCTTGAACTTATCATCAATCAGTTTGTTCAAATAAATTTTCCCTAATTTCCCATGATCATACTCTTCTACGTTTGCATGTATATATGCCCTGACATCTTCAGTATGCATGACGCCAAATTGGACCTCAGAGAACGCACCATCCAGATCAATTTCTAATGATTTGAATGGGTGCTTCTTGAACTTAGGGCGGGGCCCCTCAACGATCTCAACAACATGTGGAGTAGCCATTTTCACAATTCAATAAAACTTTACAAGAGTGAAAAACTATAAATACCTTGATCTTCGCTTCCGATTAGGGTTTCTTCTCACCAAACATTTGAATTCACTTTTGTTCTCCGCTACTCAAATCTCCTTAGTTTCTTGAGGGTTTGAATGCAATGTGATTTCCTTTCAAATGAATCTCTTTTTAATCCCTTTTTATTGAAACCTAATCACCATAAATGCTTGATTCAAAAAGCTATCAAATTCTTTCTCTGCCACTCACAGTCGATCTAAATTGCTCCGCAATCCACTGTATTAGGTTCTTTTCTGTTGGAACCTTCTTCAAAAGATCTACCAAAATTTTTTCTAACTTATATCTTTGTGTTGAATGTCAGCACCACTTTTCTGGCTAAGGGAACATGATTTTTCATTGAAACTCCCCCTAAGCCAGAGCTCCCAATTCACTTCTCGGAGGAAGTCTCATGTACTTCCTTCTTAACCCAAATCTTGTTCATCTCCTTATTGGTCTCTGCCAGATCTACTTTTTGTACCAGTTTGTTCATCTCTACCTGATTATCCTTCTCCATATTCTTACTTCTATAGAATCTTGTAATATGTCTAGGCCTGTTGCAATTGAAGCATACAATATTTCACTGACCATTGTTCCTTCCATTCATCCTTGATCTCAATTGGTTAGCCTTGTGTCAAAATCTATTGCATGCAAAACAATTACCATTAAAAGATTGAGCATTCCTTCAATTATTTTAGTTGTTTCTTATCTGACTTTTTCATTCACTATCTCTATGACCAAATCTCTTGCATATAATGCAGTTACCTCTAAAATTTTGAGCATTCCTTCCATTGTTGTAACTATTCCTTATCTGACTTTTGCATTCATTAGCTTTACGACCTACTTTATTGCAAGTAAAGCACTGACTAGAAAATGATGGAACATTGAAATATGGGTACCTTTGAGCATTTGGTTGCTTGATCGATGGTCTTCTAGGTCTGTTCCTTTGATTCTGGATCTGTTTTCCTTTGTCCTCCTTGTTCTCAGTAATTGTTGCTTGATTTGATTTAGAACTTTCACCTTTATCAAATCCCAAACCTTCTTTGTTATTAGGATTCTTTTGACTTGTAATTATTCTATCAATTTTGGTAGCACTCACTTTGAATTTATCTTCTTGAATCCAAGCCTATTTCAGATCAACTTTCAGATCCACAATTCTTGTTCAAGCCTTGTACATTCTTCAGATTTGTTTTTTATTGTTTCATTTAGGCTTTCGTCAACTTTTTCTCTTTCTACAACTTCCACTTTCAGATCATTAAAGGTTTCATTTGCTGATCTCAATTGTTCACTAACCTCCTTATGCTTTTCTTTGAACCTCTTGACTTGCTCCCTCAAATTTTTGATGCACTCATCTACTTCCTTGACATTTTCTTTTAGATCCCTATTTTCTATTTTAGTCCTTTCAAGATCTTCAAGAGCAACTTTGAGTTCTTATTCACTAACAAGTATTCATTCTTCTTTTTATAGTTTTAGTTTAGTCAATTTCTTCAAGAGGAGTAGAGTACCTTTTACCTACCATGTGTTCAATCTCCAAGATCTTCCTTAACCTATTAGACTTCTTCCAAGGAACCAGGCTCTAAAACCAATTGTTGAACACCCAGAGTATTGAGAGAGGGGGTGAATCAGTATTCTCTAACCATACACTCATTAAATCATTAATTCATTTACCCATTCAACAACATTAAAGCAAATTAAACATAGCATGAACAACCAAAGGACATGACACATGAACATAAGGATTTTCACATGGAAAACCCAAAAAGGGAAAAACCACGTGGTGAGTGTTAGCTCACAATATATTATGTAGTAACAATACTGGATTACAAAGAGGCTCACTACCTTAGGGTTCACTGCCCAAAAGGACTCACTGTCCAAAATGCTCAATGCAAAAAGGCTCACTGCCAAGGGGTGGCTCACTGCCAAAAGAAGAAGATAGAAGGGTGGCTCACTGCCAAAATGAACTGCTAGAAGTGCATCTACAAATGCATGATTACAGTTCCAATGATTCTCAAAAAACTATCTCAAAGCTTTTCATCTTGACTGCTCTGCTACACTGCTTTGTTCTTACATGAGAACAAGATCTCTCTTCTTCTGCACTTGTCACCTTCATAAAATCACAATCTTTTGCATGTCACACACACACACCTTCGTATTTGCACATCCATCCATCAAACATTGAGTTGAATTTCATATATATATCCACAACACTTATAATCTTCACATTAGGTCAGCCTACTAAGATGAAGCGTGTAGTTAATCAACATGTAGCTTGTCGGCCAAATTCATTCACCAAAATTCTTTGCGGGCCCAATTAATATTTGAAATACATTCTCATATGTCAGCTTCAACTGTAGAACCATTTAGGATAGAGTTCCAATCAGTAGAACTTGCTGCACACAAATCAAACTAACATGTTGGCCTCAAATATAGACTGCCACCGGTTCAATCCATCTGTCAAACTACAAATTTCACTGCATACCACAAGACACTTTTAGAATTATATCAAAGACTCTTCACACATCCCCAAGCTTACCTTCAGTACCACAGAGCATGATATCAACTTGCGGCAAAATGCAGACCATCAGAACACAGCCCTGTCACAGTCAAACTCTGTCAAACCAAGTAGCGATACTTAGTAGCTCAAAACTATCATTCTGATGGACTTTAGACTCTACAAATCTAGAATTAGAGCCTTCATGCAAGTGTTTACAACACCTCAAAACTGTATAATAAAATATAAAACACCTGATGAATGCAAATCAAAACAAATATGTGTTTTGCTCTATTTAGTACTATATTCTCTCATGCTAGACTTAGACAACTTTAAGGTACACTTCCAGAGATGATCAAGGGATGAAACTCTAGATATAGGATCATCTAAGGATTAGGAATATCATACCAAAACCGCACAATCAGATCTTCAACTTTGGACCAATGCAAATCAAAGTGTTGTCTTCCTATCGCTGCCTCTGAACTCTTCCAACACTTAGCCAAATTCCTTAGGTCTTCCTTTGCTGGACCAAAATCTTTGTTCCAACCTTGTTCCTTTTCTTGTTGCCATCAATGACACCACCATCAAACATCAAGCCAAATTGCCAAAATAGGTCAAATTATCAACACAAATGAATTTAAGCATTTCTAATTAAAAGTCAATTTTAGTCAAACTTATGTTCTAGTTGTATTCATTCTAACTAAATTAGATCTAGGCGATACCTTTTCTATCTATAAGTGTCCACTAGATACATATGTAACATCACTTTGGGGCTAATTTATAAAAGAAATAAAATTATTTTAAAAAATTAATCTTCTCTCTCACAACTCCTACTCACATAAATAACTATTTAAAAAATCTAAATATACCTTTTTGTAGATCTATAAGTGTAGTTTTTTTAAAAAAATAATAGTTTAGTTAGTGTAGTCATGATATTTCCATAGTCCATGCTGATTATTGTAGATGCTTCTGGAAAAACTGTGTAGTGTTTTTTTAGCCTCAACACTACACAGTTTTTCCAGAAGCATCTACAATAGTTTAGTTAGTTTTATATTTTTGTTTTAATTTTCACTAAAAGTAGGTCATCAACACAAAAATATAATGTTGACTATTATCTGAAGAAAGAATACTAAAATTTATTAAAAAAATAAAAAAATATGATACACTAGAGGATAGATTCCATGTCAAGATGATATAATCATTTTCTAGTTTGGATAAATTGTTAAGACAAAAAAGTGGTGTCCCATCAAAACAATTGTGTTTTCAATATACACAATGTTCAAGATTTATTTAAAAATCTATGTTTATCAAAATAGAAAAAATTAATCCATGCACTAAATTTTTTTAACAAATATTAATTTACTATATAAAAGTGGCATCCCACTTAATCTCATTTTCAGGATTTTATCAATAGCTAAATTATAGTCATAATGGTAACCTCATTTTATTAATAGGATAAACATTAAACTGGCTACTCTGCATGAGAATTTATGAGACAAGAACATGAGATAAACATGGATGTGGACAGGGAAATTTTGAAGGGATGGGGGGCTATCCCAAAGAGGGATCAAATGGAGAAAAGTCTCTCTAACCTTAATGAACACTACAACAAGGAAATGACCAATATGGAGACTTGGAAAAAAGATTGTAATGACAAGATTACAACCTTAGAGAAAGATCTGATGAAAATAAGGAGAACCTAGAAAGAGTGGTCAAAATAAGTCAATGTACTATTCACAATAGTGCTAAAAGGATTAGAATCTTGACTGAGAAATTGAAGGAGCTTCGTGAGGAACATGTTAACTCTGGCATTATGAAGGGTAAGAAAGATGACCAGGAAGAAGGAGTTATGAAAGATAACAATAAGAAGGATAAGGTTGATCAGGGGGTCCAAGCTCCCAGACTCGTGGGAGTAAGAAAAGAATGTTTGAGGATGAGAATAAGGAGCTACTAGGCTTTGTCAAGCTGCATGAGGACTTTTATAAACAGGAACTGGAAGCAATATAAACTTTGAAGAAAATGCAGTAGTTTTGTTTTTTGTTTGTTGTTTAGTTGTTGTCTGACTGTTTGTTTTCTGTTAGTTGTTGTCTGGCTACCATTTAGCTATGTTTTGATTTGTTGGAAACATTTTTTAAAGGGTTTCAGGATCACTTCAAAACTTGTTTTACCCTTAATAAAAATACCTAAATTATAGTGTCATTTTTACAAAAAGTTACATTCACATATTTTTTATTTAAAAAAATATAATTATAAAATACACTAAAAAATCTACATTTCATTTGTTTACATTATTTCAAAATTCAAAACATATATGTTACTCAAATTGTAAGTTTCTGGAAAATTTATGTTGCTTTTTTTGTATCAACGTTTTGGATCACACTCTGTGATCCATCATTAGGAAATAAGAGGAGAATGCAAAATGGACCATGGAGTGTGATCTGAAACTTTGATACAAAAAAAGCAACATAGTTTTTCCAGAAACCTACAATTTGATCATCATGGACTGTGGAAATATCATGTCTACTATATATGTTACTGTTGATCTATAAAAGAGACAACTAGAGAAACAACCTATGGGAAGTTCTGTAAATAGGGGACTAGGGAACGCTATGTAGAACAACCTCCATGGTTTTAGAAGCCGGCTCTTTGGATGTTCATTGAGAGGGGAAAAGGAAAAGAGAGAAACTGATAAAACAAACTATACTAAGGTGATGCATCAAAATTGAGATAGTTCATTCACCAATTAGCATAATACATCTTCAGTTTATTAGTTTTCAAAAGGGTTTAGAAGAGTACATAGACATGATCTAAAGCTCCATAAGCATCACATGAACTAAAATTATAAAAGCATGAAAACAAGACATGATCTAATTATAGATACTCCTGAATAGACACAGAGCAATGTACTAAACAAATTTAGTAGAAAATAACACAACACAGAGGCAATAATTGCACAGTTGATGCCTTATATTTCTATTCAACAGCTTAACATGCTGAGGTCTCAGAATATTACAATCAGAATAACTACCAGGATCTTAAGACTTGTTCCCCCAGAGTCATGAACCCCTAAAAAGATAACATTACTCCCTCTTATAGAAAACACCTTTGAAGAGAGAGAGAGAAACCGAAAAGATTCTGCGAAAACACTAGCAAGGCACCCATCATGGCAGCCATTGCAACTGCCATCTAAAAGGATAAGCCTGTTTCTGTCCTTTTCAGCTGCTAGCACCACCTATTAGAAGATGTTGAGAAAAAGAAACATGTGGCACCATGATGGTGAAACACGCTGCAATGCTCCATTCATCTGCTAGTAGTTCACTGAGAAAAATGGACCAATATCGCATCGAGAAAACTTTCCAAGCTTTAGACATAACTCGGCTTGTGCCCAGCTAACATGTGATGCACTCTATTGCCTCCACACATTGCAAAAATAGAACTAACAACCTTTTCTGAATAGAAAGAGAGCTAGACATGTGGCACAATGGTGCAACTTGGAGAGATTCTTGCCTTTGTTCTTGATAGAAATTGCGCCATACCGACACGTGGTGCGCTGGTGCAACTGCAAAAAGAGAGAAAGTGAAACCCATCATCTCAAAGATCATCACTCAGTCATGCTGCCATGTGGTGCTTCCATGCAAGTTTTAAAAGGAAAAGGCCTTGCGAACACTAAAAATTGCACTGCTTTGACATGTGGCTTGCTCACCAACATCATAACCTAAGAACCTTTTGGGGCGACAACAAAAAAAAACAAGGCTGAAGGCTGCTAGAAATGAAGTGTACAACTCTTGGTGACCTCTTCCTAGGGAGGTAAGAACTTAGAAACTCTGGTTCCACAAAAAGAAGAATAGGATGCTCAATTAGTTTCTGTAGGTTACACTTTCTACTATAGTGCTTTGAAAGACTGATAAAGATCAATCATTTCTTTGAAGGACAAAATGCTTAGCATGGCCAATGTGGCCTCAATGTGAAATTTTAGCTGTGCCAAAGGGTACAAAATTGTGTCCACCTTTGAGGCACTTGGAGAAGAACTCAGGGCTTGGAAAATAGATTGATCTTGTTGTTGGTGCTCTAAAAGTTGTTTAATCTGAGCCTCCGCCATGACCGACCCATTCAAGAGGAATGGGGAAGGGAGTCCAAGTTGGACCAGTTGCTCGATATGCCCTTTCATCTACTTCACCATTTTCTCCAGGGCACGATAACACTCCTTGGTCTTTATGGCTACCTTAAATTACATTTAATGAACTCATTGGCCTTCTTTGCCACTAGCTTCTGTCATTTATTCCTGTTGCCATCAAAGAATCATCAAAAGTAGTGTACATCTTCTAAACTAATAATTGCGACTCAACCACCTTCGGGGTGATAGAGGTCAAAATTTGCTCAATGGTGGAGTCGGCTTTCACACTTAACTCCTGAGCATCTGTAATGAATTTCAAAACCAACCGAAGGGACATGGTAACTCCCTTGATCTTCTCCCAATACAAAAAATATAATTGCTACAGCGTCGAAAGAATGTTTGTTTGCTACGCGGAGCTTATCAATGCACTTTGCAACTACTAGATCTGCAAATCCTTATTTTTGCCCTTAAGCTACATAGCTTTGCAATCTGGTCCTCTGCCTCCTTTTATGCTATGGCCTTTGAGGTGGCGTCGGAGAGGTTTCTTTGAACCCATGCCAGATCCTGCTCATTAGCCTATAGCCTCGAGTCAAGGCTCTCTTTCTCTTTCTTCTCTACCGCGGCTTCGGCCCAGACCTAATCCAGCTCTATTTGTAGTTTACCCCTTGCGGCTTGTTCTACCTCTAAGGCCCCTTTCAAGATTTTATCTTGTAATTCCTTCTGCAGTTGGGCTATCTCCACATCTTTGCCCTTGCTCTCAACATTGAGCCGTTCCACTATGCCCTTGATATTTTTTAGCTCTTGCTCCCTCTTTCCAACATGTTGATTGGCCTTCAAAGTATTTTGTTACGACCCTTTGGGTCTCCTCCATCAGCTCCACTCTATCATGCGGGTGGGCCTGACTAAGGTTGAGATCGATGGCATGTACTGTGTAATCATCTGGCTGCATCTACTCTTTTGGCTTGCTGACATTGGGGGTCATGGATGTTATCATCATGGTTTGATGTGCCTCGTCATACACAATACTCATTTTAGGGGTAGCTAGCATTTGTGCTTCCTTTTGTCTTCTTTTTTGTACCCTATCCTCACAGGCCTTCTTGGTTGCATGAATTTGCCTGCTATACTACCTGGGGGATTGGATATATTGGCCAACAAAAGGTGTACCTATAGGGAGGCCAAAAGGAATGGGCACAATAGAAGACGCCGCTTGAGTCCCTACAAAGGCTGATAATGGGAAGGTTACAGTGGAGCGGGAGAAAGGCAGAATACTCTAGATGGGGTCTAAGAGACATGTAGAGGCATGGGAGCAATCATGGGAGCGGAAGAGGTTGACAGCGTCAAGGTGACTTGTACAGAGGATGAAACTGGAGGGGGGATGATGCTACAAGAGACATGGATATAGAGACATGAGACAAAGGTTGCGAGACAACGAAAGAAATGACTACATCAAACATGGTGGGGGAAGCTAGAGATTGGGAAGAGAGAATGGGAGGAGTGAAATATACATGTGCTATGGGAGCCGTGAAGGTCTATGTGATATCAAATATATGCTCCTTCTCCATCAGGTTGCTCAAGTCAACCTTTCTTCGCTTCGCCCTCTACGTGGGTTGAGAGGATATCTCTAAAGAAGGTCTCTCTGGTGCGGAACCTGAAGGAGATGCTTTTTGCTTCAATGTTTGTGCACCCCTTTGAAAATCTAGATCATAAATTGTTGGCCTCTAGGCAGGAGGTGACTATGCAGGCCCCTCTTCAATGCTTGTGGATCGGGATCCATCTTCTACTATCAGATCGATTGGTCTCAAATGCCCCTCTTCCCATTTAGTGTTAAATATATCGTTGGAATCAATGGAGTCATAGTGAGCATTTAGATCATGTATCTCTTGATGATACACCCAAAAAGCTACAATCTTCTCATCGTCCCAACCCTCATTATCCAAGTGACTCTTTAGTCCCTTGTGAATCTTCACTGCGGGGTCAAAATCCTTCTTCAAATTATAAAAAGAGAACTACA
Source organism: Cunninghamia lanceolata (assembly GCA_027924645.1). Taxonomy (NCBI): domain Eukaryota; kingdom Viridiplantae; phylum Streptophyta; class Pinopsida; order Cupressales; family Cupressaceae; genus Cunninghamia; species Cunninghamia lanceolata. Next base: position 173,531 of record BSBN01001378.1, read on the forward strand.
TCGGCCTTGGTTGCACTATGGGGATATGCACCAGGTCGACAAAAGTTGTAATAGACTCAATGCTAGGGGATTGCCACTCATCCCAATACTTCTGCGGCTCGTTTGCTATCTGTGTTGTTATCTTCATTTCTGCAAAACACCCATTGGGGTCATAATTCTATTGGTCGCAGATTATATCCAGATCAAGGTTGGCGAGTTTAAATGCAAGCAATTTTTCTGAAGACCTCTTCCTCACAGTTACTCCTACCCTAGTCAGCGGAGTGGAATACATTGCTTCTTTCTTCCTTCTAGCTCCCCATTCTCCATCGACTATACTCAGCTGTCAGGTCAACTCCAGGGCTAGCATCCTGTCGGTTAAGTATGCGGGAAGCCTGAAGGGCTCCTCCCTAAACTAGGTATCCTAACAAAAGTAAATTTGGTTCCAAAGAACCAGTCAGAAGGAAGTTTGCTATTTGTCATCCATGATTGTTAATGGTCTGCAATCTGGGCTGGCTTGTCTCAACGAGTCAGGTCTAATAGTGCCAGAGTTAAAAATAGGTTAGAAAATGAATAGTAATGAGAGGAAGCAGACATCACATGGGTCCATGTAGATACTGGGATGGTTTTTGTAGGGTCAGACTCATCCACCATGACCAAATCAATATAAGATGTAAAAAATTCAATATTCTAGTGCAACATCATATGCACCAGGAAAGAAGAATACCTAAAAACATACTGGATGGAGTATGCCACCAATTGTACATGCATGACGTCTGCTATGATATCAACAAAGTCTATTCTAAATTATTCCTTTTGTTTCCTCAAACAGAAACCTAATGCCAGCTGGAATTCAGAGACTTGAGAGTCACTATTTTTTGAAAGTAAGGAATAATAAGAGGGGGGGTGAATTAGTATTCCACAAAACCACTTGTTAACTTGTTTATTAATCCAATTTCCAAAATTAATAACATGAAAGCAGAACAAGCATAAGAACAACAACCATAAAGACAACACATAGACACTGGGATTTTTACGTGGAAAACCCAAAGAGGGAAAAAACACGGTGAGTGTTAGCCCACAATATATTATGATAGCTCAATACCGAATTACAAGAAGGCTCACTGCCTTAGGGTTCACTACCCTATGAAGAAGTGCTCACTGCACAAAGGCTCACTACCAAGAGAAAAGAAGAAAGAAGAAGGATTGGCTCACTGCCAGAAGATGAACTGCTGTAAATGCATCTACCACATGCTGGATCGTAGTTCCATTGAAGGTTTAATATACAGATTCAAAGGTCTTCATTTGTTCTACCCTACTTCTCAACTTAACTACATATACTTTGTTTTCTATCCTTGTTTAACTTTTTCTTCTCTACACTCTGCTCATAATCCTTCACACTTTGAATTCGCACAACACACCATACAACTACATACCAACATAGAATTCTATCGATTATATATATTCGATACAAGATTTGTCTCATAATCAGGTTGGCAAGCAAAACATAAACTGTGTACACAAATACTACATCTTGTTGGCTTGGACTTGTGTAAATCTGCAATGTGGACTTAAACAAACATACAAAAGTCTTCATATAGGTTAGCTTCAATCATATCATCACTTAGATTGACTATTCAAATAATATAACTTTTATGCATAAGAATCTAACATGTTTGTCGACTTGTTCCTTAAGAGTATACTTGATCAACTCATCTGTCACATCATAATTCCCACTGCAAACCATACGAGACTCTGAGACGGATAAATAACAATCATTTTGGATATCTTAGCGTACCTTTAGAACCGTAGAACAAAATATACAACTGTGGAGGAATGTGGACCCTTTTCTCTAGCACTGTGCATTGTTCCTGTCTTTGCTCTGTTCACCCGGACTTAGGTATTCCACCATGTGACTTCCGGAGGAAGTCAAGACTTGAGCACTAGAACAAATCACACTAAATAACTATGAACAACATACCTGATCCGCTTATACTGATCTTTTACTATGGAGGCATACCATCCCAAACATTGTTACTTACTCTGTATAATGTATACTGTTCATACTTAGTCATTTATGCTTCCGGAGTAAAGTCTCTTTGTCATACCGATGGAGTCTCTTTCCTTTGTTTCCATTAATGACAACATTCAATCATTAGGACAATGTCTCTTGCCAACAATCTCCCCCATTGGCATTGATGGCAACACTTAGTGAAAAATGTGCATCTACTCCCCCTTACTTTGTATTTATTCTACCCCTAAGATGTTTGCCCATTTTTTACTGATCTTCTTCTCCCCCTTTGACATCAATGGCAAAGGTGTATGTACAAGAGTTAAAATTGGACCAAAACTGCAAAAGTCTTCATACTTTGCCGCATATGTACACATACAAACTTCAACTCAATTAGTTGCCGGTGAAAGAATATGCTTATACACAATCTTTAATTGTGTAATCTCTTCATCCCATCAAATCTTAGCTCTTTCCAAAATTTGAATGTGACCATTTATTATAAAGACAGATTCTTCTACCTTTTGTACATCAGAATTTGTGTCTATTTGTGAAGCTGCTTGTGCTTCTGCTGCAATATTGATCATTGAATCTAACTTAGGACTAATTAGTCCTCTCAACTGACACATTTTTTTTATCTGATCCCTCTTATTTATAATATCACTTAACTCATTATGAATATTAATTACTTGTATTTCTTTTCTACTCTCTAACTCAGCTGCTGGATCAAATGATTTAGAAATATTTATTAGCTACTGTTTTAGATCCTTTACCTCTTCTTCTAGCTCTTTTGTGGAGACCGGCCAAGAGAGACAAAATTTGTATAGGTCACTTGCTTCTCTGATAGCATTATGTATTCCTTTCATTTTATTGTCTAGGAGAGCTTTGTCATTTTTTATCATAGTCTTCAACTCATTTAATCTTTTCTCATCAAATTCTTGTCTTACTTTTGTCTCAGCAGATCTCTCAAAAGATTCAAAATGCTCACTTATAGAATTTATGAGTCCTTTTAGTTGATCTATTGAAGACAAAGAAGTGTCCTTCTGATACGATGGCATCAGCTTCTCCAAAATACTGGATGCCTCACTAATCAGTTCACTGTCCTGTATGTGAGACTTCAAAATTTCTTCATGTGCCTTTTCCTGCACAATTGATACCAGTTTAAATTTCTGTACTAGGGATGTTGAGTCCAGGTTTATTGGTCCTTGCAAAAATTCTGGCTCATCAAAGACCTATTTCTCTTTTTCCAAAAATTCTTTGAATGACTTTGCAGTGTCTCTTACTATACTAGAGACTTCTTCTTCTTGGTTTAGTTCTGGATGATCTAAATCCATAGATTCATTTGCATTATCCTTTTGTTCTGATGCAGGGATTTCCTTATCATGTTTCTCTTCTTGATCATCGACCTTATCTGTCTTCTCCAATCTTGTCTTGTCACCTGTTTGATGTTCCAGAGGGAGACTAGACTCAATAACTGTAGCAGGGGCTTCCTTCTCTTTGACCACTCTATCATTTAACCCTCAGTTCAAGTTCACTTCCGAAATAGATGTATCATCTCCAATATTTGCTTCATCATTGTCATATATTATTGGGAGATGAAATTCTTTTAGCACTCTTAAAGTGATTTCCTCAGCCTCTTTAAGTACTTTCTCAATGTCATCTGACATGAGAGTATTCATTCTCCTCTTTGTTTTGAACTCCTTGCTGAGTGCTTTGGAGATTTCTATTTTGTCTTCAGGAGAGGTCTCCAGACATAACTTTATCAGAGTATGCTCACAGAGTTCAATGTATTTTACCATAGCTACTTATTTTCTTGTAGACATAATACTACCCAAGGTATCTAGAAGATCGGTAATTATCTCAATAAGGGCTTTGTTGTAAATGTATAGCTATCTGACAATAGCAGTCTCAATTATTCTTTTGTCTGAATCATTATACTCATCATACAGTTGGGCTATGGGCTTTAAATTTCCATCAACTGTTATGGCCTTTAGGACATCTTCAAGACTTATAGTAGCTTCTCTTGTCTGAGACTCATCTTGCCTTGGCCTTTTCTTAGCTTTTCTCTTACTAGAAGGTTTCTTTTTGCTGCTCCCGGAGGCTTTGGTGGCCTCATTTTTCATTATCTTCACTTCTTCATCTAACTCAGTCTCTTCCTCATCAGCTGCTATACTAACATACATTCTACAACCTTTGGTTTTCTGTCTTTTGTGTCTGGTTGCATAGGTTTCCACACTTGCAGAGGGTGTGGGACCGGAGGACATAGATGTAGTTCTTATAGAAGTAGAACCTCTAGTTCTTCTTTTTGTTACTGTTGGATTTTTTGGTTTCCTCTTAGGCTCTTCCGGAGCCTTAACCGGTTCACTTTCCTTCCTTTCTTTTGCTTCTTTCTCTGCTTGTGCCTTTTCTCTTGTCTCTTTGACTTGCATTTTGGTGAAACCCCTTTTTAGAGTATAATCTTCTGCCATCTTCTGGGCCTTTCTTAAAATTTTAGGTTTTCTCACCTCAACATGTATTTTTGCAGACAGTTCCTCATAAGTTCCAAATCTTTCTTCATTGGGATCTCTAGGTTTGCGTAGCATATGTTGGGCATAATTTTCTAGTATTCTTCCATCTACTTCATATCCCATTGGCATAAATCATACTATTCTAGGCTCAACAACCTCCATCAAGCATTGGTCTTTTGTCACAATAAAGCAGATAGTGTCCTTATACTTTTCAACAACTGATCTAGGAATCCTTTCTCTATTTTGCATTAACTTCTAAAAGTTTTTGAAATAGTCCCATAGGGCTGTGTTCTAGGCATCATGGCTACCTATGCTATTAAGATGATTTCTAATTTGAACTGCAAGGGGTTATCACTTGTCTAGAATAGATTCTTCATACCTGGCAACTCTTGCATGAAGTAGAAAAACAAATAGATAATCATCATACCATACTTGAATGAATATTTTTGCTCTTTGGTCTTCCTTAAATTTTCCATTATCTATTGACGAAGCAATTCACAAAGATCATACTATGCATCTTATTTAATAATCTCAAATACTATGTAGATTGCAGTACCAGAGACTAAATTCTCCTGGTTTGACAAATAAACTTTGTACCCAATAACCATGGACACAAATCTTACTGCATGGTCTTCAATGTCATTGATTGTTAGTTCCCTTTTGTCAAACTTAGCTCTAGTGGTTTTCATTACAATATCATTCTTTATTGCCTTCAATATAGGAACTGCACTAGTGAATTAATTTAGTAACTGCACTGGTGGAATTTAATCCAGTAACTGCCCTTATGACATCCTTAGTTGTCACGAATGGTTTCTCTAGCCATATAAATTCATCATGCACTCTGCTCAGAACATATCAGATCCATTCATCCTCAGTGAATGTTGGGAAATCAATGTACTGAATGAATTTCTTTGTTTCCAATCCCTTATATTCATTCTTTAAATCATAATCCTCACCGCACAAATGATTTGGGAATAAATATGTGAGTTTGCCTTTTCCATGTTCTTCTAGGGCAACATGAATATAAGCCCTAACATCCTCCACATGCATAACTCCATATGGTATGTCAGAAAATGCACCTATTGGATCTACTTCTGTTGATTTAAAAGGATGTTTCTTGAATTTTGGCCTCAGCCTCTTAGTTATTTCAATCACATGTGGTGTTGCCATTTTTAAATAAATTCATAGTAGGGTTTCGAATCTAAAAAATACCTCTTTTCGCCGAATTAGGGTTTTCTTTGGTCATCTTAATATGCTTTGGAAATCACTGAATCGCTTGGAGTTTTGCTTCAAATCACCTTAAACACTTAAAGTGATTTATCTTTTACAAATCCAAGCCTTTAAACCCCTTGAGGCCTTAACTTAGTCGTCATAAATGTGGTCTTTCAAAAAGATGTCAAACACTTCTTTGTCAACCATAGTCAATCCATATTGCTCTGCAATGCTCTGCATTAGATCTTTTTCTACCAGAATTTCTTTCAGAGGCTTTGTCATAAAGTTCTTCACAACATACCTTAGTGCCGGATTCTAGCACTAACTTTCTAGTTGGGGGCTTTAGATTTTCAACACAGCTCCCCCTGAGCCAGAGCTCCCAATTTACTTCCCAAAGGAAGTATCTACACCAGATGCTGGCACAGATCCATCCTTGACTTCAATTACTTCTTTCTTGATCTAGATCTTGTCCATTTCTCTCTTAGTTTCAACTGGATCAACTTTTTCTTTTCCCTTATCATTCCTCTGCTATATTTTCCTTTCTTTAGCATAGTAGTTTCTTTTCACATTCTTGCTTCTGCAAAATCTTGCAACATGTCCAAACTTGTTGAAATTGTAGCACACAATGTTTCCCTATCCTTGATTCCTTCCTCTGAATGAATTCATCCTTGATCTGCATTGATTAGCCATGTGTCCAAATCTATTGCAAGCAAAACATCTTCCATTGAATGATTGAGTATTCCTTGAATTGTGAAAGCCATTTCTTGCCAGACTTCTGCATTCATTTGATCTATGACCAATTTTCTTGCAATTGAAACATTGACCAGAGAATGATGGAACATTCTGATTTATTCTACTCCTACACTATGTAGCTTTATGACCAAACTTTTTGCAATTAAAACAATGGCCATTGAAAGATGGGTACCTTTGAGCATTTGGCTGTCTGACCGGAGTTCTTCTAGGTCTTCTTTGATTCCTGAATTGTTTGCCTTTGTTTTGCTTCATCTGAAAGTTTTCTTGACCTGATTTTGAACTTTCTCCTTTCTCAAATCCTAAGCCTTGCTTGTCATCTGAACTCTTTTGACTATCAATCATCTCATCAAGTTTTGCAGAACTTATCTTGAACATTTCTTCATAGCTCTTGACTTTTTCCAAGTCTATTTTCAGGCTCACAACTTCTTTTTCCAATTTGACACAATCTTCTATCTTGTTGTTTACCATCAGATTTAGATCTTCTTCTACTTTAGCTCTTTTAATAACTTCCACTTTCAAATCATCCAAGTTCTCATTTGCTGATATCAATTGTTCACTAACATCTCTGTATTTTTATTTGAATTTCTTGACTTGTTTTTTAGCTTTAAAATGTACTCATCAACTTCTTGAATGTTATCCTTTAGATCCCTAATTTCTGCTTCAGATTTTTCAAGATCAGCAAGAGCTGCTTCCAATTCAACATTGTTTGAGAAGTTTCCAAATCTCCTAGCTACCATGAGTGAATTCTCCAAGATCTTCCTCAAGCTATTAGGCTTCTTCCAAGGAACCTTGCTTTGATACCAATTGTTGAAAGTAAGGAATACTGAGAGGGGGGTGAATCAGTATTCCACAAAACCACTTGCTAACTTGTTTATTGATCCAAATTCCAAAATTAATAACATGAAAGCAGAACAAGCATAAGAACAACAACCATAAAGACATAACACATAGACACCATGATTTTATGTGGAAAACCCAAAGAGGGAAAACCACAGTGAGTGTTAGCTCACAATATATTATGATAGCTCAATACCGAATTACAAGAAGGCTCACTACCCTATGAAGAAGTGCTCACTACACAAAGGCTCACTGCCAAGAGAAAGGAAGAAAGAAGAAAGATTGGCTCACTGTCAGAAGATGAATTGTTGTAAATGCATCTACCACATGTTGGATCATAGTTCCATTGTTTAGGTTCAATATACAGATTCAAAGGTCTTCATTTGTTCTACCCTGCTTCTCAACTTAACTACATATACTCTATTTTCTGTCCTTGTTCAAAATTTTCTACTTTGCACTTTACTCATAATCCTTCACACTTCAAATTCGCACAACACACCATACAACTACACACCAACATCGAATTCCATTGAGTGTATATATTCGCTACAAGATTTATCACATAATCAGGTCAGCAAGCAAAACATAAAGCGTGTACACAAATACTACATCTTGTCAGCTTGGACTTGTGTACAATCTGCAATGCGGACTTAAAAAAAATACAAAAGTCTTCATATAGGTCAACTTCAATCATATCATCACTTAGATTGACTATTCAGACAATATAACTTCTCCGCATAAGAATCTAACATGTCTATCGGCTTGTTCCTTAAGAGCATACTTGATCAACTCATTTGTCACATCATAATTCCCATTGCGGACCATATGAGAATCTAAGATGCATAACCAACAATCATTTTGGATCTCTTAGCATACCTTTATAACCGAAGAACAAAATATACAACTGTGGAGGAATGTGGACCCTTTTCTCTAGCACTGTGCACTGTCCTTGTCTTTGCTCTATTCACCCGGACTTAGGTATTCTACCATGTGACTTCTAGAGGAAGTCAAGACTTGAGCACTGGAAAAAATCATCACTAAATAGCTATGAACAACATACCTGATCCACATATATTGATCTTTTAGTGCGGAGGCATACCATCCCAAACATTGTTACTTATTCTGTATTGTTGCCCTCTCAGGTTGTTGTCCTTGATGACAAATACACAAATTCTCAGGTTTGTGGCACAGTGACAGTTGTATCTGTAACATGACAGTTGGTATTGGTATTCATGATTGGATCATGACAGTCATTTGGCATTGGTATTGGTATTCATGATGTTTAGCATTTGATGTAAGTGCTCTTGTTCTTGATAATGCTCATAATGTTTTGATGGGTCAAACATGTAGCAATGATATCCAACAAGTGATGATGTGATAACTTGTTCAACAGGTGATGTTGTGATAAGAGATTTGCATGCTATATATATTGATTGTTACCTCATCAGGATACCTTGAATTTTAATGATCAAGTTTAGAATAAGAAATGATGCAAGCATGGTTCATGATGTCTTCATCATAAAACAAGATGCAAGTAGGGTTCATGATGTCATCATCATAAATAGTTCACATGTTTCTACAACAAGACAGATCTTAAGGTAAATCACCACAAGACTTGTAATTATCTTTGAGGTATGGCATCTTTGATGTCAAATTCACATATTCTATGGTTGTATTGGTTTGTGGCACTCTCATGGTTCTTGGCATACAACAGTTGGGCACATGCTCTCATGATCTCCTGATAATATTACAATAGTTGGCATATGATATTCATATGATATCATGTTACATTTCTATGCTGTGCTTTTTACGCTATGATCCTTGATGTTCCAATTTGCATATGGTATATGGGCATTCTTTTTAAAGGCATAAGGATTATTGCTTTGGGTGTTAGTTGGTGTTTATTGATCATCATTGGGGCAGCAATATTCACTAAAGTCTTGATTAGTTTTTTGGTGCAATTATGTCTTAGACCGACATAAAGGAAGTAGACATTCTAATGTTTATCTTTATTCATGCAAAATAACAAAAGGCAAAACGATTGTTGAAATTGTCAAAGGCATGATAGATATGGACATTGTAAGGTAAAGTGTGGTCTTTCACATACTGTGTTGATTATGAAGGAAGTACGATGTCTTTGGTTTACACAAGGCATTATGATGATAACCTTAAAAGTTAATCGACCAAACACAAAGGCAGTTTTTTTTTGTTCGAAGATATGGTCGTATTAGGGCATGGAAGAAATTTGGAAATATGGTGGTAAGGCGGCTGCAGAATGCGATTTTCAGGCAGAAAATGGTTTTAAGTTTTCATGACACTCATCCACAAAAGCTTTTCAAATGGTGTCGACTTCATGTGATGTTGCTTAAGTGGTAATATCATTCTGGTTAATCTGTAAGTCTAATACTCATATCAATGGCATTTGTCTTTCTGTTTTATGGTTACATGCCATGTCGACTTAGTCTTGTGGTGTTTCATAGTTACATTTCTTTTTGTGGGTTCATTTTTTTGTGTATCTACGAACCCTATCACTAGGGCATACTATGAATATTTCAGGGTGGTTTGGAGCTATCTTAATTGTTTACATTCAAAAATTATTTCATAAGGGTTTATCCTAGCAACCACACTTGGGTTTGTTGTTTTAGGTCAAAGTATTACCTATTGTTGGGACACAGGATTACAAATCTTGTGACAGTTTTAAAGCATTTCAAACATACTGAGTCTAGTGATTATTGTGTTGATCTTGGAAGAGGTTTTTATTACATAGTTTATTTTTGCACAAAATGTTTGAACAATAGTTCTTGGTGAATGCAAAAGGGTAGTTCTAGAAAATAGTTAATGAATGTGAACAGTGGATATTCTATTATAAAACTACATCATTCAGTTGTAGACATCAGAAACTAAAATGAGGGTTTACACAATTGGAACCCATGGTTAGGGTTTGAAGGAGTTAGGGTTTCATACATGAGTATTGAGACAGTTTCATGGTACTCTATTTTTGGCATGGTGACATAGTTAGTCAAAGCATTCTTTAGTTCATTAAATAGTTAGAACTTGATATATGGTTAAAAATTTATTGTTACAAGACTCAAATTGTGGGTTAAACTTTATTTCAAATGCATTGTATATTGGTCTTCATGGGTCTATCTGACCATACATCTATGATAGTTTTTTGTGCAGTTGCAAACTGTCTTAGACAGTTGAAAAAGTTTAGGTACATTCTCAAATTGTTTAATGAGAGGAAGAAGACCTAGTGAAATTGTTTAAAAAGGGCATTATGTAAACATCTATTGTAAGTTTTATGATGAGTGTTAACTGCACTATCATTAAGGTTATACCAGTATGTTAAAAGAATATTCTTGAGCTATTGTATTGATGCTTGAGTCTCAAATAATGAGATAGTCAAGAAGTAAGCTTTAGTGAAACAAAGTAACCCTCTGTATAGTTTCATATTATTCATTGTATTGATTGAAATATGCCAGTGAGGCACAAACAGCCAGTGAGGCACAAACAGCCAGTGAGGCAGTGAAATGTATAAGCTAGTGAGGCATTGATGCAAGTCAGTAAGACACTTTACTGTAGCCAGTGAGGCAAGATTTTTGAATAAGCCAGTGAGGCATTTCGAGTGGTTTTTATTCCCTGTGAGGGTTTTCCACTCAGGACAATATTTGTGTTATGGGTTGTTATTATTACTGATGTGTTTGATCCTCATGTTCATTTGCTTATCATGTGTCATTCAGTTTTAAAGTTATCCTAAGTTATTTTGGTTTGTACGAACAGATATTCAACATATATCATTGTTTGAAATGTTATTCTCTACTCACCCTCATTATGGTCAATCAAACTTTACAAGTTAATCTCTATATGTTTGTGTCTGATGTTCATGAGTCAATGTTTATCATAGATTGTTTCATAATATTATGTTGATGCATTCTTGACATTAATCTATCAATTTTAGTTGTCATGATACCTATCTTAACTTAATCAAAGCTGTCATGATGTTCATAGTTAATATTGTTAGATTCAGGACAAACAATTGAGAGGGGGGGTGAATCAGTTGTCCAAAACTTTCTCCCAATTAAACACTTAAATCCACTTTGTAATTCAACAGCATAATAATAAATTAATCATGGAAATACAACGCATTAAATCAAGAGCAGAAACACATTAACAGATGAGACACCAAGATTTTGACGTGGAAAACCTAGTTAAGGGAAAAACCACAAGGTGACTAACCCAAGAATGTATTCTCTGTTAGAAGAATAGAAAGAACAAAATGACACATGCCAATTAGGGCTCACTGCCTACAGGAGACACACTGTCTACAGAATAATAAGTATTACATACTCGAACTGAAGAATAGCATCTTCACCATGCTTGAGTTAGTTCTGTTTAAGCCCAATACTTCTACTCTACCTTTCTCTCTCCTCCTCGCTAGGGATAATCATCCAAGTCGGCATATATTACAGAGCAAATACATAAATACAACATGACTAATTACAAAAAGACTTCACGTGGATCAACACACTGTCGGCCACATAGATCTAAGACTTCAATCTTCATTTAGGAACATGCCAATCCTCACATAACATCTTCAAGATCATTCACAGGATGTGTAACTCATCCGGTCGGCCAAAGTTAGGAAGAACATCATCATTTGGAAGTTATTCTTCAATTGCAAGCTCAAACTCCAATGCGGACCACTAACACAAACTAGACACGATCCAAAGACCTCCACAAGCTTGCCTGAATCACCAAGAACATCCACACTACATCTGCTTACTAAAATCCTTATCTCCTTCATCTGGAACCTCAAGAACACAATTTGTCATCATTGTCACAATGGAATAGATGCTTGCGGACCTCCAGACCATGAACCAATTGAGTTGTCACTTCACATGGACTTCCTAAACACTCCACCAAATCTGTAGAATAGGATATTGCATTTCTGGATCTCACCAGACCTATCTGTATCACTCTGTCACCTCTGAACATCTGCTAGAACCAGTTTTACTTGAGTGACCACAACTTCTTCAGATCTTCATGCGGACCTCTAAAATCTTTACTGGATCATCTTAAGACACATATCTACAAACCCTTTGATGCACATCCTCTGATCTTCATCTTAGCTAGGATCTTTAGCTCACTATCTTCACTGTTCTTCTCTGTTCCTGATTAGGACTAATTTTCATCAATATCCTCAACACACAGCTCATTCCTTATCATCAATGAAACAGGAGTATGTTGACATCAATGACAATATCGGTTAGTCCCATACTTGCAACGATCTCCCCTTTTGTCATTGATGGCAACATATGATGTGAAAAACTGTTTTGACCATCAAGACAAGAACTTTTTCTTACTAACACAACTTCCCCTATCAACAACAACCATTCACATGTCTTCTCTTCCTTTACTACTCCCCCTTTGATCAACAACCACTTATTTTTCACATGTCTTCTCTCCCCCTTTGACATCAATGGCAAAGGGCACATACTTGCAACTTCAACATTTCAGAGTCATACCAGTTGCTCCCCTTGAGTAGCAGCTTCCAAAACATCAATCTGGATCATAGGATATGACTGTGAGATCCACCAGACTGATGCACATCGGTGCATCTTAATTCAGAACCAGAGGGGAAATAACCCCTAACTTCTCCCTGAGATACTCAAAAGAATCCTTAGGAAGAGGTTTAGTAAAAATATCTGCAATCTGATCCTTGGAAGGCACAAACTCCAATCTAACTTCATTCTTGTTTACCTGCTCTCTCAGAAAGTGAAACTTGATGGATATATGTTTAGTCTTTGAATGCAACACCAGATTCTTTGAAATATGTATTGCAGTTGAATTATCACAGAAGATTGTGATAGGTTCCTCATACTCCACTCTGATGTCTCTTAGCATTTTCTTCATCCACAAAACTTGAGTGCAACTACCTGCTGCTGCAATATATTATGCTTCTGCAGTGGACAGAGATATTGCCTCTTGTTTCTTGCTCAGCCAAGAAACCAGTCTCTTTCCCAAAAAGAATGCTCCACCACTGGTACTCTTTCGGTCATCCACATCTCCTGCCCAATCCGCATCTGTATATGCATGAAGAGAGAAATTATGATCTCTAAGATACCACAAACCATACTCAACTGTCCCTTTTAGATACCTAAAAATCCTCTTGATTGCCATGACATGAGATTCTCTAGGATCAACTTGGAATCTAGCAACAAGACCAACAACATTCATAATATCAGGTCTAGTTTGAGTGAGATACAACAATCCTCCAATCATTGACCTGTACTTTTTCTGATCAGCCTTAGGAGAGTCATCATCTTTGCTCAATTTACATCTGGTTGCCATGGGAGTACTCATTGGTTTTGATTCTTCCATCCCAAATTTCTTCAGCAATTCTTTCACATATTTGGTTTGAGAAATGAAGATTCCTTTCTTAGTTTGAATGATTTGCAGACCCAAGAAGAAATTCATTTCCCCAAGCATGGACATCTCAAATTCACCTTTCATTTGATTTGCAAAAGTTTTGCACATACTATCTCTCCCTCCAAAAATAATATCATCAACAAATACTTCAACAATCAAGATATTTTCATGATCAATTTTAAAGTACAAATTATTGTTAGCAGTACCTTTGTTGAAACCAATCTTCAAAAGATGGTTATCCAATCTTTCATACCAGGCTCTTGGGGCTTGCTTGAGTCCATACAGTGCTTTCTTCAACTTGCAGACCATATCACCATGATTAGACAATTGAAATCCATCTGGTTGCTCAGTGTATACTTCTTCTTCCAAGTCACCATTCAGGAAGGCAGACTTGACATCCATTTGATATACTTTGAAATCATTGAAGGCAGCAAAAGAAAGAAATAATCTGACTGCTTCAATTCTTGCCACCGGAGCAAAAGTTTCTTCAAAATCAACTCCTTCTATTTGAGAGTAACCCTTACAGACCAATCTGGCTTTATTTTTGATTACTTCACCAACTTCATTCAGTTTATTCCGGAAGACCCATTTGGTTCCAATCACATTCTTGTTTTTAGGTCTGGGAACAAGATCCCATGTGTGATTCTTCTCAATTTGCATTAGCTCTTCCTCCATTGCTTTAGTCCAGTTTTCATCATTGCAAGCTTCATTCACTGTCTTAGGTTTAACTTTTGAATTCAGACAATACTCTTCTGAGTCTTGAGCAATCCTTCTTCTTGTTTGTACCCATTTGCTTTTATCACCTATGATTTGATTCTCAGAGTGATTCAGTCTTACATACCTGGGAACTTTGGGAGTTTCTTGCACTTCTGATTCTTGAATAGGCTCATTCAAGCTCATCTCTTCTACTTGATTTACTAGATCAGTCTAAATCTAAATTTCAAAAGGGGCTTGGACTCCTTGAATCAGAACATCATTCTGATCATCTTCATAATATTCATAAAACCTTGAGGGTTTTTCAATTCCTTCATCAACCTTCACATTTGTACTTTCTATAATCTTTCTCAATCTCTTGTTATAACACCGGTATGCTTTGCTTTGAGTAGAATAACCCAAGAATATTCCTTCATCACTTCTAGCATCAAATTTGCCTATATCTTCATCTCTTTTAATGTAACATTTGCTACCAAAGACTTTGAAATACTTCACAGTAGGGGTGATGCCAAACTAGAGTTCATAAGGAGTCTTACCGGTATTGCTTCTTATTTGAACTCGATTGAGAGTATAGACTGTTGTGCTTACAACTTCTCTCCAATAGATCTGAGGAACATTTGCTTCCATCATCATGGTTCTAGATGCTTCCTGGATGGTCTGGTTTTTTCTCTCCACTACTCCATTCTGCTATGGAGTACTAGGAGTAGACAACTGTCTCTTTATTCCATGTTTCTCATAGAATTCTATGACCTCACCGGATGTGAATTCTCCACCTCTATCAGACCTCAGACATTTTAATTTTAATCTGGTTTCATTCTCCACCATAGCCTTGAATATTTTGAATTTCTCAAGAGCCTCTAATTTCTCTTTCATAAAAGTAACCCACATCATCCGGGAATGGTCATAAATTAATAACATGAAGTATCTATCACCTTGCATATTCCTGATTCTTGCCGAACCACATAGATCAATATGAACTAAGTCCAATAATCTGGTAGAAGATTGTCCCTTGCTTTTGAATGAGACTCTACTTTGTTTACCCAACTGACATTCTTTGCACAAACTATTTGTAGGTTTCACCAATTTTGGAAGATCTCTTACAGCCTGAGTGTTGCTTATCTTGATGATATTATCAAAATTCACATGACACATTCTCCTATACCATAACTAACTCTGATCAATTTGAACAAATAAACAGCTTTTACCAGTACCAACCAAGTGGAAGATGTTACCTTTTGTTTGAGTACCGGATGCAATCTCTGTTCTAGAACTTTCAAAAATCTTGCATTTTTCATTCTTGAATCAGAGATCATAGCTTTTGCCCACCAACTATTCAACACTGAGAAGATTGTGCTGCAGACCTTTAACATATAGTACATTATTGGTTTTGTTCTTTCCATCAAAAGAAATAGTTCCTCTACCTCTGATTCTGCCAGCAGAATTATCACCAAATTTTACCACTCCTCCTTCATACCTTTCCAAATCTATAAACTTATTTTTGTCACCTGTCATATGGTGAGAGCATCCATTGTCAATGACCTAATCATCCTTTTCTTCAACTTGGGCAGCTAGAGCTCTTTCCACAATTTTATGATTGACAGATACAAAGGGCATTGGATCTTCTTCCTTGATGGCAATGAACACCTAGTCACTTCTGGATTTGTTTCCTGTCTCTGATTCATCATCTGTTACTCCGTCATTATCATCATCTTCATGAACATAGTAACAATTCTTTTGGAACCTTGATCTATTAGGATTTGGCCTTGAAAATCTTTCCGGACACCTTGAGGAAAAATGACCAATGTTATTGCAGTTAAAACACTTAAAAGGCAATATTCCTTCATACTTACCGGATCCCCTTGGTAGTCTTTTTGCAATAAGGGCTTCAAGTTGAGCAGCTTCTTCTTCTTCTTCTTCTTCTTCTAGGTCTTTTCTTGCTTTTTCATACCATGAAAGTTTCCTTGAAGAGTTCTCTCCTAGATCAAACCTTTGTTTACCTTTTATAGAGGCACTGGCTTTGAATGCAGATTCAGTCTTGGGGGGGCATCTCCAAACTCAGTCAATTCAAATGCAGCCAATTTACCAACCAATTGATCTCTTGTGACACTTGAATGGGCTCTAAATTTTTCAATGGAAACAACCTTGTATTTGTAAGAAGCAGGAAGGGATCTGAGAACTTTGCCAACAATCTCATCTTCATCCAAGACTCCACCAGCACATCTAATGCCACAAACAAGCTCATTTACTCTTGGCATAAAAGTAGTGATATTTTCATCTTCTCTCATCTTCAGATTTTTAAATTTTCCTTTTAGACTCTATAGCTTTGCACATTTAACATACTTGTCTCCTTCATGCAGAAGTTTTAGTTTTTCCCAAATCTCAAAAGCAGTTTGTAGGTCAACAACATTTGTCAGCTCTGAATCAGACAAGGCACTTAGAAGAGCTTCTTTAGTGTATAGATTGTTTTCAGCATCTGCGATTTCATCTACAGATTTGAGACCATTCTGTGGAGGAGTATACGTCTTTGACTCCATGTTCCAGTACTGCATTCCCATACATTACAAGTGACATTGCATGCGACTTTTCCAAAGAGTAAAATTGGTTCCATCAAACTTCAGACTATCCTTCTTGTAGGATGACATCCTAGATCTCCTCAAGCGATTAAGCTCCTTTTAGAGGAACTTGGCTCTGATACCAATTGTTAGATTCAGGACAGACAACTGAGAGGGGGGGTGAATCAGTTGTCCAAAACTTTCTTCCAATTAAACACTTAAATCCACTTTGTAATTCAACAACATAATAATAAATCAATCATGGAAATACAATGCATTAAATCAAGAGTAGAAACACCTTAACACATGAGACACCAAGATTTTGACCTGGAAAACCTAGTTAAGGGAAAAACTATGGGGTGACTAACCCAAGAATGTATTCTCTGTTAGAAGAATAGAAAGAACAAAATGGCACATGCCAATTAGGGCTCACTGCCTGAGCACACTGCTCACAAGAGGCTCACTACCTACAGGAGACACACTGTCTATAGAATAATAAGTATTAGATACTTGAACTGAAGAATAGCATCTTCACCATGCTTGAATCAGTTCCATTTAAGCCCAATACTTCTGCTCTGCCTTTTGCTCTCCTCCTTGCTACCACACTCTCATCTCCACAAGATACATTTGAAATGACTTTACAATCCCTTATTTATACAAGACATCAACTTAGGGATAATCATCCAAGTCAGCATATATTACAGAGCAAATACATAAATACAACATGACTAATTACAAAAAGACTTCACACGGATCAACACACTATCGACCACATAGATCTGAGACTTCAATCTTCATTTAGGAACATGCCAATCCTCACATAACATCTTCAAGATCATTTGCAGGATGTGTAACTCATCAAGTCGGCCAGAGTTAGGAAGAACATCATCATCTAGAAGTTATTCTTCAATTGTGAGCTCAAACTCTAATGCAGACCACCAACATGAACTGGACACAATCCAAAGACCTCCACAAGCTTGCCTGAATCACCAAGAACATCCACACTACATCTACTTACTGAAATCCTTATCTCCTTCATTTGAAACCTCAAGAACACAGTCTATCATCACTGTCACAATGGAATAGATGCTTGCAGACCTCTAGACCATGAACCAATTGAGTTGTCACTTCACATGGACTTCCTAAACACTCCACCAAATCCGCAGAATAGGATATTGCATTTTCGGATCTCACCAGACCTATCTATATCACTCTGTCACCTCTGAACATATGCCAGAACCGGTTTTACTTGAGTGGCCACAACTTCTTCAGATCTTCATGCGGACCTCTAAAATCTTTACTGGATCATCTTAAGACACATATCTACAAACCCTTTGATGCGCATCCTTTGATCTTCATCTTAGCTAGGATCTTTAGCTCACTATCTTCACTGTTCTTCTTTGTTCCTGATTAGGACTAATTTTCTCAATATCCTCAGTACACAGCTCATTCCTTATCATCAATGCAACAGGAGTATGTTGACATTAATGACAACACTGATTAGTCCCATACTTGCAACAAATATGTTGTCTCATCTCCATTCAATAGAAGTTGCCTTTGTTTCAAAGTTTTGAAAGATTATTTCAAGGTCTCAAGGTCTTGTTAAAATTAGTATACCATTTAATCACCCCCCTTCTCAGTGGTATTGTACTCCAACATGTATAATGTATACTGTTCATACTTAGTCATTTCTTCTTCTGGAGTAAAGTCTCTTTGTCATACTGGTGGAGTCTGTTTCCTTTATTTCCATCAATAACAACATTCAATCATCAGGACAGTGTCTCTTGCCAACACTATCCATGCCAAAGATGAAAGCAAGCATAGAAAAGATATCTTGCATTTCAGGCTGTCAGAAGTTTATGAGTGCAAGGGGCATCTTTGGCATGGTTGTATCCTCCTTATCTCTGTTGAGCTCATAGTTGAAAAACTTTAGTTGGTCCCTCCTTCTAGCCCAGTAATACTCTAGGCTTTGTCAATCACACACTTCAATTGATGGGCTGGAAGGGACACACAACATGTCTCAGATGGCCTGGGTGCATATAACAACCTTGAGATGATGCCCGACAATAATTCCACTATTGGGGTCATACACTCATGGACATGCATCTACCAGTTCAAGGAAAGAGTGGACCATCGGGACCATGAGCTGAGGAAGGCCACAGTTCCATAGATGGAAACCTAGACTCTCATAATCTCCCTTTGCATCTTTTCTCAACATCCACTCATGGGTACTCGAGCAGAGACCCATTGAACTTCTATGCAATCTGGGGTCGTAGATTTCATCTGCATAGTTCGATACCAAACTCATATCCCTGCAATTTCCTTTAGGCAGACTTATCATATTTGGTAGTTGCAGCTTTGGTGGGACAAGAGCGGAGGCATATGACCTACTCTTTGAAACATCAGGGAAGATACCTACAACTCCTACCTCTGCACTGGAAGATGCTTCGACGAGATCCATAGTTTCAAAACTTCTACCTTGGAACTCTTCTCTGCTTGATAATGCACGACGCAACAAACAATTCACACTCTGCTCTTAAAAACACAATCCCCAGCGCTCAATCACCCTAAAAAGCTTTGCAAATGTCTCGCTATGCACTTTGAACTCACAACTACGCTAGAAACTCTACACTTAGATTGCTTTTGTACTTAATTTCTATTTCAATCGCTTGGAGTACTACAAATGAGATAATGGAGAAGCATTTAACCGCCAATACTTAAGGTATTCATGCAAATTTAATTCGGTTTCCCTTGGGAAGTGCGAATCCTTAATGGGTACCTGTAAGGCATGACTCATGGCACTGACTTTTTGGGAAATTCAAAGTCGAGAGCATAGCAGGAGGGGACACATGGCAAGCTACATTAATAAAGGCCCAAGAGTGGCCATTTGGGGACATCTCTTCACAAAAACCCAGCAAGCAAAAGCTGAGTTGGAAAGAGACATGGTAGAAAGACAAAAAGCATATGCATAAGGCACTTATTGAAGGGAAACACACAAGTGAAAGCAAACAAGTAAACTATTTACAAAGGAACTGAACAAAGGCACAACATTAATTAAAATGCTTATGATGGATCCCATTCACCAGAATCCCAAGGGCATTTCCCTCCAAATATTCAAGTTCAAATGCATTGCTCTCTTTGCAGTTGGTAACATGGAAAGGGCATTTCCATAGAGAATCAAATTTGGCATGTTGTCTTGGCTTAGCAGCTCGTTCATCATATTTTAGGACCAAATCTCCCTCACAGAAACCCAGATCAAATGCCTTTTTGTCGAACCATCTTTTGACTACTTGTTGGCGGTTGATCATGGCATTGTGAGAATTCTCTCTAGTTTCTTGTACACTGAGTAGTTTTGCTAGCCTTACTTCTATAGCACCATTCTCTTTGGTCTCCAGGGACTTAAACAATTGTAAAACTGGGATTTCCATAGAAGTTGGCAACATGACCTCCTTCCCATATACTAACTCATATGGAGATGTCTTTAAGACCTACTTAGGAGTAATTCAGTTAGCCCAGAGTGCTATCTGCAAGTGCTTGTGCCATTATCTCTAATGATTTGCACCTATCCATTTGATCAACTTGATCAAATTCTTGTTTGTAGATTTCGCTAGTCCATTGCCTTGTAGATAATAGCTAGATGAGGTATTAAGAAAGATCTCGTTATTAAGTGCAAATTCTAATATTTTAGAACCCAGGAAAGCTCTTGCATTCTCTAAAATGATGGTTTTCAGGGGATCAAAATGTGCCACCAATTCTTCTAGGAATTTAAGGATCTCATTTTCTGTGGCGTTCTTCAGCGAAACTACTTCTGACCACCTAGTGAAGTAGTCTATTGCTGTAAGGATCAATTTATGCCTGGAATTGGATGCTAGGTTGATCATCCCTATGAAGTCTAGGCCCCACTAAGAAAAAGGTTCATTGAGCACAATTAGGTTCAAAGGCATAGCTGAATTCCTATGTTTGTTGACGAAGAATTGACACTGTTGACATTTCCTAACTAGATTATGGAAATCTGAGAATAGATTCAGCTAATAATATCCCATGCACATGATTTAGGTTGTAGTTATTTTTGTAGATAAATGACCACCCGCGGGGTTGTTGTGGAACTTGTGTAGGATCCTAGTTTCTTGGAGATTATCCAAGGAAAGATTGGACTCCTTTCTTGTTCATAGGAAAGGGCAGTCCCCTAATAGCTTATACTCTTTTGGGGTCTATAGAGATTCCTTCTTTGGATACTATGTATCCAAGTAGCTTTCCTTGTGGAACTCTAAACACACATTTTTTGGGTTTAAGGACACTCCAATTTCTTGGCATCTCTGGAAAACTTTCTCAAAGTGATCAAAATGATCCTCCTTTAATTTAGAGAAGACTATGAGGTTGTCCAGGTATATAAGTATGATCACATTGATCTAGCCTTTAAAGGTGATGTCCATTGCTCATTGGAATGTAACTCTAGAATTGGAGAGGCCAAAGGGCATTTTAGCATATGCAAAGGTTCCCCATTTAGTAGTGAATGTGGTCTTGTGTTGGTCTTCTTCTTTTACCTAGACTTGGTTATATCTGGAGAAGCCATCTAGCAAAAAAAACATTTTGGAACCGCAACAATTTGCAAGATCTTCTCTATGGAAGGTAATGGGTAATGATCCTTCATGGATGCCCTAATCAAATCCCTGAAGTCCACGCACAACCTAATGTCTCCATTTTTCTTTCAAACAGGGACAAAATTAGATACCCAGGTAGAATGCTTGATCGAATATATTATTTTTGAATCAAAAGGATTCTTTAGCTCATGGGCCATTAAGGACTCTATCCTTGGATTGACTGGCCTTTGCTTCTGATGGATAGGTTTGGCCCCTTCAATCAGATCAATGGTGTGTTGGATCACATTATGGTCATATCCCTTGAGATCATAAAAAGTCCACGCTATTCCTCTATCATATTTGTCACAAAAGGATATTAGCATTTCTTTGTCTCATTGAGAGACATCCTTCTTGACTTTTAGCTTATTGCCACCTCCGATATCAATATTAGCATAATTGCCTTTATCTGCAACAAACTTTCTCTTGTCATTTCTAGCAACACTGCAATCAAGCAAATTTTCTAGCGTGATCAAACCTTTCGGGAGTTTATTTGTTCTAAGATGAATGATCTGGTCTTTATAGGCTTCTTTGACCTTTAGATGTAGTTGTTCTCCAAACTCATAGGATTTCTAGATAAAATTCGCAATCTAGTTGTCGCTCTCAAAAATTTGCCAATTTTGATCATTGTCGGGGATATCTGGTCTCACAATTAGTCGCATTGACTATTTATTGTCCTAGAGGTCTGTGACTACATCAAACTGCAGCCCAATCATAGCCAATCTATTGGCATCTACATTTCAAGACCTCAAGATTTCTTGATATTGAAGGCTTCAAATCGTTCGATCAGTCCCAAACCCTATGGTGGTAGGATCACATCTGCACATTTTTTACTATCGAAGTCCCTCTCACTTGCTTTATTACCAGTTTGGAGTCGCCAAAAACACTCAATTGCTTTACTCCCATTCAGTCTACCAAACTAAGGCCTTGGACCATACCTTCATACTTAGCCCCGGTGTTGGTGCAGGCAAATTGGAAGCAAAAATCCCAGAGAGTCTCTTCTCCAGCAGGAGATACTAGTTGGATGCTAGTGCCCAAACCATTATCGCACCTTGCGCCATCAAAGTGTAGAGTCCATAGGCTGGATTGATTATTGAGACCTCCATCATGACTTCCTTGGCTCTTAGTGACCTAAGGGATGATCTAGTCTTCATCATAGATTACATAGGTTCTGAGACTAGTGGCATGGTAATTTTTGAAAGGGTCATCTTGTATTAAAGTATTGATCAGGCTTCTTCCTCACTTCTTTCTCCTATTGCTTCTTCATCCTCCAACAATTCTACATGATACATCTCATCCCTAGAGAAAGATGTATGGGTAGCTTCAAAGTTTATCATGGCTTGATCTTCTATATGTTTTGTGTGTAGCGGTTCTGACAACACCTTCATTTTAGAGCCATACTTAGTCCTTAAGATTAAATGAGACCAATCAAGAGACAAATATCCTTTAATCTTTGCAGTAAAATCTTGGGATAAGCATATGCCAAAAATAGAGAGGATGTCTATTATGACTACTTCTTGAGACATTGTGATGCTGGGGCATAAGAACAGGGTCATTGGGAGATTTTTGATTATCCCTAGAGTTTGAACCATCTTTCCATCAAGCTACATAACCCCTTTATTTAAGGGCTCATATTGTAGTTTTAATGCTGTAGCTATCTGTTTAGGCATGATCGTAGTGCTAGCACCTGAGTCGATCATGGAATTATGTAATAACTTGTCCCCTACAATCAGAGTTAGGTAAAAGGGAGTAGGTTTAGACTTACCTATTTCTATCTTTGCTTTCTCTTCTTTTGAATTTGTGAAAGCTGCGACCACTTGTTTTAGCATGCCTTGTGCTCTGATAATTGGTACTTTATCTTTTGTCTGATTGTGTTCCACAGTTGTTGTCATTTGCATGGGCTTTTCATTTCTTTCTAGAGCTTCCCATAGCAAAGAATTATGCTCCAGAATGGCTAAAATATCCCATATGGACACATTAGCGGGGGCCTTTTTCAATTGTTCGACCACATTGAGTGATCCTAGCGGTTGAACCTTCAGCTCCTTCGGTATGTAAGAGAATGCCTCTTTTGGCTTTTGGAAGGGTTGAGTCACCACCGGTGAGCTAGAACTCCTTTCAAAAAGTGGCCTGGGTTGTTGCTCCTGAGGTATAGGCTCACCAGTAAGTTTCCTCTTAGAGCAGGTGTTATAATCAGTTTGAACCTACGAGATCTTTGATGGAAAAGTCCAATTAGTAAACACCGCATCTTCTTCTTCCATCTAGAAGAAAAGAGAGTGATCTAGGGTAATTTCTCTCTCCTGCTCAAGGGACATCCTTAGACCTGGGCTACTAGCACAACACTTTCCACCCCCGAGGACTAGTAAGAGTAAACCCCTGTGTTAGGTGTAAACCCTTGGCTCCTTTGTTCCGCCACCTTCTACTGAAGGTTACCTCTAGGGCAGTTGCAAGGTGTGTGCGTGGCATTGCAAGAGAAGAACCATGCATTGATATCGTCTGCTAAGTTGTTTGGCCTGCCATCAGCTCTCGGTTCTGGTTCAGAGGTATTGCCTGGAGTGGAGTCGGGACTGGCACTATTTGTTTTAGAGGTTGAGCTTGATTATATGGCCACGAACCTCCTTGATAATGATTATGCTGGAAAGGGGGTCTTCCGCCTTTTGAGGTTGATTATCTCATTTGAAAAATTTTGTAGCAAAGACTTCACATCGTTCATCTCCGCAGCTATTGAAGACGAGGCAAAGGTGCTTGTCTGAGTATTGGGGTATACATACATGGAAGGTGGTGCAACAGATGTACTTAGAGCAACGTCTTTTGGTGACTGAGGTGGTATTTTAGGAAATACCAGTATGGGCAGCCGTGGTGGCAACTTTCTAGCATCTATCAGGTTGTTTTCTACCCTAAAGTGAGATCATAAGCATCTGAGAGTGTTTGACCTCCCAATGACTGGATCATCACATATATGTCAGAGTTGAAAGCCTGAAACCTAGTTTTAAAGTCAGAGATAATCTTCTACAGTGCTCTCTTAATGGTTATTAGCTTCTGGAGCAAAGAAGATCTATCTCCTTTCTCCATAAAATGTGCAAATAAGGGGTCTCCAAGCTGATCCCAGGTACTAATGGAACTAGTAGGCAAGGATCTATACCAGTCTTGGGCCTTCCCTTTAAAGGAAGCAACAAGCAGTTTGAGTGCCACATTTTACTATGTGACGTGGTGAACGGTGCTAACATCATCTACATCTTGTAGATGTTTCATGGGCATCTTAAAGCCTTCTCCGACGAACTTAGGGAGTGCCTTGAAAGCATTGGCAGGGATTGGGTCCCATACTATGGGAGGAACTAGAGGGATGAGCAGGCTACCACTATTCCACTCAATAAAACTTCTAGGAGGGTGAATAGTCATACCTACTTGTTTGGGCTACACCTGAGCTTGGGTTTGAGTTTGCGCTCGTGCCTACGTTGCTTCGCATCTTGCAATTTTTTGCCATCCCACAACTACTAGGTGGTAAGAGTAGTTCAGGAGAGGTTGCTACTAATGACCTTGTAATGGTCATCATCTCATAAACTAGTTTCCGGACTAGGAGATATAAAAGTCCCATCGGGCATGCCAAAAAAGAACTGTTGATCTCTAAAAGGGATAGCTAGAGAAAAACCTATGGGAAGTTCTATAAATAGGGGACTAGGATGCATTATGCAGAACAACCCCCGGGGTTTTAGAAGATGGTCCTTTAGATGTTCATTGAGAGAGGAAAATGAAAAGAGAGAAACTGATAAAACAAATCTATACTAAGGCAATGTGTTGAAACTGAGATAGTTCATTCACCAGTTAGCATGATACAACTTTAGTTTATTAGTTTTCAAAAGGGTTTAGAAGAGTGCATAGACATGATCTAAAGCTCCATAAACATCGCATGAACTGAAATTATAAAATCATGAAAACAAGATAGGAATTGATTATAATTACTCCCAAATAGACATAGAGCAACGCACTAAACAAATTTAGTAGAAAATAACACAACACAAAGGCAAGAACTACACAGTTGATGCCTTATATTTCTATTCAATAGCTTAACATGCTGAGGTCTCAGAATATTACAATCAGAATAACTGCCAGGATCTTAAGACTTGTTCCCCCAGAGTCATGAACCCCTAAAAAAATAACATTACTCCCTCTTATAGAAAACACCTTCGAAGAGAGAGAGAGAGCAACCGAAAAGTTTTTGCCAAAAACACTAGTGAGGCACCCATCATGGTGACTGTTGCAATTGCCATCTGAAAGGATAAGCCTATTTTCGTCCCTTTCAACTACTAGCACCACCTATTAGAAGATGCTGTGAATCCACTGAGAAAAAATGACATGTGACACTATGCTGATGAAACACGCTGCAACGCTCCATTCATTTGCTAGTAGCTTGCTGAGAAAAATGGACCAACAGTGCATCAAGAAAATTTTCCAAGCTTTAGAGATACCTTGGCCCACGCCCAACTAACACATGGCAGGCTTCGTTGCCTCCACGCACCGTAAAAATAGAATAGATAACCTTTTCTGAACAGAAAGCGGACTGGACATGTGGCACAATAGCGCAACTTAGAGAGAGTCTTGCCTTTGTTCTAGATATAAATTGTGTTGTGCTAACATGTGGCACATTGGCACAATTGCAAAAAGAGAGAAAGTGAAACCTAGCATCTCAAAGACCACCGCTCAGTCATGCCGCCATGTGGCTCCTCCGTGCAAGTTTTGAAAAGAAAAGGCCCCGCGAACACTAAAAATTGTGCCGCTCTGACACGTGGCCTGCTCGCCAATATCATAACCTAGGAACTTTTTGAGGCTACAACAAAGGAAAAAAAAGGCCGAAGGCTACTGGAAATGAAGTATACAGTTACTTCATAGTGATTCAAGTTAAAATTTAGGTAAGTGTTTGTCATTTCCTTTATAAAGTATGAGTACACAACTTTGAAATTTTTCCTAATTTCCAAGAGAGTCTATGAAATCATTTTCTTTGCTCTAAAGAATCCTCAAAGAAATCTTTGAGCAACCTCTCCACCTTTTGGTAGGAAGCTTTGGAGGGAAACTAGCAATAAGAGTAATACACACAAGTAGCAGTGATCACTTTGGAGCAAATCTAAAATTTTCTAGAAAAGGAAAAGTGGTTTAGCAATCTAAAAATGTAATTTCTTCTCAATGCGAGTGAGCATAACTTGCCAAAGGGTCGTAGGAGAGGATTGAAAGGCAAAGGAAATTCTAAGAAACCTAAAAAATTCCCCATGAGAAATCAATTTCTAGCCATAAGAACCAAGCCAAGTGGGTTTAGGTAGGAATGATTAGTGATAACATTATGTCTTTTTCCACTAAATGCTAGAGCTATAAGTAAGTAAAAACAATTCAAACAATATAATGCTTGACTCACATTATCTATCTCCTCAAAGAGAGTGATAAATGAATCATTAGTAAAATGACCATTGACAAGATGGAGAGAAGAATTAGGAGAATAAATACCTTTGAATCTCTAATTTGAGACCACATTGGCAAGTAAATAACCAAATCCTTTAGCTGTGATTACATTAAGAGCTAGAGCTAGAGGGAAGCCTTAATGAATGGAGTGAAAAATCCTAAAAGATGAAGATTGGAAACCATTAATGGTGAGATATATTGAGGTATCTACAAAGAGAATTTGGACAAACCAAATAAAATTAGGACCAAAGCCAAGAGCCTAGAGAATTACTAGAATAAAAGGCCATTCAATGTGCTCATAAGCCTTGGTGAAATCAATTTTGATAAAAATCATGTATTGTTGTGAAGGTCTGAGCCATTCAATGCCTTGCTAGACAATAATAATAATGCCTAGGATATATTAGCTTTTGATAAATTTAGTCTTCTTCGAGTGAATAGTAAGTAGAAGCAAATGGTGGATGTGTCATGCAAGGGCCTTGGATATGATTTTGTAGGAATTATTCAAAAAGAGTAATTGGTTTCCAATTGTAGATTTCTCCAAGGTCACCAGACTTAGGTATGAATTTATTGTTACCTTTATTAATGAGGGCCCTTAAAGAATCTAAGGAAAAAGCTTCTTGGTAGACTTGGTATAAGTAAAGCCAAAAGCATTCCATAAGGCTAAGTTATAAAATTCACATGGGAAACTATCATAGCCATGGGCCTTATCACTAGCCATAAAGAAAGTTGCTTCATGAAGATCTACCAAAGTGAGACATTGGTCACAAAAGGACCACTCAAAAGTGGAGAGCCTATTGGGGACCACACTCACACACTATTGAAGGGCTTGTTCAACTTTAGAGGAAGGTAGTTGTGCCTAGAAGACATGATAATAGAAAACAAAAGCCTAATGAATGGTAGGAAGTTTAGAAAGAACTTGTTGACCTTCTTTGATATGCTTGATATTCCGTGAAAATCAAGACAAGCTCATAGGGATTAAAGATTTCCTTGGAAACTTTAACCCTAGAATTTTTATCCAATCTAGGTAAGCCTTGAGCTAATCCCCCAAGCCCCAAGCTATATGATTATCAACAATTTGTTTAAATGTTGGAAAAGTTGGGTAATGTGTAGTAATAGAGAATGAGAAAATTTTAATGCCTCCATCTCAATTGTGACTTGACAGAGTTCTAAGGTGGTCACTTTGTATGAATAATAGTATAATAGTGTCATATAGTCCCCATAAATCTACAAATAGTGGGCTATATATTTAATGAAATCATTCAACTAGTGGATCCAACCATTCCCATAGATAGGTCTAGGATCATGATCCTAAATGTGAAGAATGTGAGACAACATGAGTTGATGAATCAATAAATATGCATTCAAATAAAATTGTATCTTTGGCACCTTAGGCCCCACCATTTGTCATTCTATACAAAACTAGATCAAAAAGTGGTCAAAGAGGACAAAAGTAATTGAAAACAACTAGTAAAGGGAAAATTAAGTTGTCTATATAGGATGGCACTATCAAGGCATTTAAAGTTCTTTTTATACATACCCATATATGCCACAGATAATTGGGGTGACAATGACCAACATTATGATTGAAAAGCCATAACGTATTGTACATATAATACTAAGATTCTCACCTGCTAGTTCTCCAATGCATAGGCAAGTGGTTGCATTTATTAGATGCCAACTCAACCATATTGAAATCCCCACACATGACCTAAGAGGTAGTGGGAAAAGACTCCGCGATCCATCACTAGAGAATAGGTCTTTCAATAGCATCTTTGGAAGCATAAATATTAACAACCCCAAGAGAAAACAACTAGCAAGAGAATATTTCAATAGCTTCTCACTTGCTAACTTTGTCTAATGCATAGGCAAGTGGCTACATTTATTAGATGCCAACTCAACCATATTGAAATCCCCACACATGACCCAAGATGTGGGAAGAGAATCCACAATCCATCACTAGAGAAGAGATATTTTAGTAGAATCTTTGGAGGCATAAATATTAACAACCCCAAGAGAGTGGTTATTAATATTAAAGAAGACCCACATAGCACATCTAGTGGGGTCACATCCATGAGCCTGTTGCAAGGTGTGACCCTTGGTCTCCTTGTTTAGCACTGCGCTGCGGTGGTTTGCGACAAGGGCTTAACCGCCTCTCGTGCTTGTTAAATTAAGTGGTTGTATCGGACATTAATAGGTCGATCTTTTGGTGCAACAACAACTAACAATTGGTATCAGAGCTGAGGTCACAGGTTCAAACCCCATGCTTATGCTGGGGGGATTGTTGCAAGGTGTGACCCTTGGTCTCCTTGTTCAACGCTATGTTGCGGTGGTTTGTGACAAGGGCTTAACTGCCTCCCATGCTTGTTAAATCAAGTGGTTGTATCAGGCATTAATAGGTCGATCTTTTGGTGCAACAGAAACTAACAGAGCCACCATATGTGGCTTCCACCTAGGAAAAATTAAAGTGGCAAGTCCTCCTTGACCGATTACATGATCACTATATAAAGAGTGACTTTTTGGCCTAATGACATGATAAATTATAAAAAGTGTGAAACATGCAATTTTTAATTCATTTAAATAAAATACATTGAGGTCGAGAAATCCTTGTAAAACATTACACATAATGTATTTCCTTCTAGGATTAATGAGACCCCTATTTCATTCCATGAAATAAAATTCATGGAAGATGGGAATCAAGAGTCATGTCATCATCATCAAGCTCATCAAGATCTCCTTAATGTAGTCCTTCAAAAAATGGAACCTCTATAAGTGATGAATAAAACCCAATAAGGGACTTTCTTTTTTAGCGCAAACTTGGCCTTCTCTGTCTCACAAATAATACTACAAGAACAATGTGAAATAGGGGAAGAAGGTGGCTAAGAATTTGGCTATGATGAAATAATGCAAGATGCAATCAATATTTTTTTGAAGCAAGGTTAGGTGGCCATTTATGATGACTCCCCTTTGGGTTGAGAATCACCAACTTCATTTTATTTAATAGGATTTAAAATATGAGGTCTTGCAACTAGCGATTGTGGACCAAAATCTTTAGTGCTAGAATTGCAATTTTTTTTTCTCATAATATTCTAGTAATCCCTAGTTTTTTGATGAGGATCCCCCAAATATTGCACGGGTAGAGCTTGGGATGTTGAATAACCATAAGGAAATCTTAGATTTTATTGTCTAAAGATTGGCACTATAACATGTTTTTGGTAGATTAAGGTACATGACCCATTAGATGAAGCTATAAGTTCCTATTTGGACTTTGACGGACTCCTTAAGATCCTTAGATAAGTCAACCTAAGCACAAACCTTTTTTGAGGGTGATCCAAAAATAAATGCTCTTGCTCAACGTGAACCACATGTCTTAAAGAGGCCACTATGTGATCTAAGAAGGGCTAGACTAGCAAGGGAAGCCTAGGAAATTCAACCTAGACCAAGACACATAGAGAGAGAATTCCTCCAAAATGATGAAATCTCAAGTATATGGGGAAAGAGAAGCAAGGTTCTTACCACCAAATCTACAAAAGGTCATGTTAAAAAATGGCCTTAGCAAACTTGACTTCAATAAAACAAAAGATAAAAAAACCATTAGTAAGATTTTGTATGGCCTTTATGGAAACTCTATGAGGGACCTAAGTAGAGATAACCCAATTTCTAAGCATTCTTTCAGAGGGAATTCTACCCACAAAGTACCTGACAAGGGTTAATTTTAAAACCATTCAAGTAGGCATTCTTAAAATCATGAACATGCAAGATAACATTAGGAATAGGAGAATTACAACATGGACCACCTTAGGAATGAGCTTGTGCAAGCATTCCAAGGATATTTTTTTGAGCATCCAAGCTAATGACCCCAACATCAAATGTGGGGCCACTTTGGCTAGTAGCCATTTTAAAAGGAAGAAAAATTTCTGGCCTAAACACAAGGGCAACTAAAGAAGCCAACATTAAATACAAATATCTCATACTCTTAATAGTAACTTATGACATAAGGGAAACAAGGACAATGGAGTGATAGGAGCAAGGACATGCAAACCAAGTCAAGCCTAAAATCCCTAGTAGAACCCAAAGCTATCTTAACTCTCAAAGCACTATCATTTCATATTAATTTATTATTATTATATTTTGATATTTATTTTGTCTTTTGGTTTATAGGGCTTTAGTGTATTTATACATTTTAATGGTTTATGAGAGTTCACTAGACAATTTGGTCATGTAGACATCTCTCTCTCTCTCTCTCTCTCTCTCTCTCTCTCTCTCTCTCTCTCTCTCTCTCTCTCTCTCTCTCTCTCTCTCTCTCTCTCTCTCTCTCTCTCTCTCTCTCTCTCTCTCTCTCTCTCTCTCTCTCTCTCTCTCTTTAATATTAAGTCAAATGGTAGTCTAAAAGTCTCTAATGAAACTAAGTTGACTATTGATATGGAGGCCCCTCAATCTTTAACACTCAATCTTTAACACTAACTAATAGCATAATCCTTAACACATAAAGTAAAAGGAATCTATTATTTCTATAGCTCACAACTAATTGACTTTCAACTAAAAATGCATATTTTAAGAAAGTCAAAGAAAATTAGATGATCTTCCATTATGTCTACTTCTAATTAATTTCTTGGATGTATAATTGTTAGATGGTATTTAATCATGAATTTTAGCTGCAAAATTAGGCTAAAGTTAACAAAATTTAAATTTGAATTAATGAAATTAAAGTTTAAGATTTTATTAAAAAGCAAGAAATATATGATAGGGAATTCACAGATAAAGCATTATTAGTTCCTACCATGGAACTATAGCACCCACCTATATTTTTACTCATTATTAATGTTTGTCATTTCCTATGAATTTCATGTTTCAAAATTTTTACAACCATGCTTGTTTCTAAAGGTTTGCAATGTTAATATGCTCATTTTTTAAAGTTCTAATAAATTTGGTGGGCTATGGTTGGCTCTACCATGAGATTGTAGACTATTAGGGAGATGGTCGATTTTAATAAGGAAAGAGAAGATGCTAAATTCTCTATAAAAGCTCTTTTGATGGACAATAAGATATTGAATTTTAATGTTTTGTTCTCTATTTTGTTGAGCTAACATTTTTGTGCATAAAGAATAGCTTGAAGACACATGGCTGAAATCTTGGCATGTAGTTTGTAGATAGTTGTTTTTGCATCAGTCATGTGTTATCATGTGAGTGATTCGAGGGTACAAGTCATGGGAAATATAATCCTTGTTCTAGTGTGTCCTTTAGTGGCATTTGGAGTTTACTATTGCCTTTTTCCTTCACATGACTTCAAATTTCATTTCCCTCACATAATAAATGATTTGATGCTATTATTTTCTAAAGTTTCTTTACATGACATTCCTCCTTTGTTTGATCATCATACATTTGCAATCGTTCATACATAGCTTTCTTCAACTACTCTTAGACAAAGATTGCAAAATTTTAGGAATTAATGACCTTGTTGTGGTGATTTAGATCAATGATTAGGTTTCTTAGTAGCGAGATGCAAATCATTTTGTTGCGAGATCAAAGGTTAATTTATAGGGGTAAAAGCAAAAAGTTGTGTCACACTTTCAACCGACTTATCAGCACAAGTGAATTTAAGTATTTCTAACTAAAAATCAATTTTGGTCAAACATATGATCTTGTAAGATTCATTCTAGCTAAATTAGATAGGTCCACAACTTTTCTAACTAAAATTATTGGCTAAATGCATATGTAGCACCACTATGAGGCCAATTTACCAAAAAAATAAAATTATTTGAAAAACTTGATATTTCAACAACTTCTACTCATGTAAATAACATTTTTTAAAAAATATAAAAATACCCTTTTGTAGATCTATAAGTTTAGTTTTCAAAAAATATATATATTTTAATAGTTTAATTATTATTTATATTTTCCTTTTTATTTTTATTAAAAGTAGGTTATCAGGACAAAACATTAGGTCGATTACCATGTTAAGGAAAAATAGTAAAACTTATTAAAAAAAAATTGAAAAAAATATGATGCACTAGATAAAAGAATCTATATCAAGATGGTATAATTTTTTTCTATTTTAGATAAATAGTTAATATGAAAGTTGATGTCGAATGGAAACAACTACATTTTAATACACGCACATTTTATTATTTATTTAAAAATGTATATTTATCAAAATTGGAAAAAAATATATCCATGCACTAAAGTTTCAAGTTATAAATAGACAAAAAAAATTGAAGAAAAATAAATAAAATTTACTATATAAAGATTGACGTCTCATGTAACTTTATTTTTCAGCATTTTATCAGCAACAAAATTATAGTGTCAATTTATTAAAAACTGTATTTAAATAATTTTTAAATTTTTTTAAAAAAATACAAACATAAAATATACTAAAAAATAAATATTTTATTATTTTACATCATTTCAAAATTCAAAACGTATATGTCACTTTTTAGTGATTCAAGTTTAAAAGTTCCAGATCAGCGTTGGCCATTTCTTTTATAAAAGTATGACACAACTTTGTGCTTTTACCCATAGTAGTTTGTGAATTATAGGTAAGGTTGGGGCTTCTATGCTTCTATCCAATTCCCCTATCAATTTCATTCAAATGTGTAGTTTTGTTGGACTACTAAATAAATCTCTGCAAGGATAAGTGCAAATATCTACACTGTTTTGGCCTTCAATTTTATTTCATTTTTTATTGTTGAAAATGTTTAACATTATTTTAGAGATAAAAGTTATGATTCACATGTATTAATATTGACCGCATAACAACGTTAAAAACTTAAAACCAATGTAATAAAAAAATGCTAGCTCACATAATCCATAATAACAAAGGATCAAACAATCTACCCATTAAAAGGGAAAGCTTGCAATTGAAAAGTGTATTTGAAAAGGTCTATATATTTTTAAATGGAATGAATAATCCAAAAAACATTGGTGATACTAATAATGTTTTGACCTATTTTAAAATAACTTTTAGTGTTCAAAAAATGCTATAGGTTTTAGTGTTTACTTGTGGCCACATTTTTTTAGTCCTGTTGGTCACATGATGAAGTATTTTCCATCCTCGAGTGAAGAGGAGTGGTTATAAAAATTTGGAAACCTAATTTGTAGGGAATGGCAAGAATTAATTATGAATTAAAAACTACCTTGATGTTATAGTTCACAAACACACCAACTATTTGACAAAATTATTGAATAAGATATAGTCTTATGGAAAAGGCTTTGAAAACTTTCAAGAAAATTCAATTGGTACATGTGAAGTCAATCTTCACAACCTTTTCACCAATAAGGGTGTGGTTTGGTGGTCAAGTCGCATGGTTGTTGTGGCAGCCACCAAGGTTAAAACCCCCATTGGGCCAAAGAGCTTGTAGGCCTTGTGCCTTCACTGCGCTGATGTGCTCACAAGATATGTGCCTTCATTGGGTTGCCATGCTTGTAGGCTATGGGCCTTTGTTGGGCTAATGAGCTCACAAGTTTGAACTTGGTGATAATGGCTTGGGGATTGAGACCTGTAGTAGTGGTCTAAATGATAAAGCCATGGGAAGAGATCCCCCCGTAAGGGTCTCTCTGGGCTTGGACCATGCTAAAAACCCAAGTGACTCTAAACAGAAAAGTCTTCACAGCCTTTTCTAGCAAGCTTTCATTCTATGGAAAAACTAAAGCATTTGAACAAGGCATGAATATCCATCATAGCATAGTCAAAACTAGAATTTTGTCAGATATTGTGGTTACAAGTGCACTAGTGGACATGGATGAAAAATGTAAAAGCATACACAAGGTATCTAGACTATTTAACAAAATGCCTAAAAAAATGTGGTCTCATGGGCTACAATCATTGTAGCATATGCACATAGTGGTGTTTTAGAGGATGTCTTCATGCTTTCTAAAGAAATGCTTGTAAGAAATGTGCTATCATGGAATGGAATGAAACTCAATACTAAACTCTCAAATATTTTTTTAACATTCAATAATAGGTCAAAACTTCTTGACTGAAAGAGATGTAGTCTCAAAACTAGATTTTTGTCTATGGCAAAAGATTGTGATATTGCATCAACCACCATTATTTTGCATATATATCCCAAAAAATTCCAAATCTTCATAATAAAGCTATCTATTATCACCCCCACCCCCCCGTTAATGGGGTTTAGAGGGTTAAACTCGATAAGGAGGCGAGAAAAGAAGTAAGATGGTTAGCCCTAGTAGAGGGATGGGTGAAGATTAGCTTCAATGGGGTAGCTAAGGGAAACCCAGGGGAAAGCGGTGCAGGATGCGTGATTAGAGATCATGAAGGTCGTTTAAGATCTTGGAAAAATCTATCTATGTAGGGGTAGGGATGAACAACGAAGCTGAGTTTCGAGTGGCTTTAATAGGATTGCAATGCGCAAAGATTCAAAATCTAAGAAGAGTTCATCTAGAAGGGGACTCATTGATTATGATCAATGCCATTTGAGCTGGGTGGACACCAAACTGGGAGCTTAGAAGATGGCTTGAACCCATCTCTCAAATCCTAAAGGAGATGATCCAATTTAAGGTCTCCCATATATATCGGGAAGGGAACGAGTTAGCGGATGAGCTAGCCAAAAAGGCTTCATGGATGGGGATCAATAGAGGTGACATAGTCACTTAAATCAATAATTGCACTCTTCGTGCAAAGGGAGGTAGAGTGGTTTTATTTCATGATTAGAAGTGTGCAAATTCAGGGATGGAGCTGGAGGTACCATTAAATGGAGGAATGGCCAGACGCCATCGGCATTCCTTTCGAAGATTTCTTTGAACTTTCAAATTGGTAGGCTTGGCGGTTGCTATGGACACCCCTATCATTCTGGAATGCCTGAGTAGGCAACTGGAGTTTCTAGGAAAGGTGACAGATAAAAGATTGGGTTTGATATTCAAGTCTACGCATGGGCTCATCTTGCATGCTGTGAAGTTAGTTCTAGGAGAGGTCTTCTTGCAAGCCAAGCATAGGCACAGGGTGAATAACTACGTGGCAGCAATGTTCCTTGCATCTTTGTTGGAGGCGGGAGAGTCCAAGGAATTGACCAGTCAATTGTGCAAAAAACTCATCAAAGGGAGGTTTTTGGGAGGGTTGGAGGATGTTCTAAACAATTATGAGGAGGGTAGGGGCATTCTGCTCCCAGGAGATTATTATGTTATTCAACATCGAGGCCAGCCACCAAAGCGTTTTCCTCTGGTCTTCTTCAACATAATATTGTTAGAAATGAATAATCCAAACAAAGCATCTTTCCTAAATCATTTGTGAAGGAAGATGACGAGGAGGAAAACAAATATGCAAGTCTAAATTTAGTATGAATGAGAGAAAAACAAGAACACATGCTTAAAGATTTCACATTTAAGGAAAAAGGAAAAAGAGAGAATGGAATAGAGGAAGTGAAGCTAGATACTAGTGAGGAGCTTAAAGTTAAATAACTTTCAAGCAATAAGTTTTCCCTATGCATCAACTTTTGAATTTCATAGTTTCTTGTTGAGATCCATCAACATGGTATAATACAAAGAATGGTTGCATTTGGTGTTAAGTATCTAAGAAATGGAAAGGAAGGGTGCAGATGACTATAAATGAATTTAAGAGGGAAGAAGCAAAGTCTACTACTAGTGGGCCACCTCTAATCTTTTAGGAAATTATAATGGCAGCTAGATAACTTAATGGTTAAGGTAGGAGGGATGAAACCTAGAATTTCTAGAATGGGCCTATTAGTGGATTGCAAAAAAAAAATTGCTTAACCTATCTCTACATTTTCTACTAAAGGTTGGAGTGATCCCAAAGATTATTGAACACATGAATACCTTTCTTAAACAATGGTTTCCCTTTAAGTCTATTTAGTAGACCAAGAGGTTGCACATTGTATTAGATTAGAAAGTTCCATTAGATGGAGGAAGTAGGGAAGATGAGACCATGGCTAAGGGATTGATCATACCAGGTGAGATGCTAAGATATAATTTGTCATTCCTTTTGAATTCATTTAAAAGGGGTGAAACCTTGAGTTCTAAAATGGGGTGCAAGAAAGGCTTTTTTTTTCCAATTGACATCATCCCATGGGCCACTGGTAGTGGAAATTTAAATTTTACATCTTACCAAATTATGTTTCTAGGGTGCATCCCCTTCCACGAAAGGAATCTAGATACAACTATGAAATTTATAATTAACCCTACAATGAAAGAAATGCTAAATAGATATAAATCCCTCAATGTTAGAAAGATAAAATTAACCATGCAACACAAAACAAAGTCACATAACATAGTAGATACATTGGGAAAACCCTTTGTAGTAAAAACCTAGCAACAAAGGAAAACTCAATGTATTTTCATGAACATTGGATTACATTACATTCACAAAGTATCCACGGCTTGACCCATAACCTTCAGCTGTGTCTAGCAAAATTTTGGCAACATAACCCCTTGCAAATACAGGTGCATACTAAAACCTCCATACCAAACATATCATATATACACAATCCTAGAAGTACCACATGATTCTTTGAGTTGACTAGCCCAAAATGCTAGCAAAATATACTCAGATTTGGCATGCTTTCAGAGTGAAGATTCTATTTCCTATATGGAAAGATAGAAATTCTACATAAAAATTTGCTCTATACACTCATTTTTCTATTGATACTAAAGCAATTATATGCTCTAAGGTTATGTTATAGATATATGTCTAGGACAATAAAGTGGATTTAGAAGTTTTCCACTTACACACACTCATAGAGCACTCGACTAATGCTCCTTGTATGGTTGCTCATAATGCCACCTCCTCTTGCCAACTAGGATGCCTCTCTATCATGTGGGTGTCATCGTGGCCATAGTCATAGCTCTAGATGTAGCCCTCACAATTCATAGGGCTCTCCCCATCACCAACGTCATGGCCGGTCTCCCCCTGCCATGTGGCCATTTCTTTGCTTCCCAGTGTGGTCATTTTGGTTGGCTTGATAGTGAAAATTTCCCTACCTCGATCTTGCTATTTCCCCTATGTGTGTAGATTGTGCTCAAGAAGAAGAAAAAGACAAAGATGATATCGTTAGAGGTTGGGAGTCCATTTTAGATGGTCAAGATCTCTTGGATGGTTGGGGCCCTCCCTTTGTTAAGAATCCCCCTCCTCTTGCTTATATAGCCCTCATAGCTTAACAATGTGACCACTTCTTTTTATTGTCGCTTTGTGATTTCAACCTGATACCACCATTTCACCTATTTTCTATGTGAATAGTATATTGTATTTTTACTTTATTAATTTAAAAATATTAGCACTATTCATCATTAAAAAAATTATTATAATATATATCGGTTCTTTGATATTGAATGCCACTCTTAAACAAATAAAACATTATGACCGTGAGATTAGCCGTGACGAAATTTAATCGTTGGATGAATACATCATGACTTCATAATACTTACGACGTCATTTATGATGTCCGACCAAGACTTCGACAAATAAATGTTGTAAACAATCCTTAAAAATCTGAGAGTAAACGTTAAATACTTGTGGGCAGGAGGCTTTGACACAGTGAGTCAAAACCAGATCTATTCAATTTATTAAATGTCCACGACCACTGCATGGCGTTTCTTTCGGTTGCTTTGAAATCCAAATGAAGAACATTTTGTGGAATGAAATCAAAGCAATCTTCAAAATTGGATTTGAAGAAAGAAAAACAATCTGTTGAAATGGTGAAGGCATTGCTTCAATGCAATTTTTGAAGTCCTTTATGGAACCTTGGAATTAAATTCTAATAGTAGTTTATTGAGGCAGTCTTTGAAAATGGGTAAATCTTAACCAGTCTGCATGTTGTAAACAGTCCGTCGAAAATCTAG
Organism: Cunninghamia lanceolata; assembly: GCA_027924645.1. Lineage (NCBI taxonomy): Eukaryota > Viridiplantae > Streptophyta > Pinopsida > Cupressales > Cupressaceae > Cunninghamia > Cunninghamia lanceolata. The sequence continues at coordinate 212,406 of BSBN01001378.1, forward strand.
TAAAATCTAATCGACTGAACATTTTAAAGTAATTGAATTGACAAAAGACATAGTCTATCAGGTTGAAGGAGTTGTGATGAACAGATCAATTGCAAAAGTCAACTTGAATCAAAGGATATATATTAGAGCAGATTCAACACAATCTACCCTAATCGGTCTGACAAGCTGCTCAGAGCAGATTCAACACAAAGAAGAAGGCATGTGGGGAAGGTTGTTCAAACGATAATAAGGGACTGATTAGAAAGTTGGACATTAAAAGAGTTATGTATACAAAACAAGCAACATTGTAGTTGAGTATGTTGTTCAATGGACAAGTAAACATCTGTGCTGATTCCGAAGAATTCTGAAGAGAATATTGTGAGGTGTTCTGCTGTAATTAAGTTGATTACAATAGTATGTCAAAGTTAATTTGATGTGCTTTCCTCGGTTTGAATTCTTTGTGATGCCTTTAAAATTTTCAAGGCAAAGACATCAGCTATTTTAAATTTTAAAATACTGACCACCTAAATATCAGTGGGTTTAAATGTCAGCCATGCTTTGACAATATATTCTGTATGTTACTTCGCTGTGATGTTTGGAAGTTTCTTTTATTATTCTTTTATAGCTAAATTCATATAATGTCGTGATGGCTGTTCTTAAATATTATCCATTTCAACAGTCAAAGGTTAGTTTTGACCAATAAAAATAGGACAAATATTTACCACTTTTGATTGTGAATGAGGTGTAAAATTTGTATTCATTACTATTGACTATTAGACCATTGAAATGGATGATATTTCAATAGAGTGTGTTGTGAATGGTGATAGTCCTTTCATAATTTCAAAATGCATATCATTAAAAATAATAACAAAAAATATAAATCAACACAAAACATTTACTAAATTAATTATAAAAATTATAAATTAGAATTTGAAATTTGAAAGTTTCAAATTTCAAAATTCAAACCTACAGTTTTAAAAGTCACCTAATAAAAATAATATAATAATTATTTCTTCATTTATATAAAAACCTTATTGTAAGGGATAGTTAATGTTTAATATTATTCATATTAATTTTTTATAAATATTCTAAACAAAAATAGTTAAATATATTTATTTACTTTTAATTTTTATAAAAATCTAAAAATAAAATAATTATGAAGATGAAATAATATTATAAGAATGTTTTAACTATAAAAATTAGTAAATAAAGTATCATGTAATCTTGCCCTTTAAAATGTAAAGAGATAATATCTTTGAGAAGTTTGTCTTTACACTAGACCACTCTTTGGAAGCTGTTGGGAATTAAGGTGTCTCAACCTTGGTAATTCCTTACATTTATTATGTTTGTATTTATTAATTAATTGCCTATGTTGTAAATATTTGTAAATTCCATATTGTCATATTGTGGGATGTGGCACGGTGATGTGTCGATCCTACATGGAATATGACAACTTGTAATTTTGTCCTCACATGAGGAGATAGGCATCCCACTTTGTGGTAGGAGCATTTTGCCATGTGTCAGCATCTTCCATGTTGTGTAAGGGAATATTGACCGAAACGGTTATGATGGATTCCTATGACAGAATCTATGACATGTAAGAGTCGAAAATAGAAGTTTGTAAGACAAGTAAGGACATGTGTCCTGAAGCATCTTTGAATAAGGCATATTTGGGCACCCCAAGGTGGAACTATGACATGTTGTAAGAGAATATGCTATTTATAGCATGTGTATGACAGATTCTCTTACAGCTATAAGTTGTAACCGCTATGACAGATTCTATGATAGTTGTAAGTGTCGTAAGAGCATCTGTCATAGCCCATTTTAGAAATAGGCGACCTCTTTGGGATGGGAGTTGTGGACAAGTGTCAGGCACATTCTATAATGTTGACCAAGTGTCCTTAGGCATGGGTTTTGGTCCATGAAGCCATGTTGGACGCCCATCCCAAGATAGGTCCAATATTGCCTTGTATTTTCTATATAAACAGGTGCTTGGAGATGGAGTTTGTATCAAAGGTTTACAAGTACTGTTATGCTGCCGGATTGACTCCAGACATGAGTGTCGAAGACCATTGAAGCTTACATTGCAAGTGTATTGTAAACAACTTTCAGATTTGTTAATACATTGTGTAGGTTTCTAAGTGTGGGGTTTTTCACCTGATAAGGGTTTTCCCCACCATATATCCTTGTCTCTCTTCTTCTGTCTTTTGTTTGGTTCTTGTGTATTGTTGTAATAACTCTATTAGATGTTGTATGTTGCTGTAGTGATAAGGATTAAATTAAATTTGTATAGCTCTCCCCTCATTAGAGAAGTGTAGGAAGTGATTTCTGCACACCTAGATTCCTTTCAGTTGGTATCAGAGCCTAGCCAGTTTTGGTCTTAGCTGTTGGGTAGGGGTTTTTTGAGATGATCTTAAGTTGAGTGGGAGTCTATATAGAGTATTCTGATTTCTATTGCAGCAAGGAGATGGCAAACACAACAGGAAGGTTTGAAGTGGAGAAGTTCAATGGCAGTAATTTCGAGCTGTGGAAGCTCAAGATGGAAGACATGCTTGTTGACCGAGACCTTTGGGAAAGTGTTAATGGAACTAAACCAGCTGCAATGTCACAAGATGAATGGGATCTCAAGGATCAGAAGGTTAAGGGTCTCATAAGACTTAGTCTTGTTGATTCTGTGTTGTTAAATGTCCATGAGGAGACTACTGTAAAACTACTTTGGAAGAAGTTGGGAGATGTGTATCAAGCAAAATCCCTGGTTAATAAACTTTTTCTGAGAAAGAAGTTGTATTCTCTTCGAATGGTGGACGGAGGATCCGTTGCTGAACATATGAATGCTTTTAACATGCTGGTTGTACAATTGACATCTATTGGTGTAAAGATGGAGGAGGAGGATCAATGTATGACCTTGCTTTGTTCTTTGCCGGACTCATGGGATCATCTTGCCATGGCTATTGGAAGCACCACATCTACATTCACTAAGTATGAGGAGTTCGATGGTGGAAAGGTGTATCTGGGTGACAACTCTCATTTGAAGATTGTTGGTCGTGGAAGAGTCTATCCGATTCCCTGACAATCGAGTGAAGGGGATCTCTCAGGTTATGCACATCCCAGGCTTAGCACGGAACCTACTTTTTGTAAGTAGTTTGAATGATGCAGGTGTGCAGGTTGTCTTTTTGAGAGAAGGATGCAAGATGACTAGAGGAGCTATGGTGCTTGCTAAGGGTACTAGGAGAGGTACTCTGTTTCAACTGGAGGCATGCATTTCACAATGCAATAGTTCTTCTGACTCAAGGAAGAGGGTAGCAGTCACTTCATCCTCACCATCTGAATGAGCAGTGAAGAAATTTGTTGTTTCTAGTCTTGATGGTTGTAATCGTGCATTGGAAGTTAAACTTCCTGCTAAAAAGACAATGTTATGGCATAAGAGATTTGGCCACATTGGTGAGAAGGGTCTGTGTACCCTAAAAAATAAGAACTTCATTGAGGGGTTAGATGATTGTAATCTTGAGTTCAACTTTTGCAAACATTGCATTTATGGAAAATAAAACCGTGTTCAGTTTTACTCGAGTTCTCATAAGTCTTCGGGTGTGTTGGACCTTATTCATTCTGATGTGTTTGGTCATGTTAATGTTCCTTCATTATCAAAGTTTGTATATTTTGTATCTTTTATAGATGATTACAGTAGAAGGACATGGATTTATTTTCTCAGAAGCAAATCTGAAGTCTATAGCAAGTTTAAGGAGTTTAGGGTCTTTGCTAAAAATCAGACTGGTAAAAAGATTAAATGTTTGAGAACTGACAACGGTGGTGAGTTCTGTTCTATAGAATTTGATAAATATTGCAAGGAGCTTCAGATTCAAAGACATAAGACAACTCCATACACCCCGCAGCAAAATGGAGTTGCAGAGAGGATGAACAGGACACTGATGGAGAAGGCTAGGAGTATGCTTAGTGGAGCTGGCCTAGAACAAAAATTTTGGGCTGAAGCTGTTGCCACTGCTTGCTATCTGGTAAACAGATCTCCTACATCAACTCTTGTTGGAAAGACACCCATGGAGGTGTGGTCTGGTAGAAAGCCTTCAATAAGGTATCTTCGTGTTTTTGGTTGTGAGGCATATGCACATGTGCCTAGGGAGAAGTGGTCAAAGTTGGAGAACAAGGTTGTTAAGTGTATCTCCATTGGCTATGGTGTCGGTGTGAAAGGATACAAGCTTTGGGACCTCGTGGTTGAAAAAGTGTTGTATAGCAGAAGTGACATCTTTAGAGAGATTTTACCTTCTTCCACTATTTTCTAGCCAGAAGAAATAGTAAAGAAAGAGGACGTTGTTCAGTTTCCTGCTACCCCTGAGAAGACTGAACATAAAGACATTGTTGGACCTGATGATGAGGAGAGCTCTAGCAGCTCTGAAAGCTCAGATGAAGAAGCTAAACCTCAACCTCAGCTCTTGAGGAGGTCTACACGGATGATGAAGCAACTTGAAAGGTTTGGTTTTACATTGCTTGATTCTAGTTGTGCTTATGCTTTGATTACTAATAGTGATGAACCTAGAATTGTATCAGAAGCTGTGGACATGAAAGATGCAGGTTCCTAGAAGGAGGCCATGGAGGATGAAATGGCTTCTTTGGAAAAGAATCAAACTTGGGACTTGGTGCCTTTGCCTCCTGGACAGAAACCCGTTGGATGCAAATGGGTGTTCAAGAAGAAATTTGGTGCAGATGGCAGTGTTGAGAAGTATAAGGATAGATTGGTTGCGAAGGGGTATTCACAAGTGGAGGGTATAGACTATGGTGAGATCTTCTCTCCCATTGTAAAGATGACATCCATTCAATTCCTGTTGTCTCTCACAGTAGCTTATGACTTGGAGGTAGAACAGATGGATGTGAAGACAACTTTCCTTCATGGTGACTTGGAGGAAGAAATCTACATGTCATATCCAGAGCATTACATGGTGAAAGGTAAAGAAAATTTGGTTTGTAAACTTAAAAAGTCTTTGTATGGTTTGAAGCAAACCCCTAGGAGATGGTACTTGAAGTTTGATGCCTTTGTGTTCTCAGTTGGATTTGTGAGATCAAAATTGAATCACTGTGTGTATTATAAATTTGATGGTGATCGTATTCTCATTGTTGCACTGTATGTTGATGATATGTTGCTCATTGGGAAGGGTAAAAATATGATTTCTGATTTTAAATCTCAGTTGTTAGCACAATTTGAAATGAAAGATTTAGGGGTAGCCAGGTACATTCTAGGAAAGGAAATTAGAAGAGACAAAACCAACAGAAAACTTTGGTTAAGCCAGAGTAAGTATGTGAAGATCATGTTGGATAGGTTCAACATGGCAGATTGTAGACCATTGTGTGTTCCCGTTTCTTTGGGGACAAAGTTGTCTATTGAGGATTGTCCAAAATCTCCTAGTGAGGTGGGGGACATGAGCAAAGTACCTTATGCTAGTGTTTTTGGTAGTTTGATGCATGCTATGGTCTGCACAAGACCAGACATTGCCTAAGCAACAGGAGTCCTTAGTCGATTTATGGCTAATCCTGGATGAGTTAATTGGGATGCAGTTAAGAGAGTGTTCAGATATCTAAGGGTTACTTCCGAGTATTCCATTTTCTATCATGGTAATGTTTCAGGACCTCCGCATTTTATTGATATTTGTGGATTTGTGGATTCAGATTGGGTAGGTGACATCGACAACAAGAGATCCACTAGTGCTTATGTGTTTACACTGTTTGGTGGTGCTATTAGTTAGATGAGTAAGTGACAACCTGTTGTTGCTTTGTCCATGACAGAAGCTGGGTATATGGCAGCAACTCATGCTTGTAAGGAAGCCATTTAGCTTAAGAGATTGTGTTTAGATATTGGTGTTGATGCAGGTCAGATCACAATTAGTTGTGATAGTCAGAGTGCAATTTGCCTTGCGAAGAATCTAACTTTCCATGCTAGAATAAAGCACATTGATGTTTAGTTTCACTTCGTGTGAGACATGGTTAAGGATGGAAAGGTAAATTTGGAGAAGGTAGATACTTTGAAGAATGTTTTAGATGCATTAACGAAACCAGTGGGCACAGAGAAGTTCAGATGGTGTTCGGAGTCTATGGGCCTCTCGGCCTATAGCAGTTAAATCCTATTTTTCTATTGGCTCTTACAAGGTGTTCGACAAGTGGGAGAATGTTGGGAATTAAGGTGTGTCAACCTTGGTAATTCCTTGCATTTATTATGTTTGTATTTATTAATTAATTGCCTATGTTGTAAGTATTTGTAAATTCCATATTATCATATTGTGGGATGTGGCACGGTGATGTGTCGATCCTACATGGAATATGACAACTTGTAATTTTATCCTCACATGAGGAGATAGGCATCCCACTTTGTGGTAGGAACATTTTGCCATGTGTCGGCATCTTCCATGTTGTGTAAGGGAATATTGATCGAAACGGTTATGACGGATTCCTATGACAGAATCTATGACATGTAAGAGTCAGAAATAGAAGTTTGTAAGATAGGTAAGGACATGTGTCATGAAGCATCTTTGAATAAGGCATATTTGGGTGCCCCAAGGTGGAATATGACATGTTGTAAGAGAAAATGCTATTTATAGCATGTGTATGACAAATTCTCTTACAACTGTAAGTTGTAACCATTATGGCAAATTCTATGACGGTCGTCAGTGTCGTAAGAGCATCTGTCATAGCCCATTTGGAAATAGGTGACCTCTTTGGGATGGGAGTTGTGGAAAAGTGTCAAGCACATTCTACAATGTTGACCAAGTGTCCTTAGGCATGGGTTTTGGTCCATGAAGCCATGTTGGACGCCCATCCCAAGATAGGTCCAATATTGCCTTGTATTTTCTATATAAATAGGTGCTTGGAGATGGAGTTTGTATCACAGGTTGCAGGTAATGTTATGCTACCAGATTGACTCCAGACACGAGTGTCGAAGACCATTGAAGCTTGCATTGCAAGTGTATTGTAAATAACTTTCAAATTTTTTAATACATTGTGTAGGTTTCTGAGTGTGGGGTTTTTCACCTGATAAGGGTTTTCCCCACCGTATATCTTTGTCTCTCTTCTTCTGTCTTCTTTCTGGTTTTTGTGTATTGCTGTAATAACTCTGTTAGATGTTGTATGTTTCTATAGTGATAAGGATTAAATTGAATTTGTATAGCTCTCCCCTCATTAGATTAGTGTAGGAAGCGATTTCTACACACCTAGCTTCCTTTCAGAAGCAAACAAAGATGAGCTGAGCTCTAGGAATGGCCTTTCTGAACAATTAAGATAGTAGGGCCCCCTCACTCCTTCAAAGAACCCTAGGGAAGGCTATAGTTACATTTTTCTTGATCTTTTAACATAACTTGTCACATAGATAAAAAATTTATAATGCAAATTTTACAAGTAAATGGCTATATAAATATTTTAAATAAGGTTTTTACCTTTGTAAAAGTATTTTACAACACAAGGATTGGGTTCATCAATATAACACAATCCTATTAAATAAAAAATACTACAAAATTAAAAAACATAACATGAAAATTTTAATATACATATATTATTTTAGGAAGAACACAAATTATATGCATATAGAGATTTTATATTTACTATTTTTTTCTCTAAAATTAATTAATATAGAGATTTAATATATTCATTTTAAATATTCTTCAAAATTATATCAATAATTCAATAGAAATCCTACAAATTATAACTCTAAGTATATTGACCGTGGGGCATAGACTAGATGATTAAGCCATTGAAAGGCACTGATAAATTTGGTCGCAAGTTCGAATCGTCAACTTAAACTACTACATAGCCATTCTTGAGACATCTTTTCTTCCTTTAAATGATGTATGAAGACTCTATTATACTAGGCAGTCTATGATCGAAACAAAAGTTTTGAAATAGTGTGCATGAAAATGCACAACACCTTGACATTGTCAACTAACTACTAGGGGCTATGAGGCCCATAGACTCACTAGACCACTGAATCATCTCTATGCTCATGGGATTCATTAATGCATCTACAACTTTCACCAAAGTATCAACCTTCACCACCATCACCCTCCCATCATCTACCATGTCATGAAGAAAATGGTACTAGAAATCTATGTCCTTTTTCGTTCTATGAAAGGTTAGGTTCTTTACTAGACATATTGTACTTTGACTGACACAAATAACTCTGGTATCTCACTGACTCATCCCCACATTTGAACACAATCTTTTAAGCCATATGGCTTCCTTACATGCATGCATAGCTACCATGTACTCAGTCTTTGTAGTGGACAAAGTGACCACATACTACCACTTTCTCATCCAACTCATAGCACCACCAAGTAAATTAAAAACATAACCATTAGTGGGTCTTCTACTTTTGAGATCACCTACCTAATCTAAATACACAAATGCATGAATATCTGATGAGTTTTGGCCCCCTGTAGAATCACAATGATAATAAATAAACTACTTGGAGGTACCCTGCAAATATTTGAAGACCCTTTTAACTACATTCTAATGATCTCATCCAAGATTAACCATGAATTAGCTAAGAAATCCCATTGCTTCGGCAATGTCTAGTCTTGTATGGACCATAGCATACTTCAAACTCCCAAAAATACTATCATAAGGTATTTAAGCCATGTTGTCCATCTCAATAGGTGTAGATGGACACTACTCTAAATATAACTTTATTCCTATTGAAATAAGAACACTCAAAGGCATGCATTAAAAATAACATGTTAAATATCTCAAACATTGATTTCACATATTTGCTTTGGCACAACTAAATCTTTCTATTCAAATTCTCTCTTCTAGTGTCCATGCCTAGAATGTACTTGGCTACCTCCAAGTGGGTAAGTGCACAAAGATGAGGGACCAAAAGGGGGTCTTAAGATGCCACTTTTTTTCTCAAATCAGGAAATTGTAAGCACAAAAATCATGCACATCCTACACGAGGACCCCTATGATGATTCAAATCCTTGTCACGTACATGTAAGCATGAAATAATGTACTTTAAGTAGCAAACCTCTTGATGACATGCCCTCTTGCTTGTCTTGTGTTGTTTTCTTCTTTGTCGATTTCTCTCTCCCCATTTGCGACACTTTTTGACACTTGTTGACTTGCATTTTATGAGCTTTCGACATTGCTCCTAAGCCTTGTGAGTGTTTTGTAGGTGATTTTTCACCTCTCCCCTATGTTTTTCATCTTGTACACCTCCTAGAAGCCTTCTAGAGGTCTCCCTATCCATCTCCCACTTTCATTTTTCATTTTTTCCTAACCAATCCAAATCTCCCCTGAGAGATCCTGTAGGTGCAAGTGGAGATTTGGATTCTTACACATGACTAACCTATTTCAGGAGGAAGAACCCCTCCTTTTCTTCTCTTCTCTCATCTCCCAACCTATTTTTCTGCATCAGACCTTGTCTAGTCCGGATCTCCCCCGGGCAACCCATGGTCGCCTAGGGACAACCTTACTAGCAAAAGGGGCAACCCTGCCATTTTTCTAGCTGTGGAAAAACTCAAGTTTCTCACTCGTTTTTGCTTCGTTTTCACCTGTTTTTCTTCCAGTTTGCATGGTTTTTGATGTCTAATATAGAGTTAACTATTTCATGCACCCACACATCCATAATTAACTCTATTTGATCTCAAATTAACTCTTCAATCAATCTCATGCATTCCCTCATCTCCATTTCTTCTTCGGTGATAAGCTATCTTTACTTCATCACTCTCTTATCAATTGAGTTCATTGGGTAATCAATCTAGTGAACTCCCCAATCAATCCTTGTTAACTCATCAATCAAATGAGTTAACTTCTCAATCAATCCCATTCCTCAAACCTATAAATACACCCCTCCCTCAAGCACAAAGGGATGCAAATTCATTGTGCACACAGCTCTTGCCAGTTTTTGCTCTCCAACTTAGCATTCAAATGCTCTTACAGGATAAAGGTGCATTTTGCTTTATTTGTTCAATCAAGCAACATTACGCTGCTTCATTCTATGCCACTATGCTCAACCAAATCTCTCATTGAGCTCATACAAGCTTCATCAAAGATTCTTTTTGCTTCTTTGTGTCATTTTGTCGTCAAGAGGATGTCCCGCTGCTTCAAAAGGACTCGAGGTTGCCATTATCAAGGATTTCTGAGGGTAGTGGAGTCACACAAATCTTTGTTTCTCTCAGGTTCCTTCATTGTTTTGTTCAATTTAATAGTAAGTAGAAAACCAAATTTTCTCTTGGGAACAGTAAAACATTGTTTTTTCCTTGATAATTAGGTCTTGCATGTTAGATTAGTTGCTTTCATATTTCTAGATCTAGATTATTAGAAGCATTTTCCTTTCCTAGATTAGATTACTTCTAAATCATTGAAAACATAAAAAAAATAGGTTAAATTTGCATTAGAAAAGTCATTAGATTGCATACATATTTCCTTTTCATAGATTAAAAGCACTTTTCATTTCCAAAAACTAAAAAAACATTAAAAAATATTTTGCATATCATTTAGTTTGCATGCATATAGAAACCCTAGAATAGAAAAAATAGCAAACCCTCGATACCATCACGAGGTAACCATAGTTAAATGATGCAAACAAACCCTTGATACCATCATGAGGTAAAAACAAGTCAAAACAAAGTCAAACCCTAGGTCAACTAAACCCAAACCCTAGATCTAGTTAAGGCTAGCAATCACACAACTACCTCCATCCTGATTCACGAATATGCTTAGGAGTGAGAGAAGAGTAGGTGAGGGCTATCCATGATGAGATCCAAGAGATCCATCCAAGACCACAACAAGAAACATTTTTTCTACCACAAGGAGACCCATTTGTCCTCTTATTGTTAGAAGAAACTAGACAATGCCAGATACAACAAGAACTCGTTCAATGCATACAAAGACAAGAGGACATAAATGAACATAATCATTTACCCACACAGAGGTGGAATTTAAGAAACCCCAACAGAAGAATAGAAACTAGTGACCCTTTGGGTCATAGGGTTATCTTAACTACAACTTCAATCAAATGAAACATTCAACTTGGCACACAACAACAAAGGCCGCAGTACTTGTCGACCCCTCTCTGTGAAGTCCAACTCTCCAATGATCTAGACCCCCATCATGTCTTGCCTCCTCTCGACTAGCTACTTCCACATGAGCAAGAGTGATGTGGTGGATCACCCTGTGGCAAGGAGGGAAGGTGTTAGGGTTAGCTGGTAGAAGATATCAATTAAATGCAAATAAAGATTAAACAGACTTGAATGGAAATACATAGAAATAATAACAGTGAGAGACAAGTTTTAACGTGGTTCACCCAAACTTGGGCTACATCCACCAAATAGAGAGTCCAGTATTATTATCCAGTAAATCAAACTAATTACAAGCAGCAATCCTTGCAACTCAATACCGCTGCATATCCTACAATACAATATCCACAGAAACCCTAACCCTTAGCCACTTTTATCAAGCTTATGTCAGTTACAAAAATAGGTTTTTTTTTTATGTTGGCAAAATAGAAAAATAACTCCTGACGCCTTAATAAAATAATAGGAAATTTTTGCTTTAGGGGCACTACCCCCGAGCCCCCAGCAACCCCCGTTGAGGGTATTGCCCCTAGACCCCCACTGTGGGCTCTGCCCCTGGGCCCTTGCCAAGGGGATAAGCCACCCGGGCCCCACAGGAGGGGATCTGCCCCCCTGTACTCCCCCATTAAATAATTTTGGGGGAAATTGCACCGATAAAAGTGGGGTAAATTTAACCTCTGAGTCTGATTAGGCTCCATATAACAACAATCTCCCACTTGGAGACTGATCATAACACTGCTGACCCTATAGCTCCCACTGGAAATAAGTACCCTGGACTTTGCTGTTATGTTTTTGTTGTTTTTAGTCTAGAAGACCAATCGAAGCTAAAGAGGAGCTCAAATTCTCCCTTGTCACTGCCTTTGTAAACATATCCACTAGATTTTCATCTATATGTATCTTTTTCAGCCGTAACTGTCCATCATCCAACACTGACCGAATAAAGTGATACCTCAACTATATGTGTTTGGTCTTTGAATGTAAGGTAGAATTCTTTGCAAGATGTATGACACTCTGGCTGTCCATAAACAAATAACTGTTAACCTTTTGTTTGCCCAATTCTTCCATGAAAGATTACAACCATATCATCTCCTTGCTTGCCTCTATTGCAGCTACATATTCTACCTCTGTGGTGGATAAAGCAACCACCTTTTGCACCCTAGAAATCCAACTCATCGCTGTCCCACCTACAGTAGAGACATAACCTGTAGTGCTCCACTTGGTATCAATATCCCCTACCAAATTTGAGTCTACATAACCTACTAAATCAATATTAGAGCCTCCAAAACATAAATGTTTATTGGATGTACCTCTCAAATATCTAAGAATTCATTTTACTGCATTCCAATGCTCCAATCCGAGAAGACTCATATACCTGATTACGACTCCTACAACATGTACAATATCTGGTCTCGTGCATACCATGATGTACATTAAACTTCCTACAACTGAAGCATATGGTACCTTGGACATTTTGTCTTCCTCCTCTTGTGTCTTTGGACACATCACTTAGTCAATTTTAAATGACTAGGCAAAGGTGTGCTGACAACTTTTGCATTTTCCATATGAAATCTCTACAACACCTTTTCAACATAATCAGCCTAAGATAGAGTCAATTTTCTATTCTTCCTATCTCTGCAAATTTTCATACCAAGGATTTGTTTTGCTTCTCCCAAATCCTTCATAGCAAATGACTGTGCTAATTGTTGTTTTAACTCTCTTATGTGATCTATGTTAGACCTCGCTACAAGCATGTCATCAACATATAAACATAAAATAATGTAGCTGTCATTATCCAACCTCTTAAAATAAACTCAATGGTAATAATTACACTGGCTGTAGCCTTTCTCAGTCATAAACTATCAAATTTCAAATACCATTGCTGAGGTGCTTGTTTTAGGCCATACAAACTCTTCTTCAATCTGCACACCAATTTCTCCTTATTTTTGACCTCAAATCCTTGGGGCTATTCCATATATATCTCCTCCTCCAAATCACCATGGAGAAAGGTAGTTTTCACATCTAGCTATTTCAAATGCAAATCTTCAGCAGCCACAATACTTAAAATAGTATGAATAGAAGTCATCTTAACAACCAGAGAAAATATTTCATCAAAATCAATGCCCTTTTTTTTATGCAAATCCTTTTACAACTAACTTGGCTTTAAATCTTTTCTTACCTCCATCTTCCTCTTTTAGCCTATAAACCCATTTGTTTGGTAAAACTTTTTTATCTACATGCAACTTACATAATTCCCAAGTCTGATTTTTCAGCAAGGAGTCCATTTCTTCTTTCATTGCAAGCTCCTACTGAACCTGTGTATCCACCTGCATAGCTCCATCATACCCTTCCAGTTCACCAGCATCTGTTAACAAGATAGAATACAAAGAGGGAGAAAACCTTTTAGGAGGTCTACTTAGCCTTTTTGACTGTCTAACATTCATTGGAGTTTGTGGTATTTCTAGTTGCTGTTGCAGAGCAGGAGGAACCACTGGAACATCACTATTTGGAGTATCATCCAGCACCACATAATCCTTTTCTTTCTTCTCATGCTGCTGCAACTGATCTTTGTACAACACCTTCTCATTGAATATAACATCCCTTCTTCTCACAATTTTTTGATTTTTAAAATCCCAAAGCCTATAACCAAATTCATCAATGCCATATCCAACGAAAATATATTTTTTTAATTTTGCATCCAGCTTGGTTCTATTTTCAAAATCTCCATGTGCAAATGCTTCACATCCGAAGGTTTTGAGAAAAGAATAACTCACCTTCTTACCTGTCCGTACTTCCTCTGGAATACCATAACCCAAAGGAACTGAAGGACCTCTATTAATTAAATATACAGAGGTGTTGACAGCCTCTGCCCACATGTTTAAAGGTAGCCCAGCATGCAATCTCATGGTCCTTGCATGCTCCATTATTGTTATATTCATGTGTTCAGCCACTCCATTTTCCTGTGGAGTCCCTGGAACCATTTTCTTCCTATGAATTCCATTAAAAGAACAATAATCCTCAAATTTTTTGCTGCAATGCTCACCACCATTATTAGATCTGAGACATTTTAATCTTTTACCCGTCTCATTCTCAACCAAGCTTCTCTATTTCTTAAATGTTTCAAATACATTAGATTTCTACCTAAGGAAATAAATCCATACCTTCCTAGTTGAATCATCTATGAATGTAACATAATACCGAGAGCCATCGAGAGAAGATACCTGAGTTGGTCCCCATACATTTGTATGCACAAGCTCCAACTTTTCATCTTTCTTTTGCTTCCCATCCTTGAGAAAACTGACTCTCTTTTATTTTCCATACACAACTTTCACAAAAATCCATATTAATACATTTTAGATCTGGTAAAACTTTCTTAGAATAAAGTACCTTCATACCTTTTTCACTCATATGCCCAAGTCTGTTATGCCACAGTGTTGTCTAAGAACCTGCAACAACTGTTTCAGTCTCTTCCTGCAAACCTACAACAACTGTTCCTGAACCTGTTTGTTTTTTCTCTACAATAGCTAAAGTAGAAGGAATAATATAACTTGTACAAAGATATAAGGTGCCTACTTTCACACCTTTTGCTACTATTAAGGTACCTTTTGAAACCTTCTAATTTTTATCAGTAAATGTAACAATGCAACCTTCTTCAACTAGCTGCCCTGCTAAAATTAAATTCCTACTGAGCCTTGGAATGTACCTTACCTCTTGTAGTAGCCAATGATTCCTATTCTACAACTTAATCTTAATTCTTCCCTTTCCAACAATCTGATAGGGTTCGTTATCTCCCAAATAAAACAGCCTAAAATCCCCTTGGACAATCAAAAAAATAACTTCTATGGGGTGTAGCATGAAATGAGGCCCCTGGATCTAAAACCCATGAATCATCAACATTATCTAGGGAAAGAATCAAAGCATCATATTCAGATTTATTACTTACCACATTTGCCTCCTTATTGCCTTCTTGTTTATCTCCTTCTTTATTCTTCCAAGACCAACAATCTTTCTTCAGATGACCTGGTTTCCCATAGTACCAACAATCCTTCTATCCTTTGGATTAGGATCTCTTGTCCTCTGATTTTTCTCGTGACTTCCCATGACCTCCAGAACCTTTTCCTCTCTCCTTTGATCTGCCCCTGCTTTATGCATTCAAAACACTGCCTGATGTGGATCCACCTGAGATTTTCCTACGAATTTCCTCACTCAGAATAACACCAACAACATCATCAATTTTCAGGGTATTTGAACCAGAAATAGAGTTACTAACCGCCATTACCAAACTATCCCAACTTTCAGGCAAAGAACATAATATCAGGAAAGCTCTAACTTCATCAAATTTTCCATTTACAGAAGTCAATTGACTGGTAATCGTATTAAATTTGTTTAAATGATCTGTCACAGATCCACCTTCAATCATTTTCAGATTAAACAAATGCTTCATGAGAAATACCTTATTTGAGGCTGAGGGTTTTTCATACAATTTAGCCAAAGCTTTCATCAGACCATCTGTTGTCTTCGCTTCCATTATATTGAATGCCACCGATGGTGCTAGGCATAACTGAATGGTTCCTAGTGCCTTTCTGTCCAGAAGATTCCAATCCTCATTAGTCATTGCTGCCAGTTTCTTGGATACTCCTTCCAACAGCCTCCATAAACCCTTTTGATAGAGATAATCCTCCATCTGCATCTTCCATAACTAATAGTTCTGCCCTTTAAGTTTATCAACCTTCAATTTACCCTCATCTGCCATTGTTCCCACTCAACCGTGAGACTCCCACTCAACCATGAGACCTTCCTACAGATGATAATTGAACACAACCTGCTCTGATACCACTTGTTAGGGTTAGTCAGCAGAAGATATCAATTAAATGCAAATAAAGATTAAACAGAGGAATGTAAATACACAGAAATAATAACAGTGAGAGAGAAGTTTTAACACGGTTTACCCAAACTCGGGCTACATCCACCAAACAAAGAGTCCAATATTATTATCCAGTAAATAAAACCGATTACAACTAGTAATCCCTGCAACTCAATACCGCTGCAAATGCTACAATACAATATCCACGGAAACCCTAAACCTAAACCACTTTTATCAAGCTTATGTCGGTTACAAAAATAGGGTTTTTTTTTTATGTAGGCAAAATAGAAAAATAACTCCAAACACCTTAATAAAATAATAGGAAATTTTTGCTTCAGGGGCGCTGCCCTCGAGCCCCCAGCAGCCCCCGGGCCCCAGTTGAGGGGATAACTCCCCTCGGGCCCCGCAAGAGGGGCTCTGCCCCCCCTGCACTCCCTTGTTAAATAATTTGGGGGGAAACCACGCTAATAAAAGTGGGGTAAATTTAACCTTTGAGTTTGATTAGGCTCCATATAACAACAGAACGGTCCATGTACATGCTAAAATTTGACCCAAGAGCCCCAGACAACTGGAGTCATGATTTTGAGCATACATATTTTGGTGAACCCGGCGTGAAAGGGAAAAGCCTCTTGGTTATGCTTTTGCATTCCCATTGCATGGATCTCATTTCCATCGTCATTCACATACGATGTCAGCTTCACCACATATTTTGGTGAACCCGACATGAAGAGCAAAGCCTCTTGGTTATGCTTTTTGCGTCCCATTACGTGGATCTCATTTCCATCATCATTCACATACGACGTCAGCTTCACCACATATTTTGGTGTTCCTAACGTGAATTAAAGAATCTCTTGGTTTTGTAGTTCGCACTTTAAGCATCTCAAAATAGTTAACAAAAACTTGGAAACATATTCACACCATTCTACATATCCACTTTCGCCACTTTAGCTTCTATCACTTATGCCATAATCTATTCCATTTATTCTATGTCATCTATGGCACCCCTGAATATGACAAAACTAGACGTAAACCAAGGGAACATTCCCTCAAGAGAACTAGAAACTCCCTTATTTGATAGGTATGTGTCGCCGCATCCTGATGCACCAATTACCGACTGTTATGACTACAAAGATTTTGATTATGAACAAGATCAAAGAGAATCCAGGCATTCTCTATCTTTTAACAACCTAGCTTGGGAAAACAACCTGGCCATACCAAATGCACCACATAAAGCAAGAAGGATAAGGTCAGAGATACACCAACCCAAACAACCTTCCACAAGTACATCGAGTACTCATCTTGATGAGGAAGTTAAATGGTTAGAAAAACATCTGCAAGAAGCCAAAGATGCTCAAGAGGCATTGAGGATTGCCTTGCGAGAGGAACAAAGGTAAAATGCTACACGTGAAGAAGCATATCACCATGAAAATGCTCGACATGTAGAAATGAAGAAACACCTAGAGATGCTACTCCTGTAGATCTAATCGCAACTCTAGTACAGAGAATTAGAAAATTGGAAGCGGAGCAAGCTACTCTAGAAAGAAGACAACAGTCCCATGAACAGGATGAGGGGGCATTGCAAAATCCCCCTACCTCAATTATTTTCGCGGAATGCTAGCAATGACACATGTCTGAATGGGAATCCTCCTATTCATAATAATCAAACAAATCCAACAATGGGTTATCAAAACCCACCTACAGGGTTATTACTATCAACCCTGCAATCTCAAAGTGCCTTTCTAGGAACATATCTTGAGTATTTGAAAGAACCTTTGGACCAAAATATAAGAAGTGTGCAACTACTGCGACCATTTCCAGATCTCTTGAAGTTCAAAGGAGAAGGAGATCCGAACTCACACATTAAAGCCTACACCACAGCCATAAGAGAACTCCTCCCTTGGGATGGGGTTGTAGTAAAAATCTTTCCAAAAACTCTAGAAGACATCACTTTAGATTGGAATTATCGTCTCCTAGAAGCTTCAATCCATTCATTTAGACAATTAATCAGAGAGTTTGTCATGGCATTCGACATGAACAAACTTGTTAAAACAAGGATCAGAGAGTTCCTCACAATGAAACAAGAGCCAAACAAATCTGTAGCCCACTTTGTCACCTGATGGAGGCAAGTCCTCTATTCTGTGACTAGTGCTCCGAACATGGACCATTAAGAACTGTGCGATCTCTTTTTGCATGCCCTTAACAAGGATATGAGAGAAGATGTTCAAAAATTGCCATATAAATCCTAAGAAGAAGCATTAGAAAGTGCTTTGAGGATTGACCAAGCCTCTATCGATAGTGGTCGAAAGACTTACGACACCAAAGGAAAACTTTGAACATCCAAAGGAACATAAAAGACTACATCCAATGTACCCCAAGAGAAGGATGTCAATGTCATAAAAAACAATCCTAGTAATGACAAATGGCAACAAAAATGAAATCAAGGATCAAACCAACCTTCATACAACCCCAATACTTATAGTTGGTTCCACGGGACAAAGGGTCATGAAACAAAGACTTGTTATGGATACAATAAAGCTATCTCCAAACTTACTCTGGATCAACAAAATAACTTCCTTAAACTTCTCCAATCCCAGAGAAAGGAGAAGGAACCTCAAATTGAGAAAGGGAAGCCATATCAAAACAATTCCAATCACATAGAATCAAGCTAAGAAGAGTTTGTGATCCATGAGGAAGAACAAATAGATTAAACAGAAAACATCTTCTCACAAGTAATAAAATTGTTGAGAGCCTCTCCCTCACATCGTAAGACATTTCTGGAAGTGCTGGAAGTAGGATGTTCCACACAAGAGGAATTGCCTCCTCTTACATTTGATGTTTCAAAACTACCCCAAAGTGAAAGAAGTAAGAAAAAGGATTCACCTCTATACATACAAATGCAAGTCAAAGAGGTCACTATAAAAAGAGTAGTGGTGGACGAAGGATCGACAGTCAACCTTTTGCCAATGTCCTTTCTATGAAGGATGGGATACAACAAAATAGGAATCAAGCAACAAACTGGCACATTAAGGATTTATGACGTCATGACATCCAAATAGTTGGAAAAATTAGCCTACCACTCACTTTGATGGGTAAAACCATATCTACGGATTTCTATGTTATCAACCAATTTAAACTAATTACAATATGATCCTTGGGAGGCCTTGGATTCATGCCATGAAGGCCATTACTTCCACTCTATTCCAAGAGATACATTTCCATCATCTGGGAAAGGTCACCATCATCAAAGTAGACCCTGATCCTTTCAGTATCTATAGAAAGGAGCAGGAACAAAAAGACAAGAAGTTGAAAATGCAAGAAAAATAGAAAGATGAAACTCAGGGTGTTCAAATGAATGCAAGCACTCACAACATATCCTATCAAATAATGGATGATCTTAGGGAATTCCCCTTTGATCCGCATACCACTAAATCCCATGCACCGTTCAGCTTAGCAGCCATTCCATGTATCAATGAATGGGATATCAAAAACCTTTTGGTTGGAACAATTGAAATCATCGAAGAAGGAGATGAAAAAGAAGAAAAATGAACTTCCACTTATGAGTTTGTAGAAATATCTCATTCACAAAACCATGAAAGTGTGTGGACCCTACATTTTGACGGAGCTAGTTGCAAAACAGGGGCAGGAACAAGGATAATCTTGACATCT
The DNA here is from genome assembly GCA_027924645.1 of Cunninghamia lanceolata. Taxonomy (NCBI): domain Eukaryota; kingdom Viridiplantae; phylum Streptophyta; class Pinopsida; order Cupressales; family Cupressaceae; genus Cunninghamia; species Cunninghamia lanceolata. Next base: position 231,975 of record BSBN01001378.1, read on the forward strand.
CTCGAGGGGAAAGTCCCCCCTTCGCCTTCAGACTAGACTTCTTTTGCACCAATAACATCGCTGAGTATGAAGCCCTATCCCTAGGAATCATGCTAGCCATGAGAATGGGAGTCAAGAAAATCTCTACCTTTGGAGATTCTTAGTTGATAGTCAATCAGGTTGCCAAAAATTTTGAAACAAAGTCAGAATGATTGCGAACTTATAAATAAACCATCAGGAAGTTGGTTCAGTTCTTTGATTTCTTCTCCATCAAAGCCATACCCAGGGAAGAAAATCAAGTGGCTGACTCAATGGCCACGTCAACCGCATTGTTTTCGCCACATGGTCAATTGCAAAATTCAAAATATATTGTCTCAGTACATGGAAATCCATTATTGGAAAGTGAAGAATTACCAAGTATTCTAAATTATGCCATGGGTCAAGAAGAGAGACCAACTTGAGATTATGCCAAGAACGAAGAAGCCATCTTGGAATATCTACATGCTTATGACGGACTTCCAAGAGTGCACCACAAAAAAGGATACATGCTCCTCCTGCATCCAGAAGACTATTTTGGGAATGAGAAAGAAATCCTTCAGATTGAAGCAAACTCAGATTTACCACTTGCCCCTCAAAAGTTTTGAGGAAGGACACCCATCCCTAATTGGACATACAATCGACATCAATGTTGGAACACTTGAAAAACATAGGATGTTAAAACTAGGAGGAGAACTAAATGATGAAGAATTGTAGGAGTACACAGAGTTCCTCATTGAATATTCTGATATATTCGCATGGGCATATTTAGACATGCTAGGGTTAGATCCAAAAGTGGTGGTACATAATTTAGTGACAAAGCCAGATGCAAAACCCGTGAAACAGAAACCAAGGCCCATAAATCCACAAGTAGCTGAAATGGTGAAGGAAGAACTAAAAAAATTGTTAAACGTCAGTTTCATCAAACCAGTGGATTATTTGAATTGGGTGTCAAACATTGTCCTAGTTTTGAAGAAAAATGGGAAAATTTGGATATGTCTCAATTTTAGAGACATCAATTAAGCTTGCTCAAAGGATGATTTTCCTTTACCATCCATCGATCAAATTGTCGATTCAACGGCAGGATATGAGGCCCTTTTCCTCATCGTTGGATTTTCAGGATACAACCAGATCAAAATCGCAAAAGTTGATCAAAACAAAACAACATTCACTACCCCCTGGGGGACTTTCTTCTATGTAGTCATGCCATTCAGATTGAAGAACGCAGGAGCCACCTACCAGAGGGTGATGACACATATCTTTCACGATTACATCCACAAGATAGTTGAAACATATGTGTACGACCTTATGGCTAAATTAGAACAAAGGTCAAAAACATGTGGTGGACCTTCGTAAAATCTTCAATAGGCTTCGAGAGTATAAAGTAAGGCTGAACCCTGAAAAATGTGTTTTTGGAGTCACGACAGGAAAGTTGTTGGGATTCATTGTCTCACGAAGAGGCATAGATGTCAACCCAGCTAAGGTCAAAGCAGTCTTAAATGCAAACCCACCAACAAGTGAGAGAGTAGTAAGAGCCTTTTTGGGACAGTTGGGTGTGATCAGACGATTCATACCAGACATGACTTTCAAAATTCATCCAATCAATCAGTTATTAAAAAAACAAGTTGGCATTACTTGGACGATGTACTGTCAAAACACATCTGAGCAAGTGAAGAGATTCCTGCTCACCCCACCCACACTAATGCCACTAAAACATGACAAGCCCATCATCTTATACTTCAAAGAAACCGATGTCTCTGTAGCATGCATGCTAGCTCAAGAAGATGAAGGTGGAAGAGAAAGAGCCATCTATTTCATAAGTCGAACCTTGTTGGAATATGAAAAGAACTATACCCAAGCTGAAAAAGAATGTCTTGCCATAGTCTTTGCAACCCGAAGGCTATGACATTACATGTTGAATCAAGAAACTAAGGTTATGATACAATTAGAACAATTGAAGACTTTCTTAAATCAACCCATGCTCTCAAGAAGGGTTGGCCGATTCATTACTTTAATGAGTGAGTTTGAGCTAACCTACATCAACCAAAAAGTAGTCAAGGGACAAATAATAGCAGATTGGTTAGCAGATAACCCGGTTCCCCAAGAGGAACCCGTAAATGAAGATTTCCTTGATTTAGAGATTTGTGTGGTTGATCTCGAGAAGTATGTAGCCTCATACTGGTATAGAGATATTGTGAACTATCTTGCAAACAAGACTTACCTAGAAAACATGACCCCTTTGGGAAAAAGACGATTACACATCCTCACTGTAAGATATGTTGTAATAGATGATGTGCTCTATCGGAGGGCCCTGGACGGAATGTTGCTTCGATGCATTGACAAAGAAGCACGAAAGATATTAGAAGAGTGTCATAGTAGAATCTGTGGAGGACATTTTGGTGGTCACGCCACGACAAGAAAAATTCACAGAATGGGATACTTCTAGCCCTGTTTACAAGGGGATACGATTAAGTTCGTAAAGAGATGTCCAAAGTGTCAGGCTTATGCTCATGTTCACCACACACCAACAATAATGGGTTACACTTTTTGGCCAAACTTGACATTGAAATCAATATTTTGAACTAAATCTTCACGTTCTGACACCTATAGCCGCTAATCCATTATGAATTTGAAGATGATGTGAACTAGTGATTTGTGAGATTTTGTTTGTAGATTCCAAATATATTTTTTTTAAAAAAATTGGAGTTAAATTGTAAAAGTTTTTAGATCTCCTTTGGTAACTTGTTTTTAATAGTAAACAACATTTTTTTAAAGTGATGTGTATTCCGTAGCACATAACTTTTTTTCTACAAAGGATAAAATTCTGATTCTTTTTAATTTAGATTGGTAACATTGATATACAATGTATGCATTTGGTTTCATAATATTTTTTTCAATTGATATTTTTTAATTAATTTTTGAAGTTAAACCAATTATAATTTAGACATAGGTGTATTTCGTAAAATATAACATTTTCTGTATGTATCGAAATTCAATTTTTTTTCTTTTGTTGAAACAAGGACATCAATACCTAGTGTATAGATATTTTTTAGAAATTTTTTTTAGTTATTTACTAATTTTCTATGTGTGTAGAATAGAGAACTTGATGTTTAGTAAAAACATACATTCACAAGAAATAAAAAAATAAATATAATAATCAAATTAAATATATTTAAAATTATATTTTTTGGGAAGATTCTAATAAGGACTACATACTTACAAAGCATAAATTTTAAATGAATTCATTTGATCCCTCAAAATATAAATCAAAAGTGGTTTTTTATCAGCATTTTGATAGGTGTAGAGGAGACTCCATTATAGGTATGGTTTAAAACTAGCGGGGTTCTATCCAAGGGGGTTTGAATCTAAGGGGGTTTGATCAAACCCTCTTCAATTAAAATCTTTTAAATGGAACCTTCCAAGGCTTAAATAATTATATTTTCTAAAAATATGTGATTTCAACAAAAATCAGGATGTCCCAGAAAGTGTAACCCATTATTGTGGCAACACTAAGATTTACAACCAATCGTTACCCCTTGGCCCTTTTCCACATGGGGATTAGATCTGGTAGGGAAGATATCTCCCCCATCAATGGATGGACATCTATTCATCATTACCATGACAGAATGCTTCACAAAATGGGTGGAGACCATGCCTCTCACCACAGTGTCAGGTGTTGTAATCGCTAAATTCATACTGAACCAAATCATTTGCTAGTTCAAAATTCCCCAAGTGATAGTAACAGACAATGCCTCGTCATTCAAAAATCCATAAGAGAGATATGTGAGAGATTTCACATCAATCACAACTCTCCCTGATTCTACTATCCTCAAGGGAATGGACAAGTAGAAGCTACCAACAAGACTCTAAAAGTGATACTAGTCAAAATTGTGAAAGATTCTAAGAGAGATTGGCATTTATAGTTATACCCAGCTCTATGGGCATAGAGAACAAGCGTTACGAATTCAATTGGAACCACCCCTTACACCCTCACTTTTGGGTCAGAGGCGGTATTACCATTGGAAGTAGAATTGCCTAGCCTGAGAGTATCATTACAAGGATTATTGGACAATGAAGAGTATAGAGCAGTAAGGTTGGCTGAATTAGAAATGATGGATGAAACACACTTGAGAGCTATTTAAAGATATGATTCTTATCTAGCAAGAATGAAAAAGCTATATAACAAAAAGGTCATCCCAAGACCCTCTCAAGTGGGAGATTTGGTGCTCAGGATAGACAATTTGATAGATAAAAGAGTGGGTGAAGGACAAAAATTTAGACCCAATTGGATAGGTCCTTACATGGTCAAAGAAGACATCAGAAATAGTGCCTATCTCTTGTGCACCATGGAGGGAGAGTAATTTGGAGAAACAGTCAATGCCTTTCACCTCAAGAAATATTATGTCTAAAACACCAAAAAAAACAAAAAAAAAACATAAAAATTATAAAAAAAATGTCAAAAACAATTTGTTTCTTGCATTTCAGTATCATTCTGTTCATCTTGCATCACTGTTAGTGACTTGATCTTGTACTATTTTCTTTTTAGTAAGGAGTCTAATATTGTCTAGATATACGTCATCCTTTCAGGACCTAGAGATTCCCCACTTTCACAATCGCCATTGTCCCCCTTCATTCCCAATGATTCTAATCAAAGCCTAGCTCTTAGCATTATACTAATCCTAGTCTTATGAGTCAAGATGTTGGGTCTAAACAAAGTCAGTATTCAAACCTATAGTGTTCAAAGGAAGCTTGCAAGTAGACCTTCCCAATTCTTCCATAGTATTAGAGAAGTCCAACCAGATTACAAAAACTTTAGGTGGTGCTCAACCCCTTATCTTTCTTGGCCAAAAAATGTTAGGAAGATCAAAACTCTGAAGGAAGCAATCTAAAATTTGAGTGAATAAAAAAATGAGTGATCAAAATAAGAGTGTCAAAAAGTGAGAATTGAGAGATCAAAGAATTGCATATCAAAGTTCCAAAAAGCATTCATTTCTTGAAAAGTCAAAAATCCAATAAATGAGAAAAAATCAACTAAGGAAAATACAAAAAAAAGTGAAAAGAAAAAAAAGAGAGATACAAAAAAAGAGTGAAAGAGAGAAGATTGATGAATGCCCATACTCTTGGGTGGAGATCAGTCTAAGCTCGAAGCTTCAAGGGTGACATTCTAACAGAGAAAGAAAGGTACAAAGCACACACACACACACTAATTGAGCAAAACCAAAGAGTCTAGTAGTCTCTAGGATCATCTTCTACCTAGGGACCCTTGTTCTTTTCTATTTATCCTTTACCCTGGGTCTACCTTGCTTTCCATCTATGATCTAAGTCTCGTGAATGCCTATAAAATTTTCTACTTGTCTAAGTTGAAAGCTTGTTAGCTTATTTCATCTAGATAAGGATCAATGTTTAGCCTTTCGTAAAGCCCAAAATAAAAAGTGCTCCATTTCATTCGTGCTCCCCACTTGATTTTCCCTAAATCCTATCTCACATCCTTGAATAGGTCTCTTATATCACAACAACTTGCAATCCCCTAAATTGAAAATTGTATTCAAGAGCAATCACATTGTTTGTCCCACATCGCATTCATGCCAAAAATCAGAAAAAGAGTCTCAAATCAATAAAGTTAAATGTCATATCTCATGACATTTAGTAGAAGTAAATGTCTCATTTTAGAATTCCTTGTGTTCTTGCATTATCATATCGTAAACTACATCTCATATATATATGCCAAAAAATTACAAAAATATGTCATTGTTATCATACTTGCATCGTTAAAAGAGTTGAAAAGGTCAAACATAATCAAAAGTTCCCAAACCTCAAAACATGCACAAGAAATGAGTACAAATCTGATAGGTGAAAACCATAAAAGGATAAACTTTCATAGATACATCTGAAGTTTACATATACAAGAGTATCAAAGAGCTAGGACAAAACACTTTCAAGAGAAGTAGAGGCTCCCCATGCAAGGGGGCACAATTTCAAGAAAGGAAGTCAAGGGCAATTCCCTCCAACAGAACCCTCAGGACTTCGGCTCCTCTGTCTACGAATACCACTTGTCACTCCATGAGACCTATGAGAGTGAGGTGCTTTGATGTGAGCATTTGACTCTGAAGGTCCTGCCATGCTAGCATCACGGTGTCTAACATTAAGGTGAGCCATCTCTCGAAGTACTTCATTCTCACCCTTAAGGGTGTCAACTTGGGTCTTCAACTCTGTATTCATCTATCATCCATGATAGACAGGAGCAAAAATGTCAGTGTGTCGCCCTGCAATAGGGGGCACACTAGGATCATCTAAAAGGTGATCACGAGTCATCCTAGTGAAGGGACAAGCTAATCCAACATTAATTTCATGAACAAAGTCCCTCCACTCTCTGACATTACCTGAAAGAGCAAATTGAAAGAAGAACAAGTCAGTTCCCCATGAAAAGAGGAAGGACAAAAGAGTACAAAAAGCAAATAGACTAAACTTACGTGGATCACTAGGCTGCCTATCAAGGTCAAATTGCTGCATCACCTGATCCGAATGAGAAGGTCGAGGAACCACAGGAGCACCTTCAGGGATATCAAGAGCATCATCTGAATCATCAAAATCCTCATCCTCGGGAAGGACCTCGTTTGACGAATCATCATCATCTAGAACATAGTCCTTGTTAGTAGACTCTGAGTCCACAGTCACAATGAGATATCTGGAAGGAGTCCCTCTCCCTCCTCTCTGTCCTTGTCTTGAAGATATAGTAATGAAGACTCTAGGAGTCAAAGGAGTTCAAATGACTATCCTTTGTCCAATCTCACCCATCTTCTGAATTGTCCTGTAGCATGTGGACACTGGGGGCAAGTCCTTAGGAATGGCCTCGCTAAACTATTGTGAAACATAATCAACCCTCGATGGGCCTCGACTAGACCATTACAGTCTAAATGCTCGGATACTCTGCGACAGTACTCCCTAACCTTACCATCATGGGCCTAGGATCCCTCCATGTCACGATAAGGATCAAAGATCATGTCCTCATTGGTAAGAGTAGCAACAGTGGGTAAAGAAGCATCAAAGTGGTGCAGGAGCACCTTCATAAATTGATGCTTCTATAGGAGTTTGTTGTTCTCAAAATCAGCTACGCTCGTTTTTGTAGACAACCCCACGAAACTTGTCCGTTTCGTGAATCTACACTCTAAGATCGCAAATCGAGAAAAGATTTTCTTGTTCTCGTGCGAGGTCAGTTGACATTTTAAAACTCGTTTGCGACGTTTCCTTGAATTAATTTCTCGATATTTGCGAGGAAAATTCAAGTCGTAAATTGGTTAGGGTATTAATTTTAGTCGTTTTTAAGTTTGTAAGTTTTTGACTCTTGATATGCAAGAGCGGCAAAATTTGCCGCTCTTACATATTACTTAAGCTTTTTTTTTTTGTTTTTGATGCGATGGCGGCAAAATTGGCCACTATTACATCGCTTTGAGTGCAAATGTGCGAGAGCGGCAAAATTCGCCGCCATCGCATATGTCTTTCATCGGAGTTACCAACATGTAACGACGGCCATTTTCGCCGACTTTGCATATTGGTTGATTCAATTGTCGTAGCAGCTGAAATTGCCGCCCGAACGAGATCTTTGGGATTCTGCCGTTGAGTGCCATTAATGGCCACTCGTGCCAGGCGTCTAAACTCCAGTTTTAGCCTTTTAAAAGCATTTTTCCTCTTGTCGCTCGTCATTCCTTGTTCACAAGTCTTTTGCGCGACTCACTCAACGTCCTCAACGCTTGCTTGATCACACCATTCCGATTCACCGACGGATCTATCCTTAGGGTTTCCACTTCAAGCACGGGTAAGTTTTACCTTTCATTCGTCGTTCTACCTTCCCTTTAAAGTTTATCATAGGTATCTCGCGTTTGATGTTTGTTTTTAGTTTTTATTTACGCTTTTCATTTTTGTTTATGGTCTGTGGTTTTCATTTTGTGTTGTCAACCCTAGGCTGCCCTAGGTTTTTGCCCTCAAATCCTTATGTTTTCTACTTCCCCGAACCCTGGCAGTATGCCATCGTTGTAGCATCGGCAGATTTCACCGAGCCTTCCTAAAAGCTACGCGACCCTAGCCAAGTGTCCAGTCGGTGGATTCCTCAGCCCTCGCACTCAAACCTGCTAACTTCACATTACAATGCAACAGCGGCAAAGTTTGCCGCCCAGACTTCACCTTACCATTCAAAGCAAAGTCGACGAAATTCGCCGTTCAGACGTGAATAGAACTTCCCCATGTGGTGTCGGCGAAATTTGCCGACAAAACATCAAAAAGATAAACCCTTGTGCAGTGTCGGCAAATTTCGCCGTCCAAACCTCCGCTTTTCTATTTTCCTGCATCGACGGCAAATTTTGCCGCTCCAACCATCTCACTCTTCTCTCAAACTGCAAAGGCGGCAAAATTCGCCGCCTATGCACAATACCAAAACCCTCATATGCGAGGGCGGCGAATTTTGCCGCCCGTACAAAAATATCTCAAATTTTCCTAACACTGGAAAATTCCTAATTTCATTTTCCCGAGCCCGCTTCTCCTCTGATTCTTGGCCAGCTTGCACTATAGCCCTTTTTCAAGCGCACTCCCATAGTCGTGATCGTCAACATGCAATTTCCCCAGATTGCCCATATTTTCCCTGATTGCATGATCATGATTTCTGTTGCAGTTTCTCTTGCGGAGCTCCATTCGACGTCAAACTTCTTCACGGTAAAAGTTCATCCAAATGACTAACTTGTCCCCGAAGAAGGCAAAAGCTATGAAGTACAAATATCAAGGTGTTTTCCCAATCACCTCAGTCCACTCTAATGTTGAAGATATTAGAGATACAGAGATTGGCCATGTTGATATGGCTGAGTTTGTAGAGAGAACCAAGTCGAGCAACCCCAGTGCTATGATGAGGAAGATAGTGGAAAGTAATATTCATCTGGTATCCTCCTTCCCAGTGGCAGCTCACAATACAGAATTTGTTCTTCAGTACGCCCATTTCTACAACAAAGATATCAGAGCTGTGGTGGACGCCAGTGGTAATGTAATAATCAGGTTGGATCCTGAGTTCATTGACAAGGTGTTCATGTGTCCTCCTGCAACAGAGGTGTTGAAGCTTGATTTCATCGAAGCTCAAAAGGAATATGACAAGAATCCAGAGAAGGCAAAGAAAGTAATCAACAACAAATGGTTGAAGATTGTGAGGTCAAGTTTGTCTAGATGGCCACGCAGCTTTCCTCGAAGTGATTTCGTGGAAGAAGTTGGTGACTTGATTACCCTCCTCAGTAGGATAAGTGGTTTGTCATCCTCTTCACAATTTCATGAATGGATGTATCCTTTCATTAAGGTTATACTCCAAGGCAAGCAGGTTATTTTCTGGGGAGAGCAAATCAGTAACGCTTTGCATGATCAGCTGACGAAGGTATCCACTACCTCAAAGTTCTTCATGACTTCCTACCTGGTATACATTGCAGCCTCCATGAGGATTTTTCCAGGATTGTCGTCAGAAGGGGATAGAAGAGTAGTCCCAGTATACCAGTACTATTCTCAGCTAACGCTGAAAGGTTCAATTCACCATTTCAGGAGAGTGAATGATGCATTCTTTGCTGTATTCTTGTGTCTTTTTAATCCCCAACTGGAGCAGAGAAGAATTTCAGATGAGGCGTGGACAGTGGTTAATGGTTTTGGTTGTATGTTTTTGCAATTTCCATCTTTCTCCTACTTAAGGGTTGGCTTTTTCCAAGGCTACCCTTATATGCTTCCAAGGTTTCCTTCAGATAGATTGGTCTTGATGGAGTTGTGCAGGCAAATGATTGTCATGCATAACAAACATATAGAACTCAAGAAGCCCGGATTCAGATTTCCTGTAGAAATCGGTAGATACTCAGTATTGACTGCCGCAAAGGCAAGAGCTATGGAGACAGAAATGCAGTTGGTCACCATGAAGCAATTCAAGAGGAGACCAAAGTTTGATTACCGAGGTGTAAAGGATAAAATCAAGAGGAAAACACAGTTCCATGAACCCATGGTGGAAGATGTCTGGATAGATTTGAGAACAGAGGAAGACATCAGGAAATTGGACTATAGCAGGCTGTCTCTAGAGCAAATTGAATACCTAGGACTTGCTGATATTCCAGAAGACCTTGTGGATGATGGCGAATTGGTTGATGCCAAGTATGAAGCAGAACAGATAGCTGGTACTCCTCTACCGCCAATCCAATGGTCCCAAAAGGAGCTGACTTCGCTAAGGAAGAGATTTGAACCCATATTGGCTAACACCAATAAGTGGCTTGAAGATAAGGGAATTACACTGAAGGAATTCCTCACTGGTACAGAAATTGAAGTACAAGAGCAGACTGGTAAGAGGGTTGAAAACAGAATGAAGAATAAGAGTGATGCTCCATCATCCTCGAAAACACATAAACCTAAAATCAGATTTGTGACAAAGAAAGCAAAAGTTGTTGAGAAGGAACCTGAAGCGAAAGATATGGAAGTTGAGGAGCCAGCGGCCGAGGATCCAACAACTGAAGAGCCAGCTACAGAAGAGATGGATGTCGAAGACAAGGATTCAGAGCAACAAGATAAAGAGGCTTTGTCTCCACAAGACAATACACCTGTTGCACCCCCTGTGCCTGCTTCCCCCATTATCATTCCTTCCTCTGAATCCCCCTCTCCTCCTAAAATAAGTTTTGATAATCCCCGAGGCACTTTTGAAAATATTCTCCATTCTTCTGATTCAATTCCTAGTTTGTCTTCTTCGTCATTTGATATAGGAGATACTTCTATGTTTGATCATTTTGTGATGAATACTGAGCAAGTTTCAAGTGCCAATGTAACAGGTGCGGTTTTTACCAACACCCCGCCTATTGTCTCTACCACCAGCACAAGTACAGTTCTAGTAACACCAGTGGTAGGAATGGACTCCAATGTGAATATTTCTCTGCTGCCGCCTTGGTTGTCAGCGTACACGCCAAAGAGAAAAAAGCAAGTCATCTCTCCAGATGATTTTGATTTCACTAAGCTGGCACCTGCAAAACCTAAGGCTCCGAAGAAACCAAAGATCCTTTCAAGGGTACTTGAAGAAAAGGGGCAAAAAGTTTTGGAGATAGCAAAACCCCCACAGGATGCAACTGTTGAAAATTTTGACATGAATGACTACTCAATTTCTAGGGTTGAATTGGGCAAAATCACACATGAAAGCGCTAAAAATGATATGCAGTCAGCCATGGACATCCTGATCCAGAAGTTTGACAGGGAAAAAGAAATGAAAGATTACTATAAGGCAAAGGCAGAACAGCTGACTGCAGTGGTAAGAAAGATCACTTTGAATTCAGAAGCAGTTATTCCAGAGGCCATATCTGTAGAAGACCCTGTCATCCTGAAAGCGGAAAAGACTCACCTCCGAGGGAAAGTACTTGAAGAATACTTGGACAGGATGCGAGCCTAGGGAATCTCTTTGCTCACGGAGGTATTTGAGAAAACGGATAAGATGAGGAAAGTAAGAGCAGAACTCAACGATCTCATTGATGCCATCTCTCATGATATTGAGCACACAGAGGATACTCATGATAAGTGGGTTGAAATGAGGAAGCTGAAAATGAGCACTTTAATATCCATTGGCGCCATTTCCAACAGGGATTCATATATAGAAACAAAGGAAGCTCTAATGTATAGGAGCAATGTGCTAAGAAATTTGATCAAGGATCTCGAAGCTGCAAAGGAAACCAGTGAAGAAAATGATGTTAACATTTTGCATAAGCTGGAGGAGTTGCCTTGTAAATTGGTATCACAGGATAACCAGTTTCTTTCTGCAGAAGAAATGGTTAAGGAATTTGAGGACATGTTTCAGAAGGAATTTGAAGACAAGGTATTTTCAATAACTTCTGTGGACAGCATATTAGACAACCAGTTAACCTTGGACAATTTGAAAACCAGGTTAACCAATCATGCCAAGTCAATCACTACAGTAAGGGATGCCATAGTGAGGGCCAGGATGATCTTCAAAAACACATTCAAACCAGATAGCATTGAAATGCAGGCGACCTTCACTATGTATGATGACCACGTGAGAAAAGGTGGTGACACAAGTTGAAGCAGCTGGTTTTTCCCTTAGTTTATTTTCTGATTTCCATATGTACTTTCAAAACAGTTTTGGACATTTTTACATGTACATTTTTGATATGCAATTACATGTAAAAAATAGGAAGTCCCAAGTCAATAAGGACTCCTATTTTTGAATAAGTCAAAGTAGTTGTAGATTTCCTAGATTTTCTCAAGGTCTTTCCCTATAAATAAAGGGGACCTCTTTTGTAAATATTATCTTTTATCTATTGCAAGAAAACTCTGGCGAATTGAAAAGCAAATCAAGACTTTGTGCTTATTGTGAAAATCAATATCCAAATATTCATCAATACAAGAAAGCAAGTTCAATTCCAATCTTTGTCTTGGGATTATTTGTGTTGTGATAGTTTTGTTCTTATGTCTTGCTATCATAATCTTAATTGATAATAATTGAACGGTGGAGTTTGTTTCAAGTGATTGAAGAGCGCTCTAAATTTGATTCTGATAAACTTTGTGTTATCAAATCAGTTGTGGGTTATATGTTCATGTTTGTGAAAATACAACAGTTTGGGGACTTTGTGCTGCAAGTTGTTATATTTGAATTACTTTTATCATATTGAAGAGGAGTGAAGACTTTGGGCTGCATTCTGCTTCAAAGAGTTTTGGTTACAAGTAGTGAGTGAGGTAACGGAAAACTTTGTGTTTCCATAATATTGTGATAATTTATAAGTTTTATATCAAGAGTTTGAAGTATAAACATCTATTCTGAAAAAAGAGAATGAGATGAGATGGAACCACCACCAACATAGTTTTTAGTGTACATACATTTGATAATTTGTTTGATTTGTACAAGTTAAGTAATCAGAGGGAACCTCCCCTTGCTGAGAGGAGAGACTTTGTCTCATCATAGCTGTGGCTGATATACCCATTTTGCCGTTAGCAAGTTAACGACAAAATATTCACCCAATAGAGTTTGATTAAATTTTAAATGTTTCAATAGTGTAATGAGGTCAATCAAGTCATTTTTATGTGTTTAGGTCATTAGGAGTTTCAAAAATGCAAAATATTGCAAACCATGTAAAGGTTGTCAATGTAAAATTGGGAAAAAGATGCAAACTTGGAAGGTGAAGAGTCATTTGGCTCTTGGTTCACTCCAAGACAGTGAGAAACTGAAAAGACATGTCTAATGCCTTTAAAGGCCTTGTAACCTTCACAAATTGGGGAGTGATTGAATAGATGTGAATTGGATTTTAAGCCCTTATTCTGCAGTTCTAACTATTTTTTCTCTCCGGTTCTAGGCCTTGTATGGCCATGTACGGCCTGGAACCTATAAAATATTAATGTGATATTGAAGTAGGATGAATAATCTTTATTTTGTTGAAGTCTCATCGAATTTGGTGCAATATTGAGGGAGATATGAGTGTTTTATAGATTGTAATTTTCAGATTTTTCCTGCAACAGTCTTGTTGCAGCGTTTGGTACAGTTTTGTACAGATAGATATAGGGGCAAGCCATATATGGTTGGAAAGAGTCTTGAGTCTAATTTCTATTTCTTTTTGTTTCATCAAATTTCATTAATATTTGAATAAGTTATGTCATTTTTATTGAGGGTAGGTCTGCAAAGTTTAATTTTCTAAAAATGCAGTCTAAAAATATGCATGGTACGACCTGGTACGGCCTCACATTGATGCATATAATAGATGGATGGAAAGATATGTGTTTCTAGTTTACAATTCTTTTTTTTTGGTATAATTTCATTAAGTTTTGTGAGAGATATTGCAATTTTGGTGAGGGCAGGTCTGAATGCTGCCTAGGGTTTGTAGTTTTGGGAAAAGAGTCATAACTTTCTCCCCTACCATTGGATCTTCATGAAAATTGGAGGAAAAGTATGTATTATGTTCTATTCAACTTGACCAAAGCAATTGGATTAGTTCTTTGATTTGTTAATGTTATTAAGGATAGTTTTGGTCCTCCTACCTCTGCATCACAAAATGACCAACATGCATCGACCTCACTGCTCTCAGTAAGCATCTGTCTGGAAGTGGAATGAGCTTTTGATAGGGCCTCATGTGCTCAAATATCCATGTTATGATCAAGGAAGAGTGGATAAAAGCTAGAGTGCGTCGCCGTGAAATCTGATAGAAGTCTCTGTAAACCATAGCCAAGATGTCTGGTCTCCATGCGTAAATTGTGCCCTCCTCGATATCATGAATGATGGGTGCCCAACACCATCCCAGATGAGCCGAGGCCTTGTCTCTCAATAGCCTTGATGGAATCAAACCAATCAGGAATCTCCTCAAAAGTGGAATGTGGAGGCATGGCACGGATGTGAGTTAGACTCTTGTTTGATCCCTAAGGTGATTAACTCCCATGAACATAGCCCAAGAAGCGTTGTCCTCGAAGGACTTGCTAACTAGAATAACCAAAGGCTATCCTATCACAGGAACCTGAAGTATACGATACACATCATAAAGAGTAATGGTCCACTCTCTAGAGATCTGCAGGAACCTAAATGTGTTTCTATATGCATCCGAGTAAGTCAGAATGTCACAACATATACGAGACATAGGATGAATCACAGGCACATGGCAAACTCTAGCTAGACCTACCCTCTTCAGAATAACATGATCCTTAGTACTCAATGAAGCAAACATCCCTGATAGCCATCCCTGCTCTCGACGGGAATTCCATCGGATACGCATGTCCTACAAAAATTAGAGGAAAACTTTAGATTAGATCTCGTAAACTCATAAAAATCCCTAAAAATTGTAAAACTATAGAAAACCTTACACAAAAAAAGTGTATAAACCTTCAAAATTGCAATAAATAGTCGAATATAGTAACCAAAACATGTCAGATCAGAGTGAAACAAGTGTTAAACAACATCAAAATTTAGTCAAAATTAGCCCAACAAGGTCGCCCCCGGGTGACCCAGGTATTTTTCTGGATCTCACCCGGGTGACCCTGCAGTCAGACAGGATTTCCCCCAGGCGACTCTGCCTGACAAAAGGGGTGACCCTAGAGGAAGATCCCTCAACAAAAAACTTTTGCAAAAACTTCAATTTTTGACCGATTTCAGAAAATGAAAAACCAATCTTGCTCTAAATGATGAGATGAGTACAATGCAACAAAGAAAATCATCAAAAACAGACAATTTCAAGAGATTTTTCACAAAATTCAAACTAGGGTTTAGAGAAGGGTTTTTCACTGATTGCATACCCAATTCTCCACAGCTGAAGAAGAGGTAGCCCTTTGCGATCTCCTTGACGATATCTTTCTAATGGCTGCTCACATGAACGATTCCATCGCCGTTTCACTCTGATCTCACAATTTGACTTGCTTTGTTTGCCCTTAGCTTAGTTTCATTTATGCATTTTTAGATTAGTTCTTTACTTTTATGCATCTCTTTTGTGCATTGTTTTGCGTGCTCTCATCTCTACAGGTCCAAACTGACAAAGGAAAATAACTAGTCAAACTCAAACGATTCATGGTAAGTTCATCATTTTAGTTTTCATTATTCATTTTGATATATTTAAATGTTAGACTAATACAAGTTATTGCAGGTACAATTATGGGAAAATTGATAATAGGTAAGGCCTAGTTCGGGAATGGTACCTACCTTTCATGTAGACGATCGTGCTCGAGGGGGCAAATATGTAAGCACAAAAATCACACACAGCCTCCATGAGGACCCCTATGATGATTCAAATCCTTGTCACGTACATGTAAGAGTGAAATAATATCCTTTAAGTAGCATACCTCTTGCTTGTCTTGTGTTGTTTTCTTCTTTGTCGATTTCTCTCTCTCCCCATTTGCGATGCTTTTCGACACTTGTTGCGACACTTATTGACTTGTGTTTTCTGAGCTTTCAACCTTGCTCCTAAGCCTTGTGAGTGTCTTGTAGGTGAGTTTTCACCTTTCCCCTATGTTTTTCAACTTGTGCACCTCCTAGAAACCTTCTAGAGGTCTCCCTATCCATCTCCCACTTTCAGTTTTTAGTTTTGCCTAACCAATCCAAATCTCCCCCTATTATTTCCAGATCTTCCCTGGGAGATCCTACAGGTGCAAGTGGAGATTTGGATTCTTACACTTGACTCACCTGTTTCTAGAGGCAGAACCCCTCCTTTTCTTCTCTTCTTTCATCTCCCAACCTATTTTTCTGCATCAAACCCTATCCAGTCCGGATCTCCCCTGGCCAACCCATGGTCACCCAAGGGCAACCCTAATGGCAAAAGGGGCGACCCTGTCATTTTTCCAGCTATGAAAAAAATCAAGTTTCTCACTCGTTTTTGCTCTATTTTCGCCTGTTTTTCTTCTAGTTTGCATGGTTTTTGATGCCTAATATAGAGTTAACTATTTCATGCACCCACACATGCATAATCAGCTCTATTTAATCTCAAATTAACTCTTCAATCAATCTCATGCATTCCCTCATCTCCATTTCTTCTTCAGTGATAAGCTATCTTTGCTTCATTACTCTCACATCAATTGAGTTTACTAGGTAATCAATCCAGTGAACTCCCTAATCAATCCTTGTTAACTCATCAATCAAATGAGTTAACTTTTCAATCAATCCCATTCCTCAAACCTATAAATACACCCCTCCCTCAAGCACAAAGGGAGGCAAATTCATTGTGCACACAACTCTTGCCAGTTTTTTCTCTCCAACTTAGAATTCAAATGCTCTTACAAGACGAAGGTACCTTTTTCTTTATTTGTTCAATCAAGCAATGTTACGCTGCTTCATTCTATGCCACTGTGCTCAACCAAAGCTCTCATTGAGTTCATACAAGCTTCATCAAAGCTTATTTTTGCTTCTTTGTGTTGTTTTGTCATCAAGAGGATCTCCCACTACTTCAAAAGGACTCGAGGTTGCCATTATCAAGGATTTCTAAGGGTAGTGGAGTCACACAAATCTTCATTTCTCTCAGGTTCCTTCATTGTTTTGTTCAATTTAATAGTAATTAGCAAACCAAATTTTCTCTTGGGAACAGCAAAACATTGCTCTTTCCTTAATAATTAGATCTTGTATGTTAGATTAGTTGCTTTCATATTTCTAGATCTAGATTATTAGAAGAAGCATTTTCCTTTCCTAGATTAGATTACTTCTAAATCATCAAAAACACAAAAAACATAGGTTGAATTTGCATTAGAAAAGTCATATTAGATTGCATACATATTTCCTTTTCATAGATTAAAAGTACTTTTCATTTCCAAAATACTAAAAAAGCATAAAAATGTTTTGCATATCATTTAGTTTGCATGGATATAGAAACCATAGAATAGATAAAATAGAAAACCCTCGATACCATCACGAGGTAACCACAGTTAAACGATCCAAACAAACCCTTGATACCATCACAAAGTAAAAACAAGTCAACACAAAGTTAAACCCTAGGTCAAAACCCTAGATCTAATTAAGGTTAGCAATCACATGACTACCTCCATCCTGATTCACAAATGTGCTTAGGAGTGAGAGGAGAGTGGGTGAGGGCTATCCGTGATGAGATCTAAGAGATCCATCCAAGACCACAACAAGAAATATTTGTTCTACCACAAGGAGACCCATCCATCCTCTTATTGTTAGAAGAAACTAGACAACGCCAGATACAACAAGAACTCATTCAACGCATACAAAGACAAGAGGACATAAATGAACATAATCATTTACCCAAACAGAGGTGGAATTTAAGAAACCCCAATAGAAGAGCAAAAACTAGTGACCCTTTGGGTGATAGGGTTATCTGAACTACAACTTCAATCGAACGAAACATTCAACTTGGCACAGAACAACAAAGGCCGTAGTACTTGTCGACCCCTCTTTGTGAAGTCTAGCTCTCCAACAAGCCAAACCCCCACCGTGTCTCACCTCCTCTCGATTGGCTACTTCCACATGAGAGAGAGTGACATGGCGGATTGCCCCGTGGTAAGGAGGGAAGGGTCCGTGTGCGTGCTGAAATCTGCCCCGATAGCCCCAGGCAACCAGAGTCATGATTTTGAGCATACATAAACATTGATGTTGGATTAGAAATTGAAGATAGTTACACTCAAAATTTGAAGATACAACAAAAACAAGAGTTGTAGTGCTCTAAATCTAGTTTCTAAACTACTAATTTTTTTCAAAAATGGTTGAGATTAAGGGGTTCAAAAAGGGGGAGCACACAAATTGGTCCTATTTTTCTCAAAAAAAACCTAACATAGCATCTAGTGTGCTCCCCCTAAAATGTTAACTTTTTTTAGTATTTCAAAAATCGCTTCAGTGAGAATTTAGCTAACACCATGTAGTTTATCCCTGATTTTTTTGATAATTTTTTCATGAATAATTGATTTTTTAGTAATTTTTAAAGTGGACACATCCTGAAAAATAGAAAATTGAGCATGCTCCCCCCTAAATTTTTTGAAAACTAATAAAAAATTGATTTTTTTAATGTGTAGAATGGAGTCTAGTTTCTAAAAATGTAATTTATTTGAAATTTTGGTAACTAGTTAAAAAAATTCAAAAACACACACTATTTTTTGACAAAAAACGGATACGCTAACAAAAGAAATTAATGATGAAACTTTTAACGTAGTCAAAATGTGAAAAAAATTATATGGTTAGATAGCTAATAGAGAGTTTAAGACTATGGTGGTAATTTTTTTGACTTTTCATTAAAAAAAGTGCAATCTTGATGGGGAGCATGCTCCAAATTATCTAAATTTTGTTAGAAACTAGAAAAACATGTCCTTGGATGACCTAAATATAGTCCAAGCCTTTGGGTTGGAAGCCCAATGCAAATCTAAGCCTTAGGCTAGGTAATTACCAAGCT
The DNA here is from genome assembly GCA_027924645.1 of Cunninghamia lanceolata. NCBI lineage: Eukaryota > Viridiplantae > Streptophyta > Pinopsida > Cupressales > Cupressaceae > Cunninghamia > Cunninghamia lanceolata. The sequence goes on from BSBN01001378.1 coordinate 250,841, forward strand.
TAAGCATAACGTGTTGGTTTTAGGACATACAACTGAGAGGGGGGGTGAATCAGTTGTCACAAAAACTTTCTTTTCTTTAAACACTTAAATCCTTCTTATATTTCTATAGCATAATAATGATTCAATCATGGTAGCATAATGCAATAACTCAAGAGCAGAAACACATTAACACATATGACACCAAGATTTTAACGTGGAAAACCTAGTTAAGGGAAAAACCACGGGGTGACTAACCCAAGATTGTATTCTCTATTAAAATAATAAGAAGAACAAAATGGCACTTGCCAATTAGGGCTCACTGCCTGAGCACACTGCTCACAAGAGGCCCACTACCTATAGGAGACACACTATCTACAGAAAAATATAAATATTACATACTTGAACTGGTGATTAGCATCTTCACCATGCTTGAGACAGTTCCATTTAAGCTCAACACTTCTGCTCAGCTTTTCGCTCTTCTCCTCTCTACCACTTTTTCATCTCAACCAAGTATGTTTTGAAATGACTTCACAAATCTTATTTATACAAGACATCGACTTTGGGATAATCATCAAAGTTGGCACAACATACTTTATTTTATTAGAGAGTAGTTACAAAAATATAACTTGATTTGTTACAAAGACTTCATGCGTATCACCACACTGTCGGCCACACATATTTGGGACTTCGATCTTCTTTGAGGAACACGCCATGCTTCGCAGATCATCTGAAAGATGTGTAAAACATCCAGTCGGCCATGATTAGGAAGAATACCATCACCTAAGAGTATATCTTCAATTACGAGCTCAATCTTCAATACAGACTGCCAACACGAACTGGACACAATCTATAGACCCCCACAAGCTTGCCTAAATCACCAAGAACATCCACACCACTTCTGCTTACTAAAACCATTCATATCTTCATATGGAACCTTAAGAACAAAGTCTGTCATCACTGTCACATTAGAATAAATGCTTGCAGACCTCCAGACCACGAACCAATTAAGTTGTCAATTCACATTGGCTTCCTAAACATTCCACCAAATCTGCAGAACAAGATATTGCATTTCTAGATCTCACTAGACCTATTTGTGTCACTCTGTCACCTCTGAACATCTGCCAGAACCAGTTTTACTCATATGGCCATAAATTCTCCAAATCTTGACTGGATCATCTTTAGACACATATCTACAAACCCTTTGATGCGCATTCTCTGATCTTCATCTAGCTGGGATCTTCACTTCATAGAGCTTCACTGTCTTCACTATTTCTGATAGGACTAATTTTCTCAATATCCTCAGCACACAGCTCATCCAATCCTTGACATCAATGCAACATGAGTATGTTGACATCAATAACAACACCGGTTAGGCCCATACTTGCAACATAACGTGAGCATGTTATAATGTGCTCATGTTATGCTGAGCTAATTTGGCTTTACACATACCAATTGCATTTGCTTGAAAGTTTCTAAAGCCTTTTCCACAAATCTATTTTTTTGCATATCTTGCAATCATTGCATTCCATGATAGAACATCTCTTTACGGTGTTAGGTCAAACAATTGACATGCCTTGTCTATGCTTCCACACTTTACATACATGTCTACAAGGGCAGGTGCACTTCCTACCATCTCTCTCACTCTCTACTTCCCTCCCCTCTCTACCTCCTACCCTCTCTTTGAGTCTCTGCTTCCCTCCCCTCTCTATCTCCTACCTTATCTCTCACTCTCTTCTTCCCTCTTCTCTCTACCTCCTATCCTCTCTCTCACTCTCTACTTCCCTCCCCTCTCTACCTCCTACCCTCTTTATAAGTCTCTAGTTCCCACGCCTCTCTACCTCCTACCTTCTCTCTCTCTCTCTCTCTCTCTCTCTCTCTCTCTCTCTCTCTCTCTCTCTCTCTCTCTCTCTCTCTCTCTCTCTCTCTCTCTCTCTCTCTCTCTCTCTCTCTCTCTCTCCCCCCTCTCTACCTCCTACCCTCTCTCTCATTCTCTACTTCCCTCTCCTCTCTACCTCCTACCCTCTCTCTGAGTCTCTACTTCCCTTCCCTCTCTACCTCCTACCTTCTCTCTCACTCTCTTCTTCCCTCCCCTCTCTACCTCCTACCCTCTCTCGCACTCTCTACTTCCCTCCCCTCTGTACCTCCTACCCTCTCTCTCACTCTCTTCTTCCCTCGGCTCTCTATGTCCTACCCTCTCTCACTCTCTACTTCCTTCCCCTTTCTACCTCCTACCCTCTCTCTCACTCTCTTCTTCCCTCCCCTCTCTACCTCCTACCTTCTCTCTGATTCTCTACTTCCCTCCTGTCTCTACCTCATACCTTCTCTCTCACTCTCTTCTTCCCTCCCCTCTCTACCTCCTGCCCTCTCTCTCTCACTCTCTACTTCTCTCCCCTCTCTACCTCCTACACTTTCTCACTCTCTACTTCCCCCCCTCTCTACCTGCTACCCTCTCTCTCACTCTCTTGTTCCCTCCCCTCTCTACCTCCTACCCTCTCTCACTCTTTACTTCCCTCCCCTCTCTACCTCTTACCCTCTCTTCCACTCTCTACTTCCCTCCCCTCTCTACCTCCTACCCTCTCTCTCACTCTCTTCTTCCCTCCCCTCTCTAACTCCTACCTTTGCTCTCATTATCTTCTTCCCTCCCCTCTACCTATTGAAATTAGGGTAGACAATTGAGAGGGGGGGTGAATCAGTTCTCACAAAACTTTTATCTTTTGCTGCATTTAATCTTCTTTACCACTTATTAACAGATTAATGATATAACCATGAAAGCATGAATTAACAACACATGAGCAAAAACATAATCAACACACATAACACTAGGATTTTTATGTGGAAACCCGTTTAAGGGAAAAACCACGGTGGGGGTTAACCCACAAGATTTATTCTTTGTTAAAAGAATAGAAAATGGGAAGGCACTTGCCTTCGGGCGCACTGCCCAGAGCTCACTACTCAAAAGAGGCTCACTGCCTACAAGAACATTTACAATGTTAACATAGAAAGGTTGAACTGATAAACATCTTTTTCATGCAAGGTTCAGTTACATTGAAGTGCACAATACCTATGCTTTGCCCCCACTTACTTCCTTGCTATATCTGCATCTTCGCTCACATCCACACATTTCCATGACTTCACAACACTTTTTTATATAAGTCAGCAACTTTGGAATGAACATCAAAGTCAGCCAAACAATCATCTATCTAGAACATTCTCCAAGATAGGCATTTCAAGCAATTACAATCACAAGTCTTAATATGCTACATGCGAACCACTACATTGTCGGCCAAAAATAACTAGGACTCAAATCTTCCTCGAACATCATGCCACACTCCATAAAACTTCTCTTAGATCATCTGCAACATGCTCCATGCATCCGGTCGACCAAGACTGGGAAGAGCAGCAGCACCCAAGGAGAAATCTTCATCCATGAGCTCAATCTTCAATGTGGACCATCAACACAATAGGCACCCGATTTGGAGACCACCTCAAGCACAATGAAATCAATAGGAGCAACTGCACCACCTCAGATCACCAGAAACACTTGCACCTTCATCCAGGAACTCAAGAACACCAACTGTCATGACTGTCACACTAGAAAGATTGCTTGCGGACCTCCAAACCATAAATCACTTGAGTTGAGGATACACACTGACATCCCAAACACACCTCTAGATCCACAAATCATAATATTCCAATGCGGATCAATCTGGACCAAATTTCTGTCACTTTGTCACCTATGAACAACTGCAAAACCTGGTTCTACTTAGATGGCCATAACTTCACCAATTCTCCATGCGGACCTATAAAATCTTGACTGGAGCAACTTTAGACAATCCTTTACAAACCCTTTAATCTGCAGACTCTGATCTTCATCTTACTAGGAATGCAGAGCAATCTACTTCACTAAACTACATTGTCTTCACTATCTCTGACAGAGAGATATGTAACTCACTTGTTTCTTCCGGAGAGGCTAATTTTCTCAATATCCTCAACATACAAGTCTTCTAAACAAGCAATAGAATAAGATACAGTTGACATTAATGACAACAAGGATATGTTGAAATCGATGACAACACCGATTAGGCACATATTTGCAACAATCTCCCCCTTTGTCATTGATGGCAACATATGATGTGAAAAACTAGTTCAACCATCAAGACAAGAACTTCTCCCCCATTCTCTTATCACACCTGCAACCACTTTCTTCACTGCTCCCCGTTTCACCAGCAACTACTCACTTCCATCCAAATTTTTCACATGATTTCTCTCCCCCTTTGACATCAATGTCAAAGGGCACATATTTGCAATCATCTCTCACCCGTTTTATTTCTTGGACAAGACCAAACTAAACTCAGAAGATGCTGACTACTCCCCCTGAGTAGCATCCCCTTAACACCAATCCAGATCACTAGATGTGACTGTGAGTTCCACCAAACTGATGCACACTAGTGCACCTTAGTTCTGAAAAGGAGGGGTAAACACCCCTAGCTTCCCTCTGAGATACTCAAAAGTGTCCTTAGGTAGAGGCTTAGTGAAGATATTTGCAATCTGATCCTTTAAAGAAACAAATTCCAATCTGACTTCACTCTCATTTACCTTCTCTCTTAAAAAGTGAAACTTGATGGATATATGCTTTATCTTTAAATGTAACACTGGATTCTTTGAAATGTTTATTGCACTTGAATTAGAATAGAAGATTGTAACAGGTTCTTCAAACACAATTTTGATATCCTTCAACATTTGCTTCATCCACAAAACTTGAGTACAATTGCTTGCTGCTGCTATATACTCTGCCTCTATAGTAGACAGAGAAATTGTCTCCTACTTTTTGCTCAACCAAGAAACCAATCTCTTACCCAAGAAAAATGCACCACCACTAGTACTTTTCTTCTCATCCACATCTCCTGCCCAATCAGCATCTGTATATGCATGAAGAGTGAAATCATCACCCTTAGGATACCATAAGCCATAATTAGATGTTCCCTTTAGATATATGAAAATTCTTTTGACTACTGCAACATGAGATTCTCTAGGATCAACTTGAAATCTAGCAACAAGGCCAACTGTATTCATAATATCAGGTCCAGTATGAGTCAGATAAAGTAGTCCTCCAGTCATTGATCTATACCTTTTCTAATCCACCCTAGGGGAATCATCATCTTTACTCAACTTGCATCCGGTTATTGTTATCAATGAGATTTGCACCCTGTTAAACGTAAGGTTTAACAATCTATTGAAACATGGGAAGACCTCTAAAGTTGTGGGTAACTTTAAAAGTAGAGGTCAACCTTTGGAGAAGGCCGACTTCCTATGGTTATCACCTAAACTACTGCTTTGACAAGGAAAAGGGTGAAGAAGATATTGCATAAAAATGAAATCTATGACTAAGGTGATGCACCAAAACTAACTAGGACATACAAACACAGCTCGTATACACTTGGTTTGATCAATAAAGTAACTTGACATACACAACCCAATATGATATGCTTTTACATAAATATTTCATAAGAAGGTTATATACCTTACTCCTAACAGGAAAAATATATCTTCACAACTAAAATGTTTTCATTTTCAACACAACCTATGACCTGTAAATTGCATATTCTTCTACAAAAGATGCTAAAATAGAGACAAAACTACAAGGAAATATATAATCTCACAAGTAATTACATCAATCAATTCGAATGCACACAATGAAGCAGAAAATTGAGAAGGTAAAATAACTTATCTTTATTGGTTTCCAAGGTAAACACTGGTACACATATCCAAAAGCAAATGAATTACAAACTTACAAAATATGAGCAAGGATAAAAATCACAAGTCTCTGAAATCTACATGTAAGAACTAAGTAAAAAAGATTCAGAAAAGTGACTATATCCACCACTATCCAAGTGGTTCCACAATACAAGGAGTCTGAAACAAACTGGGGTTGCATGCCCATAAAAAGCCTAAAATCTAGAGCCTGTATCCTCTCCAAAAGAGTCCATAATGCAGGAAAAAGTCCATCATGACCTAGTCAATCATAATGACTCCTAAAAACAACTCTAAAAGGACTCTAGGAGCAATAAAATCACTCCTAGATACCCTCCAACAGTCACCCAACTACTAATTGCCCTCAAGACTTAGTCAATCCTTTCTTCCTCTCCAAGGCAACAAAGGGCTACACTCTTGGCATGTGTCTGCCACATCTTCCACACTCCAACTATATTCTCCTTTGCATTAAAAAGAAACAATAACTCTCAAATGATTTATAAGCTCACCATCTTTAGGTTATTGTTTTACATTATATAATATTTGCAAGGAAGAAATAGATACAAATCAAAAAGGCACCGAAGTGTTTTACAAAATACAAATAAAAAAAAAGACTTAACAAAGTCTTCATATGTCTCAAGGCCACCTCGTGGCATACCTAGGCACTACATGTTTTAAAGGTCTTTACCACAGGCAACTTCAAGTGCTTATGCAAAATAAATAAAAAACAATAAAGAAACCCTATTGGGTCTTTATGGTTTTGAAACCCTAGGAAACAAAAAGCAAGTTTTGACTCTCATTTGGCACTTTGCATTTTTGCAAACTTGCTCTCTACTGTTTCATTACCGCCGAGACAAGGGTTTGATGATTGAGGCTTTCTGTAGGTGATTTCTCCTACATTTTCACTATGTTTTGACATTCTCTACTCTGGAATCTGAAGGTAAGCATGATTATTTCATCTTTCTGGAACAAAAAATGCAAATTTCATGATTTTCTGTAGTTTTCTATTCACTGTATATGCTGTCTATTCCATTTTCTGTCATGCCGTGATGAAGGATTTCATTTACAAATGATTGTATTTTAGATATAATACTACATATATTAGCATATCTATCATTTTCTTGACAAAACATTTGGCTCTGTCCCATTTTTAGACTTCTGAGTATGGCTATTATTGTTATGAAAATGTTGCAATAAAGTAAGCTCTTCTTTTTCTAATTTTTCAGTTAGGGTTTTAAGAAAATCAAAACCCTAACTCTATATCTCCTCTGGATATTTCACTTTCAGTATGAGATTCTTAGTTTTTGTTAACAGAAAAAAGCATTTTTGACATTATAACCCTAACTGTATTATGAGAATGACCATGAACAAAATAGTTGTTCTGTCTTTTTCTTGTAGGATCCATACATCTCCTATAACTTTGCAGCTTTTGCATTTGAGTCTACTTATCTATCATATTCTACTATGTATGCTAAACAAGTTGACTTCTCTGTAGCTGTATCTCATACACTTATTCATGTTGAGTATATTCTATCGTCATAAAATGAACATTATCAATTTCTGGAATATGCTCTGGTAGATGCCAAAATATTCCTGTAGCTTTTAAAAAAGGACAAAGTGCATGGATTTGGATATGAACTCCTCTGTATATAGCTTGTGATGGTATCTTGTATCAATGAAATGTTATGGTATTCTATAACATGTATACACTATTATTGTGATTGTTGGGTACCCCCTGATGTAGTAGAGGCTGCTGCAGTCATAAAGTTGACTGTCCCTATCCCTCTAATACAAGTATCACTGTCTTTTGCTTGACTACCCTGCACCATTAGAGGGATCCTTACCATGCAAACTATATCAGTCCTTTATGACTGTGGTAGGTTTTACTCCATTTCTTTGTCATTATGGCTGTATCTTCAGGTGCTAATCTATCCTATCAATGATCTTAAATACTAAAATGTCCTTTTTGCATACCTACAGTTTCTGTCATTGACTTCACTATGTTTTCTGGCTGTAATGCTAAAGATAGTTTAAAATGGACAAAATAGTATATACTCTGAGCATGTTACCTTCTTGAATGTCAATCTATCAGTTCTCTTATGTCTCTTGTAACAACATCTTTAGCACTCCATAATCTATCATTACTCAGATCCTTATGATATTTGTACCTTTGACATTTCAATATGAATCTATATACTTTTGTCTATTTTACATATATTCTCCTATAGCATATTTAGAATAGACAAAACTATATAGATTAGACTATTCTTCCTTTCATCATGTATGACTGTAACAAGCCTTTGTACTGAATTCGCTATCTCTTAACATCCTGACAATCAATGTCTCTTTGAGTAACTACTCTTTAGATTGATGTCATGTCATGACATCTATCCTCTATCATGAAGTTATCATTCTACTGTCATGAAATGGCTATGAACTATGTGCTTCTCATTGCAGTCTCTCTTCATGAGTATCTACTGATCACTGTGGCATGTTGATATATCACTGCATACTATACCCTTGTACCTCTTCTTCTTTCTGAACATTATTTCAGTATCTACTAAGAACTTGAAGAATTTATACAGCAATCTAATTTTCTATCTCTTTAGAGCATTTATGACAGTTCTCTCATAAATGTTTCAATACCTCTATTATTTCTATGCACTCAGAACAACTGTAGCTTCATATTTTGTATGCTTTGACTGCTGATGACTTTGTATACTATCCTTTCTCATGTTCATCATGCATTATGCTTCCTTTGAAAACTATTATGGACATCACTGGACAATGTTCCTTATGACTGTCATTAATCTGCTGATGTAACTTTAACTGATATGGTCCTTCATAACTAACCCTAATCTATTAACTCATTGATAGTGAATAATCATTTTCATTCTGGATGACTGTGATGATCTTGTGATCTCAACATAACAGGGCTTTCTTGACTATCATTTTGCAGCATGATTGCAGCTCCATCTTTTATAACAGCTACTAGAGGACTACTTTTAGATTGACTATTATGACAGTCATTAATGATTATCTCATTTTAGCCCCTGTCCTCATGCCTATTGTGACTGTGTTCATTCATTTAAATGACTGCTCTTGAAGATGCTTATGAAAGTTATTGGTTCTTTCTCATGTGACAGTCATTAATGGCTATCCTTCTCCATAAATACATTCATGTGGTTGTCTTTTAGGTCATGAGTTGACTGTCCTTAATATTTCTATATGCTTTGACTGATGATGCCTACACACTGTCTTTCAACTAACCTTTTTGCTTATGAAATGACTATCTTCACTCCTTGACAGTCCCTTGTATGGACCTCATTACATGATGCTTGCTTCTCTTTTCACACAGTCTGTACTCTACATCTGATGAATACATATGAAATGCTTCTATAATAACTATGAGCTGGGTTCAACCCTTGTGGGAGCCACATTTTCTCCACTCATAATATAAACTGATGAATCACTTAGAAACACAATTTCATCTATATCTTCACATGAAGTAAACTTGTTAGAAAATAAATGCATACTTTGGATGTGTTTGATGACTTGCTTGTTTTCTAGGACATCCAAAGTATACATTTCTTGTTTAATGCATTTGAGGATTAGTTTATACATGCATAAGTACTTGTTCATGTCAGGTTTGGGACCATTTATTGCTTAGAGTATCACTCTAACACCGCTCTCTTGCTAGATGCAGGAACTAGAGGTGACATGAAACTAGAAAGGACAAAGGCATCTCAGGGCAATAGGACAACACACTAGAACTAGAACCAGTCATTTTTAGGCAATGACTGGCCTCTAACCCTACATGCACATCTTTATTTTTACTTATTCATGTATAGATTGTTCTTCAATTTCATTGAATAGGAAAAGTTAATCTCACGGCTTGTGTGAGATAATGTACATTTTACATCCAATAAAGATTATTTATTCTTCAGAAAAGATTTGTACACATCTTTCTTATGTTACATGCACTTGGATAAATGCAGTAATTTTATAAACATAATCTTTTAAATTATTTCATTTATACGCTTTAATGTAATATGGGAAAGATTAGACAAAATGTACCTTTTAAACTTTGAATCAAAGCTCTACTTGAATGAGTTGTAGTGAAATTTAGGTAACATTTTTGGTGACATCTGCTATATGTTTGCCTGCTAAACATCAAACCAGTTGCTTGAAGCTTATCCATTGGGCATGGGGTCACTCAGAGACTTCAAAAATACTTTAGACAAATAGTTTTGACTTCTGTAACTCATCAGAATAGTAGTGAAACCTTGAAAACCCTACTCACCTAAGCAAAAACAAAAACTACAAAAAGGAAACTAGCTAACCATGCTGGACAACACTTAGGGAAAAAAACCTACTCAGTTACTAACCCTACCCTACATTAACCAAGAAAAACATCACCTCAAATGAAACCATTCACTGGTTGGGTGAAGTAGCTACCATTTCTACATAGTTTACAATGTTTTCCGTGCTTGAGGACAGCTAGAAAGAGAGGAAATATGAACAAAAATTCAACAAAGAGATGCAAAACCTCTTGAAGAACATACACAAGTTCACTAACCTTTTCACATGGAATGTAAAAATTCCTATCCTAAGGTAGAAAAGTGACTTGAATATGCTCTTTCCTAGCTATATCTTCATGCTTGGGTGCAAGCAAAATATCAATATTCTTGTTGGCCTCCATTCTGACTAGATGCCTAATTGGGCATCCTTTAGAAAGAGTAAATTCAGAACTCTCCATGCTGGTTCCTTGTTGTTCCAAATCATGTTGTTGTTCCTTTCCTTATTTTTTATCTTCTATTTCCAATGGTGCTCGCTCAATATCCAAAGCTGGGCAAAAAGAGGCTTCCTCCTGAGTCAAAATAGACTTTAGATCATCCCAAAATGAAACTACCTCATGAGCCAAAGCTTCATTCTCATATTGACTTTCACGAACCAGCAACTCATCACAATGTTCAACAACTTGTAGCTGTCCCAAGTCTTGTGTTATCACAGTCACATCTTCTTCATTTTGTTTAATAAATGAAGGTAGCCCATCATAACAAAACATATCAACCTCTTTTCCATCAAGTTCTTCATGTTCATTTATCTCCTCTACAGGTTGTTCATGCACTTCTTCAAACTTGTGAACTTGTTGTTCTGATTTAGAATGATTGGCAACTTCTTCTAGCAGGTTTAATCTTTTGTCATCTAATTTAGAGACAAAAACTTCAAGGTCATCCCAAAATGAATCCTCCTCACACTCTTCATGAGATTTTGATGGAGGAGGGTTGTTTTCTACTTCATAATAGCTCTCAACCAGCTGTGTAGGTTCCAAGAAAGGTTTACTTTCACACTCTTTTACTTGATCTGAGACCCTATTATCAGACTGAATGCTTTCCTCATCCTGTTCAACAAAGGCAAGTAATTGATCAAACGAAAAGACCAATTCTTCATCTTCATGTTGTGCCTTCTCCAATGACACTTGGGCCTCCTATCTTTGCAACTGAAGACCTTTACCCTACAACCTCTGTACATTGCTTTCATTCATTTTATAAACAACATTAGAAAACTCTTCAAATGAATGAAAATGTAAGGGATTTAGTGATAAGCCTGATCCTACATCCTCTTCACATGTATTATGCTCATATTTAGCTAGAGACAGGGTACAAATAGCAGCAACCGACTGCTCCTCTTGCCATAGAGTTTCATGTTCAGACTTATCTCCTGGTAAGAAATTTGATTTTTCATCTTCCTAATTTTGGACAGGTATGGAAGGGATAGCCTTAGCAAGATTTGGCATTTTATAACTAGGATACCTAGTCGATAATGGCTGCCATGTTTTTTCAGTATTTTGATGGCTAGGTTCAAGTTCTTGACATGACTGAAACTAAGGATTAATGAATTGGTTTGATTGATTTTGTTCATTCATGGGCTCCTGCTGTAAAGAATATTCTTGCTACCTCTTTATGTCATCCAGTTGCTTGTTCCAGTCAAACCATGTGTTCTTGATATTTGCAATCTCCAATATCTCATCATTTTGAAGCTGATTGGGAAAGTAGTAAATTGTTGGTTGACATAAAATGGGATTCTTGAGGCTAGTGATGGGCATACACTCGCTACCATGGAGTTTGTGCATGGGTGGGAGGGTGGTAAGCATGATAAGAATGCTGATACACTACTGTTATAGGGTCATTTGGGACAAAACTAGCAAGCTCTTCTATTTGGTATGGATGGTAAGAAGAGATATAAGTTGGTTTTTCATGAAATGGAGGGTGATGAAAGACATCTCCATAAAATGAAGACATGATGTAGCATTCAAGAAAATTGGAAACTCATTGAACTACAATAAAATCAGAATTATTAAGACTAATTTTTACAAGAATTTGATAACATACCAACACTTGGTCTTTTTGATACTAGTAGAATAACTTGTAGAGTTGCCAGGTGTGTGAATATTGCCTCCCAAGGTAGGTTTTGTTGACATACACACCAATATCAGCAATGCATGAACTGTTCTACATTGGTTTTCACTAAACCAAAGCTTCAGAGTCACCAGGTATGTATTTAAAACACTTCAAAAGGTAGAAATCAGCTGCTGTACATACCAAATAGTAGTGAAATGATGTACAAAAGAACTAAAAATTAGTTCTGGTCCCACAGGGCGTGCCAAAAATTATTGGTGCAGGAGCACCTACCTGACAGCTGGCCTCCATGAGGCAGTTAGTTTGTTATAGGTCTGGTTAATGTTTCCAAGAAGGTCTTATAAGACCAATGCATGTAATAAGGTCATGTTGACCATACTTTACTATTTTTAGGTAGGTTGTTAGGACAGCTGTTATGCTGTATGTTCGGTTGGATCCTCCCAGCCGCTTGGAAGCTCCCAGCCGCTTGGAATCGAGTGGTAGTACTCGCAAGCAGATCCTATTTAAGTATTAGGATCGGTTGATTTTAGACATTGCATTGAAGAGGAGAGACAGAGAGGAGAGACAGAGTACTGTATTGCATCTTTTGAAATCAATAAAGAGATCCTGTTTGTGTTCATTCTCTGTTGAATTCCATTGTGTAATCAATTTGCTGTTCTGGTGGTTTCATGGATTCGCTGATCCATTCCACCGGTTGATTCATCGAATCGGTGGAATGGCCATGTATAATAGCTTAGGGTTTAGTCTGCATTTTCTGTTTGTTCATGTGCATGTTTGCAGGATCGCAGTCGAGATGTGCTGAGAACCCTAGCATGGGTATGTGCTAGGTCATGCTGGTAGTTCGAGTCTGGAAAGTTGTCCAGGAAGCAGATCGGGTCACCTCAGGAGGTTCGACGGATTGAAAATTTGCTAAGGTTGAGAATCCATCGCAACGGCATCATCAGGATATTTCTGTGTATATCCTACAGTTACTTTGGGCGTCATCCGAGTAGATGGAGGTGAGCATGATGCAGTAGATTACATAAGGTGAATGCGTTTCGGGGTGATCATCATCAGGTGTTGCCGAGGAGGAGAGTATCGGCATAAGGTAGAAGATCGGGTTGATAAAACCATCGCGGGCCGATAATGTTATGTTTGGCCGACAGCAGGATATTGAAGGAACTGCATGTGACGTCATCGTCATCAGGATAATCGTCATCAATAATCGTCATCAGGATATCAGGGTGACGTAAGCATCGAAGGAAAGGTGCATGAAGTTGTCGTCATCAGGATATATGGGAGGAACAGGATATTTTATATCCTGCTGATGAACATGATGTTGAACATCATGATGCTGCAGAAAGCGTTTGGCGGTAAGATGAACAGTGAACATCAGGAGGATGTTTGCGCTTGCCAAATGTGATGATGCTGCCGATAGTCGGATATGATGATGCTGCTGATAGGCGAAGGGTCGAAGGTTTGTCTGCAGGAGGATATCGGTCGGCAAGAGAAAATATGATGATGCTGACAGTGTTAAGAGAAAATATGATGATGATGATGGGTTGTAGGCATACATGCTGTATGTCAAGGTTTTAGTGTGGATGCCTCTGCATCAATTATTATCAATGAGATTTGCACCTTGTTAAATGTAAGGTTTAACAATCTATTAAAACATGGGAAGACCTCTAAAGTTGTGGGTAACTTTAAAAGCAGAGGTCAACCTCCGGAGAAGGCCGGCTTCCTATGGTTATCACCTAAACTACTGCTTTGACAAGGAAAAGGGTGAAGAAGATATTGCATAAAAATGAAATATATGACTAAGGTGATGCACCAAAACTAACTAGGACCTGCAAACACAACTCATATACACTTAGTTTGATCAACAAAGTAACTTGACATACACAACCCAAAATGATATGCTTTTACATAAATATTTCATAAGAAGGTTATATACCTTACTCGTAGAAGGAAAAATAATCTTCACAACTAAAATGTTTGCATTTTGAACACAACCTGTGACGTGTAAATTGCATATTCTTCTGCAAAAGATGCTAAAACTGAGATAGAACTACAAGGAAATAGATAATCTCAAAAGTAATTGCATCAATCAATTCAAATGCATACAATGAAGTAGAAAATTAAGATGGTAAAATAACTTATCTTTATTGGTTTCCAAGGTAAACATTGGTACACATATCCAAAAGCAAATGAATTACAAACTCACAAAATTTGAGCAAGGATAAAAATCACAAGTCTCTAAAATCTGCATGTAAGAACTAAGTACAAAAGAGTCACAAAAGTGACTATATCCACCACTATCCAAGTGGTTCCACAATACAAGGAGTCTGAACAAATTGGGGTCGGATGCCCATAAAAAGCCTAAAATCTAGAGCCTATATCCTCTCCAAAAGAGTCCATAATGCAGGAAAAAGTCCATCATGACCTAGTCAATCACAATGACTCCTAAAAACAACTCTAAAAGGAATCTAGGAGCAATAAAATCACTCCTAGATACCCTCCAACAGTCACCCAACTACTAACTACCCTCAAGACTTAGTCAATCCTTTCTTCCTCTCCAAGGCAACAAAGGGCTACACTCTTGGCGTGTGTCTGCCACATCTTCCACACTCCAACTATATTCTCCTTTGCATTAAAAAGAAACAATAACTCTCAAATGATTTATAAGATCACCATCTTGAGGTTATTGTTTTACGTTATATAATATTTGCAAGGAAAAAATAGATACAAAGAAAAAAGGCACCAAAGTGTTTTGCAAAATACAAATAAAAAAAAGACTTAACAAAGTCTTCATATGTCTCAAGGCCACCTCATGGCATACCTAGGCACTACATGTTTTAAAGGTCTTGACCATGGGCAACTTCAAATGCTTATGCAAAAGAATTAAAAGACAATAAAGAAACCCTATCAAGTCTTTAGGGTTTTGAAACCCTAAGAAACAAAAAAGTAAGTTTTGACTCTAATTTGGCACTTTGTATTTTTGCAAACTTGCTCTCTGTTGTTTCATTACCGCCGACACAAGGGTTTGATGCTTGAGGATTTTTGTAGGTGATTTCTCTTGCATTTTCACTATGTTTCGACATTCTCTGCTCCAAAATCTAAAGGTAAGCATGATTATTTCATCTTTCTGGAACAAAAAATGTAAATTTCATGATTTTCTGTAGTTTTCTACTCACTGTATATGCTGTATATTCCATTTTTTGTCATGTCGTGATGAAGGATTTCATTTCTAGTACAAATAACTGTATTTTAGATATAATGCTATAGATATTAGCATATCGATCATTTTCTTGACAAAATATTCGGCTCTGTCCCATTTTCAGACTTTTGAGTATGGCTATTATTGTTCTGAAAATGTTGCAATACAGTAAGCTCTTCTTTTTCTAATTTTTCAGTTAGGGTTTTAAGAAAATCAAAACCCTAACTCTGTATCTCCTCTGGATATTTCACTTTCAGTATGAGATTCTCAGTTTTTGTTAACAGAAAAAAGGCATTTTTGACATTATAACCCTAACTGTATTATGAGAACGGCCATGAGCAAAATAGTTGTTCTGTCTTTTTCTTGTAGGATCCATACATCTCCTGTAACTTTGCATCTTTTACATTTGAGTCTACTTATCTATCATATTCTGCTATGTATGCTGAACAAGTTGACTTCTCTGTAGCTGTATCTCATACACTTATTCATGTTGAGCATATTCTGTTGTCATAAAATGAACATTATCAATTTCTGGAATATGCTCTGGTAGATGCCAAAATATTCCTGTAGCTTTCAAAAAAGGACAAAGTTTATGGATCTGGATACAAACTCCTCTATATATAGCTTGTGATGGTATCTTGTATCAATTAAATGTTATGGCATTCTGTAACATGTATACACTATTATTGGGATTGTTGACTACCTCCTGATGCAGTAGAGGCTGTTGCAGTCATAGAGATGACTGTCCCTATCCCTCTAATACATGTATCACTGTCTTTTGCTTGACTACCCTACACCATTAGAGGGATCCTTACCATGCATACTATATTAGTCCTTTATGACTGTGATAGGTTTTACTCCATTTCTTTGTCATTATGGCTGTCTCTTCAGGTGCTACTCCATCCCGTCAATGATCTTAGATACTAAAATGTCCTTTTTGCATACCTACAGTTTCTGTCATTGACTTCATTGTGTTTTTTGGCTGTAATGCTGAAGATAGTTTAAAATGGACAAAATAGTATATACTTTGAGCATGTTACCTTATTGAATGTCAATCTATCAGTTCTCTTATGTCTCCTGTAACAACATCTTTAGCACTCCATATGCTATCATTATTCAGATCCTTATGATATTTGCACCTTTGACATTTCAATATGAATCTATATACTTTTGTCTATTTTACATATATTCTCCTGTAGCATCTTTAGAATAGACAAAACTATATAGATTAGACTATTCCTCCTTTCATCATGTATGACTGTAACATGCCTTTTTATTGAATTCACTGTCTCTTAGCATCCTGACAGTCAATGTCTCTTTGAGTGACTACTCTTTAGACTAATGTCATGTCATGACATCTATCCTATATTATGAAGTTATCATTCTACTGCCATAAAATGGCTATGAACTGTGTGCTTCTCATTGCAGTCTCTCTTCATGAGTATCTACTGATCATTATGGCATGTTGATATACCACTATATACTATACCCTTGCACCTCTTGTTCTTTCTGAACATTATTTCTGTATCTGCTAAGAACTTGAAGAATTTATATAGAGATCTAATTTTCTATCTCTTCTGAGCATTAATGACAGTTCTCTCATAAATGTTTCAATACCTTTGTTATTCCTATGCACTTAGAATAACTATAGCTTCATATTTTGCATGCTTTGACTACTGATGACTTTGTATACTGTCCTTGCTCATGTTCATCATGCATTATGCTGCCTTTGAAAACTATTATGGCATCACTAGACAATGTTCCTTATGACTGTCATTAATTTGCTGATGTAAGTTTAACTGATATGATCCTTCATAACAAACCCTGATCCATTGACTCATTGATAGTGAATAATCATTTTCATTGTGGATGATTGTCATGATCTTGTGATCTCAACATAATAGTGCTTTCTTGGCTATCATTTTACAGCATGACTACATCTCCATCTTTTATAACAGCTACTAGAGGATTGCTTTTATATTGACTATTATGACAGTCATTAATGATTATCTCATTTCAGCCCCTGTCCTCATACCTATTGTGTCTGTGTTCATTCATTTAAATGACTAGTGTTGAAGATGCTTATGAAAGTAATTATTCCTTTCTCATGTGACGGTCATTAATGGCTATCCTTCTCCATAAATACATTCATGTGGCTGTCGTTTAGGTCATGAGATGACTGTCGTTAATATTTCTGTATGCTTTGACTGATGATGCCTACACACTATCTTTCAACTGACCTTTTTGCTTATGAAATGACTGTCTTCATTCCTTGACAATCCCTTGTATGGACCTCATTACATGATGCTTGCTTCTCTTTTGAAACAGTCTGTACTCTACATCTGATGAATACATATGAAATACTTCTGTAATAACTATGAGCTGGGCTCAACCCTTGTGGAATCCACATTTTCTCCACTCATAATATAAACTGATGAATTGCTCAGAAACACAATTTCACCTATATCTACACATGAAGCAAACTTGTTAGAAAATAAATGTATACTTTGGATGTGTTTGATGACTTGCTTATTTTCTAGGACATCCAAAGTATACATTTCTTGTTTAATGCATTTGAGGATTAGTTTATATATGCATATGTACTTGTTCATGTTAGGTTTGGGACCATTCATTGCTTAGAGTATCACTTTAACACCACTCTCTTGCCAGATGTAAGAACTAGAGATGACATGAAACTAGGAAGGACAAAGGTAGCTCAGGGCAACATGACAACACACTAGAATGATAACTAGTCTTTCTCAGGCAATGACTGGCCTCTAATCCTACATGTGCATCTTTTTTTTACTTATTCATGTATAGATTGTTCTTCAATTTAATTGAATATGAAAAGTTAATCTCATGGCTTGTGTGAGATAATGTACATTTTACATCCAATAAAGATTATTTATTCTTCATAAAAGATTTGGATAAATCTTTCTTATGTTACATGCACTTGGATAAATGCAGTAAAATTATAAACATAATATTTTAAATTATTTCATTTATGCACTTGAATGTAATCTGGGAAAGATTAGACAAAATGTACCTTTTAAACTTTGAATCAAAGCTCTACCTGAATGAGCTGTAGTGAAATTTAGGTAATAGTTATCATAGGAGTACTCACTGGTTTTGAATCCTCCATTCCAAACTCTTTCAACAACTCTTTTATGTACTTAGACTAAGATATGAAGATGCCCTTATCTGACTAAATGATTTGCAGACCTAAGAAGAAATTCATTTCACCAAGCATGGACATCTCAAATTCACTTTGCATCTGATCAACAAATTTTTTACACATGCTCTCATTTCCACCAAAGATGATATCATCAACAATTACCTCAACAATCAAGATTTGTTCATGATCAATTTTGAAATAAAGATTACTGTCAGCAGTGCCTTTGTTAAAGCCTAACTTTAGCAGATACTTATCTAACCTTGGATACCAGGCTCGTGGGGCTTGTTTAAGTCCATACAATGCTTTCTTCAATCTGCAGACCATATATCCTTGATTAGTCAACTGGAATCCTTCCGGTTGCTCAATGTAGACTTCTTCTTCCAACTCTCAATTCAGGAATGCTAACTTGACATCCATCTAATAAACTTTGTAATCTTTGTAAGTAGCAAATGCAAGAAATAATCTAACTGCTTCGATTCTTGCCACCGGAGCAAAAGTTTCTTCAAAGTCAATTCCCTCTACCTGAGAATATCCTTTGCACACCAATCTTGCTTTGTTTCTCACAACTTCACCATATTCATTCAATTTATTCCGGAAGACCCATTTAGTTCCAATTACATTTTTGTCTTCAGGTCTTGGAACAAGATCCCAAGTATGATCTTTTCAATTTGCATTAATTCTTCTTCCATTACTTTTACCCAACTTTCATCATTACATGCTTCATTCACTAATTTTGGTTCAATCTTTGAAATTAAACAATACTCCACTTGTTCTTCAACAATTTTTCTTCTAGTTTGAACACCTTTATTTCTATCTCCCATTATCTGATCTTCAGAATGATTCAACCTTACATACCTGGGAGTTTTGGGATTTTCTTAACGTCTGATTCTTGAACTTGTTCCTCAGCATTTTCATTAGCTTCTTGAGTCACTGGATTTTCTAGAGCAATCTAATTCTGAGTCTGAGCTTGAACTTGCTTTTCATTTTCATCACCTGATTCATATCCATAGAACTTAGAAGGTCTCTCCATGATTTCATCTACCTTGACATCAGCACTTTCAACAATCCTTTTCAATCTCTTGTTAAAGCACGGTATGCCTTGCTTTGGTTAGAATAACCCAGAAATATTCCTTCATCACACCTTGCATCAAACTTGCCTAGATCTTCATCTCTTTTGATATAGCATTTACTACCAAAAACTCTGAAGTATTTCACAGTAGGAGCATTACCAAACCATAGTTCATAAGGAGTTTTACCAGTATTACCTTTGATCTACACCCGGTTAAGAGTGTAGACAGCAGTACTCATAGCCTCTCTCCAGTAGATGTGTGGAACATTTTCTTCCATCATCATGGTTCTAGAAGCCTCTTGAATAGTTCGGTTCTTCCTTTCCACAACTCCGTTCTACTGAGGAGTCCTAGGAGGAGATAATTGTCTTCTTATTCCATGCTTTTCACAAAATGCATTAAACTCACTAGAGCTAAACTCTCCAACTCTGTCAAATTTTAGACACTTTATCTTCACACCAATCTCATTCTCCACCCTAGCCTTGAACACCTTGAATTTTTCAAGAGCCTCTGATTTTTCTTTCAAGAAGGTGACCCACATCATCTGGGAGTAATCATCAATCAACAACATAAAGTATTTGTCTCCTTGCAAACTCCTAACTCTGGTAGGACCACACAAATTAGTGTGCACAACTTCCACCAATCTACTTGAAAAATGTTCTTTACTTTTGAATGTAGTTCTTCTCTGTTTGCCCAACTGACATTCCTTACACATGCTATTAGTAGGTTTTACAAGCTTTGGAATATCTCTCACAGCCTGAGTAGTACTTATCTTAACAATGTTATCAAAGTTTACATGACACATTCTCCTATTCCATAACCAACTCTGATCAATCTGAGAAATCAAACATCTTTTAGTAGTGCAACTTAAATGAAAGATATTACCTCTAGTCTGTGTACCAGATGCAATCTCAGTTCTGGAGCTTTCCAAGATTTTGCATTTCCCATCCTTGAATTAGAGATCATACCCTTTGTCAACCAACTGTCCAACACTGAGAAGATTATGCTTCAACCCTTCTACATACAAAACATCATCAGTGTTGTGCTTACCATCAAAAGAGATGGATCCTCTGCCACGAATTCTACTAGATGAATTGTCTCCAAACTTCACAATTCCACCTTCATATCTTTCCATACTTACAAACTTACTTTTATCACCTGTCATATGATGAGAACATCTGCTGTCAATTACCCACTCATCCTTTTCTTCAACCTGAGCAACCAAGGCACTTTCCACATTCATATAGCTAGCAGATTCAGTAGGCACCAGATTTTCTTCTTTGATATCAATGAACACCCATTCATTTCCAGATGTACTTCCCTTATCAGATTCATCATCTTTAACTCCTTCATCAACAACCTCTCAGACATAGTAGCATTTCTTCTGAAACCTAGCTCTGTTAGGGTTTGGCTTTGAAACCCTCTCTGGACATCTTGAAGAAAAATGACCAATCTTATTGCCAGAAAAACATTTGAAAGACAACTTTCCTTCATACTTACCGGATCCTCTTGGTAATCTTTTGGCAATAAGGGCTTCAAGTTCTTCAAGCTCCACTTCATCTTCTTCAAGTTCCTTCTTTGTTTTCTCATATCTGGTTAGTATTTTTGAAGAGATTTCACCTGGATCAAATCTTTTCTTCCTGGAAACACTGGCCTTAAAAGTAGATTCTGATTTAGGAAGGGAATCACCAAACTCACTCATTTCAAATGTTGAAAGCTTGCCAACCAACTGATCCCTTGTAACAGTTGTCACAGTCCTGATCTCCTCAATAGCAACAACTCTATGCTTGTATGAAGCAGGTAAGGATTTGAGCACCTTGCCAACAATCTCTGATTCTTCCAATTTTCCACCAGCACACCTAATACTACACACAAGTTCATTCACCTTCTGCATGTAGGAAGTGATGTTTTCATCTTCACTCATCCTCAAACTTTCATATCTACCTTTTAGGCTCTGTAACTTAGCACATTTGACATATGCATCACCTTCATATAGAGTTTTTAACTTCTTCTAGATTTCATGAGCAGTTTTCAATTCCAAGACATTTGTCATTTATGTATCAGTCAGGGAACTTAACAATGCTTCTTTAGCCTGAATGTTGTTTTCATCATCTTTGAGTTCATCTGGAGTTGAAGGACCTTTCTCTGTGGGCTTATTCTCATCCTTTGTTATCAACCAATAAGCATCACCCATGCATTGTAAATGGCACTCCATGTGACTCTTCCAAAGAGAGTAATTTGTTCCACCAAATCTCAGACTATCCTTCTTGTAAGTCAACATCCTGGATCTCCTCAAGCAGTCAAGCTTCTTTTAGAGGAACTGGCTCTGATACCAATTGTTGAAATTAGGGTAGATAACTGAGAGGGGGGGTGAATAAGTTGTCACAAAACTTTTATCTTTTGCTGTATTTAATCTTCTCTACCACTTATTAATAGATTAATGATATAACCATGAAAGCATGAATCAATAACACATGAGCAGAAACATAATCAACACACATAACACCAAGATTTTTACGTGGAAACCCGGTTAAGGGAAAAACCACGGTGGGGGTTAACCCACAAGATTTATTCTCTATTAAAAGAATAGAAAATGGGAAGGCACTTGCCTTCGGGTGCACTGCCCAGAGCTCACTGCTCAAAAGAGGCTCATTGCCTACAAGAATATTTACAATGTTAACATAGAAAGGTTGAACTGAGAAACATCTTTTTCATGCAAGGTTCAGTTCCATTGAAGCGTACAATACCTTTGCTCTACCCCCACTCACTTCCTCACTACATCCGCATCTCCGCTCACATCCACACATTTCCATGACTTCACAACACTTATTTATACAAGTCAATCGACGTTGGAATGAACATCAAATTCAGCCAAACAATCATCTATCTGGAACATTCTCCAAGATAGGCATTTCAAGTAATTACAATCACAAGACTTAATATGCTACATGCGAACCACTACACTGTCGGCCAAACATAACTGGGACTCAAATCTTCCTTTAACATCATGCCACACTCCATAAAACTTCTCTTAGATCAACCGCAACATGCACCATACATCCGGTCGACCAAGACTGGGAAGAACAACAACACCCAAGGAGCAATCTTCATCCATGAGCTCAATATTTAATGTGGACCATCAACACAATAGGCACCCAATTCAGAGACCACCACAAGCACAATAAAATAACAGGAACAATTGCACCACCTTAGATCACTAGAAACAACTTGTACCTTGATTCGGGAACTCAAGAACACCAACTGTCATGACTGTCACACTAGAAAGATTGCTTGCAGATCTCCAAACCATGAACCAATTGAGTTAAGGATACACACTAACATCCCAAACACACATCTAGATCCGCAGATTATAATATTCCAATGCGGATCAATCCGGACCAAATTTCTATCACTCTATCACCTTCTGAACAACTGCAAAACCCGGTTCTACTCAGATGGCCATAACCTCGCCAATTCTCCATGCGGACCTCTCAAATCTTGACTGGAGCAACTTTAGACAATCCTTTTCAAACCCTTTAATCCGAAGAACTCTGATCTTCATCTTACTGGGAATGCGGAGCAATCTACTTCACTGAACTGCATTGTCTTCACTGTCTCTGACAGAGAGATATGTAACTCACTTGTTTCTTCCGGAGAGGATAATTTTCTCAATATCCTCAACATACAAGTCTTCTAAACAAGAAATAGAATAAGATATAGTTGACACTAGTGACAACAAGGATATGTTGACATCAATGACAACATTGATATAGGCACATATTTGCAACACTACCTCCTACACTCTCTCTCACTCTCTACTTCCCTCCCCTCTCTACCTCCTACCATCTCTCACTCTCTACTTCCCTCCCTCTCTACCTCCTACCCTCTCTCTCACTCTCTTCTCCCCTCCCCTCTCTACTTCCTAACCTTTCTCCCACTCTCTTCTTCCCTCCCCTCTCTACCTCGTACTCTTTCTCACTATCTACTTCCCTCCCCTCTCTTCCTCCTACCCTCTCTATCACTCCCTTCTTCCTTCCCTTATCTACCTCCTACCCTTTCTCACTCTCTACTTCCCTCTCATCTCTACCTCCTACCCTCTCTCTCTCTCACTCTCTACTTCCCTCCCCTCTCTACCTCTCATTTATCATTCTTCCCATCCAATGAAATTTCATAAATTATCTTGTTTCCATTTCATCATCCCAATTTATATCCTCATCCCTCTTTGCATGTCCAAGTTTTATTGTTTCATGTGCTTTGTTGACAAAGGAGAGAGAGAGAGAGAGAGAGGAGAGAGAGAGAGAGGAGAGAGAGAGAGAGAGAGAGAGAGAGAGAGAGAGAGAGAGAGAGAGAGAGAGAGAGAGAGAGGAGAGAGAGAGAGAGAGAGAGAGAGAGAGAGAGAGAGAGAGAGAGAGAGAGAGAGAGAGAGAGAGAGAGAGAGAGAGAGAGAGAGAGAGAGAGAGAGAGAGAGAGAGAGAGAGAGAGAGAGAGAGAGAGAGAGAGAGAGAGAGAGAGAGAGAGAGAGAGGTGTTTACAAGCATTATTTAGGGTTTATGAGTTTAGGGTTGCTCAAGTTTAGGGTTTAGGGGTTAGGGTTAAAGGGGAATTATTTATGTTTTAGGGGTTTATCTTGGTCGCTCAAGTTTAGGGTTTAGGGGTCAGGGGCATTATTTGAGGTTTATGAGTTTAGGGTTGCTCAAGTTTAGAGTTTAGGGGTTAGGGTTTAGGGTTTAGAGAGAGATAGAGCAAGGGGACCAATAGAGATTGGGAGAAATAGGGAGATAGAGGTCCAGGGTTGCTTCTAGAGTTTATGGTTTAGGGTTTGGGGTTTAGGGTTGCTCAGTTTTAGGGTTTAGGGATTAGGGGTTAGGGGTTAGGGGCATTATTTAGGGTAACTTAGGGTTTATAGTTTAATGGGTTAGGGGTTAAGGTTTAGAGTTTTAGGTTAGGGTTTAGAGAGAGAGGACTGGTAGGGAGATATAGAGGAGACCGATGGGAGAGATAGGGAGATAGAGGGTGAGGGACATGGCTAGAGACATAAATAGAGAGATTGAGAGGTAGAGGGATGATAGAGACAAGGAGATAGGGTTTAGTGTTGATCAAGTTTAGGGTTTAGGGGTTAGGAGTTTAGAGAGGGAGAGATAGGGAGATAGAGGGTGAGGGACATGGCCAGAGACATAGGCAAAGAGATTAAGAGGTAGATGGATGATAGAGACAAGGAGATAGGGGTTTAGGGGTTAGGAGTTTAGAGAGGGAGAGATAGGGAGATAAAGGGTGAGGGACATGGCCAGAAACATAGGCAGAGAGATTGAGAGGTAGAGGGATGATAAAGACAAGAAGATACAGGTTTAGTGTTGATTAGGTTTAGGGTTTAGGGGTTAGGAGTTTAGAGAGGAAGAGATAGGGAGATAGAGGGTGAGGGACATGGCCAGAGACATAGGCAAAGAGATTGAGAGGTAGAGGGATGATAGAGACAAGGAGATAGGGGTTTAGGGTTGATCGAGTTTAGGGTTTAGGGGTTAGGAGTTTAGAGAGGGAGGGATAGGGAGATAGAGGGTGAGGGACATGGCCAGAGATATAGGTAGAGAGATTGAGAGGTAGAGGGATGATAGAGACAAGGAGATAGGGGTTTAGGGTTGATCGGGTTTAGGGGTTAGGAGTTTAGAGAGGGAGAGATAAGGAGATAGAGGGTGAGGGACATGGACATAGACATAGGCAGAGAGATTGAGAAGTAGAGGTATGATAGAGACAAGGAGATAGGGGTTTAGGGGTTAGGAGTTTAGAGAGGGAGAGATAGGGAGATAGAGGGTGAGGGACATGGCCAGAGACATAAGAATAGAGATTGAGAGGTAGATGGATGATAGAGATAAGGAGATAGGGGTTTAGGGTTGATGGTGTTTAGTGTTTAGGGGTTAGGAGTTTAGAGAGGGAGAGATAGGGAGATAGAGGGTGAGGGACATGGCCAGAGACATAGGCAGAAAGATTGAGAGGTAGAGGCATGATAGAGACATATGTATTACAGATATATACCTATAGATATATACTTATACATAGAGAGAAAACACTAAATTTACTTGTTTGCATGCATGAAAGATTAATGTTTTTGTGCTTCCCAAAACACGCTTGCATTATAATGCAAGCACATTATGGGAAGCAAAAAAAAAGGAAAAAACCATGTGGGATCTGTGATTCAGACCCCACATGTCCATTATTCCTTGCTTTTCATGCATGCTATCAGACAAGAAAACACTTTTTCATGATTTTTGACATATTAAGAATCATTTTTTGATCAATCCACCACCTTTTTTGTTTTTTCAACGTAGAAGAACTGATTTTGCATGTTTTTGGACAAAATTTAATTATTTAAACTGAAAGTTTCATGTTTCATATTGTTTCAAAGATAATTACCATTGATATAGATTGAATTTGATGATATATGTTTGCTTTGTCCATAAAGTTCACTAATCCTATTCTAGAGGTATATAGAATTCATAATCAAACTTACAAAAAAGAACAATTTGAGGATTTTGAAGCCAAATTTTGGAGTATTGGTCAACTTGAATATCAAATTCTAAGGTATGTTCTTTATGTCCAAAACACATGAACCATGTATGTATGTCTTCCTACATTGCAACCAAAATCAAACTATGGCTTGCGATAACAAAGACAAACTCTCAATTGCTTCTTATCACTTGTGATACCTCAAAACATTCTCTAGAACATATACATGTTCTCAATTGTCACTACATGCACTCCAACACTGCCACATGTGCCCTTGCACTACCATACATGCTCTAGCAACTCACTTAGCTCATGATGCAATAGCGAGTTCTTCATCAAGCGTCTTGCAATTGCATGGTTACCACATAGGCTTCTATCACTATCTTATCAATTTATGATCAAACTCTTCAACAAGATCTTGAACAATCCACAAATCTTAGTATGTAACAAGTTCAAGTTCTTAAAGGTCAATTGACCATACTGACCACATGACATAACCAATTTGTATCCTCAAGAGTTGCTTTTAGTGCAGATCTATTTTTAATAAACACATTTCCTTGATAGAAACATTCTATTTGAACTATCATGAGAACTTCTTCCTTAGATCTTCTATTTGTTGTCATGAGGACTTCTTCCTTATATATTCATTTAAATATCTTCCTTTATTCTCATCATTATATTATTCTTTAATAATTTGTCTCACCATTTATCCTTCAATGATCTTGTGATTGCCCTTGTAATGCACCAATTTACTTATGAAAGTCCTAAGGTTTGATCATTCTTATTTTGGACTACTGTTTGAACAATGTCATGTGATATTCCTAAGGTTACAACGACTATCCTATACATTTATGATTCCTAGAAAAACCCTCCTTTACACCTTGACAAGATATGAAATTATATTCATAGGGTTTGATGTTCCTATTGATTGTCATGATAGTCCATTTAAGGTGCTTGACAATTCTAATCTGTATATAATCAATCCTTTTCATCATTTTCATCTCTTACCATGTAACCCTAAGGAGTACCATACAATATAGGTGACCATGCATTGATATCCTCATAATCATCCAAAATTAGTAGAAAAATAACTATCCATAAACCTAGGCATGATAGACTAGCAAGTAGTTTGTTTCTAGGTGTTCTTAGGTCACTAGTTATTTTGCATATAATTGGTAATGTTCTTAGGATTTGATACAATCTATGAGGGATTTATTCTTAGGGTTATCTTTTCATGATACATAAAAAACAATATGAAATGACGAGAACTCAACATGACTGTTATTGATAGTGTGCATTTGTTCAACTTACAAACTATGATTGTCTTATCCCAAAGTGTCAATACCTTTGCATTTGATGTAGTAATATTTCATGTGAATAGGGTAGTGAGAGCCTATTGCATATTTTGAATATCTAACCTTAATAGTGATCTAGAGTTTCATGATAGTCTTCTATGTTTATTATGTGATAGTCTATGTGGTTGTTTGTAATAGTCATAACACAATTTGACTCTCAATGCATGATTACCACATAGGCTTCTATCACTATCTTATCAATTTATGATCAAACTCTTCAACAAGATCTTGAATAATCCACAAATTTCTTAGTATGTAACAAGTTCAAGTCCTTAAAGGTCAATTGACCATACTGACCACATGACATAACCAATTTGTATCCTCAAGAGTTGCTTTTAGAGTAGATCTATTTTTTATAAACACATTTGCTTGATAGAAACATTCTATTTACATTGTCATGAGAACTTCTTCCTTAGATATTCATTAGATCTTCTTCCTTCTCATCTTCTCATCATTATATTCTTCTTTAATAACCTATCTCACAATTTATCCTTCAATGATCTTGAGATTTCCCTTGCAATGCACCAATTTACTTATGAAAGTCCTAGGGTTTGATCATTCTTATTTTGGACTACTGTTCGAACAATGTCATGTGATATTCCTAAGGTTACAATGACTATCCTATACATTTATGATTCCTAGAAAACCCCTCCTTTACACCTTGACAAGATATGAAATTATCTTCATAGGGTTTGATGTTCCTATTGACTGTCATGATAGTCCTAGTTGTGTTGATAGTCCATTTAAGGTGCTTGACAATTCTAATATGTATATAATCAGTCCTTTTCATCATTGTCATCTCTTACCTTGTAATCCTAAGGAGTACCATACAATATAGGTGACCATGCATTTATATCCTCATGATCTTCCATTTGATATAGTAATCTTTCATGTGAATAGGGTAGTGAGAGCCTATTGCATATTTTGAATATCTGACCTTAATAGTGATCTAGAGTTTCATGATAGTCCTCTATGTTTATGATGTGACAATCTATGTGGTTGTTTGTAATAGTCATAGCGCAATTTGATAGTCTTTTCCCTCAACATCACCTCCATAAGCAATTTGTCGATCATTGTATATGATAATGTTCACATATGAGATAACTCAAAATATAGTTTAGGATAACTTGTTTTACATGAATTGATGATCTTTAGTCAAGTATATCATGATAATCCTAAATACCTCCAATAATTTTTATGATAGTGGCGGCTATCTTTTCATCATGGGACAATACCTTTGCATCTTAGGGTGATGGTTATGTATTACTTGTGATAATTTATCTTAGAAACCTTGCACTAGTGATCTACCTTCACCTTATTGATACCTATGGAAAAATATCAAATATATTTAGACAAGGCATTATAAACAACTTCATGACAGTCATGGTTGATAGTATAGTGCTAAAACTCACAAAAGATCCTCCTTTACAAGTAGGTCATCATGAAACAAAACTCTGTCCTGAATTTCTACACCTTGTTATTCTACCCTAACCCTAACTCTGGTGAAAATCAGACTTGTAGAAGCATACCAAGACAATTGATAAAGGATAGGCTCTGCTATTATGAATCAGCTGTTATGAATCTGTTGTTATGAATCTGCTATTCTAAATCAACTATTGTGAATCTACTGTTATGAACCAAATTACATATATAAGGATCTGTTGTTATGAATCAACACATGTGTACATACCAAATTATGCAAGGATAGGCTCCAATGAAGGTTGATAAAGGAAGAATAAGTCTGCTATTACAATATTCCCAAACTCCTCTATTCTAAAAGAATTGTCTACCATTTTCATTATTGGGAATTGTCAAGAGTTGTTGCTTCCTTCTCCAATTTTGTCTTTTTGTTGTAAAAGCCCCCTCAAAGTTCTAATTATCATTGTCTTATTCATCATGCTTATAGAAATCATCATCATGCTGAGGAAACGAGAAAAGTGTCTAACACCAGAATAACATGAAGCTGAGAATGAGAGGAAAAGAGAAAGAATGAGGTGAATTTGTGAAAGTAGGAAATTGTCAATCATACAAGTAGACATTCCACCATTGCCAATTGAAGAGGAACATGACACATCTAATGAAGCTAAGAGAGAGATGGAATTGGCGGCACAAAGGGAACGAATGCAAAACCTTCATTCAATGAGGAAATTGAATATCCAAGTTGGAGGCACTCCATCATCCATAGGTCAAGTTGAAGGAACACCATCATTATCTTCTCGAATTGGAGACACTCCATCTTTCATTGGTGAAGTTGAAGGTACATCTTCATTTTCTTCTCAAGTTGGTGGCACACCATCATTCACACATCAAGTTGAAGGTACACCATCTTCTCCATCTCAACTTCAAGCCTTTTCATATTTTTCATCTCCAATTGAAGGTACGTCATCTATCTCATCTCAAGTAAATATTGAAGAAATTCTTAATGTTGATTCAACTTTACCAATGAAAACACCTCCTAGAATTTTGCATATGAAGCCTAAGTTTCTAATCGATATCAATGAGAATGTGTTGAAGTCCATGCAATATAAGATTCCCAAGCGCACTTGCTAAAGATATACGAATAAGATATGGAAATTATTCTTTGAGAATTTAAATGAAACCAGAAGATGTCAACTATTTGTTGAATTGATGAGAAATCTACAATTTAGGCCCACTATGAAGATTCTTGGCCTAAGAACATTGGATGCCTCAAGTGAAAAATCAATTGTCAAGAATATAATGAGTGCATACGAGAGTGTGGGTTCCACCTCATGTACCAAGGATAGTAATGTCACACGACGTGTCATTACATCGACAATACTAAGCCAACAAATAAAGAAAGATCACCTTAATAGAAAGACAAGTCAAGCATTGAAAATAAGTAGAAAAACTCTAATGAGAGTTGTTGGAAGATGTGAAAGAGTTGAGGACCCAAACACCAATGAATTGTGGGCATTCTTTGGGAAACTCCCATGGAAAGACAAAGTTGTTGTTGAAGCCTGAGATCCCTCATTGAAGAATTTTGGAAAAATAACACAAGGGTGTCTCCTAATGCAAGAGATGTTGTGAGAAGGAGAATTAGTTGTTGAAACTGTGAGCCACATCCAAAGCATCTTTTCGATGTGACCCAAACACAATTTTTCGAGAAATTTTAAGAGATGTATCCTCAAATTAAAATTTGTCAAAGATATTTTGAAATGCTAAAACCTTTCTATGTCAAAATAAATCACACACACACTACTTTTTGTTGTAGATTACATATTGAATTTTCTAACCATTTTGATGTTTATTGGTCTATATGTTTAGATTTGCATACTAACAATGTTTTGCAGGATTGTGACATACATGCCCCACCAACATCTTCAAGGGACTTCGCATCAACAATTTTATGTGAAAGAAAGCAAGGTCAAATATTCTACAGGAAATTATGCTTGGATGGCACATGTCAGCATTGTAGTGGCTTGTAACATATGCCAATATGTAAACATATGGAAAACACACATGCGGTTGGAAATGAACTAGTAGAGTTCAACAAGAATAAAATAGTGGCCTACAATACAAAAGATAGTAAAGAAGCAAAGAGGTGTGATTTGGTTATTCAAAAGATTCCAGTGTATCAATTTATGTCTACATTTCATGATAGTATAGTATATGAGTATGCAAGGCGTACCCATAGAAATTGATGGTTGGACTTGAAATTCAAGTTATGCAAGGACACGTTTCCACTTGGTACCATCGTTTTAGTTGTTGACTTTGTAGAGAACTACACACTACAGCCACAGAATGAGGTGCAATCACAGTATTACAACTCTATGTAGGTTGCTATATTTGTGCAAATAACATTCATTCATACATAAGATAGTACAGAGGACGACAGGAAGATCTTGAGGGAATATTATTTTTATATTAGTG
Organism: Cunninghamia lanceolata; assembly: GCA_027924645.1. NCBI lineage: Eukaryota > Viridiplantae > Streptophyta > Pinopsida > Cupressales > Cupressaceae > Cunninghamia > Cunninghamia lanceolata. The sequence goes on from BSBN01001378.1 coordinate 282,175, forward strand.
ATGATCGCACATATTCTACAGAGTTTGTGCAAGGTTGCTTTTAGATGTTCTACCGTGATTTAGCTAGTAGGAGAATATCATTTCGTCAGCATATCATATGGTCAGATAATTGTGCATCACAATTCAAGAATGTGTGGATGTTCTATTGGTTGAGCAAGATGCATATGGTAAATGGTGTTCAACATATGTGGAATTTTTGTGAGGCTGGGCATGGAAAGGAGGAGCATGATGGTGTAGGAGTATGTATCAAAAGATGAGAAGAGTTGAAGTACAAAGACAATGCAAAGTTGACAGATGCAAGATCTATTGTCGAATGGTGTAACATTGCAAGGTAATTCTATAGTTTGTAGATATTTTTGGTTGGTTGTTGATACTAGCATTGCAAAATATGAGGACTGTTGTACATTGATAGGATCGAGTGAGCTACACTCTTTTAGAAGCTCTAATGCAGGCTCATGGAGTATTCATACGTGACAGATGGCATGCTTTTGTTCTTCATGTACATATGAAGCTTGGTATGATTGTGAGTCAAAGGAGTGGGTTGATGATTGGTGTATAAGAGGTCTAAGCCCGATTGACATGTATCGACTATCGACAACACTACAAATGATAGAGATTGAATCATCGATTGACTTTGACCATGTTTCAAATCTAGTTCAACCAGGTATTATCAACATTCAAATTTAATAAAATTCAATATGCCATCTTATTTTGTAGTTTTTCTTGTACTGTTGACTATATTTATTGAATTGAATGCACATATCAATGTAGGGCATGTTTATGTAGTTATTGCAGTTGAAGATAATGAAGAAGGAATGGATTTTTATGTGTCACTGTGTTGAGGCAAAAAAAAAATTATTGTGGATGGACCCCACATGCACCTGTACCTCCAATAGGAATGTTCCCAGCTGCCATGAATTCTGAGAATTGCTCCATCAAAGTTTGACTATTTTTTCGTCTTAGGGATCTTAAGGGACTTTGTTGGTAGCCTGCTACCCAGAACGACTGGGACGCTTGGCACACAAAATTAAAAATAGATTAATCTTAATACATATTATCCACCAAATTGAATAAAAACTGAAAGCTTCATTAAGATTTAAAAGGATCAAGATAACTAAACTTACACAATGAGAGTGCTTAAATACTCTCCTACAAAGTAAAGACAGAAAATGCAGCAATTTTTTTTAAAGAACTGAAACTAATACCTAACACATAAATCCATGTAAAGCAGCCCAATCCTGGTATTGACATTCAAAATTATTTATGAAAACACTACCACTAACTGATTAAGAAATATAACAGACCCGTTGCACAATAGTGATCTTGAAGCTGCTTTGATGAGAATCAAAACTTTGACCTCAAATCTTGTACGCTTTTAAATTGTTCCACAGCTACCTCATGGTCATCTTCTTTTGGAAATTCAAGGTAATGTACAGTCATTCGTGCATTCTTTAATTCCAAAGACACATCGTACCACGCATTGTCAGAAGATTTGAACTCTAACTATACTAGTTCCTTATTTTCCACCGCCATTGCTCATGCAAATCTTTCTATAGATATTAGACCATTTAATGAAGCCTTAGAAGTGTTCTAGGTTGGACATTGTGCCAGATAACTGAAACCATAATGGAATGACAAAATTATATATGGTGTTCTCATTGCCCTGAGGATTCAATCAAGTAGTCCTTAGCTTGACATATGACTATTCTAAGCTTGACATATGACTGCTACCATTTGCATATAACTATACTTTATAAAATGAGTGTTCTAAGATCTTTATAATAGCATTCTCTATTTTTATAGGATAGTACTATCCTAATATGTGTTGACAGTGCTAAAATGTGAATAATGGTATGATGAATAGTAAATACTCAAGTAGGACCTTGATGACTGTACTAGCAATCATATGACTAGTTTTTAAATTGCTAGATCCCCCCCAAATGGAAGCTTTGCTCATCATATAACAATCTCACCCTCATATTAGACCGTCATAGTAACATGGCAGTGTAGCATTTGACAATCCCATTATGTCAATGAAGTGACTTGAATGCATTACTAATGTAAACTAGCAGCATTCCTTTCTACATACCCTTGGTCTGAGATACAAAACAATAATCTTTTCTAATAAGGATAGTTTTCTATACCTAGGACCAACTTGACATGCGATTTAGCTCCCCATTACAGTCCACATTGTCATATGGCTGTTACCTTACATGATATGTGAGTGAGTTCTGATTATCATGAACATCCTTTTCTTGATGAACAAGTGACTAGGTTTGGGAGAAGACTTTAATGTTGTGATAATAGTCCCAAAGCTAAGTGATTGCCTTCTTGCTGTTGACTATCACATTCTTGACTTTAATACTAATTCATGATTGCATTCTTGTCCATAAGTGTACTGTGTCATAGTTGGTCTATTGGTCTTGCTGGGGTTGTCTTTATGTGGGAATGACATGCTTGACTTGATGGGGCGTCTTCTGTTCTTAATTTAGGATTTCTACTCTCTGATTACCAACACAATTGTCTCTTCATTATGACAGTCCTCTTCTTTCTCTCTTCTACACTTCCTACTTGTAGACTTCGCATTCGAAATGCCAGGGTATAAGTATCCTCTAGATTTATGTAAGTTTCCATGCTAAAATGCAACACCTAAAACTCATTGCAATCTTCTATAGCTCATTACAATTGTTTGCTATTCTACCAGATAACTATCAACATAAACCTAGAACAAAGTCCATCAACTTCTTTCATGAGAAACCTTACTAGGAACTTTATGTAGGTGAATAATGCACCAAAGTTCCAATAGTAAAATTAAAAGTTTTAAAATACTGAATTGCTTAGAATTAGAAGATGAAGTTTTCTAGGAATTTAGAAGGTCATGTAAGTTGATTTGTTTTATTTTGGACAAAGGGGCAGCCTAGTCCTTATCTAACACCTATGCTAGTAGCCTAGTCCACTAGGGAGAAAACTAGTCTAGAGAGTTTCTATAGGTATAAAAATTTATAAGAGGTCAATAATAGTATGTACAAGATTCTATTAGATGTAAAATTGTCAACATGTAGTGGAAGATGTGAAACCAACTAAAAATTGGAAGCAAGTCATAAAAACCTTTATAAGAAATAATGAAAAAGAAAGTAAATGGACAGTCATAGGAGGCTAGTCAAGGACTTCCATAGTTTTAGGGGCAGTTATGGAGTCATTTCTTGTTTGAAACCCTCATCAAGATGGTATTATATGTAGATATAGGATAACTTTAGTTATGCATACCGAAAAGAAGGACATGTTGTAGTACCAAAAATGTCACCATGATGCAAGAGATAGTTTTGATGTCATACATCTTAAGGCTTAAACTATTGATCAAAACTCCTAGCATGAACTCAAGTTTTTAAAAGGACTTCATCACTAGTCTTGGATCACATCTAGAGACCTAAAGTTTACTAACATTATTGTAAATAGGGTATGGACAACCATCAAATCATAAAGGATATAGGAATTTTGTCAGATGTAATTGCAACTACCCTTGTAGACATGTATGCAAAGTGTGGAAGCATAGACAAGGCATGTGGACTGTTTTCAATAGAACACCTCAAAGAATAAAGGATATAGGATTTTTTGTCATATGTTGTAACTGCAGCTACCCTTGTAGACATGTATGCAAACTATGGGAGCATAGACAAGACATGTTGAGTGTTTGATAGAACACCTTAAAGCATAAAGGATATAGGATTTTTTGTCATGTGTTGTAAATATAGTTGCCCTTGTAGACATGTATGCAAACTGTGGAAGCATAAAGTATATTAGAATTTTGTTAGACGTTGTATTTGTACTTTCCCTTGTAGACATGTATGCAAAGTGTGGAAGCATAGGCAAGGCACGTGGACTATTTGACCTAACACCTAAAAGCATAAATGATACCAGAATTTCATCAGATATTGTATTTGTAGCTGCCCTTGTGGACATGTATGTAAAGTGTGGAAGCATAGACAAGGCATGTCAATTGTTTGACCTAACACCTCAAAGAGATGTTCTGTCATGGAATGCAATGATTGCAAGATATGCAAAAAATGGATTTGTCGAAAAGGCTTTAGAAACTTTCAAGAAAATACAATTGGCATGTGTAAAGCCAAATTCCACAACCTTTGCCAACATCCTCCAAATTAGGATCTTTGGAACATGGTATGGACAACTATCAAAGCATAAAGGATATAGGAATTTTTCTAGATGTTGTAATTGTAGCTGACCTTGTAGACATGTATGCAAAGTGTGGAAGCATAGACAAGGCACATGGAATGTTTGACCTAACACCTCAAAGCATAAAGGATACAAAATTTTTTTTAGATATTATATTTGCAGCTACCCTTGTAGACATTATGCAAAGTGTGGAAGCATATACAAGGCATGTCAATTGTTTGACCTAACACCTCAAAGAGATGTCCTGTCATGGAATGCAATGATTGCATGATATGCAGAAAATGGATTTGTTGAAAAGGCTTTAGAAACTTTCAAGCAAATGCAATTGGCACGTGTAAAGCCAAATTCCACAACCTTTGCCAGCATCTTCCCTATCTCTACCAAATTAGGATCTTTGGAATAGGCTATGGACAACCTGTTGGCAAGAGACACTATATGGATTCATGATGTTGTCATTGATGGCAACAAAGTTCATCCCACACATCCGTAGGACATGGTATGTCTCTACCAGAAGTCAGAGTGAAGAATGTTATGATCCGGTAAACAAGAACAGAGCATGTGGCAAGGTCTGACAGACAGGTCCGGATCTCTCAGAGGAAGTATCTTGGTGAAGTGCAGATTTGGGGAGGTCAAGAGGAGTATCTTGACTGATAGATTCCAAGGTTTGAGCCTCCGAAGTGAAAAGGATAAAGAGATATGAATGTTTGAGTGTCAGGTTCTCATGTGACAGTATGAACAGAGCAAGAACTGACTGGCAGAACATCAGACATTATTCTGGATGTGTTTCTGATGTTGGTAAAGGTTATGAAGGCATGAATTATGTTTAGCCAACATGATTAATGATTTCCACAAGTATATCATTGATCTGCATTACCTGGTGTGCAAGGATTTAGCCGACAGATCAAAGTTTGTGAAAAGATTGACTATTCCGGGTGCTAACTAGAAAGGTGATGAAATCACTTGTGCAGATATATATACACGATGGATTTAGTTGTGAGATGTGTTGTTGTGATATGTGATGTACGAATAAAAGCAGAGCAGAGCAGAAGCAGTAAGGAAGGTTCGGTATGTGAAAGGAAAGCAGCATAAGAGAAGAGGAAAGATGAAGTGTAGCAGATTAGTATACTGAGCCTAACCGGAACTAAACCCTAGCATATGTGGATGCTACCAATCAGTTCAAGTATTGTATAACATTCCTTTTGTAGACAGTGTGTCTCTTGTAGGTAGTGCGCCTTCCTATGAGCAGTGTGCTCAGGTAGTGAGCCCTAATTGGCAAGTGCCATTTTGTATTTCCATTCTTCTAATAGAGAATACAATCTTGGGTTAATCACCCCATGGTTTTCTCCCTTAACAGGGTTTCCACATCAAAAATATTGTGTCATGTGTATTTCCATTTCATAGTTATGTTTGCTTATTTGGATAAATGCTGCATTGATTATTAAGTAAGTTAAGAAAGAAGAAAATAGTAGGATAACTGATTCACCCCCCCTCTCAGTTATCAACAATTGGTATCAGAGCTAAGTTCCTCCTAACAGAGCCTAACAACTTGAGGAAGATCTAGGAATTCAAATGGATGCATATGGTTTAAGGGAGCAACTCAAGACTGCCCTTGATGATATTGAACAGTCAAACTCTGAAGTCAGTGAATTAAAGGAAAGACTCAAACAGGCTGATGGTTTCATGAGAGAACTAAAAGACAAATTAAGTCTCTTTGTGAAAAAGAGAAAGGAGCTACTTCAGCAATTGGCAAGACAAGGTGAAGCAAATAATGCAAATGAAGAGCTGAAGGAAAAAATTGAGTTGTGTGAAAAGTTATCAAAAGAAATCATTATGGTAAGACATGAAATGGAATCAAGAGTCATGAAGTTTACCCAAGAAGTTGAAGAGAAAAGAAAAATTGAAGATAATCTAAGACAATCTCTCAAGGAGAAATCAAAAGATTGCCACCAGATGGATAGAATTATCAAACACCTTGAATCTGATCTTGAAGATGCTAAAGATAATGAAGAAAAACTTGAGGGTCAAATTGTCTCTCTCAAAAGGGATCTTCAAACAGCAAATGAGTATAAAGAGAAATTCAAGATAAGTTCTGCTCAACTTGAAGTTCTTCTTGGAAGTCAAAAGAAGGTAGATGACAAGTGTGGTTTGGGATATGAGAAAGGAGAAAGCTCCAGATCTGGTTAGAAGAATTTTGGATCAGAAAATCCATGGAACAAGCCTAGGAGACCTCTGGTAAGACAGCCTAATGCTCAAAGATATCCATCCTTCAATGTATACTGTCACAACTGCAATCACTTTGGTCACAAAGCTAATTAGTGCAGAAAGAGAATGAATCAGACTAATTCATCTTTCTCCAGATAGTGTTTTAACTGCAAAAGGTATGGTCACAAATCTCATGAATGCAGAAATATATAAATGAACAAATCATTCAATGGTAGATGCTTTGCATGCAATAGAATAGGTCATATGGCTAATCAATGCAGATCAAGAGGATATCAGTCAAATATGTAAAGAAATGTTGTTTACCAAATCTGCAATAGATCTGGTCATAGTGCAAAATTTTGTAGAAGCAAGAATCAGGACAAAAGAGGTCCGGTATATCATTATCAGAATCAAGATAAGGGTAAACAAAAGGTGAATGCGGATGAAGTTAAAAGTGAGATGAACAAGATTTGGGTGAAGAAAAGTACAGAGAATGTAGAGGTTGGATCCGCACCAGACTCTGGTGCTAATATTCCTTCCAGAAATTAAGAAGTGAGCTCTAGCTCAGGGAGAGACAAAAAAAACCTTGTTCCCCCAGCCAGTCAACTGGTGCTGGAACTGGCACAAGAAGAGTTGCGGATTGTAGGGTTCATAAGGGAAACATCCAAACAAACTATGGTAAAGATTTGGAAGATCCGCATGATGCTTAAAGATCAGGATTGATCCAGTTCTCCAAGTCATCTGAATAAGGCAAACCGGAATAATTTAGGTCGAGCATTTATTGCAACCTAACATTAGGGTTTGCGGAGCAATATAAGGGTTTTTCTCATTAATCACTTGTTCATTCTGCATTCAAGAAGAAATGAAAAGTGAAGCTCTGCAACAAAATTCCACAACTTCTTCAAAGATCATTTGCCGAAGTCAATTCATCCAGAAATCAATCCAGCCAACTATGTGAAACCGAAAGGCGCAAAAGGTATTTTCCGTTCTCAATATCTCTCTGCAAAGCTTTGAAAGATGCATACTCTGAATATAGTAAAGATCTCTGATAGGCCCCACCCTAAATTCAAGAAACATCCATACAAATCATTGGAGGTAGATCCCCTAGGAGCATTCTCTAGTGTTCCGCATGGCGTTTTGCACACAGAAGACATTAGGGTTTACATACATGCAAATATTGAAGAGTTTGGGGAATTCAAACTGAGAGACATCTATCACAAACAATTGATAGATGATACTTTTGAGCTTAAACCAGAATATAAGGGCATCTAGGAGAAACATTTTGATCAGTTCATTCATTTCCCCTGTTTTGAAGAAGATGAATGGGTCCGGTATGTATTGAGTAGGGTGCATGATAACTTCCTATGGCTGAACAAACCTTGCAAGATCACAAAGGAGGCAATTAGGATAGTAACTGGTTTATACTCCTCCAGAGGGATACCTGTCCTCAAATATGTCAAAAACAACATTGTAACTAAGGCCACCGAATCAAAATTTGATAAGAGGGCAATGACCATTGAAGATATTACTGACCCAGATGTCAAGTTTGCATCTATGATAATAGGATACAAGATATATCACTCTAGTAGGGAGAATTCAGTATCTGGAACTGTAGTATATACTGCTTATGAGATGCTGAGAAAGAATGCAGAATATGATCTCTGTGAACTTCTTTTGAGCCAACTAATGGAAAACATACAGAAAATCAAAAAGGACAAGAAGAATTCCTTTAAATATGGTGGACTAATACTATGTCTATTTTTCTACTTCATGAATGAGCTACCCGGATCAAATGGATGGGTATGGCAAAATGACAAACCAGTAGCAATTCAGATCAGAGACTACTTGTATGAACTTGAGGATGCTAAGGCAAGGAATACAGCTCTGTGGGGTTACTTCAAGCAATTTCAAAATACAATGCAAATCAGAGAAAGAATCCCCAAATCAGTAGTTGAGAAATACAAGGATACAGTGTGCTTCATGGTAGACACTGATCAATGCCTAATGGAGGCAGTAGAGCCAAGGACAGTTTGGATCATGCCTATGGGGTATGAAGTTGATAAACAAATTGTAGAGCTGCATGTTCAACACATGCTCAGTCAGCCAAAGGACTCAAAAGCAGAAAGATTTGGACCCTTTGAGGAGCTGAGTGTAAAGATTCATGTGCAAATTAGAGAACCTGAAATCAAGAGGAAGGTGAGAAAAGAGGTAGAAAATATTGCCCAAGGCCTTGGCATCTCAAAGGAGGCACTTGATGCCCACAAGAAAAAGATGGAAAGGGCTAAGGAAGAGAAGAAAGAGGTAGAAAAGAAAAGCAAGGAAAGTGCTCCGGTAGAAACCTCAACCCAGACCAGATCATCAAAGAGATCTGCACCTGTCATAGCCAAAAGCTCAAAAACATCAAAACTGGAAGTCCAGGCATCTGGCAAAGGAGAGAAAAGATCAAAGACAAAAGCCACAAGGGCTTATGCCAGTCAAAGAGACGAAGAGCAAACTGAATCAGATGAGGAGATAAAGAAACTAAAGAAGAAGAAGAAATCATTTGGTGAACACTCTACCGGTCAAGGAGAAGAAGAGAAGGAAGAGGAATTTGCTGAAAAACCCACTCTATCCTTGGATGTTGTAGTAAAAGAAGTCACTGTGGATGGGAACCTGCAACCCCTAACAGAATTTTATGATGAATATAATGAAGCAGATAAAAAGATTCTGGAGGAAGCCACAATTCAGTTTTTGAACACTTACAACAAATCTTTTATTGAAATAATCTCTCTAATTCCCAAAAGCTTAGAGAAAAGGCTTGAAATGAGGAAGAACAATGCTCAAGCAAAAGACCTCGAGATCTGAGAATAGGTCGCCATTTAGCTCTTCCCTTCAATCACTCTGTAGCAAATGAATATGATCTTTAAAGAGTGCAAGGATGAGTTTCGGAGCAAAGCCAGGATGAATTAGCTCATGCTTGGTGAAACCGACAGAGTGGCAAAAGAGACTGAAGAGATTCTTCGAAATACTCTTAAAAAGTTCAACATTCCCATCACAGAGGACTCTGGTAAAGACAAGGGCTCAGAATCCTCTATTCCAGAAGAGGTGGCTCATGAACAAACAAATATCTCTCCTCCAATTTCCCGTACAACTTTTGGATCTAAAGGAGAAGACAAAATACAGGAGAAAGAAGTAGGAGTGAAGGAAAAAGAAGTTGACAGTACCAAGGTTGCAGAGGAAGAGAAGACCCCAACAGAGGAAACCACAACTGATAGTGGTAAGAATGTGGAAGGAGAGAAAGCTCCAAGGGATAGCCCTAAGAATGCAGAAGAGAAGAAACATCTGTCTCTGGCAAGAGACACTGCAAAAACTATCCAAGAATTCCTGAACAAAGAAATAATGGAGATTGATGAACCAGAGCTTCTACAAGGACCATTTAATTTTGATTCACTTTCTCCAGTACAGACAATGAAGATAGCCTCATTCGCTAATGCAAAGGCTAAAGAAAAACTCCTAAAGTCTCACATGGAAGACTGTGAGTTGATAGAAGCTGCTTCCAGAGTGCTAGAAAAGATTATGCCATCATTTCAGAAAGATCCCACAGCCTCCTCATCTGGTAATCTCAAAACTCTAGTCAATAGTGTTAGCACACATTTTGATTGACTAGAGAAGTCAGCAGAAGATAAGGTCCGGAAGGAATTTCTTGCAAAAAGATTATCAGAGGTACAAGGGTTGATAAGTAATGATAGGAGAAATATGAGTATAGGGATAAAGAGCTTAGAAAATGCTCTTAAAGATGGCAGAGAAATATACAAATTCTGTATTTCCTAGTCCAAAGCAACAGTGGAGATTGAGAAGAAAATAAAAGAGCAAGAGGATAAACTACTAAGTTTGTCTCAAAGTTTTAATCCTCTCTCTTCCTCCATAGTCAATCAAGAGTGTCAGACTATTGCAATCACAAATGCAATAAAGAATTTTGAGAAGGAAAAGAAGAACATAATTAGCCGGATGGGTGAACTCAGAAGAATCATTATCCCTAAGTTAGAGGCCATGCATGAGGCCATAAGTGATGCTCAGACTACTGCCCAAACTAATGATCTGACAAATCTTAAGAGGGCAGAAGCTTTTACATTTTTGTTGAGTGGTCACATTTCAATTTTGGATAGAATGAAGCAAAGTTGGGCTATAGAACTCGTCCAATTGAAGATATCCTTTGCAGACATTCTTCAGTTTATGTGAGTATGTAATATGTGGCTAAGAATAGTTAAATTTTTTTGAAAATTTTGATATGCAGACCCTACCCTTTGCCGTTGATGTCAAAGGAGGAGTGAAGAGCAGTGAAAAATGAGGAATCCAACTAAGGGGGAGCTCCGGAAAATGTATATAAAAATAGAGCATCAGCCAAGGGGGAGCATAGTGTAAACACTTAGTCATTTTTCACTAAGTGTTGCCATCAATGCCAAAGGGGGAGATTGTTGGCAAGAGACACTATATGGATTCATGATTGTTGTCATTGATGGCAACAAAGTTCATCCCACACATCCGCAAGACATGGTATGTCTCTACCGGAAGTCAGAGTGAAGAATGTTATGATCTAGTAAACAAGAATAGAGCATGTGGCAAGGTCTGACAGACAGGTCCGGATCTCTCAGAGGAAGTATCTTGGTGAAGTGCAGATTTGGGGAAGTCAAGAGGAGTATCTTGACTGATAGATTCCAAGGTTTGAGCCTCCGATGTGAAAAGGATAAAGAGATATGAATGTTTGAGTGTCAGGTTCTCATGTGACAGTATGAATAGAGCAAGAACTGACTGGTAGAACATCAGACATTATTCCGGATGTGTTGCTGATGTTGGTAAAGGTTATGAAGGAATGAATTATGTTTAGCCGACATGATTAATGATTTCCACAAGTATATCATTGATCCGCATTACCTGGTGTGCAAGGATTCAGCTGACAGATCAAAGTTTGTGAAAAGATTGACTATTCTGGGTGCTGACTAGAAAGGTGATGAAATCACTTGTGCAGATATATATACACGATGGATTTAGTTGTGAGGTCTGTTGTTGTGATATGTGATGTACGAATAAAAGCAGAGCAGAGCAGAAGCAGTAAGGAAGGTTCGGTATGTGAAAGGAAAAGCAGCATAAGAGAAGAGGAAAGATGAAGTGCAACAGATCAGTATACTGAGCCTAACTGGAACTGAACCCCAGCATATGTGGATGCTACCAATCAGTTCAAGTATTGTATAACATTCCTTTTGTAGACAGTGTGTCTCTTGTAGGCAGTGTGCCTTCTTGTGAGCAGTGTGCTTGGGCAGTGAGCCCTAATTGGCAAGTGCCATTTTTGTATTTCCATTCTTCTAACAGAGAATACAATCTTGGGTTAATCACCCCGTGGTTTTCTCCCTTAACAGGGTTTCCATGTCAAAAATATTGTGTCATGTGTATTTCCATTTCATAGTTATGTTTGCTTATTTGGATAAATGTTGCATTGATTATTAAGTAAGTTAAGAAAGAAGAAAATAGTAGGATAACTGATTCACCCCCCCTCTTAGTTATCAACACAACCATCAAAGCATAAAGGATATAGGGATTTTGTCAGATGTTGTGATTGCAGTTACCCTTGTAGACATGTATGCAAAGTGTGGAAGCATAGACAATGCGTGTGTGGATTATTTGACCTAACACTCAACCATGAAAATTGGAAGCATAGACAAGGCATGCGGATTATTGAAAAGGCTTTAGAAACTTTCAAGCATTATGCAATTGGCACGTGTAAGGTAAATTCCACAACCTTTACCAACATCCTCCCTATCTGTACCAAAATAGGATCTTTGGAACAACGTATGGACAACCATCAAAGCATAAAGGATATAGGATTTTTGTCACATGTTTTAATTGCAGCTTCCCTTGTATACATGTATGCAAAGTGTGGAAGCATAGACAAGGCACGTGGACTGTTTGATAGAACAACACAAAGAGATGTCCTCTCATGGGATGCAATGATTGCAAGATATGCAAAAAATGGATTTGTTGAAAAGACTTTAGAAACTTCCAAGCAAATGCAATTGACACGTGTAAAGCCAAATTCCACAACCTTTTCCAGCATCCTCCCTATCTGTACCAAAATAGGATAAAAGATGTTGTAGTTGCAACTACCCTCAGAGACATGTATGCAAAGTGTGGAAGCATATACAAGGTACATGAACTATTTTGCATGATGTCTCAAAGGACTTTTGCCTCATGGAATGTAATGATTGCAAGATATGAACAAAATGGATTTTTTGATATGGCTTTAGAAACTTTCAAGCAAATGAATTTGGCGGGTGTAAAGCCAAATTCCAAAACCTTAAAAATGGTATCTTTGGAACATGGTATAGACATCCATCAAAGCATAAAGGATATAGGAATTTTGTCAAATGTTGTAGTTACACCTATCCTGCGAGACATGTATGCAAAGTGTGGAAGCATAGACAAGCTACGTGAACTATTTGACATGATGCATTGAAATGAAATGCCATGTCATGGAATGCAACGAGTGCAAGATATGCAAAAAAATGGATTTTTTTGATAAGGATTTATAAACTTTCAAGAAAATACAATTGGCAGGTGTAAAGCCAAATTCCACAACCTTAGCCAGTATCCTCCTTGCCTATGCCAAAATGGACATCCATCAAAGGATAAAAGATGTTGTAGTTGCAACTACCCTCGGAGACATGTATGCAAAGTGTGTAAGCATATACAAGGTGCATGTGAACTGTTTGGCATGATGCCTCAAAGAAATTTTGCCTTATAGAATGCAATGATTGAAAGATATGAACAAAATGGATTTTTTAATAAGGCTTTAGAAACTTTCAAGCAAATGAAATTGGCGGGTGTAAAGACAAATTCCAAAACCTTAGAAATGGTATCTTTGGAACACTATATAGACATCCATCAAAGTATAAAGGATATAGGGATTTTGTCAAATGTTGTAGTTGCAACTACCTTGCGAGACATGTATGCAAAGTGTGGAAGCATATACAAGGAATGCAAATTGTTTGACACGATGCCTCAAAGAAATGTTGTCTCATGGAATGCAATGATTGCAAGATATGCATGAAATGAAGTTTTCATAAGGCTTTAAAAATTTTCACAAATGCACAAAAGAAAATTTCAACCAAATGCAATTGGCAAGTCTCATACCAAATTGCACAACCTTATCCAACATCCTCCTTGCCTATGCCAAAATGGGATCTGGGGAACATGGTGTGGACAACCATCAAAGCATAAAGGATATAGGAATTTTGTCACATATTGTATTTGTATCTACCCTTGTAGACATGTATGGAAAGTGTGGAAGCATAGACAAGGTGCGTGAACTGTTTGACATGATGCCTCAAAGAAATGCACAGTCTCATGGAATGCAATGATTGCAAGATATGCACAAGCTGGATTATTTGAAAATGATTTATAAAATTTCAAGCAAATGCAATTGGCATGTGTAAAACCAAATTCCTGTAATGATAATTGATCATCATATTAAATATTTAATATAAACTATCATATACATAATGTCATGAACATAACATCTAGTCTATATACAAAGCCATATAGGCATGTCCAAACAAATCCATACATGCATATACAAAAATATACATCAGTAACATACAAAAGTATGTATACAAAGCCATCTAGGCATACAAAAAATGTCCCAAAAACTAGTTTCATATGGACTTTCATCAAATAATAGGTGGCCCTTGCTTGGCTGTGAAGATGGAGAGCCAATCAGTGACTCATCCTCTCTCTACTGTCGAGTAGACCTCCTTGATAAGCGTTCTTGCAGCTCCACCTATTAATACAATCAAACAATATGCACATTAATATAGAAAGAATGAAATATATAATATCACATATGTAATCGATCACTTGCCGCTATCCGATGATCACTCTTGATAATCTTTTCTCTCTCCATCTGTAGTTGGACGGGCTAGAGTTGTGACTTCTTATGAGAAGCATCAACAAGCAAAATTGACTAAACATAAATATCATTTATGTACATCAAATGACATGAGATAAAACAAGAAATACAAAATTATGACATTTTCATGTTATTGGCTCATACCTCAGTCAAAGGATTTGAAGACATTATGGCTGCAACAATGCCTACCTACACTAACTCATGAAGATGAGGAGGAGTCTCCATATTCAGCATCTGAAAATAGAGTTCAAGATTATTTGACCAAAATAAATACATAACATTATTTAAATGCATAATGATTATAAATGGTTAAATTACCTCTGTATAAGTGGTGGTTTTGCGTCCAAGGGACCAAGGAAACCATGGAGGTGCCAGTGAAGCTCCCTGATGAAATGATGAAATTGTCACAAAATAATATTACCATTGATATATGTACAATAATTACAATCATGTGATAAATTACATACCTACTGACTTGACCTCCTCTCATAACCCGCTAATGGATGGCTAACGGAGGCTAGATGAAGACTCTAACCCTGGAATTTCATTGTGCAGACAATTACATACATTATTTTTGACTTATAATATAGATAGTCATATAAAATTAATTACAAATTTAGAATAAGAATATATTAAATCAAGATGAAACTTGTAAAAAATTACTTGAGAGTCAATACCAAATGTACGTTGTAAGACATCATCAGTGAGAACAATATCATCTATGGATGTGTCCATCATTGGATGCTGCCCCTGTGCCACAACATCTTACTAAGAGTCCTATTGTGAGTCCTGCGTCCCATAATCACATAGGTTCCCACATGAACTGCACAAATGTGGGGACAAATGACGCCTATTGCTCTCACCCTCATCAGCTTGGGTAAGATCATCAGCGTGTTGTGCTAGAGACTACATGAGAGCAATCAATGAATGTAATGTCTCCACCTCAACACTCTCCTTCAAAGTCAAAGGGAGTGACACACATTCTGTCCTCAATAGGGGTCTAGGTACATGATTTTTGACATGTTGAACCCCCTCTTTATCTTAGGAAGAGCCACCAACTCTGCCCTGTAACTCTCGAATGTCAAAATAATTGGGAATCTTCTTAAGGATGAACTCGCAATGGAGTTTCCTCAAGAAATATTGTGGCACCTCATTTTTGTTGCATGGGCGCTTATCAAATACCATGTACCATCTATCCCAAAAGTTTTGGGATATATCTTGATTCCTACACCAATGAATAGGGAACCATTTGCAAGTTTCTTCTAATCTTTGGCTAGTTTTAGGATTAATAAAGTGTGCACATAATTAGATTTTGTAATTTTTTCATTCTTCACTTATTCATAAAGCAATTTGCTGGCATAGTATTGCTGACACCTCTCCCTATAGTCTTGAAATTTGGTGATTTGTTTTGTCACTAATTCGGTGTGCGAAACAATCTTCTCTAATGACTTCACAAGCACTCTCCTACGATCAGTGCTTGCACTTAGATTGTTTAGCATTTCAATAAGAGTTTGAAGATGTCTTTTGTTTGCTTCTATTTTCCCTAGGTAGTTTTTTTGAGTATCCCTTACCTTGTGAGGACATGAAGGTGGGTTTTGAGGGTTTGGAGGGTTTTGGGAGTTGTTTTGACCCTCCTCAACTAGATTTGTGTTTTTTCTTGCCTCATTAACTATAAATGCAAAATAAAAAACTAATCAAACATTGTACAAGTCAAAAATTCTTTTCCAACTAACAAAAATTAATCAAACCCTACCTTCTTCAACTACTAGACCCTCGACATTTATGTCATAACATCTTCCGGGGTGGGTTCGGTGAGGTGGCATCATGAAAACATCGATTTCTCTCTTGCACTTTCTTTGTTTGACCTTCCTTTAACGTGCTCATGTTATTTTGTTACTTTTTTATGCAAACAAACTTGTTTGGCTGCGGGTAATGGGAGAAATGACAGGGTTTTGCACTTTTTAAGCAAAAAAAATGCGAGCACATTATAACGCACTCTCATTTTGGTGTCTATGGGACCAAAAAGTTTCCCAAAAAGTATGGTCCCTCATCTTGTGATGCAGAGCCAAACACCCTGACCTGCATTCCCCTTTGTATGTCTCACTTTCCTTGCCTATTGGTAAGACTATACATCATCGGCTCCTTCTCCAAACCTTACTCTGAACTCTTCACTGTCGTCATGACTGACTTCCATCGGCCGCTTTGTAAACAATCCGACCGATACCATATCTCTCCCCGATGAAGCCTTTACTCCCCGCGACCATCGATGAGACTTACCTCATCGGTAGACACCTAAAACCCTTCGCTGATGTGCCGATGACTATCCTTATACATGCAAGGCTTGACTTTCTATTGCCAGTTTCCCTTACTGCTGCTACCGGTTACGCTTTGCACCTAACCCAAAGTACATGCGCAATGTATATGTCAAGATACACTCACAAGATGCATTCACAATATGCTTTGCAGAACATGCATTTGACCGTTGACTTCCTTGTATCTGAACCTGATGTACATTCGTGATGTACATTCACAACATGCAATTCAAATATGCATTTGATGGGTTTGACCGAACCGTTGACTCCTTTGTATGCCAATCGGAAGCTTTTCTCTCTCCCTTGTATCTTAACTCAATGCATAACCACAATGTATGTTCACTTCATACAACCGCAACATGCACTTGCGAGATACACATGACATACAACTATGATATATACATAGGATATATATCTGACGTATGATTGTGATATACACACAAATTGTATATCTAATGAAACAACGCAAATCTTGCACCAATTTGATCCGTTGTAAACCCAGTAACTTCACAACTGCACAGATCTGTTCCTCCGCCAATCTAACACAGATCTTTCACCCTACCAACCTACCACATGACAATGCTAGGATCTTTCAATGCATACTATACACGATCCTGCAAACATGAACACGAACAAAATAGAAAAACAAAACAAAAACACAAATCGATATGTACAGCCATTTCACCGATTTTGAAGAAATCTAACCGGTGGAATGGATTAAGAATCCATCTCGGCCACAAAATAGCAAATCGATTGCATAGAGAAAACCTAATGAATTTGAATGATAGAAAGATGCACAACATAGAATTTTATTATGCCTTTCAGAACGTGTATACAGATGCTTTGTTTCTCAAATACAAATCACACTATTCTCTAATCCGATTTCAACTGAACTGAACTGAACTCAATTGATTACATTTGATTTGCTCTGGGGTATTTATCTACTCGCCCTGAGTAGTACTGAATTGGCTCCAAGCGGGTGGGAGATCTAACAACCTCCAACTACCTAACAACCTTTGGGATTACAGATTGACAAGTGTCCTTGGGACTTACAACATAAACCTAGATACAAACTAAAATAACATACATTGGTCAAACAGACCTTATTACATAAATGGTCTTATAGGACCTTATTGGAAACAACAAAATGAACATCAAACAGTTGAGTGCCTCATGGAGGCCACCTTGTGTTAGGTGCTCCTGCACCATACACCCCACCTTGAAAAGAACTCATGCCACATGAGTTAATTCTCTATTTTGCTCTACCTGTATCCTCTGCTGTCTCATGTCTTTCCCATGATCTCTGGACTGCAACCTGTTGCCATGGAATCAAAGACTCATGCCCAGCATTGTAGGCTCTTCTCATACCTTGCCATGAGTGAGTGCTTGTAACTAGACCTATCCTGGGCTTGCCATTCTGTCTTACTATCATCTCTACTTGAACACCTGCATGCAAAAATTTGTTTGATGCTTCTTGTACTACTGCTATGGCATAATATGTTTGCCTTTCAACTCTTGTTGGTTCTAGAGGACAAACAATTGTCCCTACTATGATAACATCCTTGTCTTTCCCATCAACTTGTGGCTGCTTGTAACCCTGCTCTTTGACTTTCTGCTGATCCTTCTGATCTCCATCACCAAAAACTAAAATTGCCTTCAAACTTTGATCCTTAGCAACCCCATTCCTTGAGGTATCCTCAACTATCTTTGTGTCTTCTGCATTGAGCTTCACAAACTCTTTCTTTCCTACCAAAATAAGCTTGGCTGCCTTCTTTGCTTTGACATCCTCCTGTAATGGTGTCATCAAAAAAGTTCTCCCATCCTTCTTGATGGTGTATGTGTTAGCATATCCATCATACAATGCTCTCCTATCAAATTGCCATGGCCTACCTAAAAGTAGGTGACAACATTCCCTAGGCAAAATATCACATAAAACCCTATCCTGATATTCTCCAATCTGAAAATCAACATATGCTTGTTCATATACCAAAAGTGATTGACTGTCACTTACCCAAGATGCTTTGTAAGGGGTTTGATGTGGAATCCTTTCCAGTTTCAACTTATCCACCATTTCCTGAGATACTATATTATCTGTTGAACCATAATCTATTACTACCTTGCATTTTTTACCTTTGCTTTTGCAATTGGTCCTGAAAAGTGCTCTCCTTTGTATCATCTCCTTAAATGTCTTCAAGAGTGTTCTCCTCAGCATCAATGATTCTCCATCTTCAGCTGGGGCTGTACTTCCCATTGGAGAGTTAACACTTTCATCTACCTTCTCTTCTTGCACATATTGAACCCTCTTGTCATTCGTCCTATCACCTCTTGATGATGAACCTTACCTTTCTGGACATTTGAATGCTGGGTGACCAATTTCATTACAATGATAACATCTCCTAGTGAAAACATTAGAACCTCTACCACCTCCAAATCTGCCTCTTGTTCCTTTCCATCCACCCTTGAAATCAAACTTCTCTTGCCCTTTGCTAGTCTCTTCTCAGTTCTCATTGGTTTGCCTTGTTGTAAGGGTTGATCCTCCCCCTCTTGTATTGCTGCCTCTTCCCCTCATGGACTTATCTTGTCTCCTTTTTATCTTCTCTTCATCCCTTAAGGCCATTTGGAAACACTTATTCACTGTTTCCGGTGCTAAGATGCTGAGCTCATCTTGGATGTTCATCCTTAGGCCATTCAAGTACCTAGCCACTTTCTCTGACTCTTTCTCTTGTCTCTTTGATCTGAGACTGAGTTTATGAAACTCTTGTGTGTATGCATTCACATCAAGGTCTCTCTGTCTAAGGTTCTGCAATTTCTTATACATCTACACATCATAGTCCAAGGGTAAGAACTGTGCCTTGAGTTTGGTCTTCATCCTTTCCCAGGAGATTATCATATTCTTCCCCTCCTTGACTCTCTCTCCTTGTTCATAATTCCACCATGAAGGAGCAGATCCCTTCAATCTTGCCTTTGCCAATTTAACCCTCTTATCATCAAGGATTTCTTTATATTCAAAATGATTGTTCAATGCCTCAATCCAATCAATCACCTCTTCAGCTTCCATACTTCCACTATACATAGGTAACCCATCTATGGTGTCCCTATTGACTGACTGTAATGCATTTAAAAATGCCCTCTGGTCTACTGGTATCTCCTCTGTCTTTTTATTGGTTTCAGCAATTTTCGCATCACCTTCATCACTGTCACTTTCATCGTCCCTCTCTTTACCTTTGGACTGCTTGAACTCTCCCAACTTGGTTGCAAGCATCTCCTTGATCAGCTTCTTAATGGCGTCCTGCGACATACTTTTGGGAGGCATCATCTCCGCCTCTGGCTTGCTTTCTCTGTCTGACATAAACATTCACAGACAACACCTAAACGCCAACACTCCTGCAAATCCTCAATTCAATTTTCTGCCCAAATCTTTTTCAGGCTCTGATACCACTATGATGCAGAGCCAAACACCCTGACCTGCATTCCCCTTTGTATGTCTCGCTTTCCTTGCTATCGACAAGACTATACATCATCAGCTCCTTCTCCAAACCTTCCTCCGAACTCTTCACTGTCATCATGACTGACTTCCATTGGCCGCTTTGTAAACTATCCGACCGATACCATATCTCTCCCCGATGAAGCCTTTACTCCCCGCGACCATCGATGAGACTTACCTCATCGGTAGACACCTAAAACCCTTCACTGATGTGCCGATGACTATCCTTATACATGCAAGGCTTGACTTGCTGTTGCCGGTTTCCCTTACCGCTGCTACCAGTCATGCTTTGCACCTAACCCAAAGTACATGCGCAATGCATATGTCAAGACACATTCACAAGATGCATTCACAATATGCTTTGCAAAACATACATTTGACCATTGACTTCCTTGTATCTGAACCTGATGTACATTCGCGATGTACATTCACAACATGCAATTCAAATATGCATTTGATGGGTTTGACCGAACCGTTGACTCCTTTGTATGCCGATCAGAAGCTTTTCTCTCTTCCTTGTATCTTAACTCAATGCATAACCACAAGGTATGTTCACTTCATACAATCGCAATATGCACTTGCGAGATACACATGACATACAACTATGATATATACACAAGATGTATATCCGGTGTACGATTGCGATATACACACAAATTATATATCTGATGAAACAACGTGAATCTTGCACCAATTTGATCCGCTATAAACCCAGTAACTTCACAACTGCACAGATCTGTTGCTCTGCCAATCTAACATAGATCTTTCACCCTGCCAACCTAGCACATGACAATGCTAGGATCTTTCAATGCATACTATACATGATCCTGCAAACATGAACACGAACAAAACAGAAAAACAAAATGAAAACACAAATTGATATGTACAGCCATTCCACCGATTTCGAAGAAATCTAACCAGTGGAATGGATTAAGAATCCATCTCGGCCACAAAGCAACAAATCGATTGCATAGAGAAAACCTAATGAATTTGAATGACAGAAAGATGCACAACACATAATTTTATTATGCCTTTCAGAACGTGTATATAGATGCTTTGTTTCTCAAATACAAATCACACTGTTCTCTTATTCGATCTCAACTCAACTAAACTCAACTCAACTGATTACATTCAATCTGCTTTGGGGTATTTATCTACTCGCCCTGAGTAGTACTGAATTCACTCCAAGCGGCTGGGAGATCTAACAACCTCCAACTGTCTAACAACCTTCGGGATCACAGATTGACAAGTGTCCTTGGGACTTACAACATAAACCTAGATACAAACTAAAATAACATGCATTGGTCAAACAGACCTTATTACATAAATGGTCTTATAGGACCTTATTGGAAACAGCAAAATCAACATCAAACAGTTGAGTACCTCATGGAGGCCACCTTGTGTTAGGTGCTCCTATACCATCTTGGTGCATATACCCAAGTCCTTCATGTTAAATTATGCTGATAGCTGAGACTTCAAATCATAAATCACCTCATTATTATTACCAAAGAATAACATGTTAGTTATGTATAATGCAATAATAAGGAAATGATCACCATACACCTTGGAATAAACATAGTGATTTACTTTAGATTCAAAAATTCTAATCCCAACATTAAAGAGTCCAAATTTTGATACCACATAGTAGGAGATTGCTTAAGACTATACAAATGTTTTTCTAGTCTAAAAAATAAAGTTTCTTTACCTTTCTTCAAATAGTGCTCCAACTATTTCATGTAGATATCTTTCTCCAAGTCACCATGTAAAAATTATGTTTTCACATCCATCTATTCTATCTCCAATTTAGATGCTACTTCTATAGATAATAGGAACTTGATGGATAGCTTTGCAATCGGGGAAAAAATCTCATCAAAGCCTATCCCCTCAACTAGGAATAACCTTTTGCAACCAACCTTGCCTTTTACTTTTCAATACCACCATCTAAGATGATCTTTTTAATACCCATTTATATCAAATAGGTTTTCTTCCTCTTAGAAATAGTACTAAGTCCCATGTGCCAACTTCCTTATGAACACAACCATCTCCCCATCCATAGCCACTCTCTAGGACTCAGAATTACTCATGTCTATTGCCTCCATATTTTTAGGCTAATCAGTATTAGCAATCAAAGAAAAAATACATCTCCAATTAGGGAAAATTTTCCTATCTAGTTGTTGTAAAAAATCCAATACTAGGCATAATCATCATACCTCTTAGGAGGATTTCTGATCCGTGTAGATCTCCTTAGAGTTGGTTGTGGCATTTCCACATTTTCTAGTGTATTTTCTGCATCTTCATCTTCAGAATCTTCTTCCTTCTCCTTTTTTCTATAGATGGCTCATTTTCCAACTGAATTGAAGATATTGTGGTACTTCTTCCTATTTCATTTCAACTTCTACTATGTCTGGTTTAATGAGAGGAGATTCATCAAATATTACCTCTTTTCTAATGATGATTTTGTGGGTAGTAGGATCCCACAGTCTATATCCCTTACATCCATCACCATGTAAACAACAAATATATACTTCTTTGATTTAGGGTCCAAATTAGAATGTTGACCTTTAGAAATAAGAGCATAAGCATCGTGACAAAAAAAATAGATTTGAGTAATCACAAGAATGACCTATCCACACCTCTTTAGGAATCTTATAGTCCATTGAAACTGATGGTTACCGATTTACTAGATAGCATGTTGTATTGACTACTACTCACAACTCTTGTTCCAACTTGGCATTATTGAGCATGCTCCTTGCTCTCTCTAGAAGAGTCCTATTTATGTGTTCAACAACATTTTTTTAGGAGTGTAAACTATGGTTTTATGCCTTTTGATCCTAGCTTCCTTGCAATAATTTTCAAACTCCAAAGATGTGAACTTGTCCCCATTATCTATTCTTAAACACTTGATTGACTTGCTAGTACTCTTTTCAACCAAAAATCTAAAATGCTTAAACACACCAAACACAATAGCTTTCCTTTTAAGAATATAGACCCAGACCTTTCTAGATTAATCATCTATAAATGTCATAAAATATGATGATCCTCCAAACAAAACTGTAGGGGATGGTCCCCAAACATTTGAATGAATATAATCTAGGATACCCTTACTTGTATGACTACCTGTTTTAAACTTTTGTCTACATTACTTCCCAAAAACACAATACTTGCATAAATTCAAATTCAGATATTTTAAATCTAGAAGTATCTTATGGTTTACCAGTACCTTTAGCCCTTTCTCGCTCATATGGTCCAATCACTAATGTTATAAATGAGTAGATTCATTTACATTTTTAGATACCACTGTTGCTAACTTGTAAAGGTTACTAATCTTTGTAGCATTCATTACCACCATAATGCCTTTAGACACTTTTATTGCTCCACCTTGACATGTAAATTTAGAACTTCCAGAATCCAAAACTCCCAAGGAAATTAAATTCTTTTTAAGTTTTGGTACATGTCTTACCTCTGTCAACATCCTTACAATACCATCAAATATTTTAATCTTAATGCTCCCAATCCCAAAAGTCTTACAAGAAACATTGTTTCCCATAAGAACAATGCCGCTATAAATAGTTTGGTAAGAAGAAAACCAACTCCTATGTGGACACATGTGATGTGAAGCACTAGAATCTAATAACCATTCCTCATGGTATTGTGAGATATGATAAATATATAGTACTTCATCAACCATACCTGAACTTGTCTCAATTGGATTTGCTTCCTCTTTGGAGTCATCCTTGTCTTCTTTCCTCTTCCAACAATCATTCTTGAGATGCCCTAATTTGTTGCAATACCAACATTTTCCCTTACCCTTTTTTCTTTTGACTTAGATCTTGATGTACCTTTTGAATTCTCCCCCTTTTCTGTGGATCAACCCGTAGCCACCATTGCTTTTGGTGTGGAGGTTTCTATATTAGATTTTCTTTGCACCTCCTCAGACAACAAAGCTCACACAAAAAAATAAAATTCAAGGGTGTCAGTTGTGTTAAAGCTAATGGAAGTGACTAAGTGATTCCAGGTTCAGGCAATGAACACAATAACATGACTACCTTGTCTTCATCTTTCATTTTTACATAGAACTCTAGTTAATTAGTACATAAGACTATTGAAAACATTTAAATGATCAACAATTTTGGTACCTTCCTTCATTCACAAACTATACAACTGCCTCTTCAAGAAGATTTGGTGTGTCAAGGATTTTTTCATGTAAAGACTCCCCATTCTACTCCATAAGCATGCTATTGTTTTCTCTCCAACAATACTGAAAATAACATCATCTGCCAAACACAACCAAATTGTGCTAAGGGCTCTTGTATCCAAATCTTGCCAGTCCTCATCAATCATATTCATAGGTTTCTTTGACTTGCCTACCAACACCTTGTGCAATCCTTATTGCACCAACAAATTGCGCATCTTGAGCTTTGATATATCAAAGTTATTCTTCCCATTGAACCTCTCCACTTCGAATCTTGCATTCAAATCCTTTGTCATTTGATGCTACAGAATAAACACTAAATCCTAACACAATCGCTACAAAAAAAGCTCTAATACCACTTGTTGAAAAAACCTTCGTTTTAATGATAAACTTTAAGCTTCAGAATCATATAATATTGTAGCACAAATTAGTTACGAAGAAAATAAAGATAACAACAAAATATGCGATCACATAAAAAACAATAAGAGGATTTACATAGTAAAACTCAAGCAATATGTCAGGGAAACATCCACGGGGCAAAGTATCGGTATTCTTATTGTTCCATGAAAAATTACAATCTTCATGCCACTACCATTACAATGAATTTGCCTAAGTATCAGTATTCTTATTGCTCAAAGAAAAATTACAATCATCACACCAGTACCATTACAATGAATTTGCCTTACAAGGTTGCAAAGTTATATAATATCTTCAACATAACCACCACCATGAAATTTAGAAAAAAATAGATTTTTCTTTTTAAGAAAAGTAGATTTTTAAGATAGGATTTTTAAGATAAAATTTTTGCTTTATAATGTTGTCACAAATCCAACACTAGGCATGAACTTTCCACTCTCTAAGAAATTATCTTATATATGATTTTATATAAAAAATAATATAACTATATATGATTCAACGATTTTTCCTTCCAACCTTGAGCGGTCGAAGCTTGTGAAAGTCAATGTTGAATAAATAACTCTTATGACCATGAAATGTAGCCCAAGGGAAATCTTATCCTTGGCTAGATACATTATGACTTCCGATTCAATATATGATGTCTGTCTCAATGAAATTCGCCATTACTTAGGTTAGCCTGGTTCTGACTAATTCTTAAAAATCTATGACTAAACGTCAAATACTCGTGGGGCGGAGCCTCTGACAAAGAGACTCAAAACCCAATTTTTTTTTGCATGCCCACGACCATTGCATGGCGTTTTTTTGGTTGCTTTGAAACATTTTGTGGTATGAAATTGAAGAAACTCACAAAATTGTATTTGAAAGAAGAAAAACATTTTGACTGAAACGGCAAAGGCATTGATCAATTGTAATTTTCAAAGCCCTTCAGGTGCAACCTTTGAATTAAATCCTAATTGAGAGCTATATCATGACTGAAGATATGAATGGAGATCTCTCGTTTGCAGTGAAAAAATATTCGTCAATTTGTTGGTCGTGAATTGGGGGCCATGATCGGTCCTACAACTACCTCTGTAGTAATCAGCTTGACAACACAACGAATGAGTGAGTAGAGTAGAGTAGGTCGTTCACACCACAATAACTAGGAAATAATCACCGACAGCCGCTGACTTACGCTCTTAATTTCACCGACGGGCTACTCAATGAGCTGAAAAATAACAACCTCATCATAAACAATTGTAGTTTATTATATTGTTGGATTGACAATTTAAACATCTGTGCCAACTCCGAAGAATTCTGAGGAGAATATGATGAGGTATTCTCCTGTGGTTAGGAAGGCTGCTGTGAGCAGATTACGACAGTATTGTAGAAGTTAATTCTTTCTGCTTTCGTCAGTTTGAATTCTTTCTAATGCCTTACAAATTTTCAAGGCACAGACCTGGTTATTTTGAATGTTTAACACCGGCCATCTCAACCACCCTAGGAAAACATACTCTGATTTGACATTTTAGATTTTTTGGTGCACAGTCTATTTTTAGGGGAATTCTTTACTTTTGACGAAGTGTTTCGTTCTTATATCAAATCGATAGTCAATCCTGCCGGAGTAAAGTTTTAGGTTGGGCGTCAAGCTGGACAGAAATTACTTAAAATGTTGATGAAGATAGATCACTGAATGTGATTTGAAAAGTTGAAGCAAAGAAATACACACAGTTTAATTTAAAAGCACTTCTATCTGTATTCTATGAAACAAAGAAATATATACAGTTTAATCTAAAAACATTTCTATCTGTATTCTATAGACTGTGGAAAACTCATACCTGTTAAAATTAAAATGTTATATAAAGAGTCCAATCTCAGATTGTTTGGAATGATTATCACTTAGCTCTAAAGCCTCTGGTTTCTCTGCATGAATGGAAGATATAAAATTTGATTCAAATTAATAAAAAAATATATAACCCTTTCATAATTTTTTTTTGGTCTCCTCTCCTTTTTCTTGCATGGCCCTAGGAAACATATGAATTGAAGCTATAAAGTTTTATTCAAATTAAGAATTAAAAAAAAACCTCTCATAAATTTTTGTCTTCTCCTTTTTTCTTTGAATTTAGTTAATTTTAGATTTAGATAGAAATTTATAAATTGTTTAAGATTTGTAACTTGAATGATATTATGTAGCAACTTTTCCTTAAGTAAATTGTTATTAAAAATATTATAAATAAAATTATAAATACCTATAAGTTTTTAAAATATTATTTATTATAAAAGCAATAAAATAATTATTTCTTAAAATTTTATAATTTATATAAAAAAAATATTATAAAGAATAGTTCATGTTTACCATTTTTATTGATGGTGCCACTCACAATCCATACACAACCTTCGTAGCTTAAAGGAAAAAATGGTGGATTAACAACAAGCACCTACACAATTGTTGTAGGTAAATTTATGATTACCAGATTGCCCTCATTAATTGTTGTAGGTGGTTTTTAGTGGACTACACACTTAGCACTGCTCTCCAACCAAATAACACACATATACATACTTTCCAAAACATGTAAACTAGCCCATGCAAGATGACACCCACCAAATCAAGATAGAAATCCCGAAACAATTACACAATAAAAATGGAGCAACATTAAATTAAAGTTTTCTTCATTGTATCAATTGGAATTACAACATTTACAACCATTAACATTTATTAATTTTTTCCCTCTATGTTTCTTGATAATGTAGGTTTTTATTTTCCTAGTTGGGTTATTTATTTTTCTATATTCCTAGGTTTTTTCTACACATGTTATTAAGCTTGCTTAGGGTTAATTAAGTGAGTATTAGTGTAAGTGGGTGCAAGGTGTCAATATCCTCCATGGGAGTTACACTTGCCTATTTTAGGCTATTGTGGTGGACTCTTCCCATTAGTCATATTTGCCACCTCTCCCCTCTCTCATAGTCTATTTATATGCACCTCATAGTTTGTTTTTTTCATTTGGAATGCATTGTCTAGTTACTCTACCATTCTTTTGTATGAAGCTTTGAGCTCTTAATGCAATTTTGTCACATCGAAATTTGCATCTCTCGGAATCGCTAGTTTGCTTCTATTTTACATTTCAGTTTATGTAACTTTGAATCTCTCTTATAAAGTTTCTAGGTTATCAATCTTGTTCAAGATTTCTAACATTACTTTCTCAATATTGAGATCTTCCAATCTGCTTCTAGGATCACACTCACACAATCCAAGTATGCTCTAGATTTTCTCTCAAGGTTTCATATGGCTGACTATAAGCCTGCTTCGACTCCCTTCCTCTTTGGAGTCAAACTTGAGGCTCATTGTTCTTCACCATTTGTTGATGGCACTTTGTATCAACAACTTGTTGGGAGTCTCATTTATCTGAATCATAAGAGACCTAACATTTTATATGTTGTAGGCATGGTCTCTTGATTCATGCAGGAGCCCCATGAGTTACACTGGAAAGCATCCAAATGGATCCTTCACTACATTTAGGGTACTCACAGTTTTGGGATTCGCTATGCAATGGGAATTGATCTTGACTTGGTGGGCTAAACCAATTCAGATTCGGCAGGTGATTCTCAGGATTGTATGTCTACTTTGGGTTATAGCTTCTCACTTGGTTTAGGTCCTATTTGTTGGTTGAGCAAGAAGCAATTTTCTATTTCTCTATCTTCTATTGAGGTTGAGTATCAAGGGGCTTTGAATGCCGCCACTAAGGCCATTTGGCTTCAAAATCTTCTCACCGAGTTTGGTATCTAGATCAGATGGCCATCAGTCATATTTTGTGACAACCGGAGTGCCATCTAGATCTCACAGAATTTGGTCCATCATCAGTGGACCAAACACATTGAGGTCCACATGCACTACATCTAGGATCTCATCCATGGCCACATCATTGACCTTCGCTATTGTTTGACTTCTGAGTAGGTTGCCGATATCTTCACCAAACCCTTCACAGAAAGCAAGTATCTTCATCTGTGAGCTTTGTTGGGGGTGTGGTAGGCTTCATCTTCTGGGGGTCTTCTAAGTCTTCTCACTCGGAGTCCTAAATCTCTCTACTCTGGGGGGTCACTTCTCTCTCTATTTTTTTTTTTTTGGGGGGGGGGGGGGGGGGTCTCTCTTTTCTATGGGGGATTCTTCTCTTTGGGGGGCATTTTTATGTACATGGGTACCTCATCAACCTTCATTCTCTGAGACCCATCTTTTCACCCACCTAAGTTGTGCTTAAGGGGGGTGTTAGTGTAGGTATTTTCCTAGTTGGGTTATTTAGTTTCCTATAATCCTAGGTTTTTTCTACACATGTTATTAAGCTTTCTTAGGGTTAATTAAGTGAATATTAGTGTGAGTGGGTGCAAGGTGTTGGCATCATCCATGGGAGTTACACTTGCCTATTTTAGGCTATTGTGGTGTACTCTTCCTATTGGTCGTATTTTCCACATCTCCTCTCTTTCATAGTCTATTTATACTCACGTCCTAGCTTGTATTTTTCATCTTGAATGCATTGTCTAGTTACTTTGCCATTCTTTTGTACCTCCACTTTTGATGTTGAGAGTGATTCAAAGGAGACACCTCCTTCCTCTCCTAGTCATCATTCATGGGGTGATGATTGTCCTCTAGATTCTCTAACTTCTAGTCCACTTTAGGCTAGACAGACCTTACAGTTTGCAGGTGATTGGGTTGGGGATCCATCGGACAACAAGCAAACTTGTTCACAATTCTAGGATGCTCCACATGTCTTCATTGCTACTGCCTCTAATCCATAGTCCTTTTGAGAGGCCTCTAGTATTCCTGAGTGGGATACAACTATGCAGGAGGAGTATAGTTCCTTGATGAGAAACAACACTTGGGATCTTGTCCCTCTTCCTAAGGAAAGAAAACTTGACTACCGTGAGACTTTTGCACCAATTGCCAGAATGAACTCCATCTGACTTGTTCTTGCTATTTCTACAACCAATCATTGGGAAGTACACCAGATGGATGTGAAGAGTGTTTTTCTTCATGGTGACCTTTAGGAGGAGATCTGGATGGAGCAACCATAGGGTTTCATTTAGGATTCTTCACTTGTGTGCCATCTTCAGAAGTCTCTCTATGGCCTCAAATAGGCTCCTCGGGCTAGGCTTGGTATGCCAAGATGGACTCCTTCCTTCTGGTAGTTGGGTTCACTTGATGCCATTCTAATCACAATGTCTACATTTTGCAGTAGAACGATTCACTCCTATTTCTAGTCCTGTATGTTGATGACTTGTTGATTATAGGGAGTTCTTCATCCACCATTGGGGTAGTCAAAAGTACCCTTCATGACAAGTTTTTGATGACTAACTTGGGCTTGTTACATTACTTTATCAAGATTGAGATCTTCCAATCTACTTCCAGGATCACACTCACATAATCCAAGTATGCTCTAGATTTTCTCTCAAGGTTTCATATGGCTGACTATAATCCTGCTTCGACTCCCTTCCTCTTTGGAGTCAAACTTGAGGCTCATTGTTCTTCACCATTTGTTGATGGCACTTTGTACCGACAACTTGTTGGGAGTCTCATTTATCTGAATCATACGAGACCTAACATTTTATATGTTGTAGGCATGGTCTCTTGATTCATGCAGAAGCCCCATGAGCTACACTAGAAAGCATCCAAGTGGATCCTTCACTACATTTAGGGTACTCATAGTTTTGGGATTCGCTATGTAATGGGAATCTTGACTTGGTGGGCTAAACCAATTCAGATTGGACAGGTGATTCTCATGATCGTAAGTCTTCTTCAAGTTATAGCTTCTCACTTGGTTCAGTTCTTATTTGTTGGTTGAGCAAGAAGCAATTTTTTATTTATCTATCTTTTATTCAGGTCAAGTATCAAGGGGCTTTGAATGCTGCTACTAAGGCCATTTGGCTTAAGAATCTTCTCACTGAGTTTGGTATCTAGATCAGATGGCCATCAGTCATATTTTGTGACAACCAGAGTGCCATCCAGATCCCATGAAATTTGGTCCATCATCACTGGACCAAACACATTGAGGTCCACATGCATTACATCTAGGAGCTCATCCATGGCCACATCATTGACCTTCACTATTGTCTGACCTCCGAGTAGGTTTCCAATATCTTCACCAAACCCTTCACAAAAAGCAAGTATCTTCATCTACGATCTTTGTTGGTGGTGTGGTAGACTTCATCTTCTAGGGGACTTCTAAGTCTTCTCACTCAGAGTCCTGAATCTCTCTACTCTGGGGGGTCACTTCTCTCTCTATTTTTTTTGGGTGGGTGGGGGGGGGGTCTTTCTTTTAAATGGGGATTCTTCTCTTTGGGGGGGATTTTTATGTACATGGATGCCTCATCAACCTTCATTCTTCGAGACCCATCTTTTCACCCACCTAAGTTGTGCTTAAGGGGGGTGTTAGTGTAGGTATTTTCCTAGTTGGGTTATTTAGTTTCCTATATTCCTAGGTTTTTTCTACACATGTTATTAAGCTTTCTTAAGGTTAATTAAGTGAATATTAGTGTGATTGAGTGCAAGGTGTTGGCATCATCCATGGGAGTTACACTTGCCTATTTTACGCTATTATGGTGGACTCTTCCTATTGGTCATATTTTCCACCTCTCCTCTCTCTCATTGTCTTTTTATACTCACGTCCTAGCTTGTATTTTTCATCTTGAATGCATTGTCTAGTTACTCTGCCATTCTTTTGTTTGAAACTTTGAGTTCTTAATGCAATTCTATCACATCAACATTTGCATCTCTCAGAATCGCTAGTTTGCTTCTATTTTGCATTTTAGTTTATGTAACTTTGAATCTCTCTTATAAAGTTTCTGGGTTATCAATCTTGTTCAAGATTCTAATATTTATGTATTGTTTTATGTTCCTCTTATCTACCATGTGGCCTTCCCCTCCTTTATTTTTCTCTTCTTATGCTTTCTCTTACACCCATGAACCACTTCCACTTAAAATTGATGAGGTTGCCACATCCACCTCTTGAGCACCAAAACTAGGTTAGATTAAATGTGGAACATACCAACTAGGAGCTTTCCTATTTAAACTCCTACCCAGATCTGATTTAAGCACCAAAAATTGGTTGCATTGATCAATGTGAGTAGCTTAGGCATTCTTAAATCACCTAATTCTTGTACATTTTGGCTAGACATTTAATACTGGTATGTCAAAAAATGTCCCCTTGGGGGATTTTCCCTCTTAAGGTTTAGCTCTCGTGTCCTTAGAATTCATTATAAGCATCTTGCATGTTAATTTTGAATCTCGATGAGAAAACCCTGAAGTCTTAACTCAAATAGGACCTAAGGGGTGCTATTTTGAGAGTCCCTAACTCAAAATGGGAAGGTGGACTTGGGCGTGAGAGGAACCTCCTACAACAATATAATGAAAATGCATGAAATAACAGAAATATATAAATAGAAGTAACACAGAAGGAATTTATTGATCACAGGCCACTTCAAGCGGGCAATCTCCTTTGAGAAAGCTCAATACAATAAATTCATGGATGTCTTCATTGGCCTCAACACGTACTTATGTACTAAGTCTAATCTAAACAACTATTACTTCCCATGAATGTGGGATAATACAATATACTCACGGGATGACTTACAAAGCATATGCATCCAAAAGTAATATACTAACAAAGTAAAGAGAAGGGTTAAACACGGGTTCCTAACATCCCCTCCCTCTTACAAAAGCTTTGTCCTCAAAGATTAAGATGTGGAAATTGTTGTTGAATCTAAAGGAGTGGTTCCCATGTAGCATCCTCTGGTTGCATTCCGTGCCACTAAATTAATACCCTATGATGGATCAAGAGTGAAGCTGATGAGTGCACCTGTCGATGATTGAAATCTTCCTGTAATCCTTGACAAACTTGCGATAGTAGCCAGTCAGTCCCAAAAAACCACGGAGGCTCTTGAGTGGCTGAGGATGCGGCCAATTTTTCATGGCATCTATTTTTGCAGGATCCACTCGAACCCCTTGGGCTGAAACAATATGCCTGAGATACTCCACTTCTTCCTAGCCAAAAACACATTTAAACTATTTTGTACAAAGATGATGATTAGAGAGAAGTTGCATACGAGATCTAGATGTTGGAGATGGTCAGCCCATGTTTTACTATATATGAGGATATCATCAAAGAAGACCAGAATGAATTTTTGCAAGTAGGGCTGGAATAGTTTAATCATCAATGCCTTGAATGTTGAAGGAGCATTAGTGAGGCCAAAGGGCATGACCAAAAACTCATAGTGGCTATCATGCATGCGGAAAACTGTTTTAGGGATATCATCCTCATGAACCCAAATTTGGTGATACCCAGAACGAAGATCCAACTTGGAGAAAAAATAAGCGCCATGAAGCTCATCAATAGGAATCAGAAACTTATCCTTGATTGTGATGTGATTAAGTGCTCAGAAATCAATGTAGAGGTGCCATGACCCATATTTTTTTTAGACAGGAAGAACTGGTGAAGAAAAGGAACTGGTACTAGGGCAAATAATACCTTGCTTCAGTAAGTCTCAAACGAGCATCTCAATCTCTGTCTTTTGGTGAAATGGGTAGAGGTAGGGCCTGATGTTGGGAGGAATGCTTCTAGGAAGGAGTTGAATACAGTGGTCCTCTAGTCATAAAGGTGGCAATCCCATTGGTTCGGTAAAGACACATGCATACCTATCCAAGATTCATTGTAAATCTGAAGGAGTAGTGGAGACCGCTGATGGTTGCATCTGAATGGAATAGAGCTAAGCAATGACCCCATGTGAATTCTTCTTAAGAATCTTTTCTATACGATATAAATTTATGATGTTGAGAGACCCTAGTTGTAAGCCCTTCAATGTGTGTTTTTGCCCATTGTTTAAAAACTACATCCAAAGTTCAGCAAAATCCCATAAGATGGGTCCAAGTGTGCGTAACCATTGAGCGCCCAAAACCACATCACATCTGCCTAAGGGCAAGGCAAACATGTCAGAGCACAGGTTATAATCTCCAATAGAGATACGCACATTGCGACACTTCCCTTTACAAGGTAATGTGCCCCCATTGGCAATCATGACTTCAAAGCTGGAGCAAGGATGGACAAAGCAATCAGCATATTTGGCGATCCAAGGGTCAATGAAGTTATGAGTGCTACCAGAATCAATGAGTATTGTAAGAGGGAGCTTCTTGAAGTAACCTTTGACCTGTATGGTTTGTGGGGTGGTGACTCCTGCTAAAGCATGGAGAGAGATCTCTGGGTGGTCTTCCTAAGAAGTAGGGTCAACAGTCGGCGGCTGAGTTTCGACCTGATCATCTACTATATCCTGAGCATCTTCATAAACTTCAGTTGCAAGCAGAGAATCCACATCCAAGAGATAGAGGTTTTGCTCAACACATCTATGTCCTCAAGTGAATTTCTCATCACAATTATAACAAATCCCTTTTTCTCTACATGCCCGCATCTCTGCTTCAGTCAAATGCTTGATAGGAGTTTTTCTAGGAGATGGCGTGATTGGAGGTCTTTGGGAAACCATATTTTTAAATGGATCAAAATTGGATTTGGATCACTGTTGAGCTGTGATCTTGTCCTCCACCAACTTAGCTAACCCTAGGGCTTCCATCATTGTGCTAGGACGGAACATTTTAACCTCAGATTGGATTGCATCCTTCAGACCACTGACAAAACAACTCCTGAAGAATTCATCAGACAATCCCTTTGTCTAACTAGCCAGTTTTTCAAATTCTATTTGATATTCTCTCACAGTGCCTATTTGGTGAAGTTTAGTGAGTGCTCCTATGAAGTCATCAAAAGCACTAGGACCAAATCGTCGCAAAATGAGTTTGCAAAAAATTGTCCATTTTGGCTCTTCATGAGCCTTGATGTACCAATGGAACCATTGAAGGGTTTAATGTTCCAAATGAAAGGATGCAAGTGAGACTTTGTTGACATCAAAAGTATTATGCAGACTAAAATATTATTCTGCCTGGTATATCCATCTAGTTTGATCATCACCATTGAAGTGAGGAAAATAAAGCTCCGGCCCACAAAAATTGCTGGAAGAAGAGAACCCAGTGTCTGTAGAAGACTCTAGCTGCCATTTATTGTTCATGGCTGAATGTTGAAGATTGAGGCCAAGAATTTTTTCATCCATATCTTGGAGTTTGGTCTTGAGGGTTGCAAGTTCATCCTCTGTGTTTTTTGCTCCTATGCAGGTAACAACCATGACTAGGAGTTTTTTTTTTTTGGGGGGGGGAATGGGTAGAAAAACAAAAATAGAAACTTTTTTAGTAAAGGAAAATTTAGATTTGGGAAAAACTTCGATGGGTAATTGGGGTTTGACTAGGTTTTGGACACTTTCTAGGGGAAAGGGAAGCAGAAAATAAGGATTTCAAAAGTAGGGCACAAAAGAATGGGAAAATTTGTCCAAGAGGGACAAAGGAGCAGAAATATGAAATGAACACTGTGGTAAAATTTGAGGCTATTGGGTGAGAATCGAAGAAGTTCTGGAAAACCCTAAAAATAGACAAATGTGGGATTTCTAGCTTCAATAAGTGAAATTTGGGATAGAGTTCTCAAGGAAGGAAATATGCAAAATGAAATTTCAGGGGTTCCAGTGAATTTTGAGAGGAAACGGAGCTAAAGCAAGGAAGATATGGCGAAAAAATGGAAATTTTTTTTCTGGAAATGATTTGCCAACTTCTCTAGATGGATTCAATATGTGATTTGTCAGCTATCAATAGATATGGGCCCTAAGTACATTCAGCTTCCTAAAGGTTTAGGGGAGTCAATCGGCCACCAATGTTGTCTAACGACTTGCATATTGGGGCAGTACCCCTCACTCCACGGGTCAAGTAAAACTGATAATCACTTTGCCACAAACGACAGCTCTTGGTTTACCTCACATATGAGAACTAGTTAATTAGGTAGGGGCCATTGCCCTTTTCACTGGTAGGTCCTCTTAATGGGCTAGCTACTTTAGGGTTCCTGTGGTACTCCTCACAATGAGTTTTAGGGCTATATGCCCAGGCACTTCCCATAGTTAAGCGGATAGGGGTATTCTCTGATCCAAACCTACAATTGAAATGAACAATACAGATGCGAAAAAGAAAGAACTACTGCAATAACCACAATACCTGGAGGCCACTGTAGAAATTTTTTTGACAGAAATTCCACCCAGCGAGCACAAGAAAGCGCTCTGATACCAAATGAGAGGAACCTCCTGCAATAATATAATGAAAATGCATGAAATAACAGAAATATATAAATAGCAGAAACACAGAAGGAATTTATTGATCACATGCCACTTTGAGGGGGCAACCTCCTTTGAGCAATCTCAATACAATAAATTTGTGGATGCCTTCATTAGCCTCAACACGTATTTATATACTAAGTCTAATCTAAACAACTATTACTTCCCATGAATGTGGGATAATACTACTCACATGACAACTTAAAAGCATATGCGTCCAAAAATAATATACTAACAAAGTAAAGAGAAGGGTTAAACATGAGTTCTTAACAGGGCGCTAGCACCCTAGTCATGCACTATTTTAGGTCAGCCCTAAATTCAAATGTCAGTTTTATGACCGTTACTTAGGTCCTATGCTGACATCTCAAGTTTGAATTGTGAAATTCTTAGTGAGAATGTGTGTAGTTGTCTATATAAGCATGTTTAGGGTTTCATTTGCAATCTAGAAGATGATTATGAACTTTTGGCAAACTTATGATTTTAGAGCATCCATGATATTCATTGTTGCAGAGCAGAGCATTGTTATTGTGTTTGTGATTGTAGATTTAGCTGCATCTTCTTATGTGATTAAAGAGCCTTCATTTATGTGAGATCTACACTTCCAAGGTGATATCTATTTGTGTTTGAATCATTCATCAATTTGTTTTTGCCTCTATCCCACAGGTATACACACTCTTTATCTAACAACGGTGTTCGGAAGACTTGAATGTCTCTCTGGAGCTTGACTGAGGCAAGCCTCTAAACACCACAGCCCCCAACCACTCTCCTTGTGATTGTAGGTTACAAGTTTCATATCTGGATGAAGTGTAGTTGCAGGGAACAATAAGATAGTGTGCAGATTCTGAATCCCTGAAAAAAAGGACTACTTGGACACAAGCATTAGTGGCAATGTCCTCCAAGGTTGCAAACACAGAAAAAAATTTGGACAGTGATAATCAACATCTGAAGGGCTTCTGACATCCTAAAAAACATTTGGCCTTGGACTTGGGTGCTAGTGGAGGTGTCCTCTGCATCTTCCAGGGTGGAAACAGAAAGTACACTGATAATCAATGTCACCTAGAGGAGATCAAGATTTCGCAGAGAAAATAGTACCTTGGAGAGGGGCGTTAGTGACCTAGTGTCCCCGACTATTCCGCATTCTGAACTTCAAAAAATGGTTAGTTATCAATCACTGTCTACTACCTTAGTCTGCAAGGATTTGTCGTAATTCATCAATTTACTTACTGTTTTGCATAATTAGGGTTTTAACAGTATTTGAGCATTAAATTGAGATATTGATTGATGATATCTGAGCTTCCACATCGTTTCAAGTGACAGCCTAACCTATAGGTGAATCTTGTTAGAAAAGTGTGATTCAACTCGATTGATATGTCCTTAAATGTTTATAGTGAAAGGAGGGTTTAACCTTTGTAACCCACACATCCATTGAAACTAAAAACCCCATCAACCCCTCCTCTTTTCCTCCTAAAAAAAAATGCAACTGGGTGGGTTGGCCAAATGGCCTAAAAAAATAGAGATGAAAATTAAAAATTTTAACTTGTTGTTGTCCTCTGACTTGTGTACAATGCCCCTGCATCAAGCACATATTGAATTTTTATTTGACCAACTTTGACCTAACCTCCTAAGGGATGAAAACAAACATAGATGGAAAAGTAACATGGTGTTGGAATGCACAAGCCAACTGAGAGGGGGTGTGAATCCATTAAATGTAAAAATTTAAACCCTCAAAACATCAACCATTTATAATGCATTAGTAGAGTGTAAACATATGAAGCATCAATGAAAACAAATCCAAACACATTATAACACCAAATTTACGTGGAAAACCCAATAAGGGAAAAACCATGGTGAGGATTAGCTCACAATATATATGAATATCAACATCAAAAATCAATAGGCTCACTGTCCAGAAGAGAGAAGAAAGAAGAAGTCTGTTATAGAGAGATTCACTATCTCAAAGCAATAGGAGAAATCCACCACCAACACCCTTTTCCATTTGTAACCTCTGGTTCATTGCCTCCAGCAACTTTTGGCACACTGTAATGTAGACATCTTTTGCTCACTACATTCTGGGGTCATAGGCTTTTGAGCTTGCACACAATTCACTTCCCTTGATTCACATTCACATCATCTTCCTTACATCGCTCCATTTAATTTCATCTTGCATTTATACCATCTATAACCAACACCTATCTCAATTAGGTCAGTCCTAATGAAGCATGTGCATTATACACATGCAACATTACTTATGTCGGCACTAAACACTTCCGTGGTGGAAAGAAGTGAAAGTGGACCATATCAAGGGATAACTAGGACTCAAATTTGTATCATCAAGCTACTTATCACATCCACAATCCATGAGGTACCTCAAAAAATAGTGTTAGCATGCCATGTCAGCCAAGCCTGAGCTAACGATCACATCCATGCTTCTCCAAGTCTAAAAACATTATGTGGACTAGAGAGAGACACTCCATAGCACTCACACACCTTCTCAGAACATTCAACATCATCAAAATTCTTTTCCATATTGCCACAACTACCTGAATCAAAGAATGTCTTCATTATACACATTGGGACATACTATTATTGATCACCAATACAAGAAATAAACTTGCAGAGCATCCCAACACTGGAAACTTCAAGGGAAGATTGATGTAGACTGTATAAGCACATTCCCAGATCCGCAAGTCATGAAATCTCAAAAAGAGAAATGTGGAGCAATCTCATTTCTCCTAGACAGTCTTCTTCATAGTCAAATAATATGTCAAACACATCTTCTACTTCTACATGATCCAGAACCTGAAACTTGGGATAATACCTTTGAACACCTCTAATCAACACTACCAAACTGTATAAGCATATCTTCAATTAGGAAGAAATGCGGAGCATAATACTGATGGTACCTTTGTCACACTACACACCTTTTTATCAAGTTTTCTCAAAAGCACTTGGAAACCAAGTAAACCATTTGCTAGGAGTTGACATCAATGACAACACCAACAAGTTTCCAACAATCTCCCCCTTTGTCATTGATGGCAACACCAACTCTTTGAAAAACCATCAAGACCTAAATCAACTCTTACTCCCCCTGACAGAAACAACTCTTACTCTTTACACACATCTCTGCACAATGTTTTTTCAATCACTTCGACTCTCTCTCCTCCTTTGACATCAATGGCAAAGGGCAACAACACCAACAAGTATTTACTTCATTTCTACTGCTTTCACTTTTCTGCACTCTCCCCCTTAAGATCATAGGATGTGCTCCATCTGACTCTACAACTAATAGTAACTCTACCTACTCCCCTTGAGAGGTAGCCTTCAACATTAGTCCAGGTTCATAAAAATGTATCTTGTAATGCTTCCTGGATAGATGCATATACTTATGCATCTAGTTAAGAGAAGGAGGGGCAATAACCCCTAACTTCTACCAAAGATACTCAAAAGTATCCTTAGGGAGAGCCTTTGTAAAAATGTCTACAACTTGATCCTTGGTAGGCACGTACTCCAACTTCACCTCATTCTCTGCAACCTTTTCTCTTAAGAAGTGATATCGGATTGAAATATGCTTTGTCCTTGAATGCATCACTAGATTTTTTGAAATGTTGATAGCACTTGTATTGTCACCTAGGATAGGAATAGGTTCATCATATGACACTTTGATATCCTTCAATTTCTTCTTCATCCATAACACCTATGTGTAGCAAGATGTTGCTGCAACATATTCTACCTCTACAGTAGATAATGACACTGAGTCTTGCTTCTTACTTAACTAGGAGACAAGTCTACTTCCTAAAAAGAAAGCACCACCACTTGTACTTCTTTTTTCATCTATACGTCCTACCCAATCTGCATTTGTATATGCACCCAAGGAGAAATTAGTATCCTTGGAATGCCATAGGCCAAACTCTAGAGTGCCTTTTAGGTATTTGAATATCCTCTTTACTGCTCCAACATGTGACTCTGTGGGATCAACTTGGAACCTAGCCACAAGACAGACTACATGCATGATATCCAATCTAGTAGCAATCAGGTATAGTAATCCACCAATCATTGAACTATACTTGCTCTAATCAACCTTAGGAGATTCATCATCTTTGCTTAAGTTACAACCAGTAGTCATGGGAGTTCATACCGGTTTGGAGTCTTCTATTCCAAACTTCTTCAACATTTCTTTAGCATACATTGACTGTGAAATGAAAATTTCCTTTTTTGATTGACTGATTTGTAACCCAAGGAAGAAGTTCATTTCCCCACACATTGACATTTCAAATTCCTTCTACATTTCTTCTAAAAATCTCTTGCACATACCTTCATTTCCTCCACAAATTATATCATCTACATACACTTCTACAATCAGGATTTGACCTTCTTCAACTTTGAAATATATATTGCTATCTGTAGTGCCCTTTTTGAATCCTTTCTATAGTAGGTACCTATCCAACCTTGTATACCAAGCTCTAGGAGCTTGTTTGAGTCCATATAATGCCTTCTTCAATTTGTAGACCATATTTGGATCATCTGATAACTGAAAGCCTTCTGGTTGCTCAATATAGACTTCCTCTTCTAATTCTCCATTTAGGAATGCAGACTTCACATCCATCTAATAAACTTTGAAGTCCTTATGAGCTGCAAAGGCTAAGAAAATTTGGTGGCCTCCAATCTTACCATTGGAGCAAATATTTCATCATAATCTATTCCTTCCACTTGTGAGTAGCCTTTACACACCAGCCTAGCCTTATTTCTAACTACTTCCCCATTCTCATTTAATTTGTTCTGGAAGACCCACTTGGTTCCTATCAAATTCTTGTCTGTTGGTCTTGGGACAACTTCCCAAGTTTGATTCTTCTCAATCTACATCAATTCCTCTTCCATAGCCTTGATCCAGTGCTCATTTTTGCATGCTTTAGTCACAGTTTTGGGTTCTATTTGAGACAATAAGCATAAATTTACCTATTCATCTACCACAACAATACTTCTATTTGTTAAAACACCTTTGTTCTTATCTCCAACGATCTTATCTTTAGAATGATTCTTCTGCACATACTTGGGAGTCTTGGGAATCTTCCCAAGAGCATCTTCTTGATCTATTTGCTTCTCCTTTTCCTTTTCTTCCTCTCTTTCTGCTTCTCTACAATGGTTTTCATCTAATTCATATCCTTCTAATAGCACTAAACTATGGTATGGTTCTTCATCCACTTTGACATTTGTAATTTCCACTAATCTCTTCAGTCTCTTATTGTAGCACCTGTATGCCTTGCTCTTTGTAGAATATCCAAGGAAAATTCCTTCATCCAATCTTGTGTTAAGCTTGTTGTTATATGGAGCCTAATCAGACTCGAAGGTTAAATTTTCCCCACTTTTATCGGCGCAGTTTTCCCCCCAAATTATTTAATGGGGGAGTGTAGGGGGGCAGAGCCCCTCCTGGGGGGCTTGGGGTTGGAGCCCACAATGGGGGTTTGGGGGCTACTGGGGGCAGCGCCCCTGAAGAAAAAATTGCCTATCATTTTATAA
Source organism: Cunninghamia lanceolata (assembly GCA_027924645.1). Lineage (NCBI taxonomy): Eukaryota > Viridiplantae > Streptophyta > Pinopsida > Cupressales > Cupressaceae > Cunninghamia > Cunninghamia lanceolata. The sequence goes on from BSBN01001378.1 coordinate 323,637, forward strand.
AGGCGTCGGGAGTTATTTTTCTATTGGCTGACATAAAAAAACTCTATTCTGTAACTGACATAAGTCTTGATAAAATGGCTAAGGGTTAGGGTTTCCGTTGATTTTGTATTGGGGGACAGAGGCCCTCCTATGGGGCTCAAGGGCTTATCCCCCTAGCGAGGACCTAGGGGTAGAGCCCACAGTGGGGGTTTGGGGCCAACGCCTCCAGCGGGGGCTGCTGGGGGTAGCGCCGTTGAAGCTAAAATTGCCTATTATTTTATAAAGGTGTCGGGAGTTATTTTTCTATTGGCCAACATAAAAAAAACTCTATTTTGTGACTAGCATAAGTCTTGATAAAACAGCTAAGGGTTAGGGTTTCCGTTGATATTGTATTGTAGCATTTGTAGCAGTATTGAGTTGCGAGGATTGCTGGTTGTAATTGGTTTGATTTGCTAGATAATAATATTGGACTCTCTATTGGTGGATGTAGCCCAAGTTTGGGTGAACCACGTTAAAAATTGTCTCTTGCTATTATTATTTCTATGTATTTTCATTCCTCTATTTAATCTTTATTTTCATTTAATTGATATCATCTACCGGCTAACCCTAACAAGTGGTCTCAAAGTAGGTTGTGTTCGATTATCGTTTGCAGGAAGGTCTCACGGTTGAGTGGGAGTCTCACGGTTAAGTGGGAGCAACGGACAAGGGTAAATTGAAGGTAGATAAATTCAATGGGCATAACTATCAGTTATAGAAGATGCAGATGGAGGATTATCTATATTAGAATGATTTATGGAGGCTATTGGAAGGAAAAGACAAGAAACTGACAACAATGACTGATGAGGATTGGGATCTTCTAGACAGAAAGGCATTGGAAACCATTCGACTGTGCCTAGCACCATCTATGGCATTCAATATAATAGAAGCGAAGACAACAAATGAACTGATGAAAGCTTTGGCTAAATTGTATGAAAAACCCTTAGCTCAAATAAGGTATTTCTCATGAAGTGTTTGTTAATCTAAAAATGATTGAAGGTGGAACTGTGACAGATCATTTAAACAAGTTTAATATGATTACTAGTTAGTTAACTTCTGTAAAAGTGAAATTTGATGAAGAGGTGAGGGCTCTCTTGATTTTATGTTCTTTGCTAGAAAGGTGGAATAGCTTGGTAATGGTTGTAAGTAACTCTGTCTCTAGTTCAAATACTTTGAAATTTAATGATGTTGTTGGTGTTATCCTTAGTGAGGAAATGCAACGAAAAAGCTTTGGAGGGTCCACATTAGGTAGTGTTTTGAATGTAGAAAAGGGGTAAATCAAAGGAGAGAGGAAAAGGTTCTGGTGGTCATGGGAAGTCACAAGGAAAATCAAAGGACAAGAGGTCCCAATCCAGAGGACAGAAGGATTGTTGGTACTATGGGAAACCAGGTTAGTTGAAGAAAGATTGGTGGTCTCGGAAGAATAAAGGAGACAAACAAGAAGGCAATAAGGAGGCAAATGTGGTAAGTAATAAATCTGAAGATGATGCTTTGATTCTTTTCCTAGATAATGTTGATGGTTTTCATGGGTTTTAGATTCAGGGGCCTTATTTCATGCTATGCCCCATAGAAGTTATTTTATTTATTATGTCTAAGGGGATTTGGGCTAGTTTATTTGGGAGATAACGAACCCTGTCAGATTGTTGGAAAGGAAAGAATTAAGATTAAGTTGTAGAATGGGAATCATTGGCTACTACAAGAGGTAAGGCACTTTTCAAGACTGAGTAGGAATTTAATTTTAGTAGTGCAGCTAGGTGATGAAGGTTGCATAGTTACTTTTAATGATAAAAATTGGAAGGTTTCAAGAGGTACCTTAATAGTAGCAAAAGGTGTGAAAGTAGGCACCTTATATCTTTGTACAGGTTATACTGTTCCTTCTACTTTAGTTGTTGCAAAGAAAAATGAAACAAGTTCACGAACAGTTGCTGCGGGTTTGCAGGAAGAGATTGAAACAGTTGCGGCAGGTTCTGAGACAACACTGTGGCATAACATAGTTGGGCATATGAGTGAAAAAGTTATGAAGATACTTCATTCTAAGAAAGTTTTACCAGGTCTAAAATGTATTAATATGAATTTCTGTGAAAGTTGTGTGTATGACAAACAAAAGAGAGTTAGTTTTCTCAAAGATGGGAAGAAAAAGAAAGATGAAAAGTTGGAGCTTGTGCATATAGATGTATGGGGACCGACTCAGGTATCTTCTCTAAGTGGCTCTCTGTATTATATTACATTCATAGATGATGCAACTAGGAAGGTTGGATTTATTTCCTTAGGCATAAATCTGATGTATTTGAAACATTTAAGAAATGGAGAAGCTTGGTTGAGAATGAGATGGGTAAAAGATTAAAATGTCTCATATCTGATAATGGTGGTGAGTATTGCAGCAAAGAATTTGAGGATTATTGTTCCTTTAATGGAATTCATAGGTAGAAAACGGTTCCAGGGACTCCACAGGAGAATGGAGTGGCTGAGCACATGAATAGGACAATAATGGAGCATGCAAGGAGCATGAGATTGCATGTTGGGCTGCCTTTAAACATGTGGGTAGAGGCTATCAATACCACTGTATATTTAATTAATAGAGGTCTTTTAGTTCCTTTGGGCCGAGGTATTCCAGAGGAAGCATGGATAGGTAAGAAGGTGAGTTATTCTTTTTCCAAAACCTTCAGATGTGAAGCATTTGCACATGTAGATCCTGAAAATAGAACCAAGATGGATGCAAAATAAAAAAAGTGTATCTTTCTTGGATATGGAATTGATGAATTTGGTTATAGTCTTTGGGATGTTTTAAATCTAAAAATTGTGAGAAGAAGGGATGTTGTATTCAATGAGAAGGTGTTGTACAAAGATCAGTTGCAACATCATGAGAAGAAAGAAAAGGATATTGTGGTGATGGATGATACTCTAGATAATGATGTTCCAGTGGTTCCTCATGCTCTGCAACAACAAGAAATACCACAAACTCCAGTGAATGTTAGATGGTCAACAAGACTAAGTCAACCTCCTGAAAGGTTTTTTCCCTCTTTGTATTCTATTTTGTTAACAGATGTTGGTGAACCAGAAGGGTATGATGAAGCTATGCAGGTGGATACAAAGGTTTAGTGGGAGCTTGCAATGAAAGAATAAATGGACTCCTTGCTGAAAAATTAGACTTGGGAATTATGTAAATTGCATGCAAGTAAAAAAGCTTTACCAAATAAATGGGTTTATAAGATGAAAGAGGAAGATGGAGGTAAGAAAACATTTAAATCCATGTTAGTTGTAAAAGGATTTACACAGAAAAAAGGTATTGATTTGAATGAGATTTTTTCTCTGGTCATTAAGATGACTTCTATTCATACTATTTTAAGTATTATGGTTGCTGGAGATTTGCATTTGGAACAACTAGATGTGAAAACTACCTTCCTCCATGGTGATTTGGAGGAGGAGATATTTATGGCACAACCATAGGGATTTGAGGTCAAAGGTAAGGAGAAATTGGTGTGCAGATTGAAGAAGAGTTTATATGGCTTGAAACAAGCACCTCGACAATGGTATTTAAAATTTGATAGTTTTATGGCTGAGCAAGGCTATAGCTGGTGTAATTTTGACCATTATGTTTATTTCAAGAGGTTGGATAATGACAACTACATTATTTTATGTTTATATGTTGATGACATGCCTGTAGTAGGGTCTAACATGGATCACATTGTTACATTAGAAAATGTCCCCTTGGGGGCTTTTCCCTCTCAAGGTTTAGCTCTTAGGTCCTGTTTATGCATTTAGAGCATTTTTCATATTAATTTGACATCTCAATGAGAAAACCCTGAAGTTTCACGGCAATTTGGACTCAGGGGGTGCACTTAACAATAATCCTTCCTTAAATAGGGGGGAGGACTTGGGCGCCTGCACCCTAGTCCTGCCCTATTTTAGGTCAGGACCAATTTTGGAGTGTCAGTTTATGACCATTATTTAGGTCCTATGCCAACATGGTAAGTTTCAATTATGAAATTCTTAGCGGGAATGTTTGTAGTTGCATATACGCATGTTTAGGCATTCATTTGTAAACTAGAAGGTATTTTGGATTCATGAGCTTATGTTAAGGTGATTCAAGGAATTCATTGTGTGTTGCAGAGCAAAATTTGTGTTGTTATTGTGTTTGTATTTTTAGATTTGGCATCCATCTCCTCATGGCATGAAGAGCATCTTCCTTCCATGAGATTTTCATTACAAGGTGATATCTATTGTGTTTTCAATCATTTATCATTTGGATTTTGCCTCTATCCCATAGTGATACACAGTCTTTATCTGACAATAGTGTTCAGAAGACTTGAATGTCTCTCCGAGGTTTGACTGAGGCAAGCCTCTAAACACCACAACCCTCAACCCACTCATTGTGATTGCAAGTTATAGGTGTCACATTTGGAAGAAATGGAGTTGCAAGGAAGGTTAGCAGGCATCAAGGATTCAGGATCTAGAAAGAAGTTGTACACTAGAGCTTTTCCTAGACTTGGATGCTAGTCCCAGTGTCCTCTGTAGTTGAATTCCTAGAAATAGAAGATAGTGTAGATCAATGTGGGAAGGAGATCAAGATTCTGCAAAGAAACTATGGCACTGGACTAGGGTGCCCGCTCATTAGTCCTCGACTGTTTTGCTTTCTAAACTTTGAAATCTGGTATGCATTTGATTATCATTTGATATCTCTGTGTGTGAGCATTTTCTGTGATTTGTCTATTTGCTTCCGAATTTGCATAATTATGGTTTTGAGCATAATTGGGCTTAATTGAACAATAAAATCAAACAACTCCAATTTTCGCTGATATTCCAAGTGACTGAAAACTTGATAGTATATTTCCTACTCAGTTGAAGTCCTTGAATGTTTGAGGCGAAAGGAGGATTCATACAAATTAACCCTAAACAAAAACAAATCTTCTTCATTAAATTTTACCTTTAACACACATAAGAGAGTTAAAATAACAATTAGTACAATCATTTTCTATGAAGGATTTGGGGGTAGCAAAAGAAATTCTTGGTATGAAAATTTGCAAAGATAGGAAGAACAGAAAATTGACTCTATCTTAGGTTGATTATGTTGAAAAGGTGTTGCAGAGATTCCATATGGAGAATGCAAAAGTTGTCAGCACACCTTTGCCTAGTCATTTGAAATTGACTAAAGAGATGTGTCCAAAGACACAAGAGGAGAAAGACAAAATGTCCAAGGTACCATATGCTTTAGATGTAGGAAGTTTAATGTACGCCATGGTATGCACGAGACTGGATAGTGCACATGTTGTAGGAGTTGTAAGTAGGTATATGAGTAATCTTGGATTGGAGCATTGGAATGCGGTAAAATGGATTCTCAGATATTTGAGAGGTACATCCAATAAACACTTATGTTTTAGGGGCTCTAATACTGATTTAGCAGGCTATGTGGACTCAGATTTGGTAGGAGATATTGATACCAGGTGGAGTACTACAGGTTATGTCTTTACTATAGGTGGGACAACAGTGAGTTGAATATCTAGGTTGCAAAAGGTGGTTGCTTTATCCACTACAGAGGCAGAGTATGTAGCTGCAATAGAGGCAAGCAAGGAGATGATCTGGTTGCAATCTTTCATGGAAGAATTGGGCAAACAACATGCTAACAGTTATTTGTTTATAGACAGTCAAAGTGCCATAATCTTGTAAAGCATTTTGCCTTGCATTCAAAGACCAAACACATATAGCTAAGGTATCACTTCATCTGGTCAGTGTTAGATGATGGACAGTTAAGGCTGGAAAAGATACATATAGATGACAATCCAGCAGATATGTTTACGAAGGCTGTGACAAGGGAGAAGCTGAGCTCCCCTTCAGCTTCGGTTGGTCTTCAAGATTGAAAACAATAAAATTAGAACAACAAGGTCTAGGGTACTTATTTCTAGTGGGAGCTACAGGGTTAACGATGTTATGATCAGTCTCCAAGTGGGAGATGATATGGTGTAGAGTCTAATCAGTCTCCAAGTGGGAGATTGTTGTTATATGGAGCCTAATCAGACTTGGAGGTTAAATTTTTCCCACTTTTATCAGCATAATTTTCCCCCCAAATTATTTAACAGGGGAGTGTAGGGGGGACAGAGTCCCTCCTGCAGGGCTTAGGAGTGGAGCCCATGGTGGGGGTCTAGGGGCAACGCCCCCAGTGAGGGCTGCTAGGGGCAGAGCCCCTAGCCAGGGGCTCGGGGGCAGTGCCCCTAAAGCAAAAATTGCCTATTATTTTATAAATACGTCGGGAGTTATTTTTCTATTGGCCGACATAAAAAAATCTATTTTGTAACCAACATAAGTCTTGATAAAATGGCTAAGGGTTAGGGTTTCCATTGATATTGTATTGTAGCATTTGCAACGGTATTGAGTTGCAAGGATTACTGGTTGTAATCAGTTCAATTTGCTAGATAATAATATTTGACTCTCTGTTGGTGGATGTAGCCCAAGTTTGGGTGAACCACGTTAAAAATTGTCTCTTGTTGTTATTATTTCTATGTATTTTCATTCCCTTGTTTAATCTTTATTTACATTTAATTGATATCATCTACCGGCTAACCCTAACAAAACTTTCCCAAGTTCTCTTCATCTCTCCTAATGTAGCATTTACTTCTAAACACTCTAAAGTATTTTACAGTAGGAGTTATTCCATACCATAATTCATATGGAGTCTTTGAACTATTGACCCAGGTTTGCACTCTGTTTTGTATGTAAACTGTAGTGTGGATGGTTTCTCTCCATTAGATATCTAGTAGATTTTCTTCTTTCATCATTGTCCTTGCTGCTTCATGAATAGTTCTATTCTTCCTTTCCACAACTCCATTTTGCTGAGGAGTCCTAGATGCTGACAAATGCCTCTTTATTCCATGATCTTCACAAAAGCAATTAAACTCATTTGAGGTGAACTCACCACCTTTGTTAGACCTCAAATACTTGAATTTTAGATCAATTTCATTTTCAACCATAGTAAAAGCTTTAAACTTATCTAGAGCTTCTGATTTTTCTTTGAGAAAAGTTACCCAAGTCATTCTAGAGAAATCATCAATCAATAATATGAAATACCTATCACCTTGAAATATTCCTACTCTTGTAGGTTTGCATAGATCTGTATGCACCAAATTTAGAGGTCCGGTAGTAGAATATTCTTTGGTTTTGAAATTCTTCCTTGTTTGCTTCCCAATCTGACATTCCTTGCAGGTTGCATTGGTAGGCTTTGTAATCCTTGGCAAATCCCTCACAGCTTGAGCAGAGCTGATCTTCACTAAATTGTCAAAATTAAGGTGACACATTCTTCTATGCCACAGCTAACTTTCATTAATTTGAGTCATAAGGCATGTACCTTCAGAACCTTTAAGTTGATATATATTTCCTTTTCTCCTTGTTCCTGTAGCAATCAAAGTTCTGGAGTCTTTTTTTCTGGTTTCACAATGATGGGGAGCGCACAACGGGAAACACAGAATGGGCCCTAATTTACTCACAGTTGACAAGACTAACAAATGAACTGCCGATACATCTCTATCAGCCAGACAACCATCGGTTGGAATGTCTTTCCAAAGTCTCTCTGTCGGTCTACCTTACACCGATGACTCAACTTCACTTGATCTTTGGCGAGACTTAATCCTATCGGCCAAGTCTTTCATCCTTTTGCCAATGCCCGATGACGGTTAAGTTCCTCCTCGTCTCAACCATGATGGCTTCCACACTGGTTGGAAATGAACTTATCAGTGAGACCCTTCCCGTTGGCGAAACTCTTAACTTGTCTCCTAATGCGTCGATGGTATTTACCTTTGGTGAGACTTGTTCTATCGGTGAACACTTGCAATTTTTGGCCAATGCGCCGATCACTCCGATGTCACCTTTAACCTTCACTCGTCGGTGAGACAGTTACTATTGGCCATATTAGGGTTTTCTTTGCCGATACACTGATGTACAGTTTACCTTCTCCCGAACCCTAGGACATGGAGATGCTAGGTCAACCTACTATGCAACTCACACTGTCTGGATCCTCTGCACCGCCGAACAATGAACCAAAACAAAAAAAAAAATGGATATTTGTACAATGAAGCAATTCCACTGATTTTGACACAAATCTTACCAGTGGAATGCTTCACATCAACATATTGCAACAACAAAAAGCACAGAAAGAATGGAAATCTACAGCTATACAATTTACAGTTATAGGAAATAGAAAACAAATTAACAGAACAGAATCATTCTATTTCTCCTTAGCACAATACACAATCACACTTCTTCTTTGATCTGATTACAATATGATCATTTGGTTAGTTCCTCTGGGTTTATAAACTCACCCTGAGGAAAAAAACCAACCAATTCCAAGCAGCTGGGAGACCAACCATCTTGAGATTAACAATTTGACAAATGTGACCTAAGTCACTTGGGACTTATAAAAAGAGTTCTAAGTCCTGAAAGACCTAGAGACCAATAGAAATAAAAATTCATTGGTCAAATAGACCTTATTACAACACAAAACATGATTTTCTAGGTGCTCCTGCACCATACTCCCTGGGTGAAAATTGTCTTAAGTCCTCTTAAAGACTAACTGCTGCAAATCACCACCCTACTTTTTGATGTCTTCTTCCAGCATCCATGTGGTCTCTGAGTCTAGAAGTCCTTGCCATTTGACTAAGTGCTTAAAATAGGTCTAACTTCTTGTCTTCTTGGCTGTCCTGCTATCCAAGATGCACTCCATCTTCGGTGGTTCCTTAGGTGGTAAATACTGCACCCACTCTGCATTGTCTTGGACAGAATCTGTTGTACCTTCTCCTGTATCAGGACTCTTATATAATGTCAAGTCAACAACATTGAATATAGGTGAAATAGTAATATCATCAGGGAGTTCAATTTTGTAAGCATTAGGACCATATTTCTCCAAAATCTGACAAGGTCCAATTTTTTGCATCATCAACTTGCTGTGTTTTCATGTGGGTAGTCTGTTCTTGTTGAGATGAACCATGACCATATCTCCTATTTGGTACTACACATCCCTTCTTCTTGGATCTGTTGGTGCCTGCATGAGTAGTCAGTTTTCAAGCATATAAACATGCAGGCACCTTCCCTAAAAATTCAAAACATATTCTAAGTCTCTGGGCCTCCTCAGCATTTTTCAACTGCAGCATCATATTTTCTTCGAGGAGGAGGTCATCATCATCATGTTTCCAGACATCACCCTGATGATGCTGACGTCATTCTTATGTCAGGGTGATATCTGCTTTTCTGCCTATCTGCATCATGATATTTCCAAAGGGAGATATCCGCCTGTCGGCTTCATGCATTGTCTAGTGTGGGGTGATATTTCCAAATATCAGGTATGATCTAACATCACCCTGATGTTTCATGGAGCTACAGTACAGCATGATATTTGTGCATCAGGATGATATTTCCAAATATCCGGTCATCTTCCAAATATCATCCTGATGCCAATATGTGGTGACGTCATCAAGGTCTGAGGGGGGTCATATTTCTAACACTAGTCACCTTGTGGAGATCCCCCGATGTTGCGAATATGGCGATGACGTCATCCGGATATGAGAGTTGTGCAGTATGCAGGCGGGTGATGGTGACATCATCAGGATATGATGGTGACGTCATCAGGATTTTTGAAGGCATCGGCAGGAAATTGCATATCGGCATAGGTTTGAGATGATGTTCCGATGGTGGTCGTCTTGCCGAGGAAGGTGAGGTTGTCGAAGGACCATCGGGGTGACTTGTGTTGTCGATGAAGGATCTTTTGTGCTTGCCGATGGCTTTGGTCATACCGATGGTGAAGTGTGGAGTTCGTGGTCGGCAAGACAAATGAGATCGATGAGAGTTTTTTGGGGTGAGTCGATGGTAGAAGTTTGGCCGATGGGCTTTTGGAGAGAAAGGCGTGTGTCGAGCGTGGCAAAAGCACTCGACGCTTATTATGCATGTGGCCATGTTTTTAAACTACTGAGGTGGTCTTCTCACCGTGCATGTGGGATTAATGTTCCTGCATAACTTGAACCTTCAGTAAAACGTGTTTTGGCTGGAAATTCCTTTTTGAGCGCAGCGATGGTTCCCAGGTAGGCCGAGGGTGGTTGAGCCATAAATGGCGACTGTAGCAGACGTATGGGTGATGGTACAAATGGTGAAGCTGTCTAATTATGAATGAAGACTTCCAGATGGCAGCACAGGGCTCAAGGTCTCCCTTGTCTGCTACAGCAATAACTTCTGAGCGCCATTCCTTCTGAGATCTATATTTGGCAGGATTTTTGGTCAACCATGTAATTAATTGCTGTGGGTACACTTTCTGGCTGATATAGGCAGACTGTGTTACCATTGTTTAGGTGGTGGAAGGCCTGAGGCATTTTTGTGTAAATAATGAAGAACAGGGCATGAGCTTGGCTATTTTATCCCATTTTGGAGTTTATGAGTTGCAACATGAATGTATTTTGCACATATTTTTAGTTTCAGTGTTAATGTTATATGAAAAATGCTTATTGCATGTGTCTATCTGCTTGTCTCCATTTGCTGCATGTTATTCTCCTTCTTTTGAATCTGGTTGCATGTCAGCAGGGATATCTGTAAGTAGAGGCAGTTAGATACCCATTCTTGGGTGATGTTTGTAAGGCAAGCATCAGTCCAACCCCCTGAAACTTGAGTGAAAGTTGCAAACCATCTGTTGTATACGTCTAGTTGACTCCTTGCCCAATGGATAGGCACCAGTATGCTCCTGGATCAGTAGTTATGAGCCAAAACCCCTCGTCTTGCATCCAGGACATTATGTCCACCCATTTCATCACTTCCACCCATTAGTTGTAGGAGTAGGATTAGGAACCCCCTGCATGCTCTCATACCCAACCAGACATATATGTCCAAGAATGTTGCCCACCTTGTGATCTATCATGCAGATCTTGGTCCATACATGAGAGTATTCTGCCTGTTGTTGTCAAGTTAGATCTTTCTATCTTTGAGCTAGTCAAGGTTACATATTGAGTTATAGGGATACCCCCCTTGGTGCGGCAGAACCAGAAGTGAAGGGGAGGCAGCTCACGCAACCTCCTGTATTAGTTGGCTGAATCTGCATGTGCATAGGAACTGGCAAACCCTGATGCTGATTCAGAAGCAAAACCAACAAAATGGCGACTCCGCTGGGGATGGATTGATAAAAAAAGAATAATACTTGTGACCCATCCGAGTCACCAACAAAATGATACTCTACTGGTGGAATGAACCTGTAAAAGTAGCTTTCAGCTATTAAAAATTGTCCTCTCTGGAGAGGTGGCGACTCTGCAAAAAGATTTGAATGCACATGAAAGATGGATGTATGTTATTTAATGAAAGGTGTTCAGATTTCTGCATCTGTATGAGAAAAGGTATCTTGTTCCTTCCCCTTTATATTTGTTGTTTTACTGCATAAGTTAGATGTAGGGGGAAGCCTTAGGTCTAAGGCAGACAAAGGATGTCTAAGAGTAAGATTTTTGTGAATCCAAATATGTATTATCCCATACTCAGTCAAGAAGGGGATGATATGTCGACAAAAAGAATAGAAGAGATAAAAAATAGGTTGATATTCTTAGAGGCTAGGCAGACCCAATTAAATCATGATAACTTTGTTGTGTCTGCCAGTCAGAAAGCTAAAACTCCTGTCAGCCCTTTGATCCTTTGTATGACCAACTGGATTTGTCATGGGTTGATTATAAAGTAGAAAATATGCCTGCTAGGATATACCGTCAGATGCCTAGATTTAGTGGTCACAGTGTGTGTGATGGGAATGCACATATCTAAAATTTTCATGAGTTCATGGGAAAACATTCATTTAGAGATGAGGATATGTGGATGAGGTTTTTTGTTAGGTCCTTTGATGCAAAAGCAAAAGACTGGTATTTGAGATTTCCAAAGAAATTGTTTGCTTGTTGGGATGAGCTTACTGACTGTTTCAAAAAGGAATTTGCAAAAGAACCTGCTGATCTTGTTACAGAATTGATGAAAATTAGAAAACAAGATAAAGAGCTATGTATTGATTTCAGTCATAGGTTTGCAATAGCCCTTTCACAGATCCCAGAAGTCTTCAGACCTGATATTTCAGCCTGTGTTGGCATATTCTTTGAAGCTTTTGAGGAGGGTTCTAGTGCAATACTGAGGGATTTCAAGGTGACAAATATGCAAGTAGCATACAAGTTCGTAGAAAATATAGAAAAATTCAGAAATGGGTACCTGCTGATATCCTTGTCCCCAGGCTTTGGTGTGAATAATAGTTGTGAAGCTGCAAATGACCAAGTAATTAAGGCATCATGTGAAGATGAAAAGATGAATATTGAAGGTGCCAATGAAAGGACTAGTGAGGATTCCCATTGCAATGATGAGGCATCTGACCATGAAAACAATGATATGGTTGTGGACAGCAATGAGCAACTTTTGGAATGGACCTGTGGAGATAATTGTGAGTATTGTACTCAAGACAGAGAAGATATAAGCAATCAGAAAAATAGTCCCATGTGTGACCCATTGCCTTCTTTTCAAACACATGGGAATCATGAAGAGCAGTCAGAGATTGAAACAAGTGCTAGTGCAGAGCATGATTGTTCTTTGTTTGATGGCTATTTTGCTTATGAAACACAAGCTGATACTCCTCCACAAAATGAATCCATTGGTGATGAAGATGCATGTTCTACTGCCCATGAACCAATGGCATACCATGATGAGGTTGAGACACCTGGATCACCCATTTTTTACACATATGGTGATGAGGATGTATCTGAGTATGGTGAGGATCTTGACATGGTTTTTGACTTGGATTCTATTTCTCATCCTGATGAAAGAGGAAGCAACGTACATCAGGGAAGTGATTGTAAAGATGTGCCAGATTGTAAAGAGGTGCCAGAGCCTGATCTTTTCCAGCTTGGTGTACTAGATGATTGTGTGCATGATGTGCACAATTGTGAATTTGAAGGCTTTTCTTTTGATGTGCCAGCATATGATACAATGAGCCCTGATCTTCCTAGCTGTGTGGTGGACTCTGAGTGTTTCTTATTTTCAATCCAGCTAGGAAATCCTTTTACAATGCATATTGCTAATATAGATGACAAGTGCTATATGCCATATGAATATGCATTGCATGATAATTTTGACACCCACATGTCATATGATGTTGAAGGTTGTTTGCATAAGGGTGACAGTGACAAGCTAGATCAGAGGGTTAAATATGCAGATGGCAAGGTTTATTTGTGGGTATGTCATGACAGTATCTCCAGGCTTGATCCAGTGAATGCAGATGAAAACAAAGTGTTTGACAAAGGGAGATACAGGTTCTTCTTTTCTTGGTGGCCTTAGGCCATCAAGTGTGTTTGGTGATGCAGATCATTGTAACTTCATGACTCTGTGCCCAATGGATAGGGGACTGGTCTGCATCCCAGAGATCTGGGATTCTCGCTGCAGTTTTGCAACTGCACATCCCCAGACAGAGCCACTGTTGGTGCCTGCATGAGCAGTCAGTTTTCAAGCATATAAACATGCAGGCACCTTCCCTAAAAATCCAAAACATATTCTAAGTCTCTGGGCCTCCTCAGCATTTTTCAACTGCAGCATCATATTTTCTTCGAGGAGGAGATCATCATCATGTTTCCAGACATCACCCTGATGATGCTGACGTCATTCTTATGTCAGGGTGTTATCCGCTTTTCTGCCAGTCTGCATCATGATATTTCCAAAGGGAGATATCCGCCTGTCGGCTTCATGCATTGTCTAGTGCGGGGTGATATTTCCAAATATCAGGTATGATCTAACATCACCCTGATGTTTCGTGGAGCTACAGTGCAGCATGATATTTGTGCATCAGGATGATATTTCCAAATATCCAGTCATCTTCCGAATATCATCCTGATGCCGATATGTGGTGACATCATCAAGGTCCGAGGGGGGTCATATTTCTAACACTAGTCACCTTGTGGAGATCCCCCGATGTTGCGAATATGGTGATGACATCATCCGGATATGAGAGTTGTGCAGTATGCAGGCGGGTGATGGTGACATCATCAGGATATGATGGTGACGTCATCAGGATTTTTGAAGGCATCGGCAGGAAATTGCATATCGGCATAGGTTTGAGATGCTATTCCGATGGTGGTTGTCTTGCTGAGGAAGGTGAGGTTGTCGAAGGACCATTGAGGTGACTTGTGTTGTCGGCGAAGGATCTTTTGTGCTTGCCGATGGCTTTGGTCATACCGATGGTGAAGTGTGGAGTTTGCGGTCGGTGAGACAAATGAGATCGATGAGAGTTTTTTGGGGTGAGCCGATGGTAGAAGTTTGGTCGATGGGCTTTTGGAGAGAAAGGCGTGTGTCGAGCGTGGCAAAAGCGCTCGACGCTTATTATGCATGTGGCCATGTTTTTAAACTACTGAGGTGGTCTTCTCACCGTGCATGTGGGATTAATGTTCCTGCATAACTTGAACCTTCAGTAAAACGCGTTTTGGCTGGAAATTCCTTTTTGAGCGCAGCGATGGTTCCCAGGTAGGCTGCGGGTGGTTGAGCCATAAATGGTGACTGTAGCAGGCGTATGGGTGATGGTACAAATGGTGAAGCTGTCTAATTATGAATGAAGACTTCCAGATGGCAGCACAAGGCTCAAGGCCTCCCTTGTCTACTGCAGCAATAACTTCTGAGCGCCATTCCTTCTGAGATCTGTATTTGGCAAGATTTTTGGTCAACCATGTAATTAATTACTGTGGGTACACTTTTTGGCCGATATAGGTAGACTGTGTTACCATTGTTTAGGTGGTGGAAGGCCTGAGGCATTTTTGTGTAAATAATGAAGAACAAGGCATGATCTTGGCTGTTTTATCCCATTTTGGAGTTTATGAGTTGCAACATGAATGTATTTTGCACATATTTTCAGTTTCAGTGTTAATGTTATATGAAAAATGCTTATTGCATGTGTCTATCTGCTTGTCTCCATTTGCTGCATGTTATTCTCCTTCTTTTGAATCTGGTTACATGTCAGCAGGGATATCTGTAAGTAGAGGCAGTTAGATACCCGTTCTTGGGTGATGTTTGTAAGGCAAGCATCAGTCCAACCCCCTGAAACTTGAGTGAAAGTTGCAAACCATCTGTTGTATACGTCTAGTTGACTCCTTGCCCAATGGATAGGCACCAGTCTGCTCCTGGATCAGTAGTTATGAGCCAAAACCCCTCGTCTTGCATCCAGGACATTATGTCCACCCATTTCATCACTTCCACCCGTTAGTTGTAGGAGTAGGATTAGCAACCCCCTGCATGCTCTCATACCCAACCAGACATATATGTCCAAGAATGTTGCCCACCTTGTGATCTATCATGCAGATCTTGGTCCATACATGACAGTATTCTACCTGTTGTTGTCAAGTTAGATCTTTCTATCTTTGAGCTAGTCAAGGTTACATCTTGAGTTATAGGGATACCCCCCTTGGTGCGGCAGAACCAGAAGTGAAGGGGAGGCAGCTCACGCAACCTCCTGTATTAGTTGGCTGAATCTGCATGTGCATAGGAACTGGCAAACCCTGATGCTGATTCAGAAGAAAAACCAACAGGATCCACTCTATCCTTGATCTTCTAACTATTCTGGTGTAGAGTATCTTTGACTTGTTGATGGATCTCTTTCATAGCCTCTGTAAATGTATCAGCATGTCCACTCCTTTTGTCCAACCCCTGGACATCTCTCAATCAAAAATACCCCTGGGGTGACTGCCATATACAATTTCAAAGGGACTCATACCTGTGCTCCTATTTGTCAAGTCATTATAAGAATATTCTGCTTGTGGGAGTATCACATCCCAACTACTACCATGTTCTCTTGTCAAACATCTCAGCAGATTGCCTAATGACCTATTCGCAACCTCAGTTTGGCCAGGCTAAACTAAAAGACAAATTTGTACCCAATCATTTCCACAAGGTTCTCTAGAAATGTCCCACAAATTTGATGTCTCTGTCAGATACAATACTCAAAGGTAACCCATGAATCCTGACGATTTCTTTAAAGAACAAACCTGCAATGTAACTAGCATCATTGGTGGTTTTACAAGGAATAAAGTGAGCCATCTTGCTGAACCTGTCTACCACAACAAACACATTGTCATAACCTATCCTTGTCTTGGGCAATCCCATCACAAAATCCATACTCAGACATTCCCAAGGCCTGTTGGATATTGGCAAAGGTTGATACAATCCTGCATTGGTCGAGACTCCTTTTGCTCTTTGGCATAGTATGCAACTTTCAACAAATTTTCTGATGTCAGACTACATTTTTGGCCAGAAATAAAATATCCTTACCAGATCCAAATTCTTATTCAACCCAAAATGTCCTCCTAAACCACCACTATGTTTTTCATTCACAATATTATCCCTCATTGAACATTTAGGGATACACTACTGACATCCTTTGAACAATAGTCTATTCTGCAATGTAAAATCTGAAAACTCACTATGGAAAGTATTAGCAAATTCATTGCATACCTTGTAGATTTCTCTGAAATCCTGATCTTCTTCATACAATTCCTTGAGTGACTCAACACCCATGCTTTGCAACTACACTTCTTGGACTGTTAATACCCTCCTGCTGAGAGCGTCTGCCACCTTGTTTGTGACTCCTTTCTTGTGCTTAATGGTGAAAGTGTATGCTTGTAGACTTTCCACCCATTTCATATGTCTGTGGCTGAGTTTGTCCTACCCATTCAGAAACTAAGAGCATGGTTATCTATATACACAATAAATTCCTTGGGAAGCAGGTAATGTCTCCACTTTTTTAGAGCTTGTACCATAGCATACAACTCTAAGTCATAAGAGGAGTATTTTCTCTTGGCTTCATTTAATTTTTCACTGAAAAAGGCTACTGGTCTGCCTTTTTGGCTCAACACTGCTCCAATGGCTAGTCCACTTGCATCACATTCAATTGTGAAAACCTTATTGAAATCAGGTAACACTAAAATAGGGAATTTAGCAACTTTTTGTTTTAGACTCTCAAAGCTCCTATTTGCTTCTCTCGTCCACACAAACTTCACCTTGCAACCACCCTTGATGGTTTCCAATATAGGTGCATAGATGTCACTGTAGTTCTTAATGAATTTCCTATAGAATGTGGCCAAACCATGGAAACTCCTTACCTCCCCTGCTGTCTTAGGTGTGGGCCAATTCAGAATAGCCTCCACCTTTGAAGGATCCATCTTTAGATCACCTTTGGAAATGACAAAACCCAAGTAGATCAACTCTTGTTCCATGAAATCACATTTGTCCAAGTTTATTAACAGCTTCTGGTCTTGCAGCCTCTTCAAGACTATTTCCAAATGTTTCAAGTGTTCTTCCTTGCTCTTGTTGAACACTAGGATATCATCAAGGTAGACTACCACAAACTTCCCTATGAACTCCTGCAACACCTCATTCATTAGTCTCATAAAAGTGCTAGGGGCATTTGAAAATCAAAAGGCATCATAAGCCACTCATATAACCCTTCATTGGTTTTGAATGTTGTCTTCCACTCATCCCCTTCTCTTATCCTTATTTGATGGTACCCACTCTTCAAGTCTATCTTAGAGAAATAGATAGCACCCCCCAAATAGTCCATTAGTCTTCAATTCTAGGAATAGGAAACCTGTATCTGATGGTTATCCTATTTATTGCCCTGGAATCAGTACACAGTCTCCATTTCCCATCTTTCTTTGGTGCTAAAACAATGGGGACTGTGCATGGACTTGTTGGTCATGATGTTAGTCATTCGCAAACATAGAATAAAAGTTACACAACAACCCTTATTCATCTTGAAAGATACGATGAATTCAAAGAATTCATGATCCCAAGTCTCCGTTGATTAGGTCTTAATCCACTGACGTTACTCAGTGGTTGATGTGTGTTGCTGTTTTCCATTCAGGGGCCTTACGTGTTTCTGCACTGTTCATCATCATCATCTTCAAATATTCTGCTTTGGATGTTTGCTCTGCATAAGTCCCCAACAATTCTACCTCTGCACTGTAAATTTAGTCAAATAATGTGCATACAGGCTGATATTTGCATGATTTCTATCATTATTTATGATTCTTTGCATGATATTTCCAATATTACATGCATTTAACTCAAATATGCTAATGATCTTCAGTTACCTACGGGATTTCAGCATATTTCACTGTTTCTGCTTGTTATTTATCATGATTTGCAGTTATGGTGATGAATTAATGAAATTGAAAAAAGGAAAAGGGTTAGAGAGTGAGATTCCCAAAATTACTGGACTTAGATCACTGATTCACATACAAGCTCCCATACTTGCAATGAAAAGAAGGAAAACTAGAAATCATACTTCACCAGGACATTCCACAAATCCGCATGATCTAGTGCAAATCTTTAAAGGAACAGTTGACAACAACATGTAATGAAATGAAAGCGCTTCCAGTTGAACACAGCATTCACCAGTGCATATCCAGAAATCAACAGAAAGATTACGTAAAATTTACAATCAGGATGTAATCTGGAACTTCATATTCATTCAGTATGCTCAAGAACAGGTACATTTACAGTGATCTAAAGAAAGAACCTTGACATTTCAACAATTCTATCCTCATTAGTCTCAGTAATCCGATCTCCTAATTGATTCTACAGTAATTGACTTTTTGCGCCAGATGCGTCTGTGTATTCTAATGTATATCCCCCTTTTATGCTTCAGGCTCTAGCCTTTATATAGAGCAAATGCCAGAAACGGTTACAAATGATCCAAGGATCAGGATCCTCTCTTAAGCAATTAGCGGTCTAGATGAAAAGCACATGCTTCGCCAGTTAGCAAATGTACAGCTGGCGCATAATATTCCAGCATCTTCAACTTGATTCGGTCTCCAGCTGGCGAACAGCATATTTGACAATATCCTCCTCATTTCTGGCTCATGCTGCCTCCATGCGCAACTTTGTAACGCTCAGCCTTCAGCAGCATCATGACTTCAATGTTCAGCTTCAGCAGCATCATCATGACTTCCTGCAAGAAAACAGACAAACATTAAGTTCATCATCATCATGATAACAACAGGAATAAAACATTTTATTAAACAAGCCCTCAAAGTGCGCAGCTGAAGGTAATCGGGCTCCAAATTTCCATCGCTTCATGTTTTTGCCCATTTTCTTGTATATCGGGTTCAAAATATGATCATGATGATCTCACATTATACAAGGAAATAATTGCCTTTCAACCATCCTTCGAATCCGGCTTCGCATGCTCTGTTTGAAGTTTCGGGTCATCATCATCATGTTCGCATCAGTGCGACCATATGTGATCAGGTTGACAATTTTACCCTAGGCCGACGGCAACAGTTATACCTACGTCAAAAATCATGATGATGACCAACTATATGCCCTCTGTCTGGCCGCAGGATATCACGAAATATGATGCTCCTCCTTTCCGAATGCTCTGACGAAAAGCACATCAGGATGTTTCACTTCCGCATACTGGGAAAGAAAGACATCGTCATCATCATCATGATGAAGACAAACAGGAGTACTTGGAAAATGATCCTGCCGCTGAGGAATATCATGATGATGTCATCGTCATCATCAGGCTTCAATAAGATGCAAAGGAGATGACGTCATCGTCACATTCGTTAAGATCAGGAGATAACTGGAATATCGGGTCGCCTCTAAGGAAGATGATCGGGTCATGAAAGCAGTATGACCCCCTTTTCAGCTAAGGTGATCCTCTTAAAAGATCAGGATGATGAACATCATCATCATCATATCCGCACTGGGTGATTAAAAAAAATATGATCCTGCTGAAAGTCCGGAGGACGTCATCAGGATATCCGCGGCCTTCGTTAATCTTCAAACATGACGTCATCATCATCATCATATTGGTGAAGTGGATCCCGCCTTGGAAAATATCCTGCCGAAGGAGAAAGGTGATGGTGACGTCATCGTCATCATCATATTTGCAAAAGGTTATACTTGTCGGCAGGATGATACTACGAACTGTCGGGAAAGACGAACAAGATCATGATGATCTTGTTCAACAAGGTTTGGGAAAGGAAAATCATCCTCCATTTCGAAAGATAAGGTGATCATCATGATCACGCAAAAAGGAGATCAGGAGGATATTAGGAAATATCGGGTCCTGAAATATCATGATGATGTTGATCACCAAGACTGTCGTGCGCGCGCAAATTATGCAGATGGCAGATTTCTCTAAGTAAGGTGATATTATAATATCAGCATGATATTATAATATCAGGTGATGTTAAATATCATGATGCTCGCAATGTGCTCAAGGCTGCTTGACGGGTAAAACACACTAGCACTTAAGATTGACGTCCGGATGTTTCGGGACTGCATGATTTTTATCAGGTGATAGAGTAAGATCATGATGATGACCTTTGGCGACACAAAAGACCACTCGACGGGAAAAGATTACTACGACTTAAACTTGACATCCGGATATTTCGACCTCAGGATATTATCGGGGTTCTTTTCAAATATCATGATGATGACGTTCATCATACAGCATTTATCAGGTTTGACCAAAACTTTGACTGCTCACAACTCCCTCATATGGACGAATTTTCAAGTGATGTAAAAGGCAAACCTGCATGGAATTTCAAGCTCTTTCTAACAATGAGGTCATGATAACAAAATATGAACTTTGACAAACTAACCTCATGATGATGACCTACCTCATCCTGACCTTCATGATGATGACGCACCTGACTTATTTTTACCAAACCGCCAGAACCAAACAACACAAGCCAAAACAAAAGTTGGGTCCCTGTTTTGCTAAGTCAAAATGGGGCGTGTTGTGTAACCACACAACAACTTGTCACCAAAGAAAACAACAAAATTCAAATAATTCAAGTGATGTGATCACATTTATCTATAGTGTTCTAATTCTGTCTAAGTAAAATCATCATGATCTTTGAATGATAGAATTTCATTATGGTGATAAAGCTAACAAAGGATCAGGTGTGTGCAGATGATTAATTATCCTCATCTTGAAAGCAAGTTGAAAACATAAGTAACTGGTGTTAAACTACATAGTTGGAGATCATCCCTCATAGCCAACCTGGATAGAGCCTTGCTGCCAGCAGGCGTCTATAGCCCCGGCAAGGTTATCTATACAATCTCCCTAAGTAGGGCTCCACTGCCAGCAGGCGTCCATAGCCCCGGTAGAGTTACTTAGATGGCCTAATTTTATTTCATTTCCGATTTTCCTTTAAAAATTTAAATTTGATATCATCATGTCTGCTCATTTGTACAAGGTGTAGTCACTTGCAGCTTTAGGTTGGAGATTGTATTGGTAGCAAGGGAGTCCCTTTAGATTTTTCACTTAACACCTATACTCGTATCTTCAACAAACCCAAGGCTGTTAGGTGTTTCATTGTGTTTGATTCACTTTGGACAAGAAAAAGCACCCTGATGAAAAGACATCATAAACCTGATCATGAACACTTCTTAGAATGAATCATAACCTATATTTAAACGTGATCTCATCACTTGAATTCTAACAATTTAACTATTTTCTTAAGGTGATGAAGTGCATCATCTTGACTTACCAAAACAAAACTCAACCAAAACAACACAAAACAGAAGAAACACTATACAAACCACTACTAGGCAAACAAAAACCAGAAAGAGACCTAAAGACACCTGTATTTGCATACTTCTTTTGATTGTGCAGGAGCATCAGGGTATTAGTTATGGTTCTCAACCTAGCAAATTTATCTTTATATTCTGAAGAATATTCTGGTATTCTGAATTCACTGTATTCAACAGAACAACTCTTGATGATCAGCAACTGAGGACGCTCATCATGTTCATGATTAATCCATATGCATGTCTTATCTTCTGAATTTCCATAATCAAAATAGTATTCAACATTATTTACTGTGGAAAGGAGAAATACAACCTGGTGTATTTCTGGCTTTGCTGGACATGCTTCTTCATTGGTAGTTGGTCTTCCATTTGTCATTATATTTTCACTGCTTGGCTCAGTGCCTGGTCTCTCTTCAAATTGAAGGATGTATGACCTTTGATGTATTAATTCTTCATCTTTTGTTGATAACTGAGAGGGGGGGGGGTGAATCAGTTATCCTAATTATTTCCCTTATTGAACTTTCCTTTTAATTGAAGCAGCATAAAATCAAACACAAAACATTAACCATGAAATAAGAAACACATGACACAGTATTTTTGACGTGGAAACCCTGTTAAGGGAGAAAACCACGGGGTGATTAACCCAAGAATTATTCTCTGTTAGAAGAATAGGAAATTACAAAAATGGCACTTGCCAATTAGGGCTCACTGCCCGAGCACACTGCTCACAAGAGGCTCACTGCCTACAAGAAGACACACTGTCTTACAAAGTGATAAGAATCACAGTCTTGAACTGATTGGAAGCATCTGCATATGCTGGAGTTCAGTTCCGGTTAGGTTCAGTATACTGATCTGCTGCACTTCATCTTTCCTCTGTTCTTTAGTCTGCTATCCTTTCACATACCGGATCTTTCTTGCTACTTCTGCTCTACTCTGGACTTGTTCGCATATCCTTTCACACACTACACACACTTTACAACTAAATCCATCCTCTATATATATATCCGCACAAGTAATTTCATCACCTTTCTAGTCGGCATCCGGAACAGTCTAGTTTCTTACAAACTTAGTTCTGTCGGCTGAATCCTTGCTCACCAAGCAATGCGGATCAAGCATATACTTGTAGATATCATCAATTATGTCGGCCAAACATGATCCATGCCTCCGCAACCTTTATCATCATCTGTAACACATCCGGAAAGTAGTCTGATACTCTGTCAGTCAGTTCTTCCTCTGTTTTCACTGTCTCTCAGGAATCCGGTACTCAACTATTCATATCTTTTTCCTTGTCCAACTCCGGAGGCTAAATCCTTGGAATATACCACTCAAGATAGTCCTCTTGACTTCCCCAGATCCGCACTGCACCAAGACACTTCCTCTGAGAGATCCGGACCAATCTGTCGGACCTTGCCACATGCTCTGTTCTTGTTCACCGGACCACAACAATCTTCAATCTGACTTCCGGTAGAGACATATCATGACTTGCGGATATGTGGGATGACCTTTGTTGCCATCAATGACAACAACCATGAATCCATATAGTGTCTCTTGCCAACAATCTCCCCCTTTGGCATTGATGGCAACACTTAGTGAAAAATGACTAAGTGTTTACACTATGCTCCCCCTTTGCTGATGCTCTGTCTTTATATACAATTTCCGGAACTCCCCCTGAGTTGGATTCCTCATTTTTCACTGCTCCTCACTCCCCCTTTGACATCAATGGCAAAGGGTAGGGTCCGCACACCAAAATTTTCAAAAATTTTCTATATATAGCCGCATATTTACATACTCACATATACTGCAGAATGTCTGCAAAGGATGTCTGCAGTTGAACCATTTCAGTAGCCCAACTTAGCTTCATTCTGTCCAAGATTGAAATGTGACCACTCAACAAAAATGCAAAAGCTTCTGCCTGCCTGAGATCTGTCGGATCTTTTGTATGGGCGGTGGTCTGGGCATCACTGATGGCCTCATGCATAGTTTCCAACTTAGGGACTATAATCCTTCTAAGTTCTCCCATCCGGTTGGTAATGTTCTTCCTCTCCTTCTCAAGATTCTTTATTTCATTCAAGACTGCAATAGTCTGACATTCTTGATTTATTATAGAGGAAGAGAGAGGATCAAAACTTTGAGATAAGCTTTGAAGCTTGTCCTGTTCCTCTTTTATTTTCTTGTCAATTGCTGCTGTTGCCTTTGACCAAGATATACAAAATTTGTAGATGTCACCGCCATCCTTAAGAGCATTTTCTAAGCTCTTTATTCCAATGCTTACAATCTTCCTATCCTTAGAGATTAATTCTAATATTTCAGAAAATCTTTTATCCAAAAATTCCTTCCGGACCTTTTCTTCAGCTGATTTTTCTAGAGAATTAAAATGTGTATCAATACTGCTGACTAAGGTTTTTAGATTACCGGAAGTGGAGGCTGTCGGATCTATCTGGATTGATGGCATGATCTTTACAAGTACTCCGGAAGCAGCCTCTATCAACTCACAGTCTTCCATATGAGACTTCAGGAGCTTTTCATTTGCCTTGGCATTTGCAAATGAAGCTATCTTCATTGTTTGTACCGGAGAGAGAGAGTCAAAATCAAATGGACCTTTTAGAAGCTCCGGTTCATCAATCTCTAGAGTTTCTTTGCTCAAAAATTGTTGAACAGTTTGTGCAGTGTCTCTTGCCGGAGACAGATGTTTCTTTTCTTCTGCAGTCTTAGAACTGTCAACCTCTTTGTCTGTCACCACTGCTTCCTTCTCCTGCAATTGCTCTTCTTCTTTGGATCCGGAGACTGTAGGGGAAACCGGAGGAGAGATGCTTGCTTGTTCATGGGCCACTTCTTCTGGAGCAGAGGGTCCCAAGTCCTCACTTGTCTGTTCAGGGCTCACTTCTTCCGGAACAGAAGATTCCAAATCAGCAGCTGTTTCTGCACCTAAGTCCTCTACAACAGGAAGATTGAACCTTTTGAAGGCCTTCCGGAGGATCTCTTCTGTCTCTTGTGCCACTTTGTCAGTCTCACCAAGCATGAGCTGATTCATCCTGGCTTTACTTCTGAACTCATCTCTGCAGTCCTTGAAGATCATGTTCATTGTCTTGGGATCAACTTGAGGATATAGCTGAATAGCTATCTGCTCCCGGATCTCAAGATCTTTGGCATGAGCATTATTCTTTCTTACTTCCATTTCCTTCTCTAGGCTTTTAGGAATGAGAGATATGATCTCAATGAAAGCCTTATTGTATGTGTTCAGATATTTAACTGTGGCTTCCTGCAGAGTCTTTTGGTCTGCCTCACTGAAGTCATCATAGGATTCAGTCATTGGTTGAAGGTTTCCATCCACCGTGACCGACTTGATTATGCTCTCTAGTGACAGAGTGGGCTTTTCAACAGTTACCTCTGCCATTTCATCCTTGTCTTGGCCTGTGGAGGGCTTACCGGATCCTTTCTTCTTCTGTTTCTTTACTTCTCTTACTTCCTCATCTGATTCTGTTTCCTCTTCATCCTTTTGGCTTTCATAAGCCCTTGATGCTTTTGTCTTGGATCTTTTACCGGATGCCTGGACTTCCGGTTTTGAGCTTTTGGTTGTGGAAGGTGCAGATCTCTTTGATGATCTGGTCCGGGTGGGGGTTTCAACCGGAGTACTTTCTTTGCTTTTCTCTTCTTCCTCAGCCTTTCTCCTCTTTTCCCGGCTGGCATCAAGTGCCTCTTTTGAGATGCCTAGGCCTTGAGCAATGTGCTCTACTTCTTTTCTCACTTTTCTCTTAATCTCAGGTTCCCTGAGTTCTACATGTAATTTCACACTCAGCTCCTCAAAGGTTCCAAACCTTTCTGCCTTAGGATCTTTGGGCTGACTTAGCATGTGTTGAACATGCAGCTCTACTATCTGTTCATCAACTTCATACCCCATGGGCATGATCCAGACAGTCCTTGGCTCCACTGCCTCCATTAGGCACTGATCAGTGTCAACCATAAAGCATACTGAGTCCTTGTATTTCTCAATGAGAGACTGGGGAATTCTCTCTCTTGCTTGCATCATGCTCTGAAAGTTTTTGAAGTATCCCCATAGAGCTGTATTTCTCGCTTTTGCATCCCCAAGTCCATGCAAATAGTCTCTTATCTGGACTGCAACAGGTTTGTCATTCTGCCATACCCATCCACTTGTTCCGGGTAGCTCATTCATGAAGTAAAAGAATAGACATACAATGAGAGTACCATACTTAAAGGAGTTCTTCTTGTCTTTCTTGATTTTCTGAACATTTTCCATTAATTGGCTTAGTAGTAGTTCACAAAGATCATAATCTGCATTCTTTCTTAGCATTTCATATGCTGTGTATATTGCAGTTCCGGATACAGAATTCTCCCTGCTGGAGTGATAGATCTTGTATCCTATTATCATTGATGCATATTTGATATCCGGATCCGAAATATCTTCAATGGTCATTGCCCTCTTATCATATTTTGATCCGGTGGCCTCAGTTACAACGTTGTTCTTGACAGATTTGAGGATAGGTACCCCCCCGGAAGAGTATAGACCAGTTACTGCTCTAATTGCTTCTTTTGTGATCTTACAGGGTCTATCTAGCCAAAGGAAGTTGTCATGCATCCTGCTCAGTACATACCGGACCCATTCATCTTCTTCAAAGCTAGGGAAATGAATGAATTGCTCAAATTGTTTCTTCTGGATACCCTTATACTCTGGTTTGAGCTCAAAAGCATTGTCTATCAGTTGCTTGTGATAGAGGTCTCTTAATTTGAATTCCCCAAATTCCTCAATGTTTGCGTGTATGTAAACCCTAATATCTTCAGTATGTAAGACTCCGTGGGGAACACTAGAGAAGGCTCCTAGTGGATCTACCTCCAATGATTTGTAGGGATGTTTCTTGAATGAGGGGCGAGGTCTATCAGAGATCTTAACTATGTTTGGAGTAGCCATTCTTCAAAGATTTGCAGTGAGGCAATGAAAAACGAAGAATACCTTATGCGCCTTCGGTTTGCACGGAGTGGTTGGATTGATTTCTTTATGCAATAGCTTCGGCAGGAGATCCTTGGTGTGCTTGATGAACCTTGTTGCAGAGCTCCACTATTCGCTTCTTCTCAAGTGTAGAATGAGCAGATAACTTTTGAGAAATCCCTTATATTGCTCCGCAAACCCTAATATCTGTCTGCAATAAATGCTTCACCTGCATTATTCCGGTTTACCATGTCTGGACAGCTTGGAGTATCCCGGATTAGTCCTGATCACTGAATATCATCCGGATCTTTAAATCATGAATAAATCTAGGTAACATATTACAAGAACATCCCAAACACTCTGTCCAATCCGCAAGACAAGATCGTGCACTTCTGGATCTCTCCGGACCTTTTTGTAATCCTTTATCATACCGGAGCACCTCCCTGAACAGGTCTAACTTAATCGAACACAGCTTCTTCATAACTCCATGCGGACCTCTGAAAACTTGACTGAAGCATCTCAGGACTTATATCTACAAACCCTTTAATCCGCATCTTGTACCACATCCGGCACAACTTGTTTGGCTGGGGGAACAGAATCTTCTTTGAGTCTCCCCCTGAGCCTGAGCTCACTTTTTAATTTTCGGAAGAAATATCAGCACCAGAATCTGGTGCGGATCCAACCTCTACATTCTCTGAGCTTTTCTTCACCCAAATCTTGCTCATCTGATTCCTAACTTCATCCGCATTCATCTTTTGTTTACCCTTGTCTTGATTCTGATTATACACCGGACCTCTTTTGTCCTGATTCTTGTTTCTGCAGACTTTAGCATTATGACCGGACCTATTGCAGATTTGGCAAATAACATTTCTTTGCATATTTAACTGATATCCCCTTGATCTGCATTGATTAGCCATATGACCTACTCTATTGCATGTAAAGCATCTACCTTTGAATGATTTGTTTACTTGCATAATTCTGCATTCATGGGATTTGTGTCCATACCTTTTGCAGTTGAAGCACTGTCCGGAGAAGGATGAATTAATCTGATTCATTCTCATTCTGCACTGATTAGCTTTGTGACCAAAATGGTTGCAGCTGTGGCAGTATCCATTGAAGGATGGATATTTTTGAGCATTTGGCTGTCTTACCGGAGGTCTTCTAGGCCTGCTCCTTGGATTTTCTGATCCAAGATTCCTCTGACCGGATCCGGAGCTTTCTCCTTTCTCATATCCCAAACCATACTTGTCATCAGTCCTCTTTTGACTTCCAAGAAGAACTTCAAGTTGAGCAGAACTTATCTTGAATTTCTCTTTATATTCATTTGCTGTTTGAAGATCTCTTTTGAGAGAGGTAATTTGATCCTCAAGTTTTTCTTCATTATCTTTGGCATCTTCAAGATCAGATTCAAGATGTCTGATAATCCTGTCCATCTGGTGGCATTCTTCTGATTTTTCCTTAAGAGATTGTCTTAGATTGTCTTCAGCCTTTCTTTTTTCTTCAATCTCTTGAGTGAACTTCATAGTTCCTGATTCCATTTCATGTCTTAACATAATGACTTCTTTTGATAACTTTTCACATAACTTGGTTTGCTCAGTCAATTCTTCATTTGTATTGCTTTCTTCACTTTGTCTTGCCAACTGTTGGAGCAGCTCCTTTCTCTTTTTCATAGAGAGACTTAATTTGTCTTTTAATTCCCTCATGAATTCATCAGCCTGTTTGAGTCTTTCTCTTAATTCACTAACTTCAGAATTTGACTGTTTAAGATCCTCAAGGGCAGTCTTGAGTTGCTCCTTTAAACCATATGCATCCATTTGAAATCCCAGATCTTCCTCAAGCTGTTAGGCTCTATTAGGAGGAACTTGGCTCTGATACCAATTGTTGATAACTGAGAGGGGGGGGGGTGAATCAGTTATCCTAATTATTTCCCTTATTGAACTTTCCTTTTAATTGAAGCAGCATAAAATCAAACACAAAACATTAACCATGAAATAAGAAACACATGACACAGTATTTTTGACGTGGAAACCCTGTTAAGGGAGAAAACCACGGGGTGATTAACCCAAGAATTATTCTCTGTTAGAAGAATAGGAAATTACAAAAATGGCACTTGCCAATTAGGGCTCACTGCCCGAGCACACTGCTCACAAGAGGCTCACTGCCTACAAGAAG
Organism: Cunninghamia lanceolata; assembly: GCA_027924645.1. NCBI lineage: Eukaryota > Viridiplantae > Streptophyta > Pinopsida > Cupressales > Cupressaceae > Cunninghamia > Cunninghamia lanceolata. Next base: position 352,321 of record BSBN01001378.1, read on the forward strand.
ACACACTGTCTTACAAAGTGATAAGAATCACAGTCTTGAACTGATTGGAAGCATCTGCATATGCTGGAGTTCAGTTCCGGTTAGGTTCAGTATACTGATCTGCTGCACTTCATCTTTCCTCTGTTCTTTAGTCTGCTATCCTTTCACATACCGGATCTTTCTTGCTACTTCTGCTCTACTCTGGACTTGTTCGCATATCCTTTCACACACTACACACACTTTACAACTAAATCCATCCTCTATATATATATCCGCACAAGTAATTTCATCACCTTTCTAGTCGGCATCCGGAACAGTCTAGTTTCTTACAAACTTAGTTCTGTCGGCTGAATCCTTGCTCACCAAGCAATGCGGATCAAGCATATACTTGTAGATATCATCAATTATGTCGGCCAAACATGATCCATGCCTCCGCAACCTTTATCATCATCTGTAACACATCCAGAAAGTAGTCTGATACTCTGTCAGTCAGTTCTTCCTCTGTTTTCACTGTCTCTCAGGAATCCGGTACTCAACTATTCATATCTTTTTCCTTGTCCAACTCCGGAGGCTAAATCCTTGGAATATACCACTCAAGATAGTCCTCTTGACTTCCCCAGATCCGCACTGCACCAAGACACTTCCTCTGAGAGATCCGGACCAATCTGTCGGACCTTGCCACATGCTCTGTTCTTGTTCACCGGACCACAACAATCTTCAATCTGACTTCCGGTAGAGACATATCATGACTTGCGGATATGTGGGATGACCTTTGTTGCCATCAATGACAACAACCATGAATCCATATAGTGTCTCTTGCCAACATCTTTATCCAGCCTTATCCCTCCATTCTGGATGTTCAGTTTATCCTCCATTTCAGGGAACTTCTCAATATTTTCTTCAATTTCCTGCACATCAGCATCTAAATAAGTATCTTTACTATCACAACCTGATATACAAAAATTTATCATTTCTAAATCATTTGACTGTAAAGGAGAAACAACTTTCACTTGATGAGGACACTCCCCTGTTTCATTTTCAAAATATTTCTGGAGTGACATCTGATTATGCACAACAACTCCAAAGTCTTCTACATCTTCATCTTTCAGGAATTGTTCATTGAATAATTCACATTTTCTATCTATTAGAGGATCTGGTTCCTTTAACCTGCAACATTCTTGCATTTGATCATTTAATTCAAAGAAGTCAGGTAATAAATCAGCATTTATTTTCTTCTCTATGACTCCCTGAGTTACCATCATAGGAACCTCATTATCAGGAGTGCATTTAAATTGCTCTACCATCTGTTTACACTTCTCTTTGCCATAGAATGACTCCAGGAAAGATGTTTCATCTTCTTTATCAAAAGTATTAGGATCAGAATCAAAAATATTATCCTGATGAGTGATTTCTTCTCTAAAATTTTCACAAGATTCATACCTGCATACTGACTGGTCCTTACTTGTATTAGGAAGTAGAGAACTCCTATCAATGTCACCATAAAATGAATCCAGGAAAGATGTTTCCTCTTCATTACCTTTTGGAACTGATTCAGCTATTATATTTTCTAGAATCTTTTTCAACATGACCAAGCAAGGGTAGCAATCTCTCTCTGAATGCTCTTCATCGTGTAATCTGCACCAGCTTTCAATCAAGACATCATCAATGGGCAAACCTAATATTTGACTACGCTGTATCTTTCTAGACAAGTATAATTCAAAATCTTCAGAATGATCTACTTCAATGTCTAGACAATTAATAACTTCTGGTGCTGCATCTGCTTGTTGCTCCAGAATTTCTTCATTTTCTTTATCTGATGAGCCTGATGGCTTTTCTATTTTCTCTTCCATCCTAGCAGGAGGATGATGTTCAGCACATACAACTGCATGCTTCTTCAAAATGTGTAAGCACAGTGAGCAAGTGGTTTCTGAGTGAGGCGCCTCATGCAGCCTACACCAACCTTTAATTAAAACCTCCTGGGGAGATCTACACTGTTGTGTCATTTTTTTCATTTCTTTGACCAGAAATTCTTCGAACTTCGTCAGGTCACTGCCTTTGTCCTCATCAGACAACTCGTAATCTGGTTCCATGAAGCAATCACTACCAGGAGTGATCTTTTCCTTTCTCGCATCATTCGTCTGATTAGACACCAGGATCTCTTCTGTTTTTTGGATATGATCCTCATCAGGATCCGTCGACTCTTCTGTTCCTGCAGAAGACAAATAAAAATTAGTATCATCATCATCATCAGATGTAGCACTCACCTCGGAATATGATGATGATGCTTCATTATACGTCTGCTCCAGTATTATCATGTCTAAGCATGGTTCGCAAGTCTTTTCCGAGTGTGCTTCGCCATGTAATCTGCACCATCCGTCAATCAAAATATCATTAACAGGTATATTTAATAATTGACAACATTTTATCTGAGTAGATAAATGCATTTGAAAATCCCTGAAGCGATCTATTTCATTCTCATTATCAGGATCATTATTAAGTTCTACAACTGGCATATCCTCATGATAATCATCATCATGATGATGATGAACATCAAGCATCAGGACCTCTTCTATTTGGACAGTTTGCGGCCTGATGTGATAAACTTCAGGTTCTACGTTTACATACATGATCTCATTTGTTCTGTTATATTCCGTGATCATATGTTTCATCCTAGGCTCAGCATCAATCCTGATCTGATTAGGTATACCTTTCCATGGCAACCACATGTGACTGAAGTCTGTGGCCATGTATCCGTTAAGCGTTTTAGACCAGTCCTGGCTAAGCAACATCCCGTATGTATCAGGTATGTCAACTACCTGAATGTCAATGTAATACTGGATCCTCGGATCAGACGCTAGCTGCATGTGAATGTGAGTGAGTTCTCCTACGACACTTACTTCTGTCTTGTCCAGTTGAGTGACCTTCTTTAAGGATTTAGCAGGATGCAGTCCTAATGCGTTGCATATTGACAAAGGCATAACATTAGTTGAGGCTCCTGAATCAACTAAACAGTTGTGCAAATTCTTACTGAACATTCTTATGGTGAGGAGAAACGGAGGTGATTCAGTTTTATCTCTGTACAAGGTCATGTGAGAGGTTTCAGCAGCTTGGACTGTGGCTGACACTTTGGGCTTGACAGTATTATCTTTAGCAGTATGGTCTCTGCTATTGGATTGACTCGAAAGGTGATTATCCTCTTTAGGAGCAGGATCATCCAGCGACTTCATGAATGCCCTTTTGATGGTAGGAGTTTTCAGTAACTCAGATAGGGACAGGCTGATCTTGATTTTCTTCATTTCATCAGCTAAATAGCTGACTAACTTGTCAGACTCATGAGGTGCATTTGCGACTTTTGTTACTGTGTTTTGAGGAGACAAGTATTGAGCATTCACCTTAGGGAACCCAGGGTTATTGCTAGCCTTAGGATCAGGAGGTGTGTTGAAGTTGTTTGGAGGTAGAGATGATGTCAATGGACCGGCAGGTCTGTTGGCATTACTCCTCAGGTTATAATTGTGCTTACCAGGGTATTGCTGCTGGTATGCATGTACTTCCTCATGCTCTCTTGTAGGTTCGTTCTCATCCTCAAAAGGGAAGACATAGTTTGCTTCAAAGGTTAAGGCAGATTCTTCACAGGTCTGATTATAATCCTGATGAGGCTGATTAGTGTAGGTTTCCAGCACAAAAGCTGAGTCATATCCACAAGGAACTATTTCATTTCCTTCTGCCTGAGGTGGATTTCCAGAAGTATTAGACACTTCAGTCTGAAAGATGCTAGCAGCAATCCTAAATTGTGGACAATCTAATTCTGCATGTGCATTGGTGTTGTGAATCCTGCACCAATTGGTAAGGGCTGCTTCAGCAAGATTGACTCTAGTAGTCTGTTTGGCTTCACCAGGCGGCTGATTGTCTAGGGGTGATGGTAATGAACCATTATTTGGCCTGGAGTTCCACACTCTGGGCTGCCTAGGAGGATTATTGTTATTTGCAGCACTACTGTTGAAGTTATTGTTGTATCCTCTGTCAGGGTAATTTGGTCTGTCATTGGAATAACTCCTATTCTGACCTGACTGTGAATAAAACCCTTGGTTTCTCAAGTGTGTTACCTCTGTGGTGAGCTTTCTCAACTGAGCAGCAATTTCTTTGATTTCCTCTTTCTCCTCTTGAGCTTTGGCCACTACATTTTCAGTCTGAGGCTAGAAAAAGGAGGATCCATGGTTATTGTGAGATAGATCTGTACCCTGAGTGTCTGAGCATGTGCAGGATATTGTGGCGATTGGCCATTTCCATTAGGAGGAGGCATAATACTCAATGGAGGTACTTGCAAAGGTGCAGGCATGATTGCTGGGGGCATCACTGCTCCATTTGGATATTGTACAGGATATTGCGAAGGATAAGCTGCAGGATACTGTGCTGGATATTGTGACTGCATGCCAGGCAAAGTAGGGAATGCTATATTTGGAGTAGGAGCAGGTATCAGCTGCTGATTTACCTTGATAGCTTCTTGAAAAGCTCCTGTCAATGTGGTGATCTCAGGATGTGTTCTCCTGATGAACATGGCGGTTAATGGATCCAGGGCTGAATAATAAATACTCCTAGCAGCATCATCAGCCACCACATATGGGGTAACTAGCTTGGACAACATTTTCTGGAACCTAGCATTGAAATTTGCAATAGGTTCATGCTCAAATCTCTTGATTGTGGCAAACAGGTGGTAATTCATGGATGGATCAATAGGGACCTTGAATCTGTCAAGAAAGGCCTTCTCTAAGACAGCCCACGAACCTACAGAAGATTGACCAAGACTGATGAACCAATTATAAGCCTCTTCCCCTAAGGAAAAAGGGAATAATCTGCACACCACGTCCTGGTGTTCTATTCTGGCTCTGCAGCAAGCTTCTTTAAACGTCCTGATATGATCATCCGCATCCTGATAGGGATGGTATTTTGGACAAAGTTTGTCTGGATACTTTGGTAACTCATGATACACAGTAAAGGTCAATGGTGATTCTGCTGCAAAGAATGACATTGCAACCTGAGGGGGCTGAACTGGTGGTGCAGTTGGCAGAGGTTGGACTAAAGGTATACCCTGAGGTTGAACAGGAGGTGTCACGGGTATACCGGAAGGTATTTGCAAACCAACAGGAGTTACGGGAGGAGGTCCTGGTGAAGTTCTGGACGCACTAGACTCTGGAGTATGGTGAACGTCTACAGTCCTAGGTCTAAAACCTCTGACAGGCAATTCTTCGAAAATTTCACTATGTCTAGACCTGGTATTTATCCTGTGAGCCAGGATTTCTCGATTTGGAGGCCAATTAGCTGAAACTTTGCAAATATTGGCTGGATTCCACCGGACGAGGTGATATTTGCGGTCAACTTGCAAATCAGACTGAATATTTACGCGATATTTGCGAAGACACTGCAAATATGACAGGATATTGGGATATTTCGACCGGTAGCACCAGATCTCACGTGTCTAAGGCTCAAATTCTCAAAGCTTGAACAAACTTATGCATCTTTGGCCAATATTTAGTGAATTTAAAGAAATCTATTGTAAAGCTTGCAATATTTATGTGAGATTTGGAAATCTTTACATAGAATGTGTAAATACAAACTTGTCACAGCAAATATTTACGAAATATGATGAAATTCACAAACGATCTGAAGTTACCTTACTCTGAGTGTCATCAAACCTGAAAGTACTGATGATGAGCGTGATCTTCTGGATGGCCCTCCTTCTAGCGCCAATTTATGTTGGTCATGATGTTAGTCATTCGCAAACATAGAATAAAAGTTACACAACAACCCTTATTCATCTTGAAAGATACGATGAATTCAAAGAATTCATGATCCCAAGTCTCCGTTGATTAGGTCTTAATCCACTGACGTTACTCAGTGGTTGATGTGTGTTGCTGTTTTCCATTCAGGGGCCTTACGTGTTTCTGCACTGTTCATCATCATCATCTTCAAATATTCTGCTTTGGATGTTTGCTCTGCATAAGTCCCCAACAATTCTACCTCTGCACTGTAAATTTAGTCAAATAATGTGCATACAGGCTGATATTTGCATGATTTCTATCATTATTTATGATTCTTTGCATGATATTTCCAATATTACATGCATTTAACTCAAATATGCTAATGATCTTCAGTTACCTACGGGATTTCAGCATATTTCACTGTTTCTGCTTGTTATTTATCATGATTTGCAGTTATGGTGATGAATTAATGAAATTGAAAAAAGGAAAAGGGTTAGAGAGTGAGATTCCCAAAATTACTGGACTTAGATCACTGATTCACATACAAGCTCCCATACTTGCAATGAAAAGAAGGAAAACTAGAAATCATACTTCACCAGGACATTCCACAAATCCGCATGATCTAGTGCAAATCTTCAAAGGAACAGTTGACAACAACATGTAATGAAATGAAAGCACTTCCAGTTGAACACAGCATTCACCAGTGCATATCCAGAAATCAACAGAAAGATTACGTAAAATTTACAATCAGGATGTAATCTGGAACTTCATATTCATTCAGTATGCTCAAGAACAGGTACATTTACAGTGATCTGAAGAAAGAACCTTGACATTTCAACAATTCTATCCTCATTAGTCTCAGTAATCCGATCTCCTAATTGATTCTACAGTAATTGACTTTTTGCGCCAGATGCGTCTGTGTATTCTAATGTATATCCCCCTTTTATGCTTCAGGCTCTGGCCTTTATATAGAGCAAATGCCAGAAACGGTTACAAATGATCCAAGGATCAGGATCCTCTCTTAAGCAATTAGCGGTCTAGATGAAAAGCACATGCTTCGCCAGTTAGCAAATGTACAGCTGGCGCATAATATTCCAGCATCTTCAACTTGATTCGGTCTCTAGCTGGCGAACAGCATATTTGACAATATCCTCCTCATTTCTGGCTCATGCTGCCTCCATGCGCAACTTTGTAACGCTCAGCCTTCAGCAGCATCATGACTTCAATGTTCAGCTTCAGCAGCATCATCATGACTTCCTGCAAGAAAACAGACAAACATTAAGTTCATCATCATCATGATAACAACAGGAATAAAACATTTTATTAAACAAGCCCTCAAAGTGCGCAGCTGAAGGTAATCGGGCTCCAAATTTCCATCGCTTCATGTTTTTGCCCATTTTCTTGTATATCGGGTTCAAAATATGATCATGATGATCTCACATTATACAAGGAAATAATCGCCTTTCAACCATCCTTCGAATCCGGCTTCGCATGCTCTGTTTGAAGTTTCGGGTCATCATCATCATGTTCGCATCAGTGCGACCATATGTGATCAGGTTGACAATTTTACCCTAGGCCGACGGCAACAGTTATACCTACGTCAAAAATCATGATGATGACCAACTATATGCCCTCTGTTTGGCCGCAGGATATCACGAAATATGATGCTCCTCCTTTCCGAATGCTCTGACGAAAAGCACATCAGGATGTTTCACTTCCGCATACTGGGAAAGAAAGACATCGTCATCATCATCATGATGAAGACAAACAGGAGTACTTGGAAAATGATCCTGCCGCTGAGGAATATCATGATGACGTCATCGTCATCATCAGGCTTCAATAAGATGCAAAGGAGATGACGTCATCGTCACATTCGTTAAGATCAGGAGATAACTGGAATATCGGGTCGCCTCTAAGGAAGATGATCGGGTCATGAAAGCAGTATGACCCCCTTTTCGGCTAAGGTGATCCTCTTAAAAGATCAGGATGATGAACATCATCATCATCATATCCGCACTGGGTGATTAAAAAAAATATGATCCTGCTGAAAGTCCGGAGGACGTCATCAGGATATCCGCGGCCTTCGTTAATCTTCAAACATGACGTCATCGTCATCATCATATTGGCGAAGTGGATCCCGCCTTGGAAAATATCCTGCCGAAGGAGAAAGGTGATGGTGACGTCATCGTCATCATCATATTTGCAAAAGGTTATACTTGTCGGCAGGATGATACTACGAACTGTCGGGAAAGACGAACAAGATCATGATGATCTTGTTCAACAAGGTTTGGGAAAGGAAAATCATCCTCCGTTTCGAAAGATAAGGTGATCATCATGATCACGCAAAAAGGAGATCAGGAGGATATTAGGAAATGTTGGGTCCTGAAATATCATGATGATGTTGATCACCAAGACTGTCGTGCGCGCGCAAATTATGCAGATGGCAGATTTCTCTAAGTAAGGTGATATTATAATATCAGCATGATATTATAATATCGGGTGATGTTAAATATCATGATGCTCGCAATGTGCTCAAGGCTGCTTGACGGGTAAAACACACTAGCACTTAAGATTGACGTCCGGATGTTTCGGGACTGCATGATTTTTATCAGGTGATAGAGTAAGATCATGATGATGACCTTTGGCGACACAAAAGACCACTCGACGGGAAAAGATTACTACGACTTAAACTTGACGTCTGGATATTTCGACCTCAGGATATTATCGGGGTTCTTTTCAAATATCATGATGATGACGTTCATCATACAGCATTTATCAGGTTTGACCAAAACTTTGACTGCTCACAACTCCCTCATATGGACGAATTTTCAAGTGATGTAAAAGGCAAACCTGCATGGAATTTCAAGCTCTTTCTAACAATGAGGTCATGATAACAAAATACGAACTTTGACAAACTAACCTCATGATGATGACCTACCTCATCCTGACCTTCATGATGATGACGCACCTGACTTATTTTTACCAAACCGCCAGAACCAAACAACACAAGCCAAAACAAAAGTTGGGTCCCTGTTTTGCTAAGTCAAAATGGGGCATGTTGTGTAACCACACAACAGGACTCAAACTCTTTCTTATTAACCCCTTGTCTAAAAGTTCTTGAACCTGCCTGGCTATCTCCTCATTCTGTTGAGGGGTCATCTTATAGGCTACCTTGTTGGGAAGTACAGCTCCTGGTATGAGATGAATCTGATGGCTGATATCTCTAATAGGTGGTAGTGAGTCTGGTATATCTACTACAATTACGTCCTTATAACTCTAAAGTAGTTCTCTAACCTCCTTAGGTCCTATTTCTCTCATATTTTCTCTTTTCTTCTCCTTAGGTTTCACAACCAGAGAAAAACCTACTCCACCTGATTCTTCTATTGTTTCAAGGAATTCCTTTTCTCCTACCAACATTACACTAGATCCTACAGACTGTGGATCCTCTTCTACCAATGACTGTTCCTATAAGTCACACCATCCTTTTGGAATGAGTAAGCATTCTTTTCTCTATCATGATGAGCCTTTATATCAAACTGCCATGGTCTACCCAGTAGAAGATGGCAAACATCCATAGGAAGGATGTCACACAAAATCTTATCTCTATACCCCCCAATACTGAATTCTACCCATGCTTGTTCATTGATGACTATATGTTGTCCCTTGTTTAACCAACTGACCCTATATGGATAGCTATGGGGTATCTTTTCTAGTTTCAATTTATCTACTGCTTCCAAAGATATAATATTATCAGTAGAACCAGTGTCAATAATAACTTTACAAACCTTACCTTGGATCTTGTAGTTGACTCTGAACAAAGCTCTTCTTTGTGATGGTTCAGTCTGCACTAGTTCTTTGAGCAACATCCTCTTGATCATCAGATTTTCTCCCATCTCTGATGTCAAATTCACTTCAGGAGATGTCACACTCCTTGCATCCTCTTGAATCAAAGTGGTCCTTCTTTCATTACCATGAGAAGTTGAGGCCTTCTCTAGACACTTGTAGGCCAGGTGTCCTACCTGATTGCAGTTATAACATCTCATATTGGAGAACTTGGATCCTCTACCTGATCCATTTATCCTACCTCTTCCATTAGGCCTTCTTCCTCAGTAGCCTCCTCTGCTACTTGAGTCCCCAACTTGCTCTTATTGGATAGACTCACCGTTAGGCCTCTGGTTAGGACTTCTTCCTCCAAAACTACCTCTACCTCTAAAATTTCTGCCACCTCTTCCTCTACCTTGCTGCTCACCTTTCCTCTTCAGGTTCTCTTCAACTCTTAATGCTACTTGAAAGCATTTTCCATGGTTTCAAGGGTCAATAAACTTATCTCATCTTGAATATTGAACCTCAGACCATTTAGATACCTTGCTACCTTGGTTCTTTCATCCTCCATGTACCCACTTACATCCATATCTTTTTGCTTGAGATTCTACATTTTCCTGTATATCTACACCTCGTAGTCAGATGGAAGGAACTGGGACTTGATCTTCTCTAGCATTCTTCTCCACGAAGAGATCATACTCTTCCCATTCTTTACCCTCTCTCCTTGGGTGTAATTCCACCATGTAAGGGAAGCACCTTTGAGTTTAGTTTTTGCAAACTTAACTATCTTACTTTCAGGAACTTCCTTGTATTCAAAATAGTTGTTTAGAGCCTCTATCCATTCCATGACTTCCTTAGCATTCATCTTCCCATTGAACATGGGGATATCTATCCAAGCCTCTAAAGAGTCCTTGCCAATAGCCTTGATGGCTTCCAAGAAATGCTTTTGTTCAGTCGGTATCTCTGCCTCTTCTTGTTCCTCTCCATCAGATTCATCATCTGATTTCTTTCCTATCTTCAGTGCCTTCAACTCATCCTGGAATGTTTCCTTAACTCCAATCTTGATCATCTCTTCCATCTCCTTAAATTTCTTGACCACTTCGGTGGTCATCCCCTTTAGAGGCATGTTGCTAGCCTCTCCTTCACTTTCTCTGTCTGACATACACTATTCATAGACATCACCCAACACTCCTGCAAATCCTGAATTCAACTTGCCATCCAAATCTTTTCGGGCTCTGATACTAATATGATGGGGAGCGCATAGCAGGAAACGTAGAATGGGCCCTAATTTACTCATAGTCGGCAAGACTAACAAATGAACCGCTGATACATCTCCATCGGCCAAACAACCATTGATTGGAATGTCTTTCCAAAGTCTCTCCGTTGGTCTACCTTACACCGATGACTCAACTTCACTTGATCTTCGGTGAGACTTACTCTTATCGGCTAAGTCTTTCATCCTTCTGCTGATGCCCGATGACGGTTAAGTTCCTCCTCATCTTAACCATGACGGCTTCCACACTGGTTAGAAATGACCTTATCGGCGAGACCCTTCCCATCGGCGAAACTCTTAACTTGTCTCCCGATGCGCCGATGGCATTTACCTTCAATGAGACTTGTTCTATCGGTGAACACTTGCAATCTTTGGCCGATGCGCCGATCACTCCAATGTCACCTTTAACGTTCACTCGTCGGTGAGACAGTTACTATCGGCTACATTAGGGTTTGCTTTGCCGATACACCAATGCACAGTTTACCTTCTCCCAAACCCTAGCACATGGAGATGCTAGGTCAACCTACTGTACAACTCGCACTGTCTGGATCCTCTGCACCGCAGAACAATGAAACAAAATAGAAAACAAAAATAGATATTTGTACAATGAAGCCATTCCACTGATTTTGATTGAAATCTTATCGGAATGCTTCACATCGACATATTGCAACAACAAAAAGCATAGAAAGAATGGAAATCTACAGCTATACAATTTACAATTACAGGAAATGGAAAACAAATTGATGGAACATAATCATTCTATTTCTCCTTAGCACAATACACAATCACACTCAATCACACTTCTTCTTTGATTTGATTACAATATGATCATTTGATTCATTCCTCTGGGTTTATAAACTCGCCCTGAGGAAAAAAACCAACCGTCTTGAGATTAACAATTTGACAAATGTGACCTAAGTCACTTGGGACTTACAAAAAGAGTTCTAGGTCCTAAAAGACCTAGAGACCAACAGAAATGAAAATGCATTCGTCAAATAGACCTTATTACAACATAAAACATGATTTTCTAGGTGCTCCTGCACCACACAACCACCATGTCCTAAAATACAAGATTATATCCTCTACTGCACATTCATCCTTCACTTAGAAGATTATTCTAAAGGCCCTTGACATAAAGGACATCATCTATATTGTTCTTACCATCAAAACTGATTGAACCTCTTCCACAGATCTTAGCAGATGCATCATCTCCAAACTTAACAAATCCTCCATCAAACTTCTCAATCTTCACAAACTTATTCTTATCACCTGTCATATGATTTGAACACCCACTATCAATTAACCAGAGATCTTCCTCCTCTCTTGCATGAAAAGTAGTAACTAATGCTCCTTGAATGTGGTGCCCTGTCTTTGGAACAATATTCTTCATACATCTTCTAGGATTAGTAGAATTAGTTCCAACATTCAAATCCATGAACAAGCATTCATTACCATCATCATCTACATAGTCAGACTCATCATCAGATATGTTGTCATCTTATTTAACATAATAACTTTTCTTGAATGATTTTCCTTTGTTCTCCTTGTATTTGTCATTATAAATTTTGATTGGACACTTAGAAGCATAATGACCTATTTTCCATAGTTGAAACATTTGAAAGGTAATTTACCTCTATATTTTCCAGAGCCCTTTTTCAACCTACTCACAAAATTTGCTTCCACTTCATCAAATTCATCTGAATTAGAATCAACATTCTTTTTTGTCTTGCTAGCCTTAAAAGCAGTTTCTTTTCTTGCATCATCTTGACCAAATTCTCTTATCTCAAAAGTAGTTAGAGTACCAAACATTTTATCCCTAGCATAATTATCTAGATCTTGAGTATCTTCAATAGCAGAAACTTTAGCACTATAAGATTTAGGAAGAGTTCTTAGTACCTTTTTTACCACTTCTTTTTCCTCCAGCTGTCCACCAAGACCATTGATGCAATTGACAATTTCATCCACTCTTTGCATGTATCTTGCAATATTTTCATCCTCTGACATCCTTAGGCTTCAAACGTGGACTTTAGAATCTGAAACTTTGCTTGCTTGACCTTGTCGTCTCCTTCATAGGTGCTTTCCAACTTCTTCCATATCTCATGAGTAGTTTTGGAACTCATCACTTTCACTAATTCAGAACCAGAGAGAGTGTTCAGAAGAGCACTCCTTGCCTTGCCATTATTCTCATATTCTTTAATCTCATCTTCATCCTTTGGACCATCTTTAGGTATAGTATACTTTTTGTCAACTATCTTCCATACGCCATATCCTAGTGAGACAAGAAAGCTTTCCATCCTAGTTTTCCAAAAAGCATAATTTGTTCCATCAAACACTGGGACCTCCATACCTTTCCTGTGTGCCATCCGGATCTACCCCAAGTGGTTAAGCTTCTTCAGGGAACTTGGTTCTGATACCAATTGTTGGAATGCATAGGACAACTTAGAGGGGGGTTAATCAGTTGTATGTTAAAACTTTAAACCCTCAAAACATCAACCATTTATAATGCATTAGTAGAATGTAAACATATGAAGCATCAATGCAAACACATACAAACACATAACAACACTAGATTTACGTGGAAAACCCAATAAGGGAAAACCCATGGTGAGGATTAGCTCACAATATATATGAATAACAACATAAAAAATCAATAGGCTCACCTCTAAGGGATCACTACCCAGAAGAGAGAATAAAGAAGTCTATTACAGAGAGATTCACTATCTTAAAGCAATCAGAGAAATCCACCACTAACGCCCTTTTCCATCCACAACCTTTGGCTCACTACCTCCAGCAACTTCTAGCACACTGAAATGTAGACACCTTCTGCTCACTGCATTTCAGAGTCATAGGATTTTGAACTCACACAAAATTCACTTCCCTTAATTCAAATTCACATCATCTTCTTTGCATCACTCCATTCAATCTCATCTTGCATTTATACCATCTATAACCAACACCTATCTCAATTAGGTTAGTCCTAATGAAGCATGTGCATTACAAACATGCAACATTACTTAGGTTGGCACTGAACACTTCCGTGGTGGAAAGAAGTGAAAGTGGACCATATCAAGGGATAACTAGGACTCAAATTTGTATCATCAAGCTACTTATCACATCCACAATCCATGAGGTACCTCTGCAAATAGTGTTAGCAAGCTAGGTCAGCCAAGCTTGAGCTAACGATCATATCCACACTTCTCCAAGTCCAAAAACATTATGTGGACTAGAGAGAGACACTCCATAGCACTCACATACCTTCTTAGAATATTCAATATCATCAAAATTCTTTGTCATACTACTACAACCACTTTAAATCAAAGAATGTCTTCATTATACACATCAGGACATACTGTTATTGATCACCAATGCAAGAACTAAACTTGCGGAGCATCCCAACACTGGAAGCATCAAGAGAAGATTGATGTAGACTATATAAGCACATTCCCAGATCTATAAGTCATGAAATCTCAATGCGGAGAAATGTGGAGCAATCTCATTTCTCCCAAACAGACTTCTTCATAATCAAATATTTTGTCAAACACATCTTCTACTTTTGCATGATCCAGAACCTAAGACTAAGATATAATACCTTTGAACACCTCTGATCAACACTTCCAAACCGCACAAGCATATCTTCAATTAGGAAGAAATGCGGAGCATAATACTGATGGTACCTCTGTCACAATGCACACCTTTTTATCAAATTTTCTCAAAAGCACTTGGAAACCAAGTGAACCATCTGTTGGGAGTTGACATCAATGACAACACCAGCAAGTTTCCAACACATGGCACCGAAGAGGAGAAGGTCATAGATACTAAGTCTATAACAACTATAGGGAGTGAAAGATGGATCTCAAATTTGATATTAATGAAGTCCAGGTATATGAAACAAGACTAAGGTGGAAGCATCAAAAGTACAAGAGAAGTCCTCAATCTAGGACTATTGTACAACATTGAAGGATCAAGAGGACAAAGATAGAGGGGTTCCCAATTTTGGTAAAAATTAGGGATGTTTTTGCAAAAGAACCAAAACACACACACACACACACACACACACACACACACACACACACACACACACATTTTTATACTTTGGAAGGAACCTCTCTCCATTTTATTATTTTTGGATATTTAAAATATTATCCTTTTCTAAATTGGTGCATCATTTCCTTCCTGTAAAATCTATTCTTTTCCTTTATAAAATTTATCTCCTTTCTCTTTTGGTTCCTTTACCTTTCTCAAACCATGCACCCTCTTTCAAAATTTAAAGCTTCTTTTCCTTTCTTTTATGCACATCCACCTATAGCCACATGGCTCTTTCTTAGGTCTTAATTAAGATAATAAATACATAAATAAATTAAAAAATGGTCACCTAATGAATTTTTTAATTTTCCCATGAGATGGTTGAGCATGGTCATTTGTTGCACCAACCTCTCTAGCCACTTGAATATTAATAGACCATTAACCATGATCCCACAAGAACAAAATTTACACACAAAATTGATCACACGCCTATGGACTTTGAAGGAAATCAAACACTTGATGATGCTCCACATCAATCTACCAAGATAAAAAAATGGTAAGCCTTCACTAACTATCAAAATCTATTTTTCTACAAGTATACTTGTAGACCATGATTCTAAATGAAGCAATAATTAATTGCACCCTCTTCATGCTACAAGTGAACTCGTAGCTTGGAAATTAAAGTATTCTTTCTTGTTATGTTCTACACTATTGTTGTAAGTATGTGCCTAATTGGTGTTGTCATTGAGGTCAACATATCCTTGTTGTCATTGGTGTCAACTATATCTTATTATATTACTTGTTTAAAAGACTTGTATGTTGAGGATATTGAGAAAATTAGCCTCTCCGAAAGAAACTAGTGAGCTACAGAGAAGTGTAGTATAGATAGTAAGTTGTATGCTGAAGAATAGTCCAGCAAACTGCTCCACATTTACTTTTGCTTGAAGATCATGGTCTGCGGATTGGAAGTAAGTTAGAGGTATGACTAAGGATGTTACATTCCAGGTTTGAGCCATCCACATGAAGATCTGAGTGAGTTGTGTTCACCAGAGTGAAACCTACTTTTTCTGTAAGTTCAGTTGGGATAGGAAGAAAGTATTCTTCTCCGTATTCCTCCACAATAAAGTATTTGGATTTACAGTTCTAGAGGGAAGTCTGGGATAATGATAAGTGCCTACAGTTGCAATGGTTCATGGTTTGGTGGTCCACAAGCTATCTTTCTTTTATGACAGTTGAAGACAGTGAAGTTCATGTGTTCCAGTGAGAAGATTCCTATGGATAAAGCGGTTAAGGTTCATGCGATTGTTCCTGATGATTATAGCATGCTTGTGGATGTCTTCTAATCATGTTCCTATCTAGACTTTGGTCCCTGTTAATAAATTGAGATGGTGTGTGAGGATTGTTCCCAGATAATGTAGTGTGTAACTAGTCTTGGCCGACCTGGTTGATCTCAGTGATTGCGGAGATCTCTGGAAGATTGTGGAAGTGTGTTGTGGCATGGAAGATCATGTTTAAGTCCCAGCTAAGGCATGGCATGATCTACATTTCATTCACTTTGCATAATGTTACAATAGGTCAGGACCTATTTTGTAAATGTTTGTAATACCAAACTTGGAGATTGTTTCAATGGTTGATGATTGTGATGCCAACCTTGATGATCATTCCAAGGTTGATGTAGTGTATAAATACTTGTAGCTGAGTCATGGAAAAGGTGTCCTTGAGTGAAAATGAAAAGATATTAAGAAAGGTCCAAAAGGCAAAGCAGAGAAGAGGCAGAGGAAAGAAGAGGAAGAGTAGAGCAGAGGAAGAGCAGAGCAGAGGAAGAGTAGAGAAGGTGAACAATTATACTTTAGTTACAAATATAGAAAGGTGTTGATCATGGAAGTGAATCTAATAGTAAGCCACTAGTAGGGTTTAACAGCCCTCAGGGTTTAACAACCCTTATTGTAATCTTGCTAGGTTTAGGGTTGAGGCAGTGAGCCTGCTAGACCTAGTTGTTCTTCATGGAAGTAAGCCAGTATGTTTAGGCCCGTGGAGTGACCAATCCTAAACATCATTATTTCAAGATTGCAATATATATTGAGAGTTAATCCTCTTCGTGGTTTTTCCCTACCTTGGGTTTTTCCCCATAAATCTGGTGTCTCTTGTGTTTGATATTGTATCTATGGTTATGTTTCTGATTTCATGCACTCAATGTTAAATCATAATAATTGTGGATAAGTGATGAATGTTTAAATTGTAGAAAGTGTTTAAGTTTTTGTGACAACTGATTCACCCCCCCCTCTCAGTTGTCTGACGCATATTAACAACTATCTAGTTCTCCTCTTTGTTATCCTACCTAAATATGCAACTAAATCTCCTTCATATATCTAGCATGCCTATTGTTCTCTATTGGTCCGAATCTCCTATTTCTCCATCCAAAATTAGCTATCCTTGGAGGTATGTGAGAGACAATTAATATATCATGAATGAATATGCATGTAGCCAAAAGACCAAACTCTTTCTCTTCTCCACTCATCCTTTATTTTCTTGTGCTCTTCTCCTATACTAATGCACCATTGCTCATTCTATTCAACATCTCCTCTTTTTGGGTGTGAACTCTTCCTTCAAGATTAGTTTTATTTGCATGATGGATTCAAACAATTTATCCATAATCTCTTATTCCTTATTTTCTTGTGCCTTAGCATACACCTCTTCTTTCATCAACTCTTTTATGTCCTTGAAAGCAAATATCTATTATACCTACACTAAAAATCATAAAAAATA
The DNA here is from genome assembly GCA_027924645.1 of Cunninghamia lanceolata. NCBI lineage: Eukaryota > Viridiplantae > Streptophyta > Pinopsida > Cupressales > Cupressaceae > Cunninghamia > Cunninghamia lanceolata. The sequence continues at coordinate 369,940 of BSBN01001378.1, forward strand.
TCATTATTCCAATCTTTAATTGCCATTGACATTTCCTCCAATGATTCCCTTTGCTAATTTTTTTGATAAACAAAATATAACCTAGGACCTAATATTTGTGGTTAGCCACAAAACCATATTAAATAATAATGTTACTCAATATTCAATATGATAAAGCCTAATTACAAAGAGTGACATACAAATATATAGACATATTAGATCCATGAATCAAGTAGATGACATGACCAAGAGTTATGAGTTAAACTCACAATCACTCCCAATTAGGAGAGGAGTTAACTTAGTCTAATTGAGACAAAGGTGACACTTAACAACCATCAATCAAGGAGCAATGAAGTAGTGGTGGAACTTATTTATTTCTGTATCATATGTAGAAAATGAGCATAAGATATCAAACTAAAATAGTAATAGCATATTCTACTCACAATCTAATGTAACCTCAAGATTGAGCATAAAAGGAATGCATACGATGAAAGGAAGCTAAACTAGTTAACTACCATGCAAATCTTGCTTATTTTAGATGTGCTCCTTTGATGTTTGATTTTTTATTTCTCCTCCTTGTGACAACATAACTTTGCATTTCATGGAGCCTTGAAAATGGCTTGGGTTGATGGCTATTTATAAATTTTTGGGATAGTGGATGAAGGGCTAGGATTGACTTGGGAGATCAATGGTTGAGGATGATTGAGAGGATAGGATTGATTAGATCTTGCCAAGTGACAAGATGATATTGGAGGATAAAGGATGCCCTTGGATCAAGGAAAGATCAAGGGCGGAAAACTAAGTTGCAAGAAGTGGATGGATAAGATTGAAAAGGGACAAAAGGACCCTTTGTACAAAGGACTTTGACCATACCTTTGTAGGAGACCCGTGTGGTCTTGTACAAAAGGCCATACCTTTGTACACTTGGGAGGATGTGAGGGATTTGAATGGATTGATTAAGGTTTAGGAATGTGCAAGTGGAGGATTAGTTGGCTAATTAGGTTTAGTCAACTTAATGAAAAATGGACAAAATAGGGAATTAAATAAATACAAATGTTTATTTAATTCATGGGATGGCAAAAGGGGAAATTAGATAAATGAAATATTTATCTAATGCTGGACTATAGAAGATGAATGATAAATGATTAAATAATCATTTGTGCTAGGGAAAGGTACAGATGAGGGTACAGATGAATAGTGAATAGTACATGAATAGTGATTTTAATAATAAAATATTATTTAATCACTGTCATAAGGGGAATTGGATGGTTAATTGAATAAATGGGTATTTATCCAATTAAGTGGTTAAATGATATCATGATTATAGATGAATAGTGACTGTAGACACCTAAAAATGTCTCGACCACCTAACTGATTCCCGACATCCCTAAACTCACCAATTCCCTTTCCAACTAATTAATTAAATTTTTATTTAATTAATCACCCCTTTTCTAAATCCACACCATTTTATCCCAAAATCGAATTAATTTTATTAATTCAATAGTCCAAACCTTAGCCAAATGATTTAATAAATATGCAAAATTTATTAAATCAAATCCCCATTTTCTTTAAATCCAATTAATTAGTTAAAACCATCTTAACTAATTAATCTAGCCTACTAATTAGCCTATCCCTACCCTAGACAATTAAATAGCTATTATTTAATTGCCTACTCTAGCCTATCCCATCCTAGCCTTAGGATTAATTAATTAAATCACTAAGTAATTAATCTTATCCCCCCTCTAATCCTTCTACTAATTTATTCCAACCACATTAATTAGGTTAATCACCCTAATTAAGAAAGTCAAATCCTCATTAGCACTTCTCTCCACACCTCCCAAATTTAAAATTCAAATAAATCACACATCACATTTACTCCTCTTACACATCCCTTACACATGTCATATCCACTCTTCCCCAAATGAATTCTTAATTCATTTTACCCTTCCCCATGTGAATTTTTAATTCACAAATAATCCATCTCACCCAACCTCATTTATTCACCCCTTTCCCAAAAATGAATAAAAGATTTACTTTTATTCCTAGCCCTCCATCTTCCAAGATCAAATCTAGGCCCTCCACCTCACTTTCATCCTCCACCATTGATCTCTCCAATCAATCTCCACCCTTGGATCAAAATCCTCTCCAAAAGTCTATAAATACAACCTCTCACAAGTCATTTTCATCATCCATTTTCATGCAAAGTTACCATGCCAAAATCACATTTGAGCTTATAGTGAGTTGCACATTTGAGAAGGCATTTCACATTTGAATCAATAGTCTAGGGACAATCTTGGTCTTGGGAGCTTCTCTTGGGTGCAAGGGCTCCTATTTCCCTTGATGGGATTAGGTTTTGCATGAGGTATAATCTTGTGTTCTTGTTTACATTTGGTTTTGCTTTTTACCTTATTGCATTTCTCTAATCTACATTGGCACGCCCGGTGGGACCCACAAGGTCCAATCTAATCTTTGCTTGTGAGTTGTTGTGTTAGTATTCAACATTTTGCAGGTTCAGCGCCATTCAACAGTCACAACAGTGCCATTACTGCCGTATTTCAGCGCTATCTCTGTTTTAGCGCTATTTCTGTGTGATTTTATTTTATAGGCTAACCATACTCACGTGTGTTTTTCGATCTTCCTATTGTTTTTGGTGTTTTCTGTTCTCTGTTTTGCAAGAAAACCAGGAATTATAGGGGGAGGTTATGGCAAATTTTTGAGAGAAACAACCAAACAGATTCGGTTCCGCGTTTTGGTGCTATCCTTCAGATTAGTGCCATCGGTGTTTTTCTGCAGCTTCAGAAACACCGCGCAGTGGTGCCTTAACTACTTAGTATTATCGCCATTCTCTGTATTAGCGCCTAAATTAGAGTTTATTAGCGCTATCCTCTGTATTTACGCCTTTTATTTAATTAGCGCTATCTTAGTTTTGAATTAGCGCCATCAACTATTTTAGCACTATTTTCACGTAAGTCAGGTTGTTCTGCCCGCAGTGGCGCTTGTATATGTCTATTTTAGTGCTATTTTTTTTCTTTCTATTTGTTGCAGGTACTGCAGGTACTAACGAAATCTTTTGCAGGATGGTTTGTTAATTAGTTAGCAAACACTTCAATTTGGAAACTAAAAAGAACCCTTGTCATGTCTTGAACAAACATTTCAATTTGGTGTTTTAAAATTAACCACAACTCCTTGATTGAAGTGTGTGATCATAACATTTACTTTTGGTGCTCTAAAATATACTTCCTTTTGTGTGCCAAACAAACAAACAATCAAAACACTTCAATTTGGGCTATAAAAAGAACAACAAATTGCATACTTCATTGGATAAAAAGAACAACAAACTTGCATTTTCACGCATCTAATCAAGACCATTTAATACTTGTGTGAAGTGTCTTCGTGATTGTGTCAAGTAGGGTGAGAGGTGTATGCTCTTCCCTCGCACCTTTTGGTGATCTTGGGAATCAAAAACTTCTCACAACACTTTGCATTAATCACCCTCCATCTAATCCAAAGATCTAAAATTGAACCATGTTGAGTGTGGTATAATCATAGGGAACACGTATGCTCTCCCCTCGCATCTTTGTATGAACTTGGGGATCAAAAGTGTTTTCATGATTGTATCGCTTTTGTAATCCCTAGAGGGCCTGCCACCCCACTTCGAAAGGTGGGAACGACCCAAGCGGCAACGAGCTAAAGCCAAGCTCTTCCAAGCCGCTATATAAAATAAGGTGTTTGGGACGAAAGTCTCAAGCGACAGGTGTTGTTTTGTTATACCGACAGCCAACCTCCCCATAAACCCTCTAAGGCGCAACCCTTAGAGGCTGGGAGACTCCATAACAGAGAGTAGTGCTGCCGCACGTATAACCACCTGAACGGATGCCCTTAGTAAGAGCCCTTGTTGTAGTAAGCCAAAATCCTTCTATTTGTTGACGCAGAGGGCAAAACCCTTGAAGCGGCCCCGATTCATGCGGTTCTTAGCTGAGGTAGCAGGGATAATCTAAAGGTTTGGAGAGGGTCAAGCCTTATAAGAAACTGGATCTTGGTATGCGTGAGAAGTGTGTGCAAATGTAAGGAGGAGCCGGTGCTACCAAGATCCTAGAGCTACCTGCTTTGAATAGGCACAGCTAGGGGATTCAACAAATATTGTCACAATCTCACCTTAGGTTGTAAAAATGTGCTTGCTCTAAACAAAGTCATGTCATTTCACAAACAAAAATTATTTCTTGTTATGCGTTCAAATGTGTGTTAAAGTGCTTTGATTTTTCACAAACAAATTGCCAAGAGACAAAACAAATCAGTTGATCACAGTCCAAGCAAACAAAATCCAACAATTTGCCTTCAGATATCTGTTTTTCCTGTTTCAGCGCCATATCTGTCTGATTGTAGCACCTTTTCACCCATGGATTGGCGCTATTATTAGATTGACGTGCCTGGGACAGAACAAACTAGTCGGTCAGATTCAAAGCAGACAAATCCAAAATTCTCCCATCAGAAATCCAACAATTTGCCTTCAGATATCTGTTTTTCCTGTTTCAGCGCCATATCTGTCTGATTGTAGCACCTTTTCACCTGTGGATTGGCACTATTATTAGATTGATGTGCCTGGGACAGAACAAACTAGTCGGTCAGATTCAAAGTAGACAAATCCAAGAATTTTCCCATCAAGAATCCAAAATTTTGCCATCAGAAAATTGTTTACCCTGTTTTAGCGCCATATCTACCTGATTGTAGCGCCTTCTCACCTGGGGATTGGCGCTATTTTTAGATTGATGTGCCTGAGACAGAGACCCATTTTGTTGTGATCTACACCCTCTGCTCTGCCATAATCCATATCCATTTCACAGAAATCCGCCAACAGTCCAGTCACTTTCTTCAAAAGTCTTCCAAAATTACACCTTCTATTTGAACTTAGAGGATCAATCATCACCATTGTTGGACCCCTTTGATACATCATAATCAGCCCACATACCTATCTATCCATCCCCATTCAGTCCTTTTGCATGTCTCCTTGGACCAATATAAAATCATTTCAAAAAATTCACATCCAAAATCAAAACCTCATCAAATCACTCATCAAATCTCGTCACCCTTTTGAGCCAAAGATAGATCTAGATCCTATCATTAACATCACGTTTTCCTTGAAAAGTCATTAGTCTACATTTCAAGAAAAACAAATCACCTCTCTTTGTGTAAGGTCATTAGTCTACCCCAAACAAAGAAAATCATCATCCTTTGTGTGCCAAATCAAAATCTAGATCTTATCCAAAAGCTCAATTCGAGAAACATCAGCAATATCATCCTCACCATCCTAAACCAATCAAAAAATCAAAAAACATCAAATCCCTTTCTTATCATACATCTTTGGTCCAAAATTTGTGCAAAAAAATATCAGTATCACCCATTCATATCACCCTTAGGATAAAACCTTTGGAAAACATATCGATCTTCATCATATCCCTCTACTACATCTCACGACCACATCCATCTTTGGGTCCAACACAATCAATTCGATTCTCTAAGGTCTCCACCTCATCCCACATCTAGAAATCAAATCCATACGTGTATGCCCACCACAAGATCACAACACAAAAGAAATCAAGAAATGGCAGAACGATGGCCCTTTGGCATGCCTAACACCGACACTACCAACATACCCATCTATCAGACATATAATCCACCTACATACTCCTTCATCCCCCCATTTGGCGCCAACGACCCTTTTCATTTCTTACCACAAGCACCAACACCAACCCCACCACCACCACAAAATGTCCCCGTCATACCCCAAGATGACCTAGATGTCTTGACTTTCACGCAAGATGCTGATAATATGGACCTACTTGATAAAGTCCTAAGATCGGATCCAAAGAGATATCTTGACCATCTTCTCAAACTTGGTGTTCAACTTCCCCCCGTCACAACATCATCACAACCATCCACTTCTACAGTGGTCCCAAACCCATCAAATACCCAAGCATCTACATCACATACCCAACCCACCATCTCTCAAACATCAACACCTAACGTATCTACCACATCTACTACCTCCACATCCACTGCTAACATCTCTCAACCTGTCATCACCTCCACTACCACAACTACCGTCAACCCTTCCGCTTCAAACACAACGGCCATACAAGGCAACATCACACAAGAAAATACCTCCATAAGTGTGCCCCCACCAAACCCTCACACCCTTGCATACCTACGACAACTATTCACAACAATCCCACAACACGACTAACCCATCCAACGTCCACATACCCAACGTCAATCTCACAAGTCAACACAATCCCAATCCCCAAATACCACCACGTGTTCTCCAACAACTGTACGCACACCAACAACAACAGACACCAATCAATCCAAACCCTAACCTGCAAAACCAACATCTTATCCAAACCAACCCGCAACACCAACATCTCATCCAAACCAACCCGCAACATCAACATCTCAATCCAAACCACAACCCGCAATACCAACATCTCATCCAAACCAACCCGCAACATCAACATCTCATCCAAACCAATCCCCAACACCAACTCCCACCCCACCTCCAATATCTCACCAATCAACAACCCTACACGTTTCAACCACAACCACAGGATTTCAACACCGCACTACAAAGCTTAATTCAAAAGGTGGATGACTTACAAACTGGGGGCAAACACAAGTACTATTCTTTTGAGGATATTTGTCCCTACCCGTTTGATCGCACCTTGTACATGCCCCCTTTCCCTAAAAACTTTGAAACGCCAAAATTTGACAAATACAAGGGAAAGGGAGACCCTAGGGACCACCTAAGGGAATTCTATATTGCTTGCCTTGAAGTCTCTCACAACGACATGTATCTTATGAGACTCTTCCCAAGAAGTCTTGGTGGCCAAGCCGCTGAATGGTTTGCCCATCTGCCACCAGGAATTTGAACATTTCCCGAGCTTGCGGAGAAGTTTGTCAATCACCTTTCCTACAACTTTGAACATGAGGTGTCAATGACTAACCTTTGTAACACCAAACAAAAGAACAACGAAGCTTTTGCTTCTTTCCTACAAAGGTGGAGGGGTCTAGCAAGCAAGCTCCCGTGGCCAATTCCTGAAAAACAACTTGTCACCATGTTCGTGGCCAATCTCAATCAAGAATTAGGCTTTCACTTACAGATTCTGTGCGCATCTACCTTTGAAGAGGTTATCGACAAAGGCACCACTGTGGAACGAGCCCTCATTGCCAAGGGTTCCATCAAACTTTATGACCCCAAGTCCAACAACAACAACAACAATAATAACCACAAATCCAATCATAACACCCCCAACAACAACAACAATACCAACACGCAATCTAATGATAAATCACGTTATTGGGGGAAGAACAAGAATAATTTGAACGACGGCATCACTGATGTAAAGGTCGTCCAACACATCCAAAATCACACACCGGCACACACGTATGCAACGAACACCAATAACCAACGAGGACCAAACAAACTCCGCAAACCTCGCCGAAATTTCACGCCGTTAGCAGAACCTATTGAGGACATCCTTGATCGATGTCTCAAGCAAGGAGAAATCACACTCCTGCCTGTCAGACCATGCCAAGACAATGACCTCAAGGCAGCATGGTATAATGAAAATGATTATTGCGAATACCACCGCGTGGCAGGTCATAAAACAGCGGACTGCATGCAATTAAAACATTGTATCCAAGACCTAATAGATCAAAATCTTGTCAACCTCGAGCACAGTACACAGCCATCACCAAATGCCAATCTTGGAGCTTACAAGGATCCCTTACCCAACCATAACAAAGCTTCATCATCCAATCAAGCGTACAATGTCACTCCACCACCCACACACTACGATTCCATTATCGGCCATATTGAACCCTCATCCCACTCTGTCAACACAATCACCATTCGAGCACAAGCACCTGATTGCACCATCACAACCCATCGAGGCCGTGTCTCAATCCGCACTGAACCAACACCCCCTTCCACATCTGATCCCCTCCCCCCTCGTCCAAACACCCGTCCATCACTCACCGCTCGATACAACTTCCTAGACCATCTAGGAAAGACACCCACGCAAATCTCCATCCTTGAGCTCCTTCATACATCACCCCGCCACAAGGACATTCTCGACAAGGCCCTTTTGGAAACACAAGTCCCTGCAAATTTGGATGTCAATCAATTTCAAGCCATGGTCGGCCATATTGCCACACCACACCATATCACGTTTTCTGAAAAAGACCTTCCTGCCTCCGAGCACCTACATAATGATGCACTACACATCGAGGTCCGCATTCACAAACACACCATTAAAAGGGTCCTAATAGATGGTGGTTCCGGCCTAAATATATGCACTCTAAAATTGCTAAAACACTTGGGGTATTCAGATGTGGTTGTGGATGCTAGCGAGTGCATAACAATCAAAGGATATGATGACACCAAGAGGCTATCAGAAGGTACCATAAAGCTTCCTATTCAAGTGGGACAGAAAATCCTTGAAACCAAATGTCAGGTTCTGGATCTTGACCTCCCTTATAACATTCTTCTCGGCCGCCCATGGATCCATGCCATGCAAGCCGTCCCCTCCACTTTCCATCAATGTCTCAAATTCCCCCACAACGGCACGGAAGTCACTATCTATGCCGATCCTCGTCCTTTCCAATACTGTAGTTTTCTGGAAGGACACAACCAAACCTTCTGTCCGTACAATAAAGCCACCAACCAAATCACCCCAATAGCTTCCACTTCATACATCGACCCTGCCAACATCGCCACCACTTCATCCCAAACACCTTCACCACCTGAGGTCAAGATCAAGCTCAGCGACCAAGGCTGTGGAGAATACAACCTTCACGGCACCTTTTGCGTGGGCTTATTACCCACTCCTAAGACATTTGGCACTCCGCACACAGAGGCAGCTGACACAGTCATCATCAAATGCAAACCCTCGCCTGTCTTTGAGAAAAAACACCTTCTAGATTAGGACATACTTGAAGATATTTCATCCTAGCTTTACAAGGACGAGGAAATAGAACAAGACATCCCCATCATCCTGGCAAACAATTACGGTAAAGGTTCCGAGATAGTCAAAAGCATGGGTTACAAAGGACAAGGCGGCATTGGCCTTCATGAACAGGGCATTGTGGAACCACTGCAAGCAACAAGGAACCCCTATACTCAAGGGTTAGGGTATGGCCAACCACAACGCATCCTTAATATCGGTGAATGTATCTTAGCCGAGTTTGCTCCAGTTTCTCTAGACGTCGACCACATTAACGAAACGGACCTACAAGACTCCTTTAGCGACTTTGCCGATTTCTTCGCCTCCTCCATTTGCACCATCTACTCTGTCACTACTCTCGCCTCATCACCTAATGACCTACCATTAGTATACCCTGACCTCATCAACGGGGACCAACGAGGACCTCCTATTTTGGATATTGCACCTAATGACGAAGCCATTGCTGAAATGATGGGAGTAAGAGACAACTTCCCCTTGGGAGACCACAGAGCTGGATACATCATGGAACTCAATCCGGCTGCCTATTTTGGGGAGACAACCCCTGCTTCTAGTCGTAAAAATACAAAAACAAAACATGGATCTGATGGTGAAAACCATTCCACGGCAGTGTCAGATCCTAAAAAAGTAAAAATAAAGGACGTATCTCCTGGTGAAAACCTCCATGAGGCGCCAGGAGATGGAAGCATGGGCCTCCCTGAAATAGATAAGGTATATCCTGACAGATCACCCATCTTGGTTGAACCAGCGCAGGAAATGAATCTAGGGACAGAGGAAGAGCCAAAAATCACATATCGAGCAGAATCTCTCAGCCTGTTCGAACAGGAGGACTTCTTGGCATTCTTCACACGCAGAAATCGCAACTTTGCATGGACCTACGCAGACATGCCAGGGCTAGATCCTGCTTTGGTTGTACATCATCTTGCAGTGCGTCCTGATGCCAAACCAGTCAAACAGAAGCTCTGAAAGATGAATCCTCAGGTGGCCCTTCTTGTCAAAGCAGAGCTTAAAAAGTTACTAGACGTGGGGTTCATACGTCCAATTGATTATCCCGAATGGGTCTCGAATCTAGTACCTGTTGCTAAACCAGATGGCAGAATCCGCTATTGCACTGACTTCAGAGACCTCAACAAGGCCCGCCCAAAAGATGACTTCCCTCTTCCCAACATTGACATGATCGTGGATCTTACCGCAGGGCATGAGATGCTATCCCTCATGGATGGCTTTTCAGGATACAATCAAATCAAAATTGCTGAAGAAGATTAGCACAAAACATCCTTTATATGCCCATGGGGGACATACTGTTGGGTAGTAATGCCATTCGGCCTAAAGAATGCAGGAGCTACTTATCAACGAGCGATGACTGTCATCTTCCATGACCTCTTTCACCACATCATGGAGGACTACGTTGATGACTTACTCGGCAAATCAAAGACCCGAGAAGAGCACTTAGACGTGCTAGCCAAGATCTTTGACAGGTTAGAGCAATATAATGTTTGTCTAAATCCAAAAAAATGTGTCTTTGTTGTCACTTCAGGCAAATTATTGGGATACATAGTCTCCAGGCGAGGAATCGAGGTGGACCCAGCAAAAGTCAAGGCTATTACTGAAATGCCACCTCCTAAAACCTTGAAACAATTGAGAAGCCTACAGGGTAAACTACAGTCTATTCACCGATTCATTGCTCAACTTGCTGACAAATGCCAACCATTCCAGCATCTCCTCCGAAAAGATACAGCTTTCACTTGGACTACTCAGTGTCAGGATGCCTTCGACCAGCTAAAAGCATATTTGGCTAATCCCCCTATCCTATCTCCACCAAGACAAGGAGAGCTCCTCCTCTTGTATATTTTCGCAACCGACACAACAATTGGGGCTTTGTTAGCACAACACAATGAACAGGGAAAGGAAAGAGCCATCTACTACATCAGCCACACCTTGATTTCCTATGAGCTTAACTACACACAAATTGAACGAGCATGCCTGGCCCTCGTCTTCACATCACAAAAGTTAAGACATTATATGCTCAATCATAAGACTAAGCTCATTGCTAAGATCGACCCACTCAAATATTTGCTAAACAGAGCAGCTCTCACAGGAAGGATGGCAAAATGGGTCATGATTCTCACCGAATTTGACATAGAATACACAGAGAGGAAGGCAATCAAGGAACAAGTCATAGCAGATCAACTAGCTAAGGCACCTGTTGTGATGTTCACAACACACCCCATTATGCTCCTTAGCAAAATGGGGACCCCTGCTGATGTCTTGCTTTTTGCTTCTGCTTGTGTTTTTTCTGCTTCCTGGCGGTCTGGTAAAAATGAAGGTCAGGTGCATCATCATCATGATATATGATGAGGTAGGTCATCATCATGAGGTCTGTTTGTCAAAGTTCATATTTTGTTTCTGTGACCTCATATTTTAAAAGAGCTTGAAATTCCATGCAGGTTTGCCTTTTACTTCACTTGAAAATTTGTCCATATGTGGAAGTTATGCACGGTCAAAGTCTTGGTCAAACCTGATATTCGCAGGAGGATCATCATATTTTTATATCCTAAGTCATGTTGACAGGATCATCATGATCTTGGTGTATCACCCGCTAAAAATCATGCAGTCGCAATATCCGGACGTCAATTTTAGGTGGTAGTTCCCTTTACCCGTCAAATGGCCTCAGGCGCATCATCAACATCATGATTTTCTTAGGAGCGTCATATTTTATAAACTTGGTTTTGCTGTATGAGGACATCATCATCATATTTGAAATGCACCCCCCCGACAATATCCTGAGGTTCAAATATCATGATGACATCGGCTTTAAGTCAAGGTAAGTTCCCCGTCGAAGTGGTCTTTTGTATCGCAAGCATCATCATGATAATTCAACATTACCTGATCTTATATTATCATGCTGATCACCCAGACTTAGAAAAATCCACCTTCGGCATATTTGCGTGCGCGTGTTATAATCCTATCGCAAGGTCATCATCATGATATTTGCTGAACTTCGAATTATGATGATGATGACTCCATATCATCTTGATCTTTCACGAGTCATTTGCTGAAATTCACTAAGTGATGGGGACAACATCATCATAAATCGAAGAGGATCATCATCTTCATATCCTCCTGATCTCCGGTTACCGAATATCATGATGATCACCCTATCTATTCAGAAGGGGTCGATATTGCATTTCTCAACAGTATGATCATATTTCACAATATGACCCTAGCGCAAATATCATGATGACCTTAACTCATCCTTGTGCTCCGAAGACAAATTATGATGATGATGTCATCATGATAAATCGATGAGGGTCATCATCATCATATGTTTTATCCTGTCCTGTAGTCAAGATCATCATGATCTTGTTTGTCCACCTGATATTTCGCAAAGTCCTCCTGCTGATGAAATACAACCTTTTGCACATATCCTGATGATCATCATCATCACATTTTCCCTTCGGCAGGATTTTTTTCCAAACATGATCCGGTTGGCGAAATATCATGATGACGTCTTGTTTTAAGTTTAACAAAGGCCCCGGATATCATGATGACGTCATCCCGATCTGATAAACGAAGAAGCTAATAGCCTGATGATCAGCATCATCATTTTTTCTTTCAACAGGATATTTTCCAAAACACGATCAGGTTCACGAAATATGATGATGACGTCTTACTCCAAGTTCGACAAAAGCCCCAAATTCGATGATGATCATCATCATCCTGATCTTTCGAGAGGGTTACCTTGGCCGCGAAAGGGTCATATTCACTTCATCATCCTGATCATGCTCCTTAGGTGACCCGATATCACAAATATCCCCCTGATCTTAACCGAACATGATGATGACGTCATCCTTAGCATTTCAATGAAGCCCGAATATCATGATGACGTCACCATCATCTTCCTTTCCTCGGCAGCATGATTATATTCATATCCTCCTATTCTTCTTCAACATGATGATGATGATGATGTTGTTCTTTTCTCCAATATGTAGAAGTGAAATATCATGATGATGAAGTATGTCGGCTAACATGTTTTTTTTGACGCACCGACAGGGATAGTCATGCCGATGGGCGGGAAATGAGGCGGTGGAATTTTAAAGCATTTTTTTTGGCGCCTCTGGCATTTTTCGGTCAGCGATGGTTGACTCGTGAATCTTGAGCAGTCTCAACGCATTTTTTGACGCGTTTTGAGAGGATTTCTGGATCCAATTTTCTCCATCTTGCGCAGTCACCTGGGTTTAAACGGTTATTTTAATTTCATGCTGTTTTTATGATAAATGTGAAACTTATTGCTTGTCTTGTCTTGCAGGCTTGCAGTTGAGGAAGCAGCTGGAAAGTCAGCGCAGTGACCTCATGGAGGCAGAAGATCTGATCTCAGGAGCAAGAAGATAGAGATGAAATGCAAAAGGTCAAGGCCATTCAAGTAAAGAAAAAGGTTGCAGCTGAGGGTATTATCACAAAAGACAAACAGAAGTTATTACCCAGCTGCCGGAACTTCTCAGAAGGGGCAATATTTCGCCCAGATTTGACCACTGCTCTGAGATATTTTTGAGAACTGGTTCACCTGCATTTATTGCTGTAACTAGGGGTTTGAACCAGGGGTTCAGTTAGGTTTTTTGCTGTAGTGAGGACAATCAGAATGTCTTTATATTGTGCCTCTCTACACTGTAATACTTTACAACAGGGGCTACACACAGGGATTTTAGGATTTTGCTAGAATTGTAGAGTCTTTCTGGGCATAGTTTAGAAGTAGAAGAAGGAGGTCGCCTGTTTGTCTACAGTAAGGTGCGCGTGGAATGTCTGGCTGCCTTACTGTATCTGTAAAGCTTGTAAGTTCTCTGTAGTATGATCAATGAAACTAAGAGTCATTCTTACATTGTAAATCATGTATGGCTATTCGTTTCTAATACAATAGAATCTGGAGTTCTGCATCTATCTTCTGAGTGTTCTCCTACTCTTCTTTGTGTTTTGAAATATCTTCTTTGAGAGCTTGCAATTTTAAATGTATGTTTGTGAAAATGCTCAGAACTTACATTTAGGGTTTTTACTGTGGATTTGATCAAACTACTGTGGTATTTACATAGTGCATAACAGAAACACTTAGATCCTTCTGTAGATTAAGTGAGGTATAGATTAGATCTTTCTAACTTTTCCCAACCCATCTGAAATATTTAGCTGAAAACGTAGAAATCTAAAGGAAATTGTCTCAAATTTGAAGAAGCATGCATAACAAAGCTATAAGTAGACAGTTTTCATAAATAGATAAAGAAGAAAGCTGCAGAAAAATCTAAGAAAACCCTCTAAAACTTGCAGCCCGGTATCACTTGTATGCAAATGAACAGAATACTTGTTGAAATCTATGACCTCTTTGCATATTCTTAGTCCAGTAAACCACAAAACAAACCTAAACTACGTAAGGCCCCTTGAACATTACAGCTTCACATTGACCAACTGAACTTGACCAACCGAACCATTGTAGACTTGGGATTAGTTGAATCACCAAATGATTCCTTCTTGTCTTTCAAGTATAGTTTCAGTTCATTTTATGTGAATTTTAACTTATTGTTATGATTGCATCAAAACAGTCATCAACAGTTTTCTGGCGCTAGAAGGAGGGCTTGATTTGGTTTAGGGTTAATTTTCTGAGTTCAAATGCTATATTCTGAGATATGTTAGATCTCATAAAATTTCAAAAGGCCTAAAAGGGTGAAAAGAAGGTCCCATTTTTTTTTTTAATGGACACATATGGGGACAGTTTTCAAGTTAACAGTCCTTTATTTCAGGGAGCTTTGAATGAACAGTTTTATTCTCAAAATTTATCTAATTTTTGTTTGTCCAGTTGTTGCAGGATACACCGGACTATTGAACACAATGAACTTAAATGTTTAACATTCCTCACTAGGATAGATTCATATTTGAAAGGACTAATTATTTTTTTAGATGTGTTCAGGGCTGAAAGCTGGCAGGAAAAAGAAATTTTGCAGCAACAAGCTAATACAACACTAGAAACTAATAGGTGGTTAGAAAATACAATAGAAAAATCAATTCTAGAAGGGAATGATAACAGAGCATCTTTTCTTAGGTCATATTATGGAGGGATTGATAGTAGGTCTCTACTTCCTAATACAGGAAGTGGGGAGTGCAAGTATAAGTCTTTTAAATCTTGTAGAGAGGAAACCATTTGTCAGGATAAGGTTTTTATTGCTGACCCTAATGCTTTTGGTAAAGACAGTAAAACATCTTTCCTTAAGTCATTTTATGGAAAGGAGAAATGTGGGCAAATGAAAAAATTAGAGTGCACTGAAATTGATGAGATCCCTACTATAAAAACTAGTGAAGTCATAGAGGAGAAAGTAAACCCCAATCCCATGACTGCTTTCTCTGAATTGAATGACCAAGTTCCGGATTGTTGCAGGTTAATAGAAGCAGACTCCACACTGGATGATAAATGTGAGTCAGTTGATGACCAATTCTTAAAAATTGAAAATACAGAAGATCATGGAGCTGATGTGCATAATCAGACATCGCCCCAGCACCATGTTGAAAGTAAAACAGGGGAGTATTCCTATCAATCAAAAGATGTCGTCCCACCTTTACTCTCAAGTGATTTAGAAATGATTAATTTCTGTATGTCAGATTATGATGATGGAGATACTTACTTAAGTGCTGATGTGCAGGAAACTAATGAGAACATTGAGAAGTTTGCTAAATTTGAGGATAAACTGAACATCCAGAATGAAGAAACAAAGCTGGATGAAGATGAAGAAATGATACATCTAGAGTCATTCTTCTTTCAACTTGAAGGACTAGACATAGAGCTAGGCAATGAAAATGCAGAGCTAAATGAAGAGCCAGCTATCAATGAACAAGTGTGTTCCACAGAGCTAAAGGCACATCAGGTTGTCTCTTTCCTTTCCTTAGTAAACAATGATAAATGCTATTTTGATTATGGAAATTCAAGAGATAGGACATGCTTATGGATTAATCATAACCCTGATGAGCAGCCTCAGTTACTAGTTAAGAGCTATTTTGATAAACACAATGAATCTAGAATATCAGAATTTTTTTCAGAATTCAAAGATAAATCTGCTATGATGAGGACCATAACTAGTACCCTGTTACTCCTGCACAACCTAAAGAAATATGCAAGTAGGGGTGTTCTTGGGTCTATTTCCTGGGTTTCTAAATTGCCTCGTAGAGGCTTGTATATAGTCTGGTAGGGTAGTTGTTTTTGTTTTTGTGTTCTTCTTTTGCTGTTTTCTTTTTTAGGTTGGTTGTTTGTATAGCTTGTCTTCTTTTTGTTTCTTTCTGTTTGTACAATTTTTTCTTTTGCTGTGTTGTTTGTACAGCCTGTTTGTTTGGTTTGTTTGTTGTCTCCTCAGCAGGGATCTTTATTTTACTGTAGAGTATTAAGGAGCAGAACTAGCAACCATTCAAAACAGTATATAATTTAGGATATTCAGGTTAACCATTTGCAATTTACACATAACTTGTCACTGTCATGAATGTAGATAGTTGTTCATCTTCTGAAGTTTCGTATTCAATAAATGTGATTGAGAATTCGAAGCAGGTTTCTCACGATGACACACCTAAAATCCTTGGGTTTGTTGAACCTACCAGTGTAGATATTAGGTGAAAAATCAGAGGTCACCCTTGCTACCATTACAATTCTCAGCTTAATTTCAGCAAGTGCCCACTCCTTGCATCATGAAGTTACAAATTGCTATATCTTATGAAATCTTTCAAAATTAGAAAACAAATAAATAAATAAATGAATGAATAAAGCGGATTATACTGAAAATCCAGATTAAGCCATCTAAGTAACTCTACCGGGGCTATGGACGCTCGCTGGCAGTGGGGCTCTACTTAGGAGAATTGTAACGATAACCTTGCTGGGGCTATAGACACTCGCTGGCAGCAAGGCTCTATCCGGTTGGCTATGAGGGAATATCCTCACCTACGTAGGCTAATGTCAGTCATTGGTTTGTTCAACCGATCTTCAAGATGAGGATAATTAATCACATGCACACAACTAAACTGAAAATGGAAATTCATGCATCTTTATTGAACACTTTGAGTCTCAAGCTGAATAGTAATTTGCAGGAAAGATAGTTGGAAGTTATGAGTTCATTTCACCTAGTTTCCTTGAACACTCTGAATTTAATTGTTTTGTTTTGGTTGCTAGTTGTTGTGATGTTCACAACACGCCCCATTATGCTCCTTAGCAAAATGGGGACCCCTGCTGATGTCTTGCTTTTTGCTTCTGCTTGTGTTTTTTCTGCTTCCTGGCGGTCTGGTAAAAATGAAGGTCAGGTGCATCATCATCATGATATATGATGAGGTAGGTCATCATCATGAGGTCTGTTTGTCAAAGTTCATATTTTGTTTCTGTGACCTCATATTTTAAAAGAGCTTGAAATTCCATGCAGGTTTGCCTTTTACTTCACTTGAAAATTCATCCATATGTGGAAGTTATGCACGGTCAAAGTCTTGGTCAAACCTGATATTCGCAGGAGGATCATCATATTTTTATATCCTAAGTCATGTTGACAGGATCATCATGATCTTGGTCTATCACCCGCTAAAAATCATGCAGTCGCAATATCCGGACGTCAATTTTAGGTGGTAGTTCCCTTTACCCGTCAAATGGCCTCAGGCGCATCATCAGCATCATGATTTTCTTAGGAGCGTCATATTTTATAAACTTGGTTTTGCTGTATGAGGACATCATCATCATATTTGAAACGCACCCCCCCGACAATATCCTGAGGTTCAAATATCATGATGACATCGGCTTTAAGTCAAGGTAAGTTCCCCGTCGAAGTGGTCTTTTGTATCGCAAGCATCATCATGATAATTCAACATTACCTGATCTTATATTATCATGCTGATCACCCAGACTTAGAAAAATCCACCTTCGGCATATTTGCGTGCGCGTGTTATAATCCTATCGCAAGGTCATCATCATGATATTTGCTGAACTTCGAATTATGATGATGACGACTCCATATCATCTTGATCTTTCACGAGTCATTTGCTGAAATTCGCTAAGTGATGGGGACAACATCATCATAAATCGAAGAGGATCATCATCTTCATATCCTCCTGATCTCCGGTTACCGAATATCATGATGATCACCCTATCTATTCAGAAGGGGTCGATATTGCATTTCTCAACAGTATGATCATATTTCACAATATGACCCTAGTGCAAATATCATGATGACCTTAACTCATCCTTGTGCTCCGAAGACAAATTATGATGATGACGTCATCATGATAAATCGATGAGGGTCATCATCATCATATGTTTTATCCTGTCCTGTAGTCAAGATCATCATGATCTTGTTTGTCCACCTGATATTTCGCAAAGTCCTCCTGCCGATGAAATACAACCTTTTGCACATATCCTGATGATCATCATCATCACATTTTCCCTTCGGCAGGATTTTTTTCCAAACATGATCCGGTTGGCGAAATATCATGATGACGTCTTGTTTTAAGTTTAACAAAGGCCCCGGATATCATGATGACGTCATCCCGATCTGATAAACGAAGAAGCTAATATCCTGATGATCAGCATCATCATTTTTTCTTTCAACAGGATATTTTCCAAAACACGATCAGGTTCACGAAATATGATGATGACGTCTTATTCCAAGTTCGACAAAAGCCCCAAATTCGATGATGATCATCATCATCCTGATCTTTCGAGAGGGTTACCTTGGCCGCGAAAGGGTCATATTCACTTCATCATCCTGATCATGCTCCTTAGGTGACCCGATATCACAAATATCCCCCTGATCTTAACCGAACATGATGATGACGTCATCCTTAGCATTTCAATGAAGCCCGAATATCATGATGACATCACCATCATCTTCCTTTCCTCGGCAGCATGATTATATTCATATCTTCCTATTCTTCTTCAACATGATGATGATGATGTTGTTCTTTTCTCCAATATGCAGAAGCGAAATATCATGATGATGAAGTATGTCGGCTAACATTTTTTTTTGACGCACCGATAGGGATAGTCATGCCGATGGGTGGGAAATGAGGCGGTGGAATTTTAAAGCATTTTTTTTGGCGCCTCTGTCATTTTTCGGTCAGCGATGGTTGACCCGTGAATCTTGAGCAGTCTCAACGCATTTTTTGACGCGTTTTGAGAGGATTTCTGGATCCAATTTTCTCCATCTTGCGCAGTCACCTGGGTTTAAACGGTTATTTTAATTTCATGCTGTTTTTATGATAAATGTGAAACTTATTGCTTGTCTTGTCTTGCAGGCTTGCAGTTGAGGAAGCAGCTGGAAAGTCAGCGCAGTGACCTCATGGAGGCAGAAGATCTGATCTCAGGAGCAAGAAGATAGAGATGAAATGCAAAAGGTCAAGGCCATTCAAGTAAAGAAGAAGGTTGCAGCTGAGGGTATTATCACAAAAGACAAACAGAAGTTATTACCCAACTGCCGGAACTTCTCAGAAGGGGCAATATTTTGCCCAGATTTGACCACTGCTCTGAGATATTTTTGAGAACTGGTTCACCTGCATTTATTGCTGTAACTAGGGGTTTGAACCAGGGTTCAGTTAGGTTTTTTGCTGTAGTGAGGATAATCAGAATGTCTTTATATTGTGCCTCTCTACACTGTAATACTTTACAACAGGGGCTACACACAGGGATTTTAGGATTTTGCCAGAATTGTAGTCTTTCTGGGCATAGTTTAGAAGTAGAAGAAGGAGGTCGCCTGTTTGTCTGCAGTAAGGTGCGCGTGGAATGTCTGGCTGCCTTACTGTATCTGTAAAGCTTGTAAGTTCTCTGTAGTATGATCAATGAAACTAAGAGTCATTCTTACATTGTAAATCATGTATGGCTATTCGTTTCTAATACAATAGAATCTGGAGTTCTGCATCTATCTTCTGAGTGTTCTCCTGCTCTTCTTTGTGTTTTGAAATATCTTCTTTGAGAGCTTGCAATTTTAAATGTATGTTTGTGAAAATGCTCAGAACTTACATTTAGGGTTTTTACTGTGGATTTGATCAAACTACTGTGGTATTTACATAGTGCATAACAGAAACACTTAGATCCTTCTGTAGATTAAGTGAGGTATAGATTAGATCTTTCTAACTTTTCCCAACCCATCTGAAATATTTAGCTGAAAACGTAGAAATCTAAAGGAAATTATCTCAAATTTGAAGAAGCATGCATAACAGAGCTATAAGTAGACAGTTTTCATAAATAGATAAAGAAGAAAGCTGCAAAAAAATCTAAGAAAACCCTCTGAAACTTGCAGCCCGGTATCACTTGTATGCAAATGAACAGAATACTTGTTGAAATCTATGACCTCTTTGCATATTCTTAGTCCAGTAAACTACAAAACAAACCTAAACTACGTAAGGCCCCTTGAACATTACAGCTTCACATTGACCAACTGAACTTGACCAACCGAACCATTGTAGACTTGGGATTAGTTGAATCACCAAATGATTCCTTCTTGTCTTTCAAGTATAGTTTCAGTTCATTTTATGTGAATTTTAACTTATTGTTATGATTGCATCAAAACAGTCATCAACAGCACCTATTCAGGCAGAGCATCCTACAATAGCAGAATTTCCAGACAAGGCCATCTTGACAATCACACCAACCACAGATACATGGAAGATGTATTTTGATGGATCCTACACTCACAAAGGCTCGGGGGTAGGCGTCCCGTTTGTTACCCCTCAAGGTGACACGATCCCTAAATCATTCAAAATCACATTTCCATGCACCAATAATGTAGTAGAATATGAGGCCCTAATCACAGGTCTCCGAATGGCCATCCAATGGAAAATAGACAAACTAACTGTGTATGGCGACTCTCAACTAGTCATTAGACAAGTCAATAATGAATATAAAACCAAGGATAAGCTTCTTCCCTATAAGAAGATGGTCGATGACTTTAAAGATTATTTTGGTGACATCCACTTTGAGCAGATCCCAAGGTTAAACAACAAAGCGGCAGATGCCATGGCCACCATTGGATCTCTGGTTGATATGAAGCAAGGCAGCAAGAAATGCGAGTTCCTGATCGAAGAGCTCCCCATCCCAGCATATGATGTTCCCCAATCTGAATTAGTGTGCGAAATCGTTGGTCCCTTATCCCCCTGGTATCAGGAAACTTACCTCTATCTTCACGATAACATCCTCCCCAACAACCTATCCCCATCACAGAAAAAATCCTTCATCCGTCGAGCCTCCCGTTTCATCCTTGTAGGTGACACCCTCTACAAAAGGAGTCTTGATGGTACGCTTCTACGATGTTTAGACTCTAGGGAAGCTGAAGCAGCTTTGGAAGAGGTACATGCAGGTATTTGTGGGGCACATTCAAGTGGACCAGCACTTTCTAAGAAGATCCTGAGGACTGGTTATTATTGGCCCACCATGGACAAGGATGCACATCAGTTTATCAGAAAATGCCTCCCATGCCAATAGCACGGCGATCTCATCCACGCACCAGCACAGGAGCTGCAACCAATCACAACACCATGGCCTTTCTCATAGTGGGGACTCGACCTTATAGGTAAAATACACCCTCCATCTTCCAACGGCCATAAATTCATAATCACTGCTATAGAATACTTCACAAAGTGGGTGGAAGCAATACCACTCACCTTCACCGCAGGCATCCAAATCTCCAAGTTCATTCTCCACTACATCATCTGCCGCTACGATATCCCCCATTCCATTGTCACTGATAATGGGAAACCATTTAAGAACCAAGAAGTTCACACTTTGTGCGAAAAGTTCGACATCAAACACCGCTTCTCCACGCCATATTACCCACAAGGAAACGGTCAAGCAGAGGCTTCTAACAAAACCATCCTTCGCATCTTAAAGAAGACAGTCAATGAAGTTGGCCGCGACTGGCACCTCC
The DNA here is from genome assembly GCA_027924645.1 of Cunninghamia lanceolata. Classification (NCBI taxonomy): domain Eukaryota; kingdom Viridiplantae; phylum Streptophyta; class Pinopsida; order Cupressales; family Cupressaceae; genus Cunninghamia; species Cunninghamia lanceolata. The sequence continues at coordinate 391,847 of BSBN01001378.1, forward strand.
AACTTAACCCCGCCCTATGGGCTTACCGCACTAGCATCTGCACTCCTACTGGAGCCACTCCATACTCACTAGTATTCGGATCAGAAGCCATTTTACCTATAGAGGTCGAGCTCCCATCCCTCTGAGTATCATTGCAAAATATTATATCTGATGAAGACTATCGCGTCGCAAGGTTGCATCAACTTGAATTGTTGGATGAGAAACGCTTGAATGCATTAAATCACTTACAGGCATACCAAAACCGCCTTAGAAGAAGCTACAACAAAAAGATCAGAACCAGAAAGTTTGAGGTAGGTGACCTGGTCCTAATGGAAAATCAAAAGAACCTGCAAGAGCGTTCGAAGTAAGGAAAATTCGAACCTAATTGGCTAGGACCTTATGTCATCACCGCCGACTATGGGTCAGGAGCTTATTAGCTTGCAACACCTGAGGGGCAGCCTCTAGATGAGTCAATGAACATCTTGCATCTCAAGCGATTCTATGCATAACCCATCTGATACCACAAGTCAAAAAATAAAAAAAAATGTGAAAAAATAAAAACAACAAAAAAATAAAAAAATCAAGAAAAAATCAGAGTGCAATAAAAACTTCCAATGGTAAAAATCACCTCGATGACGCCTTGGATAAGTACCATGGTGAAAACCTATTTCAGGCGCCATGCGTAATGGCCGGTTCTACCATCTAATAAGTCCTCTTTCCAGCATAACACTCCATACCCACACATCCCATGGCTTGAAATTCTGAAACATCAAGTTGGTTCACCCATCCCGCACTAACTCACCCACCCACAACCCCACCCGGGGAACGAGGATCCTTGTAAGCTCTCCTTTGTACAGTTCATAAAATCAGAAAATCCAAAAACATCATAAAATCAGAAAATCCAAAAACATCATAAAATCAGAAAATCCAAAAACAACAGAAAACTAGAAAATCCAAAAATAATCACCACATGCATCAATCTCACATCCCACCACAATCATCTAAACACGTCTCAACCCTCATCACAGCACATCGCCAACCATTCCCACATCATCAAGTCTTGCCATAACTACATATTCATTTCACTCGCATCTTAAAAGTACCTTGATCCCGTGGACACAGGGTATGTAGGCAGTCTGGAATACGAAGGATGTTTCCAGTACTCAGGTATCTAAGATGCACCCATCCCACCCATTAGGATGGTTCCCACTCACCGAGCTTTCTAGATCTACGAAACGATATGCATGCTACACATACCATTGAAACATGGTCCCTCGCGCAAAAATCATCAAGCAATCTACCAACTATAATCTTCCATTTGGCCCGATTGTTCTTTTGCCCATCTTCCACAAAAAACTCTCCAATCAAAAATAGATCTGCATCCTAGGATATGTCTTTCCTACAATGGACAAAAATCTATCATTCTATCATCACGTCTCTTGGCAAGAGCACACAAAAGGCTATTTGTATCTTTCGTTGGTCTTTTTTTTTTTTGCTTATTGATTTTTATCTTTTTGTCTCACTCCAAGTAATCTCCAAAGCTACCTTGATCTCATTATATCATGGTACGTAGCGGATAGCCCTTGGAGTAGACATAGTCATTGTTTCAGTATGCTGTGCTTGTGGGTTGGTTTCATTACTCCAAGAATAGTATTCATATCTTGAAGTTCAGGTCGGTTCTAGCATAATGAGTCCTATTTTGCATATACAGGCATCAACACCTTATATGCATTATTCACACTCACTGCTATGAGTCCCCTTCCTCTACTAGACAAGATTATACTACATTGGGCATGCATGAAACCAACCTATTGTTTGTGGGTCTAGTCCATGCAATTGTCGGATATACATCATCACCTAGGTCATTTCATACCTTCGTGAATTGTATCCGACATTGCTACATTAAACTAAGAAATGCTCTCAATTAATTTTGTGCAACTACTGATACTAGCTCAACATCATCCTCCTAATCACTCAGTCACCTATCCCATATCGGCCTAGATTTGATCAACACTTTCCAACCCCCCCCCCACCAATCTAACTCCCGCACTAACCCCATCATCCCAACCTATCTCCACTTAACACATCTTGAACCAAACCCCCCCCCCCCACCCCTCAATGACGTGGTATCTTATGACCTAACCATCCTCCAATCCCCCCACCGCCATCCCCTAGACGCTCTCACCCCTATCATCCACAACACCTAATGCGTTCTCCCACAGTCTCACTATTCAGGGTCAACACAAGGAACATCATGTGTATCAGGATTAGGCTACCTCGCCTATCACCTAGTTTGCATACCACCTATCACCGATACTGCATTTGGCACATATCATTCAACTACATCTCACCACCGTTTGCATCACATGTTAGGTTCATTTTAATCCATTTGCATCTCATGTTAAGTTCATTTCAATCCATTGGCATCTCATGTTAGGTTCATTTTAATCCATTTGCATCTCATGTTAAGTTCATTTTAATCCATTTGCATCTCATGTTAGGTTCATTTTAATCCATTTGCATCTCATGTTAGGTTCATTTTAATCCATTTGCATCTCATGTTAAGTTCATTTTAATCCATTTGCATCTCATGTTAAGTTCATTTTAAATCCATTTGCATCTCATTTTTAGGTTCATTTTAATCCATTTGCATCTCATTTTACGTTCATTTTAATCCATTTGCATATCATTTTAGGTTCATTTTAAATCCATCTGCACCTCATTTTAGGTTCATTTTAATCCATTTGCATCTCATGTTAGGTTCATTTTAATCCATGTCCATCACATTTTAGGTTCATTTTAATCCATTTGCATCTTATTTTAGGTTCATTTTAAATCCATTTAAGTTTGCATAAAACACAAGTAGAGTCATTTCAGCTGCATATCATTACACATCATATCATAAATAGCATCATCACATTACATTCCATACATATCAACATCTCATAAACATTTAATTGCATTACAAACATCACCATTGAAATAACTAGTGGCATATAACATAATCCCATACATGCTCATCCATAATAAATGTTTGTTAAATCGCATATTTAGTTACATCATATAGTCCATAAAATCACAACACCATGCATATATCACAAACACATCATACATCCACAACATATAAAATATAACATGTGCATCCATCATATAAGCATCATCACAATAGAACATCATAAGCCATCAGAAGTCTCGCATCATATATAATCACCGCAAAAAATGTACATCGCTCACATCATCAAAAAAATAAAGTGTCCTGATACAATGCCTCTAAGGGCTATCATGGTATAACTCTCACATCGAGGATCCTCTCTCTGAGGGGGTAGGAGATGATGACCCTGGTCGAGCCTGTGATCCTGGTGGCGGCTGTGGCTGTGGTGCTACTGGTACCTGAGGATCCTACTGGGGCACATACGTGGGAGGGGGCATCGTCTGCTGAACTGACTGAATAGATCTAGATCGATGTGATCTCGATGCCCCCGATCTACTGACCTGGCTGTAACTCGGTGCTTGCTGCGCTGCAGGTACGGCTGCATAGTATAACCCCTGATAATACTCCGTTCGTGCTCTCGCCTCTGCTAGCTCCCCTCGTACCTGAGCCACCTATCCCTGTACCTGAGCTACCTATCCCTATGCCTGGCTCAACTAACCCTGTATCTGATGCGCATGTGTCTGAGCCTGGGCCAGCTGAGTCTGCATCCCTGCCAAAATCGGGGCAAGGCCCCCACCCATAGCCTGTGCACTGCTCAACGCAGTCTCTGCCTGCTGTGCTCTCACCAGCGCTGCATCCCACTCTATCCTCAAGTCCTCCATATCCTCTCTGGCCTGAGCCAGCTGAGCCTCTGCAACTGCCAGCCGCCCATCTACTCCCTGCAGCTATCCCAACTCAACCTCTTGATGCCCCAACGCCTCCTCCAAACTAGCCACCTAAGCACGTAGTGTCTCTATCTCCTCCATCTCATCCCGTGACCGTCGCTGAGGCGTCAGCCTCTCAACCTCTACCTCCATCCCTGCACCTGAGCTCCCTGCCTCGACATCATGCCTACCGACCCGCAGCTGCTCCACCCATGATGGGGATAGATCACCCTACTCTGTCCTCGGCCATCCACCGCGTCATCGCGGTGCTCTCCCCTGCCGTCCACCCCTAGCCTGGACCTACTGCACTGGAATCTGCTGCGCAGGAACCTGCTGTTGCAAGTATGAGGTGAGCCAGTGTTGTCATTGATGTCAACATACTCATATTGCATTGACAAGAAGGATTGGATGAGCTGTGTGCTGAGGATATTGAGAAAATTAGCCTCAGTCAGGAACAGTGAAGAACCGTGATGAGAAGAAGGCAAATGTATTGTATAGGTTGAGAACCGGAGGATGCGGATTAAAGGGTTTGTAGATATGAGTCTTGAGATGCTTCAGTTAAGATTTCAGAGGTCCGCATAAAGATCTGAAGGAGTTATGGCTGTCGGTGTAGAACCGGTTCCGGCAAGTATTCAGAGGTGACAGAGGATCACAAAAAGGTCCGGTGAGGTCTGGAACTGTATAATCCTAATCTACAGATTGGAAGGAGTCTTTGGGATGTCCTTGTGATGTGCCATCTCAAGTTGTGTATGATTTGGAGGTCCGGAAGTACCTCTTGCATTATGACAGTGGCGACAGACAGTGTTCTTGAAGTTCCAGATAAGGAAGAGAAGAGATTCCAGTAAGTAAAGAAAGTGCAGATGTACCTGGTCATTCAGGCAGGCTTGTGAAGGTTCTTGGATCATGTTGAGGTTGTGTTGCTGGTCCGCATTGATAGTAGAGCCCAGAATTGAAGTTATTCTTCCAGATGAAGTTCTTGCTCTGTTTAGCCGACCGGATGAGTTGTTCATCCTGCGAATGTTCTTGTGGTGGCCGACCGGATGTGTTATTCATCTTGCGGATACTCTTATGGTTGTTTGCCGACTTAGATGTTTGTTCCTAAGTCGATGTCTTGTATAAATAACGGTTTGTGAGTTCATTTCGAAGTGTGGATTGTGTGGATGAGTGTGGCATAGCGAAGAGAAGTGCGAAAGGCAGAGCAGAGGTTTTTGGGCTTAAATGGAACTGATCTGAACATAGTAGAGATGTCATTCTCCAGTTCAAGATTGTGATTCTTATCACTTTGTAGATAGTGTGTCTCCTTGTAGGCAGTGGGCCTCTTTGTGAGCAGTGTGCTCGGGCAGTGAGCCCTAATTGGCAAGTGCCATTCTTTTTCTTATTCTTCTAACAGAGAATAATCCTTGGGTTAATCACCCTATGGTTTTTCCCTTAACCGGGTTTTCCACATCAAAATCTTGGTGTTCAATGTGTTTATCTGCTCTTGTGTTTATGTATTATGCTTTCATGGATGATTAATTGATATGATGTTAACTAACAATGAAGAATCAAGTATTTGAAAGAAGAAGAAGTTTTATACAACTGATTCACCCCCCCCTCTCAGTTGTATGCCTTAAATCCAACAATTGGTATCAGAGCCAAGTTCCTCTGAAAGGAGCTTAACCGCTTGAGGAGATCCAGGATGTCGTCATACAAGAAGGATAGTCCGAAGTTTGATGGAACCAACTTCACTCTCTGGAAAGGTCGCATGAAGTGGCACTTGGAATGTATGGGAAAAGCATACTTGGCTATGGTCTCAAAACCATATGTACCTCCACAAGGTGGTCCGACAACTCTGAATGAAATCATAGATGCTGAAAATAATCTGTGGACCAAGGAAGCCCTACTAAGCGCATTGAATGATTCAGATCTCTCAAATGTTATTGACCTACCAACTGCATATGAGATCCTGACTAAACTGGAACTTCTGTATGAAGGAGATGAGTTTGTCAAAAGTGCAAGGTTGCAAAGTCTGAAAGGGAAATTTGAAAGATTGAAGATGAGAGATGATGAAAACATCACTACCTTTATGCCAAGAGTGAATGAGCTGGTATGTGGAATTAGAAATGCTGGTGGAACTCTAGATGAAAATGAGATTGTCTGCAAAATCCTAAGATCCCTTCCTACTGCCTACAAAATCAAGGTTGCTGCCATTGATGAATTTAGAGCCCACACAACTGTCACAAGAGAACAACTGGCTGGCAAACTAGCTGCATTTGAAATGACCGAGTTTGGAGATGATCCTCCCAAGACTGAATCTGCTTTCAAAGCCAGTGCCTATGTGAAAGGCAAACAGAGATTTGATCTGGGAGAAAACTCATCAAGGAAGATGTCACGGTATGATCAAGCAAGAAGAGACATGGAAGAAGAAGAAGCAGAAACAACTCAACTTGAAGCCCTCATTGCAAAGAGACTGCCAAGAGGATCCGGTAAGTATGAAGGAAAACTACCCTTTAAGTGTTTCAACTACAATAAGATTGGTCATTTTGCTTCAAGATGTCCGGAAAGATCTGCAAGGTCTAATACTAACAGACAAAGGTTTCAAAAGAACTGCTATTATGTTCATGAAGAAGATGACAATGAAGGAGTAACAGATGATGAATCAGAACTAGAAAGCAAATCCGGAAATGAATGGGTGTTTATTGCCATCAAGGAAGAAGATTCAATATCCTCTGAATCTGTCAATCACAAGGTTGTGGAAAGAGCTTTGGCTGCTCCAGTGGAAGAAAAGGATGATTGGGTTATTGATAGTGGATGTTCTCACCATATGACTGGTGACAAGAATAAGTTCTTAGATTTGGAAAGGTATGAAGGAGGAATGGTAAAGTTTGACGACAATTCTGCTAGCAGAATCAGAGGTAGGGGAACTATTTCCTTTGATGGAAAGAGCAAAACAGGTAATGTACTATATGTTGAAGGATTGAAGCACAATCTTCTCAGTGTTGGTCAGTTAGTGGACAAAGGCTATGATCTCCGGTTCAAGAATGGAAAATGCAGAATCTGTACAAGCTTCGGAACTGAAATTGCATCCGGTGCTCAAACAAAAGGTAATATCTTTCATCTGGTTGGTTCAAACAAAAGTTGTCTGTTTGCTCAAGTTGATCAGAGTTGGTTATGGCATAGAAGAATGTGTCATGTGAATTTTGATAACATCATCAAGATAAGCAATATTCAGGCTGTAAGAGACCTTCCAAAATTGGTGAAACCTACAAATAGTTTGTGCAAAGAATGTCAGCTAGGTAAACAGAGCAGAGTCTCTTTCAAAAGCAAAGATCAGTCTTCTACCGGATTGTTGGAATTAGTACATACTGATCTCTGTGGTCCGACAAGAATCAAGAGTCTGCAAGGTGATAGATATTTCATGTTGTTAATTGATGATCATTCCCAGATGATGTGGGTTACCTTTCTAAAAGAAAAAGCAGAAGCATTTGAGAAGTTCAAAATCTTCAAAGCTATGGTAGAGAATCAAACCGGATTGAAACTAAAGTGTCTAAGGTCTGATAGAGGTGGTGAATTTACATCTGGTAAGTTCATTGACTTTTGTGAGAAGCAGGGTATAAGGAGACAATTGTCTGCTCCTAGGACTCCACAGTAGAATGGAGTAGTTGAAAGAAAGAACCGGACCATCCAGGAAGCTGCCAGGACAATGATGTTGGAAGAAAATGTTCCTCAGATGTTTTGGAAAGAAGCTATCAGCACTGCAGTCTACACTCTCAATCGAGTGCAAATCAGAAACAACACCGGTAAGACCCCCTATGAACTCTGGTTTGGCATCACTCCTACTGTGAAATATTTCAGAGTATTTGGTAGCAAGTGTTATATTAAAAGAGATGAAGATCTAGGAAAGTTTGATGCTAGAAGTGATGAAGGAATTTTCTTGGGCTACTCCACTCAAAGCAAAGCATACCGGTGTTACAATAAGAGATTGAGGAAGATGATAGAAAGCACCAATGTAAAAGTTGATGAAGGAATTGAGAAGCCTTCAAGATTTTATGAGTTTGATGAAGATGATCAAGATGGTGTTCAAGTTCAAGGGACTCAATCCCCTCCGGTAAGTCAGAATCAACTTGATCCAGTAAATCAGGAAGAAGAAATAGGTCAGAATGAACCTGATCAAGGAGCAACAGTGCAGGATATTCCCAAAATTCTAAGGTATGTAAGACTAAACCACTCTGAAGATCAGATCATAGGTGACAGAAGCAAAGGTGTGCAAACTAGAAGGAATGTTGCTCAAAATCAGGATGAATGTTGTCTGATTTCAAAGATTGAACCTAAAACAGTAAATGAAGCCTGTAATGATGAAAACTGGACTAAAGCAATGAAAGATGAATTAATGCAAATTGAGAAAAATCATACTTGGGATCTTGTTCCCAGACCTAGAGACAGGAATGTGATTGGAACCAAATGGGTCTTCTAGAACAAACTGAATGAAGCTGGTGAAGTTATCAGAAACAAAGCTAGATTGGTCTGCAAAGGCTACTCTCAAATAGAAGGAATTGACTTTGAAGAGACCTTTTCTCCGGTGGCAAGAATTGAAGCAGTCAGATTATTTCTTGCATTTGCTACCTTCAAAGACTTCAAGGTATATCAGATGGATGTCAAGTCTACTTTCCTAAATGGTGATCTGGAAGAAGAAGTTTACATTGAACAACCGGATGGATTTCAATTGTCTGATAATGATGATATGGTCTGCAAGTTGAAGAAAGCATTGTATGGACTAAAGCAAGCCCCAAGAGCATGGTATGAAAGGTTGGATAAGCATCTTGTGTAGATTGGATTCAACAAAGGTACTGCTGACAGTAACTTATATTTCAAAATTGTTCATGAAAACATTTTGATTGTTGAAGTGTTTGTGGATGATATCATTTTTGGAGGAAGAGATAGTATGTGCAAAACTTTTGCAAATCAGATGAAAAGTGAGTTTGAAATGTCTATGCTTGGTGAAATAAATTTCTTCTTGGGCCTGCAAATTACTCAAACAAAGAAAGGAATCTTCATTTCTCAGACCAAATATGTGAAAGAATTGTTAAGGAAATATGGTATGGAAGATTCAAAACCAATGAACACTCCCATGGCAACCGGATGTAAGTTGAGCAAAGATGATGACTCCCCAAAGGCAGATCAGACAAAGTATAGATCAATGATTGGTGGATTGTTGTATCTCACTCAGACTAGACCAGATATAATGCAGGCTATTGGTCTTGTGGCAAGATTCCAGGTTGATCCTAGAGAATCTCATGTTATGGCAATCAAAAGAATTTTTAGGTACCTGAAAGGAACAGTTGAGTATGGTCTATGGTACCCTAGAGATCCGGATTTCTCTCTTCATGCTTACACAGATGCAGATTGGGCAGGAGATGTGGATGACCGGAAGAGCACTAGTGGTGGAGCATTCTTTTTGGGGAAGAGATTGGTTTCTTGGCTAAGCAAGAAACAAGATGCAATATCTCTGTCTACAACTGAAGCAGAATACATTGCAGCAGCAGGTAGTTGCACTCAAATCTTATGGATGAAGCAGATGCTAAGAGACATTAAAGTTGAATATGAGGATCCTATCACAATTTTCTGTGATAATTCAAGTGCAATTAATATTTCTAAGAATCCGGTATTGCATTCTAAGACTAAGCACATATCTATCAAGTTTCACTTTTTGAGAGAACAAGTGAACAAGGAAGAAGTCAGATTGGAGTATGTTCCCTCAAAGGATCAGATTGCAGATATCTTTACTAAACCTCTTCCCAAGGACTCTTTTGAATATCTCCGGGAGAAGTTAGGGGTCATGGCCCCTCCGGTGATGAACTAGGATGCACTGATGTGCATCAGTCCGGTGGATATCACAGTCATATCTTGTGATCCGGATTGATGATGGGGAGCTGCAACTAAGGGGGAGCAGCTGGTATAATTCTGATGTATGAGAATTGCAAGTATGAGCCCTTTGCCATTGATGTCAAAGGGGGAGAGAAGACATGTGAAAAACAAGTGGTTGATGATCAAAGGGGGAGCAGTAAAGGAAGAGAAGACATGTGAAAAGTTGTTGTTGATAGGGGGAGCTGTGACAAAAAGGAGAAGTTCTTGTCTTGATGGTTTTTCACATCATATGTTGCCATCAATGACAAAGGGGGAGATTGTTGCAAGTATGAGGTGAGCCAGTGTTGTCATTGATGTCAACATACTCATATTGCATTGACAAGAAGGATTGGATGAGCTGTGTGCTGAGGATATTGAGAAAATTAGCCTCAGTCAGGAACAGTGAAGAACCGTGATGAGAAGAAGGCAAATGTATTGTATAGGTTGAGAACCGGAGGATGCGGATTAAAGGGTTTGTAGATATGAGTCTTGAGATGCTTCAGTTAAGATTTCAGAGGTCCGCATGAAGATCTGAAGGAGTTATGGCTGTCGGTGTAGAACCGGTTCCGGCAAGTATTCAGAAGTGACAGAGGATCACAAAAAGGTTCGGTGAGGTCCGAAACTGTATAATCCTAATCTACGGATTGGAAGGAGTCTTTGGGATGTCCTTGTGATGTGCCATCTCAAGTTGTGTATGATTTGGAGGTCCGGAAGTACCTCTTGCATTATGACAGTGGCGACAGAGAGTGTTCTTGAAGTTCCGGATAAGGAAGAGAAGAGATTCCAGTAAGTAAAGAAAGTGCGGATGTACCTGGTCATTCAGGCAGGCTTGTGAAGGTTCTTGGATCATGTTGAGGTTGTGTTGTTGGTCCGCACTGATAGTAGAGCCCAGAATTAAAGTTATTCTTCCGGATGAAGTTCTTGCTCTGTTTAGCCGACCGGATGAGTTGTTCATCCTGCGAATGTTCTTGTGGTGGCCGACCGGATGTGTTATTCATCTTGTAGATACTCTTATGGTTGTTTGCCAACTTAGATGTTTGTTCCTAAGTCGATGTCTTGTATAAATAACGGTTTGTGAGTTCATTTCGAAGTGTGGATTGTGTGGATGAGTGTGGCATAGCGAAGAGAAGTGCAAAAGGCAGAGCAGAGGTTTTTGGGCTTAAATGGAACTGATCCGAACATAGTAGAGATGTCATTCTCCAGTTCAAGATTGTGATTCTTATCACTTTGTAGATAGTGTGTCTCCTTGTAGGCAGTGGGCCTCTTTGTGAGCAGTGTGCTCGGGCAGTGAGCCCTAATTTGCAAGTGCCATTCTTTTTCTTATTCTTCTAACAGAGAATAATCCTTGGGTTAATCACGCCGTGGTTTTTCCCTTAACCGGGTTTTCCACGTCAAAATCTTGGTGTTCAATGTGTTTATCTGCTCTTGTGTTTATGTATTATGCTTTCATGGATGATTAATTGATATGCTGTTAACTAACAATGAAGAATCAAGTATTTGAAAGAAGAAGAAGTTTTATACAACTGATTCACCCCCCCTCTCAGTTGTATGCCTTAAATCCAACACCTGCTACAGAGGAACCTGCTGTGCTAGAACCTGCTGTGCTGGAACCTGCTGCGGAGGAACCTGCTGTGCTGGAACCTCCTGCCCCACTGGCCCCTGTCCCGCTACCGCTGCTACCCCCTCATCCACCAGCTGACCATCTCTGGTGATCACCCTCTCCGATCCATCATCCATCACCTCTACAATGAAATCTGCAATGACCTCATCCCCACCCCCATCTGGATCATCTCCATCTCCATCCCCCTCATCCTCCGATAGCGCCACTGTCGGATCTGTCAATCGAGTGGGCTGATGCGTCTGCCACCATGCATCATAAGCAGGTGTAGTACCTGCATCCACCACGGTGCTCCTCCAATCCCACTGAACTGGCTGAAGTGATGCCCAGTCATTCAGCGCAACCTGTGGCTATAATGTTGTGGGCCAATAAGTTGTATCCTGCGGTGTCCGCGCATATATGGCCATCTGCTGGGGCACATCCTATACCCGTCCAAACTACCACATCACCCGTGAAGGTAGGTACATCTCTATAGTCTGATCCGCACGACCCATAAGAAATCTCTGCTGAAAGGTGTACGGGAGATGGATAACATCATCCGGCCACTCCTTGCAATCAATATATGGACGATATATCATGCTAATCACGTCATCCAATATCCTCCGCCAATGACAGACCTGTCCAGTATAGGTATACAGTGCATCGCGATACAAAAATACAAATGCCTCAAACGGGCGCCGATAATAACCGCATGTTGGCCGAGTCACGGAGATATGCTCCCAAAGCCATACGTGCAGCAGTGTAATCCCAGCAGATAAAGCCCTGTCATGGAGATAGGCAACTATGTGCATCTCGTGCAACAGCTGTGCTAGCATCACCAGCCCCCATGCGTAGACAGTCTCATGTCTCACCATCCCCTCTATCATCCCACCCCAGCCCACAGGAAAACCCCTGCCTCGCCTATCCGGCAGCACTACACCTCCAATCAGCGCACACAAATATAAGGCAAAGGGATCTACACCCGCCGCCAGCGTCCTGTCGTAATCCATCTCCCTCCCGTCTGCGAAAAGCACCACGTGCTCTGCTCCGAACACTCTGATCAATGCAGTCTGCCCCCTCCTCGTGTCATACCTCACACGTCGACCATGAATTGACAGCTTGAGGATGCGATAAACATCCTCAAGTGTGATGGTCATCTCTCCTGTCGGCAGCAGAAAGCTGGAAGTCTCGCTGCGGTATCGCTCCACTGCGGCCGTCATCAGAGCTCTATGAGCTCAAAGCACAGGCATCGCTGCCACCGTCCAAAGCCCCAGTGTCGCAAGTCGAGGTCACCATGTCTCGTCAAATAGCGGCATCATGGATCGCACTCGTCGCTCTCGCGACTGCAGTATAAACCACTGCGTATCCTGCATCCACCACTTCTTCGTTAGATACAAAATTACTTTCCCCCTACATCTTTTTCTTCTAAATGTCTCAAAGGCCCAAATCATGTGGCCCCACACAGACAATCCCTAAGTGCTATTTAAAAAATAGCGCTACTTTCCCCTGCCTATAGCGCCAATACAGAAAATGGTGCCACTGCACTCCCTGTATCGCGCCAATCCAGACATTGGCGCCACTGCGTGCCCTATATCGCGCCAATCCAGATGATGGCGCAGTCCCCCATTTTCGCGTCAATCAAACTTTTAGCGCTAAAACTAATCATAGCGCTATTTCACAACATGGCGCTATTCCAGACGATAGCGCCGTTCTACCCATAATATGGCGTCAAAATGCCATATTTGCTTCGCCCTGAGTTTTGGCGCCAATCTAGAGGATAGCGCCAATATTCCTCCAAAATGGCAACAAAATCGCCTTAACCTACCCTGGCGGATTGCGCTAATCCGCCTTGTCTATGGCGCCACGCGCTCCTAACCCATTTCCCGAAACCCAAAAATAAGTGCGTAAAATAAAAAATCACAAAGTCCGGGTTAGGCCCTACCTGGGTCCAGCCTCGGGAGACCGCCCGACCTCTCGGAATCGCTCTGAGATGTAATGAAGTCGCGGGAACTGTGGGTTGCACTCGCCCATCTCTCCTTTGTCTTTTTCTTCTAGAAGGTCAAAGTGTGTAAATGTGGCACTCTTTGGGCCCACTTTTCCTAATATAGTGGGCCATGTCCTCCCTCCATCCCTTTCTTTTCCCTCCAGGGTGCAGATCTCAGCCTTTTTCCTCTGTTTTTCTTCCCACCATCTTCTTTTTCCATCACCTCTCCCACTTTCACTTCTGTCCCATCCTTTCGAGAGCTTACCTGCAAAATCGATATTTTTCCTGCCAACCTCTCGAAGGGGCATCCCTTATCCATCTCATTCCTTCCTGGCAGCTAGGGCATATTTTTCTTCTTCGATCTGACGCCACTTCCCTCCTAGGTCCTGACGCCACGTCAAAGAGGGGCAAATGTAGACACCTAAAAATGTCTCGACCACCTAACTGATTCCTGACATCCCTAAACTCACCAATTCCCTTTCCAACTAATTAATTAAATTTTTATTTAATTAATCACCCCTTTTCTAAATCCACACCATTTTATCCCAAAATTGAATTAATTTTATTAATTCAATAGTCCAAACCTTAGCCAAATGATTTAATAAATATGCAAAATTTATTAAATCAAATCCCCATTTTCCTTAAATCCAATTAATTAGTTAAAACTATCTTAACTAATTAATCTAGCCTACTAATTAGCCTATCCCTACCCTAGACAATTAAATAGCTATTATTTAATTGCCTACTCTAGCCTATCCCATCCTAGCCTTAGGATTAATTAATTAAATCACTAATTAATTAATCTTATCCCCCCTCTAATCCTTCTACTAATTTATTCCAACCACATTAATTAGGTTAATCACCCTAATTAAGAAAGTCAAATCCTCATTAGCACTTCTCTCCACACCTCCCAAATTTAAAATTCAAATAAATCACACATCACATTTACTCCTCTTACACATCCCTTACACATGTCATATCCACTCTTCCCCAAATGAATTTTTAATTCATTTTACCCTTCCCCATGTGAATTTTTAATTCACAAATAATCCATCTCACCTAACCTCATTTATTCACCCCTTTCCCAAAAATGAATAAAAGATTTACTTTTATTCCTAGCCCTCCATCTTCCAAGATCAAATCTAGGCCCTCCACCTCACTTTCATCCTCCACCATTGATCTCTCCAATCAATCTCCACCCTTGGATCAAAATCCTCTCCAAAAGTCTATAAATACAACCTCTCACAAGTCATTTTCATCATCTATTTTCATGCAAAGTTACCATGCCAAAATCACATTTGAGCTTATAGTGAGTTGCACATTTGAGAAGGCATTTCACATTTGAATCAATAGTCTAGGGACAATCTTGGTCTTGGGAGCTTCTCTTGGGTGCAAGGGCTCCTCTTTCCCTTGATGAGATTAGGTTTTGCATGAGGTATAATCTTGTGTTCTTGTTTACATTTGGTTTTGCTTTTTACCTTATTGCATTTCTCTAATCTACAGTGACAAGATGATGAGCAATCAATTTTAGGTGTCTACATTTTTCCCCTCTTTGAGATGGTGTTGCAAAGCAACATCATTTCAAAGAAAGATAAAGTATAGCATTGGGTTGAATAGAAGAAGATGGTAGGGTTAGGTATGATGATGCCCCATCCACTCAAAGTGAGAGTGATGAGGAGGGATGATGGTAGGGGTAATGATAGAAATGATGCCCCCTCGAGAGGGTAGGCATGTTCAAAGAACATGATTGTGCTCTCGAAAGGGTGAAGATAGTTGGATTAGAATGATGATAGTGGATTTTAAATAAAAATGGTTTGGGATGATAGAAATAGGCATGATGTAGGGGGTTGGAGAAAAGGGGGGATGGGAGATAATGATTATATAGGGTGGGGAAATGGATGGGGTGATAGAAATGCATTATGTTGTACTAAAAAATGGGAGTAATCTTATTTGATATGGCATGAGACATTATGTACCAAGGTATAAGGAACCAGGGTGACAAGGTGTCCCATGTGTAAAAGGATGCCCCAACACATCAAAAGGCATTTGATGACCTTGCAGAGTACTGTGATGAGACAACTGATGTGATCACATGAAACTCTATGCTGCATACCATCATGATACCACTATGGAAAGTAAGTTACAAGTACTAATTTTGATGTAATATATAAAGATAATGCACACACACAAGCAAGAATGCATGCACAAAACAATACAAAGACAAACATGATGTTTCCCCTAGTCAAGCTAAAAATCCAAAGATTGATGGATTAATGATGTTGGACTATGTTCTCGATGATAAGAACAACACGAGGATTGGGAACAATGTGTCTTGCTGATGATGATGGGTGTTGGATCAAAGTCTTGCAGTGAAGCTAGGAGCAAGACCATGAATGCAATTGGATGATTGTGCATAGATTGCTAGCTTGAGATGTGCATGGATTAGGATCTTCTTGTGATGTTTGGATGCCTGGGGGATTTGGATATTTAGGAAAGGTATGCATTGGTTTGTGTGTAGGTAGGATTTAGCTAGATACCAATGATAAGGGAAAGCCAAGTCTAATGACAAGGGATTATGGGATGATTGGGATGAAGCTGATGAGGGGATAATTGATAGTGGATGGAAGGAAAGAATGGATGAACTTGGATATATTATAGGTAGAGTATTTAGGATACATGAATGGGGGAGGTTCAGATGTGATTGTTACAAATATGGTTCCTAAGGTTGTCATTGACGTCAACACTATCATGGATGTGTGATGCTATTCATGGTTAGATGCCATGCTCTTAAAGAAGAAACATTGAGATGGGAATTATAAGTTCATGGTTGGATGTCATGTCCTACCCAACAGAGAAGGTACAATTCATGGTTGGATGACATGTCCTATCCAACAAAGAAGACATAGTTCATGGTTGGATGGCATGTCCTATTCAACAAAGAAGATATAGTTCAATGTCATGTTGAATATAATGTGGTTACTCAATTTCATGGTTGGATGTCATTCCTTGATCAATGTAGAGTTGAGTATGAAGTTATATTAAGATGGGAATTAGAAGCATCAAGAAGATACATTAATATGGGAATTAGAAGCATCAAGAAGATACATTAATATGGGAATTAGAAGCACTAAGATGATCAGATGTGTTGTTGATGTTGGGAAGGTGTTACTGGTGGCTTGAAGCATCTTGTATGTTCTCTCCTACTATTCCTAAGAATGCATGTGTTGATACAAAGAAGGTTTGGCCTTCAGAAATTGGTGAAAGTTTCTGCTACAGGATGACTTCCCTTGAAGACTGTCTGGGAGATTGCTCCATATTTTCATTCTCTTGATGTTGTGCCTTTACAGATTGGAAGATAGCTTCATATAGTGTCAAAGCATGTATGTTCCTATTTTAATGATGTTTAGATTACCGGAAGGGTGTGTTGCAATTGGCAGTTTGAAGACAGTGTTGTTTCTATGAAGGTGTTCTTAGTAGGGTAATGAAATGCTTCACATTCCTCCACGTTTGTAGTTATGGATATGTGATTCTGGAACTGTGTTCAAGGTGCTATGAAGGTGATAATTCTAAAGTTTTAGATCATCTGTCCTTCTGCTGTGAAAGTTATGCATGATAGAGTACTGACATGTGTTCTGATAGAGTAAGGTGGTGTTGAAGGCCTATTAGAATGCTTTGTATTCCTCCAGATGTGAATGTTTGTCTTTGCAATTTTGTGGACATGTTTATAGATGTGCATTACATGCTGTCTTGCAGTTTCAAGTCTCTTGGTGATCCGCAAGCTCAGTTTTTCAATGACGGTATGTTACAGTGTGTTCCAGACGACTTGTTGTTCTCAGAGTTCATGGTTGAAGATGTGTGGCACAAAATATTTGATGTGCAGGGGTAAAGGAGTGTTTAGAGATGTTGTATGAGTCTTGTAGACTCATATAGAAGAGTTTCATGAAGATCTTTCTTGTTTCCAGTACCGCACAAGGTTTTCAAGTTGCTATGGCCGTTATGCTTCAAATTTCATGTCTTTGCTTAAGGCTGTCCTATTTTCAAATGAGTAGATTGTGTAGATGTAATTCCTTGTTATGTGATGCCGTGAAGAATGTTTTGGACCTAGTTGAGCAAGTGTTGATGTTTGCAAGGTATACGTCTTCTGCTAGTGTAGCATGTAGTCTTGTTTAGGACTTGTCCTCTACACGTTTCATGTTGTGTGTAGTCTGGCCAACTTGTAAATGTATCTTTCATGTTGTCTCGGGATGACAAGCAATGTAATCAACGTAATATCACGTATAAATTGTAAATCAAATTGAGTTAGGTGAAGTGTGATTGCAAGGTGATTAATAAGGTTCACAAGCAAGAAAAGAAGCAAAATGCATGCATTATGATGTATGACTGAAGGAGAAAGAGCAAATGTGTTAGAAGTTATCCCGATTCATCTTGAAGACATTTGTGTGACAGGAAGGAAGTGAAGAGTGTGCCTAATTGATCCAATTATCAGAAGAAGCAGAATTGCAATCATCAAAGGTGAGAATTTTAATGTCTTTTTTTTAGGTAGTAGAAGGACTGTCATATTGTAATATTTTCTGAGCTTGTTCTCAATTCAGGGAGTAGTTGCTTCCTTTGGAGTGACCCTAAAACAAAGTTTTCAGGGAGTTGTAGCTTCCTTGGGAGGGACCGATGCGAACAATAATGGTATGTGCCTCCGGCACTATACCAATCTTCGGCAAGACGGAGGGTATTTCACACCGATGGATCTCCAATTATTTCCAACACCAACACCAATTATGGATCTCCAATTATTTCCAACACCAACACCCCCCCTTAAGCCACACCTCTCGTGTGCTTGGGGCTCCTAGCCTGGGCCTGGCTCTGATACCAATTTGATGCAGAGTGCCAACAGAAGTGGATGAAACTTTGACTATATCTTCCCTATCGGCAAGAGGTCCTCCAGTGTTTCGCCGAAGTCAAGGATGTCTTCGCTATCGGAAAGACATGAACTATCGGCCGAACCTTATTCTTTTATCCCGATGGCCAAGTTCTCACCGATATCTCCTTAGTGGTTCGTTGCCTATCGGCAACACCTCATTCTATCGGACCACGAGAAATTTCTTATGCCGATATACTCCGTCACGCCGATGACCAATCTTTGTCGGCCAGACTTCCTGCTTCGGTGAAGCTTCTTTCACCTACACCGACACCTTGTCTCTCGCCGATATCGTCAGGCACATCGGCCAGACCTCCTGCTTCGGTAAGACTTCGGTTCGTGGTCCCGATGGTTCATCTCACTCCGACGAGTCCTTTGTCGCTGAGACTTCTCGAACTCCTTCCGATGAACTTTTATCGGCGGGACTCTCACGGTCGCCGTGACTTCTTCGGCTTCCCCCGACAAGGTTCCTCACGTCGATACTCTTTATCGGCAATACTCCGAGGATGTCTCACCGATCGGTGAAACTTTATACCGTCGGCTAAGTATATTTTCCTTAGCCCGATATCGTTTCTCTCACCGATGCGAATAACAATGGTATGTGTCTCCGGCACTATACCAATCTTCGGCAAGACGGAGGGTATTTCACACCGATGGATCTCCAATTGTTCTGAGGCGCCAAACTCGGATTCCCTTCGACAGAACAATGGAATTTGGCCGTTTCATTTATCAAACCCTCGATCACTTGTAGCAATCTGATCCCACATCAAAACTATCCAATTTCACTCCGATTTCCCGACTAGCCACATGACGATGTCTAGTCGAACTTGACTGAGTTCGCTGGCTTCCTGGGTAAGAATTCAACAACAACAAACGTGAGAAGTCTTTCCCCCATCCCACTGTTACTATACAGGGCTTCAGTGGACAGAGGAAAGGGCCTCCATGTATGAATCAAAACCCTACTCCTAGGTTACGAACCAGCCACTGTGGAACCGTGGGTTTTACATCGTCTGCACACTACAGAGTCACTATGGATTGACGGATAGCATCCGGTTAGGGTTCTATTTACAAAATCAGGATAAAGATATCAAATCACTAAGAACAACCAAGAAAATCAACACAGATCATACCCAGAACTCTCTTTATTCAGTTATCAAAAAAGAACTTGTTGTAATACACACTTCTCTCCCTGCTCCGTGTGACATACAACCTGCCTCTAAAGAAGATGTAGAGACAGCAGTTATCCCCTCCAACCGTGCAAACTAATTTTCAAATCAGTTAGCCGTTGGTTTACCCGTCATACAAGCAAAACTACATGTGTGCCTTGCACAATTACATTCATGGGACCAAATTGACCCTTATTACAAAATGAAATGGCTTAAGAGCCTTATGAGACAACAAAAGAAAAGATGATCCTGCACTACAGAGAATGTGCTCCTGCACCATACTCCCCCTGCAGGAAAGACTCAAGTCCCTTGAGTTGCTAACTGCTGAAGTGTCTTCCCATGCTTTAGAATATCAGCTTCACTCATCCAGGTTGCCTCTGAATCAGGAAGATCCTGCCACTTGACCAAGTAGTCTTTGTATACCCCTTTTCTTGTCTTCTTGACAATTTTGGAATCCAAAATGCATTCCAATTGCAAAGGCTTA
Source organism: Cunninghamia lanceolata (assembly GCA_027924645.1). Lineage (NCBI taxonomy): Eukaryota > Viridiplantae > Streptophyta > Pinopsida > Cupressales > Cupressaceae > Cunninghamia > Cunninghamia lanceolata. The sequence continues at coordinate 411,707 of BSBN01001378.1, forward strand.
CTTGGAGGTAAATCTTTGATCCAGTCTTCATCTTCAATCACAGCATCTGAGTTATCTTCAGCATGTAATGGAGGTCTAAAAGGGAACAGGTTTGCAACATTGAAAATGGGAGAGATACCAAGGCCAGATGGTAATTCTATTTCATATGCATTTGGACCAAATTTATGCACTACCTTACAAGGTCCTATCTTCTTCATCAACAATTTGGTTGGTTGCCCCTTAGGTAATCTTTCCTTTCTGAGGTAGGCCATCACCAAATCTCCTACCTGGAACTGTACCTCCCTTCGCTTCAGATCTACTCTATCCTTGTACTTGGAGACAATTTTCTCCAACTGAAGCTTGACCTGATCATGTACTGTTTTCATGGTAGCAGCAAAGTCTTCTCCTAGAGCACTCCTTTTATCCCATCCTTGGAGGTCTTTGAGTTCAAGTGGTCCTCTTGGGTGGAAACCATAAACTATTTCAAAAGGGCTTTTCCCAGTACTTCTGTTTCTTGAATCATTATAAGCATATTCAGCTTGACTGATCACTAAATCCCATGCTAATCCATGCTATTTGGTAAGGCATCGCAAAAGGTTTCCCAAGGACCTATTAACAACCTCAGTCTGACCATCAGTCTGGGGATGGTAGGCTGATGAAAAAGACAACTGAGTGCCCAATTTTCTCCATAGGGTCCTCCAAAAATGACCAACAAATTTGGAATCTCTATCAGTAACAATTGATAGGGGTAAACCATGAATTCTGACCACCTCTCTGAAAAAGAGACCAGCAATCTGAGATGCATCATTTGTGCATTTGCATGGCACAAAATGAGCCATCTTACTGAATCTGTCCACAATGACAAAAACACTGTCTACACCCCTTGCTGTTCTAGGAAGACCAAGCACAAAGTCCATACTAATGCTTTCCCAAGGTCTGGTGGGAATGGGCAGTGGTTGGTACAAACCAGCATTAGAAGACATACCCTTGGCCTTTTGACATATGGTACAGCTTGCAACATATCTCCTTACATCTGTCTGTACCTTGGGCCAATAATAGAACCTGGTGACTTGTTCCAAAGTCTTGTCCAACCCAAAATGTCCTCCTAAGGCTCCATTGTGCTTCTCCTTGACGATATTGTCCCTCATTGAACATTTAGGAACACACAACAAACTACCTTTAAATAGGAGCCCTTCTTGCAGCACAAAATCAGAATACTCGCCATGAAAAGTGTTAGCCAAACTTGCACACACTTCATAGGCAGCCTTGAAATCTACATCATCCTTGTACAACTCCTTCAGACATTCTAGACCCATATGTTCCATTTGTACTTCCTGTATGACCAGTATCCTTCTACTCAAAGCATCTGCCACTTTGTTGGCAACACCTTTCTTATGCTTAATAGTGAAGGTATAGGCCTGCAATTGTTCCATCCACTTAACGTGCCTATGATTCAACTTTTCTTGACTATTTAGGAAGCTAAGAGCATGGTTGTCAGTAAAAACAATGAACTCTTTTGGCAGTAAATAATGTCTCCATTTTTTTAGAGCTTGCACCATTGCATACAACTCTAGGTCATAGGTAGAATACCTCTGTTTGGCCTCATTCAACTTCTCTGAAAAGAATGCTACTGGATGTCCTTCCTGACTAAGAACAGCACCTATAGCCTGTTGGCTTGCATCACATTCCACAACAAATACTTTGTCAAAATCAGGGAGTACCAACGTAGGTAACTCGGCCACTTTCTGTTTCAACAGTTCAAAACTATCATCTGCTTGTTTTGTCCATTGAAATTTACACTTCACTCCACCCTTGATGGTATTGAGAATAGGAGCACTTATGTGACTGAACCCTTTAATGAACTTCCTGTAAAAAGTTGCCAAACCATGAAAACTTCTTACATCTCCTACTGTCTTAGGAGTAGGCGAATTGAGAATAGCCTCAACTTTTGTAGGATCCATTTTCAAACAGCCATTGGAAATCACAAATCCAAGATACACTAGTTCAGTTTTCATAAAATCACATTTATCCAAGTTGATCATCAACTTACTCTCATGCAATTTCTTTAACACCTGTCCAAGATGCTTCACATGCTCTTCTTTGGTCCTGCTGAAAATCAATATGTCATCAAGATAAACAATAACAAATTTTCCAATAAATTCTACAAGTACCTCATTCATCAACCGCATGAAGGTGCTTGGAGCATTACTGAGACCAAATGGCATGACAAGCCACTCATAGAGACCTTCATTTGTTTTGAAAGCAGTCTTCCATTCATCTCCCTGCCTTATTCTGATCTGGTGATAACCAGATTTCAAATCAATCTTGGAATAGTAACATGAACCACCAAGATAGTCCAACAGATCCTCAATTCTTGGCATAGGAAATCTATACCTTATGGTGATCTTATTGATAGCCCTTGAATCTATGCATAATCTCCATTTGCCATCTTTCTTAGGAGCAAGTACACTAGGGACTGCACATGGACTAAGACTTTTCCTAATCAAACCTTTCTCCAAAAGTTCTTGAATCTGTCTACCTACTTCTTCATTCTGCTGTGGTGTCAACTTGTAGGCAGCTTTGTTGGGTAATGTGGCTCCAGGAATCAAGTCAATCTGATGACTTATGTCCCTCATAGGTGGTAAGGAGTTAGGAGTATCCTCTACCACAAGATCTTGGTACTTATCCAGTAATTGTTGCACTTCCAAGGGGATCTCCTTCTGCTGTTTGCTTTGCTGATTAGATACAGGCTTCATCATCAGTGCATACCCTTGGGTATCCTTCTCCTTCATGAGTTGTAGGAACTCTTTGCCACTCACTAACATGACACTGTTGTCATTGCTCTTCTCTCCAACCTGCTCTAGTAAGGGATCCATCTGAAACTTCTTACCATTCTTGGTGATCATATATGTATTCTTTTCACCATCATGCAGTGCCTTCACATCATACTGCCAAGGTCGTCCAAGAAGAAGGTGACAAGCATCCATAGGAATAATTTCACATAGCACCTTATCCCTATAATCACCTAGTTCAAACTCTACCCAAGTTTGTTCTTCCACCAAATAGTTCTGATTCTTATTCAACCAAGATATTTTGTGAGGATTAAGATGGGGTAATCTTTTCAGTCTACACTTTTCTACCATTTCAGTAGACACTACATTTTCAGTAGAACCTGAATCAACAATGATTTTACAGAGCTTACCATATGCTATTCCTTGGGTTCTGAAGAGATTCTTCCTTTGTGGGGGCTCCTGCTTCAATGGCATCTTCACGAGGGTCCTCTTAATCATCATATTCTCTCCTTCAAGCACTGGTGCAGCACTACCAATTGGTGAGTTTACACTTTGACAATCATCCTCCTGCAATAGTTGGTTCCTTCTCCCACCGTCATGAGAGCTAGACGCCTTCTCAGGGCACTTACTTGCAGTGTGGCCTACTTGATTGCAGTTGTAACATCTTCCAGTGAAGACTCCACGTCCTCTGCCTGCACCACCATCTCTTCCTCTGCCATTAGGTCTTCTCCAACCTCTGAAACCACCACCTTTTTGTTCTGTATCAGAACGTGATTCTTGTTGACTAGAACTTTCACCTTTGTTTGGTTGTCCTCTGCCAAAATTACCTCTTCCTCTATTGTTCCTGCCACCTCTTCCTCTGTTATTTTGATCACCTCTCCTTTTCAGTTTATCCTCTGCCCTAGAGGCTAACTGAAAACATTCATCCACAGTCTTGGGAACCACCATACTGAACTCATCCTGTATATTGTACCTCAGTCCATCCAGGTATCTGGCCACCATCTCTTTTTCTTCTTCTCTGTGATTGGCTCTCATGCTCAATCTGTGGAATTCTTCAGTGTATGTAGCCACGTCCATATCTTTCTGCCTAAGATGATTAAACTTTCTGATAGTCTGCAGATCATAATCACATGGTAGAAATTTGGCTCTCAGCATGGCCACCATTCTGCTCCACTTGGTGATTGGACTCTTTCCAACCTTCTCCCTTTCACATTGAGTGTAGTTCCACCAAACCAATGCAGAACCTCTCAGTCTGGTCTTTGCAAACTTTACTTTCTTACTGTCACTATACTCTTTGAAGTCAAAGTAATTACTTATGGCTTCAATCCAGTCCACAAGAGTATCTCCATCCAGTTTCCCATTGAACGTGGGAACATCCAGTTTCGGATCACCACTATCTCCATGACCCTTGAGTGCATTCAGAAATGCCTTTTGATCAGCAGTCATACCTTCTCCTTGAGGATTCTCCCTAGTTTCTCCTTCTTCATTCTCCTCTGACTCAGAAGTGCTTCCATCCTTCTCTTTGGATCTTTCTTCCTTCAGTCTCTCTTCGAGCATTGCTTCCACCATCTTCTGGATGGCTGCTTTACTCATCGTCTTGGGAGGCATTCTGCTAGCCTCTGTTTCTATCTCCAATTCTTCGTCTGACATACACGGCTGTGATTCAGAATATTGGCTCTGATACCAATTTGATGCAGAGTGCCAACAGAAGTGGATGAAACTTTGACTATATCTTCCCTATCGGCAAGAGGTCCTCCAGTGTTTCGCTGAAGTCAAGGATGTCTTCGCTATCGGAAAGACATGAACTATCGGCCGAACCTTATTCTTTTATCCCGATGGCCAAGTTCTCACCGATATCTCCTTAGTGGTTCGTTGCCTATCGGCAACACCTCATTCTATCGGACCACGAGAAATTTCTTATGCCGATATACTCCGTCACGCCGATGACCAATCTTTGTCGGCCAGACTTCCTGCTTCGGTGAAGCTTCTTTCACCTACACCGACACCTTGTCTCTCGCCGATATCGTCAGGCACATCGGCCAGACCTCCTGCTTCGGTAAGACTTCGGTTCGTGGTCCTGATGGTTCATCTCACTTCGACAAGTCCTTTGTCGCTGAGACTTCTCGAACTCCTTCCGATGAACTTTTATCGGCGGGACTCTCACGGTCGCCGTGACTTCTTCGGCTTCCCCCGACAAGGTTCCTCACGCCGATACTCTTTATCGGCAATACTCCGAGGATGTCTCACCGATCGGTGAAACTTTATACCGTCGGCTAAGTATATTTTCCTTAGCCCGATATCGTTTCTCTCACCGATGCGAACAATAATGGTATGTGCCTCCGGCACTATACCAATCTTCGGCAAGACGGAGGGTATTTCACACCGATGGATCTCCAATTGTTCTGAGGCGCCAAACTCGGATTCCCTTCGACAGAACAATGGAATTTGGCCGTTTCATTTATCAAACCCTCGATCACTTGTAGCAATCTGATCCCACATCAAAACTATCCAATTTCACTCCGATTTCCCGACTAGCCACATGACGATGTCTAGTCGAACTTGACTGAGTTCGCTGGCTTCCTGGGTAAGAATTCAACAACAACAAACGTGAGAAGTCTTTCCCCCATCCCACTGTTACTATACAGGGCTTCAGTGGATAGAGGAAAGGGCCTCCATGTATGAATCAAAACCCTACTCCTAGGTTACGAACCAGCCACTGTGGAACCGTGGGTTTTACACCGTCTGCACACTACAGAGTCACTATGGATTGACGGATAGCATCCGGTTAGGGTTCTATTTACAAAATCAGGATAAAGATATCAAATCACTAAGAACAACCAAGAAAATCAACACAGATCATACCCAGAACTCTCTTTATTCAGTTATCAAAAAAGAACTTGTTGTAATACACACTTCTCTCCCTGCTCCGTGTGACATACAACCTGCCTCTAAAGAAGATGTAGAGACAGCAGTTATCCCCTCCAACCGTGCAAACTAATTTTCAAATCAGTTAGCCGTTGGTTTACCCGTCATACAAGCAAAACTACATGTGTGCCTTGCACAATTACATTCATGGGACCAAATTGACCCTTATTACAAAATGAAATGGCTTAAGAGCCTTATGAGACAACAAAAGAAAAGATGATCCTGCACTACAGAGAATGTGCTCCTGCACCAGGTTGTAGCCCTAAAACAAAGTTGTAATTTTGAGCTTCATATATTGTGAGTTAATCCTCACCATGGTTTTGCATGTATATCTGGTGTTATGTGTTGATGTGCATTGTGTTAATCTTTCATGCTTATGTTGATGTTGTAATGCTTAAGTTTTAATTTTCTCTAGAGGACTTGAAGTTTGATTAGATACTGATTCACCCCCCTCTTAGTATCTTGGTGTGTTCAACAGTGATCTCCAAGGAGCTTGTCACATAGGAATAAGATTCCCCACTCTAGATATGTGTCACTCATGACAAGGCATTAAGATGTGTGGGGGGAATGGATGTTTGTAGGATATGCAAGAGAATGATATATATGCCAAGAGGTGCCCAAACCATGTTTTGGATATTTTTCTACTATCCTTATTAGGATTGAAAGCGAGAAGGTAAATAGGAAGATTATAGGATTGTGATAGGATAGATATGGAGATAGAAGAGATATAATGGATAGCATGGATGGAAGACAATATAATAAGTATATACAATGGATGGGAGATGATAGGATAAGTGAGATTTTCCCCCAAGTGTAGGGTGAAAATGGATGGGGGATTATGCATGATGCCCATAAGGGGTTTTCATCATCATACTTTCCCAAGGCACCACAAGGAGTGGTTTTCACCATTTGGATGAATTTTTCTCTACTTTTTTGATTTGTTGATTTTTTCTTTTTTTTCTTTTTTGTATTTTTGGATGGAATGGGTGGATGGAGGAAGGGATTTGGAGGAGAATGGGGACTCAAGCATCGGTTTCCAAGAGGAGGTGATAGTGTCTCGTTTAGGATGGTTGTTGCACATGGACCATGTCAACTGTCATTATGCGCATGGATGTTAGTAGGTGGAAAAAGATGGAATGGAGGTTGTAGATGGAAATAGAGTGGATGAGAGAGATGAATGCAGAATGGATGGAAGGTGGATGGATAAAAGCTGGATTATGCGAAAACATGGACTATAGGGATGTGAGGGGGAGATATACGGCATAGGGGATATAAGATGGGGGGATGGATGTATGTGGGAATGTCATGGGGTCAAGGGGAATCAAGACCAACGGGTGCACACACCATGGTAGATTTTGAAGATTATGTTTGTGATGGGGAGTGGGGAGTAATGACAATTTAGGATCCATGATGGATTTTTTATTATGGGACCGGGATGGGGTTTTATGGGATTACCGATTTGGAGATTTAGGGACCCAAATGGACTTAATATTTTTAGGATTTTTTGATTGGGAGGGGATGGGGGGTGGGGATTTGGGGATGTAGTGGGATTTGGATGCTCCATTTGAATTTTTCACATTTTTTTTGGGGACCCACATCATTTTTGTTTTTACTTTTGGAAGTGTGGGCTTGTGTAGGCTTTTAGATGGATTTTGCTTGGATTGTGTGTATCGATGCCCTATGACATGATAAGCTTTAGGATTTTGTGGATTTTTTTCTTTATAAGGGGAGGCATCCAAATGATTGTTTTTGAATCCCATGGGTCTAATGATAGCTTCATGTTTAGATGATGTGTGTATTTGGTCATGATTAGGGATTTCGAGGTATATGGATTAGGGGCATGAGATTTATGGATCTGAGTGTGGAGGATGGGAGGATAAGGGGACTTGAGGATGGGGGTCCTAGGAGTTGGGAGGAGTGGAGGAAGAGTGGATATAGGGATAGGAGGATGTTTGGATTTATGGATGAGATAAGATGGAGGAGCAATAGTGGCATGATTTTGGGATTTGTATGACGATGGAGGGGGGATGTTGACATATGATATGGAGGTGTGATGAGAGGCACCAGGTTTGGGATTGAAAGAATTGGATATAGAAGGCATGAAGGTAGTACCAAAAATTTTGTATTGTTTTCCTTGAGATATATGACCAAGACCATGCATGTGTGGATGATTTTTTACATGGATGGGCTCCAATATTCCTTGTTCATGAAGGCCTAAGCCTTTTCTTTGATAGTTCATGTTTTGGAGCATATAATGTGCAATGGGATGTTTGTTTCTTTGGAAACATGGCATAAGTCCATTAGTAGATGAGGGAGGATGGGTGGTGGATAGAAGTTGTTCCTCTCCTACGGATGAAGGTGTTAGGACCAAGAATAGGATGATGGATTTGGGATGAGGTCAATAGGCAATGATAAAGGGTCAATGGATGATGCTAAAGCAGTGACAGGTGATGATGTGGGATCAATAGGTGATGGTGTGGGATTGGGAGAGGGAGGAGTTGGGATGATTGGATCTTGATTAGGATGGGGGTTGGATGTTTCCACATGCTTTGGAAAAGGTTCTCGACATAGTTGGGTTTGTGTGGATGATATGGTGGGGGAGGAGTGTGTAACTTTATTTTCCATTTGAATAGACTCCTTGGATTGGGTGGATAGAGAAGTGGGGGATGTTTTGGATAAGACATTGGATAGGAAGGACAAAGGGGATGATATATTCTTGATAGATGTTAGGCGGGTGATGGCATCATTAATGACACATTTGGGTGATTTTGGAGGAGTGAGGTGGCATGGCTCAACAAGTTTGGTTTCATGATTTTTTTTTCAAAAGCCTTAGCTAGGATTCCTTGGAGAAAGCTCAAAAAGGGTGGTTTGGATTTAGTGGGAGAATTGGATGATGGATAATATGGTGAAGTGGATAGTGAGGTTGGTGGACAATGATATGGAGGGTTTAGATAAGTGGGATAAGAAGGAGAAGGTTGTGAATAAGAGGTGGAGGTGAAAAGAACCTCATACAAGGATGGATGTTGGGGGATGGATGAAGGATAGAGTGGATTTCCCTTGTCAAGGGTAGCATAAGGATGACCATAGGGTATACAAGTAGGTGCAAGGGCGTAGCATGTGCTATCCAATGCATGTTCATAAGGTGGATGCATGCTTAGAGATGAATGAGGATGGTTTATGGAAAGCTTTCTTGCAATGATTTCATCAATATTTTTAATTTCATCTTGGTCAACAAGACTATGATTAGATGGATTCATAATTTGATTTGGGATGATGCAATATAGGATGACTTGATGATTTGGATTTGGGTTTAGATTAGAGGGGATTTGGATTAATTTGGATTGACTAGGAATTGGTTTTGGATTGATAAAGGTCAAGGATTCATGACACTTGATGATTGGATGGTTTGATTTGATTTGATTAATCAAGGTCAACGATGTATGATACTTGATCTTGGTTGGATTTGGATTAATTGGGATTGATTTTTGATTAGGCCTAGGGCTCTTAGATGATGTTCAAAATCATGATTGTTAGGAAAAGTGTCTCAACCTTGCAACTTCAAAAGGTTACTATTCTTCCAAGTTTTGGTCTTTTTGAATACCCTTTATCTTGGAGAATGGTCTAGAACTTCCAAAGTTTCCAAAAGGGCTAAAAATGGCGGGACTTACTATTTTTAGTAACCCTACATTTGACCTCAGATTGACCTGAAATTTTTCCCAAAAGGTGTGGAACTGCTAAGTAAACATCTTGGGTGAGTTTCAACTCAAGATCATATTTAGATTACGAGATATTAAAGTTTCTATTTTTTGAAACTGCTAAAAAAAGTTTTGAACTTAGTTTTGAGGCACTTAGAAATCCCTAAACGTCCCAAAATTTGTCATAACCAACAAAGTGGGTTATAGCATGATAGATCTCTTCATGAGCTTTCCAACGCATTAAATAATTTGTCAATTAGACACCTGGATCAAAAGTTATGGCCTCTAGAAGTTGGACCTCCTATTTTTGGGAAATGTAAAAACGTGTTGGACACTTAAGAGTTGTAAAGGGGAGAGTTACATTTGTAGGTGTATGTTTTGGCACATCACAAGCCATGTTTTATTGGATATAATTTGGGCACCACTTTTGGGTGGTTTTGGTCATGGTTTTGTAATTACCGTTGATAGTTTACTGTATTGTATCTCCTATTTATTAGGAGCTTGAGATGGAGGTTGTGTGTAAGAGTCTTATAGATGTTGAGTTACCTCCTAGATCTTTGGTTGGTTATACTCATATGAAATCTTGCTCTGCAAGTATATTATAATCTTCTTGATTCCTGAATAATTTATTGGGCGGCTTTGGAGTGTGGGGTTTTTTACCTAAAAGGGTTTTCCCCATGTATATCTTGTGTTGTGAGTTTTGCATTTGAATGTTGTTATTATCTTTCTGTTAATGTGCATCTTAATCTGTAACTGTAAAAGTTAAAATTTGCATGAATATTTCCTTAGTAGATTAGTGTAGGAAGTGTTTTCCGCATACCTTGCTTCCTTTTAGTTGGTATCAGAGCCTGATCACCTTTGGTTCTAGTTGTTGGGTAGAGGTTTTTTTGAGATGATCTTCATTTGAGTGGGAGCTTGTGCAGAGGATTTTGAAATCTTTGTTGTAGGAAAGAGATGGCGAGCACATATGGGAGGTTTGAGATAGAGAAGTTTAATGGCTGTAATTTTTTAGCTGTGGAAACTCAAAATGGAGGACATGCTTGTAGATCAAGATTTATGGGATGCCATATCTGGTACAAAACCAATGACAATGTCTCAAGCAGACTATGATCTCAAAGATTGAAAGGCTAAGGGTTTGATAAGACTCTGTTTGGCTGGTTCAATACTCCTAAAAATCCATGAAGAGAAGACTACAAAAGATCTTTGGAAGAAACTTGGAGATGTTTATTAGGCTAAATCCCTGGTGAACAAGTTATTCCTGTGAAAGAAATTGTATTATCTAAGGATGGAAGATGGAAGATCTTTCGTTGATCACCTGAATACATTCAATATGCTTATTGCCCAATTGACCTCTATTGGTGTGAAGATGGAGGAGGATGATTGATGTATGACATTACCATGTTCATTACCAGATTCATGGGACCACCTTGTTATGGCCATTGGGGGTACCACTACCACCTTCAAGATGGATGAAGTGGTTTCTTCATTGTTGTCTAAAGAGATGCAAAAAAAGTCTTCTGAATCGGCTAAGGAGGCTCTTGCAGTTCATGGTAGATCTAAAGAGAAGGGAATGAAAAAGGATAAGAAGAAGGAAGAAAAAGGAAGATCCAAATCTTGTGGGAGATCTAAGTCTCCCAGAAAGTCCAAGGCTTTGTGTTGGAATTACAAAAAAATTGGTCACTTCCACAAGGAGTGCTAGGAGGAGAAAAAGAAAAAGAACTATGATTCAAATTCTGACAAGTCCTCTCAGGATGAAGGAGAAGCATTTGTCGTTGCCTTGGAAACACATGCATCTAAGGATGTGTGGCTTATTGACTCTAGTGCATCTTTTCACATGACTTCATATCAAGGTTGGTAAATTCGAAGTATAAAGAATATGATGGTGGAAAGGTGTACTTGGGTGATGATTCTCACCTAAAGATTGTTGGCCATGGAAGAGTCTTGATTTGATTCCCTGATGGACGAGTGAAGGGAATCAATGGTGTTCTACATATCCCTGGGTTGGCATGAAACCTTCTTTCTATAAGTAAGTTGAATGATGTGGGTGTGTAGGTTGTTTTCTCGAATGTAGGATGCAAGATGACTAGAGGATCTATGGTGTTGGCTAAGGGTGTTCGGATTGACACTCTATTTCATCTTGATGCTTGCATGGTTTAGTGCAATAGTGCCTCTATTTTAAACAAGAGAGCTTCAAAGTCTTCATCCTCATCATTGGAACCAACAACGAAGAGGATTGTTGCATCTACTTCTAATGGTCATGCTTTTTGGGTACCTAAGGGTGCTCATTCTATGGAGATGAAACTTCCAACTGAGAAGATAATATTATGGCACCAAAGACTTGGTCACATTGGTGAAAAGGGTTTGAGGACCCTAAAAAATAAAATCTTGTTGAGGGTATGAATGACTGTAATCTTGACTTTGATTTCTGCAAACATTACATTTATGGAAAATAAAACTGTGTTTAGTTTTATTCCAGTTTTCACAAATCTTTTGATGTGTTGGACTTGATTCATTCTAATGTGTTTGGTCTTGTTAATGTTCCTTTGATTTTAAAATCTATTTACTTTGTTTCATTCATTGATGATTATAGTAGAAGGACATGGGTGTATTTCCTTAGAAGTAAATATGAAGTCTTTAGTAGATTCAAAGAGTTCAAAGCTCTTGTAGAGAATCAGAAGGATAGAAAGATTAAGTGTTTGAGGACTAACAACAGTGGTGAGGTTTGTTTAGCAGATTTTGACAAGTTTTGTAAAGAGTAGGGGATTGAGAGGCACAAGACAACTCCGTATACCCGTCAACAGAATGGAGTTGCAGAGGATGAGTAGAATGTTGATGGAGAGGGCAAGGAGTATGCTAAGTGGAGCTGGCCTTGAACAAAAGTTCTAGGCTGAAGCTGTTGCTACCACTTGTTACCTAGTCAACATGTCTCCTACATCAGCACTCATTGATAAGACACCTATGGAGGTGTGGTCTGGTAAAAAGCCTTCATTGAGACACATTCGAGTATTTGGTTGTGAGGCATATGCACATGTGCCTAAGGAGAAGAGGTCTAAATTGGAGAACAAGGTTGTGAAGTGTATCTTCATTGATTATGGCATCATTGTGAAAGGGTACAAGCTTTGGGATCTAGCGGTTGAGAGAGTTTTATATAGTAGAAGTGTGATCTTTAGAGGGCTCAATCCTTCTTCTATTGCCTTGCAGCTAGAGAAAGAAGAGAAGAAAGAGAACGCAGTTCATCTTCCTTCCACCCCTGAGAAAGTTGAACCAAAAACATCTATTGGACCTGATAATGAGGAGAGCTCTAGTAGCTCTGAAAGTTTAGAAGATGAAGAAGCTCAACCTCAATCTTTGAGGAGGTCCATGTAGATAAAGTGACAACCTGATAGGTTTGGTTATTCATTGCATGATTCTAGTTGTATTTTTACTTTGATTTCTAACACTAATAAGCCTAGAACTGTGAAAGAGGCTATGGGTATGAAAGATGTAGGTTCGTAGAAGGAGGCCATGGAAGAGGAGATGGCTTCTTTGGAAAAGAATAATACTTGGGACTTGGTGCCTTTGCCTAAAGGATGAAAACCTATTGGATGCAAATGGGTGTTCAAAAATAAATTTGGTGTAGATGGCAGTGTTGAGAAATATAAGGCTAGATTGGTTGTGAAGGGGTATTCTTAGGTGGAGGGAATTGACTATGGTGAGATTTTCTCTCCCGTTGCAAAGTTGACATCTATTTGGTTCTTGTTATCTCTTGCAACAATGTATGATCTAGAAGTGGAATAGATGGATGTGAAGATAACATTCCTTCATGGTGACTTGGAGGAGGAAATCTATATTTCACATCCAGAGCACTATGTGGTGAAAGGTAAAGAAATTCTAGTTTGGAAGTTGAAAAAGTCTTTGTATGGTTTGAAACAGACTCCTAGGATGTGGTACCAGAAGTTTGATGCATTCATGTTGAGTATTAGATTTTTGAAATCAAAATCACATCATTGTGTTTATTACAAGTTTGACAATGATCGCATTCTTGTTATTGCATTGTATGTCGATGATATGTTACTCATTGGGAATGGTAAAAGTTTGATTTCTGATCTGAAGTCTCAGTTGTCAACACAGTTTGAGATGAGAAATCTAGGGGCAGCTCGGTGCATTTTGGGATGGAGATCAGAAGAGACAAAGAAAATAGAAAACTTTAGTTAGGCCAGAGTAAGTATGTTAACACTATGTTGGAGAGATTCAACATGGTGGATTGCAGACCTTTGATTGGGACAAAGTTATCTATTGTAGATTGTCCAAAGTCTCCTTCTAAGATGGAGGATATGAGCATAATTCATTATGCTAGTGTGGTTGGCGATTTGATGTACGCGATGGTCTGTACTAGACCAGACTTTCCCCAATCAGTGGGAGTCCTTAGTCAATTTATGGCTAATCCTGGATGGGTACATTAGGATGCAGTGAAGAGAGTGTTTAGATATTTATGGGGTACTTCTGAGTATTCCTTATGTTATCATGGTTATCCTATAGGACGCCAGCATTCACTTTGTATTCGTGGATTTGTGGATTCAGATTGGGCAGGTGACATTGACAGCAAGAGATCCACTAGTGCTTATGTGTTCACTATGTTTGGTGGTGCTATTAGTTGGATGAGTAAGCAGCAACCTATGGTCACTTTATCCACTACTAAAGTTGAGTACATGGCAGCAACTCATGCTTGTAAGGAAGCCATTTGGCTTAAGAGATTGTGTTCTGCTGTTGGGTTTGATGCAAGGATGATTACTATTTGTTGTGATAGTTAGAGTGCCATATGTTTGGTGAAGAATTCTACTTTCCATGCGAGGAATAAGCATATTGATGTCCAATACCATTTTGTTTGTGACATGGTAGAGGATGGGAAGGTAAACTTTGAGAAAGTTGACACTTTGATGAATGTTTCAAATTCCTTGACAAAACCTGTGAGCACATTGAGAGAAGTTCAGATTGTGATCAGAGTCTATGGGCCTCTCGGCCCCTAGCAATTAAATCATGGTGTTGATACTCCCTTTTCTCTTGCAAGGTGTTCAACAAGTGGGAGAATGTAAGGAAAAGTGTCTCAACCTTGCAACTTTGAAAGATTACTATTCTTCCCAATTTTGGTCTTTTTGAATACCCTTTATCTTGGAGAATGGTCTAGAACTTCAAAATTTTACAAAAGGGCTAAAAATGGTGGGACTTAATATTTTTAGTAACTCTACATTTGACCTTGGATTGACCCAAAAATTTTCCCAAAAGGTGCGGAACTTCTAAGTAAACATCTCGGGTGAGTTTTGACTCAAGATCATATCTGGATTGTGAGATATTAAAGTTTCTATTTTTTGAAACTGCTAAAAAAAGTTTTGAACTTATTTTGAGGCAATTAGAGGTCCCTAAACATCCTAATTTTTTTCATAATCAATGAAGTGGGTTATAGCATGATAGATCTCTTCACAAGCTTTCTGACGCATTAAACGGTTCGTCAATCGGACACCTGGATCAAAAGTTATGGCCTTTGAAAGTTGGACCTCCTATTTTTGGGAAATGTAAAAATGTGTTGGACACTTAAAAGAGCTCTAAAGGGGAGAGTTACATGTGTAGGTGTGTGTTTTGGCACATCACAAGGCATCGTTGATTGGATATAATTTGGGCACTACTTTTGGGTAGTTTTGGCTCATGGTTTTGTAATTTCTGTTGACGGTTTACTTAAAAGGGTTTTCCCCACATATATCTTGTGTTGTGAGTTTTGCATTTGAATGTTCTCATTATCTTTCTGTTAATGTATATCTTAATTTGCAGCTGTAAAAGTTAAAATTTGCATAAATCATTCCTTAGTAGATCAGTGTAGAAGCATTTTCCACATACCTTGCTTCCTTTCAATGATTTGGAGATTAAGTTTGGATGAAATTGGATGGGGGTTGAAAGAGGTTATGTCCTTAACCATTTTTTGATTTTCAAAGGATGATTTGTGATTAAAGATGAGGGATTGGATTTTGATTAGGGATGGATAGAGTAATAATGGATGATTGATTTTGGATGAGGGATAATTGGATTGGATGAGGATTTGGATGGGATGCTCGATTAAATGGAAATTGGTTAGGGTAGATGTGAATGGGATTAGATGAATGAAGGATTTGGATTAGGATGATAGGTTTGATTAGGGGAACAGGCCAGATAGATTAGGGATGAATGGAATTGAATTTGGGAATAAATGGATGAGATGATTAGGGTGAGGGGATGAAATGATTAGGATTAGGGATAGTGAATTATGATGATAACAATGGATTGGATAAAGCTCAATGATGGGATTAAGATTAGGATTGACTAATGGATGATATTATTAGGAATGAAGGATAATTTGATTAAGATAAGGGTAGGATGAGATAATGAGGATAATGGATTAATTTAGGATGGATGAAAGGGGATTAAGTGGATAAGAGGATTGGATTAAGGTGATGATGAGGTGGTTAGGATTGGATGATGGAATGATTAGGATTAGGGATAGTGGATTATGATGTGGATTAGAATGATGAGGAATATGATTGATCTCAAAGATGGGAATTGATTAAGCTCAAATGATAGGGTTGATTAGGATAATGATGATGATTAGGGAGGTGGATTAGGTGGAAAATATGGATTGAATGGATTAGGACCTTGTCTTAATTTGGCAAGTTGATTTGGATTAGGGTCCTAAATGATGGATAAAGATTGGATTATGATAGATTGGGTTGATGTGGATAGGGTGATTACGATGAGATGGATAGATGATTAGGGTGATTAGTAGATAATTGGGATGATTAGGAGGAAGTTGGATTTGGATGACTTGGATTAGCAAGAGGTTGATGATTTAGATTTGGATTAAGATGGGTGATTAAGAGGTGATTTAGAATGGTTTGACCTTGGGCAACTTCAAAAACAAAATTTCACACACAATCATGCACAAGTTTGCAAAGGATAAGGATTTTAGATTAAGGGAGTGCACGGGTTTTGATGATGAAGACACACCAAGCACATAAACACCCTAAATTATTTAGGTGGGAGTGTTGATCCTTGTGAGCTCACAAATATACTATTTATCAAGTGATGGATAGATAGGGAATGCAAGGTCTATACCACCATTTCACCCCTTACCTTGGAGGTGAGAATTCCTTCCCAAATTGAGTTCTATCTCCCCACTATGATAGTATGTTATGAGTGACTTCTTGGGCCTTTTAAATGTTGATGCACCATAAGAAAGAACAGTTGAAAGTGCTTATTCTAGGATGAACAAGGTGACTAGGGGTATCCTCTATATACTCAAGGTGCATGAGGCCTATGTCCATGAAATGAAGGATGTTGTCAAGGCATGGTTCAAGAGTGTAACCCACTCTCCACCTTCACATTGCAAGGTATAAAGAGCTTGCAAGCTAGCCCCAAGTGACAATGTCTCCCAATGGGAGAGTCTTTTTATTCTCTCCCAAATTTGTATACCCTGCTAGAACATGAGGGTTGAGGTCATCCCCTTGGTGATGAAATCCAAATAAATCTACTAGAGGAAAGAAACTTAGGTGTTTTTGATCTCCAAGATCACATGGAGCGCAAGAAGATAGCATACACACCTAAGATCTTGGGATTGAACAAATATAACAAGACTAGATCAAATCAAGGTTTTTTATCTCCAAGATCACCAAATGGCATGAGGAGAGAGCATAGACCTTGACTTGACCCCAAAAAAGCATACAAGATTATTTAACCCCTTAGAAAATGAAGTGTTCCTAAATATTAGTGCAAAAACAAGATAGATCCTTCGAGAAGTGTGCTACAACACACAAGTTAGTAGTTTGATCTTTTTCTTGGACCAACGATAGATGCATGAAGAGATGTTAGACAACAAGGAACATGCATATGATAATTATATTCAAGGGTTAAATGTCAAAATCCCAAAGAAAAGTGAAGAAAATTTTAGATAGAATAGAACTACCCAAAGACAGTGCAAGGCCACTGAAAGAGCTGTAGAACTGCTAAAACATAGATAGGAGTGAAATTTATACTAGGTAGGGCTACTAAAATAGGTGACATGGCTACCAATTTGGAACAAAACCGCTAAAACAAAGCCGGCAAGTCCAAAAACACTTACAAACACCAAGATTAATTAGTAGAAAGGGATGCGGGTCCCACCAGGTGTGACAAATGTATCACATGTAGAAAATGAGCATAAGAGAACAAACTAAAAAAATATTAGCCTATTTTACTCACAATATAATGTAACCTCAATACTGAGCATAAAAGGAATTCATACAAAAAAAGGAAGCTAAACTAGTTAACTACCCGGCAAACCTTGCTTGTTTTAGATGTGATGCTTTGATGCTTGATTGTTGATTGCTCCTCATTGTGACATCATAACTTTCCATTTCATGGAGTCTTAAAAATTTCTTGGGTTGATGGCTATTTATAGATTTTTGGGATAGTAGATGAAGGGCTAATATTGATTTGGGAGATCAATGGTTGAGGATGATTGAGAGGCTAGGATTGATGAGAGCTTTCCAAGTGGTAAGATGAGATTGGAGGATAAAGGATACCCTTGGATCAAGGAAAGATCAAGGGTGGAAAAGTGAGTTGGAAGAAGTGGATGGATAAGATTGAAAAGGGACAAAGGACCCTTTGTCCAAAGGAATTTGACCATACCTTTGTAGGAGACCCATGTGGTCATGTACAAAAGGCCATACCTTTGTACACTTGGAAAGGTTTGAGGGATTTTAATGGGTTGATTAAGGTTTAGGAATGTGCAAGTGGGGGATTAGTTGTCTAATGCGGTTTAGTCAACTTAATGAAAAGTGGACAAAATAGGGAATTAAGCAAATAGAAATATTTATTTAATTCATGGGATGGGAAAAGGGGATATTAGATAAATGAAATATTTATCTAATGTTGGACTATAGAAGATGAATGATAAATGATTAAATAATCATTTGTGCTAGGGAAAGGTATGGATGAGGGTATAGATGAATAGTGAATAGTGATTTTAATAATAAAATATTATTTAATCACTTTTAGAAGGGGAATTGGATGGTTAATTGAATAAATAGGTGTTTATCCAATTATGTAGTTAAATGATGTCCTGATTGTATATGAATAGTGATAAGATGATGAGTGGTTAATTTTTTGTGTCTACAACCTCAATTCAACGTGTAAACATGTCATTAATAGCTATCTCTAGGTGAGAGTACTTTAATTTTGTAATATAATAAGTAAACTTAAAAAGTAGGTGCAACATTACACTTGGGATAAAAACTATCCCAGGTGAAGTAAAATATATAGACCAACACCCACTTAAGTGTAACTTAGGAGGAAATAAAAGTTGTTCCTAGAAACAAGGCCATGTTAGGTACCCATGTACAATGATATCCCCCAAAAAAGGAGAGACAAACTTTCCCCAAAATAGAGAAATTTGAAGAGAGAGACTAGGTAGCCACCTCAAGTTGTAATGCCTCTTGTACAAATGGTAAATGCTTGACTCTAAATGTTGAAGAGGGTCCATGATCATTGGGAAATATTTATCCCCTTGTGAAGAAATAAATCCAAGGGTGAATGTAGAAGTTCTTATGATTTTTGAAAGGAACATGTGATAAGAAACCACAAAATGGATGTCTCTTGAAGCTATGCAATGGTCTTTGGATGTTAGTGTTGAGTGGTACCATGACAAGATTAGGAGTCCTAGGCCTAACTAAATAGGATGGATACTCATGATACTATGGAAATAAATGTACAACAAGTGCAAAATAAGTAGTGTATGGATGCAGAATCTCAATGCATGTCATGTGACTACAATGTTCATCCCATGAGTTGTCTTGCTACAATGAATCACTATAAGCCCTTAGTGAAGAATATTTGAACTTTGTAGGAGTAATAGATGAAGGTGGAATCTCAATGCATATCATGTGACTACATTGAACATCCTAAAACATGTCTTGCTATGAAGAATTACTATACATGCCTTTAATGAAGTGACCCAAAACTCTATAGTGTTAGTAGGAAGTGGTGGTGGAACCATAGTGCATGCAATCTAAGTACACTAATTATTCCATAAGATGTCCATATTAGATGCTTGAGTATGAAAAAATAGTAAGGTTGTTGAAGGTGTTGGAATCTTAGTGCATGTGGAATGACAACATTGTACATCCCATGAATTATTCACATTGGTGGTGTAAGTATGAATGAATGTAGATGGGGCATTAGGAGGATCAATTGTTTTGGTTTCATCCACATGTGTAAAGTTCTCTAGGTGAACATAATAGTCTATTAGAGGTTCAATAGCTTGATAGAACTACATGCTTATGGCCATGGCAATGATAGGGAAATTAGTGAGTTTTATGTGATGTAGAACATCCTTATTAGGTCATGTAGTGGTTAAAATTTGAATATGCAAATAAGATGAAAGCAATACTAAACACAATACAAGTTACCTTTCAAACACACACAAACAAACCATATGGATAGAGCATACTGAGGTAGCACCCAAACCTCAAGTCAATTGCTCTTTGCTCTTTGCTATGTGGATTGCTCTATTGTGAAGCATAGTTCGTGATCTCCCAATGAATGATAATAATACGAGCATAAATTTACTTAGATGAGAGATATTGAGAAATGGAGAATGAGGTTCCTTTTATAGACCAGTGAGAAAGCATATCAATGGTGCAAGAAGACCAGAAAGATCAATGGTTGAGGATGGTTGAGAGAATGTGCACAAATGAGAGAGGGATAATGGTCCTTGCCCTCTCATGAGTCATGGGAGTTAACAGACTTGATTGATGAGTTGACTAGATTGATTGATTAGATGACTGATTTGATTGATCAGATGACTAAATTGATTGATCAAAGGACTGAATTGATTGATGAGTCAACTCATTTGATTAATCTGTTAACTGATTTGAACATAAGAAATTATGGTGGGTGAGGATAATTGAGAAATTAAATAAATAATTATTTAATTTCATTAACACATGTGATAAATGAATAAAATATTAATTTTTATTCATTTGGAGGAAAATATAATATTTAAATAAATAATTTGAATTTATTTATTTAAAGTGGAGGGAAATTTGATTATTTAATTAATATAGACAAATATGATGATTTTTGGTGAATTAATTAAATTAATGTGGAATAACCGAAATTAGGTGATTTGATGATAAATGATGTGAATGCAGTGTGATGACATGAATAATGCATTGGTGAATTTTAGGTGTCTATATTTTCCCCCTCTTTGATACGACGTCCCGTTAGGTGGCATCGTGTCAAAGAAACTAAAAAAGATGCCTCGGTCATGGCAGGAATAGAGAAAATGATGGAAGAGAAGAATGGATATTAGTTGCCCCATGAGAAATTTTTTTGGAAAAAATAAAATAATTTTAGAAAAAATTCTCGACAGGTAAGAAGGATGCTAGGATAGTAGAAGAGTTTTGAACAAACAGAAGAAAAATGAAGAAATAGGAGCAAACATGGGAATAGGGGAGGGTGGGGTACATGCTACGGGGAAAAACAGGGGGTTAGGGCCTATAAATAGTGGTAGGGGGGCCCATTCTAGGTCATTTGTACACCTAAGATTTGCAAGAACCTATTAGAGAGAAGAAGAGGAGATAGAGATGGCGAATTGCATAGCAATCCCATGTCACAAGCACAGAGGTGAGTGAGTGAGGTAGTTCCAGAGGCCAGATGGTGCATGATTACTAGTGAGTGATCTAACCTTTACTTTGGGGGTAGTTAGGGGTCATTAATGGGTAATTAATGCTAGGTGAAAGTAGAAAAAGATGTGGGCACACTTTTATGAAAGCGTGCCTATGTGAGAAAACTACATGCCCACGCACGAAAGCAACGCACCTATGACAAAGGTGTGCTCATGTCGGGAAGACACGCCTGTGCAACAAAATTTAAATTAAATAATTATTCATTTAAAATTATATATCTTGTGTGTGTGTTGGGATTAGCATCTTGTTGTTATGTAGGAAAAAGGGGGAGATGGGATTGATAGGTAGTTTAGTTTAGATCCTCCTTTCACTACACATATTCAAGGATATTTAATAGAGTTGAATCACAACTTCTACAAGAGGATTCATCTATAGGTTGGTTGTCACTTGTAATTGTAACATCGGAAAATGTCCCCTTGGGAGCTTTTCCCTCATAAGGTTTAGCTCCTGGGTCTTTTAGAGTGCATTTAGGACATTTTAGTTCATATTTTGGCATCCCAATGGAATGAGACCTAGGTTCCATGGCAAATTGGACTCAGGTGGACCCCTTGAGTTGTACCCTACCCAAAATAGGGGGGAGGACTTGGGTGCCTGTGCCCTAGTCTTGCCCTATTATGGGGCAACCCTAATTTTTGGGTGTCGGTTTATGACCGTTATTTGTTTATTTTGCCGATATAGTAAAGTTTGATTTTTAAAATCTTGGCGGGAATGCTTGTAGTTGCATATATAAGCAAGCTTATGCATTCATTTGTAAGCTAGAGATTTCAAGGAGATGATCATTGTGAACTTTAGGCATTCTCAAGGTGATTCAAGGCTTCTATTATGTTGCAAGAGTAGACTTGTGTGTTTTATGTGTTGATATTTACAGATTTGAGCATCAATCTCCTCGTGGCATGAAGTGCATCTTCCTCCGTGAGAGATTCACTACAAGGTGGACATAATATTATGTTTTCATCATTGATTTCTTTAGTTTTTGCCTCTGCCTCACAAGGGTACGCACTCTTTTATCTAACAACGGTGTTTAGAAACTTAAGTGTCCTCCGGGGCTTGACTGAGGCAAGCCTCTAAACACCACAAGCCCCAAACTAAGTCTTGTGATTGTAGGTTACAGGTGTCACATTTGGGAAAAGTGGAGTTGCAGGAAGGATTGGCAAGCATCAAGGATTCAGGATCTGAAGAAAAGTTAGACAAAGGAGCACTTCCAGGACTTGGGCACTCGCTCCAGTGTCCTCTGCAGATAGATCTCTAAAAATAGAAGTTACAAGGCTGATCAGTGTCTGAAGGAGGTTCAGATTCTGTGAAAAAGTAGGTACCTTGGACTTGGGTTCCCACAATAGTGTCCCCGACTATTCCATTTTGGAACCCTGAAAAAAGGTATTCTGTGATTTGATATTTTATTCCTGTCTGCAAGAGCTTTTTCTATCTTTCGTCAATTTGTTGACGTATTTGCATAATTAGGGTTTTAATGGTTAATTGGACATAAGAGAAGGAAAATTAATAATTAAATTCCCTAATCTAAGTTTCCCTACATCTTCAAGTGGCCTAGGGTATGATAGTGCTCGTCACTCGACCCTAGATCCTTGAATGTAAGGTGGAAAGGAGGATTTAAGCATCTAAACACTAGAACATTGACAAATCTAATTTTTCCCTAAATATTTTGGTGAACCCATGTTTTTGGACTTAAATTACAACTTTCTGAGTGTTTTTATTCAGATTTGGATTGATTTCATTCATTCATTTGGTCACTCATTTCATTACATTGAGAAAGATTCAAAAAAAATGAAAAATTTGAAAAATACAAAAAAATTGCATTGTTTGGCTTACTAAATTACATCAATTCTTCCTAAATTTTCCTAATTAATGATTTTTGCATTAGATCTGATATAAAATACAGAAAAATCCAAAAATTCAAAATTTTTCCTTGCATTTTCATCATTTAATTGCTAGGGTTTTGTGGAAATTTTGACAATTTTATATAACCTAGTAATTCCAAAATCTAGGGTTAGTAGGCAAAATCTTTTATCATATTTTTCTACTGATTTTAGAGGCTCATTAAAATTTTCATTTGTTTTTAGTCTTACATTTTAGTGTGAATTTGCATTTAGATTTAAAATAGTTGCATTTTTACATAGAAAATTTTAACAAAAAACTAGCAATTTTGATGCATTTTCATTAAATTTGCATGGGAATTTTGCTTGTTAAGGCTTGAAAATCATCTTTAGATATAAGAGTAAGTAAATTTCATAATAAATCAGACTTCAAAGCATTCACATAGAATTTTATCCCAAGATCTCAAACCTAGGGCTTCAAAAACAACAATTTTCACTAAATTTGGCCTTATCGACTCTATAAACTTGCACCATAGGCATGTTGTGAAGGATAATTTCACACTAATTTTCTGTTATTAGGGTAATAATTTTATTTTCCTCATAAAAATCTTCACAACACCCTTTTATCAGGCTCTTGTAGTGAAAATTTTGCAAAAACCTACACATTTTGGCTATTTTGGCCCTAGGGTTTGACCTAGTTTGCACTCCAAGCATGTTGTAATCAATTTTATGGATTGAGTTGACTGATATTATTGATACTATTTTCTTTACCTCCTAAAATTCCTTACAACACCCCCTTTGCTAGGTCTTGGAATTGAAAAATCGTGAAAAATAGCCTATTTTTGCTATATTTTCACTAGGGTTTTACCTTAAGTGGCACTAAAATCATGTTGTGTTGAGTATTTTGGAACCAGGTGGCTGTTATTACTGATATTATTTTCTTTCCATCATAATTTTCCTCACAACACCCTTTGTTATGGTCTTTTGCATTGAGTTTTGGTTAAAAAAGTGCCTATTTTGACATATTTTTACTATATTTCGACTTGGCATTAACTTAAAATCGCATCAAGATTGTGTTGAGAAGGATAATTTTGATGTTTTGGACTAATATAATACATATAACTTGCTTCCCTTTATCAAAATACTCACAACATCCTTTGTTTCATTCATTGGCATTGAAAACGTATCAAAAAATCAAGCATTTTAGGCTATTTTTGCATATAGTTTCGCACTTGTCTTCCGCACCAATTTTGAAAAGCTTTCAAAATCTGATTTTGTATCTCATTATGTCATCTTCATGTTATTAATATATTAAATCTTTGCATGAGTATATCCTAGATCTTGAAAATTTCTCTAATTTCACTAATGATAATCGTCATGTTCTAGAGCACATAGCTTCTGTAAGTGGTATTGATGCTTCTATATGTTCTACATATGAATTGCAATTACTTTGTTATCCACATGATTTTAGTAGCTTCTCTTTATTAATAGGAGAATATCCTTTGATCTTAGAAGATTTAACTAAATTCATCTCTAGGAACACTCATGAAAACGCTGATAATGATTCCATAGAGCATTCAAGAACCTCGGAGGAGAAGACTAGGGATAGTTTTAGTAATCCCATTGCTCTCCTTGGCCAAGATGAAGCATTAGTGAATGAAGAGCTCCTTTTAATAACAAAGAATATTTTGTGGGTAGAAAATGAGCATTAATTTAACAATAATCAAATTCCTACCTCTGTGGATCATCCCTCCAGCCTTCTTCCTTTAGTTGATTGTCCACATACCTTGGATTTCACTAATGAAGAGAAAACCTTTAATGTCCCTCCTTTGATTGAATATTCAAGTCATTTGGACATCACTAAGGATGTAGCACTAGTGGATGAGGAGAAGTCTCTCACATTGAATCCCTCAAGGATGGATGTTGAGATCACTCAAAATAATTTGCTTCTCCCATCACCTAAGAGGATAGAAAATATGTGTACTAATGAACTTCAACAAGAAAACATTCCACCTAACATTGAGTCAAACCAAGAAACATTTAAGAATGAACAAATGAATAATCACAAAGACTTGGCAATAGTACCTTATGTTTGCAAATGGAAAGAGAATGATTTAATTGTTGATGACTTCTAGCATGAAGACCCTGCAGGTAAGTATCTCTAACCCTTTATCTCTCTCGTGATGTGCTTCCCCCGTGATGTGTTATATGTTGTTTAGGCCTCCTAGAATGACCTTGGATCGTCCCGTAAGGTTCAGGATACCAGGATACTGCCTCTATTGTGACCTTCTATTTGTATCATCATTCTTCTAAAATTGCCTCTCTCTGATTTCATTGTTGTGTGTTGTGTCTTGCGAACATAGCATTGCGGTTGGTGACTTGGGGGCACCCTCCTACGTGACTGTCCCTAAGACACTTGTTTCTCCTCTCTTATTTATTGTCTCCCTTCCTCTAGTGTTTCCATCTAGCGGGTGGATGATGACAAACATTTATACTGATGCGGACCTAGTGTCCCTTTCGAGAGCAATCAAAAAAATGGACTTAGTTCCTATTATGACAATGGAGTTGTATATCTTATCTGACACTTGGCTATTGGAAGTACTTGTGCTTTCTGAGTAGTGAATTTCATGATGTTTCTATCGCATTTATAAACCTTAACAATAATGCTACTCCATGCGCCTTTTTCTGCCTTTGAATCTAGCCTTAGTGGTACTCGATTCAGAGAGCTTTGTGATATAGCCTCATGGTTATCCTCAAACTCTAAATTCATTGTATAACCTTGGCTCTTTGTGTGGTTAATCATATGCATTGATGTTGTTTTTTATCATGATGTTGTAGACACTAACATGTTTCTTGCAGGGATGTGTTTGTGGGAACATTTGGCAATCGTAAAGTACATGTCACCTCTGGGGGGCATGTGCTTTGCAAAAGTTGGTGTTCCCTTGTTTGTTTTCTTCCTACCTTAACATGCTTGATTTCGATAACTAATATCAACCACCTTAAGGTGGGGGCATATATAAGATAAGTTGTCTGTTATAGATGTTAGCAATGTGTTTTGACCTTAGATGTAGAGACTTGCACCCCAGAGTAGTGCATCGTGCATCCTGAGTTTGTTTGCAATCAATCAATCAATCATGTAAGCCCTCTGCAGAGGTGGGATATTGAGCATATCCTTTTCTTAAGCCATCTGTGGAGGTGGGGATGGTGTATTTCTTGGAGTAGATTGCATCATCCTGTCATTTTCAAAAGTCCTATGCAGAGGCAAGGAGCGGTTCTATGACTAACTCAACCCTTAAGCATGTTTTTGGTGATTGTTGTGGTGAAGCCCAATCATAGGTGTGTGCTTGTAATGTGCCTAAGATGGTGTTGGATCTAGAAATAGGTACACTCCATCACTTGTCTACCGTGTTTTCTCTGTGTCTTCAAGTGTGTGTGTTTTGGCGTGCTTGTTTTGTGTGGCGTGTTTGTTGCCCCATATGCAGAGACCAGCACCTTTAGGGTAGTGCTTCTTGCATTTTGGGAGGTTTTACATGTATTGTATGTGGGTTGCCCCATTTATACAGAGACCTGCGCCTTAAGGTAGTGCATCCTGTATTGTGGGAGGTTTGTTTACTTTCCAGTACTTGCATTTGCATTTCATATATATGAGAAAAAGAAAAGAAAAGATGTCATTTTTGTCTTCCATGCATTAATGTGTCTTCTATGCATGACTGTCTACTTCATGTTGTGCGTGACTATAATTGTCTTCTTTGTGTTTTGTGTGCCTGTTACTGCTTTATATGTGATTGGCGTGTCTTCTTTATGCTTGGTGTGTTTGTTGTGTTTGTGACCTTACTTTAATGCATGTATTGGCCTTGCGTTTATACATACATTAAAGTGGGGGCTAAATGTAACATTGAAAAATGTCCCCTTGGGGGATTTTCCCTCATAAGGTTTAGCTCCCGGGTCTTTTAGAGTGCATTTAGGACATTTTAGTTCATATTTTGGCATCCCGATGGAATGAGACCTAGGTTCCATGGCAAATTGGACCCAGGTGGACCCCTTGAGCTGTACCCTACCCAAAATAGGGGGGAGGACTTGGGCGCCCGCGCCCTAGTCCTACCCTATTTTGGGGCAGCCCTAATTTTTGGGTGTCGGTTTATGACCGTTATTTGGTTATTTTGCCGACACGATAAAGTTTGATTTTTAAAATCTTGGCGGGAATGCTTGTAGTTGCATATATAAGCAAGATTATGATTCATTTGTAAGCTATAGATTTCAAGTAGATTATCATTATGAACCTTAGGTATTCTCAAGGTGATTCAAGGCTTCTATTGTGTTGCAAGAGCAGACTTGTGTGTTTTGTGTGTTGATATTTGCAAATTTGAGCATCAATCTCCTCATGGCATGAAGTGCATCTTCCTCCATGAGAGCTTCACTACAAGGTGACATAATATTGTGTTTTCATCATTGATTCCTTTGTTTTTTTCCTCTGCCTCACAAGGGCACACACTCTTTTATCTAACAACGGTGTTTGGAGACTTAAGTGTCCTCCGAGGCTTGATTGAGGCAAGCCTCTAAACACCACAACCCCCAAACCAAGTCTTGTGATTACAGGTTATAAGTGTCGCATTTGGGAAAAGTGGAGTTGTAGGAAGGATTGATAGGCATCAAGGATTCAAGATCTAAAGAAAAGTCAGACAAAGGAGTAGTTCTAGGACTTGGGTGCTCGCTCCAGTGTCCTCCATAGATAGATCTCTGAAAATAGAAGTTACAGGGTTGATCAGTGTCGGAAGGAGGTTTAGATTCTGCGATAAAGTAGGTACCTTGGACTTGGGCACCCACTCCAGTATCCCCAATTGTTCCACTTCAGAACCCTGAAAAAAGGTATTCTGTGATTTGATATTTTATTCCTATCTGAAAGAGCTTTTTCTGTCTTTTGTCAATTTGTTTCTATATTTGCATAATTAGGGTTTTAATGGTTAATTGGACATAAGAGAAGGAAAATTAATAATTAAATTCCCTAATCCAAGTTTCCCTACATTTGCAAGTGGCCTATGGTATTATAGTGCTCGTCACTTGACCCTAGATCCTTGAATGTAAGGTGGAAAGGAGGATTTAAGCATCTAAACACTAGAACATCGACAAATCCAATTTTGCCCTAAATAGTAATGATAGGGAAATTTGGAATTGATTGATTAATGAGTTAATTTTAGTCTAATTTAGATTAAAACCCTAATTATGCAAAATCGTAAACAAATAGATGAAACCTGATAAATGCTCACATAGAGATAGACTAAATATGGATCAAATATATACCAGATTTCAAGTTCCAGAATATGGAAAAGTTGGGGGCTAAAGAGCGGGCACCCAAGCCCAAGGTACTACTTTTTCTAAGGGTTTCGGGATCTTTTTCAACACTAACTGCACCACTCCAGAGATTCTTCTGTGACATGAAACTGGGGGCAAAAGAGCAGGCACCCAAGCCCTTCCTAAGCTATTTCCTACCTTTTTCTTCAGATCCTAATTGCTTATGCTCTGTCATAGTCCTCTGTGACTCCACTCTTCGAGATCTGTCACTTGTCACTTGTAATCACAAGGAAACGGGTTGGGGGTTGTGGTGTTTAGGAGCTTGCCTTAGTCAAGCCTCAGAATGGAATTCAAGCCTTCCAACATTGTTGTTAGATAGAGAGTGCATATCCTTGTAGGACAGAGGAAAAAATAAATTGATAAACAATTGATTAAAGCACAAATAGATATCACCTCAGAGGTGTAGCTCTCAAATAGAATAAGATCCTTCACAACATGAGAAGATGAAGCCAAATCTGCAATAACAAACACAATAACAACACAAGTCTGCTCTACAACACAATGAATGCCTTGAATGCTCTAAAATTATAAGTTCGCCAAAATATTATAATCATCTTCTAGTTTACAAATGAATCCCTAAACATGCTTATATATGCATTCCCGCTTTAATTTCGTAATTCAAACTTAAGATGTCGGCAAGGAACACCTTTAATGGTAACTTTACTGACATTGAAATTTGGGACCTCGCTAAAATAGGGTAGGGCAAGGGCGTGGGTGCTCTTGTCTTGGGACCAATTTTAAGATAGGGTTAAGCTCTACAATGTCCCCTAAGTCCATTTTGACATGGGTTTCAAGGTATTTTGTCTTGGGATTCAATTCTAACATGCATGATAAAAAACAAGGGATCCGGGAGCTAAACTTAGGAGGTAAAAGTCCTAGGGGGCATTTTATGACATAAAAATTGCATATCAATATCTTTTGCATTATAGTTTAACCAATCATTTTTTCATGGTCACTCAGCTCAAGAATAGGTCCATGGAAATAGGGTAATACTCAAGGTAGTGATTCTTTATCCCTTATTTATAGGATGGATAGTTTCCCAAATTTAGCATAACAATAGAATAGTGGAATGTAATACCAACAAACATGTTTTCAACTCCCTAGAATGGAAATTTTACTTAGTTCATGTGTGATTTCACTTTATAAATTGAGTGTGTTTACATTGACAACCCCCAAAATTGTTCTCCATATGTGTTGTCATTGATGTCAACATAGCACCATACACTAATGTCAACACTATCATAAGAGTAAGAGATTGGTCATGGTTGGATTTCATGCTCCTAAGAAAGAGAAAACTTATTGAAGGCCTAATTATAGCTATATATGGTGATGCAAAGAAGACTTGGCCTCTGAAATCAGGTTGAAGACAGTGTGGGTTATGTGAAGATGTTTTTAGAATGACAATGGAATGCTCTGCATTCTTCTAATCTTAAAGCTATGGTCTTTGCAGTTCAAGAGTCAAGTTGAGATTGATGTAAATATGCTAAATCCTAAGTTCCATAGTGTTTTCTCTTCCGCAATAAAAGATATAAGTGACTGAGTTCTGGTTCAGGCTCTGATAGTGTAATGTGATGTTGAAAGGTGAATGGAATGCTCCGCATTTCTCCGCATTTGTAGATATGGCTATGCAGTTCTAGATATGTGTTCAAAAGGTGGTAAATGTATTGTTTCGAAAGTTCTAGACCATTATTCCCTCCACAGTGAAAGTTATGATTGATAATGTATCAAAATGTGCTCTGGTAGAATGGAGTAGCATTGAAGACTCACTGGAATGCTCTGTATTCCTCCAGAAGCAAATGATTGATCTTGTAGTTTTGATAATGTGTTCTTGAATGTGCCTACATATAGCTGTTTATGGTGATGCAAAGAAGATTTGGCCTCTGGAAGAAGGTTGAAGACAGTGTGGTTTCTGTGAAGATGTTTCTAGCATGACAATGGAATGCTCGACATTCCTCTAATCTTGAAGCTATGGTCTTGCAGTTCAAGAGTCAAGTTGAGATTGATGTCAATATGCTAAATCCTAAGTTCCAGAGTGTTTTCTCTTCTGTAGTAAAAGAGTCAAGTTGAGCTTGATGTACTTGTAGCATTTCATTTGCCAACACTACCACACCCTCTAAAGGACATTCACACATAGTTGCTACTATACACAACCTTCCTATTTAGTTGTATACTCATTCTTTCCATCCCTATGACACTCTTTCTTGTCATTTTCCATGATTAATAGATCTCCAGGTCATCTAAGTACATAAATTGTATTTTCTTCTCTCTCATTGTTGCCTCATCTTTAATAATCCACCCTTCTTGATTCCCCATTAACTTGCCAACTTTTGGTGCACATACTTGAACCTTAATGTCTTCCACAAGACATATTATACGTGTGGCCTCCTACTCTTACATGGGGACTTCTTCTCTCATGTTGCTCTCCTCTTGATCTAAAAACACACAAATGTTAGAGAAAACAAGGGCTTCAACTTTACCCCCTTTACTTGTCTCCTCCATGGATATCACATTAGCCTCTTACAACTCTTGGGATGTATTCTCCTCTTTGTCCTCTTCCTCTTCCATGAGGACTATCTCTTCTTCCACAATTATGAGGATCCTCTCCTCCTCTACCTTATTTTCCACAAGGTCTTTAATAAGCTACACATGACCTATTTTTCTATTCATAAGATTCTCACACACCACCTCCACCCAATCATTGCCTCTCAAAATAATCTTCTCCTTTCTTTTCTTGAGCCTAAAATCTTGAATATCTCTCCACCATTGTGAATAATCTCTTGGATGTACCATCTCCTTTGCCAACTTGGTAACCATGTAATCCTACATTCATAGCTTCTCCTTACCATTCTTCAATCTACTCTTCCATCTCTTTGTTGCTTGGTGTCTTTAATCTTCTCTTCCTTAAAGTGGTGCTCCATCTCCACTATCTATTACATCAAGTCTTCTAGTTCTTCTCCTCCCAAAAGTATTGTGGTGTTTCTCAATAATGTTTCTTTCTCACACTCTCTTGTCTCCTTCACTAAGATAACTTGTGAATGTGTACAACCTTCTCTTTGATCTCCCTCTGTGGCATCTAATCATGCATTCAACTCAATCAAAACTTCATTAGACCCCAATGTCTACTACTAACCTATCTATACTTCTCCTCAAAGGGATCTCACTAGATCCTAGTACACTTTCCCTACTATTGCAACTTCCTTGGTCACACTCCTTTGCAAGGATACACCTTGATTCTCCTCTCCAATCACTATAGATCCACACAAAAATTTCATTGGACTCTAGCTAACTCTACAACAAGGATAATCCACTCCTACCCTAAGTCATAACTTTCTCTTATACCAAGTCAATTGTGCATGGAAGGTGGGAGAATGGAAAGAACAATAATATCCCCAAAGTAACTAGTGCAATCATGGTTAGAAGGGTCCATAAGGTGAACAATCCAGACCATGCAACAAGAGTAAACACAACAGAAGCACCTCGATTGTAGAATGCAAATGTAGATTCAGTCATTCAGTATATCATAGATTCAAAATACAAACATGCCGACAACTTGCGGGCTTATAGATTAGGGCTCACAGGCTTGATTCTTTAGATACAACACATGCGCAAGATATAGCTTTGAAGTGCCTTACAGAGAAAATCTAACTTATCCACTATCTATCACTTATTAAATATATGCTTCACTACTTTCCTATGCATCTATTACATGTATATATATCATCTCCAGACCACAAGAATCCTCCATGTTGGCCAAATAGATTACAAACTCCAATGAAAGAGATGTAACGTGTGTACACGGATAGTTCAGCTCAAAACATATGTAAATCCTCTACAAGTGAATGAAAGAATGTGCAGATCTTAGGTGAGGTTGGCCACATCCCAAAGTACCTTGAATGATGTGTCATTTAGCTCTGCAAGTCTTCTCCCTTAGTTGATTGTCTGAGACTATTTGAATGCTTTGCTCTGAGAAAACAGTCGATCTTTTGACAGCGATATCTTTCCGAAAACTGATCCAAATGATCTGAATTTGGATATGCTATGCATGATGATGTCTAGATGCTAAGTCCAGCTTTGCAAGGTCTAAAATGAATCTACAGTAGAATGCAGACCAAAATACAGAAACTACTACTAACTGAACTGACTATACTGAACTGGGAAAATGAAAGAAATAAAATGAAATGCAAATATTTTTGGTTGATGCAAGATTGTTCTTGAAACAAGGATGCTCCTGCATCAGTAACCCAACTTAGAGCACACATAACATAACACTTTTAGCTAAATGGAAGTATAGAAACAAATTTTCTATAATACATAATGTTGACACCTAATCTTCCATGCCCCAAATGCTACCTTTTGTGCTTGCAATATTTCCTTGAGTACTTGTTTTCTCCATCATTGATAACCAATCTAATATTTTTTCCTTCACTAGGCCCCTTGGTCAATTTGTGCTTTGTATCATTTTTTTATAGCCCTCTTAGTATTTATCATGTGTTGAGTGTAGAAATTTTCAAGTTTGAGGCTTAAGGGGTCATTTTATAGTTCTAGGTAGAGTTGTGGAAATTTCATGCAATTGAACAGTTCTACATATTTCTCATGAACCTCTCATTTCCACTTCCTTTATATTTTAGTGGATATTCTTTACCCTATGTGTAGCAATGCATTTTTTGTAAATTGTAATCAAACATCTACCCCCTACACTTCACTATTACCATTAGACCTTGGAACTCTATGTAAACTTCATAATTTTTTCTCACTTGCATTGGACCTTTTCCATCTTGCCATGCTTTTCTTTAAAGAATTTTTCACCTCCCACACAATCCTTGCAATTTGTAAACTAGTCTTCAACTTTTTCTACCCACTTACATTGCAGAACTTTGGACCCCCTATGTGGTTACAAATTGCTTTTCAACTTTTGGACAATCTCCACCTCTATTACACTGTGGGGTTTCTGAGTCTATGCAATCATGGATTATATATCAAAATTCAATCCCTAGCCACTTCATTCTCTATGGATTTTCCATGTCTCCTTGTAACTATGAATTAAACATAAACCTCCAATTTCCACCAACCTCCTATTTGGCAGACTTCTTGCCCCTCCTTGAAAACTTCTCTTTTGATCCAAATCTGCACCATTCTATTGGTTTACATTACATACCTTTTAACTCTTTATGTATCTTGCAAGGGACATTTGCATCATAGCCTTAGATTTGTGTTGTTCAAATGGGAGATGCCACCTACTCCCCTACATACCCAAAAAGCATTTAATGGTCTCAAATAGATCCAATTTTCCTTGCAAACATCTAAATTACACCTAAACACTAGTGGACCCCTTAAGGACATGGATTCAGGTGCAAGGCCATGTGTTGTTGATGACATGGGCATGGGTGACTTCAATGTGATTGTATGGTGTGCCCTACTTTTGAGCCTATAAATTAGTACTTGGCGACTTTTTAAGCATGGGGAAGATGTTTCTTCTACCCTAGGGTACCTATCTTTAGATAAATGGAGATTTATTGTGTAGATGGTTGTATTGATGAATGGCATGTGTTGATTACATGTGATCCATATAACTCCACCCAAGGTGATTGACATAATTTAAATATAATGCTATATATACATGAATGTAATTTGTAATAGGTGTTGGTCATTGAACCAATTTATTGACTATAAGTGTCTTAGGTCACTCTAGGATGTCAAACATTAAATTCCAAGCTATAAGGAGCTAAAAGCATACATTATAAATTAGAGGAAGGTAATTCAAAGCAAAGGTTTGGTCTACAAGTGAATGTCTCCATGGAAGGATATGATGTTTTAGGGGAATCTTTGGACCTAGTTTCTAGTTTCCACTTGCCATGTTTAGTCACATGATTGCAATTAGATGTAGATTGATGTTTGACAACATCTTGATTTAGTAAAAACTATTTTTTGGTGGCCTCTTTCTCTTGCATGTGGAATGTTGTTTATTTGAGATGGACCAATAAATATGCTCACTTTCAAGTCTCTTTATTCTTTAGGTTTGTGTATCCATGCAATACCGATCCATTGTTGATTTACAAGCATATTCTCATCCTCCTTGTAATCTATGACCCAATTTCCTAATGGAGTAGGCACTAGTTTAATTGGTGAGAGGTGAACACATTTTAATGTTATCTTCTCCTATTCCTAGTAGTTTAGGAGTAGTGTTAGTCTCCTCCATGATTATCTAATCCATTAATGCAACCTATGGCATATCCTTTGTTTTCCTAAACTAATAAACCTCTAGAGGATCATATGTGTGTGTTTCCATCATGTATGTGTTTATGCTCAATGAAGTTGATTCACTTGTAGGGGTATAACAAGGTTATTATATTTTGTTGCATGGGCATGGATGTTCCTATCTCCTTATAGGAGGTATTTTAGGTCTATATGTAGCTAATGCCAACTTTAATTTAGTGCCAAATTTTAGGATTTATATCATCTTGGGTATGGTTGCTTAAGGTTCATGTGCCCAATATTTCATTTATCTTTAATTGTCTTATCTTTAAAACCTTAGGGAACACCCCCCTTAGCTTAGAAGATGGCTAAAGATTAAGGTGAGTGAACATGCTCACAAGAATTGGTCTATTTATGAAACTATCTGACCATAAGTCTAACCCATTACCCCTTATTAACATCCCCCACCTTAGCTTTAGCATTAGTTTTTAGTATTTGTGTTCAAAGATACATGTTTGAGAGCCAACAAGTGTTGTTGTTTCCAAGGATGTGTTAATCAAGAAGTTTCATTGAAGAACCCTACAACTCAATCAAGATGTTTCTGCAAGTAGGGTCATTTACTTTGTGTGTAGTGTTGGCCTCCTATCAAATTGCACCAATAAATGAAACCATTGCTAGGGACAGTTCATAGGTTTTAAGGTGAAAAGAAAAATGTAGTGTTGGAATGAGCCCAAAAGCATATTTCCTACCCTTGGAGGTCAAATTCACTTTATGTTTTCTTCTTTGACAAGGTGGCAACTTTTCTATACAAGATCAAATGTTTAATACACTATTGCAAGTAGTGAGTTGTTATATTTTGTCCATTTCCCATGTGATTAGTAGTATAAATTAAGGTGCAATCATTTCTTCTTTCTTCTCTTTCCTTTGGTGGCCTTCCCTTTTTGCAAGATTACAATGTTTAAAGTAAGGCAGAGCAAAGGCATGTTGTGACCATTTGTAAAAGTTATGGACTCTTAGAATTAAGACTTTCATAGGCTTTATCCCTCCTATTCTTCATATCATTCTTCTAGCCCAAGCTATTATAATGAGTATGATCTTTAAGACTATTATAGAAATGCCTCATCTAGTTATGCTAGTAGCCACATATCATCCTCCTGTCCTTTTCTAAGTCTTAATGTATCTATGTAAGAGTATATTGACCTCAAGAGATAGAAAAAAGGACTAGAAAACTAAATAAGGGGGCTAGAGCTAGAGTTGTAATCCAATGCACAAACTGCTAGCCCCAAAACCTAAAAAAGTATGCTAGCTATTTCCACTCAAGAAGTTTATGATACAAATTAGTTTATTGGATTATGGTCTTCATTAGTCCAAGGTCTAGTTGGCTATCCCTCTTATTAAAATTAGTGAGCCTCCTAGGCTACCCCTTTCCATAAATAAATACAAGCAACTTGATTTGTCTTGGGTGCCTAGTGATTGAAAGTCATTACCAAGAGAGGATTACATTAAACTACCCAAGTTTAATGGGATCGATGTTAAATAAGGAGATTCCCATGTTCAACTATTTTTAGATTTGTAGAAGGCTTTGAGATTGAGCACGAAGATATGTGGATGAGGCTCTT
Source organism: Cunninghamia lanceolata (assembly GCA_027924645.1). NCBI lineage: Eukaryota > Viridiplantae > Streptophyta > Pinopsida > Cupressales > Cupressaceae > Cunninghamia > Cunninghamia lanceolata. The sequence continues at coordinate 447,813 of BSBN01001378.1, forward strand.
TGTGAGATCCTTGTGTGGGCTTGCAACTAGGTGGTTGGATGATTTTCTAAACCATATTTCTCTTCATGGGTTGACCTTTGTGGTGCCTTTAATGAATAGTTGTCTTGTAGCCTATACTCCTTTGTTTAACTAGCATGAGAATGAAAGAGGGGGAGTTAATCTTAGTTTTTTATCAGAGGTTCATGGCTACATTCTCTTGCATACTTGAGGAGATCAAGTCTAATGTAAATGAGTACATTGACATGTTTTGTGATGCCTTCATCATAGGGGAAGCCTCATACCACCCAAGTTTAAGCCCAAGAGTCGGGACCATTTCCTTGAGTAGGCAAATGATGTTGAGGCTTCATATGAAACAAATATAACATCCCTAAATGCTACTAGTGGTGGGATTGTAGTCTTGAGTAACTAGCTTGAGGAGATGTAAATTATTAAAGTGAGGAAGCTATAAGTTTGATAATCAAGATACTAGCTTTGATAAAGGGGCTAAGGAAGATGGTGTTATTTCATGTAGTAGCTATGTAGGCATTAGGGGAAATTTATATATAAAATAGGCCTCCTAAGGATGACATCATAACAATAATGAATTAACAAAAATCAATTAAAAGATGACATTATTCGTTATGCGACATCATCCAAAATAAAAATATAATCATTTATTTATTATATTAAACTTTCTAGAATCATATGAATTAACTTACTAAGGTTAATTTTGTTAGCATAATGACTCATAACTAAATCACAGTGATGTGTCCAGTGAGTCACTAGCTCTTGTAGAGGTGTTGTTGAAGTCTCCAGTTCATTGTCAAGTTGGATAGAAGATTTATATGAAGTTGTTTAGTTTGTTTACTATTTTAAATTGTAATCTCTTGTTTGCTAATTAATATAGAAACAGTTCTGAGTTTCTTTTTTTGTGCTATCTACTGCTATCTTCTTTATTCTCAGTTTTCTATTATGGTATTAGAGCCAAATTGGGTGTGACTCCATCATGGGAGTGCCCAAGAAGATGAAAGCATCTTATAATAAGTTTGATGTAGAGAGTGGTGTGCAGTACTTTTCTTTTTCTATGTTGTGAAGGTTACAAAGAGGCGTCCATTCTATGCAGTAGTTAATATTTTTTGAATTTAAAAATATAGTTTGCAAAAGGGTGAATATTGTTTCTTGTGGAGACAATCAATATATTTTCCACAGTGCGTAGTTTGTTTGCTTGATCTGAAGGAGATCTGGAGCTGTTTGAATAATGTGATTGATCAAAAGCATCCTCTCTTCCTGTTGTCTTGTGATCAGACCTGTTGCTACTGATTGGTGGTGACTTGTGGTGGTTTTCTTGGTGATCAAGCTGTTGAGAATAACCTACTACAATGGAGGATTGGGTCTGAGGAGAATTGGAAGTACTTGTTCAAATAATTTTCTGTTTATTCTGTGTGAGATTGATATGATATGCAGCTGATGTTATTCTTTAGATAGGTGCTCAATAGTTTGAGGTGCTTGTAGATTAGAGAAACTATACCTCATTGGGGTTATGAGACATGCATGTGAGGATTGATGTCCAATAGTTCAGGGGAGATCCAAAATTTGGAAGTTCTACATCATACCTTTAAGAGGGTGATGAGACACTTCATGTGCAAATAGTGTCCAATGATGTTGGGAACTTGGATTATAGCTGGGAGACTATACCTAGGAGCAACTTGAAGAAGTGTTACTGGTGGGAAGAACTGTTTTTTAAAGAACAACTTCTGAAAAATGTAACTTCTTTTTGTTGTTTTTATGTTGTTAGTTAGTTTAGTGGTGTAGGGGTGTTGGAATATATTCTCCAACATAAATAAATGTAACAGCTCAATTCTGTTGTAGTCAGCTCACAGGTATGTTAAGAGTTCATGAAAATTCAGTTATTCATTAAGCGGGAGTGTTAGTGTAATAACTCATAACTAAATTACAGTGATGTGTCCAATGAGTCATTAGCTCTTGTAGAGGTGTTGTTGAAGTCTCCAGTTCGTCGTCAAGTTGGATAGCAGATTTATAGGAAGTTGTTTAGTTTGTTTACTATTTTAAATTGTAATCTCTTGTTTGCTAATTAATGTAGAAACAGTTCTGAGTTTCTTTTTTTGTGCTATCTGTTACTATCTTCTTTATTCTCAGTTTTCTATTAAATTTGACTCTACATTTCTCACTCCATCTCAATCACCTTTCTAATTTTTTTTTTTCTTTTTAGATTTATCTATTATAGAAACTATTGTGGTTTAAAAAAATATTTTTTCACTCTTGTGAAAAAAAGGCAAAGATTTTGAAGTTTGAGTTTTATTCAGCTATTCTATTTCCTCTAGGTTCGGCCTGCAGCACTTGAATGGGAGGTAGACTTGTCAAGTTCACAAAACTCAAAAGATGGAATCGCCGTTGTTGGAAAAGTCTGCGAGATGGTTATTCAACAAGTCACTAATCAGATATCTCTATAGTGATGAACTTGAGAGAAGACTTTGAAGGGTTGAATAATAGAATCGTGCAAATCTAATCTCCTGCCCAGAGATTTACATTCATTGGGGATACATTCCAAGGTTGAACACATGGTCAAGTTCAAGCTATAGCCATCGTTGGTATGGGCGTCTCGAGGAAGACAAAGCAGAAGAAGAAGACAGTTTCGATTCTGCCACCGTGCTGACTATTCCTTGCAATCAATTCCACTTCTTAAATCCTTTGAGAGTGGTCAGAAACAAGAAGGCATATCGCAAACATTCAACTTAAAGCATTTGTAATGTTTGACTATAAATATGTCTGATATTTAAGCTAAGTGTTGACAATAAACTAGCCGCAAACCTACAATTTCAGGCCTCTCTTGCAGTCTATCATTTTCTTGAGAGCTGAACAAAGAGAATCATTAGCTGAATAGGGCATACAATTAATACTTTGGCATCACGTTTAGTTAAACAAAGTTGTATCGAGGCTTTTAAGTCACGCAGTTTATTTATTTAGGAACCCAAAAAATTATTGTTTATTGACTTCAAAAGAATCACTGGACATGAAATCAGTTAGGGGAAAAGGAGAATCTTCCGTTGATCCCTTCCTAGATTATGAGACTAGACTTCCTATGTTTTAGGAATTTATTTCATTGGATCTACTTACACCAATACTAAGTTCTGTTCGAAATTGCAGATTCAAGGGGTTGTCTAAAATGTATTATGTAAGGTAGTTTTAAATTAAGTATAGTCAAGAGCAAATGTTATCTAGTAGTCTATAGTAAAATATTTATCTAAAAATGTGCTTTGATGTTTGTTCTACCATTTAGCAGTAAATTGTTATCAATTTCAAACAAAGAGAATAATTAGTTTGATCTTATATAGTTTATTATCTTTTTCGAGTCAACATTATCATCAGTCAAGTACTTGGGAGCATGTTTTGATTCGTAAATATTACCCTAACAAATGCATAAAGGACAAGAGGATAATTCTCAATAACTAGCTTTCATGTTGTTGCTCAATTTTCACGAGTTATAAGTTGCAGCAAAAATCAAATAATAAATATTTTAGAATAAAATATTCATACTCCATGTATATATAAATAATATATAGCCAAAATTTGATATTGTCTTTTTTTTTATAGATTTATAAATATATTATAATTTATATCAATTGTATTATATAGTTAAAGAAAAAGTGTAAATATGAGATGGCCATCAAATTTGGCAGTAAAGTATAATTGGGGATGCTTTGTTCTAGGTATATCTTAGACAATGTATAATAGTAATATATTTGTGTTGAATGAATAAACTATTTGTCACTTTGTATATATCTAAGCATATTTAATGGGCATTGTTGCTAGTGACAAAAAAATGGTTAGGTAAGTAAATAGGAATCCATTAAGGATCCAACTCTAGAGGAAATACCACTATTAACTATATAGCTAATATTGTGGGTGATCTAGTCTAATATTTAACTATGGGTAGAGTTTTGTATTGTTTGTGTTGCTAGCTTATGTAGACTTTTGTTCCAAAAGAAACTATTGTTGCATGTGTCTCAAACCTCCAATCAAAATAGACGACAATATATAGATCACAAATATGCCAATCAAAGGTCATGTGTTCTATTAAATTTGTAGACACCTAAATTTAACCATGTCCTAACATCACTCGATTCATCACAAACATCCCCTCTTCCAACATTAATTAAATAAAGCTACTTATTTAATTAACCAATCCAATTATCTTCATAGCATTAATAAAATATTCCAATCATTTATTAATCACATTCAACCCTTTTCTAATGTTCCAACCCTTAATTAAATAAAATCAACAATTATTCAATTAAATCAACCACCCCTTCATCATTCCCATACCAACTAAATAAACACCCAGCATTTATTTAATTTATCCCATTTTATCCTCTCAAATCATTAGTTGATTTAATAAAACTAATTAAACACTTGCACAATCTAAATCATGATTATCCAAGTCAACCTTGCATATGGCTCTAAAAATGAGATTATAAAAAGTTTTGGATCTCCACCCTCCATCTTTTCCTACAAAATCCTAGCCCTCCAAATCCCTTAGATCACGAGCCTCATCATGGGCACCTATCACAAGGTGATACTTAGTGGCCTCTCATGTATGATCCTTGTCTATCAACCAACCTTAGCCATTGATCTCAAGAATCAATCTCATCCATTGATCCTCTATCCTCCAATTCTACAAATAGCTCTTCATGTGAGATATTTTCGTCAACTACTTGAATGCATTGTTATACTGCTGCTTTGAGCAACACACATCCTCTCAACAACATAAAAAAATACTTTGAGCACATCCACTTAGATGCAACAAGGACTTGTGTTGGTGCGAACTCTCTAGTTTTTATTAATGTTTAGATGTCCTTAGCTTAATCTTGAGGTTATGGTTGGTGTAGGTTAGATAGATTACTATTTGAATGCTTTCTATTTGTTTATGGTTTACATTTTCCTATATTCATTCTAGCACACCCGGTGGGAACCACATCATAATTTTTTTGTGAGACTTTTTTGCTGCAAATTTGTACTTCAAGGCATGCACTCTACTTTTAGCGCATCCAATCACATTTCGATACCTCTGCTTCATCATTTGGTGTGTCCACTTGACCTCTATGTAGTAGTCTAATTTACAGCCCTAACATTCTTTTTGTGTGTTCCTATCTTTTTGTGAGTTCATTAGCTTGCTAACAATTTATAAGTCTCTTTTGGTTGTTTGGGTGTAGTTTTGATCTCCCTTGTTGCATGTTTGTTTAGATTTTTTAGCCTCCAACATGCTCTAACACACCCACTCTCAGTTTGGTGCCTAGGTAATCCTAGGGTGTTTGCACTCAAGGATTGGTGCCTATGTCCCCTGGCCCTAACTTTTCTTATTTTCTATTTTATGATGCAGATCAAGGCCTAGGAGCTTTGACAATCTACTGAAGCAAGAAGAAAAATGAACAACACATAACAATGAAATAACAAACTCGTTATTCATATGCAATAGACAACAGAGTATAATGGTCTTCATACATGCCTTGGCCTAAGCCTTACAATCATTCCAATGGTTAGATTAGACTATCCTAGCCTTCCTATGAAAACCTAAAACAATTTGCTTTCTAATCTAAAATTTGCAGAAGAAGCTACAGTAGAAGCCAAAAACTCACTATAGAGAAGTCAACCTCTTTCAGTGTGAAAATCCTCTATTTATAGGCATTTGAGGTGGCCACAACACTCATCACATGAATGGGACACATTTCAGTCATCAATTGGCTCTTGGATCAACCTTTACAAGCGATCAAAAACTATTTTTGTCATTTCTTGGCACTTTCAAGCAGTGCATCAGAAAAAAATGACCCAATGGGATATTGCAGAAGAAACTGGGTCATCTTCATATTGCAAGAAAAACTGGTTCATTTGCATATTGTGGGAAAAACTGGTTCAGCTACATATTATGGGAAAAACTAGGTCATCTGCATATTGTGGGAAAAACTAGTTCCATTGCATATTGCAAGAAATTTTGGGTCATCTGCATATTATGGGAAAGACTAGGTCATCTGCATATTGTGGGAAAAACTGGGTCATCTGCTTATTGCAGGATTTTGGGGGTCTACTACATATTGTGGGATTTTGGGGGTCTACTACATATTGTGGGATTTTGGGGGTCTACTGGGTAAGTGCAAAAAGATGGGGGGCCAAAAAGTGGCCAAATAGTTTTAAAAAAAAATAATACATAACGCAAGCGTGTTGTAACGCGCTCGTGTTATAACGTGAGCGCGTTATGAACCACTATAAATAAAAAAAGGCTTGTCATTTCATTTCATTTCTATTTTTCTCCTCTATCCCCGTGGCTTGCAAACCCTATGAAGTGCACTCACATTTTGGAAAAGCTAATTCAACACCAAAATCTTCCTGATTCGTCTCCAAAATGCTGCCACGACATCGAGCACGCCAAAGGAGTGAGTTTTATTTTTTTTTGTTTGAATTTGCTTCTAAATAGGTAGGTTTGAGTTGTTTTTTCATGTATAATTCATTAATTGTCAGGAAATGTTAATACACCACCTCCTCCTCCTCCTCAAAATCTATAAAATCCTACAGAACAACAACCTCCTCCATCCATTCCTCAACATGACCTTGAAACACAAGAAAATATAATAGGGCAAATTAAAAACAATAAAAAAGAAATTGAAGATATAATTGCAAGGTTGAAAGATCCTTCCACTTCAACCTTACATAGGTCCATGCTTGCCTAATCTCTTGAATCTATGTTATCAAATGTAGATTCAATTAGCAAGCAAATAACTAGTTGGATGGCTAAGAGGAGAGAATTTAGAGATTATTATGCAGACAAGCTGTCATACCAAGATGTGAAAAAATTACAAATCACAAAATTAGACTTGTGTTTGATTTTCCCATTACATGCAAGAGGCGCCCTATCCATTGGTGCAACAACCAAGCGATAAGGGACAATTTTGGGCAGAGGTGGTGGATGGTTTTTGACCATCCTCCATGCAATAATAATGAGGAAACTCTACAGCGAGTTTGTCCTTAATAAAGTGCCAAACTATTTTGATATGTAGGACTTCCAGGGTAGAGGTGGGGGGTCAGCACAAGATAGACCAGGGGCACATCTTGACCCACAGCGAGTAGTGAGATGAGTAATCAGCAGACCAGCCCACGAGCATGTTTCTATCCCTTCCATTATGAAGGAGAGTGTTGAGGTTGATACACTTCAGTCCATTAGTGCCTTGACCTAGAGCATCATAGAGCATGCCAGTCCTGCAGTACAGAGTGGGTTGGGAGATAGTACGAGGAGTAGGGTCCCACCCCATGCTTGTCAGGCTTGCAGGTCAGCCTGTGGTTATGACCCCATGGATAGTCAAGACGCAGGTGCACAGGCTATATCTACAGCTAAGTAGATGGTGATGACAGATACCCTCATGAGTGAGACTTTCGGCCTTGATACTCAGGTAAATATTAGCAAGTTTATTGAATTTAATTTATTAAATTTCATTTTTGAAATGCAAGATTAACTAATTTAAATTGATGATTTTAATGAAATTTCAGGGTCATAGCGTCGATGCAGTTTTCAGTGGTTCGCCACCTGCATTTTACACTAGATCATCCACTGTCGGGGTATGTAACTAGTAAACAATTATAAATATTACATGTGAATAGCATCATTATATGAATGGTATTCTAATATCTAATTTTGGATGTTGAATAGGTTAATATTGTAGATTTCATGGCAACACCTGCCAACGGCGGTGGACTTCAAAACTTTATGGAGGTAATAAAATAAATAGTTTAATGAATGAATTATACTTACTAGATTTTTGTATGTGACTTGTGTGCTTTATTGTGTGTACTTCCATGTTTAGATGAACGTGTGTGTATGTTAGGAGCCATGATTTGCATCACTATTATAGTTTTCGTAATTGAATAATGTTTTTTTATTTTCAGATGATGCAGGCTGCGGAGACACCTCCCCATGTTTAGAGGGCAATGGAGCATGGTGTGGCCTCTGCGATTCATAGCTCCATGGCATTGACAGGGGTATGAGGCAAATTTGTAAATTTCAATTTACATTCATTGTTATTGTTGTCTATTTTTGAAAAAATCAAAAGATTATTGATTTGAAGTTTAATTTCTATCTAGATGGTTTCTATAGGACATGACATCACCAAGGCCTATTCCTGCTACTGAGGAAAGTGAGGAGACAGATTATATGTTAGCGGTAAGTGATTATTTTGTTAAATGTTTCATTTTTTATAACATGTAATTTCTATATATTAATGTCTATACTTTTTATTGTAATAGCTAAAGATGCAGGAAGAACTAAATAGGAGGAGTAGCCCTTAGGTTCGTAGTAGACCACCCACATGCGTGTCTCCATCCCCTAGAAGATCAAAGCCTACTCGTGATCTATTCTCTTCACCAGCTAGAGGGGAATGACTTTTTATTGTGTTCCTTTGTTGTATGCCTATATGGCATTTGTGGACATATATTTTGTATTGTATATAGTTGACATTGTATGCCTATATGGCATTCTTGTAAGCCTATATGGCTATTTTGTATATATGTTATACTTATATCGACAGATATTGATGTATGCCTATATGGATATTTGGTTAATACAAATCTTTTTTATTGATGGCGTCCATACTTGCATTATAAATCCACGTTTGAATGGATATTTGTAGATGGCTACTTCAAATATTTAAAGTCCAATTGTATTACATAGGATGTTTGTTGATCCAATAAGCTAGCTATTGTTATTCAAGTATCACCTAAACCTCATTTTGGAACTAAAAGATAAAAGTTGTATTTAAAAAAAAAATGAATCATCATGTTGAACAGAAAATATTAATATTCTTTATGAGTAGCATAGAATGTCAACTATATGCAATACAAAAAATGAATCATCATGTTATTCTTTATGTTTGAGATCCTAAAAATTTATTAAGATGAGCGCCTAAAGGAGACTTTCTTAAACATTCAAACATTGAGCAACAAGCATGAAGGGTTAAGGCATAATTTGCAACTCATAAAGCCTCAAAAGTGTGCCCAACTTAGAGAGAGCAAGCCTCTAGTAAGTGAAGCGTACCTATTGTCTAAACCACTTCATTATGGCACCCTAGCATGAGGAGCAGTATATAAGTCAATAGGAAATGGCACCTAGAATGCAAATGAAGGACTAAGTGGCATTTTCAATAAGCATGAATTCACCTTGAGCTTTCAATAAATACATCAAATTGAGCCCCATAAGCCTAGGCGCCCTTTGCCTTCAAAAGAACCTTGTATCGATGTCAAGAGTTGGTCGTATCGGCGTATCGACAAACCTTGGTTAGGCTTCGCCGATAGTGGTCTGTCTTGCTGACAAGTGTGGTTTGAAGTCGAAGACATCGGTGTATTGGAAGATAATCCCATCGATGCATAGGAAGAGCAGTTGAGAGCTTTGCCAATGAAGGGGGTCACTTCGACATTCAAAATCCATCGGTGTATCAGCCCAATGGGATTAGAGCTCACCGATGTTTGGAGTCTCACCAACGGGTGTGGTCTGAAGGTTGTCATTAGTGAGATCGATGTGTCGGCAGAAGAGTTTTTGAGTGTGCCGATGGTATTAAGTCCTACTGATAGGCGAGGGACTTAGAGTCTCGTATCGGAGTGATAAAGACATCAGTGTGAAAGGATACAAAGTCACCGATAGCGGTCTGTCTAACCGATAAGAGTCAATGATGGGATGTTTGTCAGAGGTGAAATCAAACGGAGTCATGGTGGCATTGGCCTATCGACCGATGAAATTTTAATCTCACCGATGGTATGTTGTCTCACCAATAGTGAGTTCGAAGGTTCAAAAGTTGATAATTCTATGCTTCCACTATGTGCTCTACATTAGACACTCATCCCTACTACAGTCTAGCATTCTCTAGTTGTGTTCTCCCCTTTGTTTTTGTGAATGCCTCTGGAAGTAATGTTGAGTTACTTGTGATGTCCTTATTGACTAGTGTTGTTTTGGATTCATGTGTAGTCCTTGTTCCTTATAGTCTATTGTCTACCTGACTGTTTGTTGTAACTTATTGAACCACTATGATTTTGAATATTTAGATTTAGAGGGCATTAGACACCAAAACTTCTTGACCTTTAACAACCCAACCTAGAATCAATAGATTTTTGTCCATCCCAACTATTCTAGTCAAGACAAAGCATGTTGATTCTCATTCAATCCAAAGTTCATTAACTAGATTATCTTATCATAATATTTAGGGAAATGACCACCTAGATGGACAATGATGTGAGCTATCTATAAAGAAACTTGCAAGAAGTATAGGAGGCATGAGAATCCCTCCATGTTGTTTATCAAGTTGAATGATCTATGACACATCATGTATCATTAGAAAATATTCTCAAAGAGAAAGCAAGTGAAAATACTCAAAACAACCCATAACAAGGTGGAGAAGTTTAAAGGATGGAGGTTGCAACACTTTCCAACCTTATAGCCACACTAGTCCAATGGATCAGGATGCTAAAGGCTAGAGGTGTTGAGAAACCTCTAAAGGACAAAACTATAGAAAGACCAAAAGTTCAAATGAATCAATTCAACACTAGGGTTGAGAAAAACTAGGGGGCAACTCAATCTTCCCTATCTAATTTTTTTTTTTCAAAAAACTAGTAATGACACTTTCCCACATCTTCAACAACCTAGTGGAGCTTATGTGCCACAAAATCATGTGACTCCCATAGTGTATCATCCCATCACTATCCAACCAATGTATCTAGGATATCAAACAAATGTGTAAATGAAAAATCAACTTAGTACACAAGCCCCATCCATGGGTCTCATGTTCATAAGAACTCCAACTTCTGAAGATTCCTTTTCAGGAACCTACTTAGACTATTTAAAAGAACCTCTTGACTTAAAAATTCGTAATATGTTATTATTACATCCCCTCCTAGATGTACCAAAATTCAAAGGGGAAGAGAATCCAAATTCCCACATCAAGGCATATATGATGACTGTAAGAGAGATCTTCCCTTGGGACATAGTTGTGGCTAGGATATTTCCCAAGACCCTTGAAGGAATCATGTTAAATTGGTACTATTACCTTCCAAAGGTCTCTACACATTTCTTCATACAACCCATTGGTGATTTTGTGATACCTTTCAATATGAACAAATTGGTCAAGGCAAGAATTTGAGAGTTCCTATGTATGAAATAAAATGTTTAGTTATTGGTACATTTTTAGAAGTCGGAGGCAAGTCCTTTATCTGTCAACTAGTGCCCTAAATATGGCCCATAGAGAAATCTATAACCTCTTTTTGCATTTTGTAAATAGGGATACAAGGGAGGAGGTTTAGAAGTTACCTTATAAGTCTTATGAGGAATCTTTAGAAAGTGCATTAAGAATTGATCAAGCCACAATTAGTAGTGGGTAAAGGGTTTACATAATAAATGGATGGTTGATGACTTCCCAAGCTAGAGATAATAATGAAAACAATCCTTCCACCATCAGGATATTGAAAAATAATCATAATGTAATGATATATGGGATAACTAACATACCCCTTGTGAAAAGTGATGATCATAACAAGAATGGTCACCTCAACTTAATGCCCAATAATTTTAATACTATCAAGCATCCACATAATAGTAGATAATCTTATCAAAAGTCACAGAGAAATTTCTAAGGACCATAGTGTTATCCCTATGACTTGACACATACTGCTTGTTTCATAAAGAAAAGGGACATGATATAAATATTGTTGTTATATGGATCCTAATCAGACTTGGAAGTTAAATTTACCCAACTTTTATCAACGTCGTTTCCCCCCAAATATTTTCCTACTAGTTTTGGCACCTTGAAGTCTAAGTGCATGAAAATCATTCTAAGTTGGCAACCTAATCCAATGACTTGACACAGATCCCAAAACCACCGATTGGACCAATAGGATCCTAGGCGCTCACTTCATGGATTATGATTTCTAGGCGCCAGTTTGATGCTCCATCACAAGGAAAGTGCACCCACACTTGCAAGTGTTTTTCTTCAGGATCTAGGCGCTAGTTGAATGTTGTAGTTGCCAAGAAGAGCATCTAGCAAGAGGAAGTCTTTTGGAGTCTCCAAAACACATCAAACACTTGACTAACAATAAGATAACTTTTTCCCAAGTTAGGCACTTCAAGAGGGAAGTTAAAACATGAATAAGCACCAACTTGTCTAGGTGCAAACTCAAGCTTGTTGAGGATACACATGGCACCCAACATTCCTTGGTGATTTCACGAACGTCAAATGCTCAGAACTGTTCAAGGAATGCCCAATGCCCCTTCTTGATGATAGGCACCAAAGTGAGGGTGGAATTGCGCCTTCATGGCATTAGGTGCTATCTAGAGTATGCTACTCCATGGAAATGCACCTTCTTGCTTAGAGTAATTCAAACACTCCAAGGTCTTCAGTGATCAATTCCCCAACTTATGAAACATCCTCCTTCATTTTAAAACACATTGTAATGCTCTAGAGAGATGACTATACCTAAGTGTCAATCTGGATTAGAAATGCCTCCAAAGTGTGCCTTCTCTTTCAGAATGTAAAACAAGGTCCAAAGGTGCTAATAAACTGAAGCGCTTCTTTGGAAAAGTCCCAGAGGTTAAGATGCGCCTTGTCTTAATGAGGTGCAACTCTTGGGTAAGAAAGCCTGTAAAGTGCGCCTAACTTAGTGAAGAGATTGATAATTTCTAAACCCTTCTGGGAACTTACATTGCTTCAACTGAAGATCATCTTGCACCAATACATCACCAAACTTTCAATCACAAGATCAATTCAAACTTAAGCGCTCATTAAGAGTCTTTCCAATGTTGGTGCATTTGAGAGGTTGAACTGGCAAGAGATGGCGCCTAGCTTCCTAGACCTTGTTTCAATATGTTTGAGTTCCAAAGTTGACTCAATGGTATCAAGATGACGCCATAGAGTCTTTGGACTAGTTCCTTAGAGTTTCAAAAACATTCTGGCTCCTTCAAAATTCCTCCTACATGCTTGGGCGCCATTTCAAGGTCCTGGAACCATGATGTAGCGCCTTATTGCTCTAGGCGCCCATTCATGATTGTGCAACTTGAGATTGGCGCCTAGAGTGAATAGGCTTTCATCCTGACTTAATACACTGCCTCCTTCTGACAATTTTTGGGGCAGCAGAAAACCTTTCACCATGGGCAAATACCTCAGAGATATAAAAAACTAAGAGAGGTTATTGTAGAGGCACTCTACGTGATCGCATTGCCTCAGATGGAATATTTCTAAGTGACATAGTTTTTGAGTAACATCTCGTCAAAGATTGCTGCCTTTTTGCACTTTGGACTCTTCAGGGATATCGTCGATATAATGTAGCTCGGGTTGTTTCGACATGTTTGGGTGAAAAACAGGACCATGCCTAGTGTAAATGTACCCATTCAGACACGTTGGAACAGTCAGTTTGGTCACATCAAGAGCAAGACAAAAGTTACACCCCTTTGCAACTTTACACTGCCTCCTTCTAACAATTTTTGGGGTAGCAGAAAACCTTTCACCATGGGCAAATGCCTCAGAGATATAAAAACTGAGAGAGGTTATTGTAGAAACAATCTACGTGATTGCGTTGCCTTAGATGAAATGTTTCTAAGTGACACGGTTTTCGAGTAACATCTCGTCAAAGATTGTTGCCTTTTTGCACTTTAGACTCTTTAGGGATATCGTCGGTACAGTGTAGCTCAAACTGTTTCGACATGTTTGGGTGAAAAATAGGACCATGCCTAGCATAAATGTACCCATCTAGACGTGTTGGAATAGTCAGTTTGGTCACATCAGGAGTAGGATGAAAGTTACACCCCTTTGCAACTTTACACTGCCTCCTTCTGACGATTTTTAGGCCAACAGAAAACCTTTCACCACAGGCAAATGCCTTAGAGATATAAAAAATTGAGAGTGGTTATTGTAGAGGCACTCTACATGATTGCATTTCCTCAGACAGAATGTTTCCAAGTGACACGGTTTTTGAGTAACATCTCATCAAAGATTGCTACCTTTTTACACTTTGGACTCTTTCGGGATATCGTCGGTACAATGTAGCTCGGACTGTTTCGACATGTTTGGGTGAAAAATAGGACCATGCCTAGCGTAAATGTACCCGTCCGGACGTGTTGGAATAGTCAGTTTGGTCACATCAAGAGCAGGACGAAAGTTACACCCCTTTGCAACTTTACACTGCCTCCTTCTGACGATTTTTGGGGCAGCAGAAAACCTTTCACCACAGGCAAATGCCTCAGAGATATAAAAACTAAGAGAGGTTATTGTAGAGGCACTCTACATGATTGTGTTGCCTTAGATGGAATGTTTCTAAGTGACATAGTTTTCGAGTAACATCTCATCAAAGATTGCTGCCTTTTTGCACTTTAGACTCTTCAGGGATATCGTCAAGCTCAGACTATTTCGACATGTTTGGGTGAAAAATAGGACCATGCCTAGCGTAAATGTACCCATCCAGATGTGTTGGAACAGTCAATTTGGTCGCATCAGGAGCAGGACACCAAAAATGCATAACATGATGATGTAAAAATGTGTATATGTGTATAAATGCAGCAGGAAATTAAAAAAAGACAAACCTTACAAATTAATGTGCATACTTACAACTCAATGTAACATGACTTTACAAAATCAATGTGAATACTTACAAATTAATCCAATGAACCATCTGGGTCTTCTCTACTCTTTATTGTGTCAAGTATTGCTTCATGGTCAAACTCACGCACCTTCCACAAGATTTTGTTCAAAGGTCTATCCCAATACTTTATCAAATGAACATTGGATGCTACGAAAAGGTTCAAGTAATGAAGAATCTTCCAATGCATGTCAAAGTCCTGAAACAGCCAAACATTAACACTCTTATGTGGGTACCTTCTAAGCCATGTTCTAGTAATAACCACTGAGCCTGTAGGGTATTCGATGTTTTCTCCATTTGTAACAGGGGCCTCCAATTTCTTTTTGGCCTCAACACAATGACATAAGTAATAATATGTTCCCTCTTCATTATCTTCATCTGCAATAACTACATATACGTGCCCTACATTGATATGTGTAGCAAATTAGATGAAATTAGTCAACATTACAAAAACACTACAAAGTAAGATGACATTACCTAGTTGAAGTAGATGAAATTAGATGCATATATGTGCCCTATATTACCTGGTTGAACTAAATTTGATATGTGGTCAAAGTCAACTGATGATTCCATCTGTGTTAGTTCTAGTGTCGTCGGGGATTGATACGTGTCAAGTGGGCTAAGATAACTTAACTGCCATTCATCAACCCACTCCTTTGACTCGCACTCATCCCAGACTTGAATTGTACAGGAAGAACAAAAGCATGACATCTTTCGCGTATGGATACTCCGTGAACCTGTAATTGAGCTTCTGAAAGAGTGCATCTCATTTGATCCTGTCAGTGTACAACAGTCCTCATATGGTGCAATGTTAGTATCATTTATCAACCAAAAAAATCTATGAGCTGAAGACTTACCTTCATTACCTGGACCCATGGAAGCATTACACCACTCGATAATCAATTTTGTATCTATCAACTTTGCATTGTTTTTATACTTTAACTCTTCTCGTGCTATGGCTCTTTTGATACATGCTCCTACACCATCATGCTCCCCCTTTCCATGCCTGGCCTCACAAAAGTTCCACATATGCTGAATACCTGTAAAATTATGCCTCCTACTCATCTAATAGAAATTTTGTGAGTTCTTGAATTGTGACGCATAGTTATCCAACCATATGATATGCTGACTGAATGATATGCCCCTTCTAGCCAAATCATTGTAGAACACCTGAAAGAAACCTTGCACGAACTCCGTAGAATGCGTGCGATCATCACTAATATAGAAATTATACTCCCTTATGATCTTTATGTCATCCTCTGTACTATCATTCGCATGAATGAATGCGATGTGCACAAATATAGAAACCTATGTGGAGTTGTAATATTGTGATTGCACCTCACGCTGTGGCTGTAGACTGTAGTTCTCTGCAAAGTCGACGACTGAAACAATGCTACCAATTGGAAATGTGTCCTTGCATAACTTGAATTGCAAGTGCAACTATAGAGCTCTATGGGCATGTCTTGCATACTCATACACTATGTTGTCACGAAATATAGACATAAACTGATACACAGGAATCTTTTCAAATAACCAATTCACACCTCTTTGCTTCTTTACCATCTTTTGTATTGTATGCCACTGTTTTATACTTGCCAAACTCTACTAGTTCGTTTCCAACCGCATGTGTTCTTTCCATATGTTCACATATTGGCAAATGTTACAAGCCACCGCAACGATGACATGTGCCATCCAAGCATAATTTCTTGTAGAATATTTGACCTTCCTCTCTTTCACATAAAATTCTTGATATGAAGTCTCTTGAAGATGTTGGTGGGGCACATATGGCACAACCCTGCAAAACATTGTTAGTATGCATATCTAAACATATAGACCTATAAGCATCAAAATGGTTAGAAAATTCAATATGTAATCTACAACAACAAGTAGTGTATGTGATTTATCTTGACATAGAAAGGTTTTAGCATTTCAAAATATCTTTGACAAATTTTAATTTGAGGATACTTCTCTAGAAATTTACCATAAAACTGTGTTTGAGTCTCATCCAAAAAATGCTTTGGATGTGGCTCATGGTTCTGACTACTGATTCTCTTTCTTACCACATCCCTTTGATTCAGAGATACCCTTGTGTAATTCTTCCAAAAGTCTTCAATTAGTGATCTCAATGCTTCAACAATTGGTTTATCTTTTCGTGGTAGTCTCCCTGAGAATGCCCATAATTCATTGGCATCTTCCAACGGCTCTTGATAAAGTTTTCCTATTAATTCTCAATTCTTGACTCGTCTTTCTAATGAGATGAGCTTTCCTCGTTTGACTACTTACTATAGTCGATTTAATCACACACCGTGTTGCATTACTATCTTTTGTGCGTGAGGTGTTACCCACACTCTCATAGCACTCATTAGAATCTTGACAATAGATTTTTCACTTGAAGCCTCTGATGTTCTCAACCCAAGAATCTTCATGATGGACCTATACTTTATACTTCACATCATTTCAATGAATAGTTGATATCTTGCAGTCTCATTTAACTTTTCAAAGAACAATCTCCAAATCTTATGAGCATATCTTCTACAAGTGAGTTTTGGAATCTTACCTTCTATTGGCTGCAAAATATTCTCATCAATTTCATCAAATACTTTGGCTTTCTATGCAAAATTCTAGGTGGTGTTAAGTTAGGTAAATTCATCTCAACATTAGGAATTTCATCAATATTTAAATGAGATGGGCTAGATGGCATACCTTCGATCGAAGATGGAATAGATGACATACCTTGAGGTTGAGGTGGGAACGATGTCGTACCTCCTTCATCACATGTGAGTGATGATGTACTCTCAACTTGAGATGTGGTAGATGGTGTCCCTACATGTTGACTTGCGGTAGAAGATGTGTCTCCAACTATGGTATTCAAATCTCTCGTAGCACGAAGTTTTTCCATTCATTCTCTTTGTGCCTCCAATACCATATCTCTTTGTGATGGTTGTGGTTCCTCTTCAATTGGTATGTCTTCATTTATCGTGTCTAATTTCCTCTTCTCATGAAGTTCCCTCATAGCCACTGATTTCTTTGCATTCTTAGCTTCTATCTCTTCTTGTGTTGGTTTAATTCTTGATCCTTTCCTCGGTATGATGGAGAATTTGTCTGTAGCATGATAAAGAGACCAATATTACTTCCTAAGAAATGAATACAAGATAATAGTGGGATCGTATTTTTATTATGTTGTAAGGATTTATTCTTGTATAGTTTGACATCATGGTATGTTAAGGTCTATTTATTACACATAATTATTAAAGAGCCCAAGTGTAGAAAATATACATGGCATCATGTGAGATTGTAGGCTATTTTCTTGATTGGGAATGTGTCTATTTTAAATATGTATGATAAAGCATGATAAAGTAATTCAATCTGAATTAAGGAAAATGTAAAGAACATGCATGTAAAGACTTGACATACCTAAAAAATGAAGATTTAAATGGAGAGAGTAGCCAATTATGTAGTGTTTTTTTCTTCTTGCATCAAACTCCTCAACAATTTGAGTTTTTCACCACTTGCTTCCTTTTCAATGTTAAATTAAATAACACTCAAATATAATTACTAACAACAATACTATTAACTAATCTATAATGTTAAATTCCTAAAATTGAATCACAATTAACATTGCAACACTACAAAACTTGAAACTTGAATAGATATATCAAACTTGGTGTGAAAACTATGTTATTTCCTCCTTCTCAAGTTGGCAAAGTAGAAAAGGTGGTGGAAAGATCATGCAAAGGTGGTACAATGTGTCAATTGTGCATGTGAACTTCCCAACAGCATGAAAGCACTTCTTTTTTGTCAGAGCACGCGCAGAATCAGTATGAAAACAGAGCATGTGGGCCTGGATCATGGGGGTCAACAGTTTTTTACCGTTTCTATAGCAAGACAAAATGCGAGTGCATTATAACGCGCTCGCATTTTGTCCTGCTATAGATTGATCACATCTTTTGCATTTCTCTTTCCAAACCTTCCCCTTCAAACTTGAATGACCACAAGGTTTTTGAGGGAGAACTTTTCCTGTTTCCTGCAAGAGCTTGCCAGATGCTCCACCATATGATAGGCATAACAATGAAGGGGCAAGCCCTCATAATCAAGTTCTTGATAGAAAATGCCCATCGAGGAAGAAAGACAGATCTTCTTTGGAAGCAGAAGTTCTAGTTTGTGACAAATCCTTATCCAAGCATAAATAGCAGGGGTTCTGTCAAGCAATTGCCAATCCACTTCCACAAAGTCTCCTGAAGACTTCCTAATTGATTCTAAAACATTCACACCCCAAAACTGGAGAGGCAATCAATATAATCGAACCCATAAATCTACATTTGATGACAAAAACCCTCAACACTATACCTTAAACCCTAATGCCTCAACCCTCAACCCTAAACCCTAATCCCTCAACCCTCAACCGTAATCTGTCATCCCTCAACTCTAATCCCTCATCCCTAAACCCTAAATGCTCCCTAAGCCCTAAATGCTATCCCTATTCCTAAACCCTCAACAGACTCAATACTATACCTTAAACCCTAAAGCCTCAAGCCTCAACCCTCAATGTCAAATCCTAATCCCTCTACCCTTAACTCTAATCCCTCAACCCTAAACCCTCAACCCTCAACCCCAATCCCTCAACCCTCAACCCTAAACCTTATCCCTAAACCCTAATCCCTCAACCCTCAACCCTAATCCATCATCCCTCAACTCTAATCCCTCATCCCTAAACCCTAAATGCTATCCCTATTCCTAAACTCTCAATAGACTCAATACTATACCTTAAACCCTAATCCCTTATCCCTAAACCCTAAACCCTAAAGCCTCAAGCCTCAACCCTCAATGTCAAATCCTAATCCCTCTACCCTTCACTCTAATCCCTCAACCCTAAACCC
Organism: Cunninghamia lanceolata; assembly: GCA_027924645.1. Classification (NCBI taxonomy): domain Eukaryota; kingdom Viridiplantae; phylum Streptophyta; class Pinopsida; order Cupressales; family Cupressaceae; genus Cunninghamia; species Cunninghamia lanceolata. Next base: position 467,339 of record BSBN01001378.1, read on the forward strand.
CATCCCTAAACCCTCAACACTATACCTTAAACCCCAATCCCTCAACCCTCAACCCTAAACCTTATCCCTAAACTCTAATCCCTCAACCCTCAACCCTAATCCATCATCCCTCAACTCTAATCCCTCATCCCTAAACCCTCAATGCTATCCCTATTCCTAAACCCTCAACAGACTTGATACTATACCTTAAACCCTAATCCCGTATCCCTAAACCCTCCAACCCTATCCCTAATCCTTATACCCTCCACACTCTACTTTAACCCTAATCCCTCGACCCTCAACCCTATCCCTAAACCCTTGACCCTCGAACCTCAACCCTCGACCCTTAACATCAAACCCTAATCCCTCAACCCTTAACTCTGATCCCTCGACCCTCAACCCTATCCCTAAACCCTAAACCCTAAAGCCTCAAGCCTCAACCCTCAACGTCAAATCCTAATCCCTCTACCCTTCACTCTAATCCCTCAACCCTAAACCCTCAACACTATACCTTAAACCCTAATCCCTCAACTCTCAACCCTAAGCTTTATCCCTAAACCCTAATCCCTCAACCCTCAACCCTAATCCATCATCCCTTAACTCTAATCCCTCATCCCTAAACCCTAAATGCTATCCCTATTCCTAAACCCTCAACAGACTCGATACTGTACCTTAAATCATAATCCCTTATCCCTAAACCCTCCAACCCTATCCCTAATCCTTATACCCTCCACACTCTACTTTAACCCTAATCCCTTGACCCTCAACCCTATCCCTAAACCCTTGACCCTCGAACCTCAACCCTCAACGTCAAACCCTAATCCCTCAACCCTTAACTCTGATCCCTTGACCCTCAATCCTATCCCTAAACCCTAAACCCTAAAGCCTCAAGCCTCAAGCCTCAACATCAAATCTTAATCCCTCTACCCTTCACTCTAATCCCTCAACCCTAAACCCTATCCCTAAACCCTCAACACTATACCTTAAACCCTAATCCCTCAACCCTCAACCCTAAACCTTATCCCTAAACCCTAATCCCTCAACCCTCAACCCTAATCCGTCATCCCTCAACTCTAATCCCTCATCCCTAAACCCTAAATGCTATCCCCATTCCTAAACCTTCAATAGACTTGATACTATACCTTAAACCCTTATCCCTTATCCCTAAACCCTCCAACCCTATCCCTAATCCTTATACCCTCCACACTCTACTTTAACCCTAATCCCTCGACCCTCAACCCTATCCCTAAACCCTTTGTTGCAAGGTGTGAGCCTTGGTCTTCTTGTTCAGTGCTGCGTTGCAGTGGTTTGTGACAAGGGCTTAACCGCCTCCCGTGCTTGTTAAGTCAAGTGGTTGTATCGGGCATTAATAGGTCAATGTTTTGGTGCAACAACAACTAACAGTTGGTATCAGAGCCGAGGTCATGGGTTCAAACCCCATGCTTGCACTGGGGGGATTGTTGCAAGGTATGACCCTTGGTCTTCTTGTTCAGTGCTGCATTGCGGTGGTTTGTGACAAGGGCTTAACTACCTCCCGTGCTTGTTAAGTGAAGTGGTTGTATCGGGCATTAATAGGTTGATCTTTTGGTGCAACGGCAACTAACACCCTTGACCCTCGAACCTCAACCCTCAACCCTCAATGTCAAACCCTAATCCCTCAACCCTTAACTCTAATCCCTCGACCCTCAACCCTATCCCTAAACCCTAAACCCTAAAGCCTCAAGCCTCAACCCTCAACATCAAATCCTAATCCCTCTACTCTTCACTCTAATCCCTCGACCCTAAACCATATCCCTAAACCCTCAACACTATACCTTAAACCCTAATCTCTCAACCCTAAACCTTATCCCTAAACCCTAATCCCTCAACCCTCAACCCTAATACGTCATCCCTCAACTCTAATCCTTCATCCCTAAACCCTAAATGCTATCCCTATTCCTAAACCCTCAATAGACTTGATACTATACCTTAAACCCTAATCCCTTATCCCTAAACCCTCCAACCCTATCCCTAATCCTTATACCCTCCACGCTCTACTTTAACCCTAATCTCTCGACCCTCAACCCTATCCCTAAACCCTTGACCCTTGAACCTCAACCCTTAACCCTCAATGTCAAACCCTAATCCCTCAACCTTATCCCTAAACCCTCCAACCCTATCCCTTAACCCTAATCCCTCGACCCTCAACCCTATCCTAAAAGCCTTAACCCTCAAACCTCAATGTACTCAACCCTTAACTCTGATCCCTTGACCCTTAACCCTTAAAACTTGAACCCTAAAACCTATCCTTACATGCTTAACACTTGACACTATATCTTAAACCCTAATCCCTTAACCCTCATCCCTAAAGCCTCAACCCTAAATCATTAAACCTTCAACCCTAATCCCTCTACCCTCGACACTCTTATTTAACCCTAATCCCTTGACCATTAACCCTATCCCTCAACCCTCAACCCTCAACTCTCAACATTAAACCCTAATTCATCAACCCTAAACCCTAATCCCTCAAACCTAAACCCTATCCCTAAACCACCAACCCTTAACACTATACCTTAAACCCAATCCTTATCCCTCAACCCTTAACCCTTAAAACTTAAACCCTATCCCTACACCCTCAATACTTGACACTATATCTTAAGCCTTAAACCCTCATCCCTAAAGCCTCAACCCTCAATCCTTAAACCTTCAACCCTAAACTCTATACCTAATCCCTCTACCCTCAACACTCTAACCCTAACATCGACATTAAATGCTAATCCGTCAACCCTAAACCCTATCCCTAAACCCTCAACCCTCAACACTATACCTTAAACCCTAATCCATCAATCCTAAAACCTAATCCCTCAACCCTCAACCCTAAACACTATCAATAAACCCTCAACCCTCGACAATATACCTTAAACCCTATGAGAAAAGCTTTGCGTATGGTACATCCATAGTGAGTAATTAACAGTTGAAATCAAAAGGATGATCATTATGAGAAAAGATTTGCATTGGGGTACATCTATGTTTCTTGCTATCCACCCTGCACTTAGGGAAAATATATTGTTATGAAACAAGCAAATAATCTCCCATTGTTTACTGGTTCTATGTTGATAACTGAGAGGGGGGGTGAATCAGTTATCTTAATTATTTTTGCTTTCTGAACTTTCTTATTAATTAATGCAGCATTAATTCAAATAAGCAAACATAACCATGAAATGGAATGACACAATATTTATGACGTGGAAACCCTGTTAAGGGAGAAAACCATGGGGTGATTAACCCAAGATTGTATTCTCTGTTAGAAGAATAGAATTACAAAATGGCACTTGCCAATTAGGGCTCACTGCCTGAGCACACTACTCACAAGAGGCTCACTGCCTACAAGAGACTCATTGTCTACAAGTTGTAAGAAGAATAATAGGATCCTTGAACTGATGAGAAGCATCCACACATGTTGGAGTTCAGTTCCGGTTAGGCTCAGTATACTAATCTACTGCACTTCATCGTTTCTGTTCTTTTATGTTGCTGTCCTTTCACATATTGGACCTTCCTTACTACTTTCCTTCTGCTCTGCTTCTTTTCTTCGTATACACAACACAACAACAACATCTCTCATCGAAATCCATTTGGTATATATACATCTGCACAAAGGATTTCATCATCTTTCTAGTCAGCATCTGGAATAGTTAGTATTTCCCAGACTTTAGCTTATTGGCTGAATCCTTGCTTACCAGGTGATGGGGATCAAAGAGATACTTATAGAAGTCATCTGACAAGTCGGCCAATCTTGAATGATACTTTAATAATCTTGATCACCATCAACATCTCATTCGGAATAGTGTCTGATGCTCTGCCAGTCAGTTCTTCCTCTGTCTGCTCTGCCAAATAGGACCCCAATACTTGAATGCTTGTATCTCTTCACTCTTTCATCACCAGAGGCTCAAATCCTAGAAACTACCAGTCAAGGTATTCCTCTTGACTTCCCCAAGTCCGCACTTTCCAAAGATACTTCCTCTTAGAGATCCAGACTTGTCTGTCGGACCTTGCCACAACACTCTATTCTTGCTTACTGGACCACAACACTCTTCAATCTGACTTCCGGTATAGGCACACTATGTCTTGCGGATGTGTGGGATGAACTTTGTTTCCATCAATGACAACAATCATGAAGCTCCAATGTGTCTCTTGCCAACACTCTATCCACAAGAACTACTAAACTATACCTTAAACCCTAATCCCTCAACCCTAAAATTTCAACCCTAAACCCTATCCCTAATCCCTCTACCCTCAACACTCTACCTTAAACCTAATCCCTCGACCCTTAACCCTAAACACTATCCCTAAAGCCTCAACCCTAAACCCTAATCCCTCAAGGTCCTAAACTCTAATCGCTTATCCCTAAACTCTAAATCCTATCCCTAAATGCTCAACCCTCAACCTTAAACCTTAATCACTCAATCCTTATCCACCCCTCTCCTCTCCTATCTGGCTCACTCCCATCTCTACCCTCCTCTGCCCTCGACACTATACATACATAAATATACGCATACATAGATACATACATACATATAGGCATACATAGATACATAGATACATACATACATATAAGCATACATAGATACATACATACATACATACATGATTAATAGACTTGAATAGAAAAAAAATTAAGGGGAACATAACGCGAGTGTGTTATAACGCGCTTGCGTTATGCCAAACATGACAAACAACAGACTTACGGAAAAGGAAAAATGCAAAGCAAAACATAACGTGAGTGCGTTATAACAAACTCGCGTTATGTCTTGCTTTGGGAATCCCAAGCCTTGGGCTTCAGATTTGCTTTGGATTTCCAACCCAAAGGCTTGGAGTGCCTTTTGAACAGTCACAGACGTGTTTTTCCATATTTTTCAAGATCTCACATAATTTCGTTCGTGCTAACCCTCAAATTTGCACGTGTTTCAAGGTCAAACAAATCGAACACCTAGGTAATGTTAGGCTTTCTCTTAGCTATTTGACGATGTGATTTTTTCACATTTTAACAATGTTAAGCCTTTCATCTTTAATTTCTTTTGTTTGTGTGTCCGTTTTTGGGCAAAAACCACTATTTGGTCTTTTTTTCATTGTAAATTAACTATTCATTGAAATTTTAAAAAAATTATATATTTAGAAACTAGACTCCATTCTACAAATATTAAAAAAATATATATTTTCAATTAGTTTTCAAAATTTATAGGGGTAGCACGGCCAAAATTCTATTTTTTAGGATGTGTCCACTTTGAAAATTAGTAAAAATCAAATATTCATCAAAAAATTATCAGAAAAATCGGGCATAAACTACATGCTATTAGTTAATTTCTCACTGAAGCGATTTTAAAAATACCAAAAAAAAATTGACTTTTTGAGGGAGCCACAAAACATGCTATGTTATGTTTTTTTGACAGAAACAACACCAATTTATGTGGCTCCCTCTTTTGAACCCCTTAATCTATGCCATTTAAAAAAAAAAATAGTAGTTTAGAAAGTAGACTCGAAGCACTACGAACATTGTTTTGGTTGCATCTCCAAATTTTGAGTGTAACTATGCTCAATTTCTCATCCAAGGCTAGTATTTCCTGATTTCAGAAAAAAAAAAGTGGCCACTTAAGACCCCCTTTTGGCCCCTCATCTTCTTGCACTTACCCTACTGCATATTGTAGGATTTCGAGAGTCTACTGCATATATCCTATTGCAGACCAAAGTTCCACATATCCTGTTGACACTCAAAGTTTCACCTAAGCATAACTTGCTCAATTTTGCTTAGAATCTCGCCAAACTTGAAATTTTGGACACCCATTTGGCTCCTTAATAAGATGATGTCATGAATTGTATTTGCGGGATTTCAAGGGTCATCTGCATATATCACGATGGTAGGGAAAGTCTTGCATATTGTTAGAAATTAATCTTTACTTAGTGAAGATTATATTATATTTTTGTATTTTATTAATTTGGTGTTTTATCCCCACATGTCGGATAACACCTCTTTTATTCCTTCTGCAGGAATAATCTATTTTGGTAGATTCCTCCCTAAGAGGAAACATGTGGGAGGAAACATGTGGCACACACCTTATGCAAGGTGGCATATGGGAGTTACGCATAACTCCATTCTTCACCTCTTAAGAGGTGTCTCCTTCTCTCTTTCTGGTACACACAATCCCTCTTCACAGATTTCTTCTTATTCTTCTTTATCTTCTTTCATAGAGAAGCTTCTCACTTTCTCACTTTCTCTGTAATCTTTTGGCTTCTTGCCACTTGCATATATATAAGGGGGTTTTTCTTTGTTTTTCCCCCTTCACAATCTTGGTGTTGGTCTCTCTTGGTGCATCTTACAATCTGGTATTTCTCTTGTGTTCGTTTAATTGCTTTGCATGTTTGATTAGTACTTTTGATCTTGTTTCCCTTTACATGGTATCAGAGCTTTGATACTAATCATTATGTGCAAGTTGTTGAAAGTTGTGCAGTTTTGGGTGACCTTGCAGACCTTGTTATCTCTTTACAGAGAAGAGAAAAAGAAGTATCTCTTCTTGAGAAAAAGATATTTACATTTCTGTTTCTTTCCTAATCTAGGGTTTATTAAAATATCAATCTTTGCATTTCAAAAATTAATATAGTTTGTAGAATTTTGTTAAGATTTCTGAAAAAAAAAAAAAAAAAAAAAAAAAAAACTAATCTATTTGATCAGATTGAATTGGTAGTTATATCTTTGCAAAAACATTTATAATATTTTGATCAAAAAAATTTCAGGCTATTTTTGTTTAAAATTTTTTTTTGCTTTACAAAATTTTAAAAAAATATATATTTTTTCAAGCCTTTAAAAAAATATATATTAGTTTTTCAAAAAAAAACAATTTTCTTTTTCCATGCAGTAGATTTTTACAAAAATCTTTCAATTTTTTTTTTTAAAATCCAAAGTTTAAAAATAATAAATTAACAATTTTTTTTAACTAACCTTTTTTATAAACAAAAGCTTTTTATTTTAAAAAAATTAAAAACCTTTAAAAAAAATTTAGGGCTTCAAGCCTCGGCCCTTGTTTCCTTTGCATCAAAATTTTAAAAAAATTTAAATTTTTTGAGGGCTTTGCCGGGGGAAATAACCTCTGCACTGCACCGGCCACCCCGCCCAGCACCGTCACCTGCCTTCGTCCCTCGTCCCCTGCTCTGAGCAAAAAAGAAAACCTCGACCCTGCACTTCACATTAAAAAAATCAAAACATCAATCACTTCATATTCTATTCTGGCTTTCTTTAATAGTTTTTTTTATCATTACGAATGCAAAGGTTTCTTCTTTTCACATAAAGAAGTTTCTTATTTAAAGTTTCTTTTTTAAAGTTTATATAATCGATTTATATTTTTTTTTCTTTTGAATTTTATATGCCCCTTTAAGGGTTTCATAATTTTCTTTTCATATATTAAAGTTTTTATTTTTATATAAAATTTATTTTATTATTAGATTTTTTATATTATAATTCTTTTTTAATAAGTTTTTTAAAAATAATTCTTATAAAGTTTTTTGTAAACTAGAATATAAGTTTAAAAATTTGTATTTTAATTAGGGTATTTTAAAAAAAATTGCCTTTTCTTCCGATAATTAGACAAGTTTTCAAAAAAAATTGCATTTTATTCAACTAATTAGGTCATTTAAAAAAAAAAAAAAAATTGTCTTTTGTCTATATAATTAGACATTTCTTCATAACAATTTCTTTTGCCTTTTATTATCGAAATTAGGCATTTTTTTACATAAATTGCCTTTTCTTTCCACATATTTGCAAAATGTTGGGTTTTAATATAATCACACATGTATTATGTTATTGGACTTGATCAACCCAATAACATTATACATGTAAGGTGATATCTTTAATATGTTCTATTCTTATTTACTTATAAAAATTTAAGGGGATATTCATGTAGTTCGGAATGCATGAATATCATCTTGTACTATTTCTTAAAAAAAATTATTTGTTAATGTGGCTTCATTTGTGCCCCTTTTTTAATCAACACTATTTGTGTTAAATTATGATTATAATTATCAAAATATTTAATTCAAATCTAGTGTTTCCTTCTCAACTATTATGTTGTTTTGTTAAAGGGAATTTGATATTAAAATCTTTCTGATATTGTGTCTCATTAACTTGCCTTCTTATGGATTTCCTCCATAGTTATTAAAAGCTCAATGAAGCTTTTGCCTTCTTGATGGTTTTATCCCATCTATACATTTTTTTGCGAAGTCCAATGCTTCATCTAGTCTCAATGGAGTCCTTTTTTATGTGCTAGACGCATTTGCAGTAATGTTGCATAGGGAGCCTTACCTATATTGAATCTTATTATTTACCAAGTCTCATTGGAGTTTTTTTTTGGGACCCATGGAAAATTCTTCCATCCACTTTGATGGTATGCACTTACTTCTTATGAACTTAAATCTATTCCTATTTAATGGGGATCAAGTTCTTGAAAAAAATTAATGAAGGCAATATGGTTGTTATACCATTTTTAGGACTATTTTAAGAGTCCTCCAATATTTAAAAAGGCTGAATGGTTGTCATACCATTTGAGTCCTTTATTATTCTAATTCTTCATAAAGGCACTATGGTTTTAAAACCATCTTTAGGACTATTTTTTCAAAGTCCCTGATATTGAAACTTAAAATGATGGCACTTTCTTCTCTAGGACTCTTTTCAAAGTCCTTTATTATTAATCTTGATACAATTTCCCTTTACAATCCAACAAATGTTATAGTGAGAGGAAACCTAGATCTTTTATTTCTCTGTCTATATTGACATTTGGGCTATAAGCCATGATTGGTGCTACCATTTCCTAGCACTCTTATTCAAATCTTAAGGTTATTTTATCTACATTGGGTTACTTTTATGTTAGCTAAGCTAACTTTTGCCTTCTTGGCTTTATGACTTAAATTTGGATTCATTTGATCCGCACTATCTCTTTCTATGAATATACTAATTCAAATTTAGGAGATGATCCCAATGATGGGAATGTTGGAAACAAGGCAGATAACTGAGAGGGGGGTGGGTGAATCAGTTATCTTTAAATTTACTTTCTTTTCTTATCTCAATATTCAATTATATATCAAAACATGAAAGCATAAGCAACCATAAGAACAAAAATGAAATTAACACACACAACACAAGGATTTTTACGTGGAAACCTTGTTAAGGGAAAAAAAACACAGGGTGACTAACCCAAGATTGTGTTCTCTGTTAAAAGAATAGAAGAGTACAAAAATGGCACTTGCCAATTAGGGCTCACTGCCTGAGCACACTGCTTACAAGAGGCCCACTGCCTACAAGAGACTCACTATCTACAAATGCTTATAGATGATACCAAGGTGTTTGAACTGATGAACAACATCCATACATGCAAGAATTCAGTTCCAGTTAGGCACTATATACTAATCTGGCACATTTCATTCGTCTTCTGCTCAATATCACTTTTCTGTCACATTCTGAGCTTGGATTACTGCATTCTCACTTGTCTCTTCTTTTCTTCACACTTAATTATTCATCCTATTGCTTACAAACTCTCACAAGCTTGAATCCATCAAGTATATATATCCGTATCAAGGATTTCCAACAACTTTCTAGTCGGTAACAAGAACACTTAGAATATTTGCAAGTTACTATTCAGTCCACTGAATCCATACTTGATTGATGATGCGTACTAAAAACTTAGGCATAGAAGTCATTACCTATGTCAGCCAAAATCATATAATGCCACACATTGCTTGATCAATACCTTTTATACATCCGGATTGAAGTATGGTACTTTGTCTGTCAGTTCTTCCTCTGTCTGCTCTATCTAACTAGAACCCAATACACAGAAACTCGTATCTCTTCCATGCTTTAACACTGGAGGCTAAATCTCTGGAATACAGTAGTCATGATACCCTTCTTGACTTGTCCAAGTCCGCAACTTACTATGTTACACCATCTGAGAGATCTAGACTTGATTGTCAGACCATGTTGCATACTCTAGTTTTGTCCATCGGACCAAAATAATTTCCATCTTGACTTCCGGTATAGGCATATTATGTAATACGGATGTGTAGAAAAGACTTTGTTGCCATCAATGACAACACTTATGAAGCCACACAGTGTCTCTTGCCAACAGGGAAATCTATTTGTGGTTATGGTTTATTTGATGAAACAGGTTTAGCATCTACCTTGGAGCACCAGAACCATCAATCCTCTTCTCTTGGCTCTAAAGGAGCTCACTATTCAGATTGTTCAAAGGCAGCTATACAAGCACTTTGGCTCACAAAGGCATCTATACAATTATTCTAAAGACTACTTGAAGACTTGCCTCTATCTCAAAACAGATTCTTCACTCTTCTTCAAGCTTCTTTCTCAAATTCTATATTTTTTTTCATTGTAAAGGCTTTTATGCCATTCATGTAACATGTTGTAATCATCCTTTGATGGATTTATTGTAAATCTCCCCAAGTAAAGCTTAAGGGGGGGTGTTAGAAATTAATCTTTACTTAGTGAAGATTATATTATATTTTTGTATTTTATTAATTCGGTGTTTTATCCCCACATGTCGGATAACACCTCTTTTATTCCTTCTACAGGAATAATCTATTTTGGTAGATTCCTCCTTGAGAGGAAACATGTGGCACACACCTTATGCAAGGTGGCATATGGGAGTTATGCATAACTCCATTCTTCACCTCTATTTAAGAGGTGTCTTCTCCTCTCTTTCTGGTACACACAATCCCTCTTCATGGATTTCTTCTTATTCTTATTTATCTTCTTTCATAGAGAAGCTTCTCACTTTCTCACTTTCTCTATAATCTTTTGGCTTCTTGCCACTTGCATATACACAGGGGTTTTTTATTTGTTTTTCCCCCTTCACAATCTTGGTGTTGGTCTCTCTTGGTGCATCTTACAATTTGGTATTTCTCTTGTGTTCTTTTAATTGCTTTGCATGTTTAATTAGTACTTTTGATCCTGTAATTTCCCTTTACACATATCCTAATGACACTGAAAGTTCCACATTTGCATAACTTGTCCAATTTAGCTCAGATCTTTGCCAAATTTGAAATGTGAGCACCCATTTGGATCTTCTTCAAGATGAAGTCAATAATTAGCCATGAATCCATAGTAAATTCTCTATAAATTTGATCATCAACTCCTGCAACAAAATAAGAAGGAAAACAAACAAGCAAGAAAGAAAAGAAATCTTTTTGGTTGATGAGGATTTCTCGTGGACCCAGATGCTCCTGCATCAAACATGCTAGGTAACTAAAATGTTCCATGAGTTGGAAACTCATGAACATTTTTGCAAGTCTAGAACTAGAATTCCATACTTGACTAGCTATGCAATACTCAACCAAGAAGCTTCATTTGCAACTTTGTTCTTCCATTAGACTAGGTATTCCATGTAGTCCTTTCCTCTGGTCTTCTTAGCCACTCAGGAGTTAATCACTCTATATCTACTTCTTCCATCTTCTTTTTAGGTAACTGATCTAACCATCCTTGTGCATCAAGCAAACATAAATGTGTACCTGTTGTAAACTTGTCTCTTCTTCATGGAACTTGTATAGATCAGCAACATTGAAAATAAGATATATGTCTATCCCTATTGGTAGCTCAATCTCATAGGCATTAGATGATAACTTCCTCAACACCTTGCACGATCCTATCTTCTTAAATTTCAACTTATTGTATGTTCCATGTGGAAACCTTTCTTTCCTTAAATGTGCCAAAACTAAGTCTCCTACCTATAACTCTTGTTCCCTCCTATGCACATAAACATATTCTTTATATTTGCTAGCACTTTTCTCCAATTTTTCCTTCACCTCCTTGTGAACCTCATGAATGTATTCTACAAAATCTTCCGCTATAGCACTCTTTCTATTCAAATATGAACTATTTCTCAGCTCATCAACACCTCTTGGGCTATACCCATAAACTAGTTGAAATAGGCTCTTTCTCGCACTTTTATTCACTGAATTATTGTAAGAAAATTCTATTTTTTTCCAAAATAAGATCCCATTGATGTGGTTTGTCTCCCACCAAACATCTCAATAAGTTTCCCAAACTTTTGTTTACAACCTCAGTCTGTCCATCAGTCTGGGGATGATAGGTTGAATTGAATCCTAATTCAATGCTCCTCTTCTTCCATAATGTATGCCAAAAATAGCCAACACAATTTGTGTACCTGTTTGAGACTATGCTCGTAGGAAGTCCATGCAACCTAACAACCTCTTTGAAAAACAATGCAACTATGTGGGATGCATCACTAGTTTTATGACATGGTATGAAATGAACCATCTTTGAAAATATGTCCACTACAACAAAAATGGAATCATTACCTCATTGTGTTTGAGGCAAACCCAAAAGATAATTCACACTTAGGTGCTCCCACGGTCTCTGTGGTATAGGCAATGGTTGATATAGTCATGTGTTTTGTCTTGCTCCTTTAGCATACTAGAAAATTCTACAACCTTGTACCAGTCTCTTCATATCCACACTCATTCCAGGCCAAAAATAACCTTCACTCAGTTGTGCCAATGTCTACTCAAGCCTCCACTATGATTTTCTCTTATTAGCTTCCCCCTCATTGAACCTCTAGGTATACATAATTTTAGTCCTTTGAACAACAAGCCATCTTGGATGAAATGTTCTAACCATGGAGTCCTATCTCCTTCCATTGGACTTCTACTAGCTATCTAGGCTTCCTTAAAATAAAGATCATCAAGATAAAAATCCTTCATTGCACCAAAGCCAACAACACTGATCCTTAACTCATTCATCAATAAACACCTTCTTCTAAGTGCATCTGCTACCCTATTTGAGTTACCACTCCTATGTTTCAAGACAAAAGAATAACTTTGCAGAAACTCCACCCATTTCATATGCCTTTGGTTTAACGTACCTTGATTGTTGATGTACTACAAGGCATGGTGGTCTGTGTACAATAGAAACTCATTTAACAACAAGTAATGCCTCCACTTCTTCATGGCCTGCACTATAGCATATAATTCTTGGTTATAAATTGAGTATTTCCTTTTTCCTTCATTTAGTTTCTCACTAAAGTAGGCAATGGGTCTACCTTCTTGACTTAATACTCCCCCAATTGCACTACCACTGGCATCACAATCCACTTGAAACACTTTGCCAAAGTCTGACAATGCCAACACTAGTTTTTCTGTCACCTTCTTCTTCAACAACTGAAAGCTCTTTTCTACTATAGCTATCCACTAGAACTCTTTTCTAACACCCTTCATTGTATTGGTGATTGGTGCACATATTCCACTAATTTTTTTGATGAGATTCTTGTAGAAGCTCGCCTAGCCATGCAAACTTCTAGCCTCAAATATGTTTTTGGGTGAAGGCCAATCCATTATTGCCTTAACCTTCTCGGGTCCATCATCAACCCTTTTCCAGACACTACAAAACCTAGATATACTAGTTCCTTCTTCATAAAACTGCACATTTGTCCAAGTTTACAAGAAACTTTTCTTCTTTTATCCTCTACAAAACTACCTTAAGGTGTAGCAGGTGTTCTTCTTTTGTTTTACTAAAAATCAAAATGTCATCCAAAGAAACGATAATAAATTTGCCAAGGAAAGGCTTCATTACCTCATTCATCAGTCTCATAAAGGTGTTGGGTGCACTTGTCAACCCAAATGGCATCACTAGCCACTCATACAATCCATCCTTGGTCTTGAATGTTGTCTTCCATTCATCCCCTTCTCTAATTCTGATTTGGTGGTATCCACTTTTCAAATCAATCTTGCTAAAGTACTTTGCTCCACTCAAAAATTATATCAAGTCATCCATACGAGGCAATAGAAATATGTACCTAATGGTTATCTTATTTATAGCCCTTGAATTAGGGCACATTCATCATTTCCCATCTTTCTTAGGTGCCAGTACAATGGGTACATCACACGGACTGGGGCTCTTTCTAATCAACCCCTTATCAAACACCTCTTGCATTTGTCTATTCACCTCTTCATTTTCCATGGGTGTCGTTATATATGGTGCCTTATTTGGTAGGATTGCACCCAGTATCAAGTCCAAGTAGTGACTTATGTTTCTAATTGGAGGTAATCCATCAAGTAAGTCCTTCATTAGAATATCACTGAATTCATTCATAATTTCTTGGACTTCTGTGGGAACTTTTGCCCCTTTCTCTGCTATCATAATTTTTGCAACCTGAGGTAAGAAGGCATAATATATCTTCTCCTTTTTCATTTCCTTCAGGAACCATTTTTCAGTCACTAAACAAACCCTATTGGTTTTCTCAATCTCCTCACCCTTATCCTTCAAAGGATTCAACACATACTCAACCCCATCCTTCTTGATTTTAATGCAATTACTCTTGCCATCATGAATGGACTACCTATCATATTGCCAAGGTCTGCCTAACAAAATGTGGCATGCATCCATTAGCATAACATCACATAGTATCTCATCTTTGTAATTCCCAATGTGAAATTTAACAAGGCATTGTTCACTTACCAATAACTGATGTCTCTTTTGCAACCAGGAAACCTTGTAGGGAGTTTGGTGTTTCAGTCTCTTTAGTTTTAGCTTCTCCACCATCTCTTCTAACACTAAGTTGTCAGTGTTGCCACTATCCATAATGACTTTGCAACATTTTCCTCTAGACTTAGATCTGGTTCTAAATAGATTTCTTCATTGTTCTGGTTCCTCTTGTACCTTCTCTGGTGTTAGAAGAACTTTCCTCAGCATCAAGGATTCTCCATACTCAGGTTCTTCTCCAAATTTTGGTGAGGCTACACTTGCCACAATCTCCTCCTTAACTTACATGCTACATGGAATCTAGTCTCTTTTCCTTTGCCACTGCTCTATTATACTTGAGGACATTCAAAAGCCCTATATCTAGCCTGTCCACACTAGAAAACTGTTCTACTAAATCCTCTTCCAAAATTTCCTCTACCTCAGGAGTAATCACCCCTTCCTCTACCTCCTTATGTAATAGTCTGAGAAGAACTTGTTTCTTCTTGATTATCCTGAGAACCACATCTAGGATTTGACTGCCCTCTTCCTTTGGAGGATTTACCTCTTCCCATAAAACTATTCTGCCTTTTAGAAATCTTTTCTTCGGCCTTCAATGTGAATTGATAGGCTTCTTCTATGCTGATAATTCTGACCATGCTAATTTCATCTTGGATAGAATAATGCAAACCATTTACATACTTGGAGACCTTCTCGGTATCATCTTCAATGTGACCAGCCCTGATGTTCAATCTATAAAACTCTTCAATGTAGTCTTGCACACTTTTCTCCCTTTGCTTAAGGTTCTACAACATCTTAAACATGGTGATATGATGGTCTATAGGCAAAGTTTTTGCCTTCAACTGAGTTAACATCGTCTCCTAGGTTTTAACCTTTTCTCTGTCTCTCAACTTGCACATGATCCTACCATAAAGATGCATGTCCCTTCAGCTTTGCAAATGTAATTTTTACCCTCTTAGGGTCTTCAATAGATTCCAACTCAATACTTTTTCATCTCTAAAATCTAGTCTATCAACTCATATGGTTTTAGACTACCACTATAACTAGGTAACTCTACATAGGGTTTACTAGCAATCTTTGTCATTGCACTCAAAAACCTCCTCTCATATCCATCATCTCCTTCTTCTACTTCTTCCTCATTGAATTCTTCCTCATTATCACTCACGTCCTCTATAGGTACTCCTTTGTGTTGTACTCTCTCAATTGCATCTAGCCTAGCTGTGATGCCTCTCAGCATCTCTACCAATGTTGCATCTCCAACTCTTGGAGCAGCTCCTCTTCTACCTATTGGTTGGTGTGCCATGCCTGTAGACCCTTTGCAGTTGCAATTTTTCCTCTTCACTCTGCCTACAATAATATCCTTAGTGCCTCTTGCACAACATCTTCATAGTCTCAAGGAATTCCAAACCTAAGCTTGGATACCACTTGATGTAGATCAAGGTCTAGGGGATTTGACAAGCTAATGAACCAAGCAGCAAAATAAACAACACATAATAACGAAACATAAAACTCTTTATTCATATGCAATAGAAAAAATTACAATAGGAGTACAATAGTCTTCATACATGCCTTGGCCTAAGCCTTACAATCATTCCAATGGTCAGATCAGGCTATCCTAGCCTTCCTATGAAAACCTAGAATAATCTTCCTTCCAATATGAAATTTGTAGACGAAGCTACAGTAGAAGCCAAAAACTCACTATGGAGAAGACAACCTCATTTAGTGTGAAGATCCTCTATTTATAGGCATTTGAGATAGCCACCACACTCATCACATGAATGGGACACATGTCAGTCATCAATTGGCTCATGGATCAACCATACAAGTGGTCAAAAACTATTTTTGTCACTTTCTTAGCACTTTTAAGTGGTGCAACAGATAAAACGTGACCCATCGGGATATTCTAGAAGAAAATGGGTCGTCTTCGTATTGCGAGAAAAAATGGGTCATCTACCTATTATGGGAAAAACTGGGTTATCTACATATTGCGGGAAAAGATGGGTCATCTGCATATTGCAAGAAAAACTGGGTCATCTGCATATTACGGGATTTTGGGGGTCTATTGCATATTACAAGATTTTGGGGGTCTACTGCATATTTTGGGATTTTGGGGGTCTACTACATATTTTGGAATTTTGAGGGTCTACTGCATATATTTTGCTGCAGACCAAAATTTCGCATATCCTGTTGACAGTCAATGTTCTGCCTTAGCATAATTTTTCTTAGAATCTTGCCAAACTTGAAATTTTGTACACCCATTTGGCTCCTTAACAAGATGAAATCATCATTTGGATTTTTTGGATTTCAAGGGTCATTTGCATATATCCTGATGGCAAGAAAAGTCTCATATATCCTGTTGACATTGAAAGTTTCACATTTGCATAACTTTTCCAATTTAGCTTAGATCTTCGTCAAATTTGAAATGTGAGCACCCATTTGGATCTTCTTCAAGACAATTCAACACTTGGCCATTAATCCTTAGTAAATTCTCTATAAATTTGATCATCAACTCCTACATCAAAACAAGAAGGAAAATAAACAAGCAAGAAAGCAAAGAAATCTTTTTGGTTGATGAGGATTGGTCGTGGACCTGGATGCTCTTGCATCATTTTATGTGTTTGTTTGTTTCTTCATTCTAATTTTTCTTTCCTTCACAACCTCTAACCTACTTATTTTAGTCATTCTAACTAACATTTGCATTGCATATTTTAGACTTTATTATTGTTTTTCTGATTTCTTTCATTCTATGCATAGACCAACATGTTTTGGTGTCTCTATCATCCTTTGATGCTTTGGTGCCTCTTCTTCCAATTGGTACATGTGAGGTAATTAATGGTAAATAGTTAAACTAATCTTTTATCATTCATGTGCATCATTTGACATTTGTTTTTTTATAGTTCGATGTTTCTACTTATATTTTGACACGCGCGTTCTATTATTTAGCACTTATCATTATTCTTAGATTTTGTGTATTGTTGAATTTTTGGATAACCTTTGTTTGTTGTTGTGCTAACTATGTAGCATTTCATTGGTCTGGGACATTTTTATCAAACTACTAATCTTTTTGTGGGTGTAGTACATTTGTCCAAGGTTTATTTTTTCACTAGTTTAGTTGCACACTTGCATGTTTAATGTGAAAGAACTTGTTTTCTTTGCTTGTGTGTTTTCTTAGGTGTGTATGCTCTCCCCTCACACTAAACAATGATCTTGGGGATCATCAAAAACATCTTTTTCATTCACTTTTTGTGTAATCTCAAGTAGCATAGGTGTCTATTCTCTCTCTTGATGCCAAAATAAGATCTTGGAGATCAAAAGAACCTAATCTTTTTTTAGTTGGTTAGCCCTTAAATTTCATCATTAAGGGGGATAACCCAAGCCCGCGCATTCTAGTAGGGTATATAAATTATTATGAGAATTAAAAGACTCACTTCAAAGAAGGGCTATCATGTCTAGCACAACCTTGTTGTCCTCTTGAGGAGACAAGGTGAAGTGGGAAGAGATTTGACCCCAACCACATGCTTGTAAATAGAACTCTTGTTCATGGGCTTTGGCCTCCTGCACCTTTGGGTATATTGAGGACATTCCCTAGTACACCTTGTTTAGCCTAGATAGGACCTTTTGGTTGTAATATATACTTGTGATGCATTGGTTAGTAGTTAGCATTGGGAGGTTACTTACCACATGCCCCTAGAAATGAGATTGTAGGTTGTATATTCTCTCCTCTCGCACCATTGTGTGATCTTGAGGATCAAAAATGGTTAGTGCCTTCTCATGGGCCCTAATTTATATGCCTAGACAAGGAATTAATGGTGGGCTTATAAGTATATACACTCCTACTTGAATAAATAAGGTTTGTTGGCTGTTTGCTTTGTTTTCAATTGTGTAAAACCCATAAGACCTCTTAAAAATCTAAAAACATATTTCAAATCTTCAATATCCAAAATATTTAAAATTCCTAAAATTCTAAAAATCCTCTTGAGTTAAAGGTTGCAAGTAATTCAAATTTGAAATCAAGAACTAAAATTGCATACCCTTACTTCATTTGCAATCCACCCATCCAAAAATCCTCCACAAATCACAAGTCAAATCCCAAATCAGAAACTCAAACAACATCCCATATCTACCTCCATCCATAAACCATAAACTAAAACTAAAGTTCCAATCCCAAAATCATTCCCCCATCCCCAAATGAAGCCATCATCCATACCAAATCACACCCTTTTTAAGGACCTAATCAAATCAATTAAACCATCGAAGGTCTTGTACCTAATCCAAAAGCACATTAAACCTCATCCAATTACCAAACCAAAATCAAACAAGGTAAAGTGGGGCCCATCCAACTCCAAAACCAACCATCAATCTAGGGTCTTGCACCTCCTCCTAACCAAATCCATCCAATCCAATCCTTAATCCAAATTAAGACCCATTAATCAAAATAAAAACCCCATCAAGTTCAATCCAATCCAAATCTTAATAAAATCCCAATCAATCTTCATGCAATCAACCACAATAAAATCCAACCAAGGTCTTGTACCTTAATCCAACACTAAAACTAAAACATCAAATATTGTACCTTAATTCTAATCAAAATCAATGCTCATCAGAAGGTCTATGCACCTAATCCATTAACTCCAATTAATCAACACCAAACCAAAAACTGAATCAAACCCACTCAATCAAAATCAAAACCCCATCAATCTTAATCCACATCAATCCCAATCCAATTTGAATCAAATGAAACCAAATAAAAATCCAATCAATTTTTATCCACTCCAATCCCAATTCAAATTAAAACCCAATCACTCCTACATCAATACCCATCCCAATCAATAAAATTAAAATCAAACATTAAACATCAAACAAATCAAATCATCATCAAACTGACAAGATCCTTGATCTTAAATCAATCCATCATCAAGTTCCTAAGGTGTAAGACATTTTGTCCAAAATCAACCTTAAATCAAATCCAAATAAAAGTAAGCATCCATCCCAATCTCATAAATCAATCTTAAATCAAGCCATCTTTCACCAAAACCCTAATCCACCCATCCTTCAAAATCTAACTCAAACCTGCTAATCATCAAGCTATCTCCAAACTAAAGTCAATCAAGCACACCAAATTGTGCATGGTCCTCAATCTTAATCCAATAAAATATCTAGCACCTCAAGGTCTTTGGCCTTGATCAATCCCATCATTGAGCTAAGTAGGGTCCTTGACCTCATCTGCATCCAATACTAAATCCCATCCATGTAATCAATAACCATCTAAATCACCCATATTGAAACAATGCCTCCCAAATTGAAACGGTCACATGAAGAGGTGAAACCTCTAGATAAAGAGTCATCCCCCATGCCAAATAAGACAATAAGAGTGCTTATGAAGGGAATATATAGTGATTCAACTTAGATGAGAGAGAACCAACAACATGATTTTGTAAGAGATTGTACAAAACTACTAGGGACTGAGTTCTTTGAGATTGAATTAGCAACCTTGATAAAGGAAGAAACAAGAAGTTAGTAAAACAAAGGAGTTGCATTAAGAAATCAGCAAAGGGTAAAACATACAAATAACCAAGGTTGGAGGAAAGTATCCACTATAAAGAAGAGAATAACCATCACCTAATACCAATAGATCCATAGAGAAACTCTAGATATGGACCTAAATATGAAACTACCAATCTTTGGAAAACATACCTCTAAAGCCTCTAAATACATTTTTGTGCTAAGAATCTATTTGGAGAAGGAATGCAACCAAGGATAATCAAACCAAACTTTATGATTTTTTAGGGACACTAAAGAATGATGCCCTCAAATGGTATATGAAAAAGTGCCTACAACATGATAAGGAATTGCCAGATTTAACAATGAGTTTCTATCTAATCTTGGATCTCCTAAAGTTTTGTCAGACAATGTCATCAAGATGAAAGAGATGATACAAGAAGGGTAAATAGTTAAAGAATTTAACCACAAATTTAAGGGAGATGTAAGAAAAATGGAAGAATCCTTGACTGAAAATAGAGAGTTGAGTGTTTTGTGTCTAGACTATTACTAGAAATTAGAAATATTCTAGATTGAACAACCTTTGAGACAAACTCAAACATAGTAGAGTTAGCATGTAAAATAGAAACATAGCCATGAAGAAGAAATAATAAGGAGATAGAAAGTAAGGAATTGCAAAAGATGAGACTAGAGTTAGAATAGTTAAAAAGTAAGAAAGATATTTTGGCTAAGGGTGATAGTAGCCTAATAACACCATCAACTTAGAGGTAGAGGATATGGTGTACTTACTATACAAAAGAAGACCATCTAAGGAATGAATGTATGATGATGAAAGGAGAGAAAAGAGTTGTGATTCTCAAAATTGATATACAATCAATCCATAGGAAGTTAAAGAGCATCTATTATAGAATTTGTGATGAATGGATGATCATGAAATAGATGATTGCCCATCTCTTTAGTTTAGACTAAGGGAAGATGAAGAACACGAACTGGTGCA
Source organism: Cunninghamia lanceolata (assembly GCA_027924645.1). Taxonomy (NCBI): domain Eukaryota; kingdom Viridiplantae; phylum Streptophyta; class Pinopsida; order Cupressales; family Cupressaceae; genus Cunninghamia; species Cunninghamia lanceolata. Next base: position 488,338 of record BSBN01001378.1, read on the forward strand.
GTCACGGTAGGAGGGTTCACAGAATGAACTGTCCAGACCGTGCAGCAAGAGTAAACACAACAGAAACAACTCAAAGAAATGGAACAAATGTAGATTCAGTGGTGCAGTGAACCTAGGATGTTAATTAAGTCAAATTTTTGAATTTTTTTTGTGTGATGGAGACTAAATAATGTAATAAAGCCATTTGAGGACAAATTACAAACTTTCCAAGGGACTTGGAAAAATTACAAGTTAGGGTGTATGGTGCAGTGCACGTAGGATGTTCATTAAGTCAAATTTTTGAATTTTTTTGTGTGATGGAGACTAAATAATGTAATAAATCCATTTGAGGCATGAACATGTAGTGGAGGTTGAGAATAGTAATTTTTATTTAGTGAGTCTACAGTTTTTCCCTAAAAACTAGGACAGTCTTTTTTGTTTTTTTTAGTAGTAAGGCTTTAATGCCTTAATTTCTGGCTTTTCCATGATTTGAGAGTAGTGGAGTCATGGATTTCTGGGAAATCATATATATTATGCCTTCCTTAGATGCAAAAGTATTACCATTGAAGTTTGAAGGAGAAAAAATAGAAGAGGAGCTCTGTTATTCTGCAACTTCTTTCTGCATTCTTTTTGTTGTTCTTGTGTTCTGAAAAAGGCCGTATAGTACTATCATGAATTCCCATGCATGAAATGTTAAAATGGAGGAACTCATATTTCTTTTAAATCAATTTGGAGGACTTTTGATGGAGATTGAAGCATGTTTCAAATGATTTCTTTAAATCTGCCTGACTTTTTTCTAAGTTTGTTTGTTGTTCCTCATGCATGTACCTGACTGTACAAGGTTGTCAATAGTAAAAATGCATATTTATGGGTGAAGGATTGAGTTACATTTCATTTAATCCTAGTTGGAGGAGTTAAGATCATAGAAGAAGCATTTTATTGCTGTTTTTGTGCAAGTAGGTCTGAAACTAGCGTTTTAGAGGGTTTTTAAGAGTTTTGTGAAAATCGATGGATTGGCAGCCTATCCCTTAAGCACCATGAACACAAAATGGATGGAAATGCTTTGTTTTGAAGGTTTATCAATTGTCTTTCAGGTGCAAGAACCGGGGATTGAAGAAAGAGGTAGATTTGTGTTTGTAGAGTCTAATATCTCTATGCATTAGACTATCCATGCATAGTAGAGTGAACTTTTGAAGGAATAGCAAATTGTGTGGTGGCTAGATCTTTGAAACCAGAATAATCTATCATGATACTATACCCCAATCACCTTATAATAGAATTTTATAGAGTGGGTTATCATTTTCATACTCTTGTTGTGTAGAAGGAGGCCTAATTTAGGCTTAGGATAGCAAGGACAGTCCCAATTTGAGTCATATGTTCCAAAACAACCTATGTTGCATATTTGGTATGTTAAATAAATTGATAATGGGTACTCAAAAAGCCATTAATAGTCTAGTTTGGAGGTCATCATCTCAAGTTATTGCATGACAGTCCCTTTTGGAGGGCTACAAGGAAGTGGGTCAGTTTATGAAGGAAGTGGTACAAGGAGGTTCCTCCAAAGCATTGTGGTGGTTTTGTGGGCTTGGGACAGTCAACCATAGATGATCTAGGGTCCCTAGAAAGTCTAGGAGAGATCGCATTTATATGAACCCAAAGATGGTGTTGTTGCCTAGTCATAGAAGCATGGAAAATGAGAGGACAGTCATGTCCAGCTTGAAGTCAAATGGAGTAGTTAGGTCCACAAGGGCCTAAGAGTCTTCTTTGCCCTACCATCCCCTGCATCCTCTTCCACTGAGTAGTTTGATTTGACCCTTAGTGGTGTAAGCTCTGCATCATTCAGTCATTCAGTATATCATATAATTCAAATATAATTTGGACGACAACATGTGGGATTACAATTAGGGCTCACAGGCCTAATTACATACATGTGCAAGATAAAGCTTTGAAGTTCCTTCACACAAATCTAAACTATCAAATCTTTCTTATGTGAATAGCTACTTTCCTAAGGATCTATTACATCAATATATATCATTTATGGATCAATAGATTCCTCTACGTCGGCTAATGAAGGTCACAAACTCCAATGAAGAGCTGTAACGTGTTCACAAATAGGTCAGACCTAAATGCATAGAACACTTCCTCAAATGAATGGAACAAATGTGTAGACCCTTAGGGAAGGTCAGCCATGAACCAAAGGACATTGAATGATGTGTCATTGAGATTCGCAAGTCAAGGAATGATCCGCAAGCCTTCTCCTTTAGCTGATTACCATAGACTGTCAGGATGCTTTGCTATGAGAAAATAGTTGATCTTCTGATAGTGATAACTTTTCAGTGACTAATCCAAATGCTCTGAATTCTTGATATGATGTAGATGAATGAATGAAGATGCTAAGTCCATATTCGCAAGATGTGAAATGCCAATACCGAACCACGAGCTGAAACTACTTCTGATTGAACTGCTCGAATTGAATTGGGAAAATGAAAGAAATGAAATACAAACAAACTGAAATGCAAATGTTTTTGGTTGATGCAAGATTGCTCTTGAACTAGGGATGCTCCTGCATCAGACATCCAGGGTTATTGAAAAAGTGAGTCCCTCATTTTGTTAGGGCTAAGGGAGAACCAAGACGGTCCACCTCAGCCTGAGAAATCCAAGATGAGTCTTCTTCTAGTCTGCCTATCTGCTTCACAAGGTATTCTTTGTATTGTCTTCCTCTAGTGTTGCATCCAACTCTGTTGTCCAAAATGTCTTCTATCTGCTCCGGTACTTGTTGTGGTAACTGCTTCTTCAAGTCTTCTTCCATGATATCACTGAACTCTACTTCATGATACTGATATAGATATGCAATGTTGAAAATAGGTGATATACCCAATGTCTCTGGTAACTCCACTTCATATGCATTTCCTGAATCAAATTTCTTGAGTATCTTACAAGGTCCAAACTTCTTCATATTCAACTTGTTATATCTCCCAACTGGAAATCTCTCTTTTCTTAAGTATACCATCACTTCATCTCCCACTTCAAATTCCTCATGTCTTCTCTTCTCATCTGCCTTTTCCTTATACTTACTGTTCATATTCTCTAAATGCTTCTTTATCTGACTATGCACTGTCTTCATATGATCTACAAATTCTTCTTCTTCTGTACTTCTCTTTTCCTCTGTACTGATGTCTCTCAATTCTGTAACTCCTCTAGGATTCATTTCGGTAACAATCTCAAAAGGTGTTCTTCCGGTACTCCTATTTACTAAATTATTATATGCAAACTCTGCTTGTGAAAGAATCAAATCCCAACTTCTAGTTTTCTCTCCAACCAAACATCTCAACAAGTTTCCCAAACTCCTATTCGCTACCTCTGTCTGTCCATCTGTCTGTGGATGAAAAGCTAAACTGAACTTCAAATCTATCTTCATCTTCTTCCAAAGTGTCCTCCAAAAGTATCCAACAAACTTTGTATCTCTGTCTGAAACTCTACTCTTAGGTAATCCATGTAATCTCACAATCTCCTTGAAAAATAGGTCAGCTACATGCACTGCGTCAGTTGTCTTCTTACAAAGTATGAACTAAGCCATCTTTGAAAATATGTTAACCACTACAAATATTGAATCATGTCCTCTTTGTGTCTTCGGCAATCCCATTACAAAATCCATGCTTATGTCTTCCCAAGGTCTCTTCGGTACTGTCAAAGGTTTATACAATCCAGTGTTCTGACTATTCCCTTTTGCAACTTGACAAACTCTACAACTATGCACAAATCTTCAAACATCCTTATGTATCTGAGGCCAAAAGTAATTTTCACTCACCAAAACCACTGTCTTATCAATGCCAAAATGTCCTACTAATCCACCACTATGCTTCTCCTTGATCAAATTGTCTCTCATTGAACTTCTAGGTATGCATATCTGACTTCCTTTGAACAACATATCTTCTTAAATGAAATAGTCCAACCACTTGCTCCTATCTATCACAATAGGTTCCTTACATGCTTTCCAAGGTTCTACAAAATCAGTGTCTCCCTCATACATGTTCTTCAATTCATCAAAACCCAACACTTCAACTCTCATCTCTGTCAACAAGTTTCTTCTTCTACTCAATGCATCAACAACTTTGTTTGATTTTCCACTCCTATGCTTTAACACAAAAGTATAACTCTGCATCAACTCTACCCACCTCATATGTCTCTGATTCAACTTACCTTGAATGTTCAAATATTGCAAAGCTTGATTATCTGTATACAACACAAACTCCTTAGGCAACAAATAATGTCTCCACTTCTTCAAGGCCTGAATTATGGCATAGAACTCTTGATCATAAACTAAATATCTTCTCCTTGCATCATTCAACTTCTCATTGAAATAAGCTATAGGTCTACCTTCTTGACTTAACACTGCTCCAATTGCATTTCCACTCGCATCACAATCAACTTGAAATACCTTATTGAAATCTAGTAATGCCAAAATAGGTTGCTCTGTCACTTTCTGCTTCAACAACTCAAAACTTTTATCTGCTCTTGATGTCCACTTGAAATCTTTTCTGTCACCTCTCATTGTCTTTATCATAGGGTTACAAACTAAACTAAAATTTTTGATGAACTTTTGATAGAAACTAGCCAAACCATGAAATGATCTAACCTCTCCAATGCTCTTCGATGTAGGCCATTCATCAATTTCTTTCAGCTTCTCAAGGTCCATCTTCAATCCTTCTGCAGAAATCACAAATCCCAAATATACCAACTCTTCTTTCATGAAACTACACTTCTTGATGTTTATCAACAACTTATTTTCTCTCAGTCTCTACAAAACTTGTCTAATATGCCACAAATGTTCTTCTTTTGTCTTACTGAAAATCAGAATGTCATCCAAGTATACAATAACAAAATTACCCAAGAATTTCTTCAGAACTTCATTCATCAACCTCATGAAAGTACTTGGTGCATTTGTCAATCCAAAAGGAATCACTAACCACTCATATAATCCTTCATTTGTCTTAAAAGTAGTCTTCCATTCATCACCTTCTCTGATTTTGATCTGATGGTATCCACTCTTCAAATCTATTTTTGTGAAATATCTTGCTCCACTCAAACAATCCATGATATCATCCATCCTAGGTAAAGGAAATCTATACTTAACTGTGATCCTATTTATTGCTCTGGAATCAGTACACATTCTCTATTCTCCATCTTTCTTAGGTGTTAACACTATAGGTATTGCACAAGGACTCAGACTTTCTCTGATCAAACCTTTCCTCAACAATTCTTGTATCTGTCTATTCAATTCTTCATTCTCTACCGGTGTCATCTGGTGTGCTACTTTGTTAGGAAAACTTGCTCCCGGTATAAGATCAATGTGATGATTGATACTCCTTATAGGTGGTAATCCATCAGGCACATTATCTGATATGATGTCTTCATACTCTATCAGCAACTCCTTTATCTCCTCCGATTATGAAGTTTTAGTTTCTTTCTTTAATGCTTCAGGTTTCTTAGGAATCAAAGCATAACACATACTCTCCTATTTCAAACCATCCAAAAATTTTCTTCCATCTACCAAACAGATTCTAGCATTCCCACATACTACATCTTTAGGATCATCCTCCAAATGAATCAAAGTAATTCTTTACCCATTTGTTGTTATAGTGTAAGTATTCTTTCTCCCATCATGTATAACTTTTCTATCATACTGCCAAGGTCTACCCAACAAGATATGACAAACATCCATAGGCATAATATCACACAAGGCTTCATCATGATATGATCCAATATGAAATTTCACCAAACATTGTTCACTCACCAGTATCTTATGATCATCCTAAATCCATGCTATCTGATATGGCTTAGGGTGTTTCAATCTTTCCAACTTCAGCTTAGTCACCATCTCTTCTAAAACTAGGTTATCTGAACTACCACTATCAATTACAACTTTACAACACTTACCTCCTAATTTGCACTTGTTCTGAACAAGCTCTTCCTCTGTAGTGGCTCTTCATTTGTCTCTGCTTGAAATAGTGCTCTCATCATCACAAGTGATTCTCCTTTCTCTGATTTACCAATAGAATTGGGGTCATCTACTTCAACAGGTTCTTCTTCAACAAAGGCTTCTCTTCCACTATTTTTTGTCCTCTTACTTGTACTACCCTGATTACACTCAAATGCTCTATGTCCTTCACCTCCATATTTGAAACAAGTACCTCTGAATGTCCTCTTATCAAATCCTCTTCTGTATCCTTCATTTTGATATGCACTAGGGTTTCCTCTCCGGTAAAAATTTATGTAATCTCTCTGGTAAGCATTGTTATCTCTGTCATCTTTCTTCAACGGGATGTCAAACTTATTCTGCTTTGCAAATGATCTGTCTCCTCTGGAATAAGTCCTACCTCTCTGAAATTTACCTCCTTTGCCTCTCTGTCTCTAATCATGTCTCTTATTCAGCTTCTCTTCAACTTTCAAGACAAACTGATATGATTCTTCCAAGGATGTCATCCTTACCAAGCTTAGCTCTTCTTGAATGTTCAATCTCAGTCCATTGATGTATCTAGCCACTTTCTCCTTGCTTGCTTCACTATGTCCTGCCCTTATGATCATTTTATGAAATTATTTAGTGTACTCCTTCACAAATTTCTCCTTTTGTCTTAGGTTTTACAATCTCTTCAACAATTCCAACTCATAGTCAGTAGGTATGAACTAACTTTTCAACTTTGTCACCATCCAGTCCCACTTTGTAATCTTTTCTTTTCCTCTTCTATTTCTCTCTAACTAAACTACTTTCCGCCATATAGCAGCATGTCCTTTCAACTTTGTCTTTGCAAATTTCACCTTCTCCAGATCTTCAATTTCCTCATATTCAAAGTATTCTTCCATGTCATTTATCCAGTCAATTAACTCTTCATCATTCAAATTACCAGTATAATTAGGATCATCAACTCTAGGTCTCTTTCCAATCTTTGAAATAGCTCACAACATCTTTATCTGATCTGATTCTTCTGCTTCATCACCTTCTAGGGTTTCTCCAGTTTGTTCAGTAGATTGAAATTCTTCTTCATCATCACTTTCAACATTAGGTCTCAGTGTCAATCCTCTTCACCTATCTTCTTCAACAACATCCAACCGAATTCACATTGTTCTCATCAATTCCATAATCTCATCCATTCTATTAACCATTGTACCAACAGGAGGAACTCTTCACAGCAGCATCTTCCTTAGATCAAGTGTAAACTACCTCAAATTTAGCGATCGAGCTACAAGCGACAACTACCTCTCAATCGGCAATCAGTTGCACACAAGTAACCTGCCTCGAATCGGTGATCTACTTACAACAAGATCTTATGGAATCCCCTTCACCAATTTGCTCCAAAGAATCAAACTTTCACTCTGATACCACTTGGTGCAGTCACGGTAGGAGAGTTCATAGAATGAACTATCCGAACCGTACAACAAGAGTAAACACAACGAAAACAACTCAATGAAATGGAACAAATGCAGATTTAGTCATTCAGTATATCATAGAATTCAAATACAATCTGGCCGGCAACATGCAGGCTTACAATTAGGGCTCACAGGCCTGATTACATACATGTGCAAGATAAAGCTTTGAAGCTCCTTCGCACAAATCTAAACTATCAGATCTTTCTTATGTGAATAGATGCTTTCCTAAGGATCTATTACATCAATATATATCATTTCCAGATCAATAAATTCCTCTGCATCGGCTAAGAAAGGTCACAAACTCCAATGAAGAGCTGTAACGTATTTATAGATAGGTCAGACCTAAATGCATAGAACACTTCCTCAAATGAATGCAACAAATGTGCAGACCCTTGGGGAAGGTTGGCCACAAACCAAAGGAAATTAAATGATGTGTCATTGAGATCTACAAGTCAGGGAATGATCCACAAGCCTTCTCCTTTAGCTGATTACCATAGACTATCAGGATGCTTTTCTCTGAGAAAATAATTGATCTTCTGATAGCGATAACTTTCTGGTGACTAAACCAAATGCTCTGAATTCTTGATATGATGTAGATGAATGAATGAAGATGCTAATTCCAAATCCGCAAGATGTGAAATGTCAATACCAGACCATAAGCTGAAACTGCTTCTGACTGAACTGCCTGAACTAAACTGGGAAAATGAAAGAACTGAAATACAAACAAACTAAAATGTAAATGTTTTTGGTTGATGCAAGATTTCTCTTGAACCAGGGATGCTCTTGCATCACGAACCTTGGTGCAATTACCAACATGAGGATAATGAGGCAATGCACAAAGCAATGGATAGAGAAAAAATACTAGCTGAAAGAGCCTTCAATTACCATAGCTACAAAAATCCAACATGGAGGAATCAATGCAACATGCATGCAACATAGTTCGCTCCACTAAAGATCACAAATGAGAAACATCCTACTAGATATCCTCCAAATGACAAAAGAGGATATTATAATAAACTATAGAGGAGGGTGTGACAAAGGAAGAGGTTGTGGATAAAGGAGAAGAGAAGATACACCTATTTCAAATGTGGTTAGATGAACCATTATGCCAATGAATTTCAAGAAGAAAAGAAGAGAAGCTATAGATTTTATGGTGATACTAGTCATGATCTCTTCACATGTGCTAAAACACAATAATATTTTAAAATATACCACCCCAAACAAAGAGTGAAGAGCTATTAGGACCTAACACATCAAAGAGAGTAAAAGTTATAATGAAGATACCTAAGAAAACATTCAAGGAATAATGCAATAGACATTGACTTATGATGTACAAAAGGATCAAGATGGAAGCTAATGAGTACATATTGGGACTTTACATAACCAATATTAGTAGGTTCAGGATCATATGGAAGAACTAAAAACACAAATAAAACAACTCTAGGAAGTAATTAGCCTCCACCTAGCCCATATGAAAACTCTATTAACTAAAACAAATAAAGTTATAATGCAGATTTAGATGCAAAATACCTTAGAGGAGGGAGAATAGATCCTACTAGGAATTAATGGGAAAATATTTCTACTAGAACAATGGATCACATAGTGGGAAAACATATACACTTAATTGTAGGGGATTTACAAGCATATCTTACCTTGGGTAAATTTTAATTCCTAAAAACACAATTTATAGTACACAATTTTGTCAAATTTGACATGTTAGAGCTAGGATGTCTTGAGGATAAGAAATCATGTCAAAGGAGGGATGATGTTAGTAGGGTATTTATAACAAGAATCAACTTCTACAAAAGAATTGTGGCATCAACACATCCAAAGGACACAATGAATGCAAGAAAACACACTCTTTGATACTTATACTTGGGGTATAATTAATAACTTCATAAATGTAAAATGAAAGAGATAGAAAGAGAATAAAGAGATAAAAATATAGATATAGGTGTGGATAGAAAAGAATAGAAGATGAATAAGAAAAGAATGTAATATGTCCATCGTAGATATATTTATTAGCCTCAATGGTAAGGGATAATATACTAGAAAGGAGAGTGAAGTGAATTTTGATATGTAAGTGAGATATTAAATAAGACTATAATAGAATTGTTTGGATAATATAGAATATACCACAAGTTGAATAGACTCATATTGGTGTAGTCAGGGATGGAGGGTCCAGAGAATAGACTATCCAACCATGCATCTAGAGTAAACAAAATGGAAACAACATAAGAATAGAATGCAATGGAAGGTTCATATATTCAGTATCTCAAATAGTTACAATGCTCATATGACGATAACATGTGGACTAATATGGGCTCACAAGCCTGTCCTCTGGCAGAATACAAATTACATGAAAATATATAGCTTTGAAGTGCTTTCCACAAATCCACATCTAAAGACTAAGAAATTTCTATCATCTTCAACATGTTCCTATTACATCAAATGAATGGTTATATATCATCTTCTAGCTCAAAGAATTCTCTATGTCGGCATCAAGAGGTCTCAAACCCCAATGCAAGATGAAATGTGTAAGAAACATGTAGGTTGGCCTACAACTCATGGTAATGCTCCGCAAATGAATGAAACATGTTGTGATTCTCAATTAAGGTCTACTTGGTCCTTTATTACCTTGTGTGATGTTCCATTTAGCTCCGCAAGTCACGAAAATGCTCCGCAAACCTTGTATGCTCAAAATGAATGTTGATTGCTCTGTTCTGTGAATGCTGATGATCTTTTGATAGAGGTAACTCTTTGCAGACAACTCCAAATCTCATGAAATCTGAATATGAGGTAGATGACATAGCATAGAACCTAAATCTTGCTCCATGAGCTGTGAAATGATGATGCGGTAAAATGCGGTGGAAAATGCTAAAACTACAATTGACTGAACTGCAACTGAAATGCAAGAAAAGAAAAGAAAGCAAATATTTTTGGTTGATGCAAGATTTCTCTTCAACCTGGTATGCTCCTGCATCATACACCTGGGGTTGTTTGAAAAGTGAGTCCCTCACTTTGCTAGGGCTAGAGGAAAACCAAGGTGGTCTACCTCATCCTGAGAAATCCATGATGAATCTTCTCTTGGTCTTCCCTTCCACTTAACCAGGTACTCTGTATACTGCTTGCCTCTAGTACTATGTCCAACTCTGCTATCCAAGATCTACTCTATCTGCTTTGGTTGTTGCTATGGTAACTGATCCTTCAATCCAACTTTAATGTTGTCACTTGATTCTCCTTCATGATATTGATATTGATTTGTAATGTTGAATACAGGTGATCACATATTTTTTTAGTGGAAAATCTTTGCCAATTGGTGAATAGTTGAAATCGGAGGCAGCAAAAATGGCAAATAGTTCAAGCTATGAAGCCAACTAAATCGCCCCATTTTTACAAAAAAAAATTAGTCTTACTTAATTTGCCTAAGGTTTATTTTTTAAAATAATAAGTTGAATTTTTTTGCCAATTAAATTATGCGTAATTAGAGTTGATTTGTCAACAGTTTATAATATAATTAAAAAATTTAACCATATTCGCCATTAATAATATATTTCAGCCATTAATTTTGGGCAATATCACCATTACTAATAAATTATCATGTACTTTAGGGTTGTTTGTATTTTTAATACAACTTTATTCATTACTGTCGGCTATTGTTTAATTCTGAGAGACAAAGAGCACATGCCTTTTAAAAGGCTTGCTAAGCCTGGGAATTGATTTTGGGCCAGAAGATTGGACCAAAATCAATTTCGAAGCTCAGCAAGCCTTTTAAAGGCATGTGCTCTTTGTCTCCTGAAATTAAACAATAGAAGATCGTGCAACTCAGATCTCAACAAGAAAGGCATGGCATTTTCTTATACTTGTTTTTAGTTTAATTTTTAATGTGATATTTTTAAAATATTGAATTTCTATATTTTTGTATTTTTGAATCATTCCTGATTGACTGAATATTTTGAGATAACTATTTTCTAGAAGCATTCATTCTTTTATTTCATGGAAGGAATACATGAGTTACAAAAGGAAATAAGTAAAGGATTTATTCTTTTTTTCCCTTTGGAAAAATACAATCTCTAAAAAACCTTGCATGCAACCCAAAATAATAAAACCCTGTACAATCTCTAAAAAACCTCTGCATGCAATCCAAAATAATAAAACCCTGTAGCTGTAATACAATTGTCAAATCTATGTAAGATTTCTTTTACCCTGCAAGCAAAGCAAAACCTACAGAGGTTAGCTGAAAAACATGGACAATAAAATGAGAAGAATAAAAAATAGGAAGAAAGGAGTAAATCCAAATGAGATCTGTAAAAAATGATTATGAGAAAATGAAAGGGTTAGGTAGCAACAAAAATATTTATGCAATATTTTATTATTTTAGCAATTTTTTTTTGTTTCATAAGCATGTGGAGGTCACAAGGAGGACCTCCTTCCCATCAACATATCCAACTTAGAAACCACATAATCAACTTAGAAGCCACATAAGCCACCGATGTTACTTTGGGGGATTCAAACTTGGATCTCCATCTTGAGAACCTTATGGCCTTGCCATTTAAGCACAACCCCTTTCACTTATTTTAGTAAGTTTTTAATATAATAGAAATTACATAATTAACTCATAAAATGTAGTTGACTTCACTTTAGTGGAGTAGCATGCTTTTTTAATTGTTTTAAAATAGTTGCACTCATAGTAGTATTTATTTTAGAGTTAGAAACTAGTAAAAACGCCAAAGGTGCTATCAAATGGCCAATAGGCACAAATATTTATAGGCCTATTGCTAAATAGTGTACAAAGATCCCTTCAAAACCTATCTTTACCTCTTTTAATCAAAAACTTTGGCATTCACTTTGTATGAAGTGTATTTAAATTTTATATTTCACTTAGATTTGATCCTTTTATTGTGTGTGTGTGTGAGAGAGAGAGAGAACTTTCACATTCATTGTGTAAAGAGTGTGCTAATTTTGGCATTCACTACATGCTCGAACTTTGGTATGTTTGAACTTTATAGTTAACCTTATATATGTATTAAATGTGTGATTGTGAACAAACTATATGTGAAATGATTGAACTAACTTTGTGTGAAGAGTGTGTTCTAACTTTGGCATTAACTTAATGTGTCTCTTTGAACTTTAGTATGTTTGAATTTTATCATTTACTTTGTCTATGTATGAAGTGTGTGTTTGAATAAACTATGTGTGAAGTGATTGAACTAACTTTGTGTGAAGATTGTGTTTTAACTTTGGTATTCACTTTGTGTGTGTTTGTACTTTGGCATATTTGAACTTGAGTGTTTACTTTGTGTGTGGTTGAACTAACTTTGTGCATGAAACATGTTTGAACTTTGGAATGTGTTCACTTTCTACATGTGAAGTGTATGTTTTAACTTTGACATTTATTTTGTGTGAATTGAGTATCTAAAATTTAATTTTGGCATTGACTTTGTGTGGTGTGTGTGTGCACTTTACCATGTTTTATAACTTTGGCACTCAATTTATGTGTGTGTTTTTACTTTCGCAAGTTTGAAATTAATTGTTCATGCATGTTTGTACTAAATTTGTGTAAATGAATTATGTTTGAACATTGGCATATTCACTTTTTGTTTATGTAAATTGTGTGTGTGTGTGTTTAAAAATTAATTTTGGTATTCACTTTGTGTGGTAAGTGTGTTTGAACTAACTTTGGCATTTGTTGTGTGTGTGTGTGAGCTTGAAAGAACTTTGACATTTAGTTTTTTTTTGTCTATGAATGAGATTCAACTATCACATTTTGTGGAGTGTAGATCATGGACAAACTTTGAAGCTTAATTTGTGTGCAATGCAATTGAAATATTTGACATTCTTTAATTATGTGTGTACAAGTGAACCTTGGATATGTGGCATGTGTTTGAAAGAACTAACATTCTTTTTTTGTGTATGTGTTTGAATGAACTTTGGCTTTCACTACGTGTGTATCGATGGGTTTTAAAGTTAGCTTTGACATTCACTATGTGTTCACATGCTTGTGGGAATGAACTTTGGCTTTCAATGTGTGGGTGGGTGGGTTTTAAATTTAGTTTTGGCATTCATTGTGTGCACGTGTTTGTTTGGGTAAACATGATGCATATAATTTTCACCTTTTTGTGAGTGATACATACTATCTTGAGGAGCTTGATATCATTATATGTGCAAAAATAAATTTAACAATAGGAAATCTTTATTAATAAATCCTTATAGTAAACAATATTTATAACCAAAGAGGGTCTATTCTAGCATGACTCACAAATAAAACATAGTGGAAGAATTCACATTTCATGATTGTCTAACTTTGATACTTCATGGTGCTTTTAATAGTCATTTATACATGTTCCAAATCATCCCAAAGAGTATCTATATAACAAAAGATCCTAGTGGCAAGATTGTTGGACCACAAGATTATAACACATGTACTAATTCATGACCATAGAAAAGTAGACTTTGTTTGGGTAAACATGATGCATATAATTTTCATCTTTTTGTGGGAAATACAAACTATCCCAAGGAACTTGATATCTTTATGTGTGCAAAACTAAATTTCACAATAAGATATCTTTCAACATCCCTTTCCTTATTTGATACATAAACAATATTACAATATATAACATAATACTTATCAATATTGATCAACAACTGCTTAAACAAACTGTGGCTCATCAGAAGAATTTTAATCTAAATGTGACTCCTACCAGTAATGCTAGCACTGCAATGAAAAAGTCCACTCTCTTAGAACCAGAAATTACGAGTTTACAGAAGAAGATCTTGGCAAGGGCAATGTTAAATTTGCAATTGATGAAGACGACAGTCTTGGACAAATTCTTGGCATCCAAAAAAGATTCAACTGCGACTTCAAAAAGAAACTTCTATTTTTCCTTTACTAGTCATAGTCCATGAGCAAGAAATAACAACTAATAAATAGTGTAGAACCTTGGGTGGAGACTTTGGCTTTCAGAGAGAAAACTCACAAAACCCAAACAACAACCTTCACAAATTAGAGACCTAGGACTTAAGCCATGACCCCCTCTATTAACAATACCACCAAATCAGTGATCAAAATAATGAGCGGCAGTCAGATTTAGGGGTGATGTTGCAGGCAAAAAAAACAATAGCAGGTTTAGATTTTTGATAGGCCGTAGGCCTTCAATAGCTCTTGTCCTATTTTGCAAGGCCACAAGCCTTCCACAAGGCAAATTTGAGTGCCTTTCTTTGCAGGGTTGAAACAACACACCTAGCCACACCTTGGAAAGGCTTCAATCACCTTAGCCAATGCCTTCAATCACTGCCTTCACGTCATCAAATGCAGGTTCAAATCACTAATCAGAGATGAATAATGGCGGCAACTAGCTCAGAAATAAACAGATCTACCCCAACTAGCTCAGAAATAAATTTTATGAAAAAATACCTAAATACATCCATATGACCATCAAATTTAAGTTCTGCATATGATCACTACTTTCCAATTTAACAGAATTCAAGCTCGCCCCTCCAAAAAGTTCAAACAAAACGTAAAGCCATTTTGACGCTGCGGCGAAGGTTCAAATCCCACATCTGTCACATTCACAAAACATGTTGAGAGAGACCTAGGTTCGAATCCCAGACACACCAATTTCATTTATTTTGATCGCTCTACTAAACAGATGACAATGGATGCCATATTTGCATAGATCTAGTCGAATCTCTGCTCGAACGACAGGCTACGCTAGGCAGGGGCCCTCCTATAGGCCTTGCAACACTCGAAGGTAGGGAGAGATATCTCGTCCGTTTCAAAATGCACATGCGATGAAATCATCACGTCCCCTGCCTTCGTCGTTTGCACAAAACTCGCCTTCGACTTCATCCGCTGCACATGCCTCACTGTCGATCAGAGATGAATTATGGTGGTAGCTAGCTTAGAAATCTAGGATTCATAGTGAAGACTACGACTTCCTTCAAGGAAGATTGCAATCTTTGAATACCAACAACCAAGAGTGGAGACATCAAGGAGCAAACATTAAAAGAAAGCTAATGAAAATAACCTAAATCTTGGGAAAGATTGGGAGATAAAAGGTGGAGAGGGAAAGAAGAAGTTGAATTGAGGAGCTAAAGAGAATGAAATTGCCGCCACTTGTTTTTCATTACCTAATTTTTTTATTTATTTTGGAAAACCAAAAAATTCAAGGACTACCAAAATTTTGTACTACCAAATTTTGGCAGTTACAAGATGTGTGCACATATAGAATGGCCTATCGGCCAAATAAATGTTTACTTAGTATAATTTTCATATTTATATTTTATTATTCCATATATAATTCAATTTTAAATATTTATTGTATTTTAAACATGAAATGGAATTATATTTTATTAGCTTTATTCTTTTAAGGTTAGTGTAATGAATTTTTAATTATTGTTATTTTATTTGGCTTAGTTGACTTCACTTTTATGGAGTAGCATGCTTTTCTAATTGTTTTAAAATAGTTGCACTCATAGTAGTATTTGTTTTAGAGTTAGAAATAAATGTTTACTTAGTATAATTTTCATATTTATAGTTTATTATTCCATATATAATTCAATTTTAAATATTTATTGTATTTTAAACATGAAAGGGACTTAGCTTTATTTTTTTAAGGTTAGTGTAATGAATTTTTAATTATTATTTTATTTGACTTAGTTTATCATTTTAAATTGCCTTAGGGAAAAGGGTTAAATTATAGGATTTAATTATAAATTTATCTATTAGTTACAAATTTCATTTTAATTTTATTTATTTCTTAAATGTTTAGACCCTAGGTGAGACATCTTTTTCATAGGAAGAGTACCTATGGTTAAATTTTCTTAGTCAAAACTCATTAAACTTTAGTCGATATAAAAAAAATTAGGATGCAAACCAAACTATCCTTAGGTGAGAAAACTATAATCTAGTGATAATTATTAGGTTTATAAAATTGTCTCCGGTCCCCACTTCAAAATTAAAGAAAAAAAGAATATATGGGGTTGACAAAATATGCAAATTTTTAAAGTAGGGATTCACCATTCTAATTAATTTCTTTAGTAATTATTTGCTAAGATTCACTATTGTTTTTATTTTTTTAGCGAGTATTCACTAGGATTCATCATGATTTTATAATTTTTTTAGTAATGTGCATAGATTCGCCAGGAAAATTAATATATTTTTTGAAAAAAATGAAAGATTCACAAGGAAAACTAAAGCACTTAGCTAGGCTTTGCCAAGATTTTATAACTTTTTTAGGGGTCTTTTCTTAAAGTTATCCTTGCATGTGAAATACCAAATGTCTTCGGTAACTCTACTTCATATGCATTTCCTAAATCAAACTTCCTAAGAATCCTACATGGTCCAAACTTCCTCATCTTCAGCTTGTTGTATGTCCCCACTGGAAATCTCTCCTTTCTCAGATATACCATAACTTCATCTCCAACAAAAAATTCCTTATGTCTCCTCTTCTCATCTACTTGTTCTTTATACTTATTGTTCATCTCCTCCAAATGCTTCCTGACCTGATTGTGTAGTGTCTCCATGTATCCTACAAATGCTTCTACCTCTGCACTTCTTTTGTCATCCACACTGATGTCTCTCAGCTCCGCAACTCCTCTAGGTTTTACTGGACGATCACAACTTCAAATGGTTTCTTCCCTGTACTTCTACTCACTAAGTTATTGTATGCAAATTTTTCTTGTGGTAGAATTATATCCCAATTTCCTACCTTATCTCCTACTAAGATTCTCAACAAGTTACCCAAACTCCTATTTACCACTTATGTTTGTCCATATGTCTATGGGTGAAATGCTAAACTAAACTTTAGGTCTGTCTTCATCTTCTTCCACAATGTTCTCCAAAAATATCCTATGAATCTTGTATCTCTATCTAAAACTATACTCTTTGGTAATAAATGCAATCTCACAATCTCCTTGAAAAATAGGTCAGCAACATGCATTGCATCATTTGTTTTCTTACCAGGAATGAAATGAGCCATCTTTGAAAATCTATCCACTACTACAAATATAGAATCATGTCCTCTCTATGTTCTTGGAATACTTAATATAAAATCCATGCTTATATCCTCCCAAGGTCTCTCCGGTACTATCAAAGGTTTATACAATCCAATATTATTACTATTCCCTTTTCGAACTTGACATACTCTGCAACTCTAAACACATTTCCTTACATCCTTATATATCTGAGGCTAGAAATAATGTTCACTCATCAAAGATATTGTCTTGTAATTCTAAAATGTCCTGCTAATCCTCCACTATGCTTCTCCTTGATCAAATTCTCTCTCATTGAACTCCTAGGTATACACAACTGATCTCCTTTGAACAACATATCCTTCTAAATGAAATAATCCGTCTATCACAACAGGTTCCCTACATGCTTTCCATGCTTCTGCAAAATCAAGATCATATTCATACATATGCTTCAGTTCTTCAAAACCTAATACTTCTACCCTCATCTCTGTCAATAAACACATTCTGCTCAATGCATCGACCACTTTGTTTGACTTTCCACTCTAGTGCTTCAATACAAATGTGTAACTCTGCATGAACTCTACACATCTCCTTTTTCTTTGATTCAACTTACTTTGATTGTTCCAATACTACAAAGCTTAATGGTCAATGTACAACACAAATTCTTTTGACAAAAAGTAATGTCTCCACTTCTTCAATGCTTGAATTATGGCATAGAACTCCTAATCATAAACTGAATATCTTCTCCTTGCATCATTCAAATTTTCACTGATATATGCTACTAGTCTCCCTTCTTGACTTAACACTTCTCCTATTGCATTTCCATTGGCATCACAATCAACTTGAGATACTTTGTCAAAATCTGGTAATGCTAACACTGGTTTCTTTGTCACCAACTCAAAACTCTTTTGTGCTCCTGATGTCCAATTAAAATCCTTCTGATCACCTCTCATTGTCTCTATCATTGGTGTGCATACTGTGCTGAAATTTCTGATGAACTTCTGGTAGAAACTTGCTAGTCCATGAAATGATCTTACCTCTCCAATGTTCACAGGTGTTGGCCATTCAACAATTACTCTAACTTTCTCAGGGTCAATCTTCAATCCTTCTGTTGAAATCACAAATCTCAAATATACCAATTCTATCTTAATGAAACTACATTTCTTGATGTTTATCAACAATTTCTCTTCTCTCAACCTCTGAAGTACTTGTCTAATATGTTGTAAATGTTCTTCCTTTATTGTATTGCAAATCATAATATCATCCAAGTAGACAATAACAAGTATACCCAAGAATTTCTTGAAAACCTCATTCATCAACCTCATGAAAGTACATGGTGCATTAGTTAATCCAAAAGGCATGACTAACCACTCATACAATCCCTCATTTGTCTTGAATGCAGTCTTCCACTCATCTCCTTATCTGATCCTGATCTGATGGTATCCACTCTTTAGGTCTATCTTTGTGAAATATTTTTCTACACTTAAACAATCCTTGATATCATCCATCCTTGGCAATAGAAATCTATACTTAACAGTGATCTTATTGATTTCTCTAGAGTCTATACATACACATCCTCCATTCTCCATCTTTCTTCGGTGCTAGTACTATAGGTACCGCACATGGGCTCAAACTTTCTCTGATCAAACCTTTACTCAACAACTCCTGTACTTGTCTTCTTAGCTCTGCATTTTTTGTTGGTGTCATCCTATGTGCCACTTTGTTTGGAAAATTGGTTCCAAGTATAAGGTCCATATGATGACTGATACTCTGGATTGGTGGCAATCCTTCAAGCACATTCTTTGATATGATATCTTGGTACTCTGTCAACAATTTAGTTATATCCTTCGACGATGGTTCTTCTTCTTTTACGGTGGTGGTTTTTGCGCTTAGGGTACTACACTTCTTAGGAATCAATGCAAAACACATGTTCTCATGTTTCCATCCATCCAAAAATTTCCTTCCATCCACTAAACAGATTCTAGCATTGCCACATACTTCATTTTTAGGCTCTTCTTCCAAAGGTATCAAGATATGTTTCTTCCCATTAGATGTTATAGTGTATGTATTATTTCTCCCTTCATGTATTTCCTTTCTATCATACTGCCATGGTCTTTCGAACAATATATGACATACATCCAATGGCATAATATCACACAATACCTCATCAACATAAGATCTGATGAAGGGGTAAATCATAAAACACACAACAACAAAAATTGCACACAGAAAATAGAATGTTCTTTTATTGATTTGGACAACTCATTACATTACAAAAGCTCAAATACAATCAGAGGATGAATCCTCCATAGGCTGCAACACATTACAACTTCCTATCTCAAGACTCTTGAATCTACTACCTTCTATAACCCCAAATCAGCTAGGGTTTCTATTTTCCCACCTTTTCTTGACTCTACACTTTTCCCCTTATCTCTACTACTGTCAAGGGTTCCCAAAAATGGTCATAAATAGCCCTTTTTGGCGGCCTCCAGCCAAATTTCAAAATTTGCATCTCCCTCCAAAAATAGGTCAACTTCTGGGAGCCATAACTTTTGATTTGGGTGTCTAATTGAAGAATCGTTTAAAGCGCTAGAAATCTCATGGAGTGCTTTACACGCTAAGAACTTGCTCTATCGGTTCTACCCATTTTCGGGCCCATATGGGGCCATTTAGTACCTCAAACCTTACTTTGAATCATTTTTAGGGGTTTTTCAGGAAATGGAAACTTTAATATTCTTGCAAGTATGTGCTAACTGGTGTTTTCATTAATGTCAACTTGTTTGTGTTGTCATTGGTGCCAACTGTATCTTTTGATGTTGATGTTTGTTGATTGATTAAAGAACACTGTCTGAGTATTTTGCTCCACATTTTCTCTGTATTGAAGACCGGAGTATGAGCTTTGGATATGATTTAGAGAAGTGTCTAAAGATACTAAGTCTAGAATTTGGTGGTTTGGATCACTGTGCAAAAAAAAGTTCTATTCACCAGTGTGAAGATTGTGCCTAGCAAGGTTTGCAAAGTGATAGAGAGAAAGTGTTTTGCTCCGCATTTCTCTGCAGATTAGATTTTGGCTTTGAGATTTTGGACTTAAGCTTAGAAGGTCCTTAGTCATCTTCATTCCAAAGGATATGTGATTTGAAGCTCCAAAAAGCAAGTTTCTAATTAGCAGAGTTTGACAGTGTCTGTTGAGAAGCAGTTTGTAATGTAACTTCAAGTGATATTTGTTGTCCTCAAGTGAGATCTATTGCAATTGGATTTGTCAACTTCCAAGTGATTCTATGTTGTCCATGGATGTCTCCAGAATGTGTTGAAGATGTGTGCTTGATCGGAAAGCTACAATGAAGATCTTGCAAGCATGTTTCTAAGTGTTCTTGGTATGTGCATAAGTTCTGGCCGACCTGGTTTGTCACACTTGTTACAGAGGTGATTCGTGGATTGTGGAAGCATGTCCAAGTGTGTGAAGATGTATTTGGGTCTGAGATAAGTCATGATATGTTCACCCTCATTCATTTACTCCACAATTTTGTCTAGGTCTAGTCCCAATTTTATTTATATATGTATGACGACCTTGGAGAAAGTTCCAATGGTTGTAGAATGTAATGCCGACATTGATGTTCATTCCAAGGTTGATGATAGGTATAAATACATGTAATGAATTCATGTTTGAGGTGTGACTGTGTGAAAATGTGAAGATAAGTGTGAAGTGTAAAAGTAGAGTAGGGTAGAGGAGATATATTGCACTTCAGTGGAACTAAACTCATGCATGGCATAGATGCTACTAAATTAGTTCACCCTTTGGCAGTGAGCCACCTCAGTAGTGGGCCATTCTTTTGGGTAGTGAGCCCTTTGGCAGTGAGCCACCTTTTGATATTTGGTATTGTTGCTACATTATATTGTGAGCTAACACTCACCGTGGTTTTTCCTTGTTTGGGGTTTTCCACATTAAAATCTAGTGTTCATGTGTGTATGTTGTTGATGTGTTCATGTTTTGAATCTGCTATTCATGTTTAATGTTCATAACTAAATAAGGAAATAAGTTAAGTGATTGTGAAATTGATTTTGGTTTAAAGAAGTTAAAGTTTTGAGACAACTGATTCACCCCCCCTCTCAGTTGTCTTGTGCCTTTCAACAATTGGTATCAGAGCGAGGTTCCTTTGAAGAAAGCCTAACAGCTTAAGGTAGATCCGGGATGGCACATAGGAAAGACATTCCTTAGTTCAATGGATCTGACTATGCCTACTGAAAGGTATGAATGCAAAGTTATCTTATTTCTCTTGGTTATCATGTTTGGGTAATGGTTAAGAATAAGTATACAGTACCTAAAGATGGTCCGGAGACTGAAGAAGAGGTTAAAGATTTTGAGGATAATCACAAAGCTAAAAATGCTCTATTAAATGCCTTGTCTAACACTAAAATGGCAAAAGTTGTGAATCTGGAAACTGCTTATGAGATTTGGGATAAATTAAAGCAAGTCTATGAAGATGATGCATCTGTCAAGAAGGCCAAGTTGCAGAACATGAAGACTGCATATGAAACCATGCGAATGGCTGAAGATGAGAACATAAGAAGTTACTTACAAAAGATTGATGAAGTTGTCAACAACATTAGGGGTCTTGGTGGAGAATTAAAGGATGAGGATGTTACAGATAAAATACTCACAACTCTTCCCAAATCTTATAGTCACAAGATATCTACCTTTGAGGAGTTTCTTGCTATGGGAAAGCTTTCAAAAGATCAATTGCTTAGAAAACTGACTACTTTTGAGATAAGAGAGTTTGGTACTACTGATGGTGTTACATCCCCAAATTTTGTCTTGCTAATACTTTTTACTTTTACTTGGATATAAGTAAATCTATTTTGATGTTTAGATTAATATCAAGGAAAGACAGATTTTATTGAATGCCCTTTATGGAATTATGGAAATGAATATGTTATGTCGATTTAATAATTGCATTATGAGAATTTGGTTTATCATTTGAATAATGATGCATTGATCGTAATCTATTAATTTCAAGTTTTATAAAGGATTACAGGTTTCTGATGACTCTCAGAGAAAAGAGAGAGAGTATCTTTCGATGAGAGAAATATAGACCTTAGCTTACGAGTGGTTATTTTCTGAAACGAGTATGAGTGTTTAACAAAAACATGAACCAGTATCGATAGAGGTAAGTCTTGTCTTGTCAGTATACTTTTGGATCTAATCGACAAGTAGTTGATATATTTTGTTTCTTTCTAGTCAACTCGTGTGTGTGTGTCGAAATTGTTGTTTGTAAAGACAACGACATCGTCTGATTAGAATGGTGTCCATTTATGATTAACGTAAATATTACAACGTCATTGTCACAAAATTGTTGAGTTAATATCCTTGAGTTATATAAGGTTTTATTGTCGACATTTAATGCCATATGAAGATCTCGTCAAGACAAGTTGACGTGATTTAATGAAGCATTGTGAAGGGGAGACAAGCTCGACCCATTCACATTATCTATAAGCCTTTGACTTATTATTATTATTTATTGATCAAAACATAAACTATCAAATAGGATAGATGTCATGATAAACCATATTTAATTATATAAACCAATATGTATATGCATCGATTGAGGTTATTACCTCTTAATTGTTATTAATTCTTACTCACTTATGAGCAGCCATAGCCTTATGTGAAGGAATGCCTTATTTATAACAAGTGATGGATCAGATCATTTAGCGATCATTAATGATCAAGCTGTGTTTTAATTGTTATGTCGGCCTCTTCCAAAGAGGAGTCTATGGTATTAACACCCCCCTCATTGAGCTCCCTATGTTATGCATTTTCCTTTAACATGTGTAAGACTTTACAAATTATGTGGATTTGGTTGAAACCGAATCAGTTTGAGGATTGCTTTGTATTCATTATATTTCCAACTAAAAAGAGTGGAAGAATGTTAATTGCATGACTCATCAAGAGCCATATTGAAGTCCATAAAGGAATTACTCATTAAGAGTCGATAAGGGAATAAAAATTGGGTCAGGTGTTAGTAAGTAATGGTTGTGAGCTCAGGAGATAGTTAGTTGTAATGCTTTGAAGAGATCACAGTAAGAGCAAGGTGAAAACAACGGTTCAGAAAGGAAATGAAGACGTCGGTCTCCTGTAGGTATCGATTGGATTTATTGTCTCTGCAACTCTATTTTAATCTAAGACTGTTGCTACCAGGTAATATCCCTACATTATACGCATTGAAAGGCATTGAAAAATCAAATGTTTATTATGTCCACTGTATTGTCTTGTTGTGGGTAATCATATATGCCAGTATGGCTTATTTATTAAATTCATTATGTAATTGTTCAAAACAATAAGAGTCGACTGTATCGAATAGTATATAGAGTCATTGTAAAACTGTATAGTTAACTTAATGGAATCCAAAGAGCATCAATTTAGCCTAAAAAGGTTGATGCAAGAAAATATAAATGAATTCTATTTCATAGCACACAAAGCCAACCATATACTTATTGTTTTTAAACTGTTAGACTTGTCAAACCATCGTATGATGAACTAAATGACTTTTACAACCACATACCTGAAGAAGGTTGTTTTAGACATTATGTGCCTCGAAAACTAGTCACTTAAATGAATGAGTTCCATCATGTAGCAAGTCGATGATATGATTATGAGTTAATAATACAATAGACTTTCGATGAAATTAGTACAAATGAAACTTGATAGGTAAACTTATTAGCTATGAGTAATAAGGTTTAAGCATTAAGCTATGATATTATTATTTATCTATTCTATCATTCTTGTTGATAATATTCTTTGAAAACCATTATGATGGAATAGACTAAGTCTATCTAGAAATGACCTTGTATGGAATCATATATGAGTATATATATATTATGATTGTTAATGAAATCACGTTAAGGAAAGTAGAAAGTATTCATATTCCTTTTTGGTAGGAGGAGATATCTATTCTAGAAACTATATTAATCTTAAACTTGATTGAGTTAAACCAAGGGTTGATTATAAACCTTAGTCTTGTAAGTTATGAGATATGGTTATTTTGATATGTCGGACTATTCAAGGTTGTAATGAAAAGCCTAGAGTCGAATATGAAATCATATGATTAGTTATGTCATATGGACTTATCTAAGTTGAGTAAACTATTGTCAGGGAAGATGATAAAACTATCTACATAAACATAGTTGGTGAGGATAAATTACAAGAATACGACAGTATCCAAGTCAAGTAGGGGTGGGTGAACACATCAACCATGTTTATTATGAACATTATTGATATTGAAACTTTGGCCAAAGTAATGCATTCATTTTCTACATGCATTGTCGGTTCACTATGTATGGATTGCATAACCTATCAGAAATCATACTTAGCTAGAGGGTATCTAGGGTTGTATGGTTGATAGAGTATTGTAGGATACAACACTATGTACTCGGGAAGGTAAATTACCACTGGTCACCTTTGGTCTATATTCCTCGTGAAGGGTAGGGCCACTTCCTATGTGGAAGATGTGTGGGAGACCACCGGTCTGTGGATGGAGGAAAATCACTGGGAATATACTCTCTCTCTCTAGCAGAAAACACGCCAGGGCTTGTGATAAAGATGTTAGATATTTAGAAGCAGTAATTATTCCAAATTTGTTTATGTGATTGATTTACTTTTGTAGATATTGTAAATGAGAAAGACAATATGATATATTGTATTATGTAAGGGAATCTTGCAATTTGTTGTTAGTTGATTATATATTAAATAAAAGAAAAAATTTCTCTCTCATTTTTACCTTGTTGAGTTACTCTATGGTAAATTTCTGGTTTTTCTATGTTTTTAGAATGTGGATGTTACATATGGTATCAGAGCCAGGTTCAACACTAGGGCTTATGAGAACACTATGCTTGGCTGTAGTCAACATTATGTGGTTAGCTAATGTTTAAAAATTTTTGTGCCAGGATGGTACGTCTTAAGAAGACAATGAGAAAGTTAGTTAATACGAGTCAATGTTTCCTTAAAGAAAAAAGAGAATGTGAAACCATTATTAAAACTTTTGAGGGAACTAATGATGAGAGTGACATTTGGTTAAGTGATATTGAAACCCCGGCAAATGCCTTAACTCGAATCAAGCGAGTGAGAAGGGAAAACATTGAAAGAGTTAAGATCATTGCTAAAATCATAGAATATATGTCAGATGAGGAAACAACTATGGTTAGGCGAGATCCCCGCATACCTCCATTTGTTGAGATCATAGAAGTTAGGTCTGATAGTGAGTCAGAAGGTTATATACCTCAAGATTATGTATCTAAAAATGAATCTGAGGGATATACTCCTCTTAAGCATGTCTTTTGAAGTCATTTCTTGTATAAATGAAGAATATTCTATACTTTTGAAATGAAATAAATAAAAAGCGTTGTTTTTGTACCAAACTATTGTTTGATTTGAGTTTATTATGTTTTGATTTAATGGGATGCATTATAATCATGAACTAATAGACAACTCAATATTCTCAGGTGTGAGAAAATGATAAAAATGGTTCAGATGAGAACTAACCAAGGAGAAAGTGAAGAAGAAAACCACCCACCAAATAATAAGTTGGACCAAATCATAACCATGCTTGAGGAAACTAAGAAAAGACTGGGTGATCTAGAAAAGAAGGTGGATGATAAAGGGAATACTGAGGGAGGAGGTGAAAACTCACATGGAGAAAGTGGAGAGAATCATGAAGATCAAAGTAAGAGTACAGAACCTCATAAAGAGGCAAGGCATAGACTGACCTCAAAACTCTCTAAGGATATGAAGAAGGTCACTCCACCAAAATTTGATGGAAAGGTGACTGGAGATACAACAGAAGCTTGGTTAATAGAAATGGAAAAATATTTCGAGATAAGAAATTACTCAGAAGTGACCAAGGTAGTTTGGGGAGCATACCAATTGGTAGGAGAAGCATCCACATGGTGGATGAATAAGAAGATGGAATTGAATTTAAGCTCTCTAAGGGTAACTTGGGATGAGTTCGTGGAGCTCTTTCACAAGAGATGCCTACCACAACTTTATTTTGATAAAAAATTGACTGATTTTCAGAATCTTCATCAAGGAGACATGATAGTGGTGGAATATGGAGAAAAATTCATCTGTCTTCTGAAATATGTGCCTCAGTATCAAAAAGATGAGAGATTCAGGATTAGAAAATTCATCATGGGTTTAAATGCTCAGATTGGTGGAGAAGTGGATGTACATGGTCCCACAACAATGGATCAAGTGTACGAGAAGGCAATCCAGCAAGAACAAAAGCTGAAATCCATCTCGGCATATCATGATAGAAACCTCAAGAGATTTAATGGAACTCCTGCTAACCAACCATTCAAGAGAAGAAATGATAAGAGTTATGAGAATAAGAGAAAAGCTAAAGGATCTTAGAAAAATAGGGGTGGACTTGGAAATGAGAAGAAGAATGGTAATTACAAAAGGAATGAGGATAACAATGGAAAGACTTCATATAAGAGAGGACCCATTGGAGGATGCTTTACTTGTGGGGGTGACCATTATGCTAATCGTTGCCCTAACAAGAATCAAAATGGTCAACAAAGAGGTACTGCACTACCTACTCAACAAGAAGCATTCCAACAGAGGATTCATGCAACTCTTGACAATCGTCAAGCAGAGTATCAAATCACACCCATTGAAATGATAGGTACTTTGTTAGGAGCCACTAAAAACTTTGTTTCTCCTAGAATTTTGCATAAGTTTCCTAGAAAAGATGGGTACATGTCTAAACCTTGGTTAGTGGAATATGCTAACCAATCTAAAGCTCAGGTAGAGCAATGTTTGTTTGAGTCCAAGATTAATCTCCCTATTTTCTCAACCGAAGTAAATCTGTATGTCGCTCCCTTAGGTTCCTATGATGTAATCCTAGGAATGAGTTGGTTGTGGAAGCATAGAGCTAAGGCTGACTATTTTTCAAAAATGGTTGAATGCTTAGATGATTTGGGAAATTAGACCCAATTCCAAGGGATTCAAAGAGAAGTTAAAATCAGATCTATCTCTGCTAAGCAATTGAAAAGGGTTAGACAGAAAGGTTGTCAATTATTTGTAGTCAAAATGGAACAAGTGGAGGAAGGGTTAGAAAGCCCTAGTTCATCTTTTGGAGAAAAGTATCCCTTTCTTTGGGATTTTCAGGATGTGTTTCTAGAAGAACTTCCAGGACTGGCTCCCAAGCGGGTTTTTAATTTTTCAATTGATATTAAACCAGGATCTGAGCCTATATCAAAAGCACCCTACCGTATGACAACTATGGAGTTAATGGAATGGAAAGCCTAATTACAAGAATTGTTGGCAAATGGTTTGATTAGACCCAGTGTTTCACCTTGGGGTGCTCCAATTATTTTTTTCAAGAAGGATGGAACCCTTTGGTTATGTATAGATTATCGTATGCTTAATAAAGCAACGGTAAAAAACAAATATCCTTTGCCACGTATTGATGATCTCTTTGATCAAATGCATGGAGTTGCTATATTTTCAAAGATTGATTTGTGATCAGGATATCATCAATTGAGATTAAAAGATGAGGATATTCATAAGACAACTTTTAGAACCAGATATGGGCACTATGAGTTCATAGTGTTCCCATTTGGTTTGATGAATGCCCCTGCCGCATTCATGAATCTCATGAACAGTGTATTCAAAGATTGTTTAGACAAGTTTGTTCTAGTCTTTCTGGATGACATACTCATTTACTCTAAGAATGAAGAAGAACATCATCGACATTTGCAATTGGTTCTGCAATGGTTAAGAGAACATAAGTTATATGGAAAACTGTCAAAGTGTACATTCTTCCATAAGGAGATTCAATATCTGCTACTATATTATATCTAGTCCAATCACTTCCCTGCAAATGAAAGGAAAGAGATTTGAATGGACAGACAAATGTCAGGATGCATTTGATCTCTTAAAGGAAAAGTTAACTTCAGCTCCAATCTTGAAACTTCCTGACCCCGAAGGCCAATTTGAGGTAATTATAGATGCCTCGGGAGAAGGATTAGGAGGAGTGCTTATGCAAGATAGAAGAGTTATAGCATATGAGTCAAGGAAATTGAAATCCTATGAGAAAAATTATGCACCACATGATCTGGAATTGGCAGTAGTAACTCATGCTTTGCAAATGTGGAGACATTATCTGTTGGGGAAAACTTTTGTACTTAAGTCAGGCCATCAAAGTCTTAGGTATATTTTCTCTCAATCACATCTGAATGCTCAACAAAGGAGATGGTTAGAATTGATATCTAACTATGACTTTGAGATAAACTACATCAAAGGAAAAGAGAATAGAGTAGCTGATGCTTTGAGTATTAGAAGACATATATCTTCTATTGTTTCTATTTTTGGAAATTTCAAGGATTTAGTGCTACAAAATTTTTACTGGTGATGAATATTATGACCAAGTTAAGCAGGCTTTGAAAGATAATCCTAGAGACTCAAGGTATGATGGGTTTTTGTTTGAGTTAGATGGACTATTGAAGTTTAGAGGTAGAATATATGTTCCTGATTCAATTGGATTAAGGGATCTAGTTTGGAAAGAAGTTCATACCGCACCATATTCTTGACATCCGGGAGTGACCAAACTTCTAGAAAATGTAAAACCTCTTTATTTTTTGGAAGGGAATGAAAAATGATGCTACAAGATTTGTAGCAAGTTGTTTAGAATTCCAGAGGGTAAAAGCTGAACATCAACACCCTGTAGGATTGTTGTACCTGTAGACACCCAAATTTGTCCCAACTTTGTCCATGTCCTACAACACCTAGTTAAAAACATTATCCTAGACATCTTACAGCATTTTGTCCTAGTTTCCCATTTATCCATTAGCCAATTAATTAAATAAATTTTATTTATTTAATTAAATCCCATTCAATCCCCATCTTTGTCCTACTTAGCCAATTAATTAAATAAATTTATTTATTTAATTAATTTCACATGCATAATCCCATTTATTCTATCCTCATCCCAATTAATTAAATAAATTTTATTTATTTAATTAATTTCCACATCATATCTTATCCCATCCTATTCATTTATCCAATTAATTAAATAAATCTTATTTATTTAATTAATTTCCAACTATATCCCAACTAATTCAAATATTTTATTTGAATTAAACACTCATCTTTTATCACATTCCAACACTTGTCCAGTCAATCATGTGTTGTAATACAACTTTTATCTTTCACATGCACAACTAATGGGACCTAATTTTAGTATTTATCTACACAAGCACACCTAAGCCTTATCTTCCCTTGCCACATGTCAATTGACTACAATTTCTTAACGTGCAAGATAACCAAATCAATCCTATCCATCTATTTCATCTAAAGCCCTAATTGATCCTAGCCATCCATTGGAATCAAGCCAATCCTATAAAGCAAGCCTCTTTTGAGCCATTTGAGACATTAGAGAAGACATTAGAGAAGAGATTAGGGGGATTTTCAGGATTCTTCTTCATGCAACCTCACTCTGCTGAATTTTCATCTCAAGTCCTCATCCATCATCTTCAATCCATCTAGCTTGCATCCTTATCAACGTTATGCTACGGAATCGAGCAATCAACACAACAAAGCGATCAATCAATCGAGCTCATCTTGCATCTTCGAGGTATTGAATGATTTGGGTTTAGGTTATGCATTTCAATTGTTTGATCATTTCCATTTATAAATCCAAAATTTTTCGATATACATTCTGGCACGCCCGGTGGGACTCACGTCCTTGATTAACCTCTCTTGTTTGAGTTGTTTTTATGAAGTTTAGATCTCTTGGAGCGCCAATCTTTCATTTTTGTAAGCTTTTGTAGCAAAAATTTACATTTTTCTAACCCTAGTTTGCAAAGATTTGGCTAAAAATGTATGTAGATGATCTCTTAGCCCAAATCTAACCTCACCATTGCGTCCGGGAGGCCGTTTCCATAAACTTTGAGTACAAATTTGCCTAAATTTGATGAAAAATGGAGCGTTTGGTGAAGAAAACAACAACCGGACTGCAATAATGTGCTTCTGATAATTCAGGTCGCTTATGATCAAACAGCATTCGCTTGGGCTAAATCAGCTCGCCTTTGGGCAAACAGCAGTCGCTTATGGTCAAATTTGGTCCGCTTTTGAACAAACAGTGCTCGCTTTTGAACAAAAACTGATAGCATCTGGTAAAATTGGTCGCTTATGGTTAACATTTGCATTCTATCTCCTGAAACTTTCCAGATCGCTTTTGGGCTAACAGTAATCGCTTTTTCACATATTTTGATCGCTTTTAGTCAGATACTAATCGCTTATGCATTTATTTGAATCGCTTTTGAAATAATAGTAATCGCTTTTGATCTTATTCGCATCGCTTATGAACAAATAGTATCCGCTTTTGATCTGATATGCATCGCTTATGAATTGAAATCGGCCGTCTATGGTGTTTTCTGGATCGCCTTTGCACCGACAGTAATCGCCTAGGGTATGAAATGCATCGCTTTTGTCCCAATAGAATTCGCCTGTGTGTTTTTCATCTTTCACACTGTTAGTTGTCGCTTTCAAATTGTTTTGCTCGCTTATGACCTAACAGTGATCGCTTATGGTTGCATCGGATCGCTTTTGAATTAACAATAGTCGCTTATAACTTGATCTGTGTCGCTTTTGATTGAACAGTGGTCGCTTTCAAATTGATTTGCATCACTTATGATCCTACAGAAGCCGCGTTGAAACTGATAGGCGTCGCTTATGAACTGACAGTGATCGCCTGTGCAGGGACGGGTTTTGACTGTGTTTTTGCAGATACAGGTCGCTTTTAGCCCGCAATCAGTCGCTTCTGGGTATATCCGCATCGCTTACAAGCTAACAGGAACCGCATCTAGTATTTTTTGTGTCGCATTTGATCTGTAGTATCCCGCCTGTCGCAAAATACAGATCGCCTCTGTTCAACAGTGAATCGCATTTGGCAACTGTAACTTGCTTCTGCTTGCTGTCATTGTGCATCTTGGTATTTCTATCATAACTTTCACATACGGAGGCAAAATCACACAAACAAGGACTTGTTGGAAAGCTGGGAGGACAAGCTTCACAACTGTACCACTTTTATTAGGTGACTATATTGTTTTTCAGGCTTTTTTTATCAGTCAAAGTTTAGGTTCATTGCAAACTTCATTTGAGCATAACTTGAGCAATTTTGATCGTTTTTCAGCGAAACTTTTTTTCAAATTGCTTAGAATCTCCTGAATTTTCTGTTTATGTAATTTATTCTCTTGTATCAGATCATTTTAATCAGAATTTTCAGATTTCATTTTTTTCATGTAATCATCTTCTTTGCAAGTTTACTTGTTTCTTTTTTGGAATTGGTGACTTGTAAGGGCATCTAAGGAGCTGGAGCAGCATTGGCATCAACATCTACAGCAAATTGGAAAGTGATTGTATCAGGTGCACTCATTCTAATCTTTCATCTCTTTCATCTTCTAATCATTGTTTGCAAACACATTTGGATTTTGGGCATAAAACGAACATTTGTTTGCTATCACATCATCAAGAAATTGGGCTTAAAACGAATCATTGTCTTTCATCACATTTGGATTTGGATCTAAAATGAACAAGTGCTTGAACTGTTTGATCACACATTGAATTTCTAAGGTTAATGAACCCCATGCGAGTGTGACCAAGTAAATGTGTATGCTCTCTCCTCGCGTCCCAACACGAACTTGGAGATCAAAAACATTTACTTGTGTTGCTTTTGTTTAGCCTTAGAGAGGCCTGCCTTGGCATCCACCCCAAGGGAACGACCTCAAGCGATATTTTCATCCGGTCCGCTATAAAAATTAGAGGATAAGGCGAAAGCTAAGTCTAACCGGTATTAGCGCTCATCATACAGTGCTAACTCGAAAGGAGGTGTACCTTTGTGTATATTAAAACTCCTAGTAGGGTTAGTTAAAGTCTTAAGTGGCTTGCTGGATGCTCGTGGGGTGCCGGTCCCCCGGATTTTCACTAGAACCTCCTTGTGATAGTGGCCTTGCCTTAACTAGGACTTGTTGAATTGTCTTCACGTGCTTGCTTAACCAACATCACATTCTTCCAAACTAACAACTTGCTTATGTGTCTTGCGTGAGTGATTCATGTGTGTATATGCATAATCATTTGTTTGAATATTGCTACATCAAGCTATAAACACCCAAACACATAAAGACAAGTCATCCTACACATTCTTCCAATAACATTCAAACCCAATCATCTTCATCTCAAACATAGCCTAGTCATCATCCAACCCTTCATAGCCAAGTCATCTAAACAATCCACATCATCATCTAAATCCCTAAACAAGCACTTGCTAAAAGGACTTAAGACAAACACTTGGTGACAACATGTCTACACTAGAAGACCTAGAAATCAAATTCCAAAGATTCCTCCAAAATCTTTATCAAGGATCACAACCCCTAAACCAAGATGCCATTAAAACATTACAATTCTTCATCCAAAGAGCTCAACCCCATGCAAGCCAATCACCTCAACTACAACACTTCATAGCCCAAATCCAACACCTTTTAGCCACTAGTCAAGCTCAACAAGTACAACAATCCTTAGCCGCTCCATACCAACCTAATCCACCTCATAGCCACATGTCATATCCATCCACTTCATATCAACTTAATCCACCTATCCACCAAGTCAATACCACATCAACCTATGAACATCCACCTCAAGCTTATCCAATCCCCCATGCCACCGTGCCAATGCACTACCAAGCCCATCCACAAGACAATCAAGTGATATTACAAGAACAACATCCAAGTCCCAATAGTGCTTTGTACATAAATCAAGCACGTCCAAGTACACATTTTCAACAAAACCATCAAGCACCATTGATAGACCTAAGTCCACCTCTGCAACAAGAAACAAATGCAAATCACAATGGCCCCTTGTACATAAATCAAACAAGCCCAAGTTATCCTATGCAAGATCCAATAACCTTTGATAAGGGAGATACCAATCTAGAGTGGCCTTCATCATCTAATCACACACCAACACATGAGCCAACTAATCCTATCCCAACACCACCATGTGATCCTATTCCTAGTCCATTGGTCCATCAACCCTCCAAATCACCAAGCCCTTCATTACCTTCCTTGCCATGTCATTCTAATCGTTCACCAAAGGATGCGGCTGAGAGAGTTTTACAAAGGATGCTTGAAGCAAAACTCATTGAACTTCCTAAAGTCAAACCATGTGAAGAAAGTCCATATGATGAACATGATTATTGTGCATACCATAGGACCAAAGGCCATAATACAAATCAATGCCCAATATTTCTCTCAATTGTTTACAAGGTGTACCCACCTATAATGGGAAATCGTGCCACATCATCCCCATCTAGTCCAAATCCTAATCCATCCAATCCAATTAGGTCTCAACCTAATCCTAGTCCTAATCCTAATCCAACACCAACTACCATTATCATACATCCATTATATTTCCCATCCACCCATACACTTGCAAAGGATGTGATCCATTGGCTACTAGCTAGGAATAAACTACCTCCATGTCAAATACCAATTCATGAGCCTACCAATGAACTTCCAAAGGTCATGTCCAATCCTATAATCTCATCATGTGGTTCACATATCCTTGAGCCTCTTCAAGAGCCTTCCATTAACATGCCTAGCCCTTTAAGCCCATCATGTGATCTACAAGCCAACAAGTCTATCCAAGAGTCTTCAACCACAAGCCTAAGTCAAGAGCCACCATGCCTTCATGTTGATAACTATCAAGAGCCTATCAAGTCCACTCAAGAACCTTCCACTTCCATCCAAAGTCAAGAGGTATGTCAAGAGCATAATCTTAAACATGTGGAAATATTGAACCTTAATCTTAATCAAGATCAAAGCACCTCTAAGTTCCACCTATCCATGACCTACTTATGGGTCGCCCTCAAGCTATTAGCCATCACCATGACCTCATTCATGAGCAAATTTATCCCTTTTATAACCCACTTAATCCTATTTTTGCTCATAGTTATGATCAAGGTTCTAGCTAAGATCATGAAAACCATGATGATCCATTTGGCAAAACTTTATCTATCTCATGATCAAGATGATATCTATGATGAAGAACCTATTAAAAAGTACCTTGATCCTATCTATAATCCTATAACCATCCATGAGCGAGATATCCAAATTGCTCCTAGTCATCCTCCATCTAGCCCTATCCATAATGAGCAAACATCCACTTGTCATAATGAGACATGTGCCTCTCAAGAACACATAAGCATAGAAGATCAAACAAATAACTTGGATCTTAGTAAACATAATGCTAATGATCCTCCCTCCATATCTACCATCGATCCCATTTCAAGTCCACCATCATGTCCTAGTGGTCTTACGACCTTCCTCCATGAATGTTCTTCCTTAGGACAACAACAACCATTGTCCTCCATTTCATCTTCTCCATCCAATAAAGAACTCAAGTCTAGTTCCCAAAACACATCTAGTCCCATAGTCAATCGCATCCTCCAAAACATGAACTACCAAGGTAAAGGTCTAGGCCTTTATGAACAAGGTATTTTGGAGCCAAACCATGTCAAAATCCCTCCATGCTCATATGGCCTTGGATACACACTCCAAGGTAAACAAAGCCAAGATGTTGGTAATCCTTTCATGCATCCTAAACCTACCACTTTCCATCACACCCCCCATCATATATCCAAAACATATGTAGCCATTCCATCTCCATCATCCTATAAACTCCAAAAGCATGTGACCATACACCTTCTGCCATCCACTTTGCCTCCACTTTTACCAACTCCAAATATCCCTCCATCCACCTTGCCACCATTGCTTCCAACACCTAACATACATATCATTCATAAGTATCCTTACATCCCTAATCATGGCCAACAAAAGCACACATCACCTAAGCATAAAGCTTCCAATCATTCCATCCACTCCACCCACCTCATGGGATTCAAAAGCAAAAATTTTGATGCCTCTACCTATAAAGCTAAAATTCCTACCAAAAATCCAAAGAACTATCATGCCTTAGGGCACAAACATGAAAAATCAGTGCAAAGAACCAAAGCAAAGCAATCCAAAAAGCTATCCAAGCCCATACCTCCAAAAGCAAAGCCCAAAAGCAAAATGGTTTGGGTTCCTAAGCAAACAGCTAGCAAAGAGAATGAGGCATCCTCATCCACATCTAAGCAACCATCCAAACCCTTACCTCCAAAAGCAAAGCCTAAAAGCAAAATGGTTTGGGTTCCTAAGCAAATAGCCAACAAAGCAAATGAGGCATCCTCCTCCACATCTCAAGAATCCCAATCACCTACCTCCATCCAAAAGCCTATATCCATCCAAGAGCCTATCCAAAACTTTCAAAACTCCCACAAGAAAAGCAAAAGCACTAAAAATACTAAATCTATGTGGGTTCCTAAATCACTTCATCAACCATCTCCTAAGCAAACATCTCCATTGCTTCCTACACCACTATCTCATCAAAAGCTTCAATGTTTATCATGGTGTGTGCAACCATTGGTCATGGTTCCCTTCCACTTCGCAACACCTCCACACAACTACATCTCCCCATCTTCCATCCATTATCCTACATATCTCCCCCATGCAATCCCTATGGTCCATGCTTTGGCATAAACTTTTCATCCATCTTCATTCCATAAGCCTATATAAATCCACACCATAAGCCACTAGCCTACCCTACCATAATTCCACATCATCATCCACTATCTACCTAATCCATCTCCCATCCATGCAATCCCTTATAAACATCAATGAGCACACTTGACATGGTCCATGCGAAGAAATCATCAATTTCTAAAGGGACACTATCAACCTTCATAGCACTAGCCACTTGAGTCCCTCCTATCCATTACCATGGTGAAAACCTGGCAAACAGGTGCCATGTGTAATTGTCAACGCATCTAAAAGCAAAAAAAAAAAAAAAGGAAAATAAAGAAAATAAAAGAAAAAGAAAAAAGTCAAAATAGTAAAGAGAAATCCCTTCATCCAATGGTGAAAACCTGGTAAACAGGCGCCTTGGATAAGTACCATGATGAAAACCTGGCAAACAGGCGTCATGTGTAGGTTGATCTTCTATGTCACTTACACTTGGGGGCACATTGTCTCATTCAACCTATCCATTTCCAAACTATCTATCCCATTATATCATACCATTACCACACCATCCTACCATCCTTAGCCATTACATAAACAAGCCTATCCTATCGAACCCATCTATCCATTCATCCATCCTTCTGCCTTTTGATTTTGATGAAGACATAGGGGCAAAATCTTGAAACATGCTTTGGATATCTCTTGGTATACCTCATACCTTCCTCATCAATCCATATTATCATTATCCACCTATCATACACCTTGTCATGTAAAACCTATCATGTCATCCCTTGGTCATGAGCATTACCACCTAGAATGGGGCAAGTTCTTCCTATGCAACATAGCCTTTGAAGATCACATCCTAGCTCCCTTATGATCCATCCACTATGGTGTATCCTTATCACGAGCTTTCCATTTTATAGCTTATCCCAATCTATTTATCATAAACTTTCCACTATAGCCTACCTATCCATTTATCATGAGGCAAGCATCCATCCCTTATATGGCCTATCCTTGTATCTATCCATCTATCATGAGTCTTCCATCCCATCCAACTCTCATGAGCCTTCCATCCCATTTACTATCATCCATCCTTTTATCCATCCATCTTACATCCACCCTTGCTCCTAGACTTGGTTTTCCCTTGTCATTGGTATCAAGCACAAAGGCTACCCAAATTGTAAATCCATTGACATCCCAAAACATTCAAAAACACAAAAAAATTAAAATATTCTAAAAAACACCAAAAAATCAAAATATGTCAAAAAATTCCAAAAAAATTAAATATCCAACGAAAAATCCAAGCAATAAAACCAATCACATCATCCAAAACAATCCACATCATCATCATCAATTCTTCTTATCAATAACATTCATTCATCCATTTCAATCAATCACTTCTTCTAATCATATCAATCAAATCAATCTAAGCAATGATCTTAAATCCAAGTCACACTAATCCATATCAAGCAAGCTAATCAATCAAGGAACATTATCCAATCCAATCAACAAGTTTTGATCCTAATCTTGTCATGAGACCAAATCAAACAATTATCATCATCATCAATGGGATATAGCGTTCCCACATCCTTGTGTTGATCTAGGGATATAGCTTTCCCCGCAATGACAATACTATCCTCATCATCCAACAAACAATCAATTATTGGTTTATGACTTGACAAGGGCAATACCTTGTTTATTTTACATCCTTTGAGCATACTGAGAACACTTGCTTATGCTTAGATTGAGTAGACACTCTAATCATCACACCATCACTATCATCACTCAAATCCTATCAATCATCAACATCAACACCAAAGCAAACATCAAAACCAAAGCACATCAAGCTAGCCATCAAAACAAATCCAATAACTTCAGCAAATCAAAAGTAGCTCAATCCACCACATATCATCACATCATCAACATTTCATCAATCAATCACTTCATCAATCCCAATCAATCTATTTTCATCATCATCAATAAAAAATCAGAACTACATCTCATTTCCATCGTTAAGTGCCTTGATCCCGTGGATATAGGGTATGTAGGCAGTCTGGAGTACGAAGGAAGTGCCCAGATTCAGGCACAAGCGATTTTCCTCTTTCTTCTCTCATCATTTCTTCTATCATCTATCTTATACATCATCAATAAACAACTTCTTCCAATCAATCTATCATAGCACATCAATCCAATCATCACTTCATCTAATCATCCTTCAATCATCTTCCAATCCTTCCAAGCAATGATCCAAGTGCAAGCCCATCCATAATCCATACCAAGAAAGTTAATCAATCAAGCCAAGTTATCCAAACGCAATCCATGGTCTTGATCCTAGCCTTGTTGTAAGCCAAATCAATCAATCAACTAGCCAACCAACTCAGCAAACAACCTTGTGTTGATCTAGGGATATAGCTTTCCCCGCAATGACAACACTCAACTAGAAAAACAATCAACAACCAATCATTGGTTTACAGCTTGACAGGGGCAATACCTTGTTTGTTTTTGTATCATTTGTGCATGCTTGCTTGCTTGCTTGTGTGTGTTATCATTTTATCTTGCATTTGCATCATATCAGTATCAATCCAGCTAATATTCATATCTTGTATCTAGACAAGGTTGTATTATGCTGGGGCACAAGACACAACGTCACCCTGGATCCTTATACCTTGG
Source organism: Cunninghamia lanceolata (assembly GCA_027924645.1). NCBI lineage: Eukaryota > Viridiplantae > Streptophyta > Pinopsida > Cupressales > Cupressaceae > Cunninghamia > Cunninghamia lanceolata. The sequence goes on from BSBN01001378.1 coordinate 526,990, forward strand.
TGCATAACGTCTAGTGCTATATCAAACATCATGGTTGCTCACTTTCATTGCAGCATAACACATCATCCATTTCTTCTATCCATTCCCTTATCTTTCTTTTGTAGCCAAGCCATTTCTTTTCGAGAGCATACCCGTGTTTGTCCAACCCACCTATCCTCTCGAGGGGGCATCACCAACCTATCCTTTCCATCATCATCAGCATCCCTATCAATTATCCATACCTTAACTTCTTTGAAATGATGTTACTCGACACAAAGCTCATCATCTCGAACATCATCTCAAAGAGGGGCAAAATGTAGACACCCAAATTTGTCCCAACTTTGTCCATGTCCTACAACACCTAGTTAAAAACATTATCCTAGACATCTTACAGCATTTTGTCCTAGTTTCCCATTTATCCATTAGCCAATTAATTAAATAAATTTTATTTATTTAATTAAATCCCATTCAATCCCCATCTTTGTCCTACTTAGCCAATTAATTAAATAAATTTATTTAATTAATTAATTTCACATGCATAATCCCATTTATTCTATCCTCATCCCAATTAATTAAATAAATTTTATTTATTTAATTAATTTCCACATCATATCTTATCCCATCCTATTCATTTATCCAATTAATTAAATAAATCTTATTTATTTAATTAATTTCCAACTATATCCCAACTAATTCAAATATTTTATTTGAATTAAACACTCATCTTTTATCACATTCCAACACTTGTCCAGTCAATCATGTGTTGTAATACAACTTTTATCTTTCACATGCACAACTAATGGGACCTAATTTTAGTATTTATCTACACAAGCACACCTAAGCCTTATCTTCCCTTGCCACATGTCAATTGACTACAATTTCTTAATGTGCAAGATAACCAAATCAATCCTATCCATCCATTTCATCTAAAGCCCTAATTGATCCTAGCCATCCATTGGAATCAAGCCAATCCTATAAAGCAAGCCTCTTTTGAGCCATTTGAGACATTAGAGAAGACATTAGAGAAGAGATTAGGGGGATTTTCAGGATTCTTCTTCATGCAACCTCACTCTGCTGAATTTTCATCTCAAGTCCTCATCCATCATCTTCAATCCATCTAGCTTGCATTCTTATCAACGTTATGCTGCGGAATCGAGCAATCAACACAACAAAGCGATCAATCAATCGAGCTCATCTTGCATCTTCGAGGTATTGAATGATTTGGGTTTAGGTTATGCATTTCAATTGTTTGATCATTTCCATTTATAAATCCAAATTTTTTCGATATACAGTACCCACATGATGTACCAGAGTGGAAATGGCAAGTTATAAGTATGGATTTTGTTCAAGGACTTCCTATGTCTAGGAATAGACATGATGCCATTTTAGTTGTGGTTGATAAACTCACAAAGGTAGCACATTTCATACTAGGGAATTTGACTGATTGAGCACCAGTGTTAGCTCACAAATTTATTAAAGAGGTGTTTAGATTGCATGGTTTCCTTGAAAAGATTATCTCAGATAGAGATGCGTGAATAACGTCAAGGTTTTGGCAAACTTTGTTCTCTATGCTAGGGACTAAACTCAATGCGAGTACATCTTATCATCTTGAAACTGATGGGCAAACTGAGAGAGTTAACCAGGTTTTGGAAGATTCGTTGTGAATGTATTGCATGGATCAACAATATAAGTGGGAGGAATACTTACCACTTGTGGAATTTGATTACAACAATTCATATCATTTCGCTATTAAGATGGTGCCATTTGAAGCATTGTATGGAAGAAGATGGCAAACTCCTATAAGCTGGGATAAGCTAGAAGATAGGATTAGCATCAGACCAGAAATGCTAGCTGAAATGGAAGAAAAAGTTAAGCTAATAAAAAAAGATTGGCAGAAGCCAATGATAGAAAAAAGAGTTATGTGAATGCCAAGCGTGTACCAAGACAATTCTCTATTGGAGAGAAAGTTTTCTTGAGAGTCAAACCTCAGAAAAGTTTTATTAAGTTTGGGAAGTCTTCTAAACTAGCTCCTCATTATGTGGGACCCTTTGAAGTACTCGAAGTAGTCAATCCGGTCGCCTACAGAATTGCTCTACCACTAGCCTTATCTAAAATGCACAATGCTTTTCATGTTTCTTATTTAAAGAAATATATTGTAGGTGATTATCATATTTTAAATTAGAATTCTTTATAGATGTAGGACCCAGGAGTGGTCACGATCGAGCCACACAAATTGTTAGAAACACACAAGCTCCACTTGCGTAATAGAGAGGTCTTGCAGTGCAAGGTCCAATGGGACCAATATACTAAGGAAAATGCTACATGGAAGGATTACCATGAATTTTATCAGAAGTTTCCTCATTTATTTAATATTGTTATCAGTTAAAAATAATGAACTTGCTTTTTAGTTACATTTTGATACTTTATATCATCAAGGACGATGAATCTTTAGGGGAAGGATATGTTACATCCCCAAATTTTATCTTGCTAATACTTTTTACTTTTACTTGGATATAAGTAAATCTATTTTGATCTTTAGATTAATATCAAGGAAAGACAGATTTTATTGAATGTCATTTATGGAATCATGGAAATGAATATGTTATGTCGATTTAATAATTGCATTATGAGAATTTGGTTTATCATTTGAATAATGATACACTGATTGTAATCTATTAATTTCAAGTTTTATACAGGATTATAGGTTTCTGATGACTCTCAGAGAAAAGAGAGAGAGAGAGAGAGTATCTTTTGAGGAGAGAAATATAGACCTTGGGTTATGAGTGGTTAATTATTTGCCAAAACGAGTATGAGTGTTTAACAAAAACGTGAACTAGTATCGATAGAGGTAAGTCATGTCTTATCAGTATACTTTTGGATCTAATCGACATGTAGTCGATATCTTTTGTTTCTTTCTAGTCAAGTCGTGTTTGTGTGTTGACATTGTTGTTTGTAAAGAAAATGACGTCGTCTGATTAGAATGGTGTCCATTTACGATTAACGTAATTATTATGTTATCATTACCGTAAAATTGTTAAGTTAATATCAGTTATATAAGGTTTTATTGTCAACATTTAATGCCATATGACGATCTCGTCAAGACAAGTTGACATGATTGAATGAAGGATTGTGAAGGGGAGACAATCTCGACCCATTCACATTACCTATAAGCCTCTGACTTATTATTATTATTTATTGATCAAAACATAAACTATCAAATAGGATAGATGTCATGATAAACCATATTTAATTATATAAACCAATATGTATATGCATCGATTGAGGTTAATACCTCATAATTGTTATTAATTCTTACTCAATTATGAGCAGTCGTAGGCTTATGTGAAGGAATACCTTCATTATAACAAGTAATGGATTGGATCACTTAGCAATCATTAATGATCAAGCTGTGTTTTAATTCTTATGTTAGCCTCTTCCAAAGAGGAGTCTTTGGTATTAACACCCCACTCGATGAGCTCCCTACATTATGCGTCTTCCTTTAACATGTGTAAGACTTTGCAAATTATGTGGATTCGGTTGAAACTGAGTCAGTTTGAGGACTGCTTTGTATTCATTATATTTCCAACTGAAAAGAGGAAGAATGTTAATCACACAACTCATCAAGAGTTGTATTGAAGTCCATAAAGGAACGACTCATTAAGAGTCGATAAGGGAACAGAAATCGGGTCAGGTGTTAGGAAGTAACGACTATGAGCTCAGGAGATAATTGGTTGTAATGCTTCGAAGAGATCATAGTAAGAGCAAGGTGAAAACAACAGTTCAAAAAGGAAATCAAGACGTTGGTCTCTTGTAGGCGTTGATTGGATTTATTGTCTCTGCAACTCTATTTTAATCTAAGACTGTCACTACCAGGTAATATCCCTACATTATATGCATTGAAAGACATTAAAAAATTGAATGTTTATTATGTCCACTATATTGTCTTGTTGTGGGTAATCGTATATGCCAGTATGGGTTATTTATTAAGTTCATTGTGTATTTGTTCAAAACAATAAGAGTCGATTGTATCGAATAGTATATAGAGTCATTGTAAGACTGTATAGTTAACTTAATGGAATCTAGAGAGCATCGATTCAACCTGAAAAGGCCGATGCAAGAAAATATAAATGAATTCTATTTCATAGCACAAAGAGTCGACCATATACTTATTGTTTTTAAACTGTTAGACTTGTCAAACCATCGTATGATGAACTAAATGACCTTTACAACCAAATACCTGAAGAAGGTTGTTTTAGACATTATGTGCCTTGAAAACTAGTTGCTTAAATGAATGAGTTCCATCATGTAGCAAGTTGATGATATGATTATGAGTTAATCATACAATAGACTTTCAATGAAATTAGTGCAAATGAAACTTGATAGGTAAACTTATTAGCTATGAGTAATAAGGTTTAAGCATTAAGCTGTGATATTATCATTTATCTATTCTATCATTCTTGTTGATAATATTCTTTGAAAACCATTATGATGGAATAGACTAAGTCTATCTAGAAATGACCTTGTATGGAATCATATATGAGTATATATATATTATGATTGTTAATGACATCACGTTAAGGAAAGTAGAAAGTATTCATATTCCTTTTTGGCAGGAGGAGATATCTATTCTAGAAACTATATTAATCTTAAACTTGATTGAGGTAAACCAAGGGTCGATTATAAACCTTAGTCTTGTAAGTTATGAGATATGGTTATTTTGATATGTTGGACTATTCAAGGTTGTAATGAAAACACTAGAGTCGAATATGAAATCATATGATTAGTTATGTCATATGGACTTATCTAAGTTGAGTAAACTATTGTCAGGGAAGATGATAAAACTATTTACATAAGCATAGTTGGTGAGGATAAACTGCAAGAATACAATAGTATCCAAGTTGAGTAGGGGTGGGTGAACACATACGTTCATTATGAATGTTATTGATATTGAAACTTTGGCCAAAGTAATGTATTCATTTTCTGCATGCATTGTCAGTTCACTATGTCTGGATTGCATAACCTATCAAAAATCATACTTAGCTAGAGGGTATCTAGGGTTGTATGGTTGATAGAGTTGTTGATCCTACAGAGATTCAAAAGCATTAGGGTGAAATTTGTTCATGCAACTATATTCTAGTTTTTCAGTATTTTTTTCTAGTTTTGTCTACATCCTAGTAATTGGCATATTCAGAGGCCTTCAGAGTGGAATTTGGGGTCAAGACTTTCTCTGGTTGCTTTTGAGAGATAGTCGCAGGCACGATTCAATGCAACTCAATCTAGCTCTTTAGGAGATCTTTCCAACGAGTCCAAAATGTCCAGATTTCAACTAGCTGGCTAGAAGTTATGACCCTGCCTAGTGGGGTCCAAATTTTAGTAGTTTTTTGGAAATTTTAAAAAAAAAATTGAAAATTTGAATTTTAGTAGTTTTGTCACCTTCCAACTGTCTATTTCAAATTCTATGGATAAGGTGACCTTTCACATTCTTTCTCATTGTATATATTCAACTTTTGATGCAATAAGAAATCCTCTTTGGTTCCCTGCAACTTCTTACAAGTTCTGCACATTGAGCATTTTGTTTATTTTTACAATACCACAGGCCCAGTGCAAGGTATTGTTATTTGAATTCTCCATTAAAATTTAGATCAGTGGTATTAGAGCGGTTCGCTCTTGTATGTCACATCGTACACGGTCTGGTTATGCAAGGTTGCGATTGCAGATAAGAGAACCTTTAGATTACCTACCCTTGAGACGCACATGACCAAAGATGGGAGAATAAGGAGATGGATCTGACCCTTTCAAGGAACTAGTACAAGAAGCTTTGGCAAAGCAACGTGAGGATATGATGACTGAATTCTCTCAAATTATCCAATGAAATCATCAACCAGAAGGTGCAGCTAGAGCACCATTTCATGGTCACACCCCATTCAAGGTACAAGTAAATTTTGACATTCCAAATTTTGAAGGAAAAATTAATGCAGATGCTGTTGATGATCGGCTATCAAAATTAGTGTGATAGGTGAAAGTCAGGTGTAGCAGATCAGACATAGTCATGAAACCCTAACCCTACCATCATCAAGGAATCTAATCTAAATGAAATCAAAGAACAATGCAATTCAAGCATAACATCACCTAGACCGTGCGATTCCTTGTTTGAGGGATGCGGACTGCTTCTTCAACAATGAACAATTAGAGAAATATTTTTCTATAAAGCACTTCACAGATGTTGAAAAAATAACCTTTGTACTCCTCAAAGCTAAGGAACATGTGAAATAATCTTGGGAAAATAGACTACTAGCCAAGGATTTGAAACGTTGGAGGATGACAATCCCACATGGGGAGAATTTGTGGAATACATCAAGGAGGAATAGTACCCTAAAAATTCATATGAGGAGAAGTACATGAAATGGCAATTACTTCGACAAAAGAAGGACCAATCTGTTCAAGATTATACAAATACATTTCATGCACTTTTTGCAAAATTAGGAATCTGTGACATTGAAAATCATCAAGTATTGAAGTATTGTAGTGGGATTCATCGGTATATCTAGACAGAAATGGATTTCTTACATATTGAGACCTTGGGTATTGCCTTCAAATATGTAGTAAAAATAGAGGAGAAATTCAAACAAAAGGAAAAGAAAGATTATCCCTCAAACAACAAATTCAAGGGTGAAGGTGGTAACAAATTTGGTGCGAAACAGACAACCAAGGACTTTTCCTCATAGACCTCATCAACAGCAAATAAGGGTAAGAAGAAGATGTGGTGTGAATTCCATAAGAGCGCTGGTCATAACACTAAAGACTGTCGTGCCACGAAGACTTTGTTGGCAGAAATCTATCAAGGAGAGACAAAACATGAGTCACTACCTACAAATCCTTGTGAACAAAATGAGGGTGAACAAATCATTGAGGCTGACCCACATGCTATAGTTGCCACTGCCAAAGTCATGCCCCATGAAGATGATGAACGCTTGTTCCACTCACAGATGTGGGTAAATGGAAAGGCTCTTCATTTCATTGTGGATAGTGGAAGCCAAAAGAATTTGATCTCTGCTAAAACTATGAAAAGATTGAATTTGCAAACATGACATCCACAGCCATATCATATGGGATGGGTAAGTCAGGGACAAGACATTCTGGTGAATAAACAGTGCCGCTTACCTTATTCTATCAAGCCATTCAAAGATGAAGTAATATGTGATGTGGCACCTTTAGATGTATGTGATGTATTGTTGGGGCACCCATACATGTACAAGCACCATGGAGTCTATGAGTCAAGGCCACGCAGTGTTACCATCAAGTTGGGAGAAAAGAGTTATTGAATACTTGAGGTAAGTCCTACAGAACCAGTATCTTTGATTACTGCAAAACAATGTAAGCGTTTGATTGCTCACACTAGAAAATTTGTCCTACTAATGGTTCAACCTGAGGAGGCAAGGTCTGTTGTTGCCAGCAGTCATACCAAAGTGTCCCCTACCACAGCTGAACACAAACAGATGGAGAAAATATTATCAACATATCAGGATGTATTCAATTCACCAATAGGGGTACCACTACAACACCAAGTCAAGCATTGGATTGATCTAATTCCAGGGACACCATTACCAAATGGGCCATTGTACAGAAGATCAGTTTTGGAGAATGAAGAAATCAATCGGCAGATTCAAGAGTTGATCAAGAAAGGACACATTCAACCAAGTGATTCACCATGTGGAAGTCCAATTGTTTTGGCCAAAAAGAAGGATGGAACATGGAGACTTTGTATTGATTATTGGATTCTCAACAAGATCACTGTGAAGAACCGATATCCACTCCCTCGCATTGATGATTTGCTGGACCAGCTCAGGGGGCAAAATTTTTCACCAAAATTGACTTGAAATCTAGATATCACCAAGTCCTAGTTGAGCCATCAGATGTGTGGAAGACTGCTTTCAAATCCAAGGAAGGGTTGTTTGAGTGGCTAGTCATTCCTTTTGGCTTGACCAATGCCCCTACCACATTCATGAGATTGATGGATGATGTCCTCAGACCATTCATTGGTTCTTTTGTTGTCATCTATTTAGATGACATACTCATCTTTAACAAAACATGGGGTGACCATCTGCAACATGTTCAGCAAGTGCTTTCAACCTTGCAACAACACAAGCTATATGCTAACAAAGATAAGTGTTCTTTTGACATGGAGAGTATTCAGTATTTGGGATACATTATGGATAGAATGGGCATTCGTGTGGACCCTGAAAAGATATAGGTTCTCAAAGATTGGCCATCTCCCAAAAGTATCATAGAACTTCGTAGCTTCTTAGGTCTAGCCAATTTCTATCGGAGACTTGTACTTGGTTTTTCACATTTGGCATGGCCTATGAATCAGGGACTAAGAGGAGGACCAAGGACAAAATTTAGCTGGACAAAGGTACAACAGAAAGCATTCATGGAGTTGAAGAAGAGGCTATGTCTGCACCAATACTAGCACTCCTAGATCTGAAACAATCTTTTCAAATTGAAACAGATGCTTCAGACTATGTACTAGGAGCAGTTCTCATGCAACATGGGCATCCAGTTGCCTACCATAGTGAGACTTTCTCTGACACAGTGCGTAAGTACCCCACCTATGATAAGGAGTTGTATGCTATTGTGCACGCCTACAAATAATGGAAACACTACATTCTGGGGAAGGAGACTATCATTCACATGGATCATAAACCTCTACAATTTCTACAAACACAAGGGAAGCTACAAAATGATAGGCATCAAAGATGGTCTGCCTACTTGCAACAATTTCATCTCAATATTTGCCACAAGAAGGGAGATACTAACAAAGTTGCATACTATTTGAGTAGACCTCCAGTCGCAGCCTTGACAGCGATATTGGATTCTTGTGGCCACCACACAATAGATTGGCCTTAGTTGTATGGCACAGATCCTAATTTTGCTGAGATCTACAACAAACTAGTAGAGGGAAAACAAGCCATTGATTTCTACTTAAAGGATGGGATTCTCTGTCATATGGGACACATATGTGTTCCAACCAAGGAGCGGCAAAAGATGATATGGGAGGCACACTACAGCCGTGTTACAGGACACTTCGGGGTGGAGAAGACTATTGCTATACTTCAGAGGTATTTTTATTGGCCCAAATTGAGACATGATGTCATTTTAGACATCAGATCTTGTACTTCTTGTGCCATTGCAAAGCCTACCAATCATAAACAAGGATTGTATACACCTTTTCTAGTCCCTGACCAACCTTGGCATTCAGTTTCAATGGATTTCATGTCTAGACTACCTTCTACTAGACATGGGCATGATTGTGTATATGTGGTGGTAGATAGGTTTTCAAAAATGGCTGTCATAGTGGCTTGCAAGAAAGGAGTCTCTGCGGAAGAAACTGCCAAGCTTTTCTTTGAGAATGTTTGGGTACACTTTGGATTGCCACAAACCATCATATCTAATAGGGATAGTAGATTTCTTAGCAATTTTTTGTCAGCACTTTGAGCCTTGATGGACACAAAGTTGTCAAAATCCACTGCCTTCCATCCCCAAACAGATGGGCAGACTGAGGTGGTGAATCAGATGATCATTCACATTTTGCAGATGTACCTTTCCAAACATCCTTGAACTTGGGATGAAAGCTTGCCATATGTACAACATAGTTACAATCGAGCACTACATGGTTCCACAGGGCACAGTCCATTTGAGGTATGTCTTGGCTACCAACCATTGGCTCCAATTGATGTAGCATTGCCAACTATGTCGAGTGACCCATCAATACATTTAGAAAAAGAGGTAGACAGGGCAACTAAGTTTGTGGAGAAGATATGTCATATTCAGCAACAAGTCCATGAGATACTACAATATAGTAATAAAAAATACAAGGACAGACATGATCAACATCGTACACCTCATCAGTTTAAGGTTGGGGACAAGATTTGGCTTCATATTTAGAAAGAAAGACTTCAAGGGCCTCACAAGAAACTCTGTCCTATTCGATATGGTCCATACACCATCATCAAACAAGTTGGTGAAAATGCTTTTTGAACTCAATCTTCCATCTTTTCTTGGACTACATCCTGTTTTCAATGTTGAATTGTTGCGGCCATATTTTCCACCATTGTTGGACACTTTAGATGTTGTAGAACATATAAGTTACTAAGAGTTGAATCTAGACACTACCGCCCCTCTCAAGTGTGATTAGCTTACTAATGTTGTGGTGAAAACATTGAAGAAACAACGGATTCCTCTCTATCGAGTGGTACAAGTAGGACAACTTCCACATCAAGGAAAATGGTTCACTAAGGACCAGATTGAGAAGAAATTTCCTCATCTGCTGCAATACATAGGTGCAATGGGGCCCATTACCTCTCAAGGGGGAAGCAATGATCCTGCAGAGATTCAGAAGAATTAGGGTAAAATTTTTTCATGCAACTATATTCTAGTTTTTCAGTATTTTTTTCTAGTTTTGTCTACATCCTAGTAATTGGCATTTTTGGAGGCCTTTGGAGTGGAATTTGGAGTCAAGACTTTCTTTGGTTGCTTTTGAATGGAAGTTGTAGGCATGGCTCAACACAACTCAATCTAGCTCTTCAGGAGATCTTTCCAACAAGTCTGAAATGTCCAGATTTTGACTAGCTGGCTAGAAGTTATGACCCTGCCTAGTGGGGTCCAAATTTTAGTAATTTTTTTGAAATTTTGAAAAAAATTTGAAAATTTGAATTTTAGTAGTTTTGTCACCTTCCAACTATCCATTTCAAATTATATGGAAGAGGTGACCTTTCACATTCTTGCTCATTGTACATATTCAACTTTTGATGTAATAAGAAATCCTCTTTGGTTGCCTACAACTTCTTACAAGTTCTACACTTTGAGCATTTTGTTTATTTTTACAATACCACAGGCCCAGCGCTAGGTATTGTTATCTAAATTCTCCATTAAAATTTAGATCAGTTGTGTAGGATACAACACTATGTACTTGGGAAGGCAAATTACCACTGGTCACCTTTGGTCTATATTCTTCATGAAGGGTAGGACCACTTCCTATTTGGAAGATGTGTGGGAGACCGTCAGTCTGTGGATGTAGGTAAATCACTAGGAAGATACTCTCTCTCTCTAGTAGAAAACATGCTAGGGCTTGTGATAAAGATATCAGATATTCAGAAGCATTAATTATTCCAAATTTGTTTATGTAATTGATTTACTTTTGTAGATATTGTAAATGAGAAAGACAATATGATATATTGTATTATGTAAGGGAATCTTGCAATTTGTTGTTACTTGATTATATGTTAAATAAAAGAAAAATTTTCTCTCATTTTTACCTTGTTGAGTTATTCTATGGTAAATTTCCATGTTTTCTATGTTTTTAGAATGTGGATGTTACAGATGGCTCTGTGAAAATTGAAACTAGTTTCAAGGCTAAGGAAGAAACTAAGACTAGTAGATCAGAGAAATATGTTGTGGAATTAGATGAAGAAGACTTTGTAGAGCTTGAGGCAAAATTTGCAAGCATAATGAAAAGGGTTAGCAGAAGAAAGTTCAAAGGTAAGTTACCTTTGGAATGGTTCAATTGTGGTAAAATTGGCCATTATACTTCAAGGTCTCTTGACAGAGCTCTGAAAATCAATGAAAGTAAAGGAAAGATGGTAAGAAAGAGTTATTATGTTAGAGATGATGATGGTGTAACTGATGATGAATCTATTGGAAATAGGATAGACAACTGAGAGGGGGGTGAATCAGTTGTCCCACAATATTAACCTTTTCTTCCTTTTAATCTTCTTTCACAACTTACAAACAGATTAATGATGCAAACATTAAAGCATGAAATAATAACACATGAGAAGAAACACAATTAACACACTTGACACCAATATTTTTGATGTGGAAACCTGGTTAAGGGAAAAACTACGGTGGAGGTTAACCCACAAGATTCGTACCTTGTTAAAAATGCTTAGAAAGGGGAAGGCACTTGCCTTCGGGTGCACTGCCCAGAACTCACTGCTCAAAAGAAGCTCACTGCCTACAGAATTTATGTTTAATACAAAAGGAATTAACTAAGAAATAACATCTTCTTCATACCTGGTTCAGTCTCATTGAATGCTCATAAAACTTCTGCTCTTCTCCCAAATACTTCTTCACTATCACTCCATCCTTTACTATTCTTGCTCCTCTGCTCCTCCTCTTCTTTGCTCTGCCTTTGATCCTTTCTTGGGATTTGATTATTTCACACAAGGATGATTTTCAACAACTCAACTACATGCCTTTATATGCTTCATCAACCTTGAAATAATCATCAAGGTTGGCACTTCAAAGATCTGACTTAATGTGAATCACTAAGTTGTTGGCCAAACATAACTGGGACTTAAAATCTTCCTCGATCAACACACCATGCTCCATAGAATTGCTCTTAGATCATCTGCAACATGCTAGAATCATCCGATCGGCCAAGACTGGGAAAAAGTAGCAACACTAGCATAGCACAGCAGGCACACGATCTTCAATGCAGACCTCAGCATAGCAGGCGCATGATCCAGAGACCTTGACAAGCACAATGAATTTAACAAAGACATCTACACTCCTCCAAATTATCAGAATCACTTGCATCTACTCCTAGAACCTCAAGAACAATGTCTTCCATGACTGTCACACTAGAAAGATTGCTTGTGGACCTCTAAACCATGAACCACTTGAGTTGATGATACACACTGACTTCCAAAACATGCCTCTAGAACCGCAGATCATAATATTTCAATACAGAGCAATCTGGACCAATTTACTATCACTCTGTCTCTTCTAAACACAACAAAACCCAGTTCTACTCAGATGGCCATAGCTTCTTCAAATCTTCATGCGGACCTCTCAAAACTTAACTGAAGCTACTTTAGACAATCCTCTACACAGCCATGTGGTCCGCATACATTGATCTTCATTAATTTTCTCAATATCCTCAATATTCCAGTCTTCTAAACAGGCAACAAAATAGGATACAATTGACACCAATGGAAACAAGGATATGTTGACATCAATGATAACACTGATTAGGTACATATTTGCAACAGAATCTAATTCTAATGATGGAAGTAGTAGTGAATGCTTTTTTATTGCACTTAGAGAAGAACCTATTTCTGCTAATCTTTCAAGATGTGTGAAGGAAGAAAGTCCCAGAGAGTTGTCTGCATTTCATGCTAAAAAGGAAGATGAATGGATCATTGACAACAGTTGTTCAAACCACATGACATGAGACAAGAGTAAGTTTGTTAAGTTTGAAAAGTATAATGGAGAACTTGTTAGGTTTGGTGATGATGTAGCTGGTAAGATTTGTGGAAAAGGATCTATTACTTTTGATGGCAAGCATAATACAGATGATGTTCTTTATGTCAAGGGCCTAAAGCATAATCTACTAAGTGTTGGACAAATGTGTGACAATGGGTATAATCTTAAGTTCAAGGACAATGGATGCAAGATACAGAATAGCTCAGGAACCCTAATTGTTACTGGTAAGAAGACTCATGGTAATGTTTATCACTTGAAAGGTGCTGAAAATTGCTATTTGTTGACCAAGACAGATGAAAGTTGGCTATGGCATAGGAGAATGTGTCATATTAACTTCAATAAATTGGTGAAAATAAGTACTATTCAAGCTATAAGAGACCTACCCAAAATTGTGAAGCCTACCAATATTATATGCAAAGAACGTTAGTTTGGAAAGATGACAAAAAACCACTTTCAAAAGGAAAGAACAATCCTCTACCAGTTTGCTAGAGCTGGTGTGTAGTGCCTGCCCTTGTCTCACCAGTAAGTGCCTATTCATTGTATAGTTCTAGATTAGAATATAAAATGAGTTTATTATTATAATATATAATTGCATGATGGAAATGTACTTAGTAGGATCATGTATTCTCATTAGCCACTATATGTTGCTTCGGCTATGATCTCCATTGTTGGATTTGATGAGTTGTCTTGAGTGTGCAGGTTATATGTATATAGGATATATGTTTTGGTGGGGCTATGACCAATGGATGGATGTGGAGGAGGAGACAGGGAACCACTGAACCCCCTCACCTTATCTAGACCTAAGGGCAAGTTAATTGGCCCTATGTCATGCGGTATGTTGTTACTCAAACCATCCTAATTCGGTGGCGAATAGAAGACTACTTTCAGTGTTTATCTTGTACCTTTGACCGAAATTATTTTGTGTTAGGATCCCTATGTTGTGTGTAAACCTATAAAGTGTTTGTGCCTTGTTGTTGTGTTGGTTATTGTGAAGTCTAATTCTCTCCTTTGGGTGTCTCCTATACTTGCATGAGTATGGTTGATTTCAAGCCTCTTCCCTTCTTGGTTATCTTTTATGCTTGCTAAGGAGCAGTTGCCTCATTCTTCATGCTTTACTTGTGAGGACGAATTAGTTTAACGAACATCATGGGTCGGTCCTTTGTATTTAATGTTATGTTATGACATGTCGTGATGCTTGCTAGAGTGTGTCGCATGTATTCCTTGTGTGTTTAAGGAGAAGTCGAGATAGTGCATCTTCTCTCATAGTGGGGTTCCTTGCTTTATAATGATTGTTTATCATATTTGCCTTTTGGGTTATAAGATAGTCTGTGAGGTAAACAATTAATTGGATTTGTGAAATCCAAGTGTTAAATTTAGTCCGCATATGATTGTCGTTTTTCCTTATTTTATGGAATGTATGTAAGCATATCAAACCCCTTTCCTTAAGATGAACTCACAAAGAGTAACCTTGCTACTTGCTTGATTTCACATGAACTTGTAGGAGAATAAAGTTTGTTGATTTTAATTGCACCTCTTATTTAACTCTTATGTAAGCATAGGAGTAGAAGGGTTGCAGGTTGGTTGATAGTGGCCTTTCCATGTAATTGCTAGCCAAGTTAATTGTTGCTTGACAAGCCAGCCTTCCCGTATGAGTATTATCTATTTAATGATGCCCTTAAAATACAATGGCATATTTATTCCATCTTAATCCTTTGTTTTAAACTTTGAACATTTTTCTTTTTGTCAAAAAAAAAAAAAAGAAGTCTTCCTTCCATATGGTAGTCTTCTAACAATCCCATTTTATTTTGCAGTGAATGCATTCTTCTTTTAATAATTTTTTTTGTAGGGGCATTGGTAATTTTCTAATTCATTTATTCCTTCTTAAAATTTTACTTCTTTCTTTAAAAAAAAATTACATTTCCGTGAGATTTCTAGTTCAAGCTAATTATTCTTTATTCTTTTGGGGAATGGTATGTCTAAATGTTCGGTGGGGGGGAGAAAAAAAAAAGGATTTCTTGGGTTTTGAAAGAGGATATTTTGGGGAAAACCATCGAAATGGGGGAGGGGGATCTCTCCTCTGGGGGGGCGGCAGACTCATTTGGGGGAACCAGGGGTTCAATGTCGCGGTCAGGGGGCTAGTGAATAGGAGAAATTTGGTGGCTTGAACTCAGGGAGGGCTGGTGTTTTTTGCCATGAATCCTTCCTTCGTGGCATCCTTAAATCTGTCTATGCTGGACTCTGGCAGTGGATAAGGAACCCACCTGCATAATGGGGGATGACTGGAGATGAGCAGTAAGAAGGCGGTGTTTGGAGTGTGTCATGGAGGGGGTTTCCTCATCACTAGTGTGCAGAAGAGGGAAGGTATTCCTCTTATAAATAAACAAAAAAAAAATAGTAAATAAATTTCATTTTATGTCCAGTAGATTTGCCTTTAGAAAAGGCAGGAATAGAAAATGGAGTTGTTGTCTAGTTCTAGCTACAGTGTTTGTTCTCCAAGACTCCCCTCCTTGCCAGGTGTAGAAAAAAAAAAGAGACTAAGAAATCTCATATCATTTTGTTTTAAAATGTCAACTTCATGCGCATCAAGTGTTTTGAGAGGAGTAAACATTTTTCCTTTTGCCAACATTCTAGACCTGTATGTGAGCATGATGCATCTTTAGGTAGGAAGGCATACTAGGGACACATGGGTAGTACTGTTGTTTGTTTGCATTGATTTAGTTGGGATGAGCACTCTGTTTGTAGGAGGCATTGCTAGGTCTGAGCCCCCAGTCCTCAGCCATGACTAGTGTGGCCTCCTCTAACTCCTCACGCCAACTATGGCATTCCTTCAGTTGAGGATTTCCCCTATTTTTTTGTAAGGAATAAAGATAAAACCTAGATGGAGTTACGTAAATGTTTGGCTAAAATTTGAAAATCGATATTGCTTGCCAAGAGATTTCTTTATTATGGCAACTAACGATTCAGTGGTTCCCTTGAGGTACTTTGTCATGCCTTAGTTGATGTAAATTAAATAAAATAAAGAAAAAGAGTTCAGATACAATTTATTTAAATCTTACCCTTTTCAGTTTTGGGCAGTCACCCAAATCTCTCCTTTCGCATGATAGAGTCTTTTAATTTTATATAAAAAGAAAAACTCTCCTTTTGTATGGCACAGTCTTTTATTTTCATTTTGTTGTTAAACCTTACCTTGCGTCTGAAACAACCTTTTACAAATTCAATAAATCTCTTCCTTCATATGATTCAGTTTTTTATAAAGTAATTAAACTCTTCCTTCATGTGATACAGCCTTTTATAAGGCGATAAATCTCTTCCTTTTTATGATGCAATTTTTTTTTCTTTTCTTGTAAAATCGTTCCCTTATGATGCCAATCTTATTTAAAATTAAAAAAAAAAAAAGATGAAGCTCTTCTTTCATACGATACAATCCTCTTTAAAATATGAAATTTCTCCTTCCATATAATGCAGTCTTTATTAAATTGTGATTGTAATGTTTACAATAATATATTCCTGATTATAGCTTTACAACTTCTTAAGTAAACATTGGGTTCTTCTACCCCCTTTCCCTCTCAAGGTGCATTAGATTTAAGTTGTAAATTGTAGTTGTACTATTTCTGATTAGTCAGTAAAACATTTAAGTTATTTTTTTTGTGGGTGTTGGGAAATAGTTACTCTCTTGGATAGTGTTTGTGAATAGAAAGGGGCTATGTGTGATGTTAAATGTTCTAACCCTCTTTATGATTGACTCCTCTTGTTCACCTATTTGTTGGATCACGAGTAACCCTTTGGTAATCCATGCTTGAATGTTGTAGAAGTGCATTTTATGTGGGTGTGGTTGAATTCCTTTATTTCTATCAATTTCTGAGGGTGTCGTGTTGGGTGTGTGTGATCCGTGTGTACACATTTGTGTGGATGACCTTGTGTCATGCCTTAGATCTTGTTGTGTGAGCTGTCCATTCTAGCCATTGTTCCTTGATCTTCTCTCTCCGTAGCTCGGGGCTTGCCTAGAGTGCAATAGACATCTATTGCACTCGACGATGGCAATATGGTTGGGAGGAGAGCAATATCTCTTATTGGTCCTGTTTTGGCGTCCTACTGGAGAATCGACGAGATTATTGTGTTGTATCATTTCGATGTACTCTAACCTCGATGGTTAATTACCTTATGGATGCTTGCCTCTATTGTTGTAAAGAAAAAATGATTATCTTATTTATTTTGGTTGTCTTTATATTTCAGAGAAATAATTAATGTATAATTATCTCCTTTATGTACTCAAAAAAATTAAATATTGTTTAATTATTTCAATTGACGTGTAGGGTAATAATGGATGTATATTGATGTACTCGGCAATTTAAATATTGATTGTTTAATTTTTTTTTTAATGTATAGGAAAGTAACTAATGTATGTTATCTCCTTGATGTACACGGAAGGTTAAATATTGCTATTATTTCAAATGATATATAGGAAAATAAGTAATGTATAATTATCTCTTTTGATGTATTTAGGTAAAATCATTATCGATTATTTATTCTATTGATATATATAGGAAACTTAAACAATGGATATTTATCTCTTTGAGGTATTTGGAAAAATTATTAACGTATTTACTTCTATTGTTGTTTCGGAAAAGTAATTAATGTATAATGTTCTCCTTGGATGTATGTAGGAAAGTAATTAATGTTATTTTTATTCTAATGATATATATAGGAAAAGTAATTAAGGTAAATTTACCTCTGTCGATGTATTCAGGATAAATAATTATTGTTCATTTTAATCTATGGATGTATAAGAAATAATATTAATGTGTAGTTACCTCTAATGTTGAAGGGACAATGACTACTGTTATTTATTCCATCGATGTAAAGGAAAATATTTAATATAAATGTACCTCTGTTGATGTAAAGGAGAAAATTTAACATTGTTTTGTTTCACTTTTTAAAGTTGGACTTGTTTAGGCTGAACGTTGAAATCTTCCTCCCCTTGTTATGCAACCTTGGTGTGTAGTGTAATTTACTAACACAATTGTTGCCTTGAAACACTCACAACATCGTATTTGATGGGTAGGTCAGATTTCACCTCTTTACTTGTGAGAGACTTAATTCATCTTTGGTTAGGTGGGGAATTGAACCTTCTCTCTCTCTCTCTCTTGTTGATTGTTTGTTTATGCGTCTGGGATGTTTTATCCACGCCTTGTCTTCCTTCCCTGCCTTATGGGACGGGGTTTTAGGGACAGGTGGAAAATTTTTGGTGGTTCATGTCATGACCACATGGGTATGTGGGCATGACATGTGTGTTCTTATGTCATGGCCACTCATAAAAAAGTGGGCATGACATGGTGCATATAGACCTATGTGGTCCCACAAGAATAAGAAGTCTACAAGGTGAAAGGTATTTCATGCTTCTTATTGACAATTTTTCAAGAATGACTTGGGTAACTTTCCTTAGAGAAAAAGATGAAGCCTTAGATACATTCAAGGCATTCAAAGCTATGGTTGAAAATGAATTGGATTTGAGAATCAAATGCTTAAGATCTGACAGAGGTGGTGAGTTTACCTCAAATGAGTTCTATGCTTTTTATGAAGAACATGGAATAAAAAGACATTTGTCTGCTCCTTGGACTCCTCAACAAAATAGAGTGGTTGAAAGGAAGAATAGAACTATTCAAGAAGCTACCAGAGCAATGATCAAAGAAGCAGACCTTCTGGAAGCATACTGGAAAGAAGAAATACATACTACCATCTACATTTAGAACAGAGTGTAAATCAGAGCAGATGAAACAAAGACAGCTTATGAGTTGTGGTATGGTAGAACTCCTACTGTCAAATACTTCAAAGTTTTTGGAAGCAAATGTTACATCCGAAGAAATGAATAAATAGGAAAGTTTGATGCTAGATGTGATGAAGGCATATTCCTTGGGTCTCCACTAAGAGAAAGGCTTACCGGTGCTATAACAAAAGACTAAGAAAGATCACTGAAAGTGCAAATGTGAAAGTAGATGAAGACATCCAACCAGGTGGATATGAGTTAGATGAACATGCTAATTTAGAAAAGGTTGAAAAAGGCAAAGAAAAGGAAGTTTAGACTGAAGAACAAGCTACTCCAAAAGAAAAAGAAACTCAAATTGAAGCTCTGGTAAGAACTCCTAAAACTCCAAGGTATGTGCAAAGAGATCATTTTGAGGATTAGATTATTGGTGACAAAAGGAAAGGTGTAATGACAAGAAGCAGGATTGCAGAGGAACAAGTAAATCTCTATCTACTTTCAAAAGGGGAACCTAAAATAGTAAATTAAGCATGCAATGATGAGCATTGGGTCAAGGCAATGAAATAAGAATTGTTACAGATTGAGAAGAACAAGACTTGGGAACTTGTCCCCAGACCTGCAAACAAGAATGTGATCGGAACAAAGTGGGTTTTCTAGAACAAATTGAATGAAGTTGGAGAAGTTGTGAGAAACAAGGAAAGACTTGTATGTAAAGGCTACTCCCAAGTTGAAGGAATTGATTATGAAGAGACATATGCTTTGGTGGAAAGAATGGAAGCTATCAGACTATTTTTGGCATTTGCAGCACATAAAAACTTCAAGGTATATAAGATGGATGTGAAATCTTCCTTTCTAAATGGTGAGCTAGAAGAAGAGGTCTACATAGAGCAACTAGATGGATTCCATTTATTAGACAAACTAGACATGGTATACAAGTTGAAGAAGGCCTTGTATGGATTGAAGCAAGTTCCCAGAGCTTGGTATGCAAGACTAGATAAGTATCTGCTGCAACAAGGTTTCAGTAAAGGGTCTACAGATAGCAATTTGTATATCAAGGTAAGCAAAGATCAAATCCTAATTATTGAATTTTAAGTAGATGATATCATATTTGGTGGAAATGAAGAGATGTGAAAGAATATTGCAAATGAAATGCAAAAAGAGTTTGAGATGTCTATGTGTGGTGAGATGAATTTCTTCCTTGGACTACAAATCAATCAGACAGACAAAGGTATTTTCATTTCTCAGTCAAAATATGTTAGGGAATTGTCAAAGAAGTTTGGAATGGAGGACTCTAAACTAGTATGCACTCCTATGGTCACTAGTTGTAAACTGAGAAAGAATGATGAATCTCCTAAGGATGATCAAAGTAAGTACAGATCAATGATTGGTGAACTGCTTTACCTGACTGCTACTAGACCAGATATCATGCATGCAGTCTATCTTGTGGCCAAATTTCAATTAGATCTCAGATAATCACATGTAATGGAAGTCAAAGGATATTCAAGTACTTGAAGGGAAATCCTGATCATGGCTTGTGGTACCCCAAGAACAATGATTTTTCCTTAAGTGCCTATATAGATGCAGATTGGGCTGGATGTGTTGATGATAGGAAAAGCACAAGTGGAGGTGCATTCTTCCTTGGAGATAGGGCAGTATCCTGGCACAGCAAGAAACAAGAATCAGTCTCCTTGTCTACTGTAGAAGCAGAATATATTGTTGTAGTATCATGCTGCACTCAGGTGCTCTAGATGAAGTAGACCTTGAAGGATATCAAAGTTGAGTTTGATGGGCCAATTCCTATTCTTTTTCATAACACAAGTGCCATAAATATTTCAAAGAATCTGGTGATGCATTCAAAGACAAAGAACATTTCAATCAAGTATCACTTTTTGAGGAAGAAAGTTGCAGAGAAAGAGGTAAAACTTGACTGCCTACAAAAGATCAAGTTCCTGATATATTCACTAAGGCTCTTCCAAAAGACACATTTGAGTATCTCCAGGAGAAATTAGGGGTTATTGCCCCTCCTTCCTTTAACTAGACACATAAGGAGGTGCATTAGTTTAGTGTGCTTCAAAGTACATTTCTTCTTTTGGACTGATGTTGGAGGCTACCTCTCAGGGGGAGTAGGTAGTGGTTTGAAAAGATTGTTTCATTCAAAAGGGAATAAAGAATGATTTCAGACAAATTAGAGCAGCAGTGTGCAAGTATGTGTAGTAGAAGAGGTGTGATGCCGTTTGTCATTGATGTAAAAGGGGGAGAGAAATCATGTGAAAAATGCAGGGGGAGTAAGAATGTAGAGGTATAAAAAGAAAGGGGGAGTTTTGATGCAGAATTGTGTATTGATGGTAGAACATGTTCTTCACATCATATGTTTCCATCAATGAAAAAGGGGGAGATTGTTGCAAGTATGTGCTAACTAGTGTTGTCATTGATGTCAACATGTTTGTGTTGTCATTGGTGCCAATTGTATCTTCTGATGTTGATGTTTGTTGATTGATTAAAAAACACTGTCTGAGTATTTTTGCTCTACACTTTCTCTGTATTGAAGACTGGAGTATGAGCTCTGGATATGATTTAGAGAAGTGTCTAAAGATGCTAAATCTAGAATTTGGTGGTCTGGATCACTGTGCAGAAAAAGTTCTATTCACCAGTGTGAAGACTGTGCCTGACAAGGTTTGCAAAATGATAGAGAGAAAGTGTTTTGCTCCGCATTTCTCCGTAGATTGAATTTTGGCATTGAGGTTTTTGATTGAAGATTATAAGGTCCTTAGTCATCTTCATTCCAAAGGATATGTTATTTGAAGCTCTGAAAAGCAAGTTTCTAATTAGTAGAGTTTGACAGTGTCTGTTAAGAAGTTGTTTGTAATGTAACTTCAAGTGATATTTGTTGTCCTCAAGTGAGATATGTTTTGGTTGGATTTTTCAACTCCCAAGTGATTCTATGCTGTCCATGGATGTCTCTAGAATGTTTTGAAGGCGTGTGCAATGAAGATATTGCAAGCATGTTTCTAAGTGTTCTTGATATGTGAATAAGTTCTGGCTGACCTGGTTTGTCACACTTGTTGCGGAGGTGATTCATAGATTGTGGAAGCATGTCCAAGCATGTGAAGATGTATTTGGGTCCAAGCTAAGCCATGATGTGTTCATCCTTCATTCATTTACTCTGCAAGTTTGTTTAGGTCTAGTCCCAATTTTATTTATGTATGTATGCCGATCTCAGAGAGAGCTCCAATGGTTGTATAATGTAATGCCGACCTTGATGTTCATTCCAAGATTGATGATAGGTATAAATACATGTAATGAATTCATGTTTGAGGTGTGATTGTGTGAAAATACGAAGATAAGTGTGCAGTATATAAGTAGAGTAGGGCAAAGAAGATATATTGCACTTCAATGGAACTAAACGCAGGCATGGCATAGATGCTACTAAATCAGTTCACCCTTTGGTAGTGAGCCACCCCCGAAAGTGAGCCATTCTTTTGGGCAATGAGCCTTGGGTAGTGATCCTTTTGGCAGTGAGCCACCTTTTGATATTCAATATTGTTGCTACATTATATTGTGAGCTAACACTCACCGTGGTTTTTCCCTGTTTAGGGTTTTCCATGTAAAAATCTGGTGTTCATGTGTGTATGATGTTGATGTGTTCATGTTTTGATTCTTTGATTCATGTTTAATGTTCATAATAGAATAAGGAAATAAGTTAAGTGATTGTGAAAGTGATTTTGGTTTAAAGAAGTTAAAGTTTTGAGATAACTGATTCACCCCCCCTCTTAGTTGTCTTGTGCCTTTCAACAAATAACTTTTAGCCCACAAATGATCTTTGCCTGATTCCTTCACCAAAGGTCTTATTTTTCATTTAGGGAGCTTCCTGTAAATTTTCGCTTCCATTCGTGTCCAAATGCAAACTTTCCTAAAATAGCAGTTTGGAAAAATTGAAAGTTCTACATCATTATTCAAGTGATTATGGAACTAGAAATACAAATTTTGAAAAGATATGAAAACAACATGAATGATTTTGAATCATCATCTTTTTTTAGGTGATGCAAGATTACCCTTACACCATTGGATGCTCTTGCATCAAGATCCTATATGAAATTTCACCAAACATTGTTCACTCACTAGTACCTTGTGTTCATCTTGAATCCAGGCTATTTTGTAGGGCTTCAGATGTTTCAATCTCTCCATATTAAGATTTGTCACCATCTCCTCTAAAACCAAATTATCAGTACTACCACTATCAATGATAACCTTACAACATTTACCTCCTGATTTACATCTTGTCTAGAACAAATATTTCCTTTGCGGTGGTTCCTCAGGTGTTTTTGCTTGAGTTAAAGCTCTCCTCATGACTAATGACTCTCCCTTCTTTGGATTTTCCACTTAACTAGATGATCCAATTGGTTCTTCCTCTACATATGTTGCTCTTGCATTATTCTTTGTTCTCTTGCTAGTACTCCTTGAATGACATTCAAATGCTCGATGTCCTTTGCTTCCACACTTAAAATAGTTTCCTCTAAATGATCTCTTGTCAAATCCTCTTTCATCTCTCTGGTATCCTTGATTTCGTTAAGAATTATGATTCCCTCTACTATTGTGATAGAAATTTTTTTCATCTCTTCGGTATGAATTACTATCTCTTTCTTCTTTCCGGTATGGGTTGCTCTCCTTGTTTTTCTCCACATATGGTCTTTCTCCTCTGGAATGTGTTCTACCTCTCTGTCTTTGCTCATGTCTCTTATTCAACTTATCTTCAACTTTCAACGTAAATTGATATGCTTCTTCTACTGTTGTCATCCTCATCAAACTTAGTTCTTCTTGAATGTTTATCCTCAGTCCATTTATGTACCACACCACTTTCTCCTTTCTTGCTTCACTATGTCTAGTCCTTATGATCATCTTATGAAATTCTTCAATGTACTCCTTCACATATTTCTCCTTTTACCTTAGGTTTTGCAATCTCTTCAACAATTCCAACTTATAGTCAGTAGGTATGAACTAATTCTTCAAATTTGTCACCATCCTATCCCATTTTATGATCCTCTCTTTTCCTCTCCTATTTCTATCCAATTACACTTATTTCCACCAAATAGGAACATGTCCTTTCAACTTAGTTTTTGCAAATCTCACTCTTTCCAGATCTTCAATTTCCTCATATTCAAAGTATTCCTCCATGTCATTTATCCAATCAATCAACTCCTTGGGATTCAAATTTCTAGTATAGTTTAATACTTCCACTCTAGATCTCTTACCAATCTTAGAAATAGATTTCAGCATCTTTACTTGATTTGATTCTTCTTCTAGGGATTCTTCATTTTGGTCAGCAGCTTGAAATTTATCATCACTTTCATCTTCATGTGTAGGGTCTAGTCCTCGTCTTCTATATTCTTCTACAAAATCCAATCTAACTTTAATTGTTCTCACCATCTCTATCATTTCTTCCATTATTCCAACAACATTAGCCATAGCAGATATTCTCCTTGGTGGCATCTCTTCATAGGATACAGTGCAATTACCTCAATTTAGCGATCTAAATACGAGATTACAACTGCCTCACAATCGGCACTCTATTGACAAACACAAGTAGACTACCTCAGGTTGGCACTTTATTCACCACAAGATCTTCTAGAATGCCCTTTCTCCCAAAGGATTCACAAACTTCACTCTGATATCACTTGGTGTAGTCAAGGATAGAGTGTCTAGAGAATAGATTGTCCAACCATGCACCTAGAGTAAACAAAATGGAAACAACACAAGAATAGAATGCAATGGAAGATTAATATATTCAATATCTCAAATAGTTACAATGCTCATATCTCGATAACATGCAGACTAATATGTGCTCATAGGCCTGTCCTCCGGCAAAATACAAATTACATGAAAAGATATAGCTTCGAAGTGCTTTCCGCAAATCCACATCTAAAGACTAAGAACTTTCTATCATCTTCAATATGTTCCTATTACATCAAATGAATGCTTATATGTCATCTTCTAGCTCAAAGAATGCTCCACGTCAGCATCAAGAGGTCTCAAACCCCAATGCAAGATGAAATGTGTAGGTTAGCCTATAACTCTTGGTAATGCTCCACAAATGTATGAAACATGTTGCAGTTCTCAATGAAGGTCTACCCAGTCCTTTACTATCTTGTGTGATGTTCAATTTAGCTCCACAAGTCATGAAAATGCTCCACAAACCTTGTATGCTCAAACTGAATGATGATTCCTTTGTTCTATGAATGCTGATGATCTTCTGATAGTGATGACTTTCCACAGACAACTCCAAATCTCATGAAATATGAATATGATGTAAATGACATAGCATAGAACCTAAATCCTACTCCCAAGTAATGATGGTGCAGTAAAATGTGATGGAAAATGCTAAAACTACAACTAACTAAACTGCAACTGAAATGTAAGAAAAGAAAAGAAAGCAAATATTTTTGGTTGATGCAAGATTGCTCTTCAACCTGGGATGCTCCTGCATCACATATGTAATTTGTATGGTGTATGTTGTGGTTATTAGTAACTATATTTTATTAAATTTATGCATTCTTGTAGGTATCGTAACCCTCTATAATCCACTACACTTGCTCTGATCCTCTTGTTATCCTCAACACTGGGGTATAAATACAACATTTCAAGTACATAAGCTCATATCTTTGATATACACCCATACTTGCCAACAATTTGATTGGAAATATTTCACCACCCACTTCCAAGGGACATACCTTCATCATTACCACTACATATTACTTTACAAAATGGTTGAATTTGTCCCTTTCATTTCATGACTACTGAAGTAATCTACAAATTCTTACTTGATAACACAATTTCTCAATTTAGACTTCCTTCCACATTTGTTTTTGATAGTGGATCCTCATTTATGAACAAGGATGTGAAGCAATTCCTTGATAAATTCCACATTCAGCAATGATTTTCTACACCTTATTACCCTTAGTCTAATGGTCATGCTAAGGCTTCTAACAAAACAATCAAGCAAATGCTTTATAAGAATATCAATAAACTTGGGAAAGATTGACACACTCAACTTTCTTATGCATTGTGAGCCTATCACACAAGTATTTATATGGCTATTGGCACAACTCCATGTTGGTGTGAACATGGTTATTACCTATCCAGTTTAACCTTTGTTGTGTGGATAATTCATATTATTTAACTATTTATTAGTTAAATAATACTCACACACATGTTCACATGTTAAGTTGACTTAGGAAGCATACTAGTTGTTTTCTAGATGTTTCTAGTTTGTCTAGTTGTTGATAGTTGTCATCTTATCCTATAGTTGTCACATGTCATAGGATTAAGACACTTGTCACATGACTACATCATCTTGTATTTCACTTGGTCTTTATAACCAAGGCCTCATTATACATTATGTAATCCAGTATTGTTGTATTATGGCAATATAACATTCTCTTTGCTTGTCTCTCTTGTGTGGAAGGTTATTTGGTTTTGCAGATTTGATCCTGGTGGTTGATTGCTCCAACATGGTATCAAAGCTTTGATCTTGCAAGCCCCTTCTCATTTTTTTTGGAGAGATCTTGTCATCAACTTTTTGCTGGTGCATCCTGGCTCAAAACAGAGTTCACTGTTGAGTTTAGATCACCCAAATCAATAAAGATTGACTGTCCAAAACTTGATTTTGGACATAGGTAATTTTTTGATTTTTTTGGGCTTTCATATGCATTCTTCATAGAAATTTTTTTTCCAAAAGGCAAAATTTTTTAGCAAAGGGCCATTTTGCCCCCTGCATTTTCTACATCATTTTCTATGAAACAGATCAGATTCAATAGTTTTTGCCTATTTTGGGAGATTTGGTTTAGATTTGGTCTTTGCAGACCATTTCTTTGTTGTTCTCGGTTGACAATTTTTATGTGCAGGTTATTTTTTGGTCTTTTGGACTAGATCTGGCCCAATTCAGCCTTATCAACTTCAGTTCTGGCTACATTGGCATTCTACTAGATCATTTTGTGTTGTAGACTATAGTTTTGTGTTACAGATCTTAGCGGTGTACTGCACCATACTCATTGTTAATAATTGGGGGGTCTGAGCAGACTCGGTGTCCCAATTTGAGGTTGGTCGTCTTCAAGGTAGGAAAGCAGAGTTTTCCAAGAAGTTGTCAAGGAGCCACAATTGAAAAACTCAGACTACCCTTCTCAGATCTTGACCCCATTTTTGAAAGCAAGATCTGTTCAGGCATTTGAAGACATCTTTGATATCTTTCAGGCTAATTTTTAGGGGCTCACACTCTTGGCGTCCTCTGAAATTTAACGCACCAATCTGGTCCAGATCTCACGTTTGAGGACACTTTGTGATTGGTTTTCATTTCAAGTTTTCTTGGGATCCTGTCGATCTCCTCAGGGCCGATCTAGCACTTGTTCTGGTTAGCATTGGTCATGGTTTACCTTCATAGTGGCACGAGGTCGAAAGTCTTTGCTCCAAGTCCTTCTTTTAAGCGGTTTCCTCCAAGATATTTTTGGCCTCATACATACCGATCTGTAATTTTTTGAGATTTGGTCACACAATGCATAGATTGTGGTCAGGTTTTTTGGACTCTGAGATTGCATAGGATTTGGTGTTTGCTGTGTGCACAGAACACTAGGCCTCTGCAGGGTTATCGACCCTCTGTGTCATGACCTACACGTTGGAAGATCTCTTGCAATAGAGAAAAATCTTTGATCGGCATTAACTCTATAGGTTTCTTTCTTAGCGGCCATTTCCACTCAAACCCCCAGGCAGAAATCATCTCAAATCTAGCAATCAAATCAGGAGCACAACGAATTGTTGCCCATGTTTTTGACTGATTTGGCCTTTGTTTTCATTGTTCCTGATCACTGTGCATCACTGTCAGCTTTTGCATTCCTTTGTTGACATTGGTGGCCCTTTGATATTTGGCATTTTTTGACTTGGTTTGGACATTGCAGCTCCAAAACAGCAGCTCTCAAGTCTATTTTGTGCTCTACCTCTTGCTTTGCCTATCATATTTATTTTTAAGAGGTGAGGGTGACTGTGGCTCTATAGAGCAGTTTTTGTAGCAAGAAAGTACTATTATTTGTTTGTTTGTTTGTCCAAGAATGGTTATTGAGGCCCAGTTTGGAAGGAGGCCATTACCCCCTCACAAAGAAACTTCTCCACCTTTCTTGCTGGTTTCATCGCATGCAAGCCGAGGACAATTTTTTACAAATTTTGACAAAGGGAGCATTTTTTCTTTTTGCCATATCTTGTAAACCAGGAGGTGAATTTTTGCATTCTTATAGTCATCGGAAAGGTCATTCAGAGAGCTACACCATGACATAGGTGGTGTTTTCAAATTTCTTCATTGTTTGCTAGTTTTAGCAGCTTGAAGGTACAATTTACTTTTTTCTTGCAACTGGCATAACTTTTACATATGAGTCAAAATCTAGTGAATTTTTTTTTGAAATTGCTCAAAAAATCACAAGGAATCTGATTGTAACTTCTTTTTTTTCCTTGAAAAGCTTTTTTTTGCTCAAAAATTGTAAAAATCACCATGTGTTATAAATGGTTGATTTAAGCTAGTCGATTGTACAAATTCGTTCATTGTACTTTGCTGGGGGTGTTACAATTACATTGTTAATATATTTTGGGGGGGTGAAAGGCACGATTTAAGTGCCCTTGTGTCTTTGGTTCTTGGTGTTTTTCTGCTATACATGGCAGAAAGTGTGTCTATAAAACCACTCACTCCACATAATTATCACACATGGAAATGAAAAATGAAACAACTGCTACAATCTATGGGACTTTGGTAAATGCTAGAGGATAATCCACCTGGTTTCACTAAAGAGTTTGAAAGATTTGCTTATAAAAACAAATTAGATGAAGCTATGGGAATCATAGGATTACATGTATTAGACAACTTGTTGTTTCATATTATGGAGTGTAAAACACCTAAGCAAATTTGGGATAAACTTGAAGAATTGTATGGTACCATCAATGAGTTTTGAATCTTGCAACTAGAGGCAGAATTGACATCACTCTCTCTAGATAGTTTTCCTACTATCCAAGATTTTCTAGAAAAATTCAAGATGATCTTGTCACAATTGAAAGGATGTGGGTATGA
This sequence comes from Cunninghamia lanceolata, assembly GCA_027924645.1. Classification (NCBI taxonomy): domain Eukaryota; kingdom Viridiplantae; phylum Streptophyta; class Pinopsida; order Cupressales; family Cupressaceae; genus Cunninghamia; species Cunninghamia lanceolata. The sequence continues at coordinate 556,092 of BSBN01001378.1, forward strand.
TAAAACTGAAAAGGAATGTATCTTCTTGAAGATGATGAGTCTCATTGTTTTAAGAGGTTAGAGGCTTTGGAGGAGGCTATGAAGAAGCACAAGATTTCTCTCTCCAAGCCCTCCTCGATAGGCAAAGGGCGTGCTCTTTTTGCACATGGCTTGCTTGCATCTTTAGATAGTTGGATACTTGATTCAGGTGCTTCACATCATATGACCAATTCACTTGATCTACTTGAGACTCTTTTTGATACTAGCACTTCTCAGATTGCAGTGGGGAACTCTTCACAGATTTCAGTCATGGGGACAAGCACCGTTCAATTGTAAGATGGTTGCATTGAGGATGTTCTTTTTGTTCTTAAGATTTCTACAAATCTTCTCTCCATATATCAGATTTGTCATTCTGGGGATGGGAAGAAAGTTGAGTTTACTCCTCACAATGTGGTTATTAGACAGCTACAGGATCTTGAGGCAGTTATTGCTACAGGGAAAGTGGATGATGCATATCGACTATACAGATTTGATGGATTTGAGTCTTCGTTAGGATCATCTCTTATAGCACATGTTGATGCCTTGAGAAAGCTTTGGCATGAGAGGTTTGGACATATGAATTATAGTTATCTTCAGTAGATGAGCACAAAGAAGTTGGGTGTTGGTCTACCTAAGATTTCTTGTAGAGAGGGAGTTTGTCCAGGTTGTGTACTTGGCAAACATCATCAAGATCCCTTTCCTAAGGGTTAGGCTACTCAAGCTTCGGCACCCTTGGAGTTGGTTCATAGTGATCTCATGTCATTCCCAACTCCTTCATTTTCAAGGGCCAAGTATGTGCTCACTTTCATTGATGATTTCTCATGATGCACATGGGTGTACTTTCTTAAGTACAAAAGTGATGTTTTTGACACATTCAAGACATATAAGGCATTTGTGGAGAAGCATTCAGGTCTTTCTCTTCGACGGATATGCACAGATAATGGGGGGGAATATGTGAACTAGGCTTTTTAGGATTTCTACTGTGAGCATGGAATTCAGCATCAGTTTTCAGTTCCTTACACTCCTCAGCAGAATGGTGTGGCCGAGAGAAAGAATAGGACTTTAAGCGAGATGGCAAATTGCATGATTTAGTCTAGGTCTATGGATCCCACTTTTTGGGCTGAAGCAGTCAATTGTGTCAACTATATTCAGAATCGTATGCCTCACAAGGCATTGCAGCATATGACTCCCGAAGAGGCTTGGTCTCATGCCAAGCCTAATGTATCCTTCTTCAGAGTATTTGGTAGTGAGGCTTGGGCATTCATTCTGAATGGTCGGCATAAGGCTATGGAGAAGAAGAGTCAACCTTTGATTTTTGTTAGCTATTGTGAGGATGTGAAGGCTTACAGGTTGTTTGATCCTGTCACTTGGGATGTCTACTTTCATAGAGATGTCCATTTTGATGAGTCCTTCACACAAGTGGATACCTCCTCCACTTCTTCTTCCTCACTACATACTCCACCTACTTCATTGTCACTTGAGGATATTATGCTTCTTATTGATGATATAGATGAAGGTCCTGCTCCACCACCTCCTCAAGCACCAATTTTGCCTCGATGGGCCCGCACTACTCTTGAGGAGGTTGGCCCACTTGTTGGTGATCCCACAGATACTCGTCGTACTTGTTCACAAATAATAGGTGTCAGTATTTTGAGTCATGCCATTTCCATAGATCCTCAGAAGTTTTTAGATGCCACAAGTATTCCAGAGTGGGACAGTACGATGGTTGAGGAGTATTCTTCTTTAATGAAGAATCATACTTGGGATCTTGTTCCTCTTCCTAAGGGAAGAAAATTGGTTCGGTGCAAGTATGCAGCTAATGGTTCTATAGACAAGTACAAGGCTCATCTTGTTGCCAAGGGGATTTCTCAGGTTGAGGGTATTGACTACTCCGAGACCTTTGCTCCTGTTGCCAAGATGGATTGCATTCATCTTGTACTTTCTCTTGCTACATCTCAAGGATGGTCAGTGTATTAGATAGATGTGAAGAGTTCCTTCTTGCATGGTGATCTTCATGAGGAGATCTACATGGAGCAGCCTCTAGGTTTTGTTCAGGACTCTTCACTTGTTTGCAGGCTCCATCGTTCATTATATGGTCTCAAACAAGCCTCTAGGGCTTGGTATGAGAACATGGATAGTTTCCTGCTTGCTTCTAGTTTCACATGATGCCATTCTGACCCTACAGTTTACACTCAGAGACATGAAAATGATCTTTTGATCCTTGTGCCTTATGTGGATGATTTGATTTTCACAGGCAGTTCTACCTCCATGATCTAGAGTATTCAACAAGCATTGATGGAGAGCTTTGATATGATAGATCTTGGTCTTCTGCACTACTTCCTTGGTCTTCAGGTCCACCAAAATACTGAGGGGATCTTCATTTTTTAGAAAACATATTCTCTTGATTTGCTTCAGAGATTTGGCATGGCTAATTACAAGCCTGCCCCTACACCATTTCAGTTAGGTGTTGTACTGTCTACTAGTTTCACTACTCCCATAGTTGATGGTACATTGTATTGGCAGTTGGTTGGCAGTCTTTTGTACTTGACACACAGTCATCCTGATATTTCCTTTACAGTTGGACTTGTCTCTCTATTCTCTTAGGAGCCACATGAGAGTCATTGGAAGGCATCCAAACGTATCTTGAGGTATATTCAAGGCACATCACACTTTGGCATTCATTACACATTAGGAGCTTCTTTGATTATGAGCTTCACTGACTCAGATTGGGCTGGTGATGTTAATGATCGAAAGTCCACTTCTAGCTTTGTTTTTTGCTTAGTTCTAGCTCAATTGCATGGTCTTGTAAGAAGCAAACAACTATTGCATTATCATCGATAGAGGCCGAGTATTGAGGTGTAATTTTGGCTAGCCAGGAGGTTCTTTGGCTTCGATAGTTGATGACTAAGTTTGGATTTTCTCCAGATCATCCCACTACTCTTTGGTGTGATAATCAAACTACCATTCACATTTCTCACAACCCTGTGGAGCATTAGTGTACTAAGCACATCGAGATCCACATGCACTTCATCAGGTAGCTCATCCAGGATGGTGTTCTTAGCTTGGAGTACTTGCCTACTAAGGAGTAGGTTGCAGACATCTTCACTAAACCTTTGGCATCACCTCATTATCTTCAATTGCGATCAATGCTTGGGGTGAAGGAAGTTGTCCTTAGGGGGTCTTCTTGAGTCCTCCTTCCTTCATTTTCTCATGCTTTTTCTTTGCATGTTTTTCTCTCTTTTGGAGAGGAGTTTTTTCCCATGAGGTTTTCTCCTTTTCTCCGCTTGTGAGAGATTGTTTGTACATGGGTACCTGACATGGCCTTGTTGCCAGGACTCATCTTTGCATTTGTTGTTCCTCCCTAAGTTGCACTTAAGGGGGGGTGTTGGTGTGAACAGGGTTATTACCTATCCGGTTTAACCTTTGTTGTGTGGATAATTCATACTATTTAACTATTTATTAGTTAAATAATACTCACACACATGTTCACATGTTAAGTTGACTTAGGAAGCATTCTAGTTGTTTTCTAGATGTTTCTAGTTTGTCTAGTTGTTGATAGTTGTCATCTTATCCTATAGTTGTCACATGTCATAGGATTAAGACAATTGTCACATGACTACATCATCTTGTATTTCACCTTGGTCTTTATAACCAAGGCCTCATTGTACATTATCTAATCCAGTATTGTTGTATCATGGCAATATAGCATTCTCTTTGCTTGTTTCTCTTGTGTGGAAGGTTATTTGGTTTTGCAAATTTGATCCTGGTGGTTGATTGCTCCAACACTCCATACAATCTCATATATAACACCAATACCATCATGCCTTTAGAGATGGAGATTCCATCCTTATGGATCTTGCTTCATGGGGTTATTGATAATAATATTTATTGAGAAAATCACTTTCACTAGCTTGAAATGCTCAACGAGCATCATATCAATGCTCTTGAACATATTCAATCCTACTAAAAAAATCTTAATCACAACTATAATCAAAATGTTCTACATCATTTCTTTAAAATTGGTGATTTAGTTCTTTATGAGAACTAGTGTAACATTAATTTTGTAGCCAGAACTAAAGGAAAATTTAGTCTAAACTAGTTAGGACCTTACATAATCACAAGCTCATTTATGGTTCTAAAGCATACGGTCTCTCTACAATTAATGGTAAGCCTCTTAAAGAACCTATTAATGCTTCTCACCTTGCCACTTCCATGCAGAATTTCTCTTCTCCCATGTGATATTCATATAATGTGTCTATTCTTAAATGCTTGCCACTACTTAGCTTATGTCATTCCATCATGGGCATAATTTATTTGTGCTATGATTTTCTTGGTATTTTATATTCTAAACGAATATAAGGTCCTCTTTCTTGAAACACAATGCACCAGTTTGTTTGGTGTATCTCATACCTTGTGTGCTAGGAAAGGTGTCTTAACCTTGCAACTACAAAAGATTTTCATTCTTCTCAATTTTGGTCTTTTCAAATACCCTTTATCTTGAATAATGGTTTAGAACTTTCAAAGTTTCCAAAAGGTTCTAAAAATGGTAGGGATTACTATTTTCAGTAACTCTAAATTTGATTATGTATGGATTCAGAATTTTCCCAAAAGGTGTGGAACTGTCAAGTAAACATCTTGGGTGAGTTTTGACTCAAGATCGTACCTAGATTGTAAGATATGAAAGTTTTGAACTTATATTTGAGGCACTTAGAGGTCCCTAAATGCCCCTAAAGTTGTCATAACTAGAAAATTAGGTTATAGTGTGATAGATCTCTTCGTGAGATTTTTGATACATCAAACGATTCATTAATTGGACACCCAGATCAAAGGTTATGGCCTCCATAAGTTGGGCCTCTCATTTTGGGAAATGTGAAAATGTGTTGGACACTTAAAAGAGCCATAAAGGGGAGAGTTACACATGTTGGTGTATGATTTGGCACATCACAAGGTATCTTTGATTGGAGATAATTTGGTAGCCACTTTTGGGTCATGGTTTTGTAATTACCATTGACAGTTTACTATATTGTATCTCTTATATATTAGGAGCTTGAGATGGAGGTTGTGTGTAAGTGTCTTATAGATGTTGAGTTGCCTCTAGATCTCTAGTTGGTTATACTCCTGTGAAATCTTTCTATGAAAGTACATTCTAATCTTCTTGATTCCTGAATAATATATCAGGTGGCTATGGAGTGTGGGTTTTTTCTCTTGAAAGGGTTTCCCTACGTAATTATTGTGTTGTGGTATGATTGGTATTTGTGTTTATTTTTGTAACTATTGTAAAGATCTAAAAATTTCTATATATCCCTCCCTTCAAGATTAGTGTAGGAGGTTGTTTCGCTACCTTAGCTTCCTTACAAGTGGTATCAGAGCTTGATCACCTTTAGTTTCAATTGTGGGTTGTTAGGTTTTTTGAACTAATCTAGTTTTGAGTGGGAACTTATGCAGAAGATACTTTGTTATCTTGTTGCAGGGATTTTCAAATGGTGAGCACATCAAGGAGAATAGAGGTAGAAAAATTTTCTGGTAATAATTTTGAGATGTGGAAGTTGAAGATGGAGGATTTGTTAATTGATCAAGATCTATGGAATGCTATTGATGGGAATGTTTCAAGGCCCACAGATGCTACTTTAGCTGCTGAATATGATGTTATGGACCATAAGGCCAAGGGTCTAATTAGATTGTGCCTGACAGACTCTATTTTAATTAATGTCCATGAAGAGCCCTTTGCAAAGAAATTATGGAAGAAACTCGATGAGATATATCAAGCCAAATCTTTAGTGAACAAGATTTTCATGAGGAAGAAATTGTATTCCTTGAGAATGGAAGAAGGTGGATGAATTGCAGACCACTTGGAAGCATTCAATATGTTGGTGGTGGTGGTGCCCACCTAGATTTTGGGTTTCAAGTATTCATCTGCAGGCCTTTTTTCAAAAAAACCTAGAAATCTTTTAGCTTCAAGTATTTTCCATCGCAGGGTTTCTTAGTTTCATGCTTTGTATTTGTGTATACATTTTTGAATGTATATTTGCATATACATTCTCCGTTGTATGTTTGCATATACAAAGGCGATATGCAAAGTCAATGAACAAGGGATCATCGACGAAACAATGTGTATCGATGACTCATGCAATAGTCTCACCAATAGCCCGATGCATATACAAAGGTGGTAACATACAAGGCGAAAGATACAAAGGCCCGATGCATATACAAAGTAACATACAAGGCTAACATATAAGGGGGACATATAAAGGTTTTTTTAGCGTGACAACATCCATCGACGGCTTAGTTTGAGGTCTCCCCGATGGTTGATGCAGACGCAAAGGTGAATGTATATCAGATATACAAAGCGCATATACAAGGCAATGTGCAAAGAAGAAAAGATGCAAAGGCATTATGCAAAGCCAATATGCAAAGGGATATGTATGCGGTTCTGTTTGTATATTGCATGCGTGCAATATACAAGTCAATATACAAGTCAACATACAACTACATATACAAGTGGGCAGGTGCAAAGGGCGGACGCAGCTGAGGAGTTAGTTGCATTTGTTTTATAAAGATTTGAGGTCCGCCATTGTATATTAGGAATGTATGTTCCCAATATACAATCAAACATACAATGAGTAGATATAAAAAATATACAATCGGGAGCAGTCAAAGTCAACGGTCTTTAAAAGCATGGTGGGGCCCGCACAGTTGTATGTCCCAAATTGTATGTATGTGCATATACAATGCAAGATACAAAGGGCACACATACAGCCTGGACACGAAAGGAGAATGTGTTATGGCGGATAAGTGGCTAGGGTCTGCAGGTTGTATATTGCACATTGTATGTGCGATATACAATGTGAGATACAAATGTGCATATACAATGCCGGATTTGCAATTTGATTGATAGGTGAGCTGGAGTCCGTGGCCACCCTTGTATGTGGTGATTGTATGTATATACAATTACACATACAACCACAGATTCAAAAGAGGATATAATGGATCGGTGATGAAGATGCAAGTGCTTAGCGATGGTGATCCAATCAGGTGCTGCCACGTGTCCAAGGGCAGTTGTATGTATATACAACTGCATATACAAAGATTTGAGGGCGAAAAAGGTAAAATGGAAGAGGGAAAAGTCAGCGATGGAAAAAGGGTGCCTATGTGGCATGATCTCACTGGTGGAAGACTTTTCGATGGTGCCGATGTAGATTTTCATGGTGGATGTGTGATTTGAAGCCATAGATCTCGGTGGGAAGAGGGAAATCGATGGCTAGTTTCAAACTTTCAGAAAGCAAAGGATTTCATGCATTCGCAACTGCATTTTAGGTGGGAAGAAACTTCATAAGCATGCGAACCGTTGCTGCATCCTGAAATTGGTAGGTTGGCCATTAATGGCAGAGTGCAGAGGTATGGTCGATGAATGATAGGTCAACTACCATTTTCAAGGCAAAAATATCCAAGCGGTGGCACACTTCCCGAATTCCACCTACTCTTTTCTTTTCTCTACCTGCTACATTGAATGATTTTGGCACCATCCTGATGGTGTAGTGTATCTGGCAACATTTTGAAATGACCATGTAATTAATTGCTAAGTACACGTTCTGGGTATATCAGGACTGTGCCACTCATTTTTCTAGTTGTTGAAGACTTGGTCAATTTTTTGGAGGAATAACGAAAACAGAGCATTCCTTGGTTGTTCTATCTCTTTTTGTGAGTTTATGAGTTGCATTTGAATGCACGTTGCACATATGTTCAGTTTCATGTCATTTTTATATGAAAAATGCTTCATGGCATGTGTGTTATCTATTTGTTTCCACGGCTGTATGCATCCCTTCTTTTGAATCTGGTTGCTAAGGGTTACTAAGATTCTAGGATATAGATTTCTGTATTACATGCTTGATCTCTAACTTCCATTCAAGGAGTGGATTAAACTGTTTTAGGTTAAGCATGAAGAAGATTATATGGCAGCAGGGATGTCTGTAAGTAGAGATAGCTAAATACTCATTCTTGGGTGGTGTTTGTAAGGCAAATACCTATTAGACCCCTTGAAACTTGAATACCAATGCAAATCATTCATATGTATACGTCTAGTTGACTCCTTGCCCTGAGATAGGCACTAGTCTACCCTTGTGTAGTAGTTATGATCCAAAACCCCTTGTCTTGCATCTAAAACATAAATACAAGTATTTTCATATTTCCAACTTGTTAGTTTGTAGGAGTAGAAATAGGACCCCTGCATACTCTCATTCCTAACCAGTTAGATATGTCTAAGAACACTGCCAACCTTGTGATTTATCATGCAAATCTTGGTCCAAACATGAGAGTATTCTGCCTGTTGTTGTAAAGCTAAATCTTTCTATTGGGTGAGTCAAAGTTAAATATTTAGCTATAGGGATACCCCCCTTGGTGCGGCAAAACCAGAAGTGAAGGGGAGGTAGCTCACGCAACCTTCTATATTTGTTGGCCAAATCTACCTGTGCATTAGAACTGGCAACACTTTTGCCAATTTGGAGAGAAAGACCCAACAGGGGGTTCAATTGGCATTAGTTGGTGTAAAAATGGATGAGGAGGAAAGATATCAGATCCTTCTTTGTTCTTTTTTTGATTCGTGGGATTCTCTTGTTATGGTGATTGGGAGTACTTCTGTTGTCTTGAAAGTTGAAGATGTTGTGGGTTCTTTGCTTTTAGAAGAAATGAGGAGGAAGGTATCTATTAGTGCCAAAGAAGCCCTAAGTGTTCATGGAAGACCCAAAGAAAAGTAAAGAAGAGTGAGAAGAGTGACAAATCTAATTCCAAAGGGAGATCCAAATCTCTTAGAAAGTCCAAAGTTATTTGTTGGAATTGCGATAAGCCTGGACACTTCTGCAAGGAGTGTAAAGAAGAAAAGAAGAAGAAAAAGAAGAAATTTAATTATGATTCTGAGTCTAAGAAGGAAGATGGTGATGTGTTCATTGCAGCTTTAGCCACTCATGCAGGTAATGATGCATGGTTAATATGAAGAATTTGATGGAGGTAAGGTGTACTTGGGTGATGATTCTCATTTAAATATTGTTGTTCATGGTAAAGTTAAAATTAGGTTTCCTGATGGCAGAATAAAATGGATTAATAGTGTGTTGCATATCCCTAGATTAGCACAAAATTTATTATCTATGAGCAAACTAATAGATGTGGGTGTGCAGGTAGTCTTTTCTAATTCAGGATGCAAGATGGTAAGAGGTGCTATGTTGATTGCTAGAGGTGTCAGATTTGGCACATTGTATAATCTTGATGCATGCAATGTTGATTGCAATAGTACTTCTGTGAAAAGAAAATATGTGACTACTTCATTGGAAAATGAGAGGGTTTCATTTTCAGTGGATGGTCATGGCTTTTGGGTACCTAAGGGTGCTCTTTCTTCTGAATCAAAATTACCTACAAAGAAGACTATGTTATGGCACCAAAGATTAGGCCACATAGGAGAAAAGGTTCTAAGGACCTTGAAAAATAAAAACCTTTTTGAATGGTTGATTGATTATGATCTTGATTTTGATTTCTATGAGCATTGCATTTATGGTAAAAAAACTGTGTTCAGTTTTACTTGAGTTCTCATAAATCTTGTGGTGTACTAGATCTTATTCATTTTGATGCTTTTGGTCCTCTAAATGTTCCTTTCATTGCAAAATCCACATATTATGTTTCATTTATTGATGATTATAGTAGAAGGACATGGGTATATTTTATAAAGAATAAATTTGAAGTTTTTAGTCGATTTAAAGAATTTAAAGCAATGGTTGAGTTGCAGACTGGAAAGAAAATAAAATGTTTGAGGACTAAAAATGGCAGTAAATTTTGCTCTAATGATTTTGATAGATTCTATAAAGATTGTAGCATTTAGAGACAAAACACAACTCTGTATTCTCCATAGCAGAATGGAGTTGTAGAAAGAATGAACAGTACACTGATGGAGAAGGCTAGGAGTATGCTTAGTGGTGCTAGTCTAGAACAAAGGTTTTGGGCTAAAGCTATTGATGGTGCTTGCTACCTAATTAATAGGTCTCCTACATCAGCTCTTGTTGATAAAACACAGGTATGGTAGTGTGGTCAAGGCACAAGCCTTCACTGAGACATCTTAGAGTTTTTGTTTGTGAGGCATATGCACATGTGCCAAAGGAGAAGCAAACAAAGTTGGAGAACAAGGCTATGAAATGTACCTTCATCAAGTATAGTTATGATGTGAAAGGATACAAGCTTTGGGACCTTGTTGCACAAAAGATAATATATAATAGAAGTGTTATTTTTAGAGAAACTAAGCCTTCTTCTATTACATTTCATCCATAATAAAGTGAACAAAAAGATTTGATTCAACTCTCTTCTATGTCTGAGAAAGTTATCTATGGCTTGGCCAGAGTAAGTATGCCAATTTAATTTTATAGAGGTTTAACATGCTAGATTGTAGACCATTATGTGTTTCTTTTATATTTGGAACAAAGTTATCTACTTCACAATGTCCAACATCCCCATCAGAGATGGAAGACATGAGGAGAGTGCCTTACTAGAGTGCAGTTGGAAGTTTGAAGTATGCTATGGCTTGTACTAGACCAGACATTGCCTAGGTAGTGAGAGTTATTTCCAGATATATGCCTAATCCTGGTAGAGCTCATTAGGATGCAGTTAAAAGAGTCTTCATATATTTTTAGGGTACCTTGGAGCATTCCTTGTGTTATTAGGGTAATTTGATAGGAGACATGCATTCCATTGATATTCATGGTTATTGGATTCATACTGGGTAGGTGATGTTGATAGTAGACAATCCACCAATGCTTATGTGTTTACTTTATTTGGTGATGTAATTAGTTGGATGAGTAAGTGACAAGATGTGGTTGCTTTGTTCACTACTGAAGCTAAGTATATGGTAGCTACTCATGCATGTAAAAAATCCATTTGGCTTAAGAGACTGTGTTCAAATATTAGAATAAAACAAGGTATGGTGTTAGTTTATTGTGATAGTCAGAGTGTGATCTGCTTAGCTAAGAACCCAACATTTCATGCTAGGACCAAGCACATTGATGTATAGTATCATTTTGTTAGAGATGTAGTCGAGAATGAGAGGTTGAATCTAGTTAAGGTAGATACTTTGATGAATGTTGCAAATTCATTAACTAATCCTATGAGCACAATGAAGTTCTGATGGTGTTCGGAATCTATGGGCCTCTCGGCCCTTAGAAATTAAATCATGGACGATTGATACTCCCTTTTCTCTTGCAAGGTGTTTGACAAGTGAGAGAATGTTGGGAAAGGTGTCTCAACCTTGCAACTACAAAATTTTTCTATTCTTCTCAATCTTGGTCTTTTTGAATACCCTTTATATTGAAGAATGGTTTAGAACTTTCAAAGTTTCCAAAAGGGGCTAAAAATGGCAGGGCTTACTATTTTTGGTAACTCTACATTTGAGTATGGATGGACATAGAATTTTCCTAGAAGGTGCAGAACTTCCAAGTAAACATCTTGGGTGAGCTTCGACTCAAGATCATACCTGGATTGCAAGATATTAAAGTTTTCATTTTTTGAAACTCTCAAAAAACTTTCAAACTCATATTTGAGGCCCTTAGAGGTCTCTAAATGCTTTAGAAGTTGTCATAACTAGTAAAGTAGGTTATAGTCTGATAGATCTCTTCACGAGCTTTCTGACGCATCAAACAGTTCATCAATCAAACACCTAGATCAAAAGTTATGGCCTCATGAAGTTGGGCCTCCCATTTTGGGAAATGTGAAAATGTGTTAGACACTTAAAAGATTTGTAAAGGGGAGAGTTTAACATGTTGGTGTTTGATTTGGCACATCACAAGACATCTTTGATTGGATATAATTTGGATGCCACTTTTGGGGGGTTTTGGACCATGGTTTTGTAATTATTGTTGACGGTTTATTGTGTTGTATCTCCTATACATCAGAAGCTTGAGATGGAGGTTGTGTGTGAGAGTCTTATAGATGTTGATTTTCCTCTAGATCTCTGATTGGTTATACTCTTGTGAAAGATTGCTCTGCAAGTATATTGTAATCTTCTTGATTATTGAATAATATATTGGGCAGCTTTGGAGTGTGGGGTTTTTCTCTTGAAAGGGTTTCCCCACGTAATTACTGTGTTGTGGTATGATTGCTACTTGTGTTTATTTCTATAATTATTGTAAAGATCTAAAAAATTTTGCATATCCCTCCCCTCAAGATTAGTGTAGGAAGTCTTTCTGCTACCTTATCTTCCTTACATTGTGTTCATGTACACACTTGTTATTTCTATCCCTAACACAATCTCATGTGTCTTAGATCTTTCATTGTAATTTTTAGAAAATTTTAAAATTAATATCATTGGTTTATTCTTATCCTTCTATAGGATAAATCATTTATTTATCATGTTAATTAATGAATTGAGAAAATGATTAATTAACTATATTCATTTCTATTGTTTAATTAGATATTAATTAAATTTGATTAAATAATTTCATACATCTATATCATAATTAGAAACATCATAAACATGCATTTAAATTAAAAGCATCCACAAAACATATAAGCATCTCATAACACATGTGTATGCTCAAAACAATCAAAATCTCCACACACACACAAATATATATATATATATATATAACAAAATGTCATGTTTAAACAAAATAATGATACAAAAATTTACAACACGACAGGGTGTGACTACCTGAACACTTTGGTGCTTGTAGGTAATCTAGTTGTGCTAGTAGTGGTTTCTTAACTAATGCTATAGACCAAGAATGGGTCTATGACCCACTAGGTTTTTGAAGTCCCCTCACCATTTCTCTCAACTTGGTTACCTCCCTTGTGACTCACAACTCACTCTATTGTAGCGTGTCTATGCAAGAACATAGTTTATCTACCTCACTCATAAGGTCCTATATCCTCATGTGATCTATATCAGTAGGTCCCACTCTTTATGCCTAGTGAAGATTATCCCTATCCTAATCTAACTAGATCTATAGGCTATCACATGCAACCTTTGCACTCTCTAACCTTGTCACTACTTGATCTTGCTCTATTGTGTGTGTTGTCACCTATGTTATTGCCTCGTTTCACTCTATAGTGAGTAATGCAACCTAAGAAATGGCCTAGTCCCACTCCACCATGAGGGATAGGACCTTTGTGGTGGCTCAATTTTCTCTAGTACCTCTCTCCTCATAGGCACCACTTAGTTATGTAATGGGCTAAAAATGTCTCCATGTCTTCCTATAGTATATTGTTGCCTCTAAATAGCACACACACCATGCTCCAGCTATGCAGTGGGGACTATCTTGCTATGAGTCAACTAATATAGTTGAGCAACTATCATGTATGCACTACAAAACAAAAATAAATTCTAATCTGTCTCACATCATCATACAAATCAAAATAGTAAATGCATTATCTAGTGTCCTATAAATTGCAATGATATATAAAAAACACAACTCTCATGCTTGGGTCCTCAACCTACCAATCAGGGGCTATTGGGGTTGTTACAATCACAATCATTTCTACTATAGCATGTGCTCCTAAAAGCCTCACAACAACTACACTGCTCAACTCCCCTCACATTATCTAACTCTGCACACTTGTCATGGCTGGTGCTACATCTGCCACTTAGGGTCATGCCCTCATCCTTTCTACTAATCTAGCCTCACCCTCATCTCGCTTCCATCATTGCCTTGCTAGTTGTGCCTTGGTAGCCTCCTCCTCCTCCTCTTCATGTCCCTCATCATCCTCCTTAGATCCCTCCTTAGACTCCTTAATGCTTTCTAGTGGCCCAAGATATCCTATAGGAGCATCTTCTATGTAAATAGGAGTGAGGCACGGTCCTTGCCACCATGCTAAAAATTGCACCATCACTCCCACGTCATCTGCACTTGAGGGTAGAGATGCATCTTGTGCCTTGTCATGATCATTACTCAGTGGGATGTTGGAAATAGTGGGTCATGGTAGGTCTCTAGGCCTTGTTGTGTTGTAGTGCAAGAACAAGTATGCCAACACATCTATAGGGATATGCTCCACCTACCCAAACTATTGCCACACTTGGTCATACTAAAATGACATAATGATGTGGTCTAGCCATCCCATGAACCACTTATCCCTCTACATGTGTGTGAGATGGTTCCAACTACCAACCCATCCCCTCACATCCCTATAATGCCTCCATACATGTTTGTGGTGGGAAACATGTCAAAGGTCTGCCACTAGTGAAGAAGATTATCAAACTACCATAGTCTCCTTAGCACATAGGCATGTGCTCATGGCATGTTCCACACTATGGTAATGGGAAATCACATGCTAGTGATGTTCTCAAATGCCCACACCTGAAGGAGAATGCAAGTCATAAAGTTGTGGCCCTTGTACCAAATGTACTAACCTAGGTCATGGTATAGGTGTGCTAGCATGATGTGCCCCTAGGTGAAGACAGTCTCAGTCTCCTCCATTTCCCTGATAGTATGGACAAGACTGCCATGTAGGTGTGTACCCCACCCATCTTGGGTGACACACATCACCACTATAACAATCATAACTCACCTGACCAAGGAGATCACCATTGGCCCCTACTCCATCCACTGCAGTCATATATGCCCTATGTCATCACCAAGTACCACATGATTGATGCAATACATTTGTCTACCTATACATAGGTTGGTAATCACTACTTGATGATAGTAACTTGTCGACCCCATACTAGTAGTCGTAAGATCCTATACACATCCTCCAAGATCATGGTCATCTCTCCTATATGTAATAAAAAATTGACACATATGCATCCCATCTCTCCATCAATTCCATAAGCATGTGATCATGAAACTACATCTTTGGTATGTGATAGATCTCGTAAAGGCCTAGCCATATCAATAGCATAATATCATCATGTGTAAGTGTTACAAGGAACCCTTGTAGCAAATAAAGAATACTACCCCTAGTATGCTCTCGCATCATAAGAGGAACTTTAAAATCAAACAAATATAAATTTATATGTCATTTCTTCATCATAAAACACCAAATTTTTAATCCTAAAACACTAAACATTTACTCAACTCCTTGTGGATGCTAGTGCATGTATTAGATGCTAGTGCACCCAGAGGAACCTATCATGCCAAATAGATGCTAATGTGCTCCCTAGATGTTGGCATGATCTAAGAATGCTAGTGTGTCTAGTGGGTCCCACCTTAGTTAAAGACTTGAAAAATTTGACCAAAAATTCAAAATTTGAGTCACCTCTCACAACCATAGTTCCTGCTCCACTCACTCTCAAATTTGGTCTAGCATATGGTGCTATAAATCTCATCTACATGACATATTTTCTCTTTGAGTACTTTGGGTGCTCTAAAAATTCTAAATTTAGAAATAAATATGAATAGTAAATTTTCACAAAAATTACTATTTATAGAAAAAATTCAATTTTTTCAGGTCCTCCACCAAAACTACCATAATGTTTTCCCATGAGCTCAATTTTTTGTGCCATTTATTCCATGCGAGTCTTGGATCTACCCTCTTCCTCATCACATATTTTTGTCAAGCTATTTTTTTTAAATAACCCTTCAAAGAGCATTTTTACCCAAACTCTTTTAAAATTTAAAATGGTGAATTTGTTTCCTGTTTTTACCTCTGAGAAGTTAGGTAACAACATGAGGGGGCATTCATTCATCCTTATTCTCTATTATTCACTTTTCTCTTTGTGATATTCTTTTCATTATATTAGATTTCCTCTATTATTGCTTTTATTTCTAGACTAACATATATTTGTCTTTAGGATTATATGTTTTTTGACATTGTGATTTTGTAGGATTGTGATACCTAACATTATATTTTTGTAGGTTCTTGGTCTAGGGGCATGATTCCTTCACTTGAAAGTTTTTCTACATCTTATATAGTATTTTTTAAGATGTTATTTAATTTATATACTTTAGTGTAACTTATCATTTAGTGTCATTAGCCTACTAAAGTGGGAACAAAATGTAACATAGAAAATTGCATACCCTCGCAATTTCACATCATGTTTTGAACTTGATTTGGTGTGTTAGGAAAAGGGTGTTGTACACCTTGCACAAGTAATGAAATATTTTAATTATGTAAAATAAATATTTATTTGTGGTGCATCTAGGAGATGTGTTTAGCCACATTAAATATTTGTTTGGGTCCACTTGTAAAGTTGTATGTAACATTGGTTAGTTATTTTATGTGTGGGAGACATTAATAATTAATTAATATTTGGAAAACTTAGTACCATAAAGTGAAAACTTAGTATCAAAAAGCAAATGAGGGGGTCAATTGTTTTGAGACACATGGTTTTCCCAATACCACAAGTTGTATTTGTGTGAGATTGAGTCTATAAAAGCAAACACATGGTTAGTGGTTTGGGTTAACTGGTTGAGTTGGCTATCATTGTATAGAGTTTCTCTTGTGAGTGCATATGTGAAGCATGGGATGGGATGTGTGGTTACATGCTTGGACACATGGATGATGCATTGGAGGAGCTTGATGTTTTAGAAGTATTCATGAGACTTTGTAGGTGCATTTTAATATTTTATTACTATATAATACATTGAGTGTGGATGCTTTTGGAGATTGGATTTTTCCCTCTTGATGGTTTTCCTAGGGTTTATCTTGTGTGATCTTATGATATGTCTTTTGATCTTTACATTATGGATATTTTGTAAGCTTTTATGCATCATTGTCTCTCATAGCGTTATGTAGGAAATGGTTTGATCAACGTGTTAATTTCCTAACAAGTGGTATCAAGGCTATATTTATGGTTGAGGGAGGTGTGAGCTCCTTGTTTTTGTGCAACCCTTATTTGAGTAGATCTGATGCAAAGTTGAATCCATGGAAATGTTAGAAATATTTGAGTCATTTCAAGGTATGAAGGTTTTATGCAGGTTGTAGTTTTACATATTTGGAGTTTTGGGTTTGTAGATTTGTGGTATTTATTTCAGATCTAGGGTTTCAAAAATGTTTGGCAAAAATGGTTTCTTGGATGTGTTTCATATGAGGCTTCTATGGCAAAATTTATATAAATAACCTCATGGGACAAAAAAAACCTCACCATTGGATCCAAGAGGCCGAGACATGAAAAATGACATTAAATATGACCTATTTTGGCCACTAGGGCCTAAAGAATTATTTTTTAGGGTCCCCTCCCCTAGTTTGATCATATGGTTGTATGACTGTACAAATTTGTAGAGGTGTAGAAAAAATAAATTATTTCCTGTGTTTATAGTTTTGAAAAAAATTATTTAAAATTTTTTAGATGTTTAAAACTATAGAATTTTTTTTTTTTTAAATAATAATATGTGAGGGGGTACGTGGGGTGCGTAGACCCCCGTACCCTGTACCTTGTGGTACAACCAACCAGCGACAATGGATTGACAACACAACAAAGTCTTGTAGGGCCTTGGATGGTCGACAGGCCACATGGATAATAGGCTAAGCCCCCGACCCTAGCCCTCAGTCAAGGCTAGCTAGGTCTAAGCCCCCTTATGGATTATTAAGAAAAAAATAAAACAAAGTTAAACTAATTTGAAGTCTGTGAGACAAGTTTGAAGTATGAAAACTTAAAATGAATTTTAATTGATTTGAAGTCTGCTACCACTTTTCTCAGCTAGTGTGCCACCACCACCACCTCGTGTCATCACCAACATTAGCAATGATGTAATGTTGACATTAGTAGGTCATACAGTTGTATGAACAATGCCCATAAGGGGCCTTTTTTAGCCCTTGGAGTGCATTTTCTTTCAAGGGGCATAACTTTCACCCACGGTATCAGATTTTTGACTTATAAGCATTAGAAAGGTATCTCTAAGAACTATTTAGTGGTATAGGTTTGTTCATTATATTTTTCTATTTGTCTTAAAATTTGGTGCCTAAAACTAGGCATTACTCCAAGATAGTTAAATGGTCATAACTTTTGCATATAAAATCAGATTTTGGATTTCAAATAGGAAGTAGAGAGAGTTTGTGGCATACAACACAATGGATTAGATGGATTTTAATTTAGATGTACATAGAGGTTTGTACTTGTTTGATAACTTAAGGTAGCTTGAGATTCAAGGTGTGATTGTGAGAGAATTCAAATAAATTTTGAGGCACAAACTTGTGGGAGTGCATGCTTTTATGAGGATAATATGATGGTATATCAGGTTTTCATATTTATTGCTTCTAGATATAGGTTTATAGGTGTTTTTAGAGTATGGACTTTGATGAAGACATGTACACAGGTTGTCTTCTAGTTTGAGGACATGAGTGATACGCGTGTGAGACTAGGAGTCTCGATTCAATGGGAGTTGAGTATAGGTATAGTGATGATGATGATTATGTCATCATGGACATGTAGGTACATTTGAGTATTGGCACAACATGATCATGTATGTGGTTTACAGGTATGGGTTATGATGTTTGATTCATGATTATAAGTGGTGGTGTGGTTCATTTTTAGGAGGTTGTTCTTATCTCTTAGATGTTTGTTTGGTTCCTTGACTATGGTTACTCATTTGTGGACTTGTTTGGAATATCAAATCTAGGGTTGATCTAGTGTTTGAGTCTTGAGGTCTATAGATTAGCTTCTTTTCTATCTTAGTTTGCAGGTTACTAATGTGATGATGAGTTTCCATGTTTCATTGGTTTGGGCTCTATGAGTTATGCATTTTTTGTGTGTGTGCAACT
Organism: Cunninghamia lanceolata; assembly: GCA_027924645.1. NCBI lineage: Eukaryota > Viridiplantae > Streptophyta > Pinopsida > Cupressales > Cupressaceae > Cunninghamia > Cunninghamia lanceolata. The sequence continues at coordinate 574,773 of BSBN01001378.1, forward strand.
CATTGATTACAATAGGATAACTCAGATGTAGACTATCTATATCCATAAGATTGATTCAGTGTTGATGTAGAATTTGTTAGTTGGCCTTGTCTATGGTCATTTGTGCATTGGTATGTTGCATTGGGGTGAGAGGATGCATGATTAGAGTGCATGGATAGTTGGTTGTTTAGACTTGTAGCATGTTTATCACAATGCCATGTGTAGCTCAGTATCATGGTTTAGTGAGAGCTTTGGTAGTGATGTGTATATTGTTGCATATGTGTTGTCATTGATGTCAATAGTGGTATGGAGTGTTTATCAATGATGACCAGTGATGTCAATACAGATACCAAAGGGAGAAAGAAAGGTGATGTGCAAAGGAGTAGAGATAAGAGTGTTGATCAGAAGAGTTGTGAGGTGAAGGAGATGGACCAATATCATCTATACACAGTCATACCTTATCTTCTTAAGTTCATATGTAAGTGCATGAGTTCATGTTATCAGTATCTTTGATGAGCTATGATGATTGTCATGAAAGGTATGCTAGATGAACCTTGTTGTATTTGAATGATACGAAGACATGTCCCTTGGGACTAGATAAAGAATGTTGCAAAAAGTTTGAAGAAAATTGGTTAAGTATAGTTCAAGTTAGGAAAAGTGTCATAGGTGCAGGAAAGTGTACCGCATTCTACCACTAATGTAGATATGGACATGCAGATTGAAAGGTAGCTAGACAATGCTCCAAGGTATCTATGGTTCAAATTTTAGATTACAAAGTCTACCACAAAGTGTTTTAGAGTCAGAAGAGTGAAGGCAATAGTGAAATAGGGTAAGTGCAGTCACAGAAAAATAGAAGAATGCTCCACACTTCTCTACAGATGAAGATATGATGTTGCAGATTGGAGGATAGGTAGATACGAGTCAAAGGTAAGGGTGTTTCAAGTTCCAAGTAATAATATGTACCGCAGATGCTTCTTCGGAGCCAAATCTATGAAGCCATGCTTTGGTGTTGATTAAAGTAAGTAGAAGGAGATAGTTGAAGCCACAATAGTCCATTGCACATTGATATTTGACTTTACTGATGGAAAGACAAGCACACTGGACTAGTTGGATTGGTTTGTTTTAGTTTCAAATGGTTATGTTTACCGCAAGTATGATTTTCATTATTTTTACTTCAAGACTGTATATGCAGAGTATGTTAAGGACACCGGCATCAGAGTTTTAATGTTTGCACCAACATGAAATAGGCTGAAATGATAAAATAAGTATACATGAATGATTTACAAGTCATAAGATATCTTTTGAGTGGTCTGCATGATGTAGTTTTGTCTCCTCCGGTACCGCTTTAGGTCTAGAGCTAAATGCAAGGAAGGATAAGTGTTTGCAGAGCCGACTTGGTGTATGATGATGTTTTTGCCATGTGTTTGAATTGTACACATGCCTAGAAGAGTGTTCTAAGGTAAAGTATGACCTAATTATATCTTATTTTTGAACCGCATTGAATTTATACTTACCACATATGTTTGGGAGCTGACTGTTGTGGCCATTGCATGTTTCATGTTACAAGTTTCATCTTGGTTGACTAAGGAGAAAGATTTTGATGCTTGCAGAGGATATAAATGTTACACATATGGTTCCTAAGGTTGTCATTGATGTCAACACTATAATAATGTTTCCATTGATGTCAGCACTATCTTGGATGTGTAATGGTGTTCATGGTTAGATGTCATGTCCTATCCAATAGAGAAGATATAGTCCATGGTTGGATGTCATGTTGAATATAATATGATTATTGAAGTTCATGGTTGGATGTCATGCCTTGATCAATGTAGAGTTGAGTGTGAAGTTACTAAGATGATTAGATGTGTTGGGAATGTTATTGGTAGCCTAAAGACTGTTGTATGATCTTTCTTACTACTCCTAAGAATGCATGTGTTGATATAAAGAAGGTTTGGCCTCTGAAAGTTGGTGATAGTCTCTGCTTCAGGATGACTACCTATGAAGACTATCTGGGAGATTGCTCTACATTCCTCTACATTAGCAGTTATGGCTATGCGGTTCTGGAAATGTGTTCTGGGTTCAATGAGGGTGATAATTCCAAAGTTTTAGATCATTTTTCCTTCCATTGTAATTTAGTTATGCATGATTGAGTACTGAGATGTGTTCTGGCAGAGTGAGGCAGTATTGAAGGCCTGTTGGAATGCTCCGCATTCCTCCAGATGTGAATGTTTGCCTTTGCAGTTTTGTGTATATGTTTATGGATGTGCATTACATGCTTCCTTGTAGTTTCAAGTTTCTTGGTAGTCCGCAAGCTCAGTTTTTCAATGATAGTATGGTGCAAAGTGTTTTGGATGACTTGTTGTCGCCAAATTTCATGGTTGAAGATGTGCAGCATAAATCTTTGATGTGCAGAGGTAAAGAAGTGTATAGAGATGTTTCTTAAGTACTGTAGACTCATCTAGAAGTGTTTCATGAAGATCTTTCTTGTTTCCAATACCACACAAGGTTTTCAAGTTGATGTGGCCATTATGCTTCAAGCTTCATATGTTCTTTGCTTAAGGATGTCCTATTTTCAAATGAGCTAAGCGTGTGGATGTAATTCCTTGGTGTTTAATATTGTGAAGGATGTTTTGGATGTAGTTAAGCAAGTGTTGATGTCTGCAAGGCATGGGTATTTTACTGATGTAGTGTGTAGTCTTGTTTAGGACTTGTCCTCTACACGTTTCATGTTGTATACTGTCAGGCTGACTTGTAAATGTATTTTTCACATTATCTCTAGCTGACAAGCAATGTAATCAATGTAATATCATGTATACATAGTAAATCAAATTGAGTTAGGCAAAGTGTGATTGCAAAGTGATTTGTAAGGCTCACAAGCAAGATAAGGAGAAGAATAAATGCATTATGATGTGTGACTAAGGGAGAAAGAGAAAAAGTTGTAGATGATGTCTTGATTCATCTTGAAGACATATTTGTGATAGTAATAAAGAATAGAGTGTGCCTAATTGATCTGATCATCTGAAGGAAGTGTGAAGAGGCAGAATTGTAATCATCAAAGGTGTGAATTTCAATGTCAATTTTTAGATAGTAGAAGGACTGTCATACTATAATCTTTTGTGAGTTTGTTCTCAATTCATGGAGTAGTAGCTTCCTTGGGAGTGACCCTAAATCAAAGTTTTCAAGGAGTAGTAGCTTCCTTGGTAGTGATCATCAATCAAAGTTTTAAGGAGTAGTAACTTCTTTGGGTTGTGGCCCTAAAACAAAGTCTGTAGGTAGTATTTGCTTCCTTGGGTTATAGCCCTAAAACAAAGTTGTTATTTTGAGCTTCATATATTCTGAGTTAATCCTCATTGTGGTTTTTCCCTTCTTCGGTTTTCCATGTATATCTGGTGTTATGTGTTGAGGTGCATTGTGTTGATCTTCCATGTTTATGTTAATATTGTGATGCTTAAGTTTTAATCTGCTCCAGAGGATTTGAAGTTTGTTTAGATACTGATTCACTCCCCCCCTCTCAGTATATTGGTGTATCCAACAATTGGTATTAGATCTAAGTTCCTCTAAGGGAAGCTTAACCACTTAAGGAAGGTTCAGGATGGCATAAAATAGATCCAACAAGATACCTAGGTTTGATGGTACAAATTATTCATTTTGGAAGCTAAGGATGTAAGCCTACATTAATTCTCTACGATGCGGTGTCTGGGAATCTGTTAAGACTGGTTACATAGTTCCTGCTACTACTCCTACAGATGCAAATGAAGTGAAGAAGTATCATAACAATGCCAAGTCTAAATTTTCTATCATGAGTGGGATAAGTGATTTAGAACTTTCAAAGCTAATGAGTTGCAGTTCTTCTAAATAAGTTTGGAATAAACTTGAAACCATTTATGAAGGAGATACGAAGGTAAAGCAAGCAAAGATGCAAATATTCAAAAGCATATTTGAGACCCTAAAAATGACAGAGGATGAAGAATTTGATGGATATATGCTCCAGGTGAATGAAGTGGTCAATGACATCACAGGTCTTGGTGGAGAAGTAAAAGAAGATGAGATTATGAAGAAGGTTATGAGATATCTCCCCAAATCTTACAGTCATAAGGTATCTTCTATTGAGGAAAATGCAGACTTGGATACATACACTATAGACAAATTGTTTGGTACCCTTACTACTTTTGAAATGAGATAATTTGGCAGTGATGCTCCAAAGAAAGAAGATGCTTTCAAAGTGAGTATGAAGACAAAGGATGAAATTGTTGATGAAGATGAGAGCTCTGATGAAGCTGAAGCAAATTTTCTAAGAAGAATGAAGAAAGACACTGGCAAATACAAAGGTAAGTTACCTTTCAAATGTTTTAATTGTGGAAAGGTTGGTCACTTTGCTTCTAAATGTCCTTTTAAAGAATCAAGGGGTAGTAACAAGAGAGGCAAGTTCAAGAGAAGTATGTATTCCATAGAGAACAGTTGTTCTTCAGAAGATGAGGATCATGATGATTCAAATGATGAAACACTTTGAAAAAAAGGATGATGTTGGAAAATGTGAGAAGACTAATGCCTTGCAAACAAATCAAAACAATGATAGATCAATGGTGGTATGGACTGTCTTTCATGCAAGAGAAGAAGCCAAGGCTTGGGTGATTGACAGTGGATGCTCAAATCATTTGACTAGTGACAAGGACAAGTTTATTATCCTTGAGAAGGGGGATGGTGCAACTGTCAAGTTTGGTGGTGATGATTAAACACAAATCTATGGAAAGGGTGCTATAACTATTGATGGGAAGAATAGGAATGAGGATGCCCTCTATGTCAAAGGGCTAAATCACAATCTTCTCAGTGTTAGTCAAATGTGTAGCAAAGGTTACAATCTCACTTTTCATGCCAATGGTTGTGAAATCTGGAAGGTGGGGTCTAGAAAACTGGTTGCATAAGGTATCGAGTCATATGGTGATATCTATCATGTCTAAAGGAGGTAAATAGTAGAACATGTTTGTTGGCTCAATCTAGTGATTCTTGGTTGTGGCACAAAAGAATGAGACACAACAATTTTGACAATATGGTAAGGATCAACTCCACTCATGCAGTGAGAGATATGTCCAAGATAATCAAGCCTGCAAACACAATATGCAGGGAATGTCAAATGGGAAAATAGATAGACAAATCTCAAAAGTAAGGAGTATACTTCTTCAAAGCCATTGGAGTTGATTCACACTTATGTATGTGGCCCTACAAGAGTAAAGAGTCAGCAAGGTGAGAGGTATTTTATGTTGCTCATTGATGATTATTCTATAATGACTTGGGTTACTTTCTTAAGAGAAAAATCAGATGATCTTGATAAATTTAAGGTTTCCAAAGCTATGGTTGAGAATGAATTAGATGCTAAGATCAAATGTTTGAGGTCTGATAGAGGAGGTGAGTTTACTTCAAATGAATTTGAAAGATTTTGTGAAGATCATGGTATTAGGAGATATTTGTTAGCTCCTGGGGCGTCTCAGAAAAATGGGGTAGTGGAAAGGAATAATAGGAATGTTCAAGAGATGCCTAGGGCGATGTTGAAAGATACAGATTTGCCTGATATGTACTGGAAGGAAGCAGTTCACACTGTTGTCTATCTAACAAATAGAGTGCAAATGAGATTCAACAACACTAAGACTCCTTATGAGCTATGGTATGGAAGACCTCCCATTATCAGATACTTTAGGATCTTTGGTAGCAAATACTATATTAGAAGAGATAAAGAAGACCTAGGAAAGTTTGATTTAAGAAGTGATGATGGGACCTTTCTTGGCTACTCAACCAGAAGCAAGTCTTATAGATGCTACAACAAGAGGTTGGGAAAGATGATTGAAAGCACAAATATCAAGATAGATGAAGACTTGTATTAGTTCTCACAAGAATCAGAGGACTCTGAATCTGATATCTTTCCATGCATTGAAGATGAAGAAGAAGAAGTGACAGATGAAAAGGAACAAAAACCAAGGCAGATGCCTAAGACTCCAGCAAAGTATGTTCAGAAGAACCACTCAGCAAATCAGATCATTGGAGATAAGAATGAAGGTGTGCAGACAAGGAGAAGGCTTGCTAAGACACATGAGAAAGTAAATTTGTGTTTATTATCAAAATTAGAACCTAAAATCTTCAAGTTGATGCTGAAAAAGATAATGGATGGATAAAAGCAATGGAAGAAGAATTGGATTAGATTGAAAAGAATTAGACATGGGAATTGGTTCCTAGACTAGCTGACAAAAATGTCATAGGAACAAAGTGGGTGTTTAGGAACAAGATGAATGAAGAAGGTAAAGTTGTAAGAAATAAAGCAAGGTTGGTATGCAAAGGATACTCACAAGTTGAAGGCATTTATTTTGAGAAGGCTTTTTCTTCGATAGCCAAGATGGAGTCAATCGTGATGTTCCTTGCCCTTTCTGCTCATATGAACTTCAAGGTATATTAGATGGATGTTAAGTCAACATTCTTGAATGGTGATCTAAAGGAAGAGGTTTATATTGAGCAACTGGATGGTTTCTAGATATCAAAAGATCTGAAAATGGTATGCAAACTCAAGAAGGCTTTGTATGGTCTCAAGAAAACACCTAGGGCTTAGTATGCTAGGTTAGACAAGTACTTACTTTAGCAGGGCTTCAAGAAAAAGTACTATAGATAGAAATCTTTATATCAAGGAAGAAGGAGACAGGACTTTGATAGTTGCAGTATATGTTGATGACATTATTTGGTGGAGATGATATGTGTAAGAGGTTTTCAGAGGAGATGCAAAAAGAGTTTGAGATGTATTTCTTCCTTGGACTTCAAATTACTCAGCTAGATGGTGGTATACCTATTTCTCAGGTTAATTATGCCAAAGAGTTATTGAAGAAGTTTGGTATGGAGGATTCAAAACTAGTAAGTACTCACATGGTCAATAGATGTCACTTGAGCAAGGATGATGAGTCTCTGGAGGTGGATCAGACTATCTACAGATCTATGATTGGAGGATTGTTGTACCTAACTACTTCTAGACCTAATATTATGCATGCAGTATATGTGGTTGCCAGATATCAAGATAATCCCAAGAAAACACATGAGGAGGTAGTGAAAAGGATATTCAGATACTTGAAAGGAACTCCAGATTATGGCTTATGGTATCCAAGAGGTAATGACTTTGATTTAAATGCCTACACTGCTACTGATTGGGTTGGTTGTATTGATGATAGAAGAAGTACAAGTGGTGGTGCTTTCTTCTTAGGAAGCAGATTGGTTTCATGGTAGAGCAAGAAGCAAGATTTATCTACTGCAAAGGTAGAGTACATTGCAGTAGCATCTTGTTGTACACAAGTGTGTTGGATGAAGCAAACCCTAAAGGATATCAAGGTATTGTATGATGAGTCTATTCCTATTTTATGTGACAATACAATTGCTATCAATATTTCCAAGAATCTAGTGATACATTCTAGAACCAAGCATATAGAAATCAGGTATCACTTTTGAGAGAGAAGGTGGTAAAAAATAAAGTAAGGTTGGAATATGTTCCAACAAAGGATCAAATTGTAGACATTTTCACAAAGACTCTTGCAAAGGACACTTTTGAGGATCTCCAGCAGAGTTTAGGGGTAATTTCCCCTCCTTCTTGCTAGATGCATAGTGGTGCATCTGTCCATGGGGAGTTCATGCTATATCTTTTTTCCTGGACTAATGGTGGCTACCTCTCAGGAGGAGTAGGTAGTGGTTGCTAATGATAGGGGGACTTTGTTTATTGCAAGAAGAAGTTATACCCTAAGAAAGAATGTGCAGGTATGTGGTTGCTGATGAGAAAGTAGTGGTTTCCCTTTGTCCTTGATGTCAAATGGGGAGAATGAGTAGGTATGTGTTGCCATCAATGTCAAAGGGGGAGATTGTTACACATATGGTTCATAAGGTTGTCATTGATGTCAGCACTGTCATAAGATTGCCATTGATGTCAGCACTATTTTGGATGTGTGATGGTGTTTATGGTTGGATTTCATGTCCTATCTAGCAGAGATGATATAGTTCATGTTTTTATGTCATGTTCAATATAATATAATTACTAAAGTTCATGGTTGGATGTCATGCCTTGATCCGTGTAGAGTTGAGTGTGAAGTTACTAAGATGATCATATGTGTTGCGGATGTTACTAGTGGCCTGAAGAATATTGTATGATCTTTCTTACTACTCCTAAGAATGCATGTGTTGATATAAAGAAGGTGTGGCCTCCAGAAGTTGGTGATTGTATCTACTTTAGGATGACTACCTATGAATACTGTCTAGGAGATTGCTCTGTATTCCTCCACATTAACAATTATGGCTATGTGGTTCTGGAAATGTGTTCTAGGTTCATTGAAGGTGATAATTTCAAAGTTTTAGATCATTTGTCCTTCTGCTCTGAAAGTTATGCATGATTGAGTACCAACATGTGTTCTAGCAAAGTGAGGCAGTATTGAAGGCTTGTTGGAATGCTCTGCATTCCTATGGATGTGAATGTTTTCCTTTGTAATTTTGTGGACATGTTTATGGATGTGCATTACATCCTTCCTTGTCGTTTCAAGTTTCTTGGTGGTCCGCAAGCTTAGTTTCTCAATGACAGTATGGTGCAGAGTGTTTCGGATGACTTGTTGTTCCAAAAGTTCATGGTTGAAGATGTGCAGAGGTAAAGGAGTGTTTGGAGATGTTGCTTGAGTCCTGTAGACTCATCTAGAAGAGTTTCATGAAGATCTTTCTTAGTTCCAGGACCGCACAAGGTTTTCAAGTTGTTGTGGCCGTTATGCTTGAAGCTTCATATGTTCTTTTCTTAAGGTTGTCCTATTTTCAAATGAGCAAAGCATGCGGATGTAATTCCTTGGTGTGTGATGCTATGAAGGATGTTTTGGACCTAGTTAAGCAAGTTTTGATGTCTGCAAGGCATGGGTCTTCTGTCGATGTAGCGTGTAGTCTTGTTTAGGACTTGTCTTCTACACGTTTCATGTTGTGTACTATATGGCCAACTTGTAAATGTATTTTTCATATTGTCTCTAGCTGACAAGAAATGTAATCAATGTAATATCATGTATACATAGTAAATCAAATTGAGTTAGGCAAAGTGTGATTGCAAAGTGATTTATAAGGCTCACAAGCGAGATAAGGAGTAGAATAAATGCATTATGATGTGAGACTGAGGGAGAAAGAGCAAAAGTTGTAGATACTGTCTTGATTCATCTTGAAGACATATTTATGACAGTGATCAAGAATAGAGTGTGCCTAACTGATCCAATCATCAGAAGGAAGTGTGAAGAAGCAGAATTGCAATAATCAAAAGTGTGAATTTCAATGTCAATTTTTAGACAGTAGAAGGACTGTCATATTGTAATCTTTTGTGATTTTGTTCTTAATTCAGGGAGTAGTAGCTTCCTTGGGAGTGACCCTAAATCAAATTTTTCAAGGAGTAGTAGCTTCCTTGGGAGTGACCCTAAATCAAAGTTTTAAGGAGTAGTAGCTTCTTTGGGTTGTAGCCCTAAAATAAAGTCTGTAGGGAGTAGTTGCTTCCTTGGGTTGTAGCCCTAAAATAAAGTTGTTATTTTGAGCTTCATATATTGTGAGTTGATCCTCACTATGGTTTTTCACTTCTTGGGTTTTCCACGTATATCTGGTGTTATGCGTTGATGTGCATTGTGTTGATCTTTCATGTTTATGTTAATACTATGATGCTTAAGTTTTAATTTGCTCTAGAGGATTTGAAGTTTGCTTAGATATTGATTCACCCCCCTCTCAGTATCCTGGTGTGTCCAACAATAAATGTAAGATCAAAGTTGTTGAGTGATGTATGTGTTGTACACATTATGTAATAGCATTGATATTGTGCGAATACACTTGTTGCAGAAGCAGATTTAATGATGAAATGTGGAAAGGACTAGTTTATGTAATGTGATATTGTTGTGGAGACAATTGAAGGTGATATAATGACAGAGAAGAGTCTCTAAAGTTTATTTAATGTTGCAAAGGTTGGTATTGTAGTTATACAGAGGTGAGATAATTGTGCAGAGGTTGGAAAGGTTAGCAAAAGGTTTAGAGTAGTCAGTGTTTGTCAGAAAAGTATTTTGTTACAGAGGTTGAAGCCTCTTTGTGTAAAAGTTGTAATTGTTGTACCAGTTCAGGGAGTTACATCTTCCTTTGGATTGTAGCCCATAAATGATAATGTAATCTTGTTTCTATTTGTGAGGTTCAATTTGGACATTAGATCCAAGCAACTTGCTCACAACAGTTTTTCCCTTCTAGGGTTTTCCACGTAAATCTGGTGTTATGGTTGTGTGCTTATGTGTTCTTATGTTTCTCATGCTTTAAATACTTATATTAGTGTGAATGTTGTTGGGAGAAAAGAATTTGATTAAGTACCGATTCAACCCCCTCTTTGGGCATAAAACAAGATTATGCAAAAGTGATTCTGTGAAACCATCAATCTAGCAGAGGAAGATAGAGGAAACTCTGGTTCAACAAAAGAAGGAAATGACAAAGAAATGGAGAAAGAAAACAAAACAAGATAATGAGAAGAAGGAAGAATTTGTGCTTTTGCCTAGTGCAAAAGACTTCACTATTGACTAAGAGAAGGCATAGAGTCAGGGGGAGCTAAACAATGTACATCTATTCTTCCCCCTGAATGTTTGTGGCTTATATAGTAGAAGCTAGATGAGTTGACATGAAACTGACAAATAAGGTTTTTGTTAAGGCAAGATAGTTTCTTTCCCCCAAATTTATAGAACAAAAAGATAAGATGCAGAGGATTGCGAAATGGTTTTGAGTCTTCATGGATTTACAGAGCATTCTGGCAGTAGTTTACCTAACTAGATAAAGGTTCATTTATTGTGAAAAGTTAGGGAAAATGAAAAGCTATTTATGTTTCATTTGCACAATTCAAGATCATTTGAAATCAAAGCACTTACATCCAGAGATGAGAAGAGAAGAAGGAATTTAGAGCACTTGGCAAATTTGGAACCCTAGAGATTGAAAAATAAAGGTATTTATCAGAACTACTATTTCTTAAAACCCTAGTTTCTAAATTCAAAGAAGTTTGAGATGGCAACTCTATAACTAGTTGATGTTACTGAAAAACTACTATCAAAGTATAATAAATTTCCTTACAAAGCCATGGAGGTAGATAAAGAAGGGGTATTTTCACACATTCCAACATATGTTGTATATACAGAAGATGTTAGGTTCTATATTCAGTCTAAGCTGGATGAAATCAATCATGTGAAGTTTGAGGAGCCTAGAGATCAACTCCTTGATGATTATGTTAGCTACAGACCAGAATATACAAAAGTAGGGGCCAAGTGACTGGATATATGGAAGGATTACCCTGACTTCTACGATAAGCTTGAATGGGTAAGATACATTTTGAGTAGGATTCATGATGAATTTATGTATCTGGATAAGCCTTATAGAATTACTAAGGATGCAATCAAGGTAGTTACTAGGTTGAGTTCCACCGAACATGTACTGGTGATGAAATCCATAAAAAATGAGGTCACTAAATTGACTGGTGCTAAATTTGACAAGAGGACTCTGACAGTAAATAACATAATTGACCCATGTGTCTGGTATAACACCATGGGTATAGCTTACAAGGTGTATTACATAAACAAAGAGGGATCCACCATTGGTACAACAATTCACACTGCTTACCAGATGGTTAAGGAAGGAAAAGACTTTGACCTCTACAAGGTCATGAGAGAACAACTCTTGGAGAATGTAGGAAGGACAAAGGAAACTGGTTATATTTTCAGGTATGGTACCTTTATCATCTGCCTTGTTTTTTACTTTTTGAATGAATTTCCTGGTTTTAGAGGAAAGGTCTGGCAACAACATATTCCTGTTGCTGCTCAAATTAAGAGTCATATAAGAGGTTTCAGTGATCCAAATCACTATAGTACAATGTACTGGGGTTTCTTCAAAAACATGCAAACCAACATGCAAACCAGGGATAGAGTCCCTTTCAATTTAGTATAAATCCTCTTGGGAATGCTCTTCATAAGTCACTGTGAAAGGGTGTGATTGCACTTGATGTGATGACTCACCAATGGTGTACCCATGGGGCACAAACATGTGAGAAGGCATGCCAGTTGTAAATTGAGTTGCATCTCTAAGGGGTGTTGATCGTGATTGTTGCATCTTGGTTTCCATCTCAGCTCACAATTTTGCTTCCATTTCATCTCTATATTGGCTCCTAGTTTGAGATCCAAAAGATGATGGTTTTTTGATTTGTTTGGTTATTGGTTGCTTTGCTAGGTTTTTGCTATTTTCTTTGTTGTTGTTGGGTTGCTTGGTTGTTGGTTGAACTTCCCTAGAGAATAGCTCACACACTCAAGGGAAAAGTTGTTTGTTAAGGTTGTTGTTTTGCTGATGTTGCTAAGGCTAAGGCCGAAAGATGATGTTTTGCCAATTGATTGAGTTGATTATTTGATGTTTGGTTTGCCAGTTTGGGATCTCAAAAGGATGGAAAGTTCACAAAGTCCAATTGTTTGGTATGTTCAAAGCAGGAGACAAAGTCCAAGTATCTACAAATGATCAGAGGCAGGTCGGAAAGCTAATGCTAAAGCTAGGCAAGTTGGGAATGTAGTTGATTCAGTTATTACATGCGATAGGTAATAACTCAAATGCGACTCAGAAAAGGCCAAAAGTGACCGATAATAGCTTAAAAGTGATCTGGTTTAGGTTTAGGTAACAGGCTGCAGTATTAACCAAAGGTAAGCCAATTTGCTATAGGCGAACAATGTTAACTCAGAAGTGATTTACTGTTGATCAAAGGTGACTCAGTTCAGGCTAGAGGTGATTAGCTGTTGTTCAAAGGTGATCCAGTTTAGGCAAAAGGTGACTAGTTGCTAGTTAAAAGTGATCTTTTTGTCTGTATGCAGGCAATTAAAGCTAAAAAATGATCTGTGTTTGCCAGGAAATATGTCTAAAATGTGTTTTTGACAAGAAAATAGTAATTTCAGTCACTCACACTCACAATAATCACAAACTTGTACAACCTAGGCTAGGAAAGGACTGTATTTGTTGAGTCCCTTGGCCATGCTTATTCAAAGTGGATAGCTTTAGGATCTTGGTAGCACCGACTCCTCTCCACAACACACACTTCTCATGCATACCAAGATCCAGGTTTCCCAAGGCTTGTCCCCCCACCAAACCTTAGGATTGTCCCTGCTATCTCTACTAAGAACCACATGAATCAGGGTGGCTTCAAAGGTCCCACCTTTTGCGTCAACAAATAGAAGGTTTTTGGCTACTATGCAAGGTTGCTAATAAAGGCATCTGTTCGGGTGGCTATACGTGCAGTAGTGCTACTCTCCATTATGGAGTCTCCCAGCCTTCAAGGGTTACATCTTGGAGGGTTTTGGGGGAGGTTGGTTGTCGGTATAACACAACAACACTCGTTGTTTGTGGCTTTCAACACAAACACTTTTCTTATATAGCAGTTCAGAAGGACTTGGCTTTAGCCTGTTACTGCTTGGGTCATACACCTTCTCACACTGGGAAGGCAGGCCCTCTAAAGATAATAACAAGTTCTCATGCACCTAAGATCCATTTGATAGACAAGGGGAGATGATACTTTTGCTATTAAATTTGGGTTACAAACATTCACATTCAAGCAATCAAAAAAGATGAATCAAGCATGGAGCAAGCAATGATTCTTTTTAAGCACCAAGCCCAAATGTTCCTAAATTAGTGAAAAATCACAAGTCTTGGACTGATCAGAGTTGCAACAGATATGTTAGTAGTTTGATAACCTCATTTTCTTGGACAATCGATAAGATGCTATACAAATACCTAATTAGTAGCCAAGAAAACCGAATTGCAAATGATAAACACTAAAAGCGACATAGTTACCAGAGGTGATCAACTGTTGATCAGAAGCGATCTGTATTCTACCGCAAGTGAAATGTTACAGATTAGAAGTGATTCTAGTAAACCTAGATGCAAACTGATGGAGCTCATAAGGGATGCAAAAAGGCAATAGGAGATTGATTATATGTCACAAGTGATCCAGATCTATGAAAAAATAAGATATAACAAAAAAACCCTAGTTTTGTGGAAAGTGATCCAGATAACTAAAAGCGGTTACTGTCAGATTAAAAACAATGCAAATAAGAACATAAATGGCCACTGTTAGCTTGCAAGTGATGCAAAAAAGGTAATAAGCGACTACTATTCACTCAGAAGTGATTCAAAAGATGCTGTAAGCAGCTAGTTTTGGCTTAAAAGCGATGCATATAATCAGGTAGTGACTGAGTTTCACTTAGAAGCGATTGGAACTTGTCGTAAGCTCTTGGAAAATCTGATCTTCACAAAAACAACTTCAAATAACAAAGTTAATCAAGGATGTGAGTCCCACGGGGTGTGCCAAAATGTGATAGGTAAAGATTAGGTTAATAAGATCAAATGTAGCCATGAAAACCTAACCCTACCATCATCAAAACATCTAATCCAAATGAAATCAAAAGCATGCAATTCAAGAACAATATCACCTAGATTGTATGATTTCTTGTTTATAATGTTGATTGCTTCTTCAACAATAAACAATTATGAAGATAAAAGCTGCCATGATGGATGGATGATAATGCTAATATGCTAGATGGATGCTAAAATGCTCAATATGCTCAAGATGATAATGTAGAGATTTGGTGGCTATGTGAATGGCTAGGATTAAAATATAGTCATAGGTGAATGTGTAGATGATAAGTGGAAGGGAGATAAGGCTTATGTGTGACCGTGTACATAAAAAGTACTACATGTGAAAGATATTAAATAAAAGATGTAGTACCACTTATCTTTTTTAAATGAAAGAGGCACACATGTCGGTTCATGAAGATAAATGATAAGAGAAATCAATTAAATAAATAAAATTTATTTAATTAATTGGAAAGTGGGCTTATGAAGGGATTTTTAATTAAAAAAATAAGATTTATTTAATTAAAATAGATATAAGTAAGAGATAATTAAATAATTAAAGATTATTTAATTATCGATTAGAAGAAATACATAATGAATTAATTAAATAAATATAAATTTATTTAATTAATAGAAGAAATAAGTGATAGGAAAATTGCTTAAGTGTGTTAGACAAATGCAGATGATAGCTAATGCAATATTTTGATACTAATGATAATTAGGTCAATTTTGGGTGTCTACACCCCTAAACCTAAGTGACCCCAAACCTCTATCTCCCTATCTCTCCCTATCTCCCTATCTCTATCATCCCTCTACCTTTCAATCTCTCTCTATGTCTTTGGACATGTCTCTCACTCTCTATCTCCCAATCTCTATCAGTCCCCTCTCTCTATCTCTCTTTAAACCCTAAACCCCAAACCCCTAAACCCTAAACCTGAACAACCCTAAACTTGAGCAATGCTAAACTCATAAATGCTAAATAATGCCCCTAAACCCTGACCCCTAACCCCAAGCAACTCTCTCTCTCTGACCTATCTACCTCCTAGTTAAATCCTTTTCCTAGCTTTCCAAGTTTTCTTTTTCCTTTCCAATTTCCCTTTAGATCCCACTAATTTTTCACTATTTTACTATTTTCCACCTCTCCTCTCATCATTCTTCCCATCCAATGAACTTTAGTTTTATCTTGTTTCCATTTCATCCTGCCAATTTATATCCTTATCCCTCTTTTCATGTCCTAGTTTTCTTGTTTCCATTTTCTTTGTTGATGAGGGTGACAGATAGGGATAGAGAGAGAGAGAGAGTCCTAGTTTTCTTGTTCATTTCCTTCATCAATAATGGAGAGGGAGAAATAGAAGGGAGAGATATGAAGATATAGGAATGATAGGGGGAAAGAGGTAAGAGATAGAGAGATAGGGAGAGATAGCTAGGTAGAGAGAGATAGAGAGGAGATAGATAGGGAGAGATAGAGGAGACATAGGGGAGAGATATGGAGATAGAGAGTGAGAGAGATGTCTAGAGAGATAGGGAGATAGAGGAATGATACGGGAGAGAGAGGTAAGAGATAGGGAGAGATATATAGGTTGAGAGAGAGAGGAGATAGATTAGGAGAGATAGAGGAGACAGAGGGAGAGATAGGGAGATAGAGAGTGAGGGAGATGTCTAGAGAGATAGGGAGAGAGATTGAGAGGTAGAGGGATGATAGAGAGAGGGAGATAAGGGAGAGATAGGGAGATAGAGGTTTAGGGTTGCTTAGGTTTAGGGTTTAGGGGTTAGGGGTTAGGGGTTAGGGGTTAGGGATTAGGGGCATTATTTAGGGTTGAGGGATTTAGAGAGAGAGACTTTCTTTGACATGCAACCGTAAACCCTGAATAATGCCCCTAAACCCTAAACCTCTAACCCTTAAAATTTGCCCCTAAACCCTAACCCCTAACCCCTAAAACATAAACCCTAAATAATGCCCCTAAGCCCTGAGCCCTAACCTCTAAACCCTAAACCTGAGAAACCATAAATGCCTAAATCCTAAACCTCAAACCCCTAAACCCTAAACACTAAACCCAATCAACCCTAAACAACTATCTCCCTATCTCTATCGTTCCTCTACCTCTCAATCTCTCTCCCTATGTCTCTGGCCATGTCCCTCACTCTCCATATCCCTATCTCTTCCTATGTCTCTGGCCATGTACCTTACTCTCTATATCTCCCTATTGGTCCTCTCTCTCTAAACACTAAACCCTAAATAATGTTCCTAAACCTTAACCCCTAATCCCTAAACCCTAAACCCCTATCTCCCTATCTCTATCATCCCTCTACCTCTCAATCCTTCTCCCTATCTCTCTGGATATCTCTCTCACTCTCTATCTCCCCATCTCTCCCCTCTATCTCCTCTATCTCTCCCTATCTATCTCCTCTCTCTCTCTATCTAGCTATCTCCAAACTCAAGAAACCCTATATCCAAGCAACCCTAAACCTCTATCTCCCTATCTCTCCCCTATCTCCCTACCTCTATCATCCCTCTACCTCCCAATCTCTCTCCCTATGTCCCTGGCCATGTGCTTCACTCTCTATCTCCCTATCATTCCTCTCTCTCTATAAATCCTAAACCCCTAAAGCCTAAACAATAAACCCTAACCCCTAACCCCTAAACATGAGAAACACTAAACCCCTAAACCCTAAACTCCAAACCCCTAAACACTAAACCCTAAACCCAAGTAACCCTAAACCTCTATCTCCCTATCTCTCCCCTCTCTCCCTATCGCCTTTGTCCCTCTACCTCTCAATCCCTCTCCCTATGTCTTTGGCGATGTCCCTCACTCTCTATCTCCCTATCTCTCTCCTCGGTCTCCTCTATATCTCCCTATTGGTCCTCTATCTCTCTCTAAACCCTAAACCTTAACCCCTAACCCCAAAACCCTAAACCCTAAACCCTAAACCTTAACACTAACCCCAAAACCATAAACCCTAAACCCTAAATAATACCCCTAAACCTAAGTAACCCTAAATTAGGTGCTAAAGTCAACGCTAATTTAGGCGCTAATTTGCGCTTAATTTAGCACCTACTTGTTCTGATCAGCGCAAGAAACACCAAAAGTAGTGCCATCCCAATAAATAGTACCAACTTTTTCAAAAAGTTGGAGAAAAATACATTAAAATAGTGGGTGGAAGCAAAAAATAGAGAAAAAAGGGGAGCTAATCACAGGGATTTGTTGTAGTGAAACAATGTGTTGAAGAAGTCTTCTAGCTTATAGAGTACTGTTCAAGGTTTTGCTCCGCATTTCTTCTGTGTTGGTAATTTGAGTGTGCATTTTGGATATGTTGTTGAGAAGTGTTTAAAGATACCAAATCTAGAATTTGGTGCTCCAGATTACTGTGTAGTGAAAGTTATGTTCACCAGTTTGAGAACAATATTTGACAGTGTCTCTGAGTTGTACAAAGGTGTCTAGGAGAAAGTATTTTTCTCCACATTCCACTGTAGATAGGTTTTAGTTCTAGATATGTTTTCATAAGGATCTTACCTATCTTCCATCCAAAAGGTTTGTGATTTGGTGCTCCGAAAACAATCTATTATGTGGTAGAGTTCGACAGTGTTGTTGTGTTCAGGTGAAAGTTGTTGTGGCTGAATTTTTTGGTTTGAAGGTGACTTCAAGATGTTCATGGATGTTTCTAGATTGTGTTTAAGCCCTGTGTAAGGTCCACAAGTTATGGTTGTGATCGTGAAAGCATGTGATCAAGAATTCCTTATGTTTACACTATTTGGTCAACCTTGAATGTTTGCAGAGTTCAGTTGGTGATTATGTGAGTGTTGTGTAGCATGCCTGGATAGATTTGGGTCCGAGCTAAGGCATAGAGTGGTTTTCCTTCATTCCCTTGTGCCGTGGAATGTTTAGGTCTAGACCTAATTCAAACATTGTGTGTTTGCCGATCTTGGAGATTGTTTCAAGGAGTGAAGACTGTGCTGCCAACCTTGAAGATTGTTTCAAGGGTAATGATGGTATAAATAAGTGTCAAGAGTTCGTGTGTTGGTGCATGAATGGGGGATATGATGTTGCGATGAGAATTTGACCAGGGAAGCGAGGGATTTCATGTGTTAGGCTACTTGATGCAGTGAGCAGAAGATGTCTACAATTTTTAGTGATGTTGCGAAGGTGTTGTGTATGTTGTGGTGTATAATGAGCTTCATTGGAACTAAACTCCATACATAGGTTAGATGCAATTATATCAGTTTAAAGTCTGGCAATGAGCCATTCTTTTCTTCTTCTTCTTTCTTTCTTTCTTAGTGGGCAGTGAGTCCCCTGCAGTGAGCATTCTCTCTATGGCAGTGAGCCTTTGTAATTTAGTATTGTTACTACATTATATTGTGAGATTATCCTCATCGTGGTTTTTCCCTTTTAGGGTTTTCACATAAAAATCTGGTGTTCTCTTATGCATGGTGTTAACTAGTTTAAGTTTTTGTTATCTAGTTTTCATGTTTAAATTTCATAACAGATTAAGGGTTTAAGTAAACTAATGTGGATGTGATTATGTTTATGAGGATTTGAAATTTTTGATACAACTGATTCACCCCCCCTCTCAGTTGTCTTATGCCTTCAACATATCTATGTTCTTCCAAACCACCTATTCTCTTGAGGGGGCATCATTCATCCCATCCTAACATCATTCCTCCTTGTTACTCTCACTTCAAGTGACTAGGGAATCACCATCTCTAATCCAATCATATTATTCTATCCAACCAAAATCTTCTTCTATCCAACCCAACACTATGTTTTAAACTTCTATGAAATGTTGTTACTTTGCAACATCATCTCAAAGAGGGGCAAAATGTAGACATCTAAAAATGACTAATGCATTTCTATGTCATCGTACTTCATCTATATCATTTCCTTAATGCATTAATTATTATACTTCTTCTATTCATATAATCAAATAACATTCCCTCCATCTATTAATTATATAAATTTACAAAATTTATTTAATTAATTCAATCTCCATTTTCTCACCAACAAGTAAATTAAATTTATATTTTATTTAGTTTTCCAAATTATTCATTATCAATGAGTTTAATTACTATATTTTCTAAATTATCCAATTATCATTCTCCTAATTTCTCTCCATTAATTACTCCCCTAATTTCATCCACTAACCACTCCCATAATCTTCTCCACTAATCACTCTTCAATCAAAAGAGTTAACTATGCAATCAATTTAGTTATCTCCCTCATCAAAATCCTCTCAATCTAATAGCACTTATAAATTTTCACGGTTTTTGGCTGGGTTGTCACCAAAATTTTAGTCCTGAATTACTCTTGTGGCTAGGGTTTATCATTGAAGTATTTGGGGTTTGTCTGGACTCAAGAACCTTATTGGAATATTTCTTTGGTCGTTAAGTTAACTTGTTATATTCTTCTATTGACCTGTTGAGCCCGTCTTTTGGTCAGCCTAGTTACATTCTGTACCTATTGTTTCGTATGTTGACCAGCCCCCCTCTACCTAGTGCCACCACATGATCCCTCACCGGGTTAATTCTTTTAGGTATTTCGACTTGTGAGATATGTGTCTTATCCTAGGTCTGATTTGAAATTGCTTTGTTGGAGGCCCCTTGCTTTTCATTTTACCTAGCACATCCCCCTTCTAAAATAACCTTTTGTGCATGTGCACCTATTTAATAACCTAATTCCTCCATTGCACCAGTCTTTCGCATCGCATTTGCTCTTCTAGTGCTTCAATTTGAAATGAAATGTGTGATGGAGTATTCCTTTGGACAGGTGTCTATTCATTGTGGCATCACGTGTATCCTTCACATCGCAGATTGATCTTGAAAGGAAGGCATAAAAGGGGTGATGCATGCAGACGGTCTGGTCTCTGCCATGTGTCCTTATCCTGGTCCATTGTGGGAGATCTTAGCATCACTGATTGTACTGTAAAATGTTGATAAGAACTACGATATGCAATGGCAGCAAGGTATTGGATGGCGAGGTGAATATGTGGTAGTTTCTAAAATCATCACAAGGATTCTTCATGTCACTTTTTATGTTGAAAAGCCTTAGAGCGAGGAAGTGATGAGCGATGAGCTCACTGTGGCCATTGCTCTTACAACAGTGTGTTCTCATCAATGGCCTAGTTTCAAATTGGATAAGTGGTATGGTGATGGCACATAGGGATCTACACACTTGTACAGTGGTGAGATTTTCTTCACTGCTATTGTATAAGGGAGGC
This sequence comes from Cunninghamia lanceolata, assembly GCA_027924645.1. Taxonomy (NCBI): domain Eukaryota; kingdom Viridiplantae; phylum Streptophyta; class Pinopsida; order Cupressales; family Cupressaceae; genus Cunninghamia; species Cunninghamia lanceolata. The sequence continues at coordinate 595,380 of BSBN01001378.1, forward strand.
ATGTCTTTGAAGAGATCATATGGGTGCATAATCAACTCTTGTGGATATGTTCTAGGCTTGAGGGGATTCCACAGTCATGGTGCAGCTGGGCATGAATTAAGTGTGTTGTTTGAAATGGGAATAATTACTGAGATCGAGATGCCCAGTTTGGTGGTTTCATTGTGGGAATTAACGAATCTGTGTTTTGGGGAATCGACATGATGCAGAGTGCTACCTCTTTTTCCTTTTTTGTAGCATTGGCAGGTTGTTGAAGACTTTTCACTTATAATCAATGAGTCATGGTAGTAACAAATAAAATTTGATGTGGTAAATTAGAAGAGTGTGATTATAGAAAGCATGGGAACTTCTACAATTCTTCTATAAATGGATGCTTCTATTGTCACTTTGTTCATTATCTCCTTCTATGCAAGCACTATGGATCTCCATCTTTTTAGTATGTTATATCTGTCATCCTACTTCTTAGGATTTTCTTCCTTATTCTCATGGTTGAGGATATGTCCTTATAAGGTTAAAGGATTAAAAGATTTTTCTATGGAATAGGTGGTGCAGGGAAAATTTAGGAAGCAAAACAACATCTATTGAATCAATGTGGGCCTTTCTTGTCTCTTTGTTTTCATCCAGGTGTGGGCTTTAAGTCCCAGTCTACTGACTCTTGTAACTTCTTGTTCTTGTGAGTCCCTAGATTGAGCTTGAAGGTAGAGAGGCATCATTGTTCTCTCTTCCCCTCCCTCAATGCTTTGAGTTCTAATTGAACTTAGGCAACAATGGAAGGAGTGTTGTCCCCTTGGATGAAATAAGTAGAAGTAGAATGGCAATGTATGACTGCTACTACTTCCTTTTTAGCTAGAATTTTGGTATTGCCATAGCCAGCTATGAGTGGCTTCCTCTGGTTTTTCTCTAGTTAAGGTGGATGGAAACCTCCCATCGAAAGATGGGGAGCCTCTTGCCTGTGCCTGGAACTAGGCTTAACAAAGGGAATTCTAGTGTCCTGAGATTCCTTCAATGATTATTCCTCGCATGTATTCTTATTTCTTCATGTGTGGAGATAGAGGCAGAGCAGAGGATGCTTGTATTGGGAACAAGTATCTAGAAATTAAACGTGGTGGAAGTTGAAAGTGCATCTAACTAGATGCCACCTATCAATATCTTATTTTCCTCCATACGAAGGATAAGAAAACATACAAGACAAAATTAGTTGCTCCTATTTGCCAAAGGTAATGATTTGTTGTAGAGAGGCATGCCTTAATGGTTAAGGGTGGTTATTTTGGCATTATATTGTATTTTGGTTGTCAAATGAAAATGTGACATCTATCGTGTGAAAGTGACCCGATGCTTGTTGCTCCCTTGTGTTATAAAAGGGATTTCATGGCCATTTGGTAGTGGTTGGTTTTTGGTTGGTCTCTTGGTATAACGTTGGTAGTAACGTAGAGGGTAGAAGTCTTGTTTAGTTTTTAGTGTGTAGAGTTTTAATTATATATTCTCTATAAAATTATTCGATAGTACTAGCATCTAAGTGAATGTGAATGGTGATTTTCTAAAGTTGGTTATCTCTTGAGGTGTGGTTCATGCAAATTATGAAATGAATAAATCGAAGATTGTTGACTTTGTGTCCATAAAATTTATTGTGGATACATATTTTTCTATGAAATGCTCTTGTTCAAAGAATGAGTTAAATGCTTTGATAGAAATGTAGATTTGTGTGAATGTATACAAGGATATTGTAAGTATGACTGATTTAGAGATATTGAGTATAATATTGCAAGGCAATATTATAAAGCTTTGTGATGTCTAAGTTAAATGCTATCAGTAGTTTTTAGTTACATTTAGTCTTGACTCTGTACCCTTGGGCTAAGGCACCAATTTCTTTCATCTGTATGTGTTCTTCAATGCCAAGATCAAGAAAACCCAAACATCTTTGAAATTTTAAATATATGTCGTAAATGTGTGTTGAAGAGAAGTTTGTTTCTGTGTTGGAGTCATGCAAGGACTCATAGGAGCCAATATCATCTGCAGGAAACCTTCTACAAGAGAGAGCTACAAGAAAATATTGAAAAAGCCAAATGCATGCGTGAATTATGTGCTTCGCATTCCTATTGCATTATATAGAAATAAATACAAAGGATATACACAACAACTATCCAAGAATAGACAAACTGGGGAATGAAGCATGTGACACATGTCGCAATGCTCTCAAGAGAAAAGAAAGCCTGTGACACGTCATAAGGCTCAAAATAGAAAAAGAATCTCCTTAATTAACTTATGTAAAAGTGAAAATATGATTTTTCACTAACACCCCTCCATAAGTACAACTTAGGGAGATTACACAAGCTAAAAAGAAAGAAAGAAAGATGGGTCCTAGAAACAAAGGCCATGTTAGGTACCCATGAACAACAAGAATCTCTCATAAGGTGGAGAAAATGAGAAAAACCTAGTGGGACTAGAAAACTCCTCTCCAAAAGAGAGAAAAAACAAATAAGAAAGTACAAGAACATGTGATGGAAGAAGGACACTAAGACCCCCCATGGAAATAATCCATCACAAGAGTACAATCATGAGTGCCCCCCATAAGAGAGAGCAAAAAGAGAGTATGAATCCACTCCAAGAAGAAGCTCTAGAACTAATGAAGAGATCTTGAAGACAGAATCAAATCCACTGCCTGCAAACAACATTTCTCCCTTTTGGAAGAAACAGATCCACTTGTGAATGTAGAAGCCATTCCCACATCTTGGATGAATAGGGAATCCATATCAAAATGTGTGCCTCTAAATGCAACTCAAGTGACCTCATACTGGGAAAATATGTCTTCTCCAAAATAGAAACTATCTGCCCAATCAGAGAAGAAGAACTAGGAGAGGATATGATCTAAACTACATCTTGAAACATAGAAGATGAAGGTGGTGATGCAAAGCCACCCGAGATAGCATCAAACAAGATAGATAATCCCTCAAATGTGTCCTCCAAATCAGCAATGTGAGACTCCACAAATAGAGATGATATGTCTATAAGATAGGAATCCTAATTACATGGATCTGAAAGACTGATATTGACCTGCTGTAGAGAATCACTGGAAGCCATGAAAGAAACAACATTAGACTCTGAAGTAGCAACATGTGAAGAAGAAGATGTGATATCAATAGGAGGAGAAGAGGGAGCAAGAGAGGTCTCTGTCTCTGAACATTCAAGACATGCTATACACTCAAGCTCCTCTAAAGTATCATCATCATAAGGTATATTATCTGTATCATTAATTGGAATGAGGCAATCTACTACAGGATCATTTAGAAATGGTGAGACATGAGGGTCTCCATACAACTCCCAAATTTTTGTTCAAAGTGTGTGTGGGCTCTCATAGATGGGAATATCATAGGCAATGTCATAATCAATAGTTTTACAAATTAATCCTACAATATGATCTCGATTGTTACCCCAAACAGATTTCTTCATAGGTGTCTTTGGTTTAGGTATGATCCCATAAAGATGAGGCAAAAGATGCAACCACTTGAGATGTGTCAGGATGCCTCTTTTCCAAGACTCATAATTGTCCTTAGTTAGATTGACCATAGAAGGATGAGTGGCAAAACCCATGATGCCTTCTCAAAATGATAGAGATCAAAACATGCAAATAGTTTTATGCTAATAACAAAATCCTATCAAAGCAAATAGAACCTTTCCAGAAGGTAGCATGTCCAAGATATCCAACAGAAGCCATAAAATTGACAAACTGAATAAAAGATACCTAGGAATGAATCTGAAAAAATTACATAGGTGGTTGTGTAGAGCTCTATGATATCTTTCCAATGCTTATTCATTTTCAAAAAATGGAGATTCTGGGCACAAGAACGAAGCTCAAAAGCCTAAAAAGATGCCTTGACTTCAAACAACAAAAATAGGTGATAAACAAAAAAAATAGAAAAAATTGATCATACCATCAGAAAGTTTACAGAACCAACTTTCTGACAATATTTTTTTTGCGAAAAACTAACTCTGTTTGCCCATGTTATGATAGTTTTTGTGAAACTACTCCATTAGGGTATGGGAGAAAAAAAATACCCCCTGGGCTAAGAGCTTGATCACTCATATGACCTGCCGCTAGGCACTGGAGGGGTTAGGCCCTGGAGAATGGCCACTGATCTCCAATATGACTAGGAGTGATGCTGAAATGGGGCTAAGTGCCTATGGATTAGGGTATGTTCCTCAACATGACCACTGGATAGAGATTATGGGCTCGGTGTTTGAGTTGAGCACTCTAAGTGCTTGGCACTAAGGGCATGTGACCTTCAGCTGGCTTTTGTTGTGCTGAGTGCTTGGTCAAAGGATCAAGGATTGGCAGTACACAATAGCTTAAAAACCTACAAAATAAACCTTAAGAAACAATGACCATGGTATGACCGCTAGGTCTCAATGGTTAGCGGTGATAAAATTAACACTTCTGCCAAAGAAAAAAAAAACACAGTCAGTGACCAAGATTTTTTTATTGACTGCGACTAAGGGTTCAAACCATGACTGTTGCCAAGGAAACTGCTAGAGAATCAAAACACCGACGGAAGATCAACCACTGAGAGCTAAGGGCCAGACTGTACGGTTGTGTACAACACCATACAAACTATACGGACGTCCATACAGTTGTACGGAATTTTCATAGAGAGCCCCAAAAAAATCAGAGAAATTTTCCTAGTCTCCAATTTTTGTGATTTGACAAGTGTTCCTAGGGTTTTTGGCCCTTTTGAATGCAATGGTGGGGGTATTTTTTCTCTAAGAGGTATGGATTAAATGCTAATGGCTAAAACCCTCTCTGATTTGAGAAGAACCAAATAGATTTGGTGCTCTGATACCATGTTGGAGTAATGTAAGGACTCATAGGAGCCAAGATCATCTGCAAGAAATCTTCTACAAGAGAGAGCTGTAAGAAAATATTGCAAAAGCCAAATGCATGTGTGAATTTTGTGTTTCACATTCCTATTGCATTATATAGAAATAAATACAAAGGATATACACAACCACTATCCAAGAATAGACAAAGTGGGGAAAGAAAGCATGTGACATGTCACAATGCTCTCAAGAGAAAATAAAGCCTATGACACATGTCATAAGGCTCAAAATAGAAAAAGAATCTCCCTAATTAACTTATGTAAAAGTGAAATTATGATTTTTCACCAACATTATATTCTATGGTCTTGAGTAATGCTAAAGGCTTGAAGGACTTTGGCTAGGTCTTCATATTTTGCATAATCCTCAAGTAAATCTGCATATAACATATCTACTATTTCAATATTTTTAATAAATTGGCATAGTTGATTATTAAAAATTGTCAAGGGATCACCCTCCCAAGTTTTGAAGATCCTAAAGTGTAGAGGAAAAGTTGTTATAACTTTCACCTATGTGTTGGCCAGCCCCTTGTGGTAGCTAAATATTGAGAGTGGCTAAATCATAGGCTACTTCATGAGACAAGGTTGGGAATTAAATAAAAAACAACAAAAATGGTGACTCTACTGGGGACTTTAGTTTATAGCCTGTCAGGATTTGTTCAGTAGTCTGTCATGGGTATTTAGAGCTTGCATAAGTGCATTATCATTATCATTCCCTTTAGAGGGTGGCAATTCTACTTGCTTTCGAACCAATTGGTCAAAAGGAAAACTAGATGTGTATAAGAAAATTTGTGTGGCTTTACTATTGGAAACAACCCAGTATGAAGAATTGCTTTAAGGATCTTTGTGATGGTTGAAGTTCAGTCCTCTATAAAGAGAGCTGGCGACTCTGTGAAGAAAGAACCTGATGAAAGTATGAAGGAAAGTTCATGACGGTTGTAATGTCACTTCTAGGTATTTTACATACTCTTGTATTTTGGAGGGAAGTGTTATGTTAGAAAATAGTTTGTGTAAAACTTTGAGAAGAATTTGGTCCCTTATTAAATGAAGCTCAACACTAAATGAAAGGGAGAAGTTGAGAATAAACCTGCATACCTTTGTTATCTATGACTGTGGCCTAAATTTTGAAATGAACTATGCATATATGTTGGAAACAAAATACTGTAATGGGTCTTAGGAAAGCCTAGACAAGACAATACACTAAAAAGTCTTAAGATTCTTTTGTAGAAGGAAACTAAATCTCCAATGTGTAACTGCAAAATTAATGAGAAAAATCTTTAAAAGACTAGGGAAATTGTATCTCCAATCTATATCCCTACATGGCCTCAAATGTAACAATGAATGGTGTACAAACTCATTTGTGCTATCAAGGAAGTTTTAGTAGTGATAGGTGTAAGGCCATAAATTTCAGCAATATATATGGTTGTTGGGATTAGGTGTGTCATACACCTTGCAAGTTCTAATATTTGAAATATTTATTTATTTGTATTTTGGCAATTTGTTTTTTATCACTTAGTGTCATGGAAGTTTCTAAATGTAACTATGACAACTTGTAAGGTGTGTAAGAGTTGCTAAAATGGAAAGAGCTTGAAAAAGGAAATTACAATTGGAAACTTGAAAAGCAAGATTTTAGGAGATTACGAAAGCATGATTTTAGGAGCCAAAAATGGAGTGACATATTTGGAGAGTCAGTTATGTTTTGAGTAACTTTCTATATTACGGTGGATTTGATTCTCCATGACTAGGCATTGTAACTCATGGTTTTGAGTTTCTATTTTGGTGGTTTCTTGTATTGGAACTCCTATAAATTGAAGGCTTGAGGAGAAGTTGGAGAGGAGAGTTTTATGTAGGGTTATGTTGTTAGTTTTTCCTCCAGTAGAGCAAGATGTAAATCTCCATGTTAAGGCTTTGAGCCTACAAGTGTTTTGTAACACATTTATTGTTGCAGATTAATACATTGGTTTGATGCTTTGGAGTGTGGGGTTTTTTACCCGAAAGGGTTTTCCCCATGTATATTGGTGTCTCTTCTCTTCTATCTATCTTTCTTCTATTCTTCTTCTTTTTGAGTTCTTAAAGTGTTAATTTATATGTCGTTATGCTGCTGAAATTTATTTAGATCTCTAAACTACATTATCTTTTCTCTAAGGGTTAATGTGATGGGAAATCAACTATGTCTGTTTCTGCTTTAAGGGCATAGTAGTATGTGCTTGCATCAAGTTATTGAATATCTATTTAAGAACAATATAGGATGTTGTAAGGTGCATGTAGGGTTCTCCTTTCCCTTTCAATTGGTATTAGAGCTATGGTGGTTCCATGGTTGCATCAGATTGCATGTGTTGGTTCCATGATGTTTAAGGTTCTGGGTATTTCTTCTGTTGTGATTTCTTATCTTGGAAAGCTTGAGGAATCTGTAGGAAAGAATTGGCTGATTAATAATCCTTGTTTGAGTGGAAGTCTTGTAGTTGATCTTGTTTTCAGGTTACATCAAGCATTTGAAGGATGGAGAATATGGAGTATTATGGAGTTGATCATGTGGTTACGTTTAATATGATATTGATTTGGAGCTCCTGTTTGACAGTATCTAATAACCCTCATGCATGGTGGTTATGTTCTTTCATTCTATGGTTGTTTGCAACAAAGTATTCATGTTGGGTGTTTGTTCTTGGCTCCCTGATCACATGGAGAAACTTGGGTTGTCATGACTATGGTTTGATGTGCTTATGTTGGATGCTTGGTTTTAGTCCCTGGCATTGGAAGGAATTAGTTTGTTAACCTTGAATGCATGTAGGCTATGGAGTCGATCATTGCATGATCTAAAAGCTTCTAAAATAACCTAGCTCCTCTATATGCTTGTACATGGTGGTGGTTGTGGAGTTGGCCTACAAGTGGGCCTGGAGTTCCTGGACCTCTTCTTCCTTTTGGTTGGTTGTACTTGCATGTCTTAGTTTCATATTGATTTGATCTGAGGGTTTTGTAGATTTTCCATTCAAAATCTATGGTTATGCTTATCTATGTTATTCCATTATTCTGGTTTAACTATATTGGTGGTTTTCATATTTGTGGGTCTTCCAGATGATAAGTGGATATGGATTTGCATGTATGTCAGTGACATGGTGGTTTTGCAGGTTTTACATGGTTAAACAAAACTTGTGGTTTTATAGATCTGCAGATAAGCTATTTTTTAGATTATGATTCCTTGGGAGTGTTTCTGGATGTAAGATAGTTACAAGTTTGCATGTATGCTTCGTACATGCTGTGAGGAGTTTTGTAGCTTTCTCAGTGTGGAGATTTTGGTATGTGATTAGTCACTTATCATTTCTATAGTATTTGCTTGATGGGTTCCTTGACTATGGTTACTCATATGTGGACTTGTTTGGCAAATTAGATGTGTTTGATTTGGTGTTTGAGTCTTATGGTCTACATGTTATCTTCTTGTTATCTCAGTTTGCAAGTTACTAATGTGATGATGAGTTTGTATCTTTCATGTTTGGGATCTACGAGTTATGCAATTTTGTGGGTTGATCATCTATTTGATTATAGTGGGATGACTCGAATGTGGACTATCTATATCCACAAGATTGATTCAACATTTATGCAGACTTTGTTAGTTGGCCTTGTCTGTGGTAGTTTGTGCATTGGTATATTGCATTGGGATGAGAGGATGGATGATTAGAGTGCCTAGATAGTTGGTTATTGGGACTTGTAGCATGTTTATCACTATGTCATGGATAGCTTGGGTACACAGTTTAGTGTGAGCTTTTGACAGTGATGGTTTTATTTTCTTGACTTGGAGATCTTGGTTCTACTTTATTCTTTTGTACTACTGATGTTGCAGGTAAAGTATTTGATTGTGTTAGAGCCATGGATTATCTTCATTGAGAGGATGGTTATCATGATGCCTTAATAAGCTTAGTATCACAATTTCAGTGGGAGCTTTGGCAATGATGTGGATATATCACTTGGTGATGGATGATCTTCTACAGTGGTTGTAGGTGTCATGGTAAGGCTTTTGGATTATGATTCTTATATGCTATGAAATTATTTTGACATATTGAGTTCCATTGTTAGAGGATAGTTATCTTCATGAGATTGGAGATGGTATTGTGCCATGATGGATTCTTATTTCTAAGATTGGAGTTTTGGCATGATGGTGCCCCTTTGGCAAGATATGTTCATTGGAGCAAGTAGTAATCTCCTAGGAGGAGATGTTAGATCATGATGTCATGTGTGTTCCTAGATTTTGCAGACATGCAGTGGGAGCTTTGGCAGTGGTTTGGTGAAGTTCTCTTTGGTTTTGAGTAATAATCATTTTCTTGAAGCTTCATGATTTTGCAAGATGCGCTTGAAGTTGGCATGTACTGGTTGATAGATGCTCATGGATACAAGAGAGACTTGAGGTGAGGCTAGAGATCTCTTGTTGTGGGGATCATGTGTTGGAATGGTGAATTTTTAGCAAAAAGACTGAGGAGCCTTTCACCTGGGTATGGACATGATTTCATGTTTGAACTTGAGAGGAGATTGTTCTTGGCGAGAGTCTATGAGGCTTGGTGTATCGCGGTGGATCATTCTCATTCTCCACTCTTAGTTCACTCAGTAGAAAATGATCTGATAGGTATTGCCCATGTTATTTCAAATTCATTTTGGTTTATGCTTTTATTTCTCAAGGATATGGATCTTGAGCTATAGTTTCTAGTTCTGGAGGGTTCATTTGAGGGTTCCTTGGCATGGCTATCTCCTTAGGTATATGGTTTGATTTATGAGAATTTTGGAGATGCTAGTGGGCTGTATTCCTATTTTTGGAATGGATTTTTTCTTTGAGTTTGATCTTCTTTGGTTAGAAGCTTACATCCATTTTGGTTATATGAGATATATATGTTTTGTTTGATCTAATGAGATTGAACAGTTGGGTGTTGTTAAGGCTTTTCAGTTGGGTTTTGTGAAGGAGATCTTACTTGGCACAACTTAGCACTTGGTGGTGTTGGTAGAAGGACATGATATGGTTTGTAGTTTCTCTTTATGGTCTCATGTTTCTTCCTAGAGGTTCTTATTCATCTAGTATGATCACTGGGTTTGTGGTCATCTACTATTGTACTTTATTTTTTTTTAGCAACAGTATGTGTTATTTTAATGTATATCATTTGAGATTGGGAGGACTTGGAAGAAGTGGAGGAGATCAAAGGTGAGAGAGTGACCAGAAAACTGTTTGTGGAAGTATGCTCTATTTTGCAGCATTTGGTTGCAGTTTGCAGATCATTGTGATTATTTTTTGTATTACATGATTTATTATAAGCCACACTTTTATGTAAGTGTTGATTGGTATCCTTTGTGTTGCTTTGGTTGACATTGCTCATGCAATTTGATTCCTAGGATGTATGTATGTCTTTGGTAGATTGTTTTTCATTGGACTACAGTATCAAAAGGTCTTCAGATTTTTTGCACATCAATGGTTTTGGTGTGTTTGTTATCATGGGAGATGGTAACTTTGAGCAGGATAGTGGATTATACAGGGATGAGAGCTACAGTATGGGCTAGATATGTCATGTGCAGAAGTTCTATCAATGGTGGGTTTTTTAGTTGGATATAAACAACTTGTTGTGGTTGTTGTTCTAACTGTTCTAGAGCATTCATGCTTGATCTTGTTTTAGACGTGTTTGGACTTTAGAGTTGTGTTCTGGTAATAGGTTTAAAGCTGGATACATTGGTGTGTCTATGTGACATTTAGTGTTTCATCATGTTTTTGGAATTCTAATCTTTTTGTCATGTTGGTGATCACTTGGAAGATGGTATAGGTGCTTCTGTAAAGCTCGTGAGCATAGTGGAGTTTAGTTGAGGCAGTATGGTAACCTTGGTTGTTCATAGATTGGTTGTGTTTCCTTTGGCTCTTGCAAGGTATACGACAAGTGGGAGAATGTTGGGATTAGGCGTGTCATACACCTTGCAAGTTCTAATATTTGAAATATTTATTTATTTGTATTTTGGCAATTTATTTTTTTATCACTTAGTGTCATGGAAGTTGCTAAATGTAACTATGACAACTTGTAAGGTGTGTAAGAGTTGATAAAATGGAAAGAGATTGAAAAAGGAAATTACAATTGGAAACTTGAAAAGCAAGATTTTAGGAGATTGCGAAAGCATGATTTTAGGAGCCAAAAATGGAGTGACATATTTGGAGAGTCAGTTATGTTTTGAGTAACTTTCTATATTATGGTGGATTTGGTTCTCCATGACTAGGCATTGTAATGCATGGTTTTGAGTTTCCATTTTGGTGGTTTCTTGTATTGGAACTCCTATAAATTGAAGGCTTGAGGAGAAGTTGGAGAGGAGAGTTTTATGCAAGGTTATGCTATCAGTTTTTCCTCTAGAGGAGCAATATGTAAATCTCCATGTTTTGGCTTTGAGCCTACAAGTGTATTGTAACATGTTTATTGTTGCAGATTAATACATTGGTTCGATGCTTTGGAGTGTGGGGTTTTTTACCCGAAAGGGTTTTCCCCACGTATATTGGTGTCTCTTCTCTTCTGTCTATCTTTCTTCTATTCTTCTTTTCATGTTCTTAAAGTGTTAATTTATATGCCGTTATGCTGTTGATATTTATCTAGATATGTAAACTACATTATCTTTTCTCTAAGGGTTAATGTGATGGGAAATTAACTATGTTTATTTTTTCTTTAAGGGCATAGTAGTATGTGCTTGCATCAAGTTATTGAATATTTGTTTAAGTACAATATAGGATGTTGTAAGGTGCATGCTGGGTTCTCCTTTCCCTTTCAATGGCTACCCGAATCATATACCACATGAAATCAGAAATAGAATACCAAAGTTCAATGGTGGTAGGTCTAAATTAGCAAGTGAGCATTTGCAAGATTTTATGGATTTAATGGGAGATTACGAGGTTGATGCAGAGGATGTTGTCATGAAGTTATTTGTTCAATCTCTGAAAGGAGATGCAAGGGATTGGTTTACAGACTTACCTGTGCATTATATTTCTTCATGGAAAGAATTCAGAATTGCTTTTATTGATTAGTTTGGTGAAAGGGTTAATGTAGGTTCATTGATAAATAAACTTGTCCACATTGAGAAGGATGAAGAGGAGCTAGTTCCAGCTTTCAAATTGAGGTTTGTAAAGACCATAAGAGATATTCCAGAGAATTTTAGGCCAAATGATTCAATATGTTTGGTTATATACCTAGGTACATTTAATGAAGAGATAAGATATTACTGAGAGATAAAGATCATCTGACACACCATCAAGCATTTTTTATGGCTATGGAAATTGAGAACAACTTAAAATTTTCCATGATGAAAGGACATATGTCTGGAAATGTTGGTCATTCTAAAATATTTTATGTAAATGAAAAATGTAGAGAAAAAAATAACAATGACTATCAAGATAGTAGCAATTTTACCATTACAGTTAATTCATCATTACATCATCCAAATCATGATAAACTTGAGGAAGAATGTGGTAGGTATGTATGTAATGTGTATCATATGTCTCTTGTCCAAGCACTATTTGACATAAAAAGGCATGAAGGAGAATCATTATATGATTTTTATGCAAGATTTATGGATACTTTGTCTGCAATTCTTGAGTGTCACAGACCTAAAAATTTAGTGTACATTGATTTATTTTATGAATCTTATGAATCAAGTTTGAGTGCTCTGCCAAAGGAGTTGAAGCTTGTTAGGCTTGACCAAGTGTGTGAAGGCATTGTTCTTTTTGAAGAGATTAGGGATGATCATGAAAAACTATCATGTTCTCAGTTTGTAATGATAATAATTCTTCTCCATATGAATCAAGCAGTGAACCATCACATGAAGAAGAAGAGAATGGAGAAAAAGTTGAAAGTTCCTACCTCAGTGAAACAAATGAAATGTGTGGTCAGTTTATTGGCTACGTAGATAATGATCATAGTCATCATGTTTCAAGTGCATGGTTTGATGAACAAAAGGAGGTATGGAAAATTATCCCTTGTTGCATCTCTACTAGTCAAGGGATAGAGATATGCCCAAGTTTTCGGTATGGTGAATCAACCCAAGTGGGTGGGGCTGCTGATGTAGTATATATAAATTACCAGTCTAGAGAGCTAGAACTAAAAAGGTTATGTGGTGTCATCCCAAGTTCTAATCCTTTTGAGGAATTCAGTGGCATCAGTCAATTCACTACAGGCAGCTGCACACATGAGGATATGGGCAATTGTTGTGTGTCAACATGTGATAATATTGATAAGAATAGCACTATGAATACTCATGTGTAGTTTACTAGTAGTACTATGAAAGACATGAGCTTATGCAATTAGTTTGAAGAGTCTGAACATAGTTCCATTATTAATGATGAATGTGCTAAAAATGATGGGAACACATATTTGCCTAAGAAGGAACAAATTTCTTGCTGTGAAGAGTTTTCAGAATGTGAGTCAGAGATGCTAACTATTGATGATGTGAATGATGTTGAAAATTTATCTATATGCTCTTCTAGTGATTATAATGATCATGAGTACATTGATGATGAGAAAGATTTAGAGCTTCATGTTGATGAGGTAGAAATTATTACAACAAGAATGAACATAAGGTATAATCCCCTTTATGATGAGCCTCTAGATTCATTAGATATTAGAAATGATGATTTTTATTGGTGTAGAAATAATCCTATCTTTGCAGATGACTAGGAGTATGAAGAGTATGAAGAACTTGAGGAAGATCAACCCAAGAGCATCAGAGTACATGAAGAGTTGGTGATCTACAACACTTGAAAGAGTGTAAGCATGATACAACCCATAATGGAGGAGTGATTGGATATGGATCTTTTCAGTTAAGAGTTCTTGAAAATTATCTTTTATGTACACAAAAGGATTCTGACCATGCATACCTCCTTGTGCCTAGTGATCATGAGACACATTTAGAGGGCATTGTTCCTGATCCAAAAGAGATGGGTGAGCTACTATGTTATCATGATTCCCACAGTTCAGTTCACATGACATGTGTTCCTGATATTTTGTAGTCAAAATTTTTAGATTTGGGATTGAATCATGAGTTCAATAGATCAGAGCAACAATTTGCAAGTGTGTCCTTTCAACACAATGCCTATGAATGCTTCAAGTATAAAATGAATGCTGAATATGAGGATAATGTTTTTGATGTCAGTTATCCAATGGATTGTGAGCATTCTCAATTCTAAGTTCAGCCTGATAAAATTCTATTGATGCAGGGAAATGACTTTGTGGATGCAAATCATTGTAGTATCTCTCATGGTATGATGGATAAATGTGTTGTTTGCATGGTATATGAGGAGATGTTTCAGTTAGAGCTTGATTATAGAGATCATAAGAATACAAATCACTTTGACAATGGTAGGTACAAGAGTTTTGTGAGAAAAATAAGCATCCGTGTCTGTAATCAGGTGGATTATGGCAATATCTTTAGCTTGGTTTTGGGGTAGTCATCCAAAAAACAAAAATTTTGACAGAGGCAAATATCATTTTTTGTTCTGGGATGGCCTTGAGCCATCTTGTTGTTAAAATTTGCTTCCTGTGTGGTCTTCTTCACTGAGAGATCTTTTGTATTCTCACCTTATGCACGTGAACAAGCATCCCTAAGCAAGAGCCACTGATAGTGCTTATAAATTTTCATGGTTCTTGGTTGGGTTGTCACCAAAATTTTAGTCTCGACTTACTCTTGTGGCTAGGGTTTATTATTGAAGTATTTGGGGTTTGTCTGGACTCATGAACCTTATTGGAATGTTTCTTTGGTCATTAAGTTAACTTGTTATATTCTTCTATTGACCTAGTGAGCCCATCTTTTGGTCAGCCTAGTTACATTCTGTGCCTGTTATTTCGTATGTTAACCGACCCCCTCTACCTAGTGCCACTGCGTGATCCTTCATCAAGTTAATTCTTTCAGGTATTTTGACTTGTGAGATATATGTCTTATCCTAGGTCTGATTTGAAATTTATTTGTTGGAGGCCCCTTGCTTTTCATTTTACCTAGTGTGGTCCTCTTCTAAAACAACCTTTTGTGCATGTGCGGCTATGTAATAACTTAAGTCCTCCTTTGCACCATTCTTTCACGTCGTATTTGCTCTTCTAGTGCTTCACTTTGAAATGTGATGTGCGATGGAGTGTTCCTTTTTGGATAGGTGTCTGTTCTATGTGGCATCACATGTATCCTTCGCATCGCAGATTGATCTTGAAAGGAAGGCATTGACAAGGTGTCGTTGTACCTCATCATTTAATCTATTTTTAGAGGTCAAAAATCTAGGGGCTATGTCCTTGGCTATCTGCAACTAGGGATTCTATAGTTACCAGTTTCTAGCTAATCTTAACAGCTTCTACAAATTGAAAAGATTAATCTATCTATTTGTTGAATGAATCTAATGAATGCTGAAAAATAGAATAAAACAGGAAATTTACTCAAAGCAATCATAAAAATAGTAACATGCATCTATCTATTAAAAGTAGTAAATACTTTCATAATAAAAAGCTGAAGCAATAAAATAGTGGTACTAGCCTCCTGCCTTAGTGGTGAGAGTGGGCCCTTGCTCCACACCCTTGGGGCTGAAGGCTACAATAAGAAATCAGCACAGAAGAAGATCACAACTAGATCCAATCCAATTCATTCACTCTGCATTCATGAAAATATTACTAGCACATAACTGAGATTTTTCAAGAATCAAAATAATTCAATCATTGTATTTCTTCTGTTGTTTCTACAAGTATATATGAAAGTGAGTGCTAACTTAACACTTATCTTATCTATCAGTTCTTCTATGAGATGACATCCATCTCTTTATTACACTAGCTATTTTAACTATGAAATAAAATCATGCAAATAAAAGTAGACTTGAGTGGAACATAAGTCCACTCAGAAGTCTAAGTTTGAGTCTTAATATATTTGAGCATCAAGGCCCTGAAAATAAGGATATTGAATCAGTTCCATCATAACTCATGCAAAAACTTTGAAAAGATAAAACTCTAGCAGTTTAACTAAAGATGACCCTTCACCACTCAGGTGATGATTTGAGTGAAATGAGGGGTATTATGATCAATTCTGAGAGTGTCTGGTCGACAGCTTATGCTGGAAATATGCCCTGCTCTCAGGAGGTGCTGGAGATAACTGTTCCTGTCTGCAACTCTGGAGATGCTCCAGACTCCCGCAAAGCTCCAGAGAGTCTTTCCTCATTCTTGAAAACTTTAGGTGGCATGGTCCTCTGGTATTGTCTCCAGAGATCATTGAAAACTATCTCCAGAGATGCACGAAATTGTTGTTCCTGGCATCTACACCTGTTGATTCAAAAAGAGAGAAGTTTCTGCATTTTTCCATCAATTCCATGCACATTAGTCACTCAATCAGAAATTATAATCTTAAGTAATCTATCTCAATTAATCATTAAATAGAATGATCTTGCTAGCTTATTTGGGTGCAAACATTAGGAAAGATGGACTCAAGAAGGAGAAAAAGAGAGGCAAAAGATGTATTTCATGAGTGCAACTTGGCACTCATCAGGCATAAAAGGGGTGATGCGCATGGAAGCTCTGGTCTCTACCATGTGTCCTTATCCTAGTCCATCATAGGAGATCTCAGTGTCACTGATTGCACCGTAAAATATTGATAAGAACTATGAAATGCGATGGCGGTAGGGTATTGGATGGCGAGGCGAATATGTGGCAGTTTCTAAATTCATCACAAGGATTCTTCACATCAATTTTTATGCTAAAAAGCCTTAGAGCCAGGAAGCGATGAGTGATGAGCTCGCTGTGGCCATTGATTTTGCAGTAGGGTGTTCTCATCAACAACCTAGTTTCAAATTGGATAAGTGGTATGGTGATGGTGCACAGGGATCTACATGCCTATGTAGTGGTGGGATTTTTCAAGCGTGCAATGAGTTCTCTTTACTGCCACTATACAAGGCAGGTAGGTCTGTGAAGAGATCGTCTGGGTACATTATCAACTCTTGGGAATCTATTCCAGGCTTGAGGGGATTCCACACTTGTGGTGCAGCTAGGCATGAATTAAGTGTGCTATTTGAAATGGGAATAATTGCTGAGATCGAGATGCCCAATTTGGTGGTTTCATTATGGGAATTGATGGGTCTGTGTTTTGAGGAATTAACATGATGTAGAGTGCCGCCTCTTTTTCCTTGTTTGCAGCATTGGAAGTTGGTTGAAGACTTTCCATTTATGATCAATGAGCTGTGGTACTAACAGATAAAATTTGTTGTGGTAAATTGGAAGTGTGATTATAGAAAGCATGGGAGATTCTACAATTCTGCTATAAATGGATGATTCTATTGTCACTTTGTTCATTATCTCCTTCTATGCAAGCAATATGGATCTCCATGTTTTAGTATGCTATATCTGTCATCCTACTTCTTAGGATTTTCTTCCTTATTCTCATGGTTGAGGATATGTCCTTATAAGGTTAAAGGATTAGAAGATTTTTCTATGGAATAGGTGGTGCAGGGAAAATTCAAGAAGCAAAAGAGCATCTATTAAATTGAAGTGGGCCTTTCTTTTCTCTTTGTTTTCATCCAGGTGTGGGCTTTAAGTCCCAGTCTGTTGACTCCTGTACCTTCATGTTATTGTGAGTCCCCAAATTAAGCTTGAAGGCAGAGAGGCATTATTTCTCTCTCTTCCCCTCCCTTAGCACTTTGAGTTCTAATTGAACTTAGGCAACAATGGAAGGAGTGTTGTCCCCTTGGATGAAATAAGTAGAAGTAGAAGGGCAATGTATGACTATTGTTCCTTCCTTTCTAGATGGAATTTTGGTACTACCATAGCCAGCTATGAGTGGCTTCCTTTGGTTTCTATCTAGTTAAGGTGGATGGAAACCTCCCATTGAAATATGGGGAGCCACTTGCCTGTGCCTAGAACTGGGCTTAACGAAGGGAATTCTAGTGTACTAGGCTTCCTTCAATGATTGTTCCTCCCAAGTATTTTTATTTCTTCATGTGTGGAGACAGAGGTAGAGTGGAGGATGCTTGACATATTGGGAACAAGTATTTAGAAATTAAAGGTGGTGGAAGCTGAAAGATCATCTAACTAGATGCCACCTGTCAGTATCCTATTTTCCTCTACACGAAGGATAAGAAAGCATACAAGACAAAATTAATTGCTCCTATTTGCCAAAGGTGATGATTTGTTGTAGAGAGGCATGCCTTAATGGTTAAGGGTGGTTATTTTGGTATTATGTTGTATTTTGGTTATCAAATGAAAATGTGACATCTGTCATGTGCAAGTGGCCTGATGCTTGTTGCTCCCTTGTGTTATAAAAGGGATTTCATGGCCATTTTGTAGTGGTTGGTCTCTTGGTATAACATTGGTAGAAATGCAGAGGGTAGAAGTCCTGTTTAGTTTTTAGTGTGTAGATTTTTAATTATATGTTCTCTATAAAGTTATTTGATAGTACTAGCATCTAAGTGAATGTGAATGGTGATTTTCTAAATCTGGTTATCTCCTAAGGTGTGGTTCATGCAAATTATGAAATGAATAAATCAAAGATTGTTCACTTTGTCTCCATAAAATTTCTTGTGGATGTATTTTTCTATGAAATGCTCTTGTTCAAAGAATGAGTTAAATGCTTTTATAGAAACGTAGATTTGTGTCAATGTTTACAAGGATATCACAAGTATGACTGATTTAGAGATATTGAATATAATATTGCAAGGCAATATTATAAAGCTTTGTGATGTTCAGGTTAAATGTTGTCAGTAGTTTTTAGTTACATTTAGTCTTGACTCTGTATCCTTGGGCTAAGGCACCAATTTCTTTCATCTGTGTGTGTTCTTTGATGCCAAGGTCAAGCAAACCCAATGCCTTTGAAATTTTAAATATATTTTGTAAATGTGTGTTGAAGAGAAGTTTGTTTTTGTTCTATGGTCTCGAGTAATGCTAAAGGCTTGAAGGACTTTGGCCAGGTCTTCATATTTTGCATAATCCTCAAGCAAATCTACATAAAACATATCTGCTATTTTAGTATTTGTAATAAATTGGCATTGTTGATTATTAAATACTACCAAGGGATCACCCTCCTAGGCTTTGCAGAGCCTAAAGTGTAGAGGGAAAGTTGTTATAACTTTCACCTATGTGTTGGCCAGTCCCTCATGGTAGCTGAATATTGAAAGTGGCTAAATCATAGGCTACTTCATGAGACAAGGTTGAGAATTAAATAAAAATCAACACAATCAATTCTAGCCATTGATCTTCCATGTTATTCTCCATCGTTGATCATCATGTGAGATAATATATAAATTGATCCTCATCCAAATCTATCTTTTCTACATACTTATGCTATCAATTTATCTTCATAAATCCATTATCATATCATTGTTATGCTGAATTGTTGAGCAATCCACATACAACAACAAGAGAAACACATCATTTGAGCAATAAGATCATTGTGGTAACACTGTGTTTATCATTTGCATTTCATTTCTTTATCGTTTGAACATCTTTGTGGTTGTGTAGAATTTGGAATAGGAGCTTTGTTGTTTCTTGTTTTAATTCCATATTCTGCATATACATCTTGAAACAAGAAGATTCCAACAATTATTTTTAATCCTAACTCTATGGTTGAGGATTTAGTTTTATTTCCAGAGACATGTCCTCATCTATAAGTTCATGGGGGTTACATTAAATATGAGGATGCTAGAAGATTGAGCACATAAATATTGATTGATCAAAGGAGACATGGAGATTACCCTAGTTGTTAATGAGTATTTTTTTTGTTTTATTTAATAAGGTTTTTGATTGTGTTTGAAGTTTTAAGGAGGTTCTTATTTCCTTAAGCATATTTATCTTTTCATGAAACCCTAGCATCTAGATTTTGTCCTGACAATGGAAATTTCAAGGTTCTAGTTTGGATCTGTTTATTTTCTTTGCCACTAATTTTCTAGAAAGATGAATACCTGAAAGTTTTGGGTGATTCATTAGGTGTCTATTTGGGTTCCTCATAGATTACCAAGGAGAAAATGATTTCTAGTTGTGCTTGAATTTGTGTTGAACTAGATTTAAATAATCCCTTGCTAGAGGCTATTAATATTTAGGCGGGTGATTTTGTTTGGTATCAAACCCTTGATTATGAAGCCATTTCTTTCAAATGTAGTGACTATAATCATTATGAACATCTATTTTAGTTACGACTGTCTAGCTTAAATCATATGATCTTTTTGAGAAAGTGCATCAAGAAGAAAAAATGGTAAATAACAAATTTAGCAAGATAATCAAGGGTGTATTGCTAACCCTTCTAATGTTAATGGTTTTACCATGGATCATAAGACAGGTAAATCTTGACTTCCTCCAAACCCTAGAGGAACTAAAGATCCTAATTGAAATAAATAAGTTTGATATTCTAAAAGAAATACCTACTAGATTTTAGGATGATCAAGATGAAAACCAAGATAGGATGGTAGAAAATCAAGGAAATGGTGAAATAATGCAAGATCAATTTGCAAGTCATGGTAAACTGTAGGGTGTAAACTTTTTTATTGAGAAGCAAGACTGTATAGCACAAGATCTTCTAATATTGGGGGAGTTTTTGAATATGCTTTTTTCTATTTCTAATGTCCACCATGATCCTTGTTACAAGTATGTGCTAATTGGCATTGTCATTGATGTCAACATGTTTGTGTTGTCCTTGGTGCCAACTGTATCTTCTGATATTGTTGTTTGTTGATTGATTGAAGAACATTGTCTGAGTATTTTTCTATGCATCTTCTTTACATTGAAGACTAGAGTATGAGATTTGGATATGATTTAGAGAAGTGTTTGAAGATGCTAAATCCAAAATTTGGTGGTTCGGATCACTGTGCAGGAAAAGTTCCATTCACCAATTTGAAGACTGGGCCTGGCGAGGTTTACAGAGTAATAGGGAGAAAGTGGTTTGCTCTACATTTCTCCACAGATTGGATTTTGGCTTTCCAGTTCTAGACTTAAGCTAATAAGGTCCTTAGTCATCTTCATTCCAAAGGATTTGTCATTTGGTGCTCTGAAAGGCAATTTAGTGATTAGCAGAGTTTGACAGTGTATGTTAAGAAGGGAATCTATGATGTATTTTCAAATGATATATGTTGTCTTCAAGTGAGTTTGATTTGTTGGCTACCAAGTGACTCTATGTTGTTGATAGATGTCTCTAGAATGTGTTGAAGCCATGTGCTTGATCTGCAAGCTAAAATGAAGATCTTGCAAGTATGTCTTTAAGTGTTCTGGACATGTGCATAAGTTTTCAATGACTTGGTTTGTCATACTTGTTGCGAAGGTGATTCGTGGATTGTGGAAGTGTGTCCAAGTGTGTGAGAATGTATTTGGGTCTGAACTAAGACATGATAAGTTCATCCTTCATTCACTTATCCTACAAGTTTGTTTAGGCCTAGTACTAATTTAACTTATGTATGTATGCCGACCTTGGAGATAGTTCCAATGATTGTAGAATGTAATGCCAACCTTGATGTGCATTCCAAGGTTGATGATAGGTATAAATGTATGTAATAAATTTGTAATTGATTGTTCAAGTGGTGAAGATGAAGAGATAAGGTGCGAGGTGTAAAAGTAGAGTAGAGTAGAGGATTTATATTGCGCTTCAATGGAACTGAACTTAGGTATGGAGTAGATGCTAATATGTCAGTTCAACCTTGGCCATGAGCCAACCTCGACAGTGAACCAACCCTCAGCAGTGAGCCAACCCTCAGAAGTGAGCCACCCTTTGGTAATGAGCCATTCTTTTGGGTAGTGAGCCTTGGGCAGTGAGCCCTTTGGCAGTGAGCCACTTTTGATATTTGGTATTGTTACTACATTATATTGTGAGCTAACACTCACCATGGTTTTTCCTTGTTTAGGGTTTTCCATGTAAAAATATGGTGTTCATGTGTGTATGGTGTTGATGTGTTCATGTTTTGATTTTGCTATTCATGTTTAATGTTCATAATAGAATAAGGAGATAGGTTAAGTGAATGTGAAAGTGATTTTGGTTTAAAGAAGTTAAAGTTTTGATACAACTAATTCACCCCCCTCTCATTTGTCTTGTGCCTTTCAACAATTAGTATCAGAGTGAGGTTCCTTTGAAGAAATCCTAACAGCTTAAGGTAGATCTAGGATGGCGCACAAGAAAGACATTCCTCAGCTCGATGGATCTAACTATGCCTATTGGAAGGTATGAATGCAAAGTTATCTTATCTCTATTGGTTATCATGTTTGGATAATGGTTAAAGATAAATACACAATGCCTAAAGATGGTCTAGAGTCTGAAGAAGAGATTAAAAATGCTCTATTAAATGCCTTGTCTAACACTGAAATGGAAAAAGTTGTGAATCTAGAAATTGCTCATGAGATTTAGGACAAATTAAAGAAAATATATGAAGGTGATGCATCTGTCAAGAAGACCAAATTGCAGAACTTGAAGACCACATATGAAACCATGCGAATGGCTAAAGATGAGGACATAACAAGTTACTTGTAGAAGATTGATGAAATTGTTATCAACATCAGGGGTCTTGGTGGAGAATTAAAGGATGAAGATGTTACAAATAAGATACTCAGAATTCTTCCCAAATCTTATAGTCACAAGGTATCTACCATTAAAGACTTACTTGAATTGGGTAAGCTTTTAAAAGATCAATTGCTTGGTAAATTGACTACTTTTGAGATAAGAGAGTTTGGCACTACTGATGGCCCTATGAAAACTAAGACTGCTAGATCAAAGAAATATGCTATGGAATCAGATGATGAAGACTTTGTAGAGCTTGAAGCCAAATTTTCAAGCAGAATAAAAAGGGACAGCAGAGGAAAGTTTAAAGGCAAGTTACCTTTCAAATGCTTCAATTGTAGTAAAATTAGTCACTATGCTTCAAGATGTCCAAACAGAGCCTTGAAAATCAATGAAAGTAAAGGAAAGATGGTAAGAAAGAGTTACTATGTTAGAGATGATGATGGCATAACTAATGATGATTTTGATGATGGTAATAGTAGTGAATGCCTATTCATTGCACTTAGAGAAGAACCTATTTTTTCTAATCTTGCTAGCTGTGTGAAGGAAGAAAGTCTAGGAGAGTTGTTTGCATTTCATGCTGAAAAGGAAGATGAATGGATCATAGATAGTGGATGTTCAAATCACATGATAGGAGACAAGAGTAATTTTTTTAAATTTGAAAAATATGATGGAGGGCTTGTTAGGTTTGGTGATGATGCAGCTGGTAAGATTTGTGGAAAAGGATCTATTACTTTTTATGGCAAGCATAATATAGATGATGTTCTCTATGTCAAAGGCTTAAAGCATAATCTACTAAGTGTTGTACAAATGTGTGACAAAGGGTATAATCTTGTGTTCAAGGACAATGGGTGTAAAATACAGAATAACTCTGGAACCTTAATTGCTGCTGGTAAGAAGAGTCATGGTAATGTTTATCATTTGAAAGGTGCTGAAAATTGTTGTTTGTTGGCTAAGATAGATGAAAGTTGGCTATGGCATAGGAGAATGTGTCACATTAACTTCAATAACCTGGTAAGAATAAGCACTATTCAAGATGTAAGAGACCTGACCAAGATTGTGAAGCCTCTCAATGCTATATGCAAAGAATACTAGTTTGGGAAAATGACAAAGACTACCTTCAGAAGAAAAGAACAATCCTTTACCAGGTTACTGGAGCTGGTGTATACAAACCTGTGTGGTCCTACAAGAACAAGAAGTCTGCAAGGTGAAAGGTATTTCATGCTTCTTATTGATGATTTTTCAAGAATGACTTGGGTTACTTTCCTTAGAGAAGAGACAGAAGCTCTAGATAAGTTCAAGGCATTCAAATCTATGGTTGAAAATGAATTAGATTTGAGAATAAAATTTTTAAGATCTAATAGAGGTGGTGAGTTTACTTCAAATGAGTTTAATGCTTTTTGTGAAGAACATGGAATAAAGATACATTTGTCTGCTCCTTGGACTCCTCAACAAAATGGAGTGGTTGAAATGAAGAATAGAACTGTTCAAGAAGCTTCCAGAGCAATGATCAAGGAAGCAGACCTACTGGAAGTATACTGGAAAGAAGCAATACACACTGCTATCTACATTAAGAACAGAGTGCAAGTCAGAGAAGAAGAAACAAAGACACCTTATGAGCTATGGTATGGTAGAACTCCTACTATTAAATACTACAAGGCTTTTGGAAGCAAATGCTACATCAAAAGAGATGAATAATTAGGAAAGTTTGATGCTAGATGTGATGAAGGCATATTCCTTGGGTACTCCACTAAGAGCAAGGCTTACCGATGCTATAACAAAAGACTAAGAAAGATCATTGAAAGTGCAAATGTGAAGGTAGATGAAGACATCCAACTAGATGAATATGAGTCAGATGAACCTACTGATACAGAAAAGGTTGAAAAGGGAAAAGATAAGGAAGTTCAGACTGAAGTACAAACTACTCCAAAAGAAGAAGAAGCTCAAGCTGAAGATCTGGTAAGAATTCCTAAAACTCTAAGGTATGTGCAAAGAGATCATTCTGAAGATCAGATTATTGGTGACAAAAGGAAAGGTGTGATGACAAGAAGCACGATTGCAAAAGAACAAGTAAATCTCTACTTACTTTCAAATGTGGAACCTAAAACAGTAAATGAAGCATGTAATGATGAGCATTGGGAAAAGACAATGGAAGAAGAACTGCTACAGATTAAGAAGAACAAGACTTGGAAACTTGTCCCCAAACCTGTAGACAAGAATGTGATTGGAACAAAGTAGGTTTTCTAGAACAAAGTGAATAAAGTTGGAGAAGTTGTGAGAAACAAGGCAAGACTTTTATGTAAAGGCTATTCCCAAGTTGAAGGAAGTGATTATGAAGAGACCTTTCCTCCAGTGGCAAGAATGGAAGCTATCAATTTATTTTTGGTATTTGCAACACACAAAAATTTCAAAGTATATCATATGGATGTGAAATCTGCCTTCCTGAATGGTGAGCTAGAAGAAGTCTACATAGAGCAACCAGATCAGTTCCAATTATTAGACAAACCAGACATGGTGTGCAAATTGAAGAAGGCCTTGTATGGATTGAAGATTTCTCCCATAACTTGGTATGCAAGACTAGATAAGTATTTGGTGCAATAGGGTTTCAGTAAAGGGTCCGCAGATAGTAATTTATATACCAATGTAAGCAAAGATCAAATCTTGATTATTGAAGTCTATGTAGATGATATCATATTTAGTGGAAATGAAGAAATGTGCAAGAATTTTGCAAATGAAATGCAAAAAGAATTTGAGATGTCTATGTGTGGTGAGATGAACTTCTTTCATGGACTGCAAATCAATTAGACAGATAAAGGCATTTTCATTTCTCAATCTAAGTATGTCAGGGAATTGTTGAAGAAGTTTGGAATGTATGACTCTAAACCCATATGCACTCCTATGCTTACTAGTTGTAAAATAAGAAAGAATGATGAATCTCCTAAAGCTGATCAAAGAAAGTATAGACCAATGATTGGAGGACTACTTTACCTAACTGCTACTAGACCAGCTATCATGCATGCAGTCTGTCTTGTGGCCAAATTTCAATTAGATCCCAGAGAATCACATGTGATGGTCATAAAGAGGATATTTAGGTATTTGAAGGGCATTCCTAATCATGGCTTGTGGTATCCTAAGAACAATGATTCTTTTAAGTTCCTATATAGATGCAGATTGGGTTGGATGTGCTGATCATAGAAAAAGCACAAGTGCAGGTGCATTCTTCTTTGGAGATAAAGTAGTGTCCTGGCAAAGAAAGAAACAAGAATCAATATCCTTGTCTATAGCAGAAGCAAAATATATTGTTGTAATATCATGTTGCACTCAGGTGCTCTGGATGAAACAGACCTTGAAAGATATCAAATTTGAGTATGATGGGCCAATCCCTTTTCTTTGTGATAACACAAGTGTTATAAATCTTTCAAAGAATCCAATGATGCATTCAAATACAAAGCACATTTCAATCAAGTATCACTTTATGAGGGAGAAAATTGTAGAGAATGAGGTAAAGCTTGAGTATGTTCCTACAAAAGCTCAAGTTGCTGATATATTCACTAAGGCTCTTCCAAAAGACACATTTGAGTATCTCTGAGAGAAATTAGGGGTTATTGCCCCTCCTTCCTTGAATTAGGTGCGTAGGAAGGTGTTGGAAATAAGGCAGATAACTGAGAGGGGGGTGAATCAGTTATCTCAGATATCTTTAACTTTCTTTTCTCCTTTAATAATTAGTACAACATCAAAACTTATAAGCATAAATGATCATAAGAATAGAAATAAAATCAACACACATAACACAAGGATTTTTATGTGGAAAACCCTGTTAAAGGAAAAACCACGGGGTGACTAACCCAAGATTGTATTCTTTGTTAAAAGAATAAGAAGTACAAAATGGCACTTGCCAATTAGGGCTCACTGCCTACAAGAGACTCACTGTCTATAGAACTTACAGAAGGTAATCAGGTGTTTGAACTGATGAGAGGCATCTACAAATGCTAGAGTTTAGTTCTGGTTAGGCACAATATATTGATATGATGCACTTCATTCTTCCTCTTCTTTAGTGTTATTGCTTTGTCACATACCAGAATTGTATTGTTGTTTCCACACTTATCCCTACTTTTCTTCATACTTTATTTCATCCTTACTTCACATCACACACCTACATACTGGAATCCATCTGGTATTTATATCTACATCAAGGATTTTATCAACTTCCTAGTCAGCAGCAAGAATACTTAAGATATTTACAAGTTACTGATCTGTTGGCTAAATCCATGCTTGATTTGTGATGTGTATCAAAAACATATAGTCATCAATTATGTTGGCCAACAATGTATGATCCCATAAATTGCTTGATCAATATCATTTACTCATCTAGATTGAAGTCTGATACTCTGCTGATCAGTTCTTTCTCTGTCTGCTCTGCCTGTCTGGAACCTAACACTCAGATGCTCATATCTTTCTCATGATTTATCACCAAAGGCTAAATCTCTAGAATATAGTAGTCATGATACTCCTCTTGACTTATCCAAGTTTGCAACTTGCTGAGTTACACCATCTGAGAGATCCAGACCTAATTGTCAGACCTTGTGCATACTCTATTCTTGTTCACCAGACCAAAACAATCTTCAATCTGACTTCTGGTATAGACATACTATGTACTGCAGATGTGTGGGATAGACTTTGTTGCCATCAATGACAACACTCATGAAGCCACATAGTGTCTCTTGCCAACAATCTCCCCCTTTGGCATTGATGGCAACACTTAGTGAAAAATGGCTAAGTGTCACAGAAAACTCCCCCCTTGGCTGATGCTCTGTCTTATGCACTATTTTACCGGAGCTCCCCCTAAGCTGGATTCCACATTTTTTACTAGTCCTCACTCCCCCTTTGACATCAATAGAAAAGGGTGGAATCCACATACCAAAATTTGCAAAAATTAACCTATACATAGCCACATAAGTATATATATGTTATACTTACATATAATTAAGTATATCAGCAAAAGTGGCCTTCAACTGTACAAATTTTGTGGCCTAGCTCTACATCATCCTATCCAAAATGGAGATGTGACCACTCAACAAAAAATGCATATGCTTTTGCCCTTCTTAAATCTATCAGATCACTGGTCCGGGCTATGGTCTGAGCATCTGTCAAGGCCTCATGCATTGCCTCCAACTTAGGGATAATTATCCCTCTGAGTTCACTCATTCTGTTTATTATATCCTTCTTTTCTTTGTTTAGCCTCTTTATTTCATTTATGATGACAATGGCCTGGCATTCTTGATTCATTAAGGATGTAGTGAGGGGATCAAAATTATGAGATAAACTTGATAGTTTACCTTCTTGTTCTTTCACCTTCTTTTCAATATCCTCTGTCACTTTGGGCCAAGATAGACAAAATTTGTACATGCCCCCACCATCTTTAAGAGCATTTTTAAGGATCTTTAATCCAATGTCTAGGGTCTTCCTATCATTCGCAATGAGTCCCTATACTTCAGTGAATCTTTTTCCCAAAAATTCCTTCCAGACCTTTGCTTCTGCCGATTTCTCTAAAGATTCAAAATGAGTGCTAACAGAATTTACCAGAGATTTCAAGTTACCAGATGGAGAGGCCGAAGGATCCTTTTGAAATGATGGCATGATCTTCTCCAACATCTTGGATGCAATCTCCAACAGTTCACAATCTTCCATGTGAGATTTCAGGAGTTTTTCTTTTGCCTTGGCTTGAGCAAAAGATGTTATTTTCATTTTCTAGACCAGAGAGAGGGAGTCAAAATTTAGTGGCCCTTGAAATAGTTCAGGTTCATCTATCTCCATCATTTCTTTGTTCAAGAAGTTCTTCACTACCTCTGCAGTGTCTCTTGCCAGTGACTGAGTCTTCTTTTCTTTTGGGATCTCAGAACTGTCATCATAGGTCTTCTCTGCTTGTTCTTCTTCTTTTCCCTTAACCTCCTCTTCTTGACTCACTTTCTCCTCTTTTCTTTCTTCTCCTTTAGCTCCTGAATCTGGAATGTCTACAGTGGGATCCAGAGGAGAGATGTTACCTGTGTTTACTGCTTCTTCCTCTTCTGGAATAGAGGAATCCAAGTCCTTAGACTTTTCTTCATCTACCTCTTTTGATCCTTCTTCATTTGTTACATTTAATCCTTCAACATCCATGGTAGAAGGTTCTTCATCTGTTTCCTCTATAATAGGAAGATTGAATCTTTTGAAGGCATTTCAGAGGATGTCTTTTGTTTCTCTTGCTACTTGGTTAGTTTCTCCAAGCATAAGTTTATTCATTCTTGCTTTACTCTAGAATTCATCCTTACAATCCTTAAAGATCATCTCCATTTGCTTTGGAGTAATAGAAGGATATAGCTGAATTGCTATCTGTTCCCAAATCTGTAAGTCTTTTTCTTTTGCATTCTCTTTTCTTAGTTCAAGTACCTTCTCTAGACTTTTGGGAATTAATGATATAATTTCAATGAATGCTTTATTGTAGATGTTCAGGTACCTAACTGTAGCTTCTTCCAGAATCCTCTTGTTAGTATCACTGTATTCATCATAGAACTCTGTTACTGGTTGCAGGTTCCCATCCACAGTAACTGCCTTAATGATATCATCAATGGAAAGAGTGGGCTTTTCAACAAATTCTTCTGCCTTTTCTTCTTTGTTTTTACTAGTAGAGAATTCCCCAGATGTTTTCTTCTTCTTCTTCATTTTCTTAATTTCCTCATCAGACTCTATTTCTTCATCATCTTTGAGACTTGTGTATGACCTTGTGGCTTTTGTTTTCATTCTCTTTTCTCCTTTTTCAGATGTCTTGACTTCCAGTTTGGTGGCTCTTGAGCTCTTAGGAGTGGTAGATGCAGAGCTCTTGGAGGAGCTAGTCTGGGAGGAGGCTTGTACCAGAACATCTCCTTTCTTTTCTTCTTGTTTCTCTTTCTCAGCCTTCTCCATTTTCTCTTTGTTTGCATCTACTATCTCTTTTGATATACCAAGTCTTTTGGCAATTTCCTCAACTTCCCTTCTAACTTTCCTCTTTATCTCTGGTTATCTTAGCTCAACATGTATTTTTACACTTAGTTCTTGAAAGGTTCCAAACCTTTCTGCCTCGAGGTCCTTAGGCTGGCTCAACAGGTGTTGAATATGTAGCTCCAAGATTTTCTCATCAACCTCGTATCCCATTGGCATTATGCAAATTGTTCTGGGCTCAACTGCCTCCATTAGGCATTGATTAGTATCTACCATGAAACACACTGTATCCTTGTATTTCTCGACTATGGATTGAGGTATCCTCTCTGGCTTGCATCATGCTTTGGAAGTTCTTAAAGTAACCCCAGAGAGCTGTGCTTTGAGCTTTAACATCACCAAGTCCATACATATAGTCTCTAATCTAGATTGCAATCGGTTTGTCATTTTACCAAACCCAACCACTTGATCCGGGTAGCTCATTCATGTAATAGAAGAATAGACACAGTATTAAACAACCATACTTAAAGGAGTTCTTCTTATCCTTCTTGATCTTCTGTAGGTTTTCTAACAGTTGATTTAAGAGAAGATCACATAGGTCATAATCTGCATTTTCCCTCAACATCTGATATGCTGCATATATTGTAGTCCCAGACACAGAATTCTCCCTGCTAGAATGATAGATCTTATACCCAATTATCATTAAGGCAAATTTGACATCTGGATCTGTGATGTCATCTATGGTCATTACTCTCTTGTCAAACTTAGATCTGGTGGCTTCAATTACTGCCTAGTTCTTGACAGATTTGAGTGCAGGTAACCTATCGAATGAGTGTAGTCCAGTTACTGTCCTGATGGCATCTTTTGTTATTTTGAAGGGCCTCATTAACCACATGAAATTATCATGCATCCTGCTTAGGACATACCAGACCCAATCATCTTCTATAAAATAGGGGAAGTGTATGCAATGTCCGAAGTGTTTATCCCAGAGGGCCTTGTATTGAGGTTTAAGTTCAAAATTCTCATCTATTAGCTATTTGTGATAGATGTCCATCATCTTAGAGTCTCCAAATTCCTCAATGTTGGCATGCATATAGACCCTAACATCTTCTACGTGCAATACCCATGCAGAATGCTAGAAAATGTGCCTAAAGGATCAACTTCTAGAGATTTATAGGGATGTTTCTTGAATTTTGGACGTGACCTATCAGTGATCTTTACAACCATTGGAGTAGCCATCTTGTAAAAGATTCAAGGAGAGATTTTCAGAATGGAAGTACCTTTTTACACCTTAGGATTTGAAATAGGAGTCGGAACAAATCGCTGGTTGAGTTCGATTTCCCAGTTGATCTTTAAGAGGATTGTAGAAACTTCGTTGTAGAGCTCTTCTTATCTTCTTTGTGAATGCAAGTGTGCAAATGATGAGTGAAAGAACCCTTTTATTCTTGTGTAAACCCTAATTTCCTTTTGTAATAAATGCACAACTTAAGTTATCTGGTTACCCTATTTTAAGAGAGATCTTCTTGAATCATTGTGCTGATCTTAGAATCATTGTTAGTGAGGATTGACAATGTATCTTCTTTTCTTCAGTCTGCCATGGGTCCGTAGATCAAAGTATCTCAATTTTGAATCATACCAGATCTGTCTGTGAAAATCATGCTTTACCAGATGGCTGTCAAACCATATCAACTTGAATGGTTAAACTCTTGCAAAACTCCATGTGGATCTTTTATATTTTTACTAAGGGTTATTTAGATATTTTTTTGAGAACCCTTAAATCCGCAGCATTCCATGTGCCATATTTAGGCACTAATTGACTAGCTGGGGGAATTTATTTTTCTCTGTGACTCCCTCTGAGCCAGAGCTCATCTATTTAGTTTCTGGAAGGAATATCAACACCTTTCTCATATCCCAAGCCATGCTTATCATCTACCCTCTTTTGTCTTTCAAGAAGTACTTCAAGTTGGGCTAAGCTTATCTTGAATTTCTCTTTGTATTCATTTGTTGTTTGAAGGTCTTGTTTAAGAGTATCTATCTGATTCTCAAGTTGTTCTTCATTATCTCTAGCTTCTTCAAGATCAGATTCCAAATGCCTGATTATTCTATCCATTTGTGGCAGTCCTCTGTCTTCTCCTTGAGGGATTGTTTTAGATTATCTTCAATTTTCCTTTTTTCTTCAATTTCTTGGGTGAATCTCATAACCCCTGATTCCATCTCATGCCTTACCATAATGACCTCTTTTGATAGCTTCTCACATAGCTTGTTTTTCTCATCCAGATCTTCATTAGTATCATTGGCTTCACTCTGACTTGCTAATTGTTTAAGTAGTTCCTTTCTCTTTTTCAAAAAGATACTCAGTTTTTCTTTTAGCTCATTTATAAAATCATCAGTTTGTTTGAGTCTTTCTCTCAAGTTATTGACTTCAGAGTGGGATTGTTCAAGATCATCTAGGGCAAACTAAAGTTATTCCTTCATACCATATATATCCATTGAGATTCCCAGATCTTCCTCACGCTATTAGGCTTTGTTTAGAGGAACTTAGCTTTGATGCCAATTGTTGGAAACAAGGCAGATAACTAAGAGGGGGGTGAATCAGTTATCTCAGATATTTCTCGACATGATATTTCCATAGTCCATGATATTTAGATTTGATGCTTCTGGTTTGACTGTGTGTGCTTTTTTTGAATCAACATTTTGGATCACACTCCGTGATCCATCATCAGGAAGAAAAGAGAGAACTAGTGAGAAGTGTTTGCACATATGGTTACTTAAAGATAGAGAGAGGGAAGTGTGGGCATGGTGATCAATAAGGTACAAAAAGTTAATTAAATAACATGAGGAGGGAGGGAGGTATGAATAAATCTAAAAGCTGTAAAAAGAAGAAATAGGGGGGCAAGTATATATAAATATATATAAAGATCAAGGAAGGGATGGAATTAAGTGGAAAGTGGATGTCAAGAGTTAAGAAAATATAAAAGATATGTAAATAATAAAGGGGGAGATAAAGAGAAAATAGTTAAAATATTAGATAATAAAATGAGAGACAATATAGGGTATAGATATAGAAGAACAAAAACATAATATAAGTGGAGAGGCAAAAGTCAAGTATAGAAGATAAACAGTGACATCTAAAAGACAACCTAGGCATGAAATAAAGAGAAGAGGGAAAAATGAAGGCAAGAATAAACACAAAAGCACACAGATAGAGGAAAATGAAGGACAAGCCCATACTAATAACAATGAGAAGAAATGATACTAAAAAGAAAAGAAGAAGGGTGGGGCTGAGTGTAAACTATAAGAGAGCAAAAATATAAGACGATGGGAAAAAATAAATCCAATAAATATCAAAAAATTATATACCAACCATGTGAAAGAAGAAAGGAAGGATAAGATAGAAGAAAGAGAGTAAGCAACGCGTAACACACCTATAAAATATTAAGAAACTACAAAGGGGGAGAGACCTAAGTCAAAGGAGAGAATAAAAACAAAAGATGAGAAAAGAGGAAGAAAAAGTAACCTAAGCAAAACTAGAAAAACACAACAAGGTAGAAAGGGGAAACTAAATAAGGAAAGAAAAAGTAAGTAAATAGCAAAAAAAGAAGGAAAGATATAAATATAAAAACAAGAAAAGAGAAAGGAAAAGCTACAAGAATAGAAACTAAAAAACATAAAAAACCCAAAGAAAGAGAAACCACTAAGTAAATAAACAAAACTAAAATAACAAAAAGAAAAGAAAGACCTACTTAACAAGATAATATCACATATAACAAACAAGACAAGAGAACTAAAAGCGTAAAATGTTGTTGAGGTGATTGTGGAAGATTTCAAGTAGTTCACCCCTATCCCCAGTCACCTCAACAACATTTTACGCTTTTAGTTCTCTTGTCTTGTTTGTTATATGTGATATTATCTTGTTAAGTAGGTCTTTCTTTTCTTTTTGTTATTTTAGTTTTGTTTATTTACTTAGTGGTTTCTCTTGCTTTGGGTTTTTTACGTTTTTTAGTTTCTATTCTTGTAGCTTTTCCTTTCTCTTTTCTTGTTTTTATATTTATATATTTCCTTCTTTTTTTGCTATTTACTTACTTCTTCTTTTCTTATTTAGTTTCCCCTTTCTACCTTGTTGTGTTTTTCTAGTTTTGCTTAGGTTACTTTTTCTTCCTCTTTTCTCATCTTTTGTTTTTATTCTCTCCTTTGACTTAGGTCTCTCCCCCTTTGTAGTTTCTTAATATTTTATAGGTGTGTTACGTGTTGCTTACTCTCTTTCTTCTTTCGCATGGTTGGTATATAATTTTTTGATATTTATTGGATTTATTTTTTCCCATCGTCTTATATTTTTGCTCTCTTATAGTTTACACTCAGGCCCACCCTTCTTCTTTTCTTTTTAGTATCATTTCTTCTCATTGTTATTAGTATGGGCTTGTCCTTCATTTTCCTCTATGTGTGTGCTTTTGTGTTTATTCTTGCCTTCATTTTTCCCTCTTCTCTTTATTTCGTGCCTAGGTTGTCTTTTAGATGTCATTGGTTTATCTTCTATACCTGACTTTTGCCTCTCCACTTATATTATGTTTTTGTTCTTCTATATCTATACTCTATATTGTCTCTCATTTTATTATCTAGTATTTTAACTATTTTCTCTTTATCTCCCCCTTTATTGTTTACATATCTTTTATATTTTCTTAACTCTTGCCATCCGCTTTCCACTTAATTCCATCCCTTCCTTGATCTTTATATATATTTATATATACTTGCCCCCCTATTTCATCTTTTTATAGCTTTTAGATTTATTCATACCTCTCTCCCTCCTCATGTTATTTAATTAACTTTTTGTACCTTATTGATCACCGTGCCCACACTTCCCTCTCTCTATCTTTAAGTAACCATATCTACAAACACTTCTCACTAGTTCTCTCTTTTCTTCCTGATGATGGATCACGAAGTGTGATCCAAAACGTCGATTCAAAAAAAGCACACACAGTCAAACCAAAAGCACCAAATCTAAATATCTCAAATATCTTTAACTTTCTTTTCTCCTTTAATAACTAGTACAACATCAAAACATATAAGCATATATGATCATAAGAATAGAAATAAAATCAACACACATAACACAAGGATTTTTACATGGAAAACCCTGTTAAGAGAAAAACCACGGGGTGACTAACCCAAGATTGTATTCTCTATTAAAAAAATAAGAAGTACAAAATGGCTCTTGCCAATTAGGGCTCACCCGAACACACTGCTCACAAGAGGCACACTGCCTACAAGAGACTTACTGTCTACAAAACTTACAGAAGGTAATCAAGTGTTTGAACTGATGAGAGGCATCTACAAATGCTAGAGTTTAGTTCTGGTTAGGCACAATATACTGATCTAATGCACTTCATTCTTCCTCTGCTTTAGTGTTGTTTCTCTGTCACATACCAGACTTGTATTGTTGTTTCCACACTTATCCCTGCTTTTCTTCACACTTTATTTCATCCTTACTTCACATCACACACCTACATATTGGAATCCATCTGGTATTTATATCCGCATCAAGGACTTCATCAACTTCCTATTCAGCAACAAGAATATTTAGATATTTACAAGTTACTGATCTGTCGGCTGAATCCATGCTTGATTTGTGATGCGTATCAAAAACATAGACATAGAAGTCATCAATCATGTCAGCCAACAATGTATGATCCCACAAATTGCTTGATCAATATCATTTACTCATCTAGATTAAAGTCTGATACTTTGCTGGTCAGTTCTTTCTCTGTCTGCTCTGCTTGTCTCAAACCTAACACTCAGATGCTTATATCTTTGTCATAATTTATCACCGGAGGCTAAATCTTTGGAATATAGTAGTCATGATACTCCTCTTGACTTATCCAAGTCCGCAACTTGCTGAGTTACACCATCTGAGAGATCCAGACCTGATTGTCGAACCTTGTGCATACTCTGTTCTTGTTCACCAGACCAAAACAATCTTCAATCTGACTTCTAGTATAGGCATACTATGTACTGCGGATGTGTGGGATAGACTTTGTTGCCATCAATGACAACACTCATGAAGCCACACAGTGACTCTTACCAATAGAAGGTGCATCAGTCTAGTGTGCTTCAAAGTACATTTCTCTTTGTGGATTGATGTTGGAGGCTACCTCTCAGGGAGAGCAGGTAGTGGCTTGAGATGAGTGTCACATTTAGGGGGAGTAAAGAATGGTTTCAGACTAGTTAGAGTAGCAGTATGCAAGCATGTGTAGTAGAAGAGATATGATGCCATTTGCCATTGATGTCAAAGGGGGAGAGAGATCATGTGAAAAACTCAGGGGGAGTAAGAGTGTAGAGGTGTAAAAAGAAAGCAAGAGTGCTGATAGAGAATTGTGTCTTGATGGTGGAACATGTTTTTCACATCATATGTTGCCATCAATGACAAAGGGGGAGATTGTTGCAACTATGTGCTAACTGGTGTTGTCATTGATGTCAACATGTTTTTGTTGTCCTTGGTGCCAACTGTATCTTCTAATATTGTTGTTTGCTGATTGATTGAAGAACATTGTCTAAGTATTTTTCTCCGCATCTTCTCTATATTGAAGATCAGAGTATGAGCTTTGGATATGATTTAGAGAAGTGTTTGAAGATGCTAAATCCAGAATTTGGTGGTCATCGTTGTACAAGAAACATTCTATTCACCAGTTTGAAGACTGGGCCTGGCAAGGTTTGCAAAGTGACAGGGAGAAAGTGTTTTGCTCTGCATTTCTCTGCAGATTGGATTTTGGCTTTGTGGTTCTGGACTTAAGCTAATAAGGTCCTTAGTCATCTTCATTCCAAAGGATTTGTCATTTGCTACTTCATAAGGCAAGTTATTGATTAGCAGAGTTTAACAGTGTCTGTTACGAAGCAGTCTATGATGTGTTTTCAAATGATAGCTGTTGTCTTCAAGTGAGTTAGATTTTTTGGATACCAAGTGACTCTATGTTGTTGATAAATGTCTCTAGAATGTGTTGACGGCATGTGCTTGATCCACAAGCTACAATGAATATCTTGCAAGTATGTTTTTAAGTTTTCTTGACATATGCATAAGTTCTGGCCAACCTGGTTTGTCACACTTGTTGCGGAGGTGATTGATGCATTGTGGAAATGTGTCCAAGCATGTAAGAATGTATTTGGGTCTGAGCTAAGCCGTGATGTGTTCATCCTTCATTCATTTATCTCGCAAGTTTGTTTAGGCCTAGTCCTAATTTGACTTATGCATATATACCGACCTTGGAGATATTTCCAATGGTTGTTGAATGTGTTGGGAATTAAGGTGTCTCAACCTTTGCAAGTTTCTAGCATTTCTTATTTAATTGTATTTATTTTTTGCCTATTATTGTAATTTGGATGCAAATCCTATTTTGTCACTTTGTGGGAGTTGGCACGGTGATGTGTCATCCTACATGGAAGGTGACCACATGTATTTTTATCCTCATATGAGGAGATAGGCATTCCACCTTATGGTAGAAGAGTTTTTCCATGTGTCGGCATCTTTCAGGTGTCGTAAGAGGTTTATGACGCGTAAGAGCTATGACAGAATCTAACATGTAAGGGCCAGAAATGGAAGATTATATGACAGGTGAAGACAAGTGTTTGAAAGCATCTTGCATGGGGAAGTAGGCACCCAAGTTTGACTATGACAAGGTTGTAAGAGAATCTGTTATTAATAGACAGTTATGATAGATTGTCTTACAACTGTAAGAGTTGTCATATATGACGGATTTTATGACATTGTAAGAGCATATGTCATACCTTAATTAGGTAAATTTGGGGTGCCCAAGTTGGAGGGTTGTAAGGGATGAAAGATAATCACTTACGAGTGTCATATGCATGTTTTATGGCCTTAGAAATTGAGCCACATGGATTTGGACGAGTTTCTTGTGTGACTTGCTCTAGAAGCTACTTCCATTCGTACTACTTTTTATATATAGGTGCTTGGAGAGGAGATGTAAGAGGTGGTTAACAGGTGTTGTTATGCTGCCAGTTTTTCTCCAGATATGAGTGTCGAAGACTCCTGAGAAGACTTGCATTGCAAGTGTGTTGTAAATATTGTTGTTTTGATAATACATTGTGTAGGTTTTGGAGTGTGGGATTTTTTACCCGAAAGGGTTTTCCCCACGTTATATCTTGTCTCTCTCTCTTTTGTCTACATTCTATGTGTATGTGCATTGCTGCAATATCTCTGTTGTTGTATTAAACATTCTGTAATTGTAAAGGTTAAAATGAATTTGCACCCATCTCTCCCCATTAGATTAGTGTAGGAAGTAATTTTTGCACACTTGGCTTCCTTTCAGTTGGTATCAGAGCTATTCTCTTTGGTCCTAGTTGTTGGATAGGGGTTTTATGTACTAATCTTAAGTTGAGTGGGAGTCCATACAGAGTATTTTGAAATCTTGTTGCAGGAATGAGATGGCAGGCACATCCAGAAGAATAGAGATGGGGATGTTTAATGGCACAAATTTTGAGTTACAGAAACTTAAGATGGAGTGTTATGGAGTTGATCATGTGGTTACATTTAGTATGATATTGATATGGAGCTCTTGTTTGACAGTATGCAATAACCCTCATGCATGGGGGTTATGTTCTATCATTTTATGGTCGTTTGCAGTAAAGTATTCATGTTGGGTGTTTGTACTTGACTCCCTAATTGAAAGGAAGCTAGGTGTGCGGAAAATGATTCCTACACTAATCTATTGAGGAGAGGGCTGTACAAATTCAAATTTATCCTAACTATTACATCAATGCTAAACCATTAACATGAGATATTGCAACAAAACACAAAGCCAAAAAGTAGACAGAAGAAGAAAGACAAAGATTTATGGTGGGGAAAACCCTTATCGGGTGAAAAACCCACACTCAGAAACCTGCACAATGTATTAACAAATCTGAAAGAATGTTTACAATACACTTGCAATGCAAGCTTCAATGGTCTTCAACACTCGTGTCTGGAGTCAATCCGGCAGCATAACAGTACCTATAAACCTGTGATACAAACTCCATCTTGAAGCACCTGTATATATAGGAAATACAAGACAATATTGGACCTTTCTTGGAATGGGAGTCCAACATGGCTTCATGGACCAAAAACCCTACCCAAGGACACTTGGTCAACATTGTAGAATGTGCCTAACACTTGTCCACAGCTCCCATCCCAAAGGGGTTGCCTATTTCCAAAATGGGCTATGACAGATGCTCTTACGACACTTATGACTGTCATAGAATCTGTCATAGAGGTTACAACTTACAGCTATAAGAGAATCTGTCATACACATGCCATAAATAGCATATTCTCTTACAACATGTCATATTCCACCTTGGGGTACCCAAATATGCCTTATTCAAAGATGCTTCATGACACATGTCATCACCTGTCTTACAACCTTCTATTTCTGACTCTTACATGTCATAGATTCGTCATAGGAATCCCTCATAACCGTTTCGGTCAAACATTCCTTACACAACATGGAAGATGTTGACACATGGTAGAATATTCCTACCACTAAGTGGGACACCTATCTCCTCATGTGAAAACAAAAATACAAGTTGTCATAATCCATGTAGGATTGACACATCACCGTGCCACATCCCACAATATGCCAATATGGATTTTCCAAATATTTACAACATAGGCAATTAAATAATAAATACAAACATTACAAATGTAGAGAATTACCAAGGCTGAGACACCTTAATTCCCAACATTCTCCCACTTGTCGAACACCTTGTAAGAGCCAATAGAAAAACAAGATTTAATTGCTATAGGCCGAGAGGCCCATAGACTCTGAACACCATCTGAACTTCTCTGTGTCCATTGGTTTTGTCAATGCATCTGCAACATTCTTCAAAGTATCTACCTTCTCCAAATTTACCTTTCCATCCTCAACCATGTCTTGCACGAAGTGAAACTAAACATCAATATGCTTTGTTCTAGCATGGAAACTTGGATTCTTTGCAAGGCAAATTACACTCTGACTGTCACAACTGATCGTGATCTGACCTGCATCAACACCAATATCTCAACACAATCTCTTAAGCCAAATGGCTTCCTTACAAGCATGAGTTTCTACCATATACTCAGCTTCTGTTGTGGACAAAGCAACAACAAGTTGTCGCTTACTCATCCAAGTAATAGCACCACCAAAAAGTGTAAAAACATAAGCACTGGTGGATCTCCTACTGTCAATGTCACCTGCCCAATCTAAATCCACAAATCCATGAATATCAATAGAATGCAGAGGTCCTGAAACATTACCATGATAGAAAATGGAATACTCAGAAGTACCCCTCAAATATCTAAACACTCGCTTAACTGCATCCCAATGAACCCGTCCAGGATTAGCCATAAATTGACTAAGGACTCCCATTGCTTGGGCAATGTCTGGTCTTGTGCAGACCATAACATACATCAAACTGCCAACAACACTAGCATAAGGTACTCTGTTCATGTCCTCCACCTCACTAGGAGATTTTGGACAATCCTCAATAGACAACTTTGTCCCCAAAGAGACAGAAACACACAATGGTCTACAATCTACCATGTTGAATCTGTCCAGTACAGTCTTCACATACTTACTCTGGCTTAACCAAAGTTTTTTGTTGGTTCTGTCTCTTCTGATTTCCATTCCTATAATGTTCCTAGCTACCCCTAATTCTTTCATTTCAAATTGAGCTGACAACTGAGATTTAAAATTAGAAATCATATTCTTACCCTTCCCAATGAGAAGCATATCATCAACATATAGTGCAACAATGAGAATACATTCACCATCAAATTTATAATACACACAGTGATCCGATTTTGATCTCACAAATCCAATTGACAACACAAAGGCATAAAACTTCAAGTACCATCTCCTAGGGGATTGCTTCAAACCATACAAAGACTTTTTAAGTTTGCAAACCAAATTTTCTTTACCTTTCACCATGTAATGCTCTGGCTGTGACATGTAGATTTCTTCCTCCAAGTCACCATGAAGGAAAGTTGTCTTCACATCCATCTATTCTACCTCCAAGTCATAAGCTGCTGTGAGAGACAATAGGAATCGAATGGATGTTAGCTTTTCAATAGAAGAGAAGATCTCACAATAATCTATACCCTCCACTTGTGAATATCCCTTCACAACCAATCTGGCCTTATACTTCTCAACATTGCCATCTGCACCAATTTTCTTCTTGAACACCCATTTGCATCCAATGAGTTTCTGTCCAGGAGGCAAAGGTACCAAGTCCCAAGTTTGATTCTTTTCCAAAGAATCCATTTCTTCCCCCATGGCCTCCTTCTAGGAACCTGCATCCTTCATATCCAAAGCCTTTGATACAGTTCTAGGTTCATCACTATTAGTAAGCAAAGCATAAGCACAACTAGAATCAAGCAATGTAAAACCAAACCTTTCAGGTTGCTTTCTTATCCATGTAGACTTCCTCAAGAGCTAAGGTTGAGGTTCAACTTCTTCATCTGAGCTTTTAGACCTGCTAGAGCTCTCCTCATCATTAGGTCCAACATTATCTTTCTATTTAGTCTTCTCAGGGGTGAGAGGAAACTGAACAACATCCTCTTTCTTTTCTCTTTCTTCTGGCTGTAAAACAGTGGAAGAAGGTGTAAGCTCTCTAAAGATGACACTTCTGCTATACAACACTTTTTTAGCCATGGGGTCCCAAAGCTTGTATCCTTTCACACCAACACCATAGCCAATGAAGATACACTTAACAGCGTTGTTCTCCAACTTTGACCGCTTCTCCCTAGGCACATGTGCATATGCCTCACAACCAAAAACATGAAGATGCCTTATTGAAGGCTTTCTACCAGACCACGCCTCTATGGGTGTATTTCCAACAAGAACTGATGTAGGAGATCTATTTACCAGATAGCAAGCAGTGGCAATAGCTTCAGCCCAAAACTTTTGTTCTAGGCCAGCTCCACTAAGAATACTCCTAGCCTTCTCCATCAGTGTTCTGTTCATCCTCTCTACAACTCCATTTTGCTGCGGGGTGTATGGAGTTGTCTTGTGCCTTTCAATCCCAAGTTCCTTGCAATACTTATCAAATTCTATAGAATAGAACTCACCACCATTGTCAGTTCTTAAACATTTAATCTTTTTACCAGTTTGATTTTCAGCAAAGGCTTTAAACTCCTTAAACTTGCTATAGACTTCAGATTTGCTTCTAAGAAAATAAATCCATGTCCTTCTACTGTAATCATCTATAAAAGATACAAAGTATAAAGATTTTGATAACGAAGGAACATTAATGGGACCAAACACATCAGAATGAATGAGGTCCAACACACCAGAAGACTTATGAGAACTCGAGTAAAACTGAACATGGTTTTGCTTTCCATAAATGCAATGTTTGCAAAAGTCAAACTCAAGATTACAATCATCTAACCCCTCAACGAGGTTCTTATTTTTCAGGGTACGCAGACCCTTCTCACCAATGTGGCCAAATCTCTTATGCCATAACATTGTCTTTTCTGCAGGAAGTTTAATTTCCAATGCACGATTACAACCATCAAGACTAGAAACAACAGATTTCTTCACTACTCGTTCAGATGGTGGGGATGAAGTGACTGTTGCACTCTTCCTTGAGTCAGAAGAACTATTGCATTGTGAAATGCATGCCTCCAGCTAAAATAGAGTACCTCTCCTAGTACCCTTAGCAAGCACCATAGCTCCTCTAGTCATCTTGCATCCTTCTTTCAAAAAGACAACCTGCACACCTGCATCATTTAACATACTTATAGAAAGCAGGTTCCATGCTAAGCTTGGGATGTGCAGAACCCCAGAGATCCCCTTCACTCGACCATCAGGGAATCAGATAGATACTCTTCCATGACCAACGATCTTCAGATGAGAGTCGTCACCTAGATACACTTTTCCACCATCAAACTCCTCATACTTAGTGAACCAGTCTCGATATGAGGTCATGTGGAATGATGCACTAGAGTCAATTAGCCACACATCATCAGATGCATGGGTTGCCAATGCTGCGATGAAAGCATCACCATCATCTTGTGATTTGTCAGAATCTAAATCAGGAGCTTTCTTCTTTTTCTTCTTCTCCTCTTTGCATTCCTTTCAAAAATGCCCAGTCTTGCCACAGTTCCAACAAAGAGCCTTGGACTTTCCAGGAGATTTGGATCTCCCATGGGATTTGGATCTACCCTTCTTAGCTTTCTTGTCCTTCTTCTTCCCTTTCTCCTTGGGTCTTCCACGAACTGCAAGGGCCTCTTTGGTTGCCTCAGAAGACTTTCTTTGCATCTCTTCAAACAACAGTGAAGAAACCACTTCTTCCATTTTGAATGTGGATGTGGTGCTTCCAATTGCCATGATAAGATGATCCCATGAGTCTGGTAGAGAACAAAGTAGGGTCATACACTGATCCTCCTCCTCCATCTTTACACCAATAGATGTCAATTGTGCAACTAGCATGTTAAAGGTATTCATATGCTTAGCAATGGATCCTCCGTCCTCCATTCGAAGAGAATACAACTTCTTTCTCAGAAAAAGTTTATTAACTAGGGATCTGGCTTGATACACATCCCCCAACTTCTTCCAAAGGAGTTTTGCAGTAGTCTCCTTATGGACATTTAACAACATAGAATCAGCAAGACTAAGTCTTATAAGACCCTTAGCCTTCCGATCCTTGAGATCCCAATCAGCTTGTGACATTGCAGCTGGTTTAGTTCCGTTCACACTATCCCAAAGGTCTCGGTCAACTAACATGTCTTCCATTTTGAGCTTTCACAGGTTGAAATTACTGCCATTGAACTTCTCTACTTCAAACCTTCCTGATGTGCCTACCACCTCCTTACTGCAATAAGATATAGAATGCTCTGTACAGACTCCCACTCAACCTAAGATTAGCTCAAAAAACCCCTACCCAACAACTAGGACCAAAGGTGATCAAACTCTAATACCAACTGAAAGGAAGCTAGGTGTGCAGAAAACGCTTCCTACACTAATCTATTGAGGAGAGGGCTGTGCAAATTCAAATTTATCCTAACTATTACAGCAATGTTAAACCATTAACATGAGATATTGCAGAAAAATACAAGAGCCAGAAAGTAGACAGAAGAAGAGAGACAAAGATTTACGGTGGGGAAAACCCTTATCGGGTGAAAAACCCCACACTCAGAAACTTGCACAATGTATTAACAAATCTGAAAGAATGTTTACAATACACTTGCAATGCAAGCTTCAATGGTCTTTGACACTCATGTCTGGAGTCAATCCGGTAGCATAATAGTACTTGTAAACCTGTGATACAAACTCCATCTCCAAGCACCTGTATATATAGGAAATACAAGGCAATATTGGACCTTTCTTGGAATGGGCGTCCAACATGGCTTCATCGACCAAAACCCACGCCCAAGGACACTTGGTCAACATTGTAGAATGTGCCTAACACTTGTCCACATCTCCCATCCCAAAGGGGTCACCTATTTCCAAAATGGGCTATGACAGATGCTCTTACGACACTTATGACTATCATAGAATCTGTCATAGCGGTTACAACTTACAGCTGTAAGAGAATCTATCATACACGTGCCATAAATAGCATATTCTCTTACAACATGTCATATTCCACCTTGGGGCACCCAAATATGCCTTATTCAAAGATGCTTCATGACACATGTCATCACCTGTCTTACAACCTTCTATTTCTGACTCTTACATGCCATAGATTCGTCATAGGAATCCATCATAACCGTTTCGGTCAAACATTCCTTACACAACATGGAAGATGCTGACACATGGTAAAATATCCCTACCACTAAGTGGGATGCCTATCTCCTCATGTGAGGACAAAAATACAAGTTGTCATAATCCATGTAGGATTGACACATCACCGTGC
This sequence comes from Cunninghamia lanceolata, assembly GCA_027924645.1. Classification (NCBI taxonomy): domain Eukaryota; kingdom Viridiplantae; phylum Streptophyta; class Pinopsida; order Cupressales; family Cupressaceae; genus Cunninghamia; species Cunninghamia lanceolata. The sequence continues at coordinate 639,545 of BSBN01001378.1, forward strand.
CACATCCCACAATATGACAATATGGATTTTCCAAATATTTACAACGTAGGCAATTAAATAATAAATACAAACATTACAAATGCAGAGAATTACCAAGGTTGAGACACCTTAAATCCCAACACTAATCACATGGAGAAACTTGGGTTGTTATGACTATGGTTTGATGTGCTTATGTTGGGTGCTTGGTTTTAGTCCTTGGCATTGGAAGACATTGTCTTGTTAACCTCAAATGCATGTAGGTTGTGGAGCTAATCATTGAATGATTTGAAAGCTTCTGGAACAACCTAGTTTCTCCGTATGCTTGTACATGGTGATGGTTGTGGAGTTGGCCTACAAGTGGGCTTGAAGTTCCTGGACCTCTATTTCATTTAGTTGGTTGTACTCACATGTCTCAGTTTCATATTGATTTGATCTAAGGGTTTTGTAGATGTTCCATTTCAAAAATTTATGGTTATGCTTATCTATGTTATTCCATTATTCTGGTTTAACTATATTGGTGATTTTCAGACCTATGTGTTTTCAGATGATAAGTGGATAAGGATTTGCATGTATGTCAGTGACATGGTGGTTTTACATGGTTAATCAAAACTTGTGGTTTTGTAAATCAGTAGACAAACTATTTTTCAAATTATGATTCCTTGAGAGTGTTTCTAGATGTAAGATAGTTGCAGATTTGTATGTATGCTTCATGTACAATGTGAGGAGGTTTGTATCTTTCTCAATGTGGAGATGTTGGTATGTGATTTATCACTCATCATTTCTACAGCATATGCTTGATTAGTTCCTTGACTACGATCACTCGTTTGTGGACTTGTTGGTAAATTGAATCTAGAATTGATTTGATGGTTGAGTCTTGAAGTCTATAGATTGTCTTCTTTGGTATCTTAGTTTGCAAGTTACTAATGTGATGATAAGTTTGCATGTTTCATGTTTGGGATCTACGAGTTACGCAGTTTTGTGGGCTGATCACCTATTTGATTGCAGTGGGATGACTTAGATGTGGAATGTCTATATCCACAAGATTGATTCAGTGTTTATGCAGACTTTGTTAGTTGGCCTTATTTGTGGTCATTTATGTATTTGGTATGTTGCTTTGGGATAAGAGGATGGATAATTTGAGTGCATGGATAGTCAGTTATTGGGACTTATAGCATGTTTATCTCGATGTCATGGATAGCTTGGTTACATAGTTTAGTGTAAGCTTTTGACAGTGATGGTTTTATCTTCTTGACTTGGAGATCTTGGTTCTACTTTATTCTTTTATGTTGCTAATATTGCATAGGACAATTATTTGATTGTGTTAGAGCCATGAATGATCTTCATTGAGAGGATGGTTATCATGATATCTTGATAAGCTCGGTATCACAGTTTTAGTGGGAGCTTCGGCAGTGATGTTAGATTCATCATAAGTGATGGATGATCTTTTGTAGTGGATATTGGTGTCATGGAGAAGCTCTTGGTTTTGAGAGTTCTTTGACATTTTTAGTTTTGTTGTCAGGAAATGGTTATCTTCATATGTTTGGAGATGTTGACATCTTGATTGAGGTGTCAGGTTTATGATTTGTCAGTATGACATGTTTATCCTTTGTTTAGAGATGTTGTTATTGTGTCATGGTTTACTCTTGATGCTAGCTTAAAGTTTTGGCATGATACATGTTCTCTTGAGACAGGATTTATACATCATTGTATGCTTTGTTGTATGTGATCTTCTTATGAGGAGATTGTTAGATCATGATGTCATGATGAGCTTCTTGATCATGTAGATGTGTAGTGGGAGTTTTGACAGTGATCTTGTTTGTTCTCTTTGCTTTTGAGTATTAATCATTTGCTTGAAGCTTCATGATTTTGTAGGATGAATTTGAAGTTGGCATGTATTGGTTGATAGATGCTCATGGATACTAGAGAGACTTGAGGTGAGACTTGAGATCTCTTGTTAAAGGGATCATGTGTTGGAATGGTGAAATTTTTCAGCAGAAAGACCAAGGAGGCTTCATTTGTTATGGACATGAGTTCATATTTGAACTTGAGAGGAGATTGTTCTTGGAGAGAGTATATGAGACTCGGTATATCTCAGTGGATCATTCTCATTCCCCACTCTCATTTCACTTGGCAGAAAATGATCTAATAAGTATTGCCCATGTTATTTCAGATTAATTTTGTTTTATGCTTTGATTTCTCATGGATATGAATCTTGAACTACAATTATTGGTTTTGGAGGTCTCATTTGAGGGATGTTAGCATGGTTATCTTCTTGATTCATATGGTTTATTTTATGATGTTTTATGAGTAGTTTAGATGTGATTGGGCTTATTCCTTGTCATTGAATGATTATGATTTTGATCTACCTTGATTAGAGAGGCTTACATCCATGATGATGTTTATTTGATCTTATGAGATTGAATGGTTGGGTGTTGTTAAGGCTTTTCAGTTGGGGTTTTGTAAAGGAGATCATACTTGGCACAGCTTAGCACTTAGTGGTGTTGGAAGAAGGACATGGTATGGTTTGCAATTTCTCTTTATGGTCTCATATTTCTTCGTAGAGGTTCTTATTCATCTAGTTTGATCAATGGGTTTTGTGGTCATCTACTGTTGTTGTACTTTATTGTTTTTTAACAACAGTATGTGTTCTTTTTAATGTATATCATTTGAGATGTGGAGGACTTGGGAGAAGTGGAGGAGATCAGAGGTGAGAAAGTGAGCAGAAAACTGTTTGTGGAAGTATGCTCTATTTTTGCAGCAGTTGGTTGCAGTTTGCAGATCATTGTGATTGTTCTTTGTATTATATGTTTTGATTATAAGCCACACTTTTATGTAAGTACTGATTGGTAGACTTTGAGTTACTTTGGTTGGCATTGCTCATGTAGTTTGATTCCTAGGATGTATGTATATCTTTGGTAGATGGTTTTTCATTGGACTACAGTATCAAAGGTCTTTAGATTTTTTGCACATCAATGGTTATTGGTATGTTTGTTATCATGGGAGATGGTAACTTTATGCAAGACAGTGGATTATACAGGGATGAGAATTGCAGTATGGGTTGAATATGTCATGTGTAAAAGTTCTATCAATGGTGGTTATTTAGTTGGATGTAAACAACTAGCTGTGATTGTTGTTCTAACTATTTTGGAGCTTACGTGCTTGATCTTGTTTTGAAGATGTTTGGACTTCAAAGTCATGTTTTGTTAACCAGTTTAAAGTTGGATACATTGGTGTGTCTATGTGGCATTTAGTGTTTCATCATATTTTTGGCATTCTAATCTTTTTGTCATGTTGGTGATCACTTGGAAGATGTTATAGGTGCTTCTATAAAACTAGTGAGCATAGTGGAGTTTAGTTGAGCTGAGTATTTGGCAGCTACTCATTCTTGCAAGGAAGCCATTTGGCTTAAGATATTGTGTCCATATATTGGTGTTGGTGCAAGATAGTTTACTATCTGTTGTGACAATCAAAGTGTGATGCTGTATATGCATTAACAAAACCAGTGGACACAAAGAAGTTCAGATGGTGTTCGGAGTCTATGGGCCTTTTGGCCTACAGTAGTTAAACCCTATTATTTCCATTGTCTCTTGAAAGGTGTTTGACAAGTGGGAGAATGTGGAGAATTAATGTGTCTCAACCTTTGCAAGTTTCTAGCATTTATTATTTAATTATATATTTTTTGCCTATTATTGTAATTTGGATGTAAATCCCATTTCGTCACTTTGTGGTAGTTGGCACCGTGATGTGTCATCCTACATGGAAGGTGACCACATGTATTTTTGTCCTCATATGAGGAGATAGGAGTTCTACATTGTAATAGAATATTTTTTCCATGTGTCAGCATCTTTCAGGTGTTGTAAGAGGTTTATGATGCGTAATAGCTATGACAGAATCTATGACATGTAAGGGCCAGAAATGGAAAATTATATGACAGGTGAAGACAAGTGTCCGAAAGCATCTTGCATGGGGAAGTAGGCACCCAAGTTTGACTATGACAAGGTTGTAAGAGAATATGCTATTAATAGACAGTTATGACAGATTCTCTTACAACTATAAGAGTTGTCATATATGACAGATTTTATGACATTGTAAGAGCATCTGTCATACCTTAATTGGGTAAATTTTTAACCCCCCCAAGTTGGGGGTTGTAAGGGATGAAAGATAATCACTTACAAGTGTCATACACATATTTTATGGCCTTGGAAATTGGGCCACATGGATTTGGACGAGTTTCTTGTGTGACTTGTTCTAGAAGTTACCTCCATTCGTACTGTCTCTTTATATACAAGTGCTTGGAGAGGAGATATAAGAGGTGATTAACAGGTGTTGTTATGCTGCCAATTTTTGTCCAGATACAAGTGTCAGACTCCTGAGAAGACTTGCATTGCAAGTGTGTTGCAAACATTGTTGTTTTGATAATACATTATGCAGGTTTTTGAGTGTGGGGTTTTTTACCTGAAAGGGTTTTCCCATGTTATAACTTGTCTCTCTCTCTCTTCTATCTACATTCTATGTGTATGTGCATTACTGCAATATCTCTATTGTTGTATTAAAAATTCTGTAATTGTAAAGGTTAAAATGAATTTGCACCCATCTCTCCTCATTAGATTAGTGTAGGAAGTGATTTCTGTACACTTGGCTTCCTTTTAGAATGTAATGCTAACCTTGATGTACATTCCAAGGTTGATGATAGGTATAAATGTATGTAATGAATTCATGATTGATTGTTCAAGTGGCGAAGATGAAGAGATAAGGTGTAAGGTGTAAAAGCAGAGTAGAGCAGAGGAGTTATATTGCACTTCAATGGAACTAAACTTAGGCATGGAGTAGATGCTAATATATCAATTTAACACTAGCAGTGAGCCAACCCTGACAGTGAGCCACCCTTTGGCAGTGAGCCATTCTTTTGGACAGTGAGAACTGGGCAGTGAACCCTTTGACAGTGAGCTACCTTTGATATTTTGTATTATTGCTACATTATATTGTGATCTAACACTCACCATGGTTTTTCCCTATTTAGGGTTTTCCACGTAAAAATCTAGTGTTCATGTGTGTATGGTTTTGATGTGTTCATGTTTTGATTCTTCTATTCATGTTTAATGTTCATAACATAATAAGGAGATAGGTTAAGTGAATGTGAAAGTGATTTTGGTTTAAAGAAGTTAATGTTTTGATACAACTGATTCACAGCCCCTCTCAATTGTCTTGTTCCTTTCAACAACTCCTTTGGTGCCAAGTAAATATATTATTTCTACCCAAAACCTTCTTTTTATTCCTAATAATTCTCAAACACTTGAAGTTTAGGAGAATCTTATTGCATTTAATAATCTTGATAATGTGCCTAAACCCCTATCATGGAATTTGATAGACAAGAAAATAATTCTATTTTTTATTTAGAAGATAACTTGAAATCAAAACATTTCAAAGAAAACAAAGAAAAAAGATCCTTCAACTTGTTACACATATGGTTCATAGGGTTGTCATTGATGTCAACATTGTCATAGTGGTGTAATGGTGTTCATGGTTGGATGTCATGTCCCATGCAACAAGAGAAGTAGGTACAAAGAAGAAGATATAGTTCCAACAAGAGAAGAAGATACAGTTCATGGTTGGATGTCATGTTCCATCCAACAAGAAAAGAGAGAAGATATAGTTCATATTAAGATGGGAATTAGAAGCACAAAGATGATCAAATGTGTTTCTAATGCTACTGATGGCCTGTCGCATGTATGATCCAAGTTCCGTGATGATTTCTTTACTAGAAGAATATTTTGTTGTTGAGTGTTTGAAGATAGTGTCACTTCTGTGAAGATGTTCTGTACAGGACAATGGAATGCTCCGCATTCCTCTACATTTGCAGATATGGCCATGTGGTTTTGGAATTGTGTTCAGGGTGTAGTGAAGGTGATAATTCCAAGTTTTCAGATCATTTGTCCTTCCACTATGAAAGTTATGCATGATAGAGTACCGACACGTGTTCTAGAAAAGTAAGCTAGTGATGAAGGCCTGTTGGGATGCTTTGCATTCCTCCACAAATGAATGATTGCCTTTCTAGTTTTAAGGACATGTTTATGGATGTGTATTACATGCTTCCTTGTAGTTTCAAGGTCCTTGGTGATCCACAGCTCAATTTTTCAAATGACAGCATGTTGTAGTGTGTTTTGGATGATAGGTTGTTCCCATAGTTCATGATTGAAGATGTGTGGTACAATTCATTGATGTGTGGTGGCAAAGGAGTGTTTGAAGATGTTGTATGAGTCAGGTGGACTCATTTGGAAGGGCTTTTCATGAAGATATTTCTTGTTTCTAGTACCATACAAGGTTTTCAAGTTGATGTGGCCGTTATGCTTCAAGTTTTCATATGTTTTGTTTAAAGCTATCATATTTTCAAATGAGCAGAGTGTGCGGATGTAATTCCTAGGTGTTTTTAGATATGAAGAATGTTTTGGACCTAGTTAATCAAGTGTTGATGTTTGCAAGACCTAGATCTTTTGCTGGTGTAATGTGTGGTTTCACTTAGGACCTATCTTCTACACGTTTCATATTGTGTGTTGTCTGGCTGACTTGTAAATGTACTCTTCATGTTGTATCTGGTTGACAAGTAATGTAATCAATGTAATATCATGTATAAATAGTGAATCAAAATGAATGAGGTGAGGTGTGATTGCAATGTGATTGAAAAGCTTGCAAGCAGATAAAAGGTAGAATGAATGCATTGTTGATGAGTGACTGAAGGAGAAAGAGCAGAAGTTGTTGATGTTGTCCTGATTTATCTTGAAGACATATTTGTGACAATGATCAAGTGTAGAGTGTGCTTGACTGATCAAATCATTAGAAGAAAGTGAGAAGAGGTAGAAGTGTAATCATCAAAGGTGTGAGCTTCAATGTTAGTTTTCAAACAATAGAGGGACTATCATACTGTAATATTTTGTAAGTGTGTTCTCAATTCAGGGAATGGATGCTTCCTTGGGAGTGACCCTAAAGAAAAGTAATCAAGGAGTAGAAGCTTCCTTGGGAGTGACCCTAAAGCAAAGACATCAGGGAGTAGATGCTTCCTTGGGAGTGACCCTAAAGCAAAGTCATCAGGGAGTAGAAGCTTCCTTGGGAGTGACCCTAAAGCAAAGACATCAGGGAGTAGAAACTTCCTTAGGTTTTAGCCCCTAAAACAAAGTTATTATTTGAGCTTCATATATTGTGAGTTAATCCTCACCATGGTTTTTCCTTCTAGGGTTTTCCACATATATCTGGTGTTATGTGTTGATGTGCATTGTGTTAATATTTCATGTTCATGTTAATGTTGTGATGCTTAAGTTTTAAATTTCTCTAGATAAGTTGAAGTTGTTATAATTAAAAGATTGTTTTAGATACTGATTCACCCCCCATCTCAGTATTTTGGTGTGTTCAAGGCAACTTAGGGTTTGGGTACTAAATAGACTTAGAATAAAAAATAGGGAAGATAGGATGCACTCAAGGTAGGTCATAAGATTGATCATGATAAATCCAAATAAATAGGAGAACACCTACTAGCTTTGAGTCTTCTAAATAAAGTGTATTCATCCCTACTTTATTCTTTTCAATCATGATTATTTACTAGAATGTAAGAGGGATTGATAGTAGACCTAGACATAATGTTTTTAGAAGATTGATTAAAGATCTTAACACTTTTATGTTGTTAATTTAGGAAACTAATCTTCCCAAAGAATCTACTAAAACATTTGGCTGCAACATTGGTAGATATTGGGAAAGCAATGTTATTTTTAACCTTGGTCTATTTGGTGGTCTTCTGTGTGCTTGGGACTCTAGATATTTTTCTCTTTTTTTTTTTGAGTTGCAATGGTTGTCTCTCTTTAGAAGGGTTTCTCACTTCTAGTAGCCTCACTGTGTGAATCACTAATTTTTATGCTCCCAAGTAAGGTTAAACTCTAGGATGATCTGCATGTTCATATAGGAGCTTCTCCTTGATATTAGCCTTGGAATCTTTGAGGTGAATTCAATGCTATGTTATTCCTTAATGGAAAAAATGGTCGATTTCCTACTCTCCCTTAGCCTATTCTTCTTCTTCTTCAGAACATTAATTATCTTTAATTAATGGATATCCCTCCTTGCAATGGTTCTTTTACTTGGAAAAATCATAGAATTGGGGATGCATTCATTGTAGAACATGTGGACATATTTTTGGTCAATGATTCTTGGCCTTCTTAGCACCTTCATCTTTCTTCTTCTATCCTAGACAATGTAGGTTCATATCATTAGCCCATAGCTTTGCATTTCAAAGGATCTTTCAAGCCTCACAATTCCCTTTTTAAATTTCAACTCATGTGGTTAAAAGAGAATGACTTGGAAGAAAATATTAGACTTTGGTGGTAGGAAGGTAAACCTCATCATGGTATCTAGTTTAGTATGATTTGTTCTACAAATTATGTTTTGTTAAGCAAAAACTCAAAGAAAGGAATTTTTCCTCATGTGGTAATATTAGGCAAAGGAAAATAAATATTTTAGTTAGGTTCACAAAGATCCAAGATTGTATTCAAGACCAAGGATTAAGTAAGGATTTATTAACTCTACATTTCAAACTTTAGAATGATTTAGAAAAAAAATTAGATTTAGGAGGAAACAATGTGGAGACAATAATCTCGTGCTAAATGATTGCAATTAGGGGATATGTAGTCTTCCTTTTTCCATCACTCTATCATGGCACAAAAATATGTTAATCCTTTCAAAGAGATTCATAGACATGATGGGTCTAGAATTGATTTCATTCATGATATCAGAGGCTATTTCTCACTATATTCCTAATATTATCTCCACTCATAACAATTCCTTCCTTAGTGGCCCTATTTCTATGGATAAGCTAGAACAATTTGTTTTTATGATGAAGAAAAGATAAAACTTTAGCCCCAAATGGATTTCCTATTGAGTTATTTCAAGCTTTCTAGGATATTGTCAAAGATGACATTTTGGAGGCTTTTGAGGAATTACTTATTTCAAAACAAATTCTAAAATTAATTAATAACTTTTTTCTTGCTCTGATTCCTAAGAAAGATCATGTTTTAAATTTTCCTAATGTCCAACTCATAGCTCTTTGCATCACTATCTATAATATTTTTTTTGAAATGATTATTGAGAAGCTAAAATAGTTCCTTCCTTCCATCGTTTCTCTAGAACAAGGGGGTTTGTTCAAGGTTTCCAAATCATTGATAGTATTGTTATTGTCCATGAAGTTTATTCACTCTATGCATGTTAATAGGAAAAGTTCTATGTTCATGAAGCTTGATCTTTCTAAGGCTTATGACAAGATTTTCTAGAAATTTCTAGAAGATATCTTATGCACCTTTGGTTTTGATGATAATTGCATTCCATGGGTCATGGCTTATTGTACCTCTCCTTTTTCTATGATTATATATGGTTCTCCTTCTACTATTTTCCATTTTGAAAGAGGTTTGTGTTAGGGTGACCCTCTCTCTTCATATCTCTTTCTCATTCTAGAAAAGGGACTAGGTAATTTTGTAAAGCACCTCAAGTGTTTTGGCTTTATTTCTACGTTTCACATTGTGCAAGGTATGGATCCACTTTCTAATCTTTAGTTTGTGGATGACACTTGTTTGATGGGAAATAGAACTCTTGAGGAAGTTGTGGCTCTTAAGCAAGCTCTTGACATTTATATAAGTGTGTTTGGTCAACTTTTGAATGATTAGAAGTCTTAGGTTTTCTTCTTCCATACTAGCCCTCATATTCAAGATCAGATTGCTAATATTCTTCATTTCTAGGTTGCTTCTCCACCTTTCAAATATTTTGGTATCCCTATTTATCCTACTTGCCTTGGGAAAAAATATTGGAATGTTATGTTGGATTTTGTTTAGTGTCATATCAATCATTGGACACATAGATACCTCTCATTGGCTAGCTATATAGTCCTTATTAAAGTTGTGATTCAAGATCTCCTAGTTTATATATTTATGGCTCTTATAGCTCCTAAAGGCATCCTTCATGATTTGGACATTAAGATGACATAATTTCTTTGGAAAGGAAATTTAGAGAAAAAGAAATGGCATTTGGTAAACTAGGATAAAATATGTTAGCCTGAAGAGAGAGGTGGTTTAGGTATGAGATATTCCCTTCTTAATAATATAGCTCTTACTACAAATTATATTGGAGATGGTGTGGAGGAACAGGCTTTATGGGGAAGAATTACTAAGATCAAGTACTTGAATTTGGAGAATCATTCCTTCATCCCTAGGATCTTGACCATGGCAGGGGCTCTCAAATATGGAAAACAATGAAGTTGAGTAGTAGTCTAATTAAATTTGTCCTTTTCTAGATTATGGTGAAGGGTGACCTTGCTCTTTTCTAGGATGATATGTTAGATCAACATAACCCTCTTTGCACGAAATTTTCTAATCTCCTAGAACTAAAATATAAATGCGTTGAAGTTGTTGGAGTTATCTTTTTAATTTTAAATATGTAGTCATGCATGAGGAGATGAGGATTTGGAAATGGAAGCCTAAAGATCTTTGGCCAGGTCAATAATTCCCTCATCTATTTACTAATTAGCTCATATTTTAGTTTCCTAGAAGGTTTTTTTCGAAAAAAATTAGATTTTCTTAGATGAGGTTTGAAAGGTTCTAGGATCTACATGGTGCAAATTAGTTATAAAACTATTTTGGTAGAAAACTAGGAAGTTAAGAACTCTAAGCTTTGGAAATGGGTTTGACATCCTAAATGTTGGCCTGAGATGAATGCTTTCATGTGGGTTGTAGCTTTAGATAAATTTATTCACCATGATAATCTTCAAAAACAAGGGGTTGTTGGTCTAAACAAATGTATTCTATGCCTTCAAGATAAAGAGTCTAGAAGACACCTTCTTTTAGATTGCCCCTTTGTCACTTTCCTTCGTCATTTATGGTTTGATTTGTTGAGAATTTCATGGAATAATTATGATTCTATCCAATACTTTATTGTGATTCATCTATGACCTTGTTTGAAGCTAAAATCCCTTAATTTGTTGTATGATATTTGTATTGGTCTAATATTCTAGAATATTTCTAGTGGGAATGCAATCAGATGATTTTCAATGGTACTACTAGGAATATAAGTCTAGTTTGGGGTAGAATAATGGCCAATCTAAAAGAAGCCTATGAAGCTTGGATTTAATATTCTCAAGTAAGTTCTTGGTGGGAACTCATAGTTCTACTGAGACTTGGTATTCCTATGGCTTCTCCCTCTTCTAATTCTTCCAATAACAATCCTCAAGAATATCAACTTACTAAATGAGTATGTCCTCCTCCAAGCTTGGTTAAAATTGATGTTGATGGAGCTTCAAAAGACAATATTAGAAATTTTGGTTTGTCGATAGTCTTGGTGTTGGTTATAATAACTCTTTTGAGGCTATGGAAATTTTCCAAGCTCTTTTTGAATAAGATAAAGTACTTTATTCATATTATTCTTGAATCTGACTCTAAAATCTTGGTTGATCATTTCAAAAATAATCCTTCCTCTCACCTCTAGTAGTGGTAGTTAAATGAATGTAAGAAAGATATCAACATCATCATTCGTGTTTCAATGTTATTAAGTGAAACCTTACTATAAGGGAAGGAAATCAGGTTGCTGATTTTTTGGTTAAATCAACTCCTAATTGGAATGACATCAAGGTTGATACTAGAAATAATTAGGATTGACTTGTATGGGATTTGAGTAGATCCTTTACTAATTTTTTGAATGTTGACTAAAATTCTTCTCTAGATTCTTGATTCTTGTTGATGTGCTTCTTGTTGGTGTTGCAGTGTAGAAAATCTAATTTAACTAAGAAGTTTCTTTGTTTTCTAAGTTAAACATTTTCAAAGGCACTACACTAGGATAAAAATGGTTTCATAACATAAAGTGTTCTACTGCTATTCTAATATAGAAAGAACAAAACAACACTAGAATATCTTAGAATGTTTTAAACTTGGAAAGTAATATTTTTCACTAAGCTAAAACATAAAGCCAGATGATAATCTTATGTTGTTTCATACAAAACTAGAACACAAATTCAAGAAAGTAGATTTAGAATAGTAAACAATAAAATGAAAAGAACCTAACACTAGAAGCTAGAGATCACTATCCAATATGCTAACACGTCACATGGATGTCTATGCATCATGCTATCATCTGTATAACATGCATGGTTTTAGCACTTTGATAAAATGTGTCTTCTTTCTCAAATCTCCTACTCACCTAGACAAAAAAAAAGGAGAACAAAAGTAATATTCTAGGTGATACGAGATGATATAGAAATGAAGATAAATGATAAGATTTATGTATTTAAATAGAAAATAGAAATGACAAGAAACATGAAGACACAATCTAACCTATGTGTAGTTGAATGTCTTCCAAATACTTGTAGTTGAGGACAAGAAAAATGGTTGGAGCTATTTGGGAGCTTGTTAAGAGTGATCAAGCCCCTATTTTGGTCTTTCAACCTCCACAAACAACCAATGATAAATTGATTAAAAATAGTGTGTGATCTTAGCCTAAGTGCATCTAAGAATTAAGAACAAAGCTAAGAAGATATGTATATAAAATCATAGGTCTACAAGGATTGATAAACTAGTGTGTGTAAGATTTAATAGTAGGAGGTGATAGTCACCAAGATATCTACCAAGAGAAATGGAAGGAAAATGCAATAAAGAGGTTGCAATGAATATTCTTCAAAACAAGTGCAAGAACAATATTACCAATATGATGTAGAAGGAAAGGGGTGGGCTCTTTAGAAGAGTTAAGCATAGCATAGTAGTGCAAATCCTTGAGAGAGGTTCAACAATGGTGGAGTTTTAGTAGTATAAAACCAAGAGAAACCGAGAAAGATTGTATCCTAGATCTCAAGATTGTAAGAGAACACCCATAGTTAATTTCTATAAAATATTTTGCATGAGGCTTATGGGGAAGCTGAAGGGTCAAATTCAAGTGTAGAAGACATCTTTCTAATAGACGGGCATTACAATAGTCAATAACAAGTAGCTAGGTGAGAAACCAATGCTTAAAATTTTGAAAACTTTTGGGACACTAGCTACATGTCATGTGGATTTCTATGTGTCATGCTGGAATCTTGGGAAATTTTATCAAATTTGACATGTGTCTCAAGGTCAACAAGAAGAGTTAGACTTTGATGTAGAAATTTGGTGATCTAGTGAAGGAAAAAGAGGCCAAGGATAGGCCAAAGTGATCTTTGAAACATGCTTGGGGAGTGGACACCATGTTTGGAAATTACCAAGATAATAAAACCATTTTCTACATAACCCTATGAAAGATAATGATGTATACAAGATTAAAAAATAACCATAATGCAAAGATCAAAAGACATACCACAAGATAACATAAGATAGACCCTAGGAGAACCCTTAAGAGGGAAAAACGCAACCTCCAAAATCATCCACACTCAATGTATTATGCAACAATAAAACATTACATTACACTTACAAAGTTTCATGAATACTTTTGAAACATCAAGATCCTCCAATGCATGCTCCATGTGTCTAAGAATGTAACCACACATCCCATGCCATGTTTCACATATGCACTCACAAGAGAAACTCAATACAATGATATCCCACTCAACCAAGAAACCCAAACCACTAACCATGTGCATGCTTTTATAGATTCAAGCTCACACAAATATAACTTGTGGTATTGGGAAAACCATGTGTTTCAAAACGATTGATGCCATAATTTACTTTTTGATACTAAGTTTTCACTTTATGGTACTAATTTTTCCAAATATTCATTAAATATTCTGTCTCCCATATATAAAATAACTAGACAATGTTACCTACAACTTTACAAGTGGACCTAAATAAATATTTAATGTGGCTAAACACATCTCCTAGATGCACCACAAATAAATATTCATTTTGCATAATTAAAATATTTCATTACTTGTGCAAGGTGTACAACACCCTTTTCCTAACATTCTCCCACCTGTTGTATACATTGCATAAGGGCCAATTAATGAAATACATCATCATAGCCATACATGAAACCACATGAATCTCCAACATGCTCTCATACTCCATCAAGATACATATAGTAAAACCAAGGTGACCACAATCTCAAGAAAGAACTCCTCTCCTCCTCCAACATCTAATGCATTTAACAATCCATACCTCCTAGGTCTTGTTGTGCCTTGCACACATGCCCCACTTATTCGAAATGTGGTCCCTCTCTTTTTTCTTGTTTGCTTGGTTAGAGTCTCTTGGTTTTTGGCCTTGTGCCTTGGAAAGTGATTTTGAAGTACATTATAATTAGGAGGCTTGAACATGTGCATTGTTTGGACCTTGTGTTTCAATCAAAGTTTTTCATGATGCACTTTAAGGGAATTTCAGAACATTTGCTCTTGTCAGGATACGAAACATTTAGCCCTATCAAGATTTGTATACTTTCTCTGCATTTCATTCATTATAAGTCTTTTGTGGGTTTATTAATAAACTCTAGTCTTAGTGGGTTCCTGCATGAGGCTGAAACCATATAAAACTCCCACATTGCAAGTAGGCTTGGATCTCCACATCATGTCCTTATAATCTCAAATAGTCCAACTCTACAGAGGTTGATAGGGCAAGTGGAAAATTATGAACAAACTTAAAATCTTTGCTGCCCTTAACTCTCCACATAAACCAAGCTGGGTGTTCAACACCCTGGTTCACACAAATTACATTAATGCTTGCATTTATTCTACAAGGGGTATTTAAGTGATTTTTCAAAACCCTTTTCTCACTTTACACAAAGAGAATTTAATTCATCTGAGACTGAATCTTCAAAGCCCTCTGCATGCAAAGATTAATTAAACCTGGATTCATCGCCAGAGCACTCTGTCTGTACACGTTATCATCATCATCTCCAAACTTTTGCTTGAATGGGTATGTGTCTAAAGACCCTCCTCATGATTTTGAGGTCACAATCTAAGTGTGTTAAAAACAAGGGTTATCTTATGTCAAAACGGTTGATTTCTCCTAAAAGTAGATCAAATAGGGTTTTACAGGTCAAACTAGGGTTTAGAGAATGAATAATATCTTTTCAATTAGTTGTGGAATATTAAGCTTCCTAGGGTTTGTGCCAAGTTTTGATCTGAGAATTCCTTTGTTAAATTCAATAATAGAATGAATCTTTTTTTTAAGGGTTTTTAGGGAAACTTGTGATATTTTTTGGCACTAATACAATGAAAATTAGATAGGACCATTTGCACTTTTAACTTTCACATGAGATTTTATGCCTTGCAAGATTTCCTTTTGGACAGGGATATATCCTTTAGAACCCTTAATTCCCACACATTCGATATGGGGTAAAGTTCCCTAGACTAAAATCTCTTGAATTTACTTTTGTGGGACCTGCACCTAATATTGGAAACTTCCTTGTTCACTTGAATTCCCTGTGTCCTAGTAACCACTGCATCCCCACAAGACCAAAATAAGTCTTGAACCTCATTTGTTTAAATCCTATGTGATGCAGAGGCATCCACACTATAACCTTCGCATATAGCATGGATGTCTGCAGCCCAACCTCATCATCATCATCTTCGCCATCATCATCATATTCCGCTTTACACTGTCAGCATCATCATCATGTTTCCTAAAACCACCAACAGCATCATCATATTTCGGATGACCACACTTATCCTCCTGCCGACTACTGTTCACCTCCTCCGTTTTCCTCCTATCATCATCATCATGATGTTCGACTAGCGCAAACATCCTCCTGTTGCACTGTTCATCGGGCGCTGAACTCCATCGGCATCATCATGACATCCCACACTCTCTTCGTCAGCAGGATATCCAATATCCAGTTGTTCCAAATATCCGGATGATGATCACCTTCAGCACCTTCCCTTCGATGCTCCGCTGGCCGACGACACAAGCAACAGCATCATGATCTGCTTTATCCGGTCCTCTCGAAACCTCCTGATGATGTTAATACAACCTTCTGCCGATACCAAAACACTTAACGACGGCAGGATAAACTCGCGTAGGGGGATATCTCAATATCCTGATGACGATGACGTCATATCCTGATGACGATGACGTCACCCAATATCCTGATGACCTCTTCAACACTTAGTCAAAAAAACCGAACTTTCACTCTTGCATCTACTCGCGATACGCGGATGATTGGCACTCCCGATAGATGATCCTGATGCCGATACGCTCCTCCTCGGCTCCTCCAGATGATGATCACCCCGACGCACTTGCACTTCATGCAATCGACAACATCATGCTCTCCTCCACTTATCAGGATGACGATGCCTAACCCGACTGCAGGATATTTGCAGAAATATCCTGATGATGCCGTCTTGACCAATTTCCAGCCTTAGCGAAATTTCGCTTCGCCGATCCTCCAGGGATGACCCGATCCAACCTCAGGGTGATCTTCCACACTCTATCTTATCAACTTGACCTAGCACATGCCCATGCTAGGGTCTTCAACATCTGTCGACCGCGATCCTGCACACCTGCATGCAAACAAACAAGCTAACTACTAACCTACTGTACATCGCCATCCCACCGATCAGACGGATCAACTGGTGGAATGGATCAGTAAATCCATGAAACCTCTCAAACCAGCAAATTGATTTAACAAGGGAATCCAACCAGAGAAAGAACACAAACAGGATCACTTTATTTGATTTCAAAAGATCCAATACAATGATCAGTCTCTCTCTCTCTGTCTCACTCTGTGCAACCTAGCTCGATCGATGATATCTGTCTGTATATCTATCCAATATCAACCGATCCCCATCCTTAAATAGATTTTCCTACGAGTACTACTGACCCGACTCCAAGCGGCTGGGAACTCTCCAGGCAGCTGGGAGATCCAACCGATCATACATCATGACAGCTGTTATAACCAACTAACTAAAAATAGCAAAAGCCTGGTCAGCATGATCTTATCACGATCAGCATGACCTTATTACATGCATTTGGTCTTAACAGACCTTCTTGAAAACATAACAAGACCTATAACAAACTAACTGCCTCATGGAAGCCAGCTGTCAGGTAGGTGCCTCTGCACCATACTCCCCAAAAGAAAATAACTCATGTCCCATGAGTTAGGATATGGAAGTCCTCCACCTTTACACTTTGCCTTTGCAATATGCTGCCCTGTTCCAGCTTTATCCTCTGCTGGCTCTTGGCTGCTCCAAGACTTCTGAACTGGAACTTGCTTGCTGGCAAGTAAATCCTCATGCCTGTTGATGTAGGCCTTTCTCTCACATACCCTGTGTCTGTCAGGTTGTCTGACCAGAACCTCTGTCTGAACTGCCTCTGTGGTGTTCAACTGTATCTTCCTGTCAATCTTCATAGGACAAGCAATAGTCCCAACTATGACAACATCCTTGTCATTCTTCTCAACTGGTTGCTGTGTACACCCCTGTTTCTGAACCTACTGCTGACCTCTGTCAGTCACAACTGAAACGTTCTTCAGCTTGTTGTCTGGAACAACTCCTTTCCCTGCAGTGTCCTCATCTGCCTTCATGCCTGCTCCTCTAGGCATCTGCACAAATTCCTTCTTTCCCATTAAAATGATTTGAGCTGCCTTCTGTACTGCAGCTCTTGCCTGCAATGGCATCAACTTAATAATCTTCCCATCCTTCTTGATGGTGTAGGTATTAGCATACCCATCATACAGTACCCTTCTGTCAAATTGCCATGGTCTACCCAACAGTAGGTGACAACATTCCATAGGCAAAATATCACACAAAATTCTATCCCGATATGCTCCAATCTGAAAATCCACATATGCCTGTTCAGAGACAAAAAGTGATTGACTATCACTCACCCAAGATGTCTTGTAAGGGTGTGGGTGTGGAATCCTTTCCAGCTTCAGTTTATCCACCATTTCCTGGGATACCATGTTGTCTGTTGAACCAGTATCAATGACAACTTTACATACCTTACCTTTGCTCTTACATGTGGTCTTGAAAAGAGCTCTTCTTTGCATCATATCCTTTGATGCCTGCAAACTAATTCTCCTTAACATCAATGATTCTCCACTCTCTGGATATCCATAATTCTCAGGACCTCTGTTTGAACTCTGTGCACTTTCTTCTACTTTCTCTTCTTGCACAAGTTGTACTCGCTTGTCATTAGTTCTATCATTTCTGGATGATGAACCTTTGTTTTCTGGACATTTGAAAGATGGATGACCAAACTCTCCACAGGTGTAACACTTTCCTGAAAATGCAGTAGAACCTCTACCACCTCCAAATCTTCCTCTATTACCTTTCCATCCACCCCTGAAATCAGACTGTCCCTGTCCTTTACCAGTGTCTTCTTGACCCTCATTGGTTTGCTTTTGTGTAGGGGCTGTTCCTCTTCCCCTATTGTTTCCTCTTCCTCTCATGGACTTATCATGTCCTCTATTCATCTTTTCTTCAATCCTGATTGCCATTTGGTAACAATCCTCCACATTCTTAGGGTTAGCTAACACTAACTCATCCTGTATGTTAAACCTCAAACCAGCCAAGTACCTAGCCACCTTTTCTACCTCATTCTCATGATGACCAGATCTCATACTTAACAGATAAAATTCCTCAGTATATGCTTTCACATCCCTGTCTTTCTGCTTTAAAAATTGCAGCTTCTTAAACATCTGGATTTCATAATCCCTTGGCAAGAATTTACCCTTGATCCTTGCTACCATCTTATCCCATGAAGTGATCTTAGACTTCCCTTGTTTCCTTCTCTCAGATTGTACATAATCCCACCATACCAAAGCATGACCTCCTAACTTGGTCTTTGCAATCTTTACCTTCTGATCCTCAGCAACATCTTCACACTCAAAGTGATTATCCAGTGCAGCAATCCAATCCAACAACTCATCTTCATTCAAGCTTCCAGTATACTTGGTAACATCAACCTTTACCTTAGGTTTTTCACTCTGTACTGCCTTTAACAGTTTTGCCAATCTCTGGTCTTCAGCATCCAGATCTTCAGCTACCTCTTCATACTCTTCAACAGTATCTTCATCTTCTTCAGACTCACTGTCTTCCACTTCCCTCTTTTTGTTCTTTTCCAGGGCTGTCAGCCTGGCTTGAAGTGCTTCAGCAAGCTCCTTCATCTTCCTCATCTCTCTAGCATGTTTCTCCTTCATCTCCTGCAATTCCCTTGCAGTACCACTACCTTTCGGAGGCATTTTGTCAACCTCTCAATCAACACACAACACAATCAACTCTATCTCTGCCCTTTCGGTAACAGAATCAACACACAACAGCCCAGACCTTTTGCTGAGCTCTGATACCACTATGATGCAGAGGCATCCACACTATAACCTTCGCATATAGCATGGATGTCTGCAGCCCAACCTCATCATCATCATCTTCGCCATCATCATCATATTCCGCTTTACACTGTCAGCATCATCATCATGTTTCCTAAAACCACCAACAGCATCATCATATTTCGGATGACCACACTTATCCTCCTGCCGACTACTGTTCACCTCCTCCGTTTTCCTCCTATCATCATCATCATGATGTTCGACTAGCGCAAACATCCTCCTGTTGCACTGTTCATCGGGCGCCGAACTCCATCGGCATCATCATGACATCCCACACTCTCTTCGTCAGTAGGATATCCAATATCCGGTTGTTCCAAATATCCGGATGACGATCACCTTCAGCACCTTCCCTTCGATGCTCCGCTGGCCGACGACACAAGCAACAGCATCATGATCTGCTTTATCCGGTCCTCTCGAAACCTCCTGATGATGTTAATACAACCTTCTGCCGATACCAAAACACTTAACGATGGCAGGATAAACTCGCGTAGGGGGATATCTCAATATCCTGATGACGATGACGTCATATCCTGATGACGATGACGTCACCCAATATCCTGATGACCTCTTCAACACTTAGTCAAAAAAACCGAACTTTCACTCTCGCATCTACTCGCGATACGCGGATGATTGGCACTCCCGATAGATGATCCTGATGCCGATACGCTCCTCCTCGGCTCCTCCAGATGATGATCACCCCGACGCACTTGCACTTCATGCAATCGACAACATCATGCTCTCCTCCACTTATCAGGATGACGATGCCTAACCCGACTGCAGGATATTTGCAGAAATATCCTGATGATGCCGTCTTGACCAATTTCCAGCCTTAGCGAAATTTCACTTTGTCGATCCTCCAGGGATGACCCGATCCAACCTCAGGGTGATCTTCCACACTCTATCTTATCAACTTGACCTAGCACATGCCCATGCTAGGGTCTTCAACATCTGTCGACCGCGATCCTGCACACCTGCATGCAAACAAACAAGCTAACTACTAACCTACTGTACATCGCCATCCCACCGATCAGACGGATCAACCGGTGGAATGGATCAGTAAATCCATGAAACCTCTCAAACCAGCAAATCGATTTAACAAGGGAATCCAACCAGAGAAAGAACACAAACAGGATCACTTTATTTGATTTCAAAAGATGCAATACAATGATCAGTCTCTCTCTCTCTGTCTCACTCTGTGCAACCTAGCTCGATCGATGATATCTGTCTGTATATCTATCCAATATCAACCGATCCCCATCCTTAAATAGATTTTCCTACGAGTACTACTGACCCGACTCCAAGCGGCTGGGAACTCTCCAGGCGGCTGGGAGATCCAACCGATCATACATCATGACAGCTGTTATAACCAACTAACTAAAAATAGCAAAAGCCTGGTCAGCATGATCTTATCACGATCAGCATGACCTTATTACATGCATTTGGTCTTAACAGACCTTCTTGAAAACATAACAAGACCTATAACAAACTAACTGCCTCATGGAGGCCAGCTGTCAGGTAGGTGCCTCTGCACCACTATGGTGTATTGCAGAGAATCTTGGTCCAACTAGATATCCTATTAGGGGTAAAAGTTCTGCCAACCCTTAGCACCTGCTTTCTAGAAATGGTCTCATTTGTTGCAAACATAAATATGCCAAAGCCTCCACATTCCCCACCAATCCCTTGGAGCTCAAATCCCCTCTTTTTCCTTGGACATTTGTATACTTGTTGAACTTGTGTAAAGTCTTAAAGTGGGGTTTTATATGGGATTAGGATATATCCCGAGGCACTTGGAATACCTGCATGTTCTGAAATAGGTCTAAGTCCCGCTAAAATGAAATGTCTTAAAAATATGCAAAAAAGGTAGGTGTGTATGGAAATATCCTGAGTCACTTGAAACCCCCACATGACCCGGTTATCCTCTAAAGTCCTACAGATCAATACACCCAAACTCCTGCAATCCAAATGCACCTTGAAATTCTGCAATAAAAAACTTAGTGAGAAAATTGTGTCTACAAGACAAATTCATAATATCTTGAGTTCATTTAAGAGCATTTTTTATATTCAAACTTTCTTATGATGAATTTAAGATAGATTTTTTATTTGAAAACAAAGGGATTGCATGTGCTTTTATATGTATTCCATTGTATGGGAAATCTCTGTTGATATTGAAAAGTCTGACAGAAGTAAGCATGGTGATAAATAGTAAATGCATTATGTTATAATATTCTCATGCTAACCCTATAGTTAAATTAGTTAAGTTAATCTATGGTATTTATTATTATCTCTTCCTACAAGATAAATGTCTAGACTTATCAATATGAAGTACGAGTTTAAGGGTGTTCTACCCGAGTCCAAGGTCTCCACCTAGAATGAAGTATCAAATATAGACTTGGGACACATTGATTTGGATGATTTCAAGGAATGGATGTATGGAGAAAATCCAACAAAGATGGCCAAAAAACTAGTGACTAATGGGTTTGGACAAGTAGCTAGATTTCCAACTTCTATCCAATGTTCAGAGTTGATCATGGAATACTAGGAGCATTATGATATCATGTCAAGGAGGATAGTAGCCCTTGATGGTAGGGTAATAGCATACCTAACTCTTGAGGCCATTTTTGAGATTTTTTATATTATAGTCTTCCCTACTATGCTTGATGTCACCAAGGATGCCGGAAAAGCTATCTACAAACAAGGACTTGAGAAATGCCAAAGGTCATAAGTGACAATTGCATGAAGAAGAAGACTGTTTTCTCCAATTTTCCCCAAACTTTGTATGAAAGTGATTTTATTATCGAGATTAATGATTTAGTAACCCTCTTGAGTAGAGTAATGGGCATTTCTTCTATCTCTAGCTTTGAGGGATGGATGTTTTATTTCATTAAAGAAGTAATAAAGGGGAATACCAAGTTACACTGGGCCAAAATCATAAGTGACAACATCCATTTGCAGTTTATAAATCTAGTTGAGACAGGGACTTTCTACATGACTTTGTATGTAATATATGCACTGGCTAGAAATTTTCCCTATCCTAGATTGACGAAGCTTGGAAGAGTGGGTCATGCTGAAGGAAAATTTAAGGTGTATGAATGTTACCCTCAACTACAAAATGATAATTCTTTGGCACATTACAAAAGGGTAAATGATACATTCACATTGCATATCACTGGAATATTGCAAGGGGATCTGAGTAGGAGGATTTTAGTACAAGCCATGGACTTGGTTAGACAATTTGGGTATTGGTTAATTCAATTCCCTAAATTCACTTATTTGAGGATAGAAGGTTTCAGTGGATCACTATACATATTACCTAAGTATCCCACTGACAAGATGGTATTGTTGGAGTTGACAAGACAACTATGTACATCCCATAAACTCTTGAAGGGATTACATAGAGCTATGGTATCATTCCTGCTAATTGTCAGGAGAAGATTATATACATGTCCTACCCCAGGTGCTATTGAGGAATCAAATGTCAAGTTGTAGATGTATCATCTTCTTCCATAAAGCACAGCCAAATTTTGACCCTTCTCACAAGTTGTAAAAACATGTGAGAAAAAGGTATTATCATGAGGAGCAATTGGAAGACTTTTGGGAAAATTGCAGTGATAATCATGAATTCATGAAGAAAAGGTGTTCTAGGCTCCCATGGATTTAATCAGAAAATTTGTTGTTGTTGTTGTGCTTGATCAGTTGGTGGATGATGGGGAACTAGTTCAAGAGGTAGAATGTAGAGCTATTTTTGGTCAAACCATTCGTCCTCCTAACTAGGCAGAAGAAAAGGTGGGTTCTTTAGAAGAAATTATGAAACCCATCATCAAATTTAGCAAGAGATGGATAGATATGTAAGTAGCCCAATTGGTTTCCCAAAGAATACCCTTGACATACACTCCACAAGAACCTAAAAGGAAAGGAATGACAATTGAGGATACTGTTGAGAGAGGGCCTTGTGGAGAAGGAGAGGATGCATTAGATCCTAAGGGGAAATTAGTGGAGATTGATAGTGAAGAAATTGAGGATGAAGTAGTGGCACCTCCACTCAAAGAGAAAGGGAAGGAAAAGGTAAAAGGAAAGAGAATGAGAGGTAGCTTGTCTCCTCTTGCAACAAGAACTAAAACCTACTAGAGAAAGGAGAGTGAGAAGGATGAAATCCAAGTATCAAAGAGACCCAAGAAGAATAAGAAGGATACAATCTCTCACCTAAACCTCCTACTATCATTGCTCCTCCTTCTATTCATGTTGTTACCATTATCTCCACTTCATCCATTCCTCCCAATTCTACCATCCCTACTTCATTTCCTATTGTTACAATTGTTGCTTCCCTTCCTTCTTCCCAAGCTTCCATCTCACTTCCCATCTCCTCATCCATACTCACCTCTATTACCACCTCAACTCCATCTTCCATTCCTATAGTTTATTTTGTCTCCACGGTGGATGTACCTACACTTTCATTCACCTCTCTTTCTCTCATTTCATCTCTTACCAATCCATTTCCATCTTCTTCCTTACAGTAGTTGCACACACCCATTTCCATGAACACTATCCCTACCATGTCCACATTCCCTTCCATTCCCATGGTCATTTCATCTTCCCCTTTCTCTAATCTCACCCAAGCTTGTGTACCTAGAAATGTAGCTCTAATTCTTTCTAAAATCAATAAAACCTTGGCACCCGAAATCAATATTAGTCTAGATGTTCCAGAGGATTTAGAAGTCCCATCTTTGGAGGGTATAGAAAAGGTCTATGTAGAATTAGTGACCCAAGGGGCCTCTAATGTGAATATTGAACCTGCCCAAGTTACACAAGATATTGTTACTAAAGGAAGAGGGTAGAATATATAATTGATGTTAGTGATGATACATCAAATGGGAAACATGAAGAAATGAGAAAAGAATCCCCTGAGGCAACCAATGATACCACATTCTTAGAAGAGCCTGAAAAAGAGAAAATTTAGATTGAGGTACGTGTTGAAGTGCCATTCTTTGAGCAAGTGTTTGTGCAAGCACCACTTGTCTCTCACATAAATAAGAAATTTGATACAAATGATCATTCCAAGGAAGAGGAAGCAAATAAAGCTATAGAGTAACAAGAAATTCCTACCTCCTCTCCTCCTTAACATCAATTAATTAATACAACTCATGATTCTCTTAGCATCCCAATGGCTACAGTCCAGACTAAAACAAAAGCATCCAGTAGTGGAGATTCTTGTTCTAGATTTGGCAAGTTTCCTAAATAAGATTGATATACCCAAAGAAAAGAAGAAAGCTAGGGTACAATCTTGAATCACCAGAGATGCTTCTAGGTCTAGGATTGCATAAATTGCAACTCCTTTGGTGGACAAAGATAATCAATATATGAAAGTTGGTCATTTTCAGGTTACAACTACCAATTTGGACTCGACTACAAGAATGCAGGAGATTGAAAATTTCCAAGGGTCTTTCTCCATAATTGTGCAAAGGATGAATAAGGAAGAATTGACAAAGAACCAGTTAAAAGAACAAAATGTTGAGTTGCAAGCTTGCATCAGGCATCTAGCAAGCCCTCTACTAAAGGATGATGGCATTGTAGTTGCCCCAGCCATCCTCTCCAAGCAATAAATTGTGAGTTTGACAAAATGAAACATATGGCAAAGGTGACCGAGGATTGGCTTGATGAAATTTATAATGAAGGGTACCAAGTCATTGATGAAGTTGTCCATGTTTGGAAAGATTTTTCTTTGATTTGGAAAGATATGGAAAAATTTGAGGATGATTGCCTTATGAATGAGGAATATCATGTTGGGGTCTTTCCTGGGCTTGAGTTGATGTCTCGATTATCTACTGTAACCTTGATAGAGGAGAATATTTTGACTAAAGATAGTCTCAAGGCACCTTATTACTGGATGCAAGTGATGAAATATAAGATGGAGCTATCTGATAAGGCTAAACTAGAAGCATTACATATAAAGAATTAGGCCTATGATATTTTGAATGATTGTTCAGGTATTTTAAGCGATTTGACTGGGAAATATGTTGGTGATAGATCTGAAATCAATTTTGGCTCTCTTAAAGAAGTTGACCAATTCAAGCCATAGTGGAAAATATTACTTCAAGGGGGATTGCAACAAGTCCCTTGTGATTTTGATAAGTCTAGCATGACTGTAGCCTCAAAACTCTTGCAAAAAGTTCAAAAATTCTAGAAAGGGACTCACACCAGGAAGGTTTCCTACAATCTATTTAGAATATCTTATGATACCAAAACTTATAGGTTGCATTATACATCCTCCTTTTGAAGAGGTCAATCCTAATGGTGACTGATTATCATTGATGTCAAAAAAGTGTTGTGTAGTTTGTCATTGATGTTTTGATTATGATGCAAGGTTGGTTGACAAAGTGTGTTTCTTCTTGCTTTCATGATGTTCATAGGTTGACTACATGGGTCTATTGCAGAGGTCATTCTTTTGGGGTCATTAGGACTTTATGGTATGATTGATGCTGCTTGGAGTTGATCATGGACTCATAATATTGTTTGGAGTTGCTTCATGTTCTTGTGTGCTTTCATGCATTTCTTGTGCATTCATATACACAAATATAAGATATGATAGATACAAGATTCATGTTTATGACAGGACTTATTTGACCTGCTTGATCACATCATTTGTTGATGCTCACATATTATGGATAGGTGATGTCATCAGGTACTATGTGCTCAGATATAAGTTATGTTGGTTGATGAGAAAATGTCAAAGGTTGGACAAGAGGACAAAAGGTGTTGAAGATGGTCTTCGTTCTTTATTTTCAGTTAAGTGTTTTAGTTGCACAAGGTTGACATGAGGTTAAGATCAGGGTGTTTCTTCATACAGTGGTTTGTTTCATTGTTCTCACATGTTGGTATGTAATCAGGTGAAATTATGGAAAATGCCCGTAAGAGGAAGATAAAAGATTAAAGAGAGATTGTTTTATTTTTTTCAAGGGAAAAATGATTCAAATTATTTATGTTGAAGATTTTTTCTTTTGCAAAAGATGAATGCATTTTTTAATGGGGAAGATGAATAGATTGGAGAAGAGAGAAAGATGAATTGTATTCATAGAGGAGAGAAGACAATGAAAGATCAAGGATTATTTTATTTTTCAGATGAAGGAGATGATTTTTTAAAAGAATATAAATTGATTTGTGAATTGATTACACTGAGAAAAGAGAGATATGAAAGGTCATGTTAATTTCCTTGCAGGGAAAAAGTTGAATTTGAAAGGTCTTTTTCTTTGAAATCCATATATATATATATATAGATGATGAAAATGAGGGTGTGTGGTTTTAAATGGCACAAATTGAAATGAAATTTTTAGTGCATAAGAAAGTAAGAACATATATGTAAATTGAATACAACTTGTGATACATGAAGATAATATGAAATTAATTGTGCAGAGATAAACTGAATTGGATATAGAGATTGACAAGATCATCAGAAAGACAATATGTAATTGATTGCATCAGGTGAATGAATTATGAATTGATTGAACAAAGACATTGAGACTAGTATGTAGTTTGACTTGAGTTGATGAGAAGTATGATGATATGACAGACATATGTAAAAGAAGAAGTGATTTGTATTGAAACAGAGAAACCCTCTGAATTCTTGATTGTAATTTGAGTATGAATTAGGGGTTGGTGCTCCTTGAAGTTGGTGCTTCTAAACATTGTAAACAGTGAGGTTTTTGCTTAAGCCAGTGAGGCATTTTGAGTGGTTTTTCTACCCAAGAAGGGTTTTCCACTCCAAAAATCTCTATGTCATAATTTGTCTTTATTATTGTACTTTATAATGCTTTTCTCACATATCCTGATTCATGTTTATACATTATCATAAATGTTCATATATTTTTAACAATTCATTGATGTCTTCCTTCTTCTTTGTCTTGTAAATTAAAAGGTTGAAAAAGTTAAAAGTTTTTCACAACACTGATTCACCCCCCTTCTTAGTGTTGTCCTAGACTCCTACAATTGGTATTAGAGCCTAGGTTCCCTTTTGAAGCTTAATCAGCTTGGGTAAGTCCTGTGTGTGGAGTTCAATTGGTAAGTGCAGAAGAAATAAGAACATGAGAAATGTCAAGCTTCGTTCTGGTCAAAAGACACAAAATACATCATCCATATCAAATTTAGGTGTTAATGTTCAATCAGTTGATAAAGATGCTTCACAAGTTGAATTAGTGAAAGCAGTTTTTGGAGTTCCTTTGTTTAATGGTTCAGATTTTTCAGTTTGGTGTATGAGAATGCAAGTCTATTTATCCTCTTTAGGATATGATGCATGGATGTCTGTTGAGAATGGATATTCTAATTTTGCAAATATCAAAGAGGCTCTTGAATGTAGTCATATAGCCAAGAAGGTTATTTTATCTGGTTTATCTAATGATGCTTCTTGTAAAGTTGTGCAGTTTGAAACAACTCAAGATGTGTGGAAGAAATTGATAAGAATTTATCAAGATGGTGATGAAGAAGAGGACAATTTGGTATCTAAAGAAAGTGACCATGAAAGAAGACAATCACATGAAGAAGTTGAGATTCAATCATATTTAGAAGAAGATTATCATTAGGAGTATGATGAACAAGAATTTGAAATTGATGTAGATGGAGAACTTATGTGTGCTCTAAGTGAACTCGAGAGATATAAAAAGGAGAACCAGAAATTAGAATTAAAGTTGCAACAAGAAAGAGATTTAAAAGACAAATCGCTATCAGACCTTGAGATACTAGAAGTCTGATTATGGATTTGAGGAATCAAGTTAGTGAATCAGATAAATTAATTATCAATCTGAAGACAGAGGTTGAGGAAGCTAAGAGGATTTTTGATATAACAAAGGTTGAATTGGAAGCTAAATCAGTTGAATGCCAAAAACTTGAAGGAGAGATAGTTTCTTTAAGAAAAGATCTTGATGAGGTTAAGAAGCAGATTGAAAAGAATTTGAAATTTGAGGAGAGCAAAAGCAAGTTACATGAGTTGTTGGGCAAACAGAGGCTTCATAAAAACACAACTAGTTTTGAATATGAAGAAGGAGAGTGTTCAAAATCTAGAATAAAAAATATTTTGAATCATCATGTTGTTACATCTGAAGGTAAAAGGAAGAGTGAAGCTGAACAGAAAACTAGAGATGAATTTGTGCACAATCAAAGAAGGAATTTTAGAAAACCTACTCCTGTAAGACAAGCATACATGTACAGGTATAACTATTCATTTAATGGTTATTGTTATACTTGTAATCAATTTGGACACAAATTAGTTAATTGTAGAAGAAATCATTTTGCTTCAATCAGGAATACTAATATTGTTTGTTACAAGTGCAATAATGTTGGACACATACAAAGAAATTGTAAAGTGCATAGAAGGTATGATCCTGCATGGAAGCTTAACATGAATGCTCAAAGGTACTATCAGTCATTTGATTATGATTGTAACATAGTTTGTTATAATTGCAACACTCTTGGACACAAAGCACACAGTTGTAGAATGTATGGAAGAATTGCTTCACCTGATTTGATAGGTTTGAAAAGGACATAGGTTGAAAAAGATTGGAGGAAGAAAAATCATGTGAAAGTATGGAGGAAGAAACAAAAACAAGAGAAGATAGATCACAAGCTTGTGCATCTTGCATAAGTCACTTCATCAGTTGCATAACAGATAGCATGAAGTAAGGGGGAGTTGTTCATGTTCTATCAATTATCCCCAAGAAGTTATAGGAGGAGATTAGTTGATGTTTATCAATATGATGATCTTGTTTTGTTTATCATGCTTTCCTGATAATGTTTGAAATGAAGTTTCTGATGATATTGAGTTTCAGTGTATGTCAGTAATATAGGTGTTCATGATACATACAAGGTGTTGATAAGTTGTTAAATAGTTCAATGCACAAAGAGATTGATGAGGTTGAGTATCCTATCCTGTTTATATCATGTTGGTACTCACAAAGATTGAGTTGTCAGGATATTACAATTTAAATGTTATTGATATTAATCTTCATGTATTTTGTTCATGAGTTTTTGAGCTGTGTCTTGCATGATAAAATTGAAGCCTTCAGGTGGATTGGAGTTAGTACCAAAAGAAGATGGTGTACTGGATGTCAAGTCTTGCTCATTTGGAAGTGTTCTTGATGTCATAATTTGACACATTTCTTTGATGGTTCTCATCATTAATATGTTTTAGGGATGTATATGCAAATTCTTTGGTTCTAGTTTTGAAGTAGTATTAGGTATATGCTTCAAGTTATGACAATCTAGAGGTGCCTTGTATTTCATCAAGTTCTTTAATCAGATAAGAGATAGTGTAGGTGTAGAACATGGTATGTTGGATTTAGGGGGAGTAGTTGTCTTTACATTTGTGAAGCTCTAAATTCCATTTGATAGGTGATAAGGTGCAGATCAATTTTTGTGTTTGATGATGTTGAGCTTGATAATTGATTAGTTCTCATGTTGGAGAAGATAATGGCTTCTATTGTTTCATATCTGTATCAAAATATCTTTATTTCAGTGATGTTTGTCTTTGTCAGAGATTGGCAGTGATTTGTTAGTACACTTCAACACAAGGGGAGCAAATTGATTTGAGTCTTTGTCATCAAATGTCAAAAAGGGGGAGAAAGAGAAATTGAATCATGGAGTTTTGCCATCAATGACAAAGGGGGAGATTGATGGTGACTGATTATCATTGATGTCAAAAAGGTGTTGTGTAGTTTGTCATTGATGTTTTGATTATGATGCAAGGTTGGTTGACAAAGTGTGTTTCTTATTTCTTTCATGATGTTCACAGGTTGACTACATGGGTCTATTGTAGAGGTCATTCTTTTGGGGTCATCAGGACTTTATGGTATGATTGATGCTGCTTGGAGTTGATCATGGACTCATAATATTGTTTGGAGTTGCTTCATGTTCTTGTGTGCTTTCATGCATTTCTTGTGCATTCATATACACAAATATAAGATATGATAGATACAAGATTCATGTTTATGACAGGACTTGTTTGATCTGCTTGATCACATCATTTGTTGATGCTCACATATTATGGATAGGTGATGTCATCAGGTACTATGTGTTCAGATATAAGTTATGTTGGTTGATGAGAAAATGTCAAAGGTTGGACAAGAGGACAAAAGGTGTTGAAGATGGTCTTCGTTCTTTATTTTCAATTAAGTGTTTTAGTTGCACAAGGTTGACATGAGGTTAAGATCAGGGTGTTTCTTCATATAGTGGTTTGTTTCATTGTTCTCACATGTTGGTATGTAATCAGGTGAAATTATGGAAAATGCCCGTAAGAGGAAGATAAAAGATTAAAGAGAGATTGTTTTATTTTTTTCAAGGGAAAAATGATTCAAATTATTTATGTTGAAGATTTTTTCTTTTGCAAAAGATGAATGCATTTTTTAATGGGGAAGATGAATAGATTGGAGAAGAGAGAAAGATGAATTGTATTCATAGAGGAGAGAAGACAATGAAAGATCAAGGATTATTTTATTTTTTAGATGAAGGAGATGATTTTTTAAAAGAATATAAATTGATTTGTGAATTGATTACATTGAGAAAAGAGAGATATGAAAGGTCATGTTATTTTCCTTGCAGGTAAAAAGTTGAATTTGAAAGGTCTTTTTGTTTGAAATCCATATATATATACAGATGATGAAAATGAGGGTGTGTGGTTTTAAATGGCACAAATTGAAATGAAATTTTCAATGAATAAGAAAGTAAGAACATATATGTAAATTGAATACAACTTGTGATACATGAAGATAATATGAAATTAATTGTGTAGAGATAAACTGAATCAGATACAGAGATTGATAAGATCATCAGAAAGACAATATGCAATTGATTGCATCAGGTGAATTGGTATGCAGAGATAATCAGGTGAATGAATTATGAATTGATTGAACAAAGACATTGAGACTAGTATGTAGTTTGATTTGAGTTGATGAGAAGTATGATGATATGACAGACATATGTAAAAGAAGAAGTGATTTGTATTGAAACAGAGAAACCCTCTGAATTCTTGATTTTAATTTGAGTATGAATTAGGGGTTGGTGCTCCTTGAAGTTGGTGCTTCTAAACATTGTAAACAGTGAGGTTTTTGCTTAAGCCAGTGAGGCATTTTGAGTGGTTTTTCTACCCAAGAAGGGTTTTCCACTCCAGAAATCTCTGTGTCATAATTTGTCTTTATGAGTGTACTTTATAATGTTTTTCTCACATATCCTGATTCATGTTTATATATTATCATATCTGTGCATATATGTTTAACAATTCATTGATGTCTTCCTTCTTCTTTGTCTTGTAAATTAAAAGGTTGAAAAAGTTAAAAGTTTTTCACAACACTGATTCACCCCCCCTCTCAGTGTTGTCCTAGACTCCTACAAATCCAACATTTCAAGCCTTAATGGAATACAAAAATAAAGGAAAGGAGAATGATGAGATTGTTGTAGAAGATGATATTCCTACACCTTTTGTCAATATCAACAATCTAGTCAACATAATCAACCTCCATTTGGATGCTTCCCTCTAAAAAACATGTCGCATTTTTATTTTTGTGTCAAACCTTCTAGAAAAGCACTATTTTGTATTATCTAAAAGGTCCCAAATTTGTAATTTTATCTTTTTCCTAGAAGACAAAAGTGAAAAATGAGTTTACAACAAAGTTTAACACAGTTATTAAATGCCGATGAATTTGAGCCTTTGGTGTTAGATTAATACTCACCATTCATTGTAAACTCAGTGCTCTTGCCTCTCCTAAATAAAGGCAATTGCTTTCTTCATTTTGTAAGAGGTGTTAAAGTATAGAATTTTTGACACTGCCAAATTGTTTGATCAAATACAAACAAATTTCAAGTGCTACTATTTATTTGTGTTCTGTTATTGATTCAAGACTTGGTATTCATAGTTCTTTTCACACATTAGATAAAGTTGAGTTGCATTTATGAAGGGTTATTTCTAATATTTGATGGATCATGTGTTCATACCATTAGCAAGTTGTTGTGTATGGTTAGTTTAAACATTTACTTTGATTACTTGTTCAATTGTGGATGTTTTATTGAGTTGCGTCATTTTTTGGGTGTTTAATGAATATTCATAATTTGAAAATCTAAAAATCCTTTGAAGATTGCACCTTTTATGTGATATTGTGACTTGTTTGATTAAGAAAGAATCGGTTTCATAAAGGGATCTATCTATCTGAAGTATTAAAATTCATATTTGAGGTTGTCCTTAGGAACTTCTAAACCCTCTCTACCTCCCTATCTTTTGAACTTCTTTTTTAAATTGAAGTGTTAGCTTAGGAAAAGATATCATATCATTGATAAATTTAATGGTGAAGTTAGTTTTTATATTGTAAATATGAAGGCTATCATATGGGTTTCTACATTTTCTAAAGTACATTATTTCAAAGAAAACTCTACAATTCTGGTTCCAACATAAGGCTCCTCGTGATAACAGAAAAATACATCAACTACTGAGTCATGTCACATAGCTAATACCTATCTGGGAGAAACCTTATGGTAATCTTTTTCTAATTAATTGGGATAAGATTCCTTTCAAGAGGGATAAAATACTCAATATTTTATCTAAGTTGTTGCATACAAAAAACACATCAATAGGTATCAACAACATCAGTAAACTCATGCCAACAATGTAGATATATCCAACCCATTTACTACAATCACAAGCTCCTTGTAAAAAACCTATCAATGAAGAACATACATATGTAGGAACTCCCATTGGATGGGTAATGTCAAATCTAAAAATAGATCAATGCATACCAAGTGTACCAATCAACACTCAAACCAAGGTGTGGCAAATGATCAAACCATGTAGTGACAAAGAACAATCACAATGATCCACACATGCAACACAAATAGTTGCATACTCCGTCACAACATGTCATCATAACTCTCCCAAATCTATCACAACAAATTAGATGAACATAAACCTCCAAGAAGTAGCCATAGAATAGAGATGGAACCTATAAATCATATCATACCATGTCCTTCTACCAACACCTCAAAGCGCTAAGTTCAGTCAAGTATGATCTCCTTTATAATCCCAAATCAAAAGCCTTAACAACACCCAACCATTCAATCTCATAGATAAAATGAAACATATGTATCATGCATAATCAATATAGATGTAAGCCTTTCTAACCAAGGAAGATCAAACTCAAATATCCATTCCATAAACTAGTAATAAGACCAATAAACATCTCCTAAAATCCTCATAAATGACATCATAAATTGAAATCATATGCACAAGGAGATAACCATGCCAAACACCCCTCAAATGAAACCTCCAAAACTAATAACCATAGATCAAGATCCATAAACATGAGAAGATAAAGTATAAAACAAATGCATATAAAAATAGAATCAAGACAAACCTATCCGATGATAATCCGCTAAGTAGACCAAGAGTGGGGAATGAGAATGCTCCTCCAAGACACACCAAGCTACAATGACTCTCTCCAAGAACAATATCCTCTTAGGTCCATCATGAACTCACGTTCGTATGTAAGTGTTGGCTCCTCAATCTTCCTACTGAAACCTCCAAAGAGTAACCATCTCAAAAAATGTCTCTAAACCCAAGAGAACTTCAACCTCACCTAAATCTCCAAGTATCCATGAGCACCTACAACTAATCAATCCATGCTAAGCTCCAATTGCAACACTGTACTATCATGAAGCTCTCCAAGCACATGACCAATGTACTCAATACCAAGAGAACTATCTAGACCGCTATCAAAAATCCAACTACAAAATCATGAACCCAATATGAAATCATGATCTAACATCTCCTCCTAGGAGATCACATGCTCCAATGAACATATCTTGGTTTCAAGAGAACTTGTATCATGCTAAAAATAAAACTAGTATCTAGAGTAAACCAAGATACAATACAACCATACTCTAAAACAAGGATCAACATCTCCAATCACATGAAGATAACCATCTCCTGACAATATAACTTAGGTTGTTAAAGCACTCTCACTGCATATAAAAACCATAATCCAAGAGCTTTTCCATGACACCCAAACATTGTAGAAGATCATCCATCAGCAGGTGACAAATATGTTGAACACATAGAAGTATTGAGAGGGGGGTGAATCAGTACTTAATCAAATTTTTTTCTCCCAACAACATTCACACTAATATAAGTATTTAAAGCATGAGAAACATAGGAACACATGAGCACACAACCATAACACCATATTTACGTGGAAAACCCTAGAAGGGAAAAACCATAATGACAAAGCTTCTTGGATCTACTGTCCAAATCTAACCTCACAAATAGAAACAAGTTTACATTATCATTTATGGGCTACAACCCAAAGGAAGTTGTAATTCTCTGAACTGCTACAACAGTTACAACTTTTACACAAAGAGGCTTCAACCTATGCAGCAAAATACTTATCTGACAAATACTGACTACTCCAACCTTCTACTGACCTTTCCAACCTCTGCACAATTTTCTCACCTCTACACAACTACAATACCAACCTTCACAACATCAAAGTAACTTTAGAGACTCTTCTTTATCATCATATCACCTTAAATTGTCTCTCCAACAATATCACATTACATAAACTGGTCCTTTCCACATTTCATCATTAAATCTGCTTCTGCGAAAAGTTTATTCACACAATATCAATGATATTGCATAACACACAACACATACATCACTCAATAAATTTGATCTTACATTTATATTCTCTGCAAGCATCAAAATATTTCTTCTTGGTTAGCCAAGATGAAACATGTAAGATGAAATGTGTAATGGCCACAACAGTCGGCTCCCAAACATATGCGGCAAGTAGAAATTCAATGTGGTTCAAAAATAAGATATAATTAGGTCCTACTTTACCTTATCACACTCTTCCAAGTAGGTGCACACTTCAAACACATGGAAAAAACATCATCATACACCAAGTTGGATCTGCAGACACTTATCCTCCCTTGCACTTATCTCCAGACCTAAAGCGGTATCGAAGGAGATAAAATTACATCATGTGGACCACTCAAAAGACATTTTATGACTTATAAATCATTCCTGTATACTTCTTTTATCATTTCAGACTATTTCATGCAGGCGCAAACATTAAAACTCTGATGCTAGTGTCCTTAACATACTCTGCATATACAGTCTTAAAGTAAAAATAATGAAAATCATACTTGTGGTAAACATAACCATTTGAAACTAAAACTGACTAATCCAACTGATCCAATGTGCTTGTCTTTCCATCAACAAAGTCAAATATCAATGTGCACTAGACTGCGGTGGCTTCAACTATCTCCTTCTACTTACTTTAATGAGCACCAAGGCATGTCTTCATAGATCTGGCTCCTGAGAAGCATATGCGGTACATATTATTACTTGAAACTTGAAACACCCATACATTTGACTTGTATCTACCCATCCTCCAATTCGCAACATCATATCTTCATCTGCAAAGAAGTGTGGAGCTTTCTCTTGTCTGTCTATGATTGCACTTACCCTGTTTCACTACTATCTTCACTCTTCTGACTCTAAAACACTTTGCAGTAGACTTTATGATCTCAAATTTGAACCATAGATACCTGAGAGCATTGTCTAGCTACCTTTCAATCTGTAGGTCCATATCTGCATCGGTGGTAGAATGCAATTGTTGGTTTCCAAATCAGCAAACAATAAATCCTAAAGGTTTGCCACTTCTTATAATCAGATTTACTGTGAGACTTGGCCAACAAAGACGGGAGATTGTTTGCACTTGTCTCCCCTGCACTTTAGGTTTTGCCGCATCTAGGGGGTATCCCTCATTCACAACAAAAGATTTATCCTTGACTAACTCAGGCAGAATGCT
This sequence comes from Cunninghamia lanceolata, assembly GCA_027924645.1. Taxonomy (NCBI): domain Eukaryota; kingdom Viridiplantae; phylum Streptophyta; class Pinopsida; order Cupressales; family Cupressaceae; genus Cunninghamia; species Cunninghamia lanceolata. The sequence continues at coordinate 675,655 of BSBN01001378.1, forward strand.
CTCACATATGGACCAAGATTTGTAAGATAAACCCAGATTGGCAATGTTCTTGGACTATCCCACTGGTTAGATCTGAGAACAAGTGACTAAAATCCTACTCCTAAAATCTAGAAGATTACTAATGATGTTCTAATTTTATTTTATGCTTGGATGAAAGACTTGGGTTTTCACTCACAAACTCAATACAAACTCAAGTCGGTGCTTATCGCAGGGCATGGAGTCAAATAGAGGTATATGTGTGAATGATTTGCATAAACTGAACTAACAATCAAGTTTCAAGGGGTTAATCAGCATCTGCCTTATAGACACAGCCCAAGAAAGAGTATCTTGTTAACTCTACTTACATATATCCCTGCTACAACACATTCTTCCCCATACTTAACCCAAAACATTTAATCTATTCCTTGAATAGAAGTAGAAGATTGAGTATGCAATACAAAAAACCTATATTTTAGAATCTCAAACAACTCTTAGTCATTAGATTCAAAAGAAGAGATGCATTCAACACTAAAGACAATTAACAGAATACATGCATTCACCATTTCTCATTTAAATCAACATGAAACTGATACAATTTATACAAGAATACATTCAACTCATAACTCATAAACTTACAAGGCAAGAGATGAGACAACCCAGCAGATCTTGTATTTCATATACTCCTCAAAAATTCCAAAATCTTCCACAACAACAAAATGAAAGCCCAGCAGCTTCTTATATGCTCAAAGTATGTTGCCCTAAAAATTAACTCATTCTGGAGGTAGGTTAGATATATTTTTAATACATTTTGCCCCAAAATGACATTGGGAATAAAATATTAACACATTAAAAGAGGAGAGGAATAAATGAATAAAATATATTTCAATATTCCCCTTTTAATTTTTGCATTGTTACTCATCCCCAATTTGAATGGCAGCAGCTAGAGACTTCATTCCTCTGCACAGATGCAACATGAACCCTGGATCTCATTCTTCAGCTTCTTCAATTGTATTCAACCTCTGAGACATCACATCAGCATTCAATCAAAGTTTTCACTTAGCCAATTACCTCTGGGTCATTTTCTAAGAAACAGAGGCATTTTTCACTCATCTGGTAACCATAAATTGAAACAAACGAGAAAAAAAACCTTTGCCAATGCATGAGAAATGGTCATGGGAAGATTTTGCAGCCTAGAACAACATATTTGGGCCAAAAAAAGCCTTCAAAAAAGTGCCTGAGACCAAGAAACATGATTGCCAGCACTAATCTGCACAAAAAGATGCCTGGAGTAGCATGAAACCCACTAAAAATGACCTTAGAAGCAAGGGAAAAGCATTGTTTTAGCCTGCAAAAGAAAGTGGAGGGAAAAATATGCCCTGCGATGGGCTTATCACACCATCACAGGGGCTAAGAGAAGGCTACAGGGAGGGCTGCGATGGTGCGATAAGCACCAACGTAGCTCTCATTTCACTTCATAAACTTTAATATAAAGTTTATAAAACATAATAAGCCCTTTCCTTATAATTTTTGACTTTTCAATGCTCACTTGAAACCTCTTTTAAATGCCCTTTTTAATATTTCATTTTTAATATCTTGCATTTTTCAAAACTTAAGACTTTATGCAAAATTTGAATTTCCTCCTCCAGGCGAATGGCGCTTTTTCACCGTGGGCAAATCGGACATCCGATGATTGCAAAAATTTGCATAGGGCCGTTATCAATTATTTCAATAAAACCCATTTTCTCATAATCCACTTCGCCAACCAAATTTAGACACCTGCTTTGTAAACTAACCTGTTGGGTGAGTTCGCCGCAACTGGAATTCATTAAAATAATGTATCAAATGGTCTTCGATTTTGATGAAATTAAAACTGGAGACGTTTGAGACCAAATTGAGAAATGGGTCGCCCTCATAATTATGAAATTTGCAACTTTCCAGAATGCCAATTTTAGCTCGGTTGCAGTTAGGAAATAATTAAATACCCCATCGAAACTTGTCCCAGGAGCATGAAACCGAATAGGCATGTAATCATATGTGCCAAAAAACATTGCACCAACCAGATTTAAAAAATGATGCCTGAGTTGTAAAATTTTAATCTCCGAAGGTGGCCTCCGGGGTAGATTGAGCAGCTTGTCGACCTAGTCTTTGTCAACACTTTGAAAGAATGCTAGCACATCAAATTTGCAAAATTTGAGGGTGCCACCATGGTATACTTTCCTGCACTTGTGACACCTTTCCTAACTTGAACTATACTTAACCAAATTTCTTCAAACTTTTTGCAACATTCTTTATCCAGTGCCAAGGCACATGTCTTCATATCCTTCAAATACAACAAGGTTCATCCAACATACCTTTCATGACAATCATCATAGCTCATCAAAGATACTGATAACATGAACTCATGCACTTACATATGAACTTCAAAAGATAAGGTATGACTATGTGTTAGAATCCATAAAACAGATTATAACCCAGAATCAATTGAAAGAGTTAGAAACATAAACTATAAATGCAAAAGCAATTGAAACAATATAACAATAATACCAAGAGAATGATGTGAAATGCTTGAATGGTAAAATAGTATCAAATAACTATCTCCAATATTGAATGAAAGTACAAGCTAGGTAGCATGCTTATATAGACCAAGTAGAGGAAGGAGGTGGCAACACTAACCAATGAGGAACAACCATCTATCAGACTAAAGCTAACAAAGTATCTTCCCAAGATAGCTAATGGTTGCTCACATGTAGGAAGGTGACACCTCATATTCCACTCACCTAATAAAACATGCTTTATTAACCTAAGCAAGGTTAAATAAATATGTAGGAAAAACCTTATAATAAGGAATAAAAAACCTACACTAACACCCCCCTTAAGCACAACTTAGGTGGGTGAAAAAGATGGGTCCCAACAAATCAAGCCTGATGAGGTACACATGTACAATGAATTCCCCCCAAAAAGAGAAGTAGCCCCCCCCACAAAAGAGAGTACACCCCCCAGAATAGAGAGAGAAGGAAAGAAGGAGCTAAGAAGCCTCCACAATGGAGGACACCTGCCACACCCCAAGCAAATCTCGCAAATGAATGAACTTTCTCTCAGTGAAGGGTTTGGTGAAGATGCCTGCAGTTTGATCTGATGTCAGAAATTATTGAAGATCAAGGACTTGCTCATGAATCAACTCCCAAATGTAGTACATGTGGATCTCAATGTGTTTGGTCCGCTGATGATGAACTAGATTGAGAGAGATCTGTATCACACTCTGGTTGTCATAAAAGATGACTATAGGCTTCTTGAAGGAAATGCCAAACTCAGTGAGAATGTACTGAAGCCAAATGGCCTCAGTAGCAGCATTAACTACTCCTCAATACTCAACCTCTGTAGATGAAAGAGCAATAGTAGACTACTTCTTACTCGATCAAGAAATCAGACCAGAACCAAGAGAGAAGCAATACCCTGAAGTAGATTTGTGATCCTGAGAATCACCTGCCCAATCTGAATCTATGTATCCTACCAAGTCAATATCCATGCCCATTGCATATTGAATCCCATAACTAGAAGTACCCTATACATTGTGAAGAATCCACTTAGCTACTTTCCAATGCAATTCATGGGGCTCCTGCATGAACCTGTAGACCAGGCCCACAACATATGAAATATCAGGCCTTGTGTGAGTCAAGTATATGAGACTCCCAACCAATTGGTGATACAAGGTAGCAACCACCAAAGGTGAAGAACAAGAAGCCTCAAGTTTGATCCCTGACATAAATGGAGTCGATGTAGGATTACAATCAGCCATGTGAAATCTGGAGAGCATATCAAGAGCATACTTGGGCTAAGAAAGAAAGATACTAGATAAAGACTGTGTGATCTCAATGCCCAAGAAGTAGTGAAGAAGACCCAAATCAAACATCAAAAACTGATCATGAAGGGTAGTTTTCACTGTCTTGATGGTGGATGAGGAACTCCCTATAATCAACAAGTCATCAAAAGAGAGAACAAGGAAAGTGAGAGTATCATCCTGCTGCAAAATGTAGACATTCGGATTAGAATGGCACCAAGTGAACCCAACTGATAGAAGAAAGGAATCCATCTTGGCATACCAGGCCTGAGGGGCCTATTTAAGGCCATAGAGAGACTTCCAAAGTCAAAAAACAAGTGAAGGATCCTAGGCGAATCCCTGTGTCTGCTCCATATATATCTCCTCCTAAAGGTCACTGTGAAGAAAAGCACTCTTCACATCCATCTGATGAACTTCAAAATGATGGGCTACAACAATGGCAAGGACAAGTCGGATTGAATTCATCTTGGCAACTAGCACAAAAGTATTAGAGTAGTCAATCCCAGGAACTTGGGAGAATCCTTTTGCGACCAAGTGAGCCTTATGTTTATCGACCGACCCATCTGCAACAAATTTTGTCTGATAGATCCACTTGCATCGAACAATTTTCCTTCCCTTAGGAAGAGGGACTAAATCGCAAGTGTGGTTCCTCTCCAAGGAACTAAACTCTTGTTGCATAGCAGCAACCCACTTGGGAACACTAGAAGCTTCCCTGAATGATTATGGATTGGAAGCTAAAGCAAAGAAGAGATGAGGAGCCTACTCAAACTGTGACCTTGCCCTTCTCACATATGACGGATCACCAACCCAATCACCTGCTGACTCCAAAGTCTAATGAGCCCAAAGAGACCCAATAGCTAGAGAACCTGGAGGAGAATCATCATCCTCTGAATGATGACTTGAAGAGGAGGAAGAAATGACCTTAGCATCATCTTCGCCATCTGAAGTGGAGGAAGAAGACTCCTCATGTGGTGCAGAAGGATTAAGATCCTTAGAAGAACTATAATCATATCGTCATGTCTCCAAAGTGATAGAAGAAGGAGAAGTGTTGGAAGATATGGAAGCATCCTCCTCAAACCAAACACTCCTCTCAATGAACAACTCATGTGTAGTGAGATGAAGAAGCATATAGCCTTTGACACCATCTAGATACCCAACAAATATGCAAGTCTTACTTTGCGGATCCAAATCCTTGCATTTCTCTACTGGAATGTGGGCCCATGCAGGAGATCCAAACACTCGAAAGTACTTCACTATGGGCTTCTGACCAGTCCAAGCTTGAAAAGGAGTGACTCTTTTCACAACTCGGTGACGAACCCAATTCTATATATAGAATGCATTGTTGATGGCCTCCACCCAATACTGAGGTACCAATGATCTGGAATGAATCATACAAGTAGCCATCTCTTTCAAGGACCTATTCTTTTGCTTTGGGACACCATTCTACTGTGGACTGTAGGGAACTATGTGATGAAGATCAATGCCCTCTACAACACAAAACTGCTCAAACTTCTGATTGACATACTCCCCCCTATTGTCAGTACGCAAAATCTTGATGGCCTTGTCAGACTATTTCTCTACAAAATCTTTGAAGTCCTGAAAAGACTCAAAGACCTCAGACTTTTGTTTGAGAAAATATACCCATGTGTATCTAGAAAGATCATCAATAAATGTCAAGACATATCTAGCCCTGCTAAAAGAAGGATGTGGCAATGGACCCATTAGGTCACTATGTACTAACTCCAAAAGTTGTGTGGCCCTCCATGTTTTGCCTTTATCAAATTTTTCTTCAGGATGCTTACCAAGAATGCATCCTTGGAAAACTCCATCAGAAAACCAAATAGAAGTCAACCCTAAAACCATGTCCTGTTGACTGATCTGCTGCAAGTAACAATAGTTCAAGTGGCCAAACCATTGATGCCACAAACTGCTCTCCTCATGATCTGAGTGAGTGAGCAATGCAAGTGAAGGAGAATTAGGTACAAAATGAGAAAAGTGATATAGTCTAGACCAATGATCAACCTTCCCCACAACAATTGTAGACCCATTGTGCATCTCACTAATTACCACTGTGTCTGGAGTGAACTCAACCCACTTGCCTGAGCTATTATGAGTGATCTGATAAACAGATAGGAGATTAGTTGACAATAAGGGCACACAAAGAACATCATGAAATGTTACATCCCCCACATCAACAGACCCTCTCCCTTGTACCTTTATAGGAGTATCATCACCCAATAGAATAGATGGCAAAGAACATGACTCCAAGGAGGCAAAACTACCTTGTGATGGAGCCATGTGGTGCAAAGCACTCGAGTCAATGATCCAGGAATTTGGTTGTGAAGCAACAACAACTAAGGCCTTGCCCTTTCCTTTCCCCTTACTTTTATCTGTCCTTTGAAGATTCTTGAGATGAACACTACTTGACAGAATCAGACACCTTGATGTTGTTCTTTTCTAAAAGATGAGTCAGGTGATCAATCTAATTCTTTAGACACTTATGCTTATTTATGTTCTTGCTTCTTTTCTCCTTGGTTCTTTTGTTTCTTATCTTTCTTACCAAACCTTTTTTGATCTTTAGTACCCTGATTTGCAGCCAAGACATGAGATTTAGAGGGCTTAACTGTGCCCATTTGAACCAATTTGTCTTGTTCTTTAGTGAGTTCATTTGCAAAGTCATCTAAAGAAGGCATTTTATATGTGGTTCCTAAGGCACTTTTGGTGGCATAGAATGTAGAAACAAACATAGAGTAGTTGGAACCAAGTTTGAAAAGAATGCTAAGAATTAATTGACTATCTTTCTTCTCTATCCTAGGGCTGATGCAAGAAGTTGGGTCCACAAAAAGCTCAAAAAGTGGAAGTGTTTTTGCTGTTTTTCAGAATTTGTCACACTTGGACTGAAAATTTGAAGCAATTACACAATGAATCTTAAAAAAGTTAGCAATATGAAATTTAGTATTTTGAATCTAGTTTCCAAATATGTAATTTATTCAAATACCCAGATGATAGAAATTAAATTTTGATAGGCATGTATAAAAACCACTTTTTAAAAGTTTTTTTTTTTACCATACCATGCACGTGTACGGACACCACTTTTTGACCTAAATAAAAGTATTTTTCTAATTCCTTTTGGGAAAATATATCTAACAACATGAAGATTGATGAGCATATTTTTTTGTAATTTTTTTTAAATATTTTTTTTTTGAATTTTTATTGTCCTTAATTGTTGTCTTTAAAAATCAACATGTACAGACAACATAATTGGACCTAAACTAAACATTTTTTGATTTTTTTTTCATTGTGTAGAGAATTCTCTGAAGATTAATGTCATATAATTTTTTTTACAAAAAAATTAACCAAAAAAAGTTATTAAAAAATTAAAAAAAACCTAATATTTCAAGTTTATGGACCAGTTTGCTTAGAAATTAATTAAAAAATAAAAAATATAATCCAATCTTAACAAAAATTATATATTTGGAAACTAGACATAGTGTTCTATAACAGGTTTTTATTTCATAGATTAATTAAGAAAAAAAGTCCATCATCTATATTGCCAAAGTTGGACATTTCTCTTGAACCTACCTTAGTTTTTTAGTTGTAGGTCAAAGGCTAAGGGTCGGGTTGCCAAGCCTTTCTCGAGCCTCAAAATTTGAAAAACGCATACGCGTTCTTAAAACTAAATGCGTATGTGTTATGTAACACGTACGTGTTATATATTTGTCTATTTGAATACCTTTAAGAAATGCATACGTGTTATAAAACGCATACGCGTTATCTATTTGCCCATTTGAATACCTTTAAAAAATGCATACGTGTTATAACAGGTACACGTTATATAACACGTATGCATTCCTTAGCATGTACCTGAAGCATAACGCATATGCATTTGGATTTAGGCTTGGGTACCCATAGCTAAACATGTATGCATTTTTTTAATAATGCATACGCATTTCCTGCAAAAAAATTTTTTGGCTGAAACTTCCCCTCTTTGTGGACCCAACTTCTTGCTTTTACCCCCCACACTACTTCAACTGCAATCTTAAAGCCTTTAGTTTGGTGAAGAAATCCTGAATTGTATCAAAATTAAAAGGATTTAACTCTATTAGCTCATTCTCTAGTAGATGTCCTCTTATTTCATCTTGTGTACCAAAGAGATTTTCCAAGGTGGTCCATACATCATTTGGTGGTGTTGCAGACTCAAGATGAAAAATAAAATCCAAATATACAAACATACATAGGGTTCCAAAAGCTTCATCCAATTTGTTAAACCATTTAGGCTTATCTGCATCTACTGTGGGTTTAGTTTCAAGACCCATAGTTACTCTAAACAACCCTAGTTTCTTAAGATAGATTGTCATTTTGGACTTCCACTCATAATAGTTGTAGGGTGTTAAAACTGGTACTATTAATTGATCCATCTTAATGCAGAAAAATATTGTTGTTGTTGTTTGTTGTGCAGGAAAGAAAATTAAAAAGCAAATGGAAGAAAGATCACACACAAGGCACCCCCCCTTTTTCACTCAATCAAAGAGCCCCCCAAGGAAATATAATTTGGCACTTTATATTTAGTGTGATTACAATTGCTACCAGCAAGAAATACTGAGAGGACTTGATCTCAATGCCATTACAAATCCTCAAACAGAGAATACGCTAAAAATACAACTTTGGAACAATACCAAGTGAGATAAATAGTACCGCTGCAAAGTACATAAAAAACATGCACTTTCAAAAAAATAATCACCTCAATCTGAGGTTTTATGCAAAAGTTATGCTTCTTCAAAGTTCCCAAAATGAGAACTGTGTAGTGTCATGACTGAGAATCTGCAATTTCTAGAAATTCTATGCATCAAAATAAAAAAATACATGCACTAGTGCATAGAGCACAAAAAAATAGCCATAAACCAAAAAAATTCTTCAGAAACAGATTCTGTATGAGCAAGAAAGAAGCATTTGAAAACTGCCTTCAAATCTACAACTACCAACGGAGAGGGGGTCTGATGTAGCTTTCTGATATCATTTCTGCAAAATATATAAGCTGCATGGAAAAACTAAAAGATATGCAGATGGTTTTTCATAGATTCTATGAACAAAACCCAGAAGGCATTTTTCTTTGTGATGTATCGAAGATGTGGATCTAATGTAAAAAGAATGCCTTTAGCAACAAAAAATGACCCCAACAACCAAAAAACAACATGCAAAGGATGAATCAGCAACCTAAGATAAGAAAAGGCATGCAACAACTGCAATATTGATTAAAACACTAAATACACAAGCTGATTGTCAGATTTGAGCTTCAAAAACCTTGTTTGTGGGTATGGCCAATGATCTCCAAAATGAGTGAAATGAAAGCCAAAAAAGACTTTCAAGAGCATCCCGAATGCAACGGAACAGTAAAAAATTCTTCCAAACTACCTGAAGATGTTGCAATCACCCAAATATCATACATGTAAAATAATATTACTGGATCTTCATAAATCCTTTTTTGATTCTCCAGATCATTTGAAAATGCAAGAGAAGAGCATATGAGATTTTGCAAGATCTCTACAAAGAATCTAACCTTACAAAACTTGCTCTGATACCATGTTAGAATCCATAAAACAAATTATAACCCAGAATCAATTGAAATAGTTAGAAACATAAACTATAAATGGAAAGGCAATTGAAACAGCATAACAATGATACCAAGAGAATGATGTGAAATTCTTGAATGGAAAAATAGCATTAGATAACTCTCTCCAATATCAAATGAAAATACAAGCTAGGTAGCATGCTTATATAGACCAAGGAGAGGAAGGAGGTGGCAACACTGACCAATGAGGAACAACCATCTATCGGACTAAAGCTAGCAAAGTATCTTCCCAAGATAGCTAATGGTTGCTCACACGTAGGAAGGTGACACCTCATAATCCACTCACCTAATAAAATATGCTTTATTAACCTAAGCAAGCTTAAATAAATGTGTAGCAAAAATGTTATAATAAGGAATAAAAAACCTACACTAACACTATGTACAGATAATATTGATCCATCTACTTCACTTCACAACTCTTTTGATCAACACTCCTATGTCTGCTCCTTTGCACATCGCCTTGCTTTCTCCCTTTGGTATTTCTATTGACATCACTCATCATCATTGATTAGCACTCCATAACACTGTTGACATCAATGACAACACATATGCAACAATCTCCCCCTTTTTCATTGATGGCAACACACTGACCTGATATACACACATTACTCCCCCTTTAACATCAATGGCAAAGGGTTGGTGGTCTTCCTCGGTTCCTACCAAACATATAGACTCCCCCTGTCTAAACATTCCTTATCATCCTCTATCAATCTGCTCCCCCTGAGAAGTAGCCTCTATCTCTTCAATACTGATGTAGGAAAATCTGGATCTTCATTTTCCTTATGATATTCATGGATAATATATACAGAGTGCCTTGTTCATATCAGAATAGCACTAAATATTCTTATTCTATTCTCCACATATCTATACAATCATCAAAATTTATCTTACCTTCAACATATCTTTAATTTACTTAAAAGGTAACACATTCTTGTAAATTACCTTTAATTGGGCAAGAGTTGTGTCCCAGTTCTTTGCAGAAGACAAAATTTGTAATTGGCTTTCAAACTGAATGTACAATTCTTCTACTTCTTGCAAAGTGGCTGGCACTTTTACTTTCTAAGCTACATTCTCTGCTTCAGTCAGGATACCAGTCAAGATTGCTAACCTCATACTCACCACTTCCCTTAGCTGACCTATTTCTCCTTTGATTTTCTCTCTTTGGTCCAGGAGCTGTTTCAACTAAGTATGGAGATTTTCTATTTGAACCCTAATAGCTCTATCTTTATCCTTCAAAGGATCATATACTTTGTTTGCTTGAGTTAATTGTGACTAAATAGATTCAATTTAATCTTTTATGCCCTTAGTAGTTGTAGGCCAATTTAAACAAAATTGATATAATACTTTTGCTTCATCTAAACATTTTTTAATGTTTTTCATATTTTCTTGCAAAGTACTATGTGCATTAGCACATCTCTCGGAGGCATCTACCAATCTTTTGTTATTCACCTACTATGTTATCTTCTGCTCAGCCTGCTTCTCAAGATAAGAAGAATGACCCTTGAAAGACTCCAATAGAAGTTTTATCTACTGAGTGGGAGGCAAGGATGGGTCTCTTTTCACCTCAAGCAACTCTTCTTGAATTATCTTAATTATCTCTTCAAGTAATTCAACTCCTTCCACTTGTTGTTGAAGAATTTCTTGTCTTGCTGAGGATTGCAACATATCTCCAAGTTGCAATTTGTGAAGAGGAGATATATTGGACAAGTTAACTTGTCCATCAAGCATTGGCAACTATAAAAGTTGCAGAGTAATCACTAGTTGGATTTGCATCTGTTGAGCCAAAAACTCCTTAATTGAGTCAACCAGAGAGGAGGAAGATGTATCTTGTTCTTTTTTTGAGCTCTCCCCTGCATCAACATTAACCTACTCCTCTTGTCGATCAAGATTACCTTGATGCCCTGTATTCTCTAGAGGAGGACTATCATCCACAACATTATGATCAGAGGAAGCATTTCCTTCTCCTTGTGCAACTTGTTCATCATCTTGTGCTACTTGCTCTTCTTTTTCCTCTTGAGGATCTTGCTGATGTGTGTCATGTGAAGGAGATACAACATTATGAGGTGGAGAAATAGTGGTTGGCAGTGGAGACACATGTGGTTGCTCCACATTTTTAGTTAACCTCACTCCTTCAAAAATTTTCCATGTTACTTCTTCAGTCTCCTTTTGAATCTTATCTTTATCCTCTTTCTCCATGCTCATAAGGGTGTCTACCCTCTCTTTGTCCTTAATTCCGAAGCTTGCATTTGAATCATTTTATCCTATCAAGACACACATGTATGGGACCAAGTTGAGAAGCTTGTTTTATCTGATCCTAATCGCTACTTCTTGAAACTTGCCCACATGGGAGCCAAACTACCAAGAGACTTTGACATATCTGCTATTCGAGAGAATGATCCAAGCACTCCCGTTGTTGTTGCAAAGGGACCATCCACTATAGCCACACCATCACATACCATATTACAAAATCCATCTTCCAACCCATCTCTTTCATTCCCTATTGTTACTTCATTCGACCCACCACACTCAGAGTACACTTTAGAACCTTTGATAACTCCAACCAATGTGCTCCCTTTCCTTTTGCAAAATTTGAACATTCCACCTTTCCATGTTTCCCAACATACTCCTTCTCCTACCATGACCGTATCTGTGCTTCAAGTAACACAAGTTGTCCATGTTGCCCAAGTGCAAACTCCTCAAACAACACAAGCTATCCCCATATTCCACACTTTGCAAGCCTCCCAAGCTATCTAAACAACACCAACTATCCAAGATTCACAACCATTGCAATCTGCTACTGCCATTACATCACATGTGGACACCACATCCCATATTCCTACCACTGCTAATATGGTCTCCACCATCTCCACAGATCCATCCAACATGTCATACAATCCCATGTTAGTTTCATTGACATGAGTGACCCACCTATTGTTTCACAAGCTAATTCTAGCACCACAGTCTCTTATGTTGATCATCTTACATCAATTCCGCCATCTTCCTATAATCCTTCGCAAACCATAAATTTGTCTTATAATACTCAAGGATTACCCATTGTCACCCAACACATGGCATATACCAACCCTCATTTGGTCCAAAACACAAACCCAAATGTCCATCCTTCTTCCGCATCTACTAATCCATCCATCACTTACCATATTACAAATCCCATGCCGAATTCACAACCATTGACCAATGCCAATCCATCCTCTACTTCCCATGTGATGCAAAACCTTGGTACTAATTCATTGCAATATAACCAACCACCCCTTGTGTCTCAAGGATAGCAATCCTCCAACACATATGTGTCACATACCAATCCTATGACATATATTGTGACTATACAACCTCAAAAAATGGTCATGGCTTCATATATCCCACAACAGCAACCTCAATATACATCATATTACACTTCACCTCCAAACCAACCAACCCCTTTGCAACAATAGCAATTATCTTCAGCGGATGTTCAAAAAATGATTAACAAAGTGGGAGGCCAAAGCAAGAAAAATTTTTCCTTGGAGGACATATGTGCTTATTTGTTTGACAAGTCACTTCATATGACACCTTTTCCGCCACACTTTGAAATTCCACAATTTGACAAATACAAAGGAAAAGGAAATCCAGATGACCATCTTAGAGCATTCTTTGTGGCATGTCTCGATGTTTCTCAAAATGATACATATCTTCTGAGACTATTTCCCCAAAGCTTAGCAGGACAAGATCTTGAATGGTTCTCTCATTTACCTCCAGGCATTAGATCTTTCATGGAATTAGCAAATAAATTTTGATCATACTTCTCTTTTAACATTGAACATGAAGTGAACATGAACGGCCTTGTCAACAATAAACAACACAATGGTGAAGCTTTCTCTTCATTTACTCAATGATGGCGTAATATGGCTAGCAAACTATCATGGGAAATACCTGAAAAACAACAGCTCGATATCTTTGTTCAAAATCTTCATCCCGAGCTATCATTCTAACTACAATTACAAAGTGCTAGCACCTTTGATGAACTTGTTTCCAAAGGAACCATCATTGAACGTGCTTTAATTGCTAAAGGCACTGTCAAGATTTTTTGTGATAACAAAGACTATCCTCAAAATTCCAACGATAAATCACACTTTTGGAACAAGAACAAGAATGTTGTCAATGATGGTGCTGTAGATGCAAAGAACATACAAACAATGAAAGCTCCTATCAACATTCAAGCTACCTCTACAACAACTCAACCTTTTCAATGAACTCAACAACGACAAACTTCAAATCCCCATCGACAATTCACACCATTAGCGGAACCTATGGAAGTTGTCTTTCAAAAGCTTCTCCAAGTGGGCAATATCATGTTACCTAATGCACCTCCCAATGGTGAACCGCTCTTCAAAGCTCCTTGGTACAAAGAAAATGAGTATTGCGATTACCATAGAGTCAAAGGACACAAAACAAATGGTTGTATGCGCTTAAAGCATGTTATTCAAGATTGCATTGATCAAGGTTTAATCAAAATCACACCTCCAACAATGCAACCTACACAGCAATCGACATCGAATTATGATCTAGATGCTTTCAAGAATCCACTTCCATCTCATGACAAACCAAGTAACCCCCATGCTGGGAATGCCATTCAATATAACTATGAATCATCCACTATTGGCCACATTGACCATGCTCACTTTTCTACCATTACTATCCAAGGCAAAGCACCTAACTACATTGTAACTACTCGAAGAGCTCATGTTACCATTCAAGGAGCACCTGTCCATCCTCCCCAACTGTCTTCTAGCTATAAAGCCTTGATCACCTTGGCAAAACACCTACACATATTTCCATTCTTGAGTTGCTTCACATATCCCTTGCCCACAAAGCCATCCTTGACAAAGCCTTACAAGAATCTTCGGTGCCTAATGATATCGATACCACACAATTCCAATCTATCGTAGCTAGCATTGCAACCCCTTGCCATCTCACCTTTTTCAACAAATATCTTCAGCCCTCCATTCATCCTTCACATAACGAAGCCCTCCACATAGAAGTGTTTGTCAACCAATGTCGTATCAAATGAATCTTAGTGGATGGTGGAGTTGGTCTTAATACATGTTCCTTAAAATTAATAAAACAATTGGGATATTCTAAGAAAGACGTTGACACTTCCAAGGTCATTACTATCAAAGCATATGATGATGTTGAGAGAGATACTGAAGGGATCATTCACTTGCCTATCCAAGTTGGGCCGGTCACTACTGACACCTGTTGTCAAGTCCTTGATATTGAGATTCCTTATAACATCATCCTTGGTCATCCATGGATCCATGCCCTCAAAGCAGTTCCTTCTACATACCATCAATGCCTTAAATTTCCACATAATGGTGTTGAGATTACTATCCATGCCGATCCCAATCCATTTGAATTATGTCGTGCTTTTCAAGCTAAGTATCAAAGCCCTAATCGCATTCCTATCAACACTGAAGCATATCCATCTTCATCATATGTAGATCCATCCATCCTACTCAAGCCATCATCTAGCAAAGCCGCTTCCAATCTCCATATCAAGTACACTGAACATGGCCCGGGTGAGTACACATTGCAAGAGTCTTATTTTGTTGGAACTCTTCCCTTGTCTCCCAAAACTCATGGCAAACCTTCTACATCCAAGCCATCTTCATTCGCAGTTGTCATAAAAGCCCCGCCTACAGTATTCATTAAAGGTGGATTACTGGATGATGAAGACATCGATGACATCAACTCTTGGCTATTCTTTGATGAGAATGACCAAGTCCAACTTGAAGTGGAAAGATATAACAATGGGTTTCGCATCATTAAAAACATGGGCTACAAAGGACATGGTGGATTGGGATCATAGGAACAAGGACCTATTGAACCCATTGTCATGTCTAAGAAGTTTAATAAGCAAGGCCTTGGCTATTAGTCGAAGGTACCGCATTCCAAAGACATTAAGTGTATTTCCGATATGGAAGTTGGACCTTCCTCGGTAAGAGAGACTTCTAGTTTAGATACCATCGATGACTCCTCCCTTCATATAATCGACCTTTTTCAAGAAACCTCCATCTTCATGATTTCCAAAACTTCTTCTAGCCATAAGCATTCGTCTATTACCCTTTCACTTGTATATCCTGACCTTGTCGATTGGGACCAACAGGGGGCATCGATATTGGATACATTTGAGAATGATGAAGCTATTGTAGAATTCATGGGTTTACAACAAGGCATTCCATTGGGTGACCATAAAGCAGGTTTCATGATGGATCTACCTAAACTAGCATATTTTGGTGGAAGTATCAAATCCTTCAGTCACAAAAATGAAATAAATAAAATAAAAAAAGATATGTCACTAGGTGAAAACAGAAAGGCACCTCTTGAGCGTGAAAAAGTAAAAATAAAGGACGTATCCGAGGGTGAAAACCTCTTTGAGGTGCCTCAAGATGGGGGATTTGATCTTCTTGTTTCCACTGATTATCATGAGAAATCAACAGTGCTAGTTAAAAAATCACAAGACATGAACTTGGGCACAGAGCAAAATCCAAAGATCATTTTTTTGGTAGCATAACTATCAGAGTAGGAAAGAAGAGACTTCACAACATTTTTCATAAAAAGAGCTATCAATTTTGCATGGACTTACGTTGACATGCCAAGTCTAGATCCATCACTAGTGGTACATCACTTAGCAGTATCTCTTAATGCAAAACCTGTCAAATAAAAATTGTGCAAAATGCATCCGCAAGTAGCTCTATTGGTTAAGGCAGAGATTCAAAAGTTGCTAGAAGCAAAGTTCATAAAGCCTATTGATTATCTAGAATGGGTTTCAAACTTGGTACCTATAGCCAAACCTGATGGACGAGTTCATTGTTGCACAAATTTCAGGGATCTTAACAAAGCATGCCCTAAAGATGACTTTCCACTACCAAGCATAGACAACATTGTAGATCTCACAGCTGGACATGAAATGCTATCTCTGATGGATAGATTTTTAGGATATAACCAAATCAAAATAGCAGAAGAAGATCAAGACAAAACATCATTCATTTGTCCATGGGGTACTTATTGTTGGGTTGTAATGCCTTTTGGTCTCAAGAATGCTGGAGCTACTTATCAATGAGCCATGATAGTTATCTTTCATGACCTTTTTCACACTATCATGGAAGACTATGTTGATGATATCCTAGAGAAATCCAAGACAAGAGAAGGACATCTACTGGTATTAGCACAAATCTTTGATCGACTAGAGAAATATCAAGTCAGATTGAACCCAAAGAAATGTGTATTGGGCGTAACATCTGGAAAACTGTTGGGATACATAGTGTCTTGATGAGGGATAGAAGTGGACCCTGCTAAAGTAAAAGCTATCATGGAAATGCCTCCCCCAGTAAATCTCAAGTAGCTTCATAGTCTACAAGGAAGGTTACAGTCCATCTGCAGATTTATCTCACAACTAGCAGATAAATGTCATCCTTTCCAACATCTTCTTCACAAGGGTGAACCTTTTAAGTGGGATGAAAAGTGTCAATAGGCCTTTGACAAAATAAAGGAATATTTGGCAATACCTCCTATGTTAGTACCCCATGTACTTGATCACCCACTATTGCTTTACATCTCTTCAACAACAGTAGCATTGGGTGCCCTTCTAGCTCAACATGATGATTCAGGGAAAGATCAAGCCATTTACTATATCATCAGAACTCTTGTGGGATATGAACTTAATTATTCATCTATGGAAAAAGCATGTTTAGCATTGGTGTTTGCTTCCCAAAAATTGTGACATTATATGTTAAACCAAACAACAAAGCTTATATCTAATGTTGATCCACTCAAATATCTTCTCTCCAAAGCAATCCTTATGGGAAGATTAGCAAAATGGGTAATGATCTTAAGTGAATTTAACATACAATATGTGGATCAAAAGGCCATAAAGGACAAGTTATCACCGATCAGTTAGCTGCAGCACCCATCATAGATATTCATCCAATACGTCCAGAATTCCCTGATGAAGGATTGTTCAATCTAACTTCACCAACATTGTGGTAACTATATTTTGATAGATCTTACACACAACATGGATCAGGAGCAGGGATATTGTTTGTTACCCCTCAAGGAGATTGTATCCCAAAATCATACAGAATTGCATTTCCATGTACCAATAACATAGCAGAATATGAAGCTTTAATCACGGGATTACGCATGGCAGTACAATGGCCTATCAAATAGTTACAAGTCTTTGGTGACTCTCAATTGGTTATCAAACAAGTCTTAAATGAATATCAAACAAAAGATGAGAAGCTTCTTCCATACAAGGTAATGGTTGATGATTTCAAAAAGTACTTTGACAATATCACCTTTGAACAAATCCGAAGGTTACAAAACAAAGCAGCAAATGCCATGGCTATGATTGGATCTCTTCTAGATATGTTGTCCAATACACACAAGTGTGAGTTCTTGGTTGAACAACTTTTGATTCTAGCATTTGAAGTTCCGTAGTCTAAGCTTATTTGTGAGGTTGTTGGTCCCAATTTGCCATGGTATGAGGACATATACGAGTATCTTTGTGATCAAACCTTTCCATTCCAACTATATAACACCCAACAAAAAACCTTTATCCATTGAGCCTCTTGTTACACTATCTTAGGAGACACCCTTTATCACCAGAGTCTTGATGGTATCCTTCTTAGATGTCTTGATTCTGAGGAAGCAAAAGTGGCCTTACATGAAGTACATGAAGGTGTCTATGGATTGCATTCCGCTAGCCCTGGTCTTGTTAAGAAACTTCTACAAGCTGGATACTATTGGCCAACTATGGAGAAAGATGCACAACAATTCGTAAAGAGATTACTATAATGTCAGAAGCATGGGGATCTAATACATGCACCAACACATGAACTTCAGCCTATCACTACTCCATGGCCCTTCTCGTAGTGGGGACTTGATCTCATAGGTAAAATCCATCCTACTTCATCAAATGGTCATAAGTTTATCATAACCGCCACTGAGTACTTCACAAAGTGGGTGGAAGCAATATTAATGACCTATATTACTGGAAAACAAATTTCTAAGTTCATCTTACATTATATCATTTACCGGTATAGAGTTCCTCAAGACATTGTCACTAATAATGGTCATCCTTTCAAGAACTAAGAGGTTAGAGATCTTTGTAACAAGTTTCATATCCAACATAGATTCTCTACACATTACTATCCTCAAAGCAATGGCCAAGTTGAGGCTTCTAACAAAACAATTATCAAGATCCTCAAAAAGATAGTCAATGAAGCTGGTTGTGATTGGCATCTACAACTTCATCCTGCATTATGGGCATATAGAACAAGTATCAAAATTCCCACTAGAGCTACACTTTATGCCCTCGTGTATGGCACTGAAGCTATCCTACCTATTGAGGTTGAGATCCCCTCACTATGAGTATCTCTACAGCATACTATCTTAGATGAAGAATATCGAGTATCCAGACTCCATGATCATGAGCTACTAGATGAATGGCATCTTACAACATTCAACCATCTCTAATTCTATCAAAACCATCTACGCCACAGCTACAACAAGAAAATCAGAGAATGCATATTTCAAGTTGGAGATCTTATCCTTAAAGAAAATCAAAGGAATCAGTAACATCATGAGAAATAGGGCAAGTTTGAACCAAATTAGCTTGGTCCTTTTGTCATCGCAGTAGTCTACAGATTAGGTGCATATACTCTGTCAACACCTGAAGGCATTCCCTTAGATGAACCAGTCAACATCATTCATCTCAAGAAGTACTATCCATGAATCTCAACAATTCCAAAAAAAAAAAAAAAATAGTACAAGACAAATAATCCATCCTTTGGTGAAAACCTGGCAAACAGGTGCCTTGGATAAGTACCACAGTGAAAACCTGGCAAACAGGCACTATGTGTAGTGACCAGCTCCCATCATCTACTTAGTTTTTTTTATCACAGCTTTTCATCGCATACTTCACCTTAGACAAACATCATTGCTCATTATCCCTTCTCCATCCATAATAAAAGTCTTTCTGCCCTTGCCTCTGCCTTGCTAGTCTTCGTAGTACAGATTTCATTCAAGTAATTATATCATTTGGCACCTTAGCATCTTGTTTGTACACACCATCCATCGCTATCTTTCCATAATAAAACCTCATCCCACACTGGGGGCACTTGTTGAGCCTTATTTGGAAGTGGATATCTATAGCTATAGCTCATAACATAGCAAGCACCCAAGCTCATAACACAGTAAACTTTCAGCTTCAACTTCAACCATAGCACGCATCCAACTTCAAACATGGAAAACATTTGGCACCAGGAATAACATCTTAACAATCAATCCCAGCTTAAACATCATCGTAAACATCCAAAACACATCAAAATTCCAAAAAAATCAAAACATCCAAAATTACAAGCAATAAAGTTGATCCTTTAACATCAACCATCAGCATAATAGGCAAGAACTACATTGCCAGCTCTATTGTTAAATCCTTGATCCCGTGGATACAGGGTATGTAGGCAATCTGAGATGCAAAGGAAGCACTCTGATTTAGGAAAAAATGATAGCCCTGTTTTCATCATCCATCTTTGATTTTTCTTCTGATCATCCTTTAATCATTCATCTCACTTTCTTCTATCTTTCATCATCTACATCATCAATAAACCTAGAACTACATATTCATCATGTCTCATCATCATCGTAAATGTGCTTTGATCTTGTGGATACAGGGTATGTAGGCAGTCTGGAATATGAAGGAAGTATCCAGTACTCAAGCACAGATGATCCACCCCATCCTCATCTTCTTTCATTTTCCATCTTCTTCTCTTTGACTTGCTTAAGTAGGAAGCAGACCATCCACATCAGTGAAAGCTCAAGCACTTTAACCAATCAGAGTAAGCCAGGAGCTATTTGTTTGCATGCCTTAAGCCAACATTTTCTATAGCATTTTATCATCTTTAGCCTTCAACAGGATGTAGCTTTCCTCTCAACAAGGCGCCAGCTTAATCCATCCAAGAGCACCTAAATTTGGCAAGAGAACATGATGACAATATCTTTTGTTTTATCTTTTGTCCCTTTTCTATGCCTAATCAAGACTACCTTGATATATCTATATCTTGGTACGTTGTGATGAAGTAAGGAAAGGGGCATGGTCATATTGCTTTCATATGTCATGTTTGTAGGATGATCTTATTCTCTTCCTATGCGTATTGGTATCTTTTACATGTTGGGATTAGCCTCTTACATATCAATATCTCTAGCATTTGAGAAGCTAAATAGTCTCTTATGTACTTGAGACTATTTTATGTTAAGACTAACTCCATACATATAACCAGCAAGGTGTCACTATGTGTAGTGGAGATAAGCTCAAAACATTGCTTGTAGCGTCAAAGTCCATCTCAGAACACTAGCTGCTATTCATATCTTGTGTATGTTGGATCAACATCTTGACCTCATGCATTTAGACAAGATTGTAGTATGCTAGTTTTGCATTGGATATCTTGACACCTTGGTCTTCTATACCCTAGTGCATAATAACCACATGCTATATCAAACATAAGGATTGCATTTCTTTTAAATTCTGAGCAATTACTTAAAAAAGCTACCACTTCATGAATCCATTCCACCATATGTCTATGTAGTCCTCAACCAAGATCAATCATCTTCCTTTCATCCTACTTATAGCCCCTATCCAAACCCTAATTCTCTTGTATCCATCCCATTTCTCCCACCCAACCCTCATTTTCTTTGTGTGCGCCTTGTTTTCTAGCCTTTCATCTTATCGCGAGCCAACCCAGCCCTTCCTAGTTAGCCTGGTTTACCTCTCGAGGGGGCATCACCTTGTTTATCAAGCAAATTATCGTATCTTCTTTGACACAACGCTCTAACGAACATTGTATCAAAGAGGGGCAAAATGTAGACACCCAAAATTGACTTAATTATCATTAGTATCAAAATATCGCATTAGCTATCATCTGCATTTGTCTAACACACTTGAGCAATTTCCCTATCACTTATTTCTTCTATTAATTAAATAAATTTATATTTATTTAATTAATTCATTATCTATTTCTTCTAATCTATAATTAAATAATCTTTAATCATTTAATTATCTCTTACTTCTATCTATTTTAATTAAATAAATCTTTTTTATTTAATTAAAAATCCCTTCATAAGCCCACTTTCCAATTAATTAAATAAATTTTATTTATTTAATTAATTTCTCTTATCATTTATCTTCATGAGCCGACATGTGTGCCTCTTTCATTTAAAAAAGATAAGTGGTACTACATCTTTTATTTAATATCTTTCACATGTAGTACTTTTTATGTACACGGTCACACATAAGCCTTATCTCCCTTTCACTTGTCATCTACACATTCACCTATGACTATCTTTTAATCCTAGCCATTCACATAGCCACCAAATCTCTATCATTGATTGATTTTGGTTGAGGTCTATATAAACACCCTCTCATTCCATACTAGATCTATCCAGCATTTATATAGCGTCTACATTATCATCTTGAGCATATTGAGCATTTTAGCATCCATCTAGCATATTAGCATTATCATCCATCCATCATGGCAGCTTTTATCTTCATAATTGTTCATTGTTGAAGAAGCAATCCGCATCATAAACAAGGAATCATACAATCTAGGTGATATTGTTCTTGAATTGCATGCTTTTGATTTCATTTGGATTAGATTCTTTGATGATAGTAGAGTTAGGTTTTCATGGCTACGCTTGATCTTATTAACCTGATTTTTACCTATTACAAGGGGCATTATTTAGGGTTTAGGGTTTATGGTTTTGGGGTTAGGGGTTAAGGTTTAGGGTTTAGAGAGAGATAGAGGACCAATAGGGAGATATAGAGGAGACTGAGGGGAGAGATAGGGAGATAGAGAGTGAGGGACATGGCCAGAGACATAGGGAGAGAGATTGAGAGGTAGATGGACAAAGGTGATAGGGAGGTAAGGGAGAGATATGGAGATAGAGGTTTAGGGTTACTTGGGTTTAGGGTTTAGGAGTTTAGGGTTTCTCAAGTTTAGGGGTTAGGGTTTAGGGGCATTATTTAGGGTTTAGGGTTTATTGTTTAGTGGTTAGGGGTTCAAGTTTAGAGGTTTAGGGTTTAGGGTTTATAGAGAGAGATGAATGATAGGGAGATATAGAGGAGACTAAGGAGAGAGATAGGGAGATAGAGAGTGAGGCACATGGCCAGGGACATAGGGAGAGAGATTGAGAAGTAGAGGGACAAAGGTGATAGGGAGATAGGGGAGAGATAGGGAGATAAAGGTTTAGGGTTACTTGGGTTTAGGGTTTATGGGTTTTGGGTTTAGGGTTTAGGGGTTTAGGATTTCTCGAGTTTAGGGGTTAGGGGTTAGGGTTTATTATTTAGTGGTTAGGGGTTCAAGTTTAGAGGTTTAGGGTTTAGGGTTTATAGAGAAAGATGAATGATAGGGAGATATAGAGGCGACTGAGGAGAGACATAGGGAGATAGAGAGTGAGGCACATGGCCAGGGATATAGGGAGAGAGATTGAGAGGTAGAGGGATGATAGAGATAGGGAGATAGGGGAGAGATATGGAGATAGAGATTTAGAGTTGATTAGATTTAGAGTTTAGGGGTTTGGGGTTTAGGGGTTAAGGGTTGCTCAG
This sequence comes from Cunninghamia lanceolata, assembly GCA_027924645.1. Taxonomy (NCBI): domain Eukaryota; kingdom Viridiplantae; phylum Streptophyta; class Pinopsida; order Cupressales; family Cupressaceae; genus Cunninghamia; species Cunninghamia lanceolata. Next base: position 698,758 of record BSBN01001378.1, read on the forward strand.
GTTTGGAGATATCTAGATAGAGAGAGAGAGAGAGGAGACAGATTAGGAGAGATAGAGGAGACAGAGGGGAGAAATAGGGAGATAGAGAGTGAGTGAGATGGCCAAAGAAATAGGGAGAAGGATTGAGAGGTAGAGAGATAGGGAGATAAGGGTTTAGGGTTGCTTGGGTTTAGGGTTTAGGGTTTAGGGGTTAAGGTTTAGAGGTTTAGGGTTTAGTGTTTAGAGAGAGAGGACCAATAGGGAGATATAGAGAGTGAGGGACATGGCAAGAGACATATGGAGAGATATTGAGAGGTAGAGGAATGATAGAGATAGGGAAATAGAGGTTTAGGGTTGCTTGGGTTTAGTGTTTAGGGTCTAGGGGCTTGCGGTTTAGGATTTAGGGGTTTAGGGTTTATGGGTTAGGGCTTAGGGGCATTATTTATGGTTTATGGTTTAGGGGTTAGGGGTTAGGGTTTAGGGTTTAGGGGCATTATTTAGGGTTTACGGTTGCATGTCAAAAGAAGTCTCTCTCTGAATCCCTCAACCCTAAATAATGACCCTAATCCCTAACCCATAACCCCTAAACCCTAAACCTGAGCAACCCTAAACCTCTATCTCTAGGTATCTCTCCCTTATCTCTCTCTCTCTATCATTCCTCTACCTCTCAATCTCTCTCCCTATGTCTCTAGACATCTCACTCACTCTCTATCTCCCTATCTCTCCCTCTCTCTCCTCTATCTCTCCCAATCTATCTCCTCTCTCTCTACCTATATATCTCTCCCTATCTCTTGTCTCTCTCTCCCCTATCATTCCTCTATCTCCCTATCTCTCTGGACATCTCACTCACTCTCTGTCTCCTTATCTCTCCCCTTTATCTCCTCTATCTCTCCCTATATATCTCCTCTCTATCTCTCTCTACCTAGCTATCTCTCCCTATCTCTCTCTCTCACCTCTCCCCCCTATCATTCCTATATCTCCCTATCTCTCCCTCTCCCTTATTGATGAAGGAAATGAAAACAAGAAAACTAGGACTCTCTCTCTCTCTCTCTCTCTCTCTCTCTCTCTCTCCCTCTCTCTCTCTCTCTCTCTCTCTCTCTCTCCATGCACATACCATTAGGTAGGCTATTTTGCATATGGTGGTCATATCCTTTAGGTCCAATCACCTCCAAACTTCACAAATCGACATAAAGCATAATTCTAAGCATCTTTCATAAAGACCACTTCTCTACATAGGTGCAACTACTACCACTTTTTCATTTTTTTCCACATTTAATACTAATTCTTTTCCATTTTCCAAGTCCTACATGTGTCCAAGTTGTATTGTTTGTCAAGTTTTTAGTCTAATTGTTAGTCCTAGATCTCATGGTTATTAAAATGTTAGTATAGTTAGATTTATCCTTAGGTAACATTAATTTACACATTGTTGCACAAACAACCATACTCAAAAATAATCTTACCTAATTAAGGTTAACTTTTAAGGTTCTTTCATTTGGTAAGCCTAATAGATCCAACTAGTTTAATCTTCTTATAGTCCATGCTTAGCCTTCCACTACCTATGCCACCTCATTTTCATAACATATTTGACCATAACATTGCCACAACAATCATCACTCATCCCGACACCATCCTCCACCATGTGACATTTATCTAACATATATTCCCAATTATAATTATATCTACACAAAACTCAACGTGTTGTAAGTACAATTAGAAGACCTTAACAATGTTTAAATGATAGGCATTAAATTAGGCATGGCTAGGTGCTAAATTAGGTGCACTCTGTGCCGCCTTTGGCACTCCAAAGAGATTACTTTATAGGTTTAAAGTTGGTGTTAACTATGCCGACTATAGCACCGACTAATGAATCAAAAAAAAAAAAAAATTCCCGCCAAGCACAGGGTGAAGACAATAGGCGACAAGTGTAGGAAGAAGAGGATCGACATCAGGGCATCCCTTATGGGCAGAAGAAAGTGTGAGGCAGAAATAGGGGCAATCGTGGTTGGAAGAGAGGCGGTCGTGGCTGGAAGAGAGAAGGGCATAGACATCAATTCCAACTTGAGAACAATAATTGATACAAGTGATATTCTCATCCCCATATTTTCCAAAAATTATGCAGAATCAACTTGGTGTCTGAAGGAGGTGACTCGAATGTGTAGATCCAAAGGCTTCATCATTCCTTTGTTTTATGATGTGGAGCCCTGTGATGTTCACTACCCTCAAATAAGTGGAGGTCCATTCACCAAGGCATTCAAAAAATATTACAGTCATTTAGATCAACATGATGAAAATACTATCGAGGAAGGGAAGAATGCTCTTCACCAAATCTCTTCTCATTCTAGTTGGACAAGGGGGGATGAATTAGGGTAAGTTAATTTGCATGATTTTTTTCAATTAACCCAGAAAAGATCATTATGTTAGTAGACTACGCAAAGACTAATAAACCAATTAAAAAATTAAAAAGTAGCCCTCTGTTGTTTTTTGACACATGCACATAACCCACATCTTAACCTATATTATCTCATTGTTATACCCTCTCTCACAGGCACACTACCATTTAGTATGTCTAAATTGATAACATGCAAATACACATTATGTAAAACTTTCTTAACTCATGTCTCGAGCAAGATGGATTGCAGAAAATCTAGGCGCTTGTTCACTACATCTGCCTATCAATACGAAGTAATAAAAGTAAGATGAGATCAATCATGGAAACATATCATCAAGCTTCAGTTTTATCAGCTACAATAAATTATACCAAGCCTCCTAAGTGAGTGTCAACTTAAAGAGGGACTCAATACCATAACAATGGAAGATTGCAGATTAGGTTTCATAAATCCATGCTTTGCTGTTGTGTTGTTGGTTTGCATACTTGATCATGAGAATCACAAACAAGTTTGGAGAAGTTTGGAAAATCCTTGTTTTGTGCTTCATTTTCTGTGAGCCTACTTTGTGCATACAACACCAACTATTATGATTATAATGAATATAACTTGAATATTCCAAGTCCTATTATCAGTTGTGTATGAAATGCACATGATGATATCGTTTGCATATTTCACTACCAGGATTTCAGATCTTATTTGAATAATGTATTAAAATGCATACTATATTATTGCATCCATATTTACTACAAGGATTTCAGACCCTATTTGAAGAAAGTATAAAAATGACTATCAAAATATTGTCTGATATTTAACAAGGATTTTAGATCCATGTAAGTAAAAAAATGAATATAATAATTTATTGCCTGCATATCTAACTACTCGAAATCTAGGAAAATGCATATGCCACTGTTTGCATCAAATAAATCAATGTATATGTAGGTATATGCTACTACTCGCATTAAATGAACCAATTCCATAAAAACTTGCTACAAGGATTCTAAGGGCATAATCATATCCCATGACAAAAGAAAAATTGATTTGTCAATGGTCTTGAGTTGTTACAGTAGAAAAACACCATCTCAATTGTAAATTGTTTATCCAATATCAATATAAAAAAAACCAGGAGACCACTGTCAACAATGCCCATTCAATCATTTCGTATAATATCTGATAGGCTACTACCTTGAAGCTATGAATAGGAGAGCTTGCAGTATCCTCAACCAAATCTAGATCCTTGTATTCATCTGACTTGACTCTTCTCCTTTTAGGTTTCCTCACATCAGAAACATCACAGTCACTTAACTTCAGCCCATTATGCCCAGCTTCATTGTAAAAATCCTTACCATTCACAACTTCCAAGGGTTGTACAGGTCCAGATGATGCATCAGAAGCCATGGAAGAATCCTCTTCATCCTTGTGCTAAAACCAAGAAAGTCCATTTTTTCTATATCTAGCCTCTTCTTCTTCAAACTCTAGAAGGTTGTTCTTATAGCTAGAAAACTCATGTATGGATTGATCCAAGTACATTGTCCATCCAGACTCAGAAACCTCTTGCCCTTCATTTGCCTTGCCTCCTTGACCAGTGCCCTCCATTACAGGGCACCCATATTTAGGCCCAACAAAATTTTGTTGTTACTGCATGTTGGTAGGCAAAGAAAGAGCTCTGATCTACAGAGAGACCTTATCGAAGGGTATACATAAATATATTATCTAATTCTCAACTGGGTTTTTTAAGGTCACTTGACTCGATTCAAATGCACAACATATTATGTGTTGATGCATGAGCAGCCTTTTATTGGAATTCATGGTGAGGTACACATGGACCATAGATTCCAAACAAAGATATTATTGATAGGATTGAGGCTAATCTTAGCTTCCATGCATTAAAAAAATTGTGAAATCTTAGAACTACTTACACTCTCTTTGCATTCTCTGCAAATTGCTTTCCTTTAACTAGGTCTCGCCTTTCCTTACAAGCTATATATGGATGACAACTATGGATTGTGATGGGGTATGAGGCATTAAAGCAGTACAACCTTCTTCTATACTCACTTTGTGACAAGGTTCATTGTACCTCATCATCTAATCATATTTCTTTTTTCAAATTCAGGGCTGTGTCCTTGGCTATTTGCAATTAGGAATCCTATAGTTGCCAATTTTATCTAACTAACTCTAATGACCTTTACTGCTTTAAAGAAACTAATATTACTGATCAATCTGGTATGAAATAAATTCCAAGAATGCTGAAAACAAAACTGAACAATGAATTGCTTAAAGTAAATCTATATTATTCCTTTCAACTGAAACATGCATTTATCTATGGAAATAATAACTATCTTTTTAAACAAAATCTGAAATAACAAAACAACAATACTAGCCTTCTACCTTGGTGGTGAGAGTGGGCCCTTGCTCCACACCCTTAGGGCTGAAGACTAAAGTAAAGAATTAGAACAAGAGAATAATATCACAACTCAATTCAGTCCAATTCCATCAGATTTGTATTCAGAAAATATTTATGTCAAAATAAGATTACAGAAATCAGAAAAATAATCACCCTCCCTTCTACTGCTACTTCTGTAAGTTTATATCTAAATCTGTGATGAGAGATCACTCACCCTATTCTACTAGTTCCTCTATGAGATAACATCAATCTCTTTATTCTACTAACTGTCTAACTACAGAGTAAATATCCATGCAAAAAAATAGATAGAGTGGAACAGAAGTCCACACTGAATCTGAGTCTTAGTCTTAAATACACTTGGGCAGCGAGGCCCTAAAATATAGGTATTTAAATCAGTTTATCAATAATTCGTGCAAAATCAAAAAGAGATAAAAACTTCCAGCAGTTAACTATAGACTGCCTTTAATTACTTAGGTGATGGTTTGAGTAACATCAGGAGCATCCTGATCACCACTGAAAGTGTCTGACCAACAGTTGTGCTAGAAATCTGCATTGTTCTAAAGAGGCACCAGAGATGTATGTTTCATTCTATAGCTCCGAAGATATGATTGTGACCTTCTTGTTTAGCTCTGAAGATGCTCAAGACTTCAGTCCAGCTCTGGAGATGATTCACCTCCTTATCCCAAAATCTCTCCAATCAAATTGGAAACATTAGAGACCAGTCGTGGCATTCTGATGTCAGCTCCAGAGATCATTAGGACTACCTCCAGAGATGCACAAAATTGTCTATCCAAACACCTACACATGTTGATTCAAAAAGAGAAGATTTCTATATATTTCCATCAATTCAATGCACATTAGTACTTCAATCAGAAATCATGATTCTAAGTAATTTATCTCTTATTAATCATCATTAGAACAATCTTGTTAGCCTATTTTGGTGTAGTCATTAGGACAATGGAATAAGAAGAGAGAAAAAGAGAGGTAAAAAGAGTGTATTTCACAGGTGCTACCTGGCACTCATCACTTTGCTTAATCTAGATCACGAGAATACACTCATTGCACACTGTCACAATATTTACTTGCCTTCCTTGCCCCTTAAGCACATAATATCTTTGCTCAATATTCTTCCTCTATCACAACTACCATCCTATATAATAAAAAATAATGACCCACAAGGTATAGCCTTGAAGTAATCTAGGTAATATAGGCCTCTAGTCACATTAACACCCTAGTATCTCTTTCTCAAATGAATAAAATCAAGTTGTCACCGCAGCACAACCAAAGGTAATATTTGCAAAGGCATTCACCATACTTCTAAACTTTATCATTGAGATACCTGTTAAATCTTTTGGAAAGGCATGTGAACTATTTGACAAAATCCCTGAAAGAAATGTGGTCTAATAGACTGCAATGATTGCATCATATACACAAAATCAATTTGTTAAAAAGGCACTGCAAGGATGCTCTCAAAATCTTTGAATTAATTAAGCACTCTGGAACATATCCTAACATTGTAAGCTTTTCTTGTATTCTAGGTGCATGCAGCCATGCAGGTTTAGTGGATGAGAGTTGTACATACTTCAATCACATTTGTAACCCTTATTGCATTACACCTACAGTTGATCATTATGTGTGCATGGTTGACCTCCTTGCTCATGCTGACTATCTTGAAGACACCCTAAACTTTATGATTGAGATACCTGTTAAATCTATTGAAAAGGCATGTGGACTGTTTGACAAAATCCCTAAAATAAATGTGGTCTAATAGACTACAATGATTGCATGATATGCACAAAATGTATTTGTTAAAAAGGCTTTAGAAATTTTAAAGCAAATGCAATTGGCTGGTGTAAAGCCAAATTCCACAACCTTTGCCAACATCCTCCCTGCCTATGTCAAAATGGGAGCTTTGGAATAGGGTATGGACATCCATCAAAACATAAAGAATAGAGGAATTTTGTCAGATGTTGTAGTTGCAACTACCTTGTTAGACATGTATGCAAAATGTGGAAGCATAGACAAGGCACATGAACTGTTTGATAGAATGCCTCAAAGAAATGTAGTCTCATGGACTGCAATGATTGCAGGATATGCACAAAATGGATTTGTTGAAAAGGCTTTAGAAATTTTAAAGCAAATGCAATTGGCTAGTGTAAAGTCAAATTCCACAACCTTTGCCAGCATCCTCCCTGCCTATGTCAAAATGGGAGCTTTGGAATAGGGTATGGACATCCATCAATACATAAAGGATAGAGGAATTTTGTCAGATGTTGTAGTTGCAACTGCCCTATTAGACATGTATGAAAAATGTGGAAGCATAGACAAGGCACGTGAACTGTTTGAAAGAATGCCTCAAAGAAATGTCATCTCATGGACTGCAATGATTGTAGGATATGTACAAAATGGATTTGTTGAAAAGGATTTACAAATTTTAAAGCAAATGCAATTGGCTGGTGTAAAGCCAAATTCCACAACCTTTGCTAGCATCCTCCCTACCTGTGTCAAATGGGAGCTTTGTAATAGGGTATGGACATCCATCAAAACATAAAGGATAGAGGAATTTTGTTAGATGTTGTAGTTGCAACTGTCATGTTAGACATGTATACAAAATGTGGAAGCATAGACAAGGCACATGAACTGTTTGACAAAATGCCTCAAAGAAATGTGGTCTCATGGACTACAATAATTGTAGGATATGCACAAAATGGATTTGTTGAAAAGGCTTTAGAAATTTTAAAGCAAATGCAATTGGTTGGTGTAAAGATGGAAACATGAAAGAAAATAAATGCAAAGTCTTTCCTATTTTAACTAGTGGCATCATGGTAGGGGGATACTTGTGAGATATTATAGCTTGAAATGCTCTCATAGACATGTATGCAAAATATGGAATCATAGACAAAAAATGTGAACTATTTGACATAATTCCTCAAAGAGATGTCATCCCATGGAACACAATGATTACAGGATATGCACAAAATGGATTTTGCGAGGACACTGAAAACCTTTGAATTAATTAAGCACTCTGGAACATATCCTAACAATGTAAGCTTTGCTTGTATTCTAGGTGCATGTAGCCATGCAGGTTTAGTGGATGAGAGATGTACATACTTCAATCACATTTGTAACCCTTATTACATTACACCTACAGTTGATCATTATGTGTTCATGGTTGACCTCCTTGCCCGTGATGTCTATCTTGAAGACACCCTAAACTTTACCATTGAGATACCTATTAAATATGTGATGGTTGTATGGATGTGTTTTCTTGGTTCCTGTAGATCACATATGAATATAGGCTTAGGAGTATTTACAACAACATTACTTTTTGATTTGGATCCTAAAAATGTTGCACAACTTATGTTCTTCTCTCAAACATCTATCCACAAGTGGGCAGGTGTGGTGAGGTAAGGAGATTGATGAAAGATAGAGGAATTAAAAAAATCCTCGGATGCAGTTGGATTGAAGGGCCTAAAATGGTACATGCTTTTTGTGTAGGAGATGGATCACACCCATAGACAAAGGAGACTTATGCAAAGTTGGAGAAATTGACTTGGACGGTGAAGGCAGCAGGGTATTTTCCAAATTCAAGAATTTACTTAATGCTATGGAAGGATGGGAAAAATAATTATTTCTCGACCACCATGGTGAAATGTTGGCAATTACATTTGGTTTGTTAAACATGCCCCATGGAACAACTACTAGAGTTGTCAAGAACCTTCGAGTATGTGTTGATTGCCACACTGCAACAAAATTGATCTCCAAGATTGTCACAAGAGAAATTGTTGTGAGATGTGAACCCTTTCCATGATTTTTAAATAGGGACAATGTTCTTGTGGAGATTATTGATGATGCTAAATGAAGCATTATGAAAAATAGGTTTATACTATAATAATGTGCACCATGTCAGATTTCCTACTGGCAGGTGTAAAGCCCAACTCCTCAACCTTTGCTAGCATCATCCTTGCATGTGCACAAATTGAAGCTTTGGATGAGGATATGGACATCCATCAAAGCATAATTGGAAGTGGATTTTTGTCAAATGTTTAGTTGCAAGTGCCACTTTCGATCATGAAAGCCTTCACAAAGACTTATGCACAAAATTCAATAAAGAAGAATAGAATTTATGCACAAATTCTCTCATGAATGATTTCAAATTGTAATCAATTTCTTTGTAGCTTATAATGTGTGGATAAGAATTGACGTTCCTTGTAGTTTCCTATGTCATTAATTAAAAGGAATCTAGATCTACGCATTCATCTTAGATGCATTTGCACAGTTGAAGCCTGTTGTTTTGAATCCTTTACACAAGTTTTCCATGGGTTAACCTATGATAACATGTCTCCTAGCAATATAACGGCAATCCTCTCAAGGGGTTCTTAAATACCACCAATCTAGGTTAATTTATGCTGAGTTGTGTGCATAAAATAGATTACATCCCTCAAAGGAATGTGGTCTCATGGACTGCAACGATTGCATGATATGCACAAAATGGATTTGTTAATAAGGCATTAAAAACATTCAAGAAAATGCAATTGAATATACATATACAGAGAGAGATGTATGTGGAAGCATAGACAAGGCATGTGAACTGTTTGACAAAATCCCTTAAATAAATGTGGTCTAATAGAGTGTAATGATTGCATGATATGCACAAAATGGATTTGTTGAAAAGGCTTAGAAACTTTCATGCAAATGAAATTGGCAGGTGTAAAGCCAGATTCCACAACCTTTGCCAGTATCCTCTCCGCCTGTATCAAAATGGTAAGCTTTGGAATAGGGTATGGACATCCATCAAGGCATAATAGAAGGCAGATTTTTGTCAGATATTGTAGTTGGAAATGCTCTGATAAACATATATGAAAAATGTGGAAGCACAGACAAGGCACACAAACTATTTGACAGAATGCCTCAAAGAGATATCATCTCATGGAATGCAATGATTGTAGGATTGCATAAAATGGATTTGTTGAATAGGCTTTAGAAACTTTCAATAAAATGCAATTGTCAGTTGTAAATCCAAATTCTGCAACCTTTTCCAACATCCTCCCTGCCTGTGCCCAAATGGGAGCTTTGGAACAAGGTATGGACATCCTTCAAAGCATAATGGTAAGGGGATTCTTGTGAGATATTATAGTTTGAAATGTTGTCATAGACATGTATGCAAAATATGGAATCATAGACAAAAAATGTCAATTGTTTGACAGAATTACTCAAAGAGATGTCATCTCATGGAATGCAATGATTATAGGATATGCACAAAATGGATTTTGTAAGGATGCTCTCAAAATATTTGAATTAATTAAGCACTCTAGAACATATCCTAACATTGTAATCTTTGCTTGTATTCTAGGTGCATGTAGCCATGCAGGTTTAGTGGATGAGAGTTGTACATACTTCAATCACATTCGTAACCCTTATTGTATTACACCTACAGTTGATCATTATGTGTTTATGGTTGACCTCCTTGCCTGTGCTGGACATCTTGAAGACACCCTAAACTTTATCTTTTTTTCTAAATCCCCAAATTTGCCCTATTCCTACTCACATTGAAGACCTGTGAGCGGGAATAGGGCTAACATTTTTTCTTTCTAAAATTGGCCGGATTAAGCCATATTGCTAACTTCATTTTTTTTTTCAAACAAAATAGACCTTTATCTTAAGATTACTCATGAACCTTAAGATAAATAATTATTGAAAAAAAACTATACATTCATTAATGACATGTAAGAGAATTTAATCAACTGCTACTTAAAAACTCTTTAATGTTTCTATATAATGCAGGTTATTACATTAATAGTGAAAAAGAACATACATGGACCAAGCAATTTGTGGCACTTAAGGCTATGTAATAGAATTTACAGTTGATAGTTAAATTATATAACAAATTTTTTAATGATCTTTACTAATGTTTATTAGAATTGTTGCATGTTTTACATCATCGGAATGACATATTAATTGTTAGGGATAATCTTGTAGAACTCTTGATGGACTAGTTCATATAAGAAATTAAGGTTGTGATTTTAAAACTCACATACTCTTATAATCATTTGAAATAATCATGAATATATTTACACAATTACTAGAAGTACTTATTACTATCTCAATAACTTCTATAATTTATAGACCACACAAAATGAATACTTCCATGATCCACACAAAGTAGTATAGCCTAGGTTTGGTGAATTATTTGTGTTTGTCTTTGTTACTCGAAAAAACTCTTCCTCTAAAAGGTCCTCAATTAATACATGTTTATCTTATGTTGTAATATTAGTTATATAATAGAAAAATAAATTATTGCATGAAATAAATAATAACTTTTCATTTTAAATATTTTTTTTTGCAGAACACGGGTCTTCCAGAAGATCAAGATGATCCTCATGATATAGATCCAGATTATGTTGGTTTTGGTACAGATCACATGACAAAGGATGATGATGACATAGATACAGAAGCCACCAAGGCCGATGACAATGATGATGTCAATGATGATGATCATGATGGTGATGATGATGATGAGGCAGTTTCTGGTAGTAGCCAGTGACATTCATGATCATATAGACTGCATCATGGATCATTGTTGATATATCGTTATGATGCCTCTTTTCATGGTTACTATCATATGTATCATTTTCACGGCCTGCAGTACCATATTATTGAGTTCTAACATTTTGACTTATATCATTTAGACATGTATTATCTTGACTTGTATCATTTTGAGCTACATAATTTATCATTTTTACTTATATCATTTGCACATGTATCATTTTGGCATGTTATTGATCTACTGGCATATTTGACTTTCACTTGTTTTAGTTATATATGATGATGATCTTATCAGTATTGACTTGTCAATTTATATATATAGAAAGTGGTCGATGATTTTTGGATGGATATTTATTACGTATGATGATTTTACTTTACTTCTCAGGATGGATGTTGTCAAATTCAATTAAATTATAGATATTTGACTCACTTGTTTTAATTATAGATGATGATCATGTTATAATAAGTATCTTGTTATTTAATCATATGAGTTAAATAATTAAATTATTTACTCTATAATCATATGAGTTATTTAAGAGGCATGATATATTTAACTAATTAAATTGAAATAAAACATATTAAATTAATAAATGTAAGCAAAACAAGAAGCATTTTTAGAAGCAACAATGGAAGCCAAACTAGAAGCAAACCAGAAGCAATCTTGGAAGCAAAACTTGGTGTTATCTAGGAAGCAAAAACAAAAGCAATTTAGGTAGCAAACAAAGAAGTAATAATGGAAGCAATTTTAGAAGCAACAAAAGACACAATAATGGAAGCCATATTAGAAGCAACAAAAGACACAAAAATGGAAGCAAAGCTAGATGCAACAAGTGACATTATATCAGAAGCAAAATTGGAAGAAAAATTGGAAGCAAAACTGAAAGCAAAATTGGAAGCAAAAGTGGAAGCAAAATTGGAAGCAAAACTAGAAGCAGACCTGGAAGCAAAACCAGAAGCAAACCTGGAAGCAACACAAGAAGCAAAAACAGAAGCCAAACTAGAAGTAACAAAATTCAGCGCTAAATCTGGCACTAAAATCGGTGCCAAAGTGAAATGCAATTTAGCGCCGAGTTTTTCTAGGGTAGAAGTGTCTAATTCATGAACTCAAATGCACTAAAATCTGGTGCTATTTTAGGCACTAATTGCTTGTTTTGTTGTAGTGTTTCCATAATTAATCAAATTTTGCTCAAAACCACTTGGAAACTCAATATCAGAAGCATATCCTTAGCATCTTTAGTACTTCAACATAGCAACCACACCACCTTTAGTAAGACAACTTAATCAAATAACAATGACTTCATTAGAAGACAGAGTTGACACCGATGACAACAAAAGCATGTTGACATCAATGACAACACCGATTAGCACATACCTGCAACAATCTCCCCCTTTGTCATGGATGGAAACATATGATGTGAAAAACCATCATGACACAACTTTGTACCAGTCTCACTCTCCCCCTTTCTTTTACACATCTTTCTCTCTTTCTCTCCCTTTATTTTTCACATGAACTCTCTCCCCCTTTGACATCAATGGCAAAGGGTGACATCTTTTTAAGGCTCTCTCCCCCTGAATGAGATACTACACATACTTGCACTATTCTCAACTGATCTGCTATAACTTTTATTTCACTACTTTGAATACTCCCCCTATCTATAACAAACCTCATGACCACTACCTACTCCCCCTGAGAAGTAGCCTCCAACATCAGTCCAGAAAAGAATGAATCTTTAGGCATACTTGACTGATGCATTTCCTTATGCATCTAGTTCAAAGAATGAGGGGCAATAACCCCTAACTTCTCTTGGAGATACTCAAATGTATCCTTAGGAAGAGCCTTAGTGAATATGTCAACAACCTAATCCTTTGTAGGTACATACTCAAGCTTCACTTCATTCTCTGCAACCTTCTCTCTCATAAAGTGATACCTAATTGAAATATGCTTTGTCCTTGAATGCATCATTGGATTCTTTGAAATGTTAATAGCATCGGTATTATCACAGAAGATAGGAATTGGATCATCATACTCAACTTTGATGTCCTTCAAGGTTTGTTTCATCCATAACACTTGTGTACAATAGGATGCTGCAGCAATGTACTCTGCCTTCGCAGTAGATAAAGACACTGAATATTGCTTCTTGCTTAGCCAAGATACAACTCTATCTCCAAGAAAAAATGCACCACCACTTGTACTTTTCCTGACATCTACACATTTGGCCCAATTTGCATTTGTGTAGGCACTTAGGGTAAAGTCATTATTCTTAGGATACCACAAACTATGATCTAGAGTGCCCTTCAAATACCTGATATCCTCTTCACTGCCATGACATGTGACTCTCTAGGATCTTCTTGAAATCTTGCCACAAGACAGACTGTAGGCATGATATCTGGTCTGGTAGCAGTTAGGTATAATAGTCCTCCAATCATTGATCTATATTTGCTCTGATCAACCTTAGGGGATTCATCATTCTTACCCATCTTGCAACTAGTTGTCATGGGGGTACAAACTAGTTTTGAATCTGAACCATTCCAAACTTCTTTAACAGTTCCTTGACATACTTTGATTGTGAAATGAAAATACCCTTATCTGTCTGATTGATTTGCTGCCCTAGGAAGAAGTTCATCTCTCCACACATTGACATCTCAAATTCTTTTTGCATTTCATTTTCAAAGTCCTTACACATACGTTCATTTCCACCGAAGATTATGTCATCCACATAGACCTCAACAATCAGGATTTGATCCTTGCTTACCTTGATGTACAAATTACTGTCTGCAGACCCTTTACTAAATCCCTGCTGCAACAAATACTTATCTAACCTTGCATACCAAGCTCCAAGAGCTTGCTTTAGTCCATACAATGCCTTCTTTAATCTACATACCATATCTAGTTTGTCTGACAACTGAAATCCATCTGGTTTCTCTACATATACTTCCTCTTCCAAATCACTATTCAGAATAGTAGACTTCACATCCATTTGATGTACTTTGAAATCCTTATGTACTGCATAAGCCAGAAACAACCTAATAGCCTCCATTCTTGCCACCAAGCCAAAAGTTTCCCCATAGTCTATTCCTTCCACTTGTGAGTACCCCTTACACACAAGTCTTACCTTGTTCCTTACCACTTCTCCATTCTCATTCAACTTGTTTCTATATACCCATTTAGTTCCAATCACATTCTTATTCTTTGGTCTTGGGACAAGTTCCCAAGTTTGATTCTTCTCAATCTACATTAGTTCTTCTTCCATAGCCTTAATCCAATACTCATCCTTGCATGCCTCAACCATTGTTTTAGGTTTAACTTTGGAAAGTAAACATAGATTTACCTATTCTTCAGTATCTCTTCTTCTTGTCAATACACCTTTGCTCTTATCACCAATGATCTGATCTTCAGTGTGATGCCTCTGCACATATTTAGGAGTTTTAAGAACTTTTTCCATAGCTTCTTGTTCTTCAACTTGTACTTCTCTTTCTGGAGCTTCTTGTTCTTCAACCTGTACTACTTTTTCTTTAGTTTCTTCTTTTTCTCCACAAGAAGACTCATCTTATTCATATTCATTAATCTCTGAAAACTTCTTTATATCTTCATCAACCATAACATTAGCACTTTCAACAATCTTTCTCAGCCTCTTATTGTAGCAACGATAAGCTTTGCTTTTGTTAGAGTATCCAAGGAAAATACCTTCATCACATATTGCATCAAATTTTCTTAGTTCTTCATCTCTTCTTATATAACATTTGCTTCCAAAAACTTTGAAATATTTAGCAGTGGGAATCCTTCCATACCATAGCTCATAGGGAGTTTTTGTGTCATTTGCTTTCACCTATACTCTATTCTATATGTAGACAACAGTATGAATTGCTTCTCTCTAGTAGACTTCCAGTAGGTTTGCTTCATTTATCATTGTCCTTGCAGCTTCTTGAATAGTCATGTTCTTCCTTTCAACCACTCCATTTTTTTGAGGAGTTCTAGGAGCAGATAGATGCCTCTTTATCCCATGATTCTCACAAAACATGTTAAACTCATTAGAAGTAAACTCTCCACCTCTGTTAGACCTCAAACATTTGATTTTCATGTCCAATTCATTCTCAACCATTGCTTTAAAATCTTTAAACTTATCTAGGGCTTCTAATTTTTCTTTAAGAAAAGTGACCCAAGTCATTCTAGAGCAATCATCAATAAATAACATGAAATACCTATCACCTTGAAAACTCCTTACTCTGGTAGTACCACACAAGTCTGTATGCACTAACTCCAACAGTATGGTAGATGGCTGATCCTTTCTTTTGAAGATTCTTCTTGTTTGTTTTCTAAACTGACATTCCTTACAAACAACAGTAATAGGCTTTGTTAACTTTGGCAAATCTCTCACAGCTTGGACTAAACTTATCCTTACCAGGCTATCAAAATTGATGTGACACAATATCTTATGCCATAGCCAACTCTCACTGATCTGAGTCGAAAGACAATAACTAACACCACCTTTGAGATGATAAACATTTCCACCTATCTTCTTTCCAGTAGCAATTAATGTTCCAGACTTTTTCTAATCTCACATCCATCATCCTAAAACATAAGATTGTAACCCTTTCTACCCATCTACCCAACACTCAAGAAATTATGCTTTAAACCTTTGACATAAAGAACATCATCAGTGTTACGCTTTCCTTCAAAATTGATTGAACCTTTTCCACAAATCTTAGCAGCTTCATCACCACCAAACCTAACTACTCCACCATCAAATTTTTCAAGTTTAACAAACTTACTCTTATCACCTGTCATATAATTTGAGAATCCACTTTTAATGACCTAGTTATCCCTTTCACTCTTAGCATGAAAAGTAGATATTATAGTGCCTTTAGGGTTAGTACATGCTTCCAGACTCCTTTCCTTCACATAGCTTCTAGCATTAGCAGAACTATTTTCATCTCTTATGGCAATAAATAAGCATTCATCATCATTATTCTTCTCAAAATTAGATCCATCATCAAAAATACCTGCATAGTAATTTTTCTTGAACATCCTTCCTTTGTTTTCCCTATCTTTGATTCTCAGAGCTCTATCTAGACACCTTGAAGCATAATGACCTATTTTTTCACAACTAAAACATTTAAAAGGCAACTTACCCGTACCTTTTTTCATCCTTCTCACAAAGTTAGCTTCCACTTCATCAAAATCTTCTAGATTTGATTCAACAATCTTCTCTATTTTACCTGCTTTAAAAGTAGTCTCGTCCTTTGCAGTTCCACTAGTTGTGCCAAACTCTCTTATTTCAAAAGTAGTTAGGGTGCCAAGCAACTGATCTTTTGAATATTTTTTCAAGTCTTGTAATTCTGCAATAGCAGAAACCTTATGACTGCAAGCTTTAGGAAGACTTCTAAGTACCTTCAATATCACTTATTGATCATCTATATTTCCGCCAAGTCCTTTGATGCCATTGACAACTTCATCCACCTTATGTAAGTAACTTGTAATATTTTCATCTTCAGACATATGCATGGTCTCATAAGTGAGCTTCAAATTCTGCATTTTAGCCTATTTAACCTTCTCATCTCCTTCATAAACACTTTCCAACCTTTTCCAAATCTCATTAACAGTCTTCAAATTTACAAATTTCACTAACTCAAAATTAGTAAGTCCACTTAAGAGAGCATGTTTTGCCTTACCATCTATTTCAGTAGCTTTTATTTCATCTTTAGAATTTATACCACCCTCAGGCATAGTGTAATTAGACTTGACGCATTTCTAGACCTCATAACCAAGAGAAATTAGAAAGGCTTCCATTCTTACCTTCCAGAGAACATAGTCTGATCCATCAAATAAGGGAATATCCTTCTTGTACACCATCCTAGATCTACCTCAAGTTGTTAAGCTTTCTTCAAAGGAACCTTGCTCTAATACCAATTGTTGAAGGCACAAGACAACTAAGGGGGGTGAATCAGTTGTATCAAAAACTTCAAATCCTCATAAACATAATCACATCCACATCAGGTCACTTAAACCTTTAATCTATTATGAAATTTAAACATGAAAAGCAGATAACAAAAACTTAAACTCATCAACACCATGCATAAGAGAACACCAGATTTTTATGTGGAAAACCCTAAAAGGGAAAAACCACGGTGAGGATTAGCTCACAATATAATGTAGTAACAATACTGGATTACAAAGGCTCATTTCCATAGAGAGAATGCTCACTGTAGGGGACTCACTGTCTAAATGGACTCACTACCCACTGAGAAAGAAAGAAAGAAGAAGAAGAAGAAGAAAAGAATGGCTTATTGCCAGACTTTGAACTGATATAATTGCATCTAACCTATGCATGGATTTTAGTCTAATGAAGCTCATTATACACCACAACATACGCAACACCTTCGCAGCATCACTAAAAAATGTAGACACCTTCTGCTCACTACATCTGGTAGCCTAACACATGAAAGCCATCACTGTCCTGATCAAATTCACATCACAAAATCATATCCCCCATTTGCACACCCACACACAAACTCTTAACACTTATTTATACCATAATTACCCTTGAAATAATCTTCAAGGTTGGTAGCACAATCTTCAATCCTTGAAACAATCTCCAAGGTCGGCAAACACACAATATTTGAATTAGGTCTAGACCTAAACATTCCACAGCACAAGGGAATGAAGGCAACCCACTCTATGCCTTAGCTTGGACCCAAATCTATCCAGGCATGCTACACAACACTCACATAATCACCAACTCAACTCTACAAACATTCAAGGTTGGCCAAACAGTGTAAACATAAGGAATTATTGTTCACATGCTTTCACGATCACAACCATAACTTTTGGACCTTACACAAGGCTTAAACACACTCTAGGAACATCCACGAACATCTTGAAGTCACCTAAAAACCAACAAATTCAGCCACAACAACTTTCACCTGAACACAACAACACTATCAAACTCTACCACACAATAGATTGCTTTTCAGAGCACCAAATCACAAACCTTTTGGATGGAAGATAGGTAAGATCCTTATGAACACATATCCAGAACTGTAGCACCTAAAACCTATCTGTGGAGGAATGTGGAGCAAAATACTTTCTCCCAGACACCTTTGCACAACTCAAAGACATTGTCAAAGACTGTTCTCAAACTGGTGAACATAACTTTCACTGTACAGCAATCTAGAGCACCAAATTCTGGATTTAGCATCTTCAAACACTTCTCAACAACATATCCAAACTGCACACTCAAATCACCAACATAGAAGAAATGTGGAGCAAAACCTTGAATAGTACTCTGTAAGCCAGAAAACTTCTTCAACACACCATTTCCATAATTAATCAAATTTTCTCAAAAGCACTTGGAAACTCAATATCAGAAGCATATCCTTAGCATCTTCAGTACTTCAACACAACAACCACACTACTTTTAGCAAGACAACTTAATCAAACAACAACAACTTCATCAGAAGACACAGTTGACACCAATGACAACAAAAGCATGTTGACATCAATGACAACATCGATTAGTACATACTTACAATAGGGTATGCTCTCAAAAGAAGAGATGTGAAGAAAAAGTTAGATGAAAGATGGAAGATAAATGATGGAAGGAAAATAAAGAAAATGAAAATATGGATGCAAGGGAGATGATTATAGATGAAACAAAAATGATGGATTATTATGATGATTAGTTATACCGATTTAAGTTGAGAAACCCTTTATTTAATATAGCAATGGATGTTATGCACCAGGGTATATAAGACCAAGGTGACGATGTATCCAATGTGTAGGACTGACACACAAAAAAGATAAAGTTCACAAGAAAACATATGTCGTAGGGCACCATGATATGGAAGACCATGATGTCATTATAGCAATATGTTGCAAGGACTTTATGCAAATGCAATACAAAATGATAAACACACACAAGAAAGCAAGAAAGGATACACAAATGATTCAAAATTAAATAAGGTGTTGCCCTTGCTAAGTTGAAAACTAATGATTGATTCAAGATAGATTGATTTGATTTGTTTAGTATGAAAAAGGTGAATGATGACAACTAGAATGTGCACTACATCAAACCCTTTTCCATATAACATTCAAGGACAAGACCGATCCAAATCACTACCAAATGGAGGTAGACTTAGCTACTGATCTTGTACTCAGGTATGTTATAGATGGATCAAATTTAATTTAGCCTTTTTATCAAAACCTTAGGTCAACAATGCGTGAAACCCTAGTTCCACAATAATCATCTCATAATAGAGAAAGTACAATAGATATCTAGAAGCTAATTACATAGGGATGATCAAGAAGATGATAGAACCTATCTCCCAAAAGCAAAGGTGTCAAAGGACTAATTCGGGACCACACAAGTCCCGATTGAAGTAATCTGTTGAAACTATAAACTAGAAGGATGTTACAGATGTTGCCCTAATCCCATATTTGAAGTCAAAAAGGGAAGAAAGACTAGGGAGCCACCACCCAAGTCTTGGATGGAGGAATATTATGTAACTATTATCAAATCCTGAAACCCTGATCTTTACTTTGTCTTCCTGTATCTTCACATTCTCTGGATCTTGCTCCTGTAACCTGCACACAAGAAGATAAGAAGGGGTTTGGGGTTATGGTGTTTAGGGACTTGCCTAGTAAAATCTCAGGATAGTATTCAATCTTCCCAACACCATTGATTGAAAGAGAGTGTGTACCCTCGTGGGAGCAGAGGTTGAAAACAAATGATAATAATGATGAATCAAATCATGATAAACAATAATGATATCATCTATGTGATGATCCCTTAGAATAATGAAGATCCTTCAACTCCTAAGGTGGATAGATGATAGCTTCATGCCTGCAACAAACATACAATAACAACACAAAAATCTACTCTAGAATCACAATAAATGTTCTTACTTGATTTTCTTCAATATCTCAAGTTGGCTATCTCTATCTAAGTTACAAATGAACTCATAAACACACACACACACACACACATACACACATATGCTTTCCCGCTCATGATTGTGAAATTAAACCAAAAGAACTGAGAAGGAGAAACCTTTTGAAAGGTCCCAGGCTGACCAATACTTAAATTTGCCGCAACTAATCAGGAGGGACTTGGGTGGTGGTGCCCAAGTCTTTTAGCTCATTTTAGGTCCTGAATAAGATAAGTGAAGGGGCCCATATTCCCAATTTACCTTGGTGTCAGGCAATTTTGCATTGGGATGAACATTTAGAATGCATAATGTAATCATGGGGACTTAGGAGATAAGCAAGGAGGTAAAAAGACAAGTGGACACTTTTTACTCCATAAAATGATTGATAAGGATAGTGTTGTGGGAATGATATATCCCAAGAAAAACAAAAGGATTAGGGAATGATATATCCCATTTATGATTATGGATGATGATTGATTTATTGGGTTAACATGAAGGTTGGAACAAAACCAAGATATGCTTGTTGAATAGTTGGGTAGATTGTTTGACTAGATTGGTATGTATTAAGGATGACTTGAATTTTGATTTATTGCTTGGATTTTTGTATGTTTTGATTTTTTTGGATTTTAAAATTTTTTTTTTTTTTTTTTGGATTTTGAGATGTTGGGTGACATTAGATTGCAGTTGGATAGCCCTTTTGCTAGATGTCAATCGCAAGGGAACACCAATCGTAAAGGCAAGGAGGAAAGAGGGATTGGATGGATAGATAAAAGGATTGGTGATAAGGGATGGGAGATTTATAATGGATGAATGGAGGGGTTCATGATGTGATCTCCAAGGACTATGTCACATAGGAATAACATGCCCCGTGCTAGATATTTACACTTATGACTTTGTGTGACAATGCTTGTAATGGTAGGGTGGTAGGATTGGTTGGAAAATATTAGGTATATCAAGATGTACAAAGCATTTTTCAAATTTTTCCCATGTCCTTATCAATATCAAAAGGAGGAAGGGAGGATAGGTGGGTGAAATACAGTAGGTATGTGGATACAATGGGTGAAGATGATAAGATAGGATGGAAATGATAGGAGGGGATTGATGAGACAACTTTCCCCCAATGTAAGGTGAATAGACAATCAATCTACATGACACTTGTTTTCCAGGTTTTCATCATGGTACTTATCCAAGGTGCCATGAAATGATTTTCACCATTGGACGAATGATTTCTCTTTACTATTTTCCTTTTTCTTCTGTTTTTTTCATTTTTCTTTCTTTTTTGATTTTTTTGTATTTTTTGAGGGAATAGGGGAATTTTGGATGAAGGGATAAAAAATTTTGGAGGAGGATGGGGACTCAAGTATCTATTTCCATAGCAAGGTAGTAATGTCCCATTTTGGATGTTGTCACACATGGACCATGTTGAGTGTCATTATGCACATGGATGTTGGTAGATGGGTGAAGATGGAATGGATGGAAAATTAATAGATGGATGGAGATAAATGGATGATGGAGGATTATGTAAATTCATGGACCATAGGGATGTGATAGGGGAGATATGCGAGGTAGCAGACTTATGATGGGGGGATGGAGGTATGCAAAAATGTCATGGGAACCAAGGCCAACATTTTCACAAACCGTATTGAATTTTGAATCTTTTGACTTTGATGGGGAGTGGGGAGTAATGGGGATTGGGATAGGGGATTTGGGGATCACTGATTTGAGGACTTAGGGACCCAAATAGACCTAGGATTTGTAGGATTTTAGTATGATGAATGCTTCATTTGGATTGACTGCCTTTTGTTTGGGGACCCACACCATTATTGTTTTGAATTTTTCTTTTGGAGGTGTGGGCTTTTGCATCCTTTGAGATGGATTTTTCACTTTATGTAAGGAGGCATCCAAATTTTTATTTTTGAATCCCATGGATTTTATGATAGCTTCATGTTTAGGCAATGTGTGCATTCGTTGACCATGATTAGGAATTTAGGGGATTTAAGGGGAAAGGATGTGTGGATGGAGGGTTTAGTGGACATTTGGATGAAGGGATGGGGATGTTGGGAGTTGGGAGGAGAGGAGGTAAAGTGGATGGAGGGAAATGTATGGTCACATGCTTTTTGGATGTGTATGATGATGGAGGAGGGATAGTAGCATATGATTTGGAGGTGCAATGAGGTGTACTAGGTTTAGGATTGGAAAAGTGGCTTTAGAAGGCGTGGAGGTGGTACCAACATCTTTAGATTATTTTCCTTGGGATTGATAGCCAAGTCCATGCAATAGTGGAGGGATTTTGACATGAATGGGCTCCAAGATACCTTGTTCATGAAGGACTAAGCCTTTACCTTGATAGTTCATGGTTTGGAGCATGCAATGTGTGATGGGATGTTTTTTATTATTTTGGAAACAAGATGCAAATGCATTATTAGATGGGGGACGTGGGCTGGTGGATAGAAGATGTTCCTCTCTTGTGAGAGAACCACCACAGATTAAGGTAGTGGAACCAAGGGGATAAGATGATGGTATAAGATCAATAGGGGATGATATATGATCTTAATTATGCTAATTAAGATCCAATTTATTTATGTGATTGTCTATTTTTACTTGGGGACCAAGTGTCTCATCATGGGAAGTAGATGTTATTGGATAGTGGATAGGACTAGTTGGAGGATGGATAGAAGAGGAAGTTTCTTCACTTTGAAGAAATTCCATGAAGCAAGGTGAGTGTTCAAGTTGATAAATGCGACTTCCATGCTCTCTTTCATTTTCAAGACAACTGTGAGGTGAAGGGGATTGAGTAGTTGGTTCTTGGGTAACTTGGGTAATGTGATCTTGAGGAGCTTGGATGATTTGATCTTGACTTGGTGAGGGGCAAGGTTGATCATGCTTTGGATTGGAATCTAAACATATCTCAAGGGATTGGATGAAGAGAGAAGATTCTTGAATGGGAGTAATAGACTCTTGATGGTTGACAACATGGCTACACGATGGCTCTTGACTTGAACCTATGGTAAGAGGATCTTCAATAGGAATGATAGGCGATGGACTAGATGATGGTATTGGAGGGATGGTACTAGGAAGCTCTTGATATGTTCAAAAATATGTATTCGACTACATGATGGCATTAGATTCCTTGCTAATATCCATTAGATCACATCCTTCATAACTGTATGGGTTTATGGACAATATAGTGGATGGATAATAAGGACAAAAGTTGTAGGATTACGATTAGGATTAGGATTGGGTGGATGGATAATGGGAGTGGATATAGTAGGATGGGGATTGCATGGTGGTGTTTGTATGGGATTAGCAGGCTCTTGGATAAGCATTTGATTTTATAATGATGGAGGACTAATGGTGGTGTTTCTCTTGTCAAAAGTAACATAAGACAGTGGAGGACTTATGGATGTTTGATTTTGGTTAAAGGGGTAGCTAGTACTAGCATTTTCTTGTTGTTGGATGACATTAGAAGAGGGTTGTTGATGCATATGTTGGGGTTAAGTTGATGTAGTATTGGCTTGGTATGTGGTATATGATGGGGATATAGTGGATTGAGATGAGGTTGATGGAGATGACACATGGGAATGGTCATAAGAATGGTCTCGAGAATCTCTAAGGATGAGATATGATAAGGGATGATGACTAATTCCATTTCTATAGTATGTTTTAGCAATAGGATCCATTCCCTCATACATATGTTTAAGTTCTTGAAATGTTGTATTTTTTTGGTACGAGAGTGATATTGGTTGGATTGGACTGATTTGTGGGGATAATTGGATGATATTTGTCATTGGTAAAAATGTGGGAATATATTGATGGGCATTAGATGAATTTGAGATGTAGATGGATTAGTTTGATAGGATTGATAGAGTGGTTGTGATGGCATGACCATATAAGGAGATGAAGGTTGGTATGAATTTGTAGAATGGATAGTACTAACATGTTCTTGGTTAAAGGACTTTTGATGACTATCAGATTGGATATGTTGAAATATGTGTCATGATCAACAAGGTCCTCATGTTCAAAATATTCTTCATAGTTTATAAGATCCTCATGATCATTGGTAGCAAATTAGGGGCCTCATAGAATTGTGATTTTGGTGGGTTGAGGAATGGGATTTGATATAGGTACTTTAATTATCACAACCATTTTTATGAGAGATATTGATGATGTTAGACACACAAGAATACTATGAGGGGGGGTGAATTAATATTTAAACAATTTTCAATTTCAACAACTTCAACTTATCCAGAGCAGATTAAACCTTAAGCATCACAATATCAACATGAAAGAATAACACAATGCACATCAACACATAACACCAGATTTATGTGGAAAACCCTAAAAGGAAAAAACCATGGTGAGGATTAACTCACAATACATGAAGCTCAAATAATAACTTTGTTTTAGGGGCTATAACCCAAGGAAGCTGCTACTCCCTAAGTAACTTTGATTTAGGGTCACTCCCAAGGAAGCTTCTACTCCCTGATGAATTTGTTTTAGGGTCACTACCAAGGAAGAATCTACTCCCTGAAATGAGAATACACTTACAAAAGATTATAGTATGACAGTCTTTCTACTGTGTGAAAACTGACATTGAAGCTCACACTTTTGATGATTGCACTTCTACCTCCTCACACTTTCTTCTAAAGATATGATCAGTTAGGCACACTCTATACTAGATCACTATCACAAATATGTCTTCAATATGAATCTGGACATCATCAACACCATCTAATCTTTCTCCTTCAGTCGCACATCAATAATACATTTATTCTACTTTTTATCTGCTTGTGAACCTTTTCAATCAACTTGTAATCATACCATCCTTCACTCAATTTGATTCACTATTTATACATGATATTACATTAATTACATAGCTTGTTAGCTAGATATAATATGAAAAATGCATTTACAAGTCATCCAGACATCACACAATATGAAACATGTAGAAGATAGGTCTTAAGTGAACACAAATGTTACATTAGCAAAAGATCCAACCCTTGCAGACCCCAACTCTTGCTTAACCAGGTCCAAAACATCCTTCACAACTTGAAACATCAAGGAATTAAATCCACACACTCTGCTCATTTGGAAATAGGACAGCTTTAAGGAAAATACATGAAGACTTGAAGTATAACAGCCACATCAACTTGAAAAACCTTGTGTGGTACTAGAAACAAGAAAGATCTTCGTGAAACTTTTCCAGATGAGTTCACATGACTCATAAAACATCCCCAAACACTCTTTTGCCACCACACATCAAAGAATTGTGCTGCACAACTTTAATCATTAACTCTGATAACACTCTGCCATCCGGAACACACTGCAACATGTTGTCATTTAAAAAATTGAGTTGCGAACCACCAAGAACTTTGAAGCTGAAAAGAAACATATAATTCTCATCTAGAAACATGTCCTCAAAACTGCAAGGGAAATCATTCATTTGCAAAGGAATGCAGAGCATTCCATCAAACCTTCAACATTGGCTTACTCTACTAGAACACATGCCGATACTCTGTCATGTACAACTTTCACAGCGGAAGAGTAAATGATCTAAATCTCTAGAATTATCATCTTCACTGCAATCTTAACATACCTTCAGAACCACATAGACAAATCTTCAAATGCAAAGGAATGCAGAGCATCCTACTTCCATGTAGTGATTGTCTTCACATAACCAACACTACCTTCACTCTATATTTTGAAAAACATACTTCCAGTAGTTCACACATCATGAAACTTGGAATATACAAGATTTGTAATTTCATTAAGCTATATTCCAATCAGCAAAGGCCCAAAACCAACCTGATGGAAATGCTAAGCAATTTCCCGGACAGTCTTCAAAGGTGGTCATTCTAAAACAGAGACTATCACCCACTTCCAGAGACTAAAACTTCTTTGTCTTAACACATGCACTTAGGGATAGTGGAAGAGAGCATACAACATATCTTAGTCCATTAGTACCACATCTTAGTGCTTCTAATTCCCATATTAATGTGTCTTCTTGATGCTTCTAATTCCCATCTGAATATAACTTCATACTCAATTCTAAAATGAACAAGGCATGATATGAACTTCTAATTCCCATCTCAATGTATCTTCTTCAGGAGCATGGCATGTATATCTTCTCATCTCAATATATCTTCTTCAAGAGCATCACATCTGACTATGAACACTATTACACATTCATATCAAAGTTGACATCAATGACAACCTTGTGACAGTGTTGACACCAATGACAAACAATGCAACCATAGGAACCATATGTGTAATAGATGATGTGGCTAAAGGTTGTTTCAATTAAGATCATGGATTGGACAAGAGATGATGAGAAAATTGGAAGATAACAAGATTAGAGATGATGTGGATGGAAACAATTAGAATAGAAGGATTAAATGATGACTTGGACTAGATTTAGGATTAAGATCAAGATACAAGACCTGATTAGATTCAATTTGATGGATGAGGATGGTGTTGTGGGAATGATATATCCCAAGAACAACACAAGGATTGATTAGGATTAGAGGATTAAAAGATGATTGAAAGATAAGGGTCTTGATCAAGGACTAAATCTCACTTTGAATTCTATGGATGATAGGACTTGATTTGGAGATAAGATAGATGATGTGGATAGAAAAGAGGAAAATGGATGAAGGTTGGTTATGGATTTGGGTCTCAAATGAATCAACCTTTGACAATAGGAGCAATGTGGCAAGGATTCTCTCAAAATTGGATTATGGATGCTAGGATGGTTGGATATTTGAAAAGTTTGAATGATTTTTGAAAAATTTAAGCAAACAGAAAGACATAATGGCTACTTGGAATTACAGGGTGATAGGGGTAAACAACTTTTACTAGTTTTGCACATAGAAAACATGCCAATCACTTTAGCACAATCCTATAATTATTCAAGTGGGTTTAACTCCTAGTGTAGGCCCACACTCAATACCATTCCAAGAGAAAACAGATAGGGAGTACCACATTACATGGGATCCCTTTCCTTGGAGGCCTTGATGCCCTCCCAAAGGAGCCTCCATATCACTCAAGGGCGTACATGGTGAGTAACTTCAGGGTAAATTGCTGACCCTTGCACCACATTAAAACATTAGTCGAAAGGTCTTATCTAGTTTTTCACAAGCTTTCTAGGGAGTCCCCAATATATGTGAGGTACAGGGGGCACAAGTTCATGAACACTAGTCCATTGATGAACATAAGTCCATGAACACATTGTGTTCGGAATCACCCAAGGCCCCAAGGTTGTGCCAATGATGATGTAACTAGATTGGGGTACAACTTTCATTCTCCCCCTTTGATTGATCATGTCAGAACATGTGGTTGAGGTCATCCCTTGGGGTGATGAAATCCCCAAGCAAACCTCCTAAAGGGAAAGACTATGTAGATGTTTCTGATCCCCAAGCTCGCACTAGGTGCAAGTGGAGAGCATACACATGCTAACACAATCTTGGGATCTAATCTAAAACACAAAGGAAATGTGAGATTTCTGATCTCCAAGATCACACTAGGTGGATGGAGAGAGAATGCATCAACAAAAATCCACAAACACAACAAACAAGATTAATCAACCCTCTACTTAACCTTAATGTGTTTAGATCTAGTGGAAAATAAGAAGACTTTGACAAACGATCCTGCACCAAGATGTTAGTCATTTCAGTTTGTTTTGCTCTTTGACATGTGAATAAGAGGGTTGCACCAATTGCTTACCAATTGATTAGTCCAACAATGAAAACACAAGTGAGCTATAAAACTAAAATTGAAAGTGCTATGAAAATTATAAGATCTAGAAATGCAAGAAACTTAGATTTTTTTGATTATTTTTTGTGATTTTTTAGTTTTTTGTTCCTTTTATATAGTTAAGATAAACCTGATTATTTTGTAATGTTTTTGACCTCAAAATTAAAATTGTAAAGAACAAACCCCTAATAAATATTCGAGAGATTTTCAAAAATGTAAAAATATCTAAAAACTTCATTGATTTGCACCTTGAAATGTAGATTTATGAAAAGTCCATAGTCGACATAGATCTAATTATCTAGTAACATTTTTTACCTCAAAAATAAAAATTCAAAGAATAGACCTCTACTAAATTTCTGAGATCTTTCTATAAATGTAAAAATATCTCAAAAATATGTTTATTTGCACCTTGAAATGTAGATTTATGAAAAATAGTAAAATTGTCATAACTCACCCAATATTGATGATATAAGTTTGATTTTTCTATTGTATCTTCCTTATATGATCCAAAAGATTCTATTAAAAATTTGTAGAAAAATTCCGAACCATTTGAAAGATATGATGAAATCGTAAAAACCAACAATATTTGGTAAGCAAATAAATTCAGATACGTGGGTCCCACCGGACATGCCAAAATGTAGGTGCAAAATATGGAATTAAACAAGAAACAACAAAGCTCCTATTCCAAATTCTACACAACCTCAAAAATGATCAAACAATAAAGAAATCAAATGCAAATGATAAACATAATGTTACCACAATGATCTTATTGCTCAAATGATATGTTGCTCTTGATGTTGTATTTGGATTTCTCAACAATTCAGCATAACAATAATATGATAATGGATTTATGAAGACAAATTGATAACATAAGTTTGCAAAAAAGATAGATTTTGTGAGAGGGTGATAGATTTGGATGAGGATTAATTTATAGATTTTCTCACATGACGATCAACGATGGAGAATAACATGGAAGATCGATGGCTAGAATTGATCGAGAGGATTTTGATGAGGGAGATAACTAAATGAGTTTGTAATTTGATTGCATGGTCAACTAAATTGATTGCATAGTTAACTAATCTAATTGATTTGATTACAAGTTAACTAATTTTAATTGCATAGTTAACTCTTTTGATTGAAGAATGATTAGTGAAGAAGATTATGGGAGTGATTAGTGGAGGAAAGTAGGGGAGTGATTAATGGAGCTCAAAATTAGGAGAATGATTATTGGATAATTTAGAAAATATAGTAATTAAATTCATCGATAATGAATAATTTAGAAAAGTAAATAAAATATAAATTTCATTTACTTGTTGATGAGAAAATGGAAATTGAAAAATTAAATAAATTGTGTAAATTTATTTAATTAATAGATGGAGGGAATGTTATTTGATTATATGAATAGAAGAAGTATAATAATTAATGGATGAGGAAAATGATATAGATGAAGTGGATGAAGTGTGACGACATAGAAATGTGTTAGTCAATTTTAGATGTTTACACAAGAAAAACATCCATTGATTTTAAAATCATTAGCTTTTTCTTTTTCTAAAGAAAATTGTTGTCTTTAAGTTAGATCCATAAGAATACTTACTGCACTAGCTTCTTGCATGGAATGATTAACACAATGACAAGAATGTCTTGTTTGAAAGAAATCTTAGAGAGACCCATAGACTCATGTGGATTAGCCATGAAACCCCCTAAAAAGACAAAAAAAAACTAAAGAAAAGTAAAAAAACTAAACTTGCAAAGATAGAAAATAACACATGCAAGGCTAAAAAACAACATAAATAGTATATCTTACAGCATGCAAAAGTTATTTGTCTCTTAGGGAAAGGTTTTGTAAGTATGACAAAGATGTACAGGCCTACATGGTGGCCTAAGGAGGATCTATAGTCCTAATCATGTACATGTAAGGGTGAATATATACATACCTCTCAGTAGTGTTCCTCTTGGTCATGTGTCTATTTTTTTTCATCTTGATTTTGCTTTTCTAACCTCTAGACTAATCTTCTATGGTCCTGCACATCTTCTAGCTTGCTTTCTAACCAATGTTTGATGGATCTTTCATGTCACTTCCTAGACTAGATAAACTCATCTATCCACTTCACAAGAGGGGAAATTCATGTTCCCTAGGGGTATTTTCATCATTTCGTCCCCTTAGAAGCATCTAATTAACCTCCCCATCCCATCTATAATGGTGTTACTTGAAACATGACTCATGGGTGAGTCAGCCTTGATTTGCACATAAACCCTCTCCTTGCCACGAGTGATGATGTAGGAGCATCCCTGGTTCAAGAGCAATCTTACATCAACCAAAAACATTTACATTTTAGTTTGTTTCTTTTCATTTTCGAGTTCAGTTCATTTAGTTCAGTCAATAGTAGTTTTTATATTTTGGTCCGCATTCTACCTCAATTTCATCTCAGACCTTGTGGAGCTAGATTTAGCATCTAGACACATTCTTGCACATCATATCCAAATCTTAGATCATTTGGATTAGGTACCGGTAAGATATCGCTATTAGAAGATCAACTATTTTTCCCAGAATAGAGCATCCTGACAGTCTTAGACAATTAGTTAAAGGAGAAGACTTGTAGAACATTTCATGAACTATGGAGCTAAATGACACATTATTCAATGTTGTTTGGTTCATGGACAACCTTCCCTGAGATCTGCACACCATTCCATTTATTTGCGAAGGAGTTCTACTCAATTAGGCCTGACCTATACATGTACACACATTACAGCTTTTCATCAGAGTTTGTGATCTTCCTTGGCCGACGCAGAGGAATATTATGTTTCAGAGATGATATAAATTGATGTAATAGATGCCTAGGAAAGTAGTGATTGATAGTTCTAAGTTTGATAGTTTGAATTTCTTGTGAAGGAGCTTCAAAGCTATATCTTATGCATATTTTGTAATTATGTGATTAGGCTTGAGAGCCCTAATTATAAGCCCACATGTTTCTGACAAACTTGTATTTGAATTCTATGATATACTGAATGACTGAATCTACATTGGATGTATATCTTTGAGTTGTTTCCAATGTGTTTACTCTAACTGCATGGCCTGGACAGTTCACTTTGTGGACCCTCCTAACCATGACAACACCAAGTGGTATCAGAGTGGAAGTTAGAATCTTTGGGAGCGAATTGAGTGAGGTTGGTGAAATAATTCCATAAGATCTTTCTATGAATAGATCACCGAATCTGAGGCAGGTTACTTGTGTTGCAACCGATCGCCGATTGTGAGGTAGTTGTCATCTTGTAGCCTGATTGCCAAATTTGAGGTAGTTACACTTGATCTGAGGAAGAATGCCACCTAGGAGAATCCCTGTTGTGAGTTTGCCTAGATGCTCTTGAAGAAGATCAGAGAAGAGGACTTACACCTTGACCTAATGTTCAAAGTGATGATGAGGAAGAATTTCAATCCGCTAATCAAAATGAAGTAACCCTAGGAGATGAAGGAGAAGAAGAATCAGATCAAGTCAAAATGTTGTGAGCTATTTCAAAGATTGGGAAAAGATCTAGAGTTGATGTACCAAACTATACTGGCAATTTGAATCCTGAAGAGTTGATTGATTGGATAAATGACCTAGAAGAATACTTTGAGTATGAAGAAATTGAAGATCCAGAGAAGGTGAAATTTGCAAAGACAAAGCTGAAAAGACATGATGTTATATGGTGGAAAGAAGTTTAGTTGGATAGAAATAGAAGAGGAAAAGAGAAGATTACAAAGTGGGATAGAATGGTGACAAAATTGAAGAATTAGTTTATACCTGCTGACTATGAGTTAGAACTGTTGAAGAGATTGCAAAACCTGAGACAAATGGAAAAATCTGTGAAGGAGTACACTGAAGAATTTCATAAGATGATCATAAGGACAGGACATAGTGAAGCAAGCAAGGAGAAAGTGGCAAGATACATCAATGGATTGAGATTGAACATTCAAGAAGAACTGAGTTTGGTGGGGATGACAACATTGCAAGAAGCATATCAGTTTGCCCTAAAGGTTGAAGAAAAGTTGAATAACAGGCATGATCAGAGATAGAGAGGTAGAGGAGGTAAATTTCAAAGAGGTAGAACATTTTCTAGAGGAGAAAGACCATATGCGAAGCAAAATAGACAAGAGAACACATTCAAGAAAGAGGATAGAGATAATAATGCATACTGGAGAGATGACAAAACTTTTTACCGCATGGGAAACCATAGTCCATACCGAAGTGAAGGATACAAAAGAGAAGGAAGAGGATATGATAGGAGAACATTCAGAAGAACCTGTTTTAAATGTGGAGGTGAAGGACATAGAGCATTTGAATGTAATCAAGGGAGTACAAGCAAGAAAATAGAGAACAACTTATGTGGAAGAAGAACCTGTTGGATCACCTAGTTCAGTTGGTAAACGTAAGAAAGGAGAATCACTTGTCATGAAGAGAGCACTATTTCAAGAAGAGACAAATAAGGAACCACCGTAGAGGAAAAATTTGTTCAAAACTAGATGCAAATCAGGAGGTAAATGTTGTAAAGTTGTAATTGATAGTGGTAGTTCAGATAACCTAGTTTTGAAGGAGATGGTGACTAAGCTAAAGTTGGAAAGATTGAAATACCCTAAGCTATATCAGATAGCATGGATTTAGGATGATCATAAGGTACTGGTGAGTGAATAATGTTTGGTGAAATTTCATATTGGATCTTATCATGATGAAGTATTGTGTGATATTATGCCTATGGATGTTTGTCATATATTATTGGGTAGACCATGGTGTTGATGTGTGTTTTAGCACGTAGAAACATAGGTGTGACTGTTGGTTTCACACCTCTCTTGAAAAGTATCCTACCCTAGGTAAGACTACTCCAAGGATAATACAGCTAGGTCTTAGCTTGCTTGGAATCTCTCAATTGGTAATGTTCTAGTTGTGCCTACAAGGGGTCTTACATGAAATGCAAGGTTTATGGAAGATGGCAGCAATGTATATGGAGAAACCCTAGTGGTTCAGACTATAAAGTCTAAAATTTTAGCAGATGATCAATGTGATGTTGCTCAAATCCTAAATCTAACAAACTTTATGTAAATAAAATGCAAAAGGAAAAGAAGAGGGAGATGGGATAAGAGATCCTATAGACAATTACATAAATGATCAATAACCAGATAAACAAATTCCCAACAATAAACAAAATCTGCTTAACCAGGCAGCCCACAATGCCACAGAGAATGTGTAATCTTCTAAGGAGATGTAATGATTTTCAAATTATAGAGGGCTCATCAAACACCTAATCCTTGGTATAGCTCAATGAAATCATACAATCGAACTTATCTCATAAACTATGCCTAGACTAACCATGCACAATGACATACAATCAACAAGCCATTAATGGTATGGACAGGAAATCCATCAAATATCTAAATAATTAATTACAAGTGTATTGATCATGATGTTAGTCATAAATAGACATAGAATAAAAGTACACATTAACCTTTATTCATCTTGAAAGATATAATGAATTCAGAGAATTCATGATCCCAAGTCTCCAGTGATTAGGTCTTAATCGTCTGACGTTACTTAGAGGTTGATGTGTGTTGTTGTTTCCATTTTGGGGACTTACGTGAAATTCATCATCATTACTTAGTTTCCGCAAAGACTCTTTACAAGGAGGTTACTTCATGCAGTAATTTTGATCAACTGATATAGTTATACTCAAATATTTGCATGATATTCATCAATTATACATGCTTTGTCTCTAAATATGCTAAAGATATACAATTATCTACGGATGTCTGCATATTTATGTATTTGCTTAAGATTGTCAATTATTTTGCAATTGTGCTGGCAAAATTTTCTGAAATTTAAAAGAAAATGAAAGAAATACTTCAAATTAAAGTTGAACCTTCAACTATTGAACCACATATACATCAGATACAGTCATGAAGAGAAGAAAACCAAACCATATGTTCACCAGGACATTCCACAGCTAGATATAGTTGATGCTAACTTCAAAGGAATTGTATGAACACAACATATGCAAGTAGATATGCACTCCAAGGGACGCAGCAAGTCACAGCATCTATCTAGAATTCACACACTGATTACTCAATATTTACTATGAATTGTAATCAAACAAGTCTTCTCATTCATTAAGTATGCCAGAACATATATGTATACAAAAAAGCTTTGAAATGAGCCCTGAATATTTCAGCAGATGGATTTCAATTAAGTTTCCAATGTTTTAAAATAAGGCATCCCTGCAGCGTTTATAGAATAAGGTGAGGGATCTGTTACAATTGATCTATGATCAGGATTTATCTATTGACATCTACGGTTTACATTTCATTGATTAAGTCAATCTTTTCACATGGCACAGATTGCCAACTGGCAACCATCTCGAGTACTTATACTTTGATAAGCATCTAATGCTTATATTCCCTTTTATGATGCATCATCATCAGGCTCTTTGTCATCATCATCACTTTCACCGCTCTCACTCTCTTCATCATCATGATGATTGTCTTCTTTAATATGGAACTGCATAGCTATCCTGATATTCTCATATATTTGCACTATTTTCTCCAATTCTCTGCCATCTTGAGTTCTTGCTTTGGTGATGGCATGCTTATGCACCTGATACTTGTTCTGGAGAGATTCCAACTTATTCTTCCTATTGTTGGCAGTTTCATTATAATCCTCCACCCTGACCTTTATTCTCATTACCTTATCCAGCACTTCTTCTGTCAGGTGGTTGATAGGGTCCTCAGCAACTAGCTGGAAATTACTATGCAAAGCCTTGATGACAAACTCCTCATCCTGATTTTCTATCTTTCCTTCTGCATCTCCTTCCAAAATTTCCAAAACTTCAGCCTCATGGGACATCATATCATGCAACTTCATGCTAATATTCCGCAGTTTACTGTTACATCTTTTGAGTACATCACATTCAAATCTTACATCCTTATTCTAGATATCCATTAATAGGGCTGTGTTGTTATTCAGCACTTGATTCTTTATTAGGATCTGTGAATCAATCCTTTTCATTTCATTTAAAATGTTCAGGATCTTTTCCAATTGAAATGATCTCCTGCTGACCTCCATCTACAGTTTATCTACTTTTCTCCTAGAGGTATCCAAAGAATTCCATCTCTTTAGAGAAGCCTTTGCCACTTCTTCAGCTCCATCGAGCGCAGATGTCATCCATTTCAACATTACTGTCGATTCATGCTTCATGAGGTTTAATTTATTAATCTCCTCCTGAGAAATAGCAGTCAATGGGACTGCATGATCAGTTGGTGTATCATTAGGGTTAATTAACCCTCTTATATATGCATGCAGCTGAGCAATGTGCTCTTTATGCTGCTTATTCTTCTCCTTCTCTCTTTTGACTTTCTAGATTAAAGAATCTATTATGTCTTTTCCTTCTTGACCCTCTTGGTCTTCATTAGCAAATCCCAAATCCACTGTGTTGATCTAGAATTCATCCAAGGTGATTTTACCTTTCTCTTTATCTACAGTAGAGACTGCTACCTGTGCTGTTCTCCTACCTGTTGTAGGATCTCTTCTTATTGCAAAAGTTAACCTTGCCTTCCTCTTAGGCTTTATTAATGTTTCTGAAAACAATGTGGACACATCAAATTATTGTGCCTCTATACCTGGTTCTGTACCAATTTCTTTTCCGAGCCATGAAGGAACTTGATCTTTTGGCTTTTGGTCTCCATCACCATCATGATGATCACTTTGATCTCCAGTATCCACCATCATGTTTGATGGGGAGGGTGATCTCTTCATTTCTTCCTCATGATGCTCCTCATGAGGGCGATCTTTGGGTGCATCCTCCTGTTGAGGAATTTCCTTCTCTAGAGGGTGATTCTGTTGATCATCTACATGTTTATCATGATCTTGATCCTTTGCTTCCTCCACGGGTATTTTATCTACTTTACTGATTTCCTCATCCTGAGGCATATTTGTTTTTGTAGATATTGTTGTATCTACCCTTGGCTTGTCCACCTGGTCTGCAGCTACAATTTGTTCTGCAGGTGCAACAATCACTTCCTGTACCTTTAGGATAGGATCATCTGATATATGTCTTTTCCCCTCCCTTGTCTTGTACTTCAACTATCTTGGGCCCAATAGGTATTTCCCTTTGTTGTTGCTCACCCATATCCAAAGTATGGCTCTCTATTTCTGCCATCTTTACTTCCTCAATATTTTCTTCTTTGTCCTGAATATTTCCTCTATTTTCAGGACCTACATCCTGCCTATAGGTGAGGTCAATTATTGCAGGACTAGTCACCTGCTTAATCAATGTATCCAGCCCTATCTCTTGAGCTATCTTTTTCAAGCTTTTCTCCTTTTCTGATTCCAGTTGCTTTATCTCCTCCAACATTGTTTGTACTGATGGAGTTCCATGAGGAGTTATCTTGGTGCCAGCAGCAAGGGTTTCCATTTTCTGTGAAGTTACATCCTTCACTACCTCATCATCGGATAAGTCAGCTGTCTCTTCCAATGAAACAATACCACCTTGGAATATCCTAGAGGTTTCTCTTACCTATTCTTCTGCTTGTTCTATCTTGAACTTCACAATGGTGGGGAGTGGAACATTATGCTGCAGCTCCTTGTTGAATGCTTCTCCACCTGCTCCCCTCAACATTATGGGAGTTTGTCTGATTTATCCTCTCATAACAGTCCTCGGCTTCTTAGGTGTAGTGGTTACCACCTGAGGCACTTTTCTTTTTCTTGTGAAGGACAAAGGGCCTTCTTCTTCTTCAGATTCTTCTTCTAAAGGAATATCCTTTTCTTTATTCTTCTGTGAGGCTTGATCTTCCTCAGATGTACCAACAAGATGTGTAGCTGACCTCTGCACATGCTCATCCACTCTTTCCACTACAACCCCTTTGGGTTTAGTATTAGTCTTCTTACCTTTTGAGGACTTCTTGCCTTTTGCAGGAGGTGGTGCTTTTGCTCCTTTAGTCTTTCTCTTCTCAATTAAGGAGTCATCATACTCATCCTCAGCGATCTCCTGCCTTTTCTTTTTGTTGTCCATTGTGATGACAACACCCCTTTTCTTCAGTGCATCTATCTGCTCATCCACCCAAGCTTGGGTTAGCTGTAATATCCTGCCTGTGAATGGATCTAAGGAGATATCCTCCTGTATGGTGAGATCCGGTGCAGAGATAGTATCATTGTATATCTTTTTCTCTTCATACTCATCAGCCATAATCTTCCCATCATCCTTCTTCAGTTGTGCTGGGATGGAGATGCAATCAAAGGTCTTGATTTGATTCAGTGTCAACCTTTGATACCTTCTTCTTCAGGCTTCAGCTTCATCTTCACAATCTGCCCAAAAGTCTTCGAGGTTTCTTCGATGGATGGGTTTCCCCATGATCCTCTGCATCCTCCCATAAGGATCATATGACCTTACTAATGGGAAAGGCTAGAAATTCATCATATCTAGACCAATTATTACCTTCTTTATACTCTCAGAATCCGGGCACATGTACCAGCCCATTACAACTGGAAACAACACTGGAAGTTTGCAATTTGCCTTATAGGCATTCAATATTGTGGAGATCTGCCTTAGAAACTCCATTAAGATGACTGCATCTGTGGGATATCTTCGGAGCATGAGAGGCTTCCCCTCAAAACCTTCAATTCTGATATAGGAAAAGGTGGCAAATTGAATGAACTAGGCTCCATGCCTGTAAATAACTTTCTGAGCCTCCATGCTTGGTCTCTTGTTTCTGTCTTCTTCCATTGTCCTCACCAGGTGCATAGAGAATGCATCATTTACCAGTTTGTAATCCTGGAGGTAGTTAACTCTTTGCAGTTGGGGATGATGATCCCATATATGTATAGCACTGATTGTGCCTGTAACCTTCCCATCTGTAACTAGTGCATCAAATGTACCCTTGTAGGCACATGAATATACTATATATGATGTCATGTAAAAAGAACATTCTGAACCTCCTAGGTTCATCAGCTACTCATCTAGAGCATCACTTATTATTTTGGCCCACATGGGCTTGTTATCTATGTATAGACACATCAGGATGACTGCATAAACCCAGTCTTTGAAACTTCCAGTATCGGGCTGGCCTGTCACTTTGCTCAGTAGGGCTATCATGTATTGATATTCATCATCAAAGTCATCTATATAAATGCACTGGAAGCTTTGCTGCTGTAGGACAAGGACTGTTCTTCTCCCTCCATTGATACATCTTCTTCCTAGCAGTCTTCCTGTTGTTCTCATATTCTATCTTTGATTTCTTTAAATCTATATTGGCAACCTTCTTGCCCAATGATAAGCTGAACGTGGCAGCAATTCCCTTGATTGATAGATCTGCATAGACTCTGCCATGCTTCTCTACCCTCCTCATCTGCGGGTTATAATTTCTTGCACACTCTACCACCAGCTCAGTGGTTTCCATGGAGTATGGAAAACCAGCTGCATTCCACATTTCTGATATAAAGACCGCATCCAGTAGGGTGTTGGTATTCTTCTCATCATTCATCTTGATTGACCAGGCAGCCAGATCCGTATTCCCCTGGTGTGTATCTGTGATGGCTCCATATTTGAACTAAACACCTCCAAGATGAGCAAACATTGGCTTCAGGAATTCTGCCTCTGACTTAGCTAACCGTTTGTCTACCATGGATGCCTGCAATTAACACAACCTAGTCTTACAATTGATACATATACCAGCATGCATATACATTACATATTCATTATTCATCATGCATACTATTGTTCTTTCTATATGTTATTTATCCTAACATGCCCAACTATGAAACTTCAAACCCTAGGACCCCATGATACCTGGATATGCAGAATAGGATAACTAGATGGTTTCAATTACTTACCTGATGCGCTTATCCTCTTAATTATGATGATGGTCATCTGAAATGAATTCAATTACTAGCAATGCTCCTGTATCCCGCTCTAGTTCAAGCTATAATCGTCCACAGGTGGCCTTATGAGGATTTGTAAGCTTTGCTCTGTAAAAACTCGTTCTATCGCAGGGTAAGTGCAAAATGAAACTGTAACTCATCTTTAACCTCTTCACAAAGGCAGATTAGGGCAAATTAAATGCAACAACTAATTTTCCTATACGAAACTGCCGGATCTCGCCATGTGTATGTATCAGGTTCGTAATCGGCAGGAACCACCTACCACATCTACGTGCATTTAATGTTATAGTGGCAAGGCGCGGGGTGATCTCTAAATATCGAGTGATATTCTAAATATTGGGTGATATTGGGAATATCACCCGCTTGGTATAACATGTTTATCCAGCTTAGGTGAAAAGACCGATGTCGACACATCAGGTTAAGTTAGGAATATCAGGTGATATTCAAGATGTAAGGGGATGTTCAGAATGTCTAGTGATGTTTATAATATCACCCCCTTTAGACTAAAATGACCTTCCATCGAAATATCAGGATGACATCAGCAGGATATTGACTTGGTTCATCTTTGTGGCTTTGTGATGTCACCATCATGTTATGTAGGAAGGGTCATGTTCGGAAATATACCTCCTCGAGGTAAAAGAATGGTGACGTCATCATCATTTTTACTTCTTCAATTATCGGGTTTGGATGACGTCAGCAGGATGTTTGTTCGGGGCGATATTTTACGACAGGCCGATATTCAAATATTGGGGTGATGTTTAGGAATATGACCTCACAAAATATATGACGTTGTTTGTCGGGTGGATACTGTTATCACCTAAAGTTGACTTCTGGATGCTCAGAGTAAGTGATTTATCAGGTGATAATATCATATCAGGGTGATCTTTTGTAAGATGACTGATGTTGAGAAATATGATCCTCCCCTCGGAATATCAGGTTTGACCAGATCTTTGACTCATTATAACTTTTGTTCCCTAAGGAATATCTAGGTGATCCAAAAGGCAAGTCTGCATGGAATTTTGTAATTTATCCACCCATGTGGTTACTGACATGAAATGTTAACATTGAAAAAATTGACCTCATCATGATGACTTACCCAGTCCCCCTTTATGCAAGATCACCTGCATTGACTTACTTTTACTAGACCACCAGCAAGCAGAAAACACAAGCAAAGCCAAAAAGTTGGGTCCCTGTTTTGTTAAGTCAAAATGGGGCGTGTTGTGTAACCACACAACAAAGTGCAACTGAATATCAACTAATTTCATATTGACATGTTTTTAATGAATCCATCAATTTAGATCAAAATATTGTCAATGTCACTTTCGTATAACCAACCTCTTAAATCTAGTGATTTTTGCATGATTTTCTATATGTTTTACCATTTTCAAGCACCCATTTGGCCAATATGATGATTAGGGAAGTTTTTGTGGTCATTAGAAACCATTTGTAGACTTTTATTTCATGTTTTTCTAGCCTTTTCTGTAAAAAGTGGCATTAATTATCGTAAAATGTGCCAAAAATCCACACAAACTTGATAAAATGTTCATATGATGTGACAACTAATTGTACAATTCAAATCCATCAAGAAAATCTCATTTGCACCTTGAAAAAATTAATTTTTGGGCCAAAATACCAAAAAGTGCGGGTTTTGGGTGCCACGGACTAAAAGTCGATGGAGGTCAAATTTAGCGTAGGTCCGTGAGGTACAATTATAGCACAAAATGATTTTGGCGCTAATTTGGGGTCCAACCGACCTTAGCACGGATTTTAGGTCTGACCGACTAAAGTCAGTGAAGGCAGTTTTCAGCGTAGGTCCGTGAGGCCTATTTTTAGTGCTAACTTCATTGGCAGGGATTTTCAATGCAACTAACCTGCGCAAGTTTTAGCACCGACCGACCTGTGCGACTTAAGTTAGTGGAAGACCATTTCAGTGCAAGTTGGTAGAGGGCAATTTTAACGCTTTTCTTTGAAATTGTCTTGGCGGGGATTTTTGTTCCGACTGACTTAGCGGTAGCTTGGAGGGAGGTCGATGGGAGGAAAATTTAGCACTAAGGTCAGTAGAAGGGATTTTAGCACTTTTTTTGCAGTAGGGAGTGTTTTTGGTGCCAGGTTTGGAAATGTCCAGGGTGAAAGTATATTTAAAAATATATTTAAGTATAAGTTTAATTTTTAAATATACTTTCAGGATATTTGAGATAGGTTCCAGATCCGTAGGATTTCATATGCAAATTCTAGAATTTTGAGGTTCTACCAAATTTCAGACTTAGCCATTTTTTAGGATTTTCAGGATTTCAAACTTAGCCAAATCAGGGCTTCAGGACCATGTGACAAAATGAAAGTACATGAACCCCTTATTGAAATCTTGTGGAGTTAGGCATGATTTTGCAATTCTAAGACCTGGAAACTAGGAATTTCAACATGAAACATCCTACAAAAGCAATTTCAAGGGTAATATCTAGTGACATAGGATTTTTGGGCAAAATGCAATAACACCCAATTCCAATGCAGAAGGCAACAAATGGCTATTTTTTAAGCACAAGCACAAGACCACTCAAGACACTTCCAAATCAATCATGAATGACATCAAATCACTCCAAACATGCAAAGTACTCAAATCTGGAACAAATCATGCTCTCTAAGCACAAATTCACTTTCTCATCATCATAATCAAGACAGAATCAGACTCCAAGCAAAAGCAAAAGAAGGGGTCCCCATTTGGCAAAATGGGGCATGTGTGCAATGCACAGCAAATGGCGACTCTGTTGGGAAATGCTCTAGAGTATTTCAAAGATAAATGTCAGTTTTGAACCCAGAATCTCTGTGTTTCCCACATGCTAGACAGGAAAACATGATATCCTATCAAAGAATCAAAGACCACTAACCAGTGCAACCATCCATATCCTGAAAACTTGAGTGTGTGCAATTGCATTCATTCCCATCCTTTGGCGGCTAAGTTCACCCAAGATCCTTTGTGTTAAGCTATAAAGGTTAGATCATTTTACCACTAAAAGAATGCTTTGACATTTTGATTTAATAAACTTTCAACTAGTAATCCTTCTGCAGTGATATCTTTCTTGATAATGCCTTTAATGATCTCTAATGCTAATAATCTTCAGATGATAGTCTTCATGTAAGAGTCTTCAAATGATAATCTTTATATTGATACTTTGTAGTGGGTCTGGTGTTGAAAAACACCTTTTAATTTTACACAGTAGGCTAGCAGTACTTAGTACCGCCTACCACTCTCATATGTATTGGCAAAACTGGAGTTGGTGGTAAAATTAGGGATCCAAACTCTTCACTTAACACGCGATCACCTAGATTTACTTAGCTACCTCAGGATTGTTTAAAGTACGAGAGATATATGGTTAGAAAATACTTCAGGCGCACCAAATAATGACTCCTTTCCAATGAACAGACATCATACTCCTTGGTATAATAGTGGAACCCACAGGAAAACCTAAGTGGAAACCTTGGCTTCTCAAAGAAATATTCCAAATTACTTACCCAACAAAGAAGCACTTGTAGGTCTACACAACTACCACCACATTCGATAAATGGAGAACCCAAGCAAAGCAAGCACAGAAGCGAAAAGCAAAGCAAACTACTCTAACCAAAGCAAAACATGCAAAAAGCAATAACTAATAACTAAAGAAAAGACAAAACTAGAAAGCAGAAACTAAACTAAATAGCAAGAAACTAACTAAAACCTAACTAGAAACAAGCTCTCTGAACAGTAGGGTATCGGCAAGCTAGGCTCATGTTTAAGGTGCTAGTCACATAAGATCAGCAATTGGGGCAATTCATTAGGGCCATGATCAATCCAAATGCAAGTTGTCTTACCTAAATCACCATAATCAAATTGATAATTGGAACTGAATGGAGAAAGGGAAGATATAACTTGATTTGCAGTACTGATGATCGAAGATGTGAGTTCAACACCTTCTTGCATTGCACCAAATACCTTCTCATCTTCAGGGGGACTCGGCTCATGGTGGATCATGTCTTGTGCATCAGGTACCTCTGGAACACTGAATGTGGCAATAATCTCCCAAGCAAAAAGGAAGTCTGGACAATCTTCTTCAAAATGTGGATCATGTGGATGAATTCTACATGAATTGGCCAAAGCAAATTCTATCATGTGTGGTGAGTTCCCATGCAGAAGCATATCCTTACTCATTGTTGACACTAGCTCAATGATGTGATCAAGTGATTGACATGAAAAAGTTTCCAAGCCATCACTTTGCAGGATAGTTTGATTTTCAATCTTGGATTGCATACTATTTCTCTCATCTATCATTACTAGGCCAACATCAACCATGTGAAGATCTTCTTTTATACAAGTATGAACATGATCAGCTTGATGAACATGTGATAAACTTGAATTGTCCTCATCAAAATCAGTCACATGTTCTGAGAAAACTTCTTCTATATTAATCTGCAACCTTCCTATTTGGACTACACATTCATTTTCTGTAGCAGCAACAAGGTCCCTTTCTTCTTGCATAGCTAGATTTATGATGTCAATGTTATCTTGGAGTGGTGCATTTTCTTGCTTTTCTTCATTTGACTTAGCTTGAGACCCTTCTGCAGCAATTATATCAACCTGATATGGATGATCATGATGATTTACTGGGCTGATATAGTCAAGAACTTGATCATTGTTCTATGGATAATATGATCGTGACTCAAATATGTCAACTAAAATGACTTCCTGCGTTGTTGTCCATGATTGTTCTTTATCTAGAGGACTGGTTTCTTCTTGTTCTTGCATATTTCTTATTTAAACAACCTATTGTTCTAACTCTGAACTATTAGTAGTCTAAAATAGACTGTTGTTCTCCACCTCTACAACAGTAATTTAGTCTTAGAACTTGATATTTTTGAAGCATGTGATTGCTGATT
This sequence comes from Cunninghamia lanceolata, assembly GCA_027924645.1. Taxonomy (NCBI): domain Eukaryota; kingdom Viridiplantae; phylum Streptophyta; class Pinopsida; order Cupressales; family Cupressaceae; genus Cunninghamia; species Cunninghamia lanceolata. The sequence goes on from BSBN01001378.1 coordinate 742,551, forward strand.
TGCATCCTCAACATGACTGCTCATCAAGTCTGATTTATCATTTATCTTGTCAATATTCTTAGCAGCAGAAGTCTGATCTTGTGTATTTCTCTGTTCATTGTCATGTGACTGAGAATTAGGCTTCAACCATGCTTGGACTATATTTTCAAAGTCTAATAGATGAAAACTAGGTTTTAACTAGTCTGGGACTGTATATTCCTTAGTTGGGTGACCTACAGACCACAAGCATTGACTACCATCATTAGCTGGATATGTGCTTTGATGAACAACTTGAATTTTTTCCATATGTAGACTGCCCTCTTTACTATGATCAACTATGAATGGTGGATTTATAGCCTCAACAACCTCAGCTCTTTGTATGTTCTTAACTGATACATGATCATATGCATTGGCATTCATTCGTGCTGTAGCTCCTCTATGTGTCATCTTATTCTGAATATGTATGTTAGACCTATATCCCACTTCAGGCTTGTAAATCTCAAAGATAGGGAGTAGTCCTTTTAAGTGCAAATCTAATCTTTGGAGGAAGGTCAAACAATCAATCTTGTCATGCAATTCTCCAGGATGCACAGTGCAGACCTAAGGTGAGCTAAAATCAAGCAGTGTTAATGTAGGATATTTCACCCTGATTTGCCTATCTAGCAATTCTTTGAAAAGTGGGATATTCACTTGGAAGTTCGCTTCATGATATGACTGTTGTGATAGTGTTCTGAAGAATGAAGGAGTCTCATCACTGAAACCCTTCTGGGTACCCATTAGAACTAAATCTCTGAATAGTCAATTCATTCCAGCATGTGCAATGAACCAACAAAACTGAAAGCCTGCATCATAATCTCCATTCTACCCTCCTTCTAGCGCTAATTCTATTGATTGCGTTAGAAGGAGAAGGGCAAGAACTAAATGGAACAATGTCTTGATTCAGCAATGTCTTTTGTCTACAATAGCTTTGGTCAACCCTCCTTCTAGCACCAATTCTGTTGATTGCATTAGAAGAGAGGGGCATGCAGATGAAATCAACCAAACAGAGGGTCTTTAATGAATGGAGCAATGTCTTGTTTCAGCAATGGCTTTAGTCAACCCTCCTTCTAGCACCAATTCTGTTGATTGCGTTAGAAGAGAGGGGCATGCAGATGAAATCAACCAAATAGAGGGTCTTTAATGAATGGAGCAATGGCTCTAGTTAACAATGGCTTTAGTCAGCCCTCCTAGCGCCAATTCTGTTGATTGCGTTAGAAGAGAGGGGCATGTAGATGAAATCAACCAAACAGAGGGTTTTTAATGAATGGAGCAATGTCTTGTTTTAGCAATGGCTTTAGTCAGCCCTCCTTCTAGCATCAATTCTATTGATGTGTGTTTTAGCACGCAACAACGCAGGTGTCACTGCTGGTTTCACACCTCTTGAAAAGTATCCTACCCTAGGTAAGACTACTCCAAGGATAATATAGCTAGGTCTTAGCTTGCTTGGAATCTCTCAATTGGTAATGTTCTAGCTGTGCCTACAAGGTGTCTTACACGAAATGTAGGGTTTATGGAAGATGGCAACAATGTATATGCAGAAACCCTAGTCGTTCAGACTGTAAAGTCTAAAATTTTAGTAGATGATCAATGTGATGCTGGTCAAATCCTAAATCTACCAAACTTTATGTAAATTAAATGCAAAAGGAAAATGAGAGGGAGAAGGGATAAGAGATCCTATAGACAATTATAGAAATGATCAATAACCAGATAGACAGATTCCCAACAATAAACAAACCTCTGCTTAACTAGGCAGCCCACAATGCCACAGAGAATGTGCAATCTTCTAAGGAGATGTAATGATTTTCAAATTCTAGAGGGTTCATCAAACACCCAATCCTTGGTGCAGCTCAATGAAATCATACAATCAAACTTATCTCATAAACTATGCCTAGACTAACCATGCACAATGACATACAATTAGCAAGCCATTAATGGTATGGACAGGAAATCCATCAAATATCTCAATAATTAATCACAAGTGCAACTGAATATCAACTAATTTCAGATTGACATGAACCATGAAGACCAAAATAACACAACACATAATCACAAATTCCTAGCAACCTGCAAAACTTGCTTTGTATTGATTGTATTTTGGCAAAGTCTCAACAATTCACTATCTAATCTTACTTGCAAATGAGAGCAAAGGATGGCCCTTTTATAGGTAAGGCACCATACCGAGTTTTTCAATGGACGGTGGAGATTAACTTGACACCAACGGTCCATATTACATGGCATTTAATGAGATACATCAGTTTGTTACATTTTTAGATTTGCCTTTGTCTTGTACAAAAAAGACAAAATATAGATTGCAAATACATTGAATCTAGATAAAATGGATACCCATTTGGTTGCACATGATGAAAAGTCAATTTTCAAGGCCTAATAAAGCCAAAATAGAGTCATATGATGCTTGAAAACTTGAGCTGATGTGGATTCACAGGATTCCAAGTGCTGACTGGATGAAAAGGAGTATTTTGGTGAAGGTATATGCAACTAGATGCTTGTTGGACTAATTCTTGATGACTGGACTGCTGGGACAGATGCATGCATGTCTTCGTGATCCAGTCTAGGGTCATTTGAGTGGTATTTTTGGGAAAATATCAAAAATATAATTTTTGGTATTTTCTACATCATAGTAAATTGCATTTTTGGAGGCCTTCGGAGCGGAATGGAGGCTCAAAACTTTTTAGTTTCTTGGTGTTAAGCCTTAATAATCAAGTAGCTCAAACTAGATAATTAGTTTATCTTTCCAACGACTCCAAGAAGTTTGAATTTTGATAGAATAGCTAGGAGTTATGACCCTCAGACTGGATCACTTAGACATTGGACTGGATCTACAGGAACAATAATGATTTGGCATGATCTTCTATGTCTTTCAACTTATGAGACTTATCTTTATCATTTTGGACATTATACTGACTTCCTTTTGCATGTGCAGCAGTAATTTGGTTGATAGAATGTTGATTCTGCATCTCTAGATCAACATGGTACCTCTGTATGTTCATCCTTCCAAGACAACTCCAGTTGGCTCCTTTGTTCTCTTAGACCTACAATAAACAAGACCAAGCATCAATTTCATCATAAACAAGTCATTTTCCTTCAATTTAGATCAAAATATGTCCATTTGCAGCCATGGATTCATTAAAAGTAGTATATTGTCAATGTCACTTTTGTAAAACCAACCTCTTAAATCTAGTGATTTTTGCATGATTTTCTATAATTTTTACCATTTTCAAGCACCCATTTGGCCAATATGATGAATAGGGAAGTTTTTGTAGTCATTAAAATCTATTTGCAGACTTTTATTTCATGTTTTTCTAACTTTCTCTGCAAAAAGTGGGATTTTTGGGGGTCATGGACTTTTCATGTGTAGTGGCATTAATTATCATAAAATGTACCAAAAATCTACACAAACTTGATAAAATGTTCATCATGATATGACAACTAGTTGTGCAATTCAAATCCATCAAGAAAATCCCATTTGCACCTTGAAAAACTCAATTTTTGGGCCAAAATACCAAAAAGCGCGGGTTTTGGGTGTCATGAACTAAAAGTCGGTGGAGGTCAAATTTAGCGCAAGTCTGTGAGGTGCAATTCTAGCGCAAAATAATTTTGGTGCTGATTTGGGGTCCAACTGACCTTAGCGCGGATTTTAGGTTTGACCAACTAAAGTCAGTGAAGGCAGTTTTTAGCGCAGGTCCGTGAGGCCTATTTTTAGTGCTAACTTCATTGGTGGGGATTTTTAATGCAACCGACCTGTGCAAGTTTTAGCACTGACCGACCTACGCGACTTAAGTCAGTGGAAGACCATTTCAGCGCAAGTCGGTAGAGGGCAATTTTAGAGCTTTTCTTTGAAATTGTCTTGGTGGGGATTTTTGTTCTGACTGACTTAGCGGTAGCTTGGAGGGAGGTCGATGGGAGGCAAATTTAGTACTAAGGTCGATAGAAGGCATTTTAGCGCTTTTTTTGCAGTAGGGAGTGTTTTTAGTGTCAGTTTTGGAAATGTCTAGGGTGAAAGTATATTTAAAAATATATTTAAGTATAAGTTTAATTTTTAAATATACTTTTAGGATGTTTGAGATAGGTTTCAAATCCGTAGGATTTCATATGCAGATTCTAGAATTTTGAGGTTCCACCAGATTTCAAACTTAGCCATTTTTCAGGATTTTTAGGTTTCCAAGCTTAGCCAAATCAGGGCTTCAGGAACATGTGACAGAATGAAAGTACATGAACCCCTTATTTAAATCTTGTGGAATTAGGCATGATTTTGCAATTCTAAGACCTAGAAACTAAGAATTTCAATATGAAACATCCTGCAGAAGCAATTTCAAGGGTAATATCCAGTGACATAGGATTTTTGAGCAGAATGCAATAACACCCAATTGCAATGCAAAAGGCAACAAATGGCTATTTTTTGAGCACAAGACCACTCAAGACACTTCCAAATCAATCATGAAAGACATCAAATCACTCCAAACATGCAAAGTACTCAAATCTGGAACAAATCATGCACTTTAAACACAAATTCACTTTCTCATCATCATAATCAAGAAAGAATGAGACTCCAAGCCAAAGCAAAAGAAGGGGTCTCCATTTGGCAACATGTGTGCAAGGCACAACACATGGCAGTATGATAGAAAAACTATACATGATGGGAGGAAGAATAAATACACTATAACATCAAATGGAATGAGAATTACTTTGATTCCTTTGGAAGATGATCCTAAGAGTGAAGTATGGGGAAATGCTAGAATCTGTTTGGTAGATGGAAGAAATTTTCTAGATGGTTTGAGACATGAGAATATGTGCTATGCTTTGATTCCTAAGAAGCCTAAAAACCTAAAGACTAAAAAATCACAACCGAAGGAGATAATTGAGTTGCTGAAAGAGTATGAAGACATCATATCAAATAATGTACCTGAAGGATTGCCACCAATCATGAGTATCAGTCATCACAGGGATCTTATACCTGGAGCTAGTTTGCCTAACAAAGCAGCATATAGAATGACACCGATAGAGAATGAAGAACTGAATAGACAGATGCATGAGTTGTTGAGGAAAGGTTTGATTAGAGAAAGTTTGAGTCCTTGTGTAGTACCTGCAGTGTTAGGGCCAAAGAAAGATGGAGAATGGAGAATGTGTATAGAATCTACAGAAATAAACAATATCATAGTTAAGTATAGATTTCCTTTACCTAGGATAGATGATATTATGGATTGTTTGAGTGGAGCAAAATATTTCACAAAGATAGAATTGAAGAGTGGATACCATCAAATCAGAATAAGAGAAGGAGATGAATGGAAGACTACTTTGAAGACAAATGAAGGATTGTGTGAGTGGTTAGTAATGCCTTTTGGATTAACAAATGTACCGAGTACTTTCATGAGGTTGATGAATGAAGTCTTGAAGTAATTCTTGGGTAAGTTTGTTATTGTATATTTGGATGATATTCTAATTTTTAGTAGGACAAAAGAAGAACATTTGTGGCACCTGAGATAAGTATTGCAGAGGTTGAGAGAAGAGAAATTGTTGATAAACATCAATAAATGTAGTTTCATGAAGGAAGAGTTGGTATACATGGGATTTTTTATTTCTACAGGAGGATTGAAGATGGACCCTGAGAAAGTAAGAGCAATTGTTGAATGGCCTACACTAGAGAGCATTGGAGAAGTTAGATCATTTCATGGATTGGCTAGTTTCTAGTAGAAGTTCATCAAAAAATTTAGTTCAATATGTAATCCTATGATAGAGACAATGAAAGGTGACAGAAAAGATTTTAAGTGGACATTAGGAGAAGATAGAAGTTTTGACTTGATGAAGCAAAAAGTGACAGAGCAACTTGTTTTGGCATTACCAAATTTCAATAAGGTATTTCAAGTGGATTGTGATGTAAGTGGGAATGCAATAGGAGCAATGTTAAGTCAAGAAGGTAGACCTGTAGAATATTTTAGTAAGAAGTTGAATGATGTAAGGAGAAGATATTCAGTTTATGATCAGGAGTTCTATGCCATAATTCAAGCCTTGAAGAAGTGGAGACATTACTTGTTGCCTAAGGAGTTTGTGTTGTATACAGATCATCAAACTTTGTAATATTTGAACAGTCAAGGAAAGTTGAATCAAAGACATGAGGTGGGTAGAGTTCATGCAGAGTTATACCTTTGTGTTGAAGCATAGGAGTGGAAAATCAAACAAAGTTGTAGATGCATTGAGTAGGAGAAGAAATTTTCTAACAAAAATGAGAGTTGAAGTGTTGGGATTTGAAGAATTGAAGAATATGTATGAGTGATGAGTGCCAAGTTGCACCCATGAAATACATCTTTTTACCTCTCTTTTTCTCCTTCCTGATTCTATCTTTCCTAATGTTTGCACCTGAATAGGCTAGCAAGATCGTTCTAGTTAATGATTAATTGAGATAAATTACTTAAGATCATAATTTCTGATTAAAGGACTAATGTGCATGGGATTGATGGAAAAATGCAGAAAACTTCTCTCTTTTTGAATCAACAAGTGTGGATGCTCAGAATGGTAATTTTGTACATCTCCAGAGATAGTCTTCAATGATCTCTGAAGACAATACCAGAATACCACGACACTAGAAGTTTTGAAAGAAAGAGAAAAGCCTCTCCAGAGCTGGATGGGAGTCTGGAGCATCTCCGGAGCTAAACAAGGTCACAATGGTATCTCCAGAGCTACAGACATCTCCAGAGCTATAGACATATCTCCGGAGCTACAGACATAAATAGATATCTCTACCACCTCCTGAGAGCAAGGCATATTTCCATCATAAGATACCTATCAGGCACACTCAGCAGTGATCGTAATACCCCTCATTTCACTCAAATCATCACCTGAGTGGTGAAGGGTCATCTTTAGTTAACTACTGGAGTTTTTATCTTTTTAATATTTTTGCATGAGTTACTGATAAAATTGATTCAATATCCATATTTTCAGGGCCTCGCTACCTAAATGTATTAAGACTCAAACTTAGAATTCTGAGTGGACTTTTGTTCCACTCAATATATTTTATTGCATGATTATTTTTCCATAGTTACACAGCTAGTGTAATAAAGAGATGGATGTCATTTCATAGAAGAACTGGTAGATAAGATAAGTGATATGTCATCACTCATTTTATATATACTTATAGAAATAGTAGAAGAGATATACAATGATTGGATTATTATGATTCTCGATAATCTCAGTTTTTCTCTGATATCAATATTTTTCATGAATGCAAAGTGAATGGAATTGGACCAGATTTAGTTGTGATCTTCTTCTTTTGTGCTAATTCCCTATTGTAGCCTTCAGCCCCAAGGGTGTGGAGCAAGGGCCCACTCTCACCACCAAGGCAGAAGGCTAGTACCACTATTTTGTTACTTCAGATTTTGCTGTGAAAAGTATTTACTAATTTTGATAGATAGATGCATGTTATTGTTTTTAAGATTGCTTTAAGTAACTTCTTGTTTAATTCTATTTTCATCATTCCTTAAATTCATTCAGTAAGTAGATAGATTAATCTCTTCAAATTGGTAGAAATCATTAAGATTATCTAGAAAAACTGGTAACTGTAGAATCCTTAATTACAGACAGCTGAGGACACAGTCCTTGGATTTTGACATCTGAAATATGATTAAATGATGAGGTACAATGACACCTTGTCATTTTTGGTGTCATTGCCGGGGAATTTGAAACCTTGAAAGAGAAGCTTACTGTCACACCAATTTTGAGAGGACCTAATTGGACTTTACCCATTTACATACAGATTGATGCTTCCAATGAGTCCATTGGGGCAGTTTTAGGATAAAAGGAGGAAGGAGAGAGTATGCATGCCATTTATTACATCAGCAAAAACCTTACCTCTGCAGAAAGAAATTACACCACAACTGAAAAAGAATTCTTGGCAGTCATCTATGCTATAAATAAATTCAGGCATTATATCACTGGATATAAAATATTTGTACACACTGATCATGCAGCCATCAAGTACCTAATGAATAAGCCAATAGTGGGTGCAAGGATCATCAGGTGGTTATTGCTATTGCAGGAATTTGATATTACCATAGTTGATAATCCAAGTAAGTTTAATTTGGTTGCTGATTTTTTGTTAAGATTGCATACAGGAGGAGAAAACCAACTAGTGGAGGACAAGTTCCTAGATGAACATCTTTTTGTTATCTCCCCTACTGTACCTTGGTTTGCTGACATAGCTAATCTTTTAGCTACAGACTTGTATCCATCCCATTTTACCTCAAAATAAAAAAAATGTTTGATTAAAGGAAGTTTATCTTACAAATGGTTGAATGGTTTACTATTTAAATATGGTCCTGATTTCTTTCTACGTAGGTGTTTAAAAGCTGATGAGATTTTTGATGTGTTGAGAGCATGTCATGATGAACCATCTGGTGGCCATTATTCCTTCCACTGGACAGTCCATAAGATCCTTGGAGCTGGTTATTACTGGCCCTCTCTTCATAGAGATACAAAGAAGTATGTACAACACTGTGACCAGTGCCAAAGGATGGGACAACCAACCTTTACCCAGGAGATGTTACTACACCCTCAAGTCATGATGGAACCATTTGAGCAGTGGGGTTTAGACTTTGTGGGACCAATTTCTCCACCATCATCTGGCAAGGAGTACATTCTAGTATGCACAGACTATGTTACTAAATGGGCTGAGGTTCAAGCATTACAATTTGCAAGAGAAGAAAAAGTTGTTGATTTCCTTTATAATAAGATTTTCTTAAGCTTTGGAGCCCCAAGATCAATAGTTTTAGACAGAGGACCTCAGTTTACTTCACAAGTAATCAAAGCATTCATAGATTTATATCAAGTCAAGCACAAAAAATCTTCACCTTACCATCCTCAAGCGAATGGGTAGGTAGAAGTAACTAATAGGGAACTTGAAAATATTCTGACAAGGACAGTAGCAATGAACATAAAAGATTGGGCTAACAGATTACCTGAAGAAGTTTGGGCTTACAATACCACTTGGAAGTCCACAACAAAGTTCTCACCATATGAATTGGTTTATGGAAAAAAGCCTATTTTGTCTATAGAATTTGAACTCCAGACACTTAAAATTGTATTGGATATTGGTCTACCATTGTCTATAACTCAACAGAATAGAATTCTTTAGCTCAATGAGTTGGAATTCAGATAGAGGCCATCCAGCAAATAGAACTGGTTTAGTATCAAAGGAAGCAATGGCATGACCAACACATCAAAAGGAGGACATTTCAGTAAGGTGATTTGGTTTTTCTTTATGATTCTAAATTCAAAGAGTTCAAAGGGAAATTACAAACTCATTGGATGGGTCCTTATCAAATAAAGGAAGTTTTTAAAAATGGAACAGTATTATTGGAACCTATTGATGGAAGCACAGACACATTCTTAGTAAATGGTCACCAAATCAGACTCTATGAAAGACCATCTACTAAAGAAGAGTTTCTTAATGATTTGTGTTTTGATACAACAGATACCTCCTCTGTCACAGTGTTAGACTAAAAAAAAAAGGAAGGTTGAAAACCAACAAATGGCAGCCTTCTAAAAAAAAGAAAAAAGAGAGAAAGATGGAAAACTAGTAAATGGCTGTCTTTCTCAACCAAGGGAGTTGAAAACCAACAAATGGCAGTTCCCTTCTTCAGGATAGTTGAAAACAATCAAGCTACGGAGCTGATCAAATGCCGAGAGTTAGTCAAATGCACCTCTGGCGCTTCACAAACTAGGAGCACCTCTGGCACTTCACAAACCAAGAGCACCTCTGGTGCTTCCCAAACTAGGAGCACCTCCATCAGTCCATCAATGAAGAATCATTTTCAATAATGAGGGAGGGGACCCACCTCTCCTGGCAATAAGGTGGAAACATCAAATGATGAGGTCATCATGACTCACCCTCTGCTTTATGACAGGAATAAAATAAAATTAGTACGTATTTCAATTGCAGGGGTATTCACAAAGACGACACTGACATCACCCAAGGAATGTGGATTCTTGAACCACTCAGCGAAATGATTGTAGGTTGTGTACCAATGGAGTAGTGGGCGTCATATCAAGCCACCAAAAGCTACTCATATGCCATGTCACGTGCAGTCTCATAAATGCCACAGCATCTTTGCCATGTACATCACTCCTCATCATTAAAAATTATCCAGGTAATTCTATCTTAAATTAAGCATTAAATAGAAATTGTCTTGTCTTTCTATTTTTGGGTGCCGTCACTATGACACATCCTCCTACCATCATTTTCTTTTCCAAATTCATGCATGCCGCCATCTGTACTATGCTGTCACCTTACCTCCAGAGTGTCCTATCACTTTGTTGCATTTATGACTACCTAGGTACTTGAACTAATCTGCAAATCTTCCATAAGCCTAAGCTGAGAGACATAACAATCCTCATTCGAACTTCCAAAATACCTTGAAGAACTGAGTAAATTAAATAGTCCTCCAGAGCCTACGGAGTTAAGAAGAAGGGACAAACTACAGATAGAAAAGTGAGGAATTAAGCATAGAAGGTGGAACCAATTTAGCAATGGGGGTAAAGAAGTCTAAACCAGAGAGTGTTGCAAGTCTGTTGCAAGATGAAGCTGCAGCAAGCATTTTGAGAACTGCAGGATGGTTGGACTTTCTAGAAAAAATTGAAGGGTTTCAAGAAGATGTCATGGATGAATTCCTAAGAAATCTAAGGGACAATCAGATAGCTATCCGAGGAGTCCGAATCAATCTCTCCTCAGCCACTATCAGTCACATTTCTAGGCTGCCTAAACAAGGTGAGAGGTTTTATCACCTTAAAACCTTATATACTGATTTGATTAAGAATTTCTCTATTCAAGGTGAACCTACAATACAACTGCATTCAAATAAAAATGAAGTAAAAGGAATTCTTAGGCCCACACTTCCAAACCCTTGGCAATCTATTGCCACCTGGCTGATGAAATATTTTACTTGTGATGATCAATTTTCTTTAGTTTTAATAATGAAAATGTTGATTTTTCTAAGGCATGGGAATGGACACCCTGAGTTTAGCATAAACATTCCCAATTTCTTGTATTCTACCATCAGAGAAACTGTAGAAAAATATCATCAAAATAAGGGTCCCATGAAACATCATGGCCTTATTTTTCTAGTAGTTAAACACCACTTCCTATCTCAGGCTAATGGGGAAGAATTATGGCAAAACTTCCTTGAACAAAATTCCCAGACCAGAGAACTAGAGAGGGCATAGCTAGGAGGTGAGGGTTCCCCTACTCACCAAGAAGAAGAAATAGAACCTTCAACCTCCTCCATAGCTGTTCAAAGAGGAAAGAAGTCCTCACAAGAGGCAATTTCATCTCCAGCCCCTATTCTTGATAAAAAGATGAAAGGCAAAGAAATTAGAGAATCTGCTCCTAAACAAACCCCATATATGACTCAATTAATTAGGAGAAAGATGACTCTAACTGAGGAATCTTTCCCTAAGGAATTAACAAGGGAGAGGTCAAGATAGAAAACAAAGAAAACCTAGGCTAAAGAAACATCTCATGATTCAGATGAGATCCCTCCAGTTAGGAAGAGAAAACAAAGAGAAGTTCCCCCAGCACCATCTATCCATCTGGGGTGAAGTCCAATTTCAGAACCATCACATGCTCCAGAGACAGAACACATACAAACTCTTACTATTTCCTCATATTCTAAGGATGAGAGACCTGCTCTGGAGGCACCTGACCCACCTCTGGTACGGAGAAGCAAAAGGAAAAGACAACTCTCACAGGCTGAGGAAGATACTGCTCTTCTAGCTGAGGTACTCCTGGGTTTTAGAACATATGAGGATAAGGTTGGGCCTTCATCAGTGCCAGCAAAAGTAGAGGAACCCCAAGAGGACCCTCAGGACAGGTAGTCTACAAAAAAAGATGAAATGGAGCAAATGGGTATAGTTGACAGTGCAGGGCAGATGGCCATGGAAAACCCTGATGATCAGCAAATAGCAACAGAAGTAGAAGTAGAAACTTCCCCTCACCCCTCTGATCAAGAGGATGTTGAAATTTCACAAGAACAACAAATGTTAGAAGAAATTGAAAACCTAAAGAGACTACTCTGGGGGAAGAATTAGATTATTACTAACCTCAAGAAGGTCAGAATGGAGGTAGAAATGGAGCAAAAACAAGTCATTGAAAATCTACAAACAGAGCTCCAGAGCAAAAGTCGGATCATCTGAGAGAAAGAAGCAGAATTGGAGGCCCAAAAAATTGAAGCAATCAAACTATTGAAAGAAAAGGAGATAGAGGCAGCACAGAGTGTTTCTGAGCTCACCATGGCTAGAGACAATAGCCTCATAATAATGGCAGCATTGATTGAGAAAATACATAGCTAGGATAGACAGTTAACTTCAGTCAACAACAAACTAGATGATCAGGAGGAATATATTCAAGAGTTGGCTGGCCCAAGGGCAACCAATGAGCAGGAAATACAAATAGATGCATATGCGGGTCTAATCCCCATTGACATTCCTAAGGCCCTGTTCCATTGGGAAAAGAAATGTAGAGAATATGAGGCTTCCAAGCCTATGTTGCAATTAAAAAGGGCAGTCACTGCCAAAATAAAAAGAATAGCAACTCTGGAAGGAAAAATCATTGAAATGGCCTCCCTTTCTTCAGAAATTCTATCCTGTAGGCCTCCAAGTGCCAGCTATTCTATGTTCTTATAGGAAAGAGTCCTACAGAGGAAATTCTCTTTAGTCCTGTTTGACCTAGTTGAGAATACAGAGACAGTAGAAGGATTCATGGAAGCATATACAAGGAGTAATGATGAAGACAAGAATTTCCTATGTGAATTATATCTACATGGTTTATGTGTTAATGATATAACTTTTATTCTTAATTATTTTGTGGGGGAATGCCAGCTTAAAGCATTTATGTCCCTAATGAGAAATCATGAGATCTGGAATGAACGAATGGAAGATCATCTCAAGAAAGATATAGAAACAAATCTCTTCATCAGAAAGGAATGTCCCAATGCTTTTAAGACCCAATCCAGGTCATATATCTATCACCCTAAGAGTAAGAACAAAATTTTACCATTATACCTAAAAAGTTTGCAAGAGTGCTCCATCGATTTTGGTATTTTCATGACTAGTTAAGCAAATCCAGTACTTGCCATAGCAAAGAAAAGATGGAATGTTTTGACCTCGGAGCAGAAAATGAGAGAGGTGGTCACCCCTGCAAACTTAAGATTATTTATGAGAAAAGCAAAGTTAATATCAAAATGATGGATAAGCATAAGCAGGAATGGATAGGTGGACGGTTCAGGCCTCCTCTCATAATTGAGCCACTCCTTGTCTGGGCTGAGCAGATGGAAGATGAGAAATTGCAGGACTGGTTGAAGTAGGTTGATCAATACAAAGGCAATGGTAATACCAACCACATAGGATTATAACTTGACTGACAAGCTACTTCACCAGAATAAATCTAGATTGTGAGAAGCAGAAGGACCTGCCAAACCTTAGGTATGGGGGGATGATGAGTGCCAAGTTGTGCCCATGAAATACATCTTTTTACCTCTTGTTTTCTCCTTCCTAATTCCATCTTTCCTAATGTCTGCACCTGAATAGGTTAGCAAGATCATTCTAGTTAATGATTAATTGAGATAAATTACTTAAGATCATAATTTCTGATTAAAGGACTAATGTGCATCGGATTGATGGAAAAATGCAGAAAACTTGTCTCTTTTTGAATCAACAGGTGTAGATGCTCGGAACGACAATTTTGTGCATCTCCGGAGATAGTCTTCAATGATCTCCAAAGACAATACTAGAATACCATGACACCAGAAGTTTTGAAAGAAAGAGAAAAGCCTCTCCCGAGTTGGACAGGAGTTTGGAGCATCTCTGGAGCTGAACAAGAAGGCCACAATGGTATCTCTGGAGCTACAGACATCTCCGGAGCTATAGACATATCTCCAGAGCTACATATAGAAATAGATATCTCTGGTCCCTCCTGAGAGTAGGGTATATTTCCATCATAAGCTGCCTATCAGGCACTCTCAGTAGTGATCGTAGTACCCCTCATTTCACTCAAATCATCACCTAAGTGGTGAAGGGTCATCTTTAGTTAACTGTTGGAGTTTTTATCTTTTTAATGTTTTTGCATGAGTTATTGATAAAACTGATTCAATATCCATATTTTCAGGGCCTTGCTGCCCAAATGTATTAAGACTCAAACTTAGAATTCTGAGTGGGCTTCTATTCCACTCAATCTACTTTATTGCATGATTATTTTTCCATAGTTAGACAACTAGTGTAATAAAGAGATGGATGTCATCTCATAGAAGAACTGGTAGATAAGATAAGTGATATGTCATCACTCATTTTATATATACTTATAGAAACAGTAGAATAGATATACAATGATTGGATTATTCTGATTCTCGGTAATCTCAGTTTTTCTCTGATATCAATATTTTTCATGAATGCAAAGTGAATGGAATTGGACCAGATTTAGTTGTGATCTTCTTTTGTGTCGATTCCCTACTGTAGCCTTCAACCCTAAGGGTGTGGAGCAAGGGTCCACTCTCACCACCAAGGCAGAAGGCTAGTACCACTATTTTGTTACTTCAGATTTTGCTATGAAAAGTATTTACTGATTTTGATAGATAGATGCATGTTACTATTTTTAAGACTGCTTTAAGTAACTTCCTATTTAATTCTATTTTCAGCATTCCTTAAATTCATTCAGTAAGTAGATAGATTAATCTCTTCAAATTGGTAGAAGTCATTAAGATTAGCTAGGAAAACTGGTAACTGTAGAATCCTTAATTGTAGACACCTGATGACACAGCCTCTGGATTTTGACATCTGAAATATGATTAAATGATGAGGTACAACGACACCTTGTCAATGAGAAAGATCTTGATTTTGTAAAACCTTGGAAAGCATGTAAGGAACCTGTTGTGATAGATAGGAGTAAGTGGTTGGATTATTTCATTTAGGAAGATATGTTGTTTAAAGGAAACCAGTTGTGCATACCTAGGATTTCAATGAGATACAGTTTGATCAAGGAGAAACATAGTGGTGGATTAGCAGGACATTTTGGCATTGATAAGACAGTGTCCTTAGTGAGTGAAAACTACTTTTGGCCTTAGATACATAAGGATGTTAGGAAATTTGTGCAAAGTTGTAGATTTTGTCAAGTTACAAAAGGAAGTAGTCATAATACTAGTTTGTACAAATCTTTGACAGTACCGAAGAGACCTTGGGAAGACATAAGCATTGATTTCATGATGGGATCGTCAAAGACACAGAGAGGACATGATTTGATATTTGTAGTTGTGGACAGATTTTTAAAGATGAAACATTTCATACCTTGAAGAAGACAACTAATGCAGTGCATGTAGCTAACCTATTTTTTAAGGAGATTGTGAGATTGCATGGATTACCTAAGAGCATAATTTCATACAGAGATACAAGATTTCTTGGATACTTTTGGAAGACACTTTTGAAGAAGATGAAAATAGACTTGAAGTTCACTTCAACATTTCATCCACAGACTAATGGACAGATAGAGGTAGTGAATAGGAGTTTGGGAAATTTGTTGAGATGTTTGGTTGGAGAGAAGGTAGGAAATTGGGATTTGATTCTTTCACAAGCAGAGTTTGCATATAATAATTCAATGAATAGGAGTACCAGAAGAACACCATTTGAGATTGTGATAGGAACTAATCCCAGAGGAGTTACAGAGTTGAAAGATATCAGCATGGAAGACAAGAGAAGTGTAGAAGTAGAAGAATTTGTAGGACACATGGAGACAGTGCATAAACAAGTGAAGGAGCATTTGGGGGTGATCAATAGTAAGTATAAGGAGCAAGTAGATGAGAAGAGGAGGCATAAAGAATTTGTAGTTGGAGATAAAGTGATGATATACTTGAGAAAGGAGAGATTTCTAGTTGGGACATATAACAAGTTACAAATGAAGAAGTTTGGACCATATAGGATACTCAGAATGTTTGATTCAGAAAATGCATATGAAGTGGAGTTACCAGAGACATTGGGTATATCACCTACTTTCAACATTGCAAACCTATATCAGTATCATGAAGTAGAGTTCAGTGATAGAATTGAAGAAGACTTGAAGAAGCAGTTACCACAACAACTACCAGAGCAGATTGAAGACATCTTGGATAGCAGAGTTGGATGCAACACTAGAGGAAGACAATACAAAGAATATCTTGTGAAGTGGAAAGGCAGACCAGAAGAAGATTCATCATGGATTTCTCAGGCTGAGGTGGACTGTCTTGGTTTTCCTCCAGCTCTAGCAAAGTGAGGGACTCACTTTTTTAACAACCCCAGATGTCTGATGTAGGAGCATCCCTGGTTTAAGAGAAATCTTGCATCAACCAAAAACATTTGCATTTTAATTTGTTTCTTTTCATTTTCTAGTTTAGTTCATTCAGTTTAGTTAATAGCAATTTCTATATTTGGGTCTGCATTCTACTGCAGTTTCATTTCAAACCTTGCGGAGCTAGATTTAGCATCTAGACACATTCTTGAACATCATATCCAAATCTCAGATCATTTGGATCAAGTATTGATAAGATATCACTATCAAAAGATCAATTGTTTTTCCCATAACAGACCATCCTAACAATCTCAAACAATCAGCTAAAGGAGAAGACTTGTGGAGCATTTCATGACCTACGGAGCTAAATGACAAATCATTCAATATTGTTTGGTTCATGGCTGACCTTCCCTTAGATCTGCACACCATTCCATTCATTTGTGGAGGAGTTCTACTCAATTAGGTTCAACCTATCCATGTACACACATTACAACTCTTCATCAGAGTTTGTGATCTTCCTTGGTTGACACGGAGGAATCTTATGTTCTAGAGATGATATAAATTGATGTAATAGATGCCTAGGAAAGTAGTGATTGATAGTTCTAAGTTTGATAGTTTGAATTTCTTGCGAAGGAGCTTCAAAGCTATATCTTGTGCATATTTTGTAATTTTGTGATCAGGCTTGAGAGCCCTAATTGTAAGCCTGCATGTTGCCGACCAACTTGTATTTGAATTCTATGATATATTGAATGACTGAATCTGCATTGGCTTTATCACTTTGAGTTGTTTCCATTGTGTTTACTCTAGCTGCACGGCCTGGATAGTTCACTTTGTGGACCCTTCTAACTGTGACTGCACCAGGTGACCTCTAAGTCACTCTCGCTCCCATGGAAAAAACTAGTCGAGTGGAGGCGAGACCTAGGGGTGGTTCTATTCTCGCAAGAGAAAAATGTCATGGAGAGAACTTAGCCTATTCTAGGGCCTTGTGTGGTTTTCTAGTTTACAAGCCCTATCTATGGGTATGATTGTTGAGATAAATGTATGGCTCAAAGGGTCAATTGTGATGTGTCTTCTATTTGGGTTCCTTAGATTCCAATGCCTAGTGGGTAAGCTAATATGTTCATTGATGAACCTAGCATGTTTTAATCTTTCCTCATGGGCTTGAAGTAATTGTTGTATTTGATTATCTTGTTGCACAACCCTAAGGATATGTTGTTGTTCTTGGTTAAGTTGTGGTCTAGGGTTGATTTCTTCTAATTCCTCAAGAATCACTCTAACCCACTCCCCTCTAATTCTTTGGCACATTTGTATGCTTAGGGGAGTAGAGTGTTGGTCCCAAATTTGACATAGAGACCTAGGGTTTGACTTGTGATGTTGTATGCGATAATTACTTTGTGACTAAAGTAAGGGTTTAATTGTTCTAAGATTTCCTAATTTTTTTGGTGTTTTTGAATGTATGTAGATATATGAATGCATGAATATTTTTTTGTTCTTTTCTCAATTTTGAAAAGGAAAAATCATCTAACTAATACAAAAAGAAATATGAATGCAAGTCTATATGAGATTTTTTTATGCACGTTAATCTATGTTTTTGTGTTTTTTTAAAATTGCTTTTGAATCCTACTCTAAGGAAAGAAAATGATGGTATAATCTAATGATATAATTTAATATATTGAAAGCAATTAAAAACTAATCTAATGCAAAGAAAAATATGCTATGCTAACAATATCCTATAAGAGTAAAGAAATAAATTACTCCCCTCAAGAGAAATTTTGTGATCTGATTACTACAAAAAGCATTGAAAGAACTTGGAATAAGCTTGACACATGAGTCTTAACACTATGCTCAAGAATCTTTTGTATCCAGAAACCTCTTTGTCCTCTTACAGTAGCAAGTTCCTCCTCTTGACAATAGGGATGAAGAGAGCAAATGGTTGATATTGGCTTGAGCTTGAAAAAACTAATGTTGATACTGATCGAGCTCAAAGTTAGCTATGAGCACTATGTAAGCATTCTAATTGAGTATAATGGCATTGGATTGAGAAAATGAGAGCATAATCATGCTTCAAGAAGATTTAGAAAGCTTGAGAATCTATACTAAGCAAAAAGAAAAGGCACATTCATCCTGCATTGAGCATTGAGATACTAATGGAGAACAAACACAAAGCTTACGAATGGCTACAACTATTGAATTTGCCTCCTATAATGCTTAGAGGAAGGGCGTATTTATAGGATGGAAGGGATCATAATAGGTAGGATTGATTGGGGAGTTAACTCTCTTGATTGGAGAGTTAACATGTTTGATTGAATAGAAGACTAGGCTAATTAGGGAGTGATGAAGCTATGAAATCTTATCACTAGTTGAGAAAATGGAGTTAGCATGAGTTGAAGAGATGATAAGAATAGATCAAAAGAGTTAATTATGTATGATTGGGGTGTTGATAACTGAGAGGGGGGGTGAATCGGTTATCTTAAATTTATTCAACTTTCTGTTCTTCTTTAATAATTAGTGCAGCATCAAAGCAAACAAGCATGAAAGTAGAAACAAAGTCCATACACATAACACAATGATTTTGACGTGGAAAACTTGGTTAAGGGAAAAACCACAGGGTGATTAACCCAAGAATGTATTCTTTGTTAGAAGAATAGAAGTACAAAATGGCACCTGCCAATTTAGGGCTCACTGCCCGAGCATACTGCTCACAAGAGGCTCACTGCCTACAAGAGAGGAAGATAACACAATGTTTGAACTGATGAGAAGCATCCACACATGCTAAGATTCAGTTCTGATTGAGCTCAATAAACTGATCTGCTGCACTTCATTCTTACTTTCTTTTGGTTCAGCTATCCTGTCACATTCCAGACCTGTCTTACTGCCTTCACACTACTCTTATGCTTTTATTCACACAATTACACATTCACACCACACACCTTCATATCTAAATTCATCTGGTATATATATCCGTACAAGTAATCTCACCACCTTTCTAGTCGGCATCCGGAATAGTCAATATTTTCCCAAGCTTAGATCTGTCGGCTAGATCCTTTCTTACCAAGTGATGCGGATCTAGGAGATGCTTGAAGAAGTCATCAATCATGTTAGCCAATCATGAATGATACCTCAAGAAACTTAGTCATCAAAAATATCTCTTTCAGATTTGGGTCTGACACTCTGTCGGTACAGTTCTTCCTCTGTCTACTCTGCCAAACAGGAACCCAACACTCAAGTGCTCATATCTTTTCACCCTTCCATCACCAGAGGCTAAATCCTTGGAATCTATTAGTCAAGGTACTCCTCTTGACTTCCCCAAATCCACATTTCACTGAGATACTTCCTCTGAGAGATCCGGACCTGACTGTCAGACCTTGCTGACTGCTTTGTTCTTGCTTACCAGATCATAACACTTCTTCAATCTGACTTCCGGTAGAGACTCGTCATGTCTTGAGGATGTATGGGATAACCTTTCTTGCCATCAATGACAACATACATGAATCTATATAGTGTCTCTTGCCAACAATCTCCCCCTTTGGCATTGATGGCAACACTTAGTGAAAAATGATTGTCACACTATACTCCCCCTTGGTTGATGCTCTATTTTTATATACATTTTCTGGAGCTCCCCCTTAGCTAGATTCCTCATTTTTCGTTGCTCCTCACTCCCCCTTTGACATCAATGGCAAAGGGTAGGGTCCACACACCAAAATTCTCAAAAAGTCAACTATACTTAGCTGCATAAATATATATATAGCATACTTACATATACTGAAGTATGTCTGCAAAAGTTGTCTTCAATTGGACGAATTTTGTTGCCCAACTTTGCTTCATCCTGTCCAAAATTGAGCTATGACTACTCAACATGAATGCAAATGCGTCTGCCCTTTTTAGATCTGTCAGATCACTAGTTCGGGCTGTGATCTAAGCTTCTTTTATGGCCTCATGCATGGCCTCTAACTTAGGGATAATTATCCCTCTAAGTTCACCCAACCTGCTTATTCTATTTTTCTTTTCCTTCTCAAGCTTCTTAATTTCATTCAAAACTGCAATAGTCTAACATTCTTGATTTATTATGGAAGAGGAGAGAGGATCAAAATTCTTAGAGAGTTTTGTCAGTTTGTCCTCCTGTTCTTTCACTTTCTTCTCAATATCCAATGTTACTTTGAACCATGATAAACAAAATTTGTACATTTCTCTACCATCTTTAAGAGCATTTTCTAAGCTCTTTATCCCAATATTCATATTCCTCCTATCATTAGTTATTAACCCTTGTACCTCTGATAATCTTTTTGCCAAAAATTCCTTCTGGACCTTATCTTCTGCTGACTTCTCTAGGGAATCAAAATGTGTGCTAACACTATTGACTAGAGATTTGAGATTACTGGATGAGGAGGCTGAGGGATCCTTCTGAAAAGATGGTATGATTTTTTCTAATACTCCGGATGCAACTTCTATTAGCTCATAGTCTTCCATGTGAGACTTTAGGAGTTTTCCTTTAGCCTTTACATTAGTAAATGAAGCTATCTTCATTATTTGTACCGAGGAAAGAGAATCAAAATCAAATGGACCTTGTAGAAGTTCAGGTTCATCAATCTCCATTGTCTCTTTGTTTAAGAATTCTTTGACAGTTTCTGCAGTGTCTCTTGCCAGAGACAGATTCTTCTTTTCTTCTACAGTCTTAGAGTTGTCTCTTGGAGCTTTCTCTCCTTCTACACTCTTACCACTAACAGCTGTGGTCTTCTCTGTTGAAGTCTTCTTTCCTTCTGCAACCTTAGCACTGTCATCTTCTTTTTCCTTCACTCCTTTTTCTTTATCCTCTATTCTTTCTTCTCCTTTGGATCTAGAGTCAGCAGGGGAAACCGGAGGAGTGATGTTTGTTTGTTCATGGGCCACCTCTTCCGGAGTAGAGGATTCCAAGTCCTTATCTTTTTCTTCACCGGTGTCCATTACTTCTTCTATCATTGCCTCAGTAGATTGTTTTTCAACACTTGTAGCTGAGGGATCAACACCCAAGTCCTCTATAATAGGAATGTTGAATCTTGAGTATGCATTCCAGAGGATCTCTTCTGTCTCTTTTGCTATTTTGTCAATTTCTCTGAGCATAAGTTGATTCATTCTTGCTTTGCTTCGAAACTCATCCTTGCAATCTTTGAAGATCATATTCATTTTCTTTGAATCAATTGAAGGATATAGCTGAATGGCTATCTATTCTCGGATCTCAAGATCTTTTGCCATAGCATTATTCTTTCTTATTTCTAACTCTTTCTCTAGGCTTTTGGGAATAAGAGATATAATTTCAATAAAAGCCTTATTGTAGATATTCAGATACTTGATTGTTGCTTCCTGCAAGATCTTTTGGTCAACCTCATTATAATGATCATAGAATTCAGCCATTGGTTGAAGGTTTCCATCCACAGTAACTGATTTGATGACATCATCTAATGATAGAGTGGGCTTTTCAACAAACTCTTCTGCCATCTCTTCCTTGTCTTCACCAGTAGAGGGTTCACCAGATACTTTCTTCTTTTTCCTTATTTTCCTTACCTCCTCATCTGACTTAGTCTCTTCATCATCCTTCTGACTGATGTAAGACCTTGTGGCCTTTGTCTTAGTTCTTTTCTCTGCTTTACTAAATGATTTTGCTTCTGGTTTTGATTTATTTTAGCTCTTATCAGTGGTAGGTGCAGAGCTCCTAGAAGATCTGGTCCGGGAGGAGGATTCTACTGGAACACTTTGCTTTTCTGCCTCTTTCTTCTCTTTCTCAGTCCTTTCCTTCTTTTCCCTGTTGGCATCAAGTGCCTCTTTTGAGATGCCAAAGCTTTTGGCAATGTTTTCTACTTCTTTTCTTGCCTTTCTTTTCATCTCTGGTTGCCTTAGCTCAACATGGATCTTCACACTCAATTCTTCAAAGGTTCCAAACCTTTCTACCTTGGGATCCTTTGGTTGACTCAACATGTGCTGAACATGCAGCTCTATGATTTTCTCATCCACCTCATACCCCATTGGCATGATCCACACTGTTCTTGATTCTACTACCTCCATTAGGCACTGATCAGTCTCTACCATAAAGCATATTGTGTCTTTGTATTTCTCAACTAGAGATTGGGGAATTCTCTCTCTACCTTGCATCATGTTCTGGAAGTTTTTGAAGAAACCCCAGAGAGCTGTGTTTTGTGCTTTGTCATCACCAAGTCCATGCAAATAATCCCTGATTTGTATGGCAACCGGTCTGTCATTCTGCCATACCCATCCACTGGATCCGGGTAGCTCATTCATAAAGTAGAAGAATAAGAACAATATTAACCCACCATACTTAAATGAATTCTTTTTATCTTTCTTTATTTTCTACAGATTCTCCAAGAGTTGGTTTAGAAGGAGCTGACAAAGGTCATAGTCTGAATTCTTTCTTAACATTTCATAAGTAGTGTAGATAGCAGTTCTAGGTACTAAATTCTCCCTACTAGAATGATATATCTTGTATCCAATGATCATGGAGGCAAACTTGATATCTGGATCAGTGATATCTTCTATTGTCATTGCTCTTTTGTCAAACCTAGATCCGATAGCCTCACTTACAGTCTAATTCTTGACAGATTTGAGAATAGGTATCCCACCGGATGAGTGCAAACCAGTAACTGCCCTAATGGCATCTTTTGTGATCTTGAATGGTCCATTCAACCACATGAAGTTGTCATGTATTCTGCTCAAGACATACCAGACCCATTCATCCTCAGCAAAGCAAGGGAAATGTATACACTATGCAAAGTGCTTGTCCCGAAGGGTCTTGTATTGGGGTTCAAGCTCAAATGAATCATATATTAGTTGTTTGTGGTAGATATCCCTCAATTTGAACTCTCTAAATTCTTCAATGTTTGTGTGAATGTAAACCCTAATATCTTCTATATGCAAGACACCATGCAGAACACTGGAAAATGCTCCTAGGGGATCTACTTCCAAGGATTTGTAGAGATGTTTCTTGAATTTGGGGCGAGGCCTATCAGTGATCTTCATAATATTCAGAGTAGTCATCTTTTAAAAGATTTGCAAAGAGATATTTAAGAATGGAAAATACCTTTTGTGCCTTTAGGTTTCACGGAGTGAGCTGGATCGATTGATGGATGAATCGACTTCTACAAATGATCTTTAATGGGCTTGAGGAAATTTGTTGCAGAGCTCTTTTTGGCTTCTTCTTGAATGCAGAATGAACAAATGTTTAATAAGAAGAACCCTTATATTACTTCGCAAACCCTAATATCAAGTTGCAATAAATGCTCAACTTAAGTCATTCTAGTTTGCCTTGTTTTCCTTATTCGGATGACTTGATGAACTAGATCAATCTTGTTCTAAACATCTTGCGAATCTTTCACATCTTAACCATAGATTATTTAGATGATTCTCTTAGAACCCTTTAATCTGCAACCTTCCTTGTGCCAATTTCGACACCAATTTACTGGCTAGGGGAAAAAAAATTCATTGTGTCTCCCCCTGAGCCAGAGCTCACTTTTTAATTTTCGGAAGGAATATCAGCACCAGATTCTAGTGCGGATCCATCCCCTACATTTTTGTACTTTTCTTCACCCAAATCTTGTTCATCTCACTTTGAACTTCATCCACATTCACTTTTCCTTTTCCCTTGTCTTGATTCTGGTAATGATATACCGGACCTCTTTTGTCCTAATTCTTGCTTCTACAGAATTTGGCAATATGACCGGATCTATTGCAATTGTGGCAAACAACATTTCTTTGCATTTTTTATTGATGTCCTCTTGATCTACATTGATAAGCCTATGACCCATTCTATTGCATGCAAAGCATCTACCATTGAATGAATTGTGGCAGTATCCATTGAAGGATGGATATTTTTGAGCATTAGGTTGCCTTACCGGAGGTCTTCTAGGCCTGTTCCTTGGATTTTCTGATCCAAAATTCTTCTGACCAGATCCAGAGCTTTCACCTTTCTCATATCCCAAGCCACGCTTGTCATCTACCCTCTTTTGGCTTTCAAGAAGAACTTCAAGTTGAGCCGAACTTATCTTGAATTTCTCTTTGTATTCATTTGATGTTTGAAGATCCCTTTTAAGAGAGACAATTTGATCCTCAAGTTTTTCTTCATTATCTTTAGCATCTTGAAGATCAGATTCAAGATGTCTGATTACTCTATCCATCTTGTAGCAATCTTCTAATTTCTCCTTGAGAGATTGTCTTAGATTATCTTCAGTCTTTCTTTTCTCTTCAATTTCTTGGGTAAACTTCATAACTCCTGATTCCATTTCATGTCTTACCATAATGATCTCTTTTGATAATTTTTCACATAACTTGGTTTTTTCCTTCAGATCTCCATTTGTATCATTTGCTTCATTTTGATTTGCCAATTGCTGAAGTAGATCCTTTCTCTTTTTCATACAGAGATTTAGTTTCCCTTTTAGTTCATTTATGAAATCATCAGCCTGTTTGAGTCTTTCCTTCAATTCATTGACTTTAGAATTAGATTGCTCAAGATCATCTAAGCCAAACTAAAGTTGTTCCCTCATACCATACACATCCATTTTAATTCCCAGATCTTCCTCAAGCTGTTAGGCTCTTGTTTGGAGGAACCTGGCTCTGATACCAATTGTTGAAAACTAAGAGGGGGGTGAATCAATTATCTTAAATTTATTCAACTTTTTGTTCTTTAATAATTAGTACAACATCAAAACAAATAAGCATGAAAGTAGAAACAAAGTCCATACACATAACACAATGATTTTGACGTGGAAAACTGGGTTAAGGGAAAAACCACGAGGTGATTAACCCAAGAATGTATTCTATGTTAGAAGAATAGAAGTACAAAATGGCACCTGCCAATTTAGGGCTCACTGCCCGAGCATACTACTCACAAGAGGCTCACTGCCTACAAGAGAGGAAGATAACACAATGTTTGAACTGATGAGAAGCATCCACACATGCTAAGATTCAGTTCCGGTTGAGCTCAATAAACTGATCTGCTACACTTCATTCTTACTTTCTTTTGGTTCAATTGTCCTGTCACATTCCGGACCTGTCTTACTGCCTTCACACTACTCTTCTGCTTTTATTCACACAATTACACATTCACACCACACACCTTCATATCTAAATTCATCTAGTATATATATCCGTACAAGTAATGTCACCACCTTTCTAGTCGACATCCGGAATAGTCAATATTTTCCCAAGCTTTGATTTGTCAGCTGGATCCTTGCTTACCAAGTGATGCGGATCTAGGAGATGCTTGAAGAAGTCATGAATCATTTTGGCCAATCATGAATGATACCTCAAGAAACTTAGTCATCAGCAATATCTCTTCCGAATTTGGGTCTGACACTCTGTCGGTACAGTTCTTCCTCTGTCTACTCTGCCAAACAGGAACCCAACACTCAAGTGCTCATATCTTTTCACCCTTCCATCACCAGAGGCTAAATCCTTGGAATCTATTAGTCAAGGTACTCCTCTTGACTTCCCCAAATCCATACTTCACTAAGATACTTCCTCTTAGAGATCCGGACCTGACTGTCAGACCTTGCTGACTGCTCTGTTCTTGCTTACCGGATCATAACACTTCTTCAATCTGACTTCCGGTAGAGACTCATCATGTCTTGCAGATGTGTGGGATAACCTTTGTTACCATCAATGACAACATACATGAATCCATATAGTGTCTCTTGCCAACATGGGGGTGATGGATGGGCTAAGAATAATTTATTCTATGTTAGGGTCAAAATTACATGCAAACTAGAGTAAAAATAGAGCTTTTTGGGGCCCGGATTGGAGAGTAACTCATGCATGAAAAAATGATAGGGTCGCCCCTTTTAAAAGTAGCGTCACCCAGGGATCACCCAGGGGAGACCCATGGGTGACCCAAAAAGGAGGGCTTCTTAGTGAAAATTGAGGGATGAAGGTTAGTCTTGGAGGTCTAAAAATGCAGTTTGGATTTTAAAATAGATGAAACAAGTGAATTAAAGAGGATCCCCCTTTAACCAGTAGGATCACCTAGGGGGGATCCAGAAATAATAGGGGGATTTGGAAAAGACAAAAGCTATGTCAATTCTGA
Source organism: Cunninghamia lanceolata (assembly GCA_027924645.1). NCBI lineage: Eukaryota > Viridiplantae > Streptophyta > Pinopsida > Cupressales > Cupressaceae > Cunninghamia > Cunninghamia lanceolata. The sequence continues at coordinate 768,944 of BSBN01001378.1, forward strand.
AAGTTGGGGTTGGCCTAGGAGGTCATTTAGAGGCCTCTAAAGGGTTAAAACATATGGAACAGGTATAGGAAAGGTGAAATTACTATGTTATGATGAAAGTTAGCTATGTAGGGAAGGTCAAAAATGTAAAATAAGAAATGTAGACAAGGGGAAAGTCAAGAAAAATTACAATTATAAATAATTAATTAAGCAAGAAATTAACATCCACAAGTCACCAAGAAGAGAACTGTTGAGAGGGCATTTTATTACACAAGCTTCCATGTGCATGATTAGGATTACAATTCATCATATAGTCCTCGTGCAATGCCATGCACATTTTTAGTCCTTACAATAACCTCTATTTTCATGTCCCACCTTTTCTTTTTGGGTCACCCTCTATCACTTTAAGATCTCCTTGGGTGACCCTATAGCTAAAATGGGATCTCCAAAGGTGACTTTCCCTGGTGCAAGGGGTGACCCACCCTGCAGAGATCTTATGGCTAGTTTTAGGATTCTAAAACCATCCTTAGACCTTCTAGATCATTCTTCATCTCAAAGACCACTTGTGCAAAACCTCCTCTATGGGTCACCCCCTATGGCTTCAAGATCTCCCTAGGCAACCTAACAACTTAAGCAAGATCTTCAGGGCTAACTTGCCCTGGTGAAAGGGGCAGCCTTGCCATCTTTTAACATGTGTTTTTTCTTCAAGTTATGGCCCAAATTTGCTCCAAATTAAGTCTTGATTGTGGGTTCTTCTTCTCTAACTGACTTCCAACTCGTCCTAACTGATTCAACACTCCCAATCAACCCAATCTCATCACCTAATTAATTTTAGTTATCTTGCAATTAGTCAAGTGTTAACTTCATTTCTCTTCCTGTGATCTCCTCTACAACTAGTGTTGACTCTCAATTAGAGTCAGATCACTCTCCAATCTATTTATGCTAACTCCCCAATCACCATGACCTTTGGTGTTGATTTTTTACCTACAAATACCCCCATCCTCTATGCATTTGGGGAGGTAAATCCAGTATTGATTCTCTTGCTTTTGATTTGCTTTGCTAATTATCTCCATAGCATTTCCATGCTCATGTAGGACCTCATGTGCTTTTTGATTTTGCATTAGCTTCAATAGATCAAACCATAGTGCTTCATTAGCACTCTCATGCTCAATTTATTTCATCATAGATTCTATAGCTTAAGCCATAGTGCTTCATTAGCATTCTCATGCTTAATTGTTTTCATAAAAGCTTCAAAGCTTCCATTTGATTTCATTTGCTCCCATCTTTGTTTTTGTCACCAAGAGGAGGGCCCTGCTGTTGCAAAGGAAGAGAGGGTTGCGACAAGAACTTTTGAGGGCTCAAGCTAGGCATTGACATCTTCTTCATACTAGGTTCTTCATGCTTAAAAGTAGTAATTAGCTCACATCTTTCTCTTAGAAAAGTAAATCATTACTTTGATTTTTATTGATAGGTTGTTTATTTGCTTTAATAGATTAGGATTGCATTTGATTTGATTAGATTAGCCTTTCTTTCATTCATTAGGTTATATTTACTTTCATAGTTATTCACAATTTCAATTTTTTAAATTAGATTGAAAAATCATTCTATGAAAACTCCAAAAGCATAGATTAGCTTGCACTTGAAAAACACGTATAGGTTGCATTCATATTTTAATTCTTAGATAATTAGACAATATTTCAAATTGGGAAAAAGGAACCAAAATTGTTTTCCATACATTTAGATTATATTCATTAAAAAAAAAAAGAAGAAAACTTAGAGCAAAACAAGAAAATCCCCTCAATCTCATCATGAGGTAAACATAGCTCAAATCAAATATCAAAACAAGGAGAAACCCTCAATCTCATCATGAGGTAAAATCGACTCAATGCATTCAAACAACAACGTGAAACACATCGCTTCCACCTATTGCCAAGCATTCAATGTGCCCAGGCATTAGGGAAGATTGGATACAATCTGTCCTTCACGAGATTGGAGAGAACTTCAACCATCCAATTAATTAACAAGAACATTAGCAACACATCATAGACCAAAAATACTTGATACAACAAGCAATTTGAAACAAAGAAAAGAGATAAGAGAATCTCCAAATCATCAATGAACAAAAAAAGCTTCATGCTAGGCCCAGGAGACTTAGGACTAGTGACCCATTAGGTCATACAATTATCTCTACAATGACTATAGTCGAACGTCTCCTTAGAAATAATCATCAACATGCACACCTCGCACACAACCCAACCACCATCCATGACATTCTGCTCCCTCGAGAAAGAGAGAACTGTTAGACTAATTAAGGTTTACATTTAGTATATAGTTTTAAATAAATTATTTAACATGTATATATTAATTTATAGGGTAGTTTATAGTTAATAATAAAACAATAATTATTTGTATTCCCGTAAAGTGTTAGTTTAGGAAGTTACATATTATAAGGCTTTATAAAGCCATTTTGAGAAATGTAAAGAACACAACGAAGATATCAAATAGATATTATTTTTGTTATTCTTCTGAGAAATAATGGTGTGATATGTGAATACAATTTTCTCACCATATTTCAATATGGTATTAGAGCATATTACTATCGTTGTGCCTATGAAATGAAGTTGGTTATAAGAAGAAGACCTATAAGGAGAAGAACAAAGTATATTTGTTTTGTCTCGGCCATTGAATTCATAGCTATTTGAAGGCATCCAATATCCACATCTAGACGCATCCAATTTCTGCTAGGTGTACGAATATGAAAACAAAAGAAATTTTGTTGTCTGTGGTGCGAGCAAGAAGTTGAAAGTGCAACAATTTCATTGAATGTATACTGGCAAGAGTTTAAGGTGCCACTTCATCAAATGTGTTTGGTGTTTAATCTTGCATGGAATTTTTTATCAAACTGTGGGTTTTCTCTGCTTGTCAACACTCATCAACAAACTATCAACATTGGTCAAAGGTGTGAAAGAGAAAAGAGACAATTTGCAAATTTTCTAGCAGATCAATCTAGCAAAAAAAAATGTGCAATCTAATGTATGCTAGTGTGTAAGGCGTGCAAGGTGTTGATTCATTTCAACGAACTTGGATTACATACATAATTTCTTTGGTATGTAGTTATGATATGTGCTCAATCATCATTTGATCTAGTGTAGAAAGCGTACCATGTTATAGCCGAACAATTTTGTTCCAGGGTTTAAAAATATTTATTTTTAATGTTTACAAAGCATATCCATGATTCTAACTGATTTCAAAGGAGGATTAGAGTGATAAGGTTGAAGGTTCAATATTATATTGAAGTTAAAAGGGTAGAAAAGGGAAGTGGTTCAGCATTGTTATGTAGTTCATTGAAAATAAAACCATAGATCTAAAGTTGAAATTAGGGGTTTTATTAATAGAAAAATGCATGTAATGGAGAAATAAAGTGATACAGATAATTGGGCTATATTGTAAAGGTGCATTATCAATTGAAACTGACACCAAATGTCTTCATACAGATTCTATTTTGCATTACACACAATACTCAAAGAAACAGGACCTTTAAACTTTGATTACCTGGTAGAGCATGGTGTGTTAGATTATATTATATATTATGCCAAATGTTGTACATGACATGAAAAATGAAGACTTGAAAAAGGTTATGAACCAGACATCGAAGATAATGAAGAAATAGTAGGCATGAAGAAGATAAAAAGAGAAAAATGTAAAGACTAAGGAATCAAATTGGAGGCAGGAGGCACTGGAGGTAGGAGGATCTTTTGTCATCCTGAGCTAGCTTCTTGCTCAAGGGTGATTCATTGCATGAGAAGTGCCAATATTCAGTTTGTGTCCCTTCATGGAGCAAGGGTGGCTTGGCAGTTCTTGATAGTGCATGACAGTACTTGATTGTGGATTTTGGAGTTGGTATCAATTCACAAATGAAGGTGCGTTACTGTGGATTTTGAAGTTAGTCTTGATCTACAGTTGGTTGGAGTTTGTACTATGAATAGTTGAGTGAGTCTTGATTCACAGTCGAAGTTGGTGATATGCTTGTGAATAGTTGAGTGAACCTTGATTCATAGTAGAGGTTGATGATATGCTTGTGAATAGTTGAGTGTGTCTTGATTCACAAGTATTTTTCATGTTCTACAGTAAGGATATCCATTGGTGAGTTTAGTTTAGTGTTTCCTGGGTGAGCGAGGAGAATTGGTGGATAATTGAGTAAGTCTTGATCCATCAAATTTTCCAGAAGGGTTGATGTGATCAATTCTTGCAGTGTTCCATCCTTTGTTCAAGTTAGTGTAATAAGGGGGGAATGTTGGTTTTATTACATGTAAACCTTAAGGGGGGTGTTAGAATAAATAAGGTTTACATTTAGTATATAGTTTTAAATAAATAAATTAGCATGCATATGTTAATTTATAGGGTAGTTTATAGTTAATAATAAAACAATAATTAGTTGTATTCTTGTAAAGTGTTAGTTCGGGAAGTTACATATTGTAAGGCTTTATAAAACCATTTTGAGCAATGTAAAGAACATAATGAAGATATAAAATAACACATTATTTTTGTTATTCTTCTAAACAATAATGGTGTGATCTGTGAATACAATTTGTTCACCATATTTCAATAAGAACAACTCCCGGGTCTTACCTCTGCTCGACTAGCTCTTGCCACATGAGCGAGAGTGACTAGGAGGTTTCCCTTAGCAAGGAGGATAGTTCATGTGCCACGTTGGAGTGTAACTCACCCACAAATTATCTAGGTCACATTCTAAACAATATAGGTCCCGTGTGGTTGCTTAGTTTATTTTGTTAGTAGCTGTATACACATAAAAATGGCTCGAGATCAATTAAATAAATATTTTAGTATTTATTTTATTCTTATTCTTCTATCAATAAATAAATATATTAATTTATTTATTTGGTTCACATTTATCTTATTATTCCAAATAATTAAATAAAAAAATCAATTTATTTAATTAATTACCTTAAATTCTTCTAAAGTCATCTCTATTTAAATAATCATCATTATTTAATTATTTCCTCTAAGACAAAGTCCTATGTCTAAAATCCACATCATCTCATCCTTGTCATTCCCACATCATTGGACACCTCATCATGTTTCTCCAATAATTAAATATTCTTAATATTTAATTAGTCATTTATCCTCTCAACATGTGCCCTATTTCTTCTCAACCATCAAAGATGGTCAAAGACACTTGTCTTCTAAATCCTATATTCCCTCTCACATTCCAACCAAAGACTCCTTCCTCCATGTTCTTCTCTTGGTCTTCCACCTTGATCTCACTGGTCCTGGTGAGCATCATGACATGTAGCTTATGGTTCCACGTATTCCTCCACCTTGTCATCGTAGTAGGAACATCTTCCACCTTAATGTCCCTCATCTCAACCAATTTGATCTTGACCATACATGTGACGAGACTTATTCTTCCACCATGGATCTTTTGACACTTGGATTTGAGCCACCCTTGGCCTATAAAAGCAAGTTCCTCACCTTCATTTTGCATCACAAGAGCTATAGTATTTACATGCTACAAAAATTCCATCAAGTATCCAAGCATGCCTTTGCCCCCCCATTTGCATATCAATATCAAAATCTCCATTGTTGCACTATCATCTAGCTTCATAGCATCATTTAGTTGCATATCATTATCCTCATTATCAATATCAATGGATTTTATCATTAGCTTCATATCATTATCATTAGCATAGCTTGCATTGTTTACATTGCATTTGAATCCACAATTCCATTCATCTCATTTTCATCTTGAAAAGAAAAAAAGTACAATTCTGAGAGCAATATCATAATCAACAAGATCATTGAGAAGATAGGAGACAATGGAATGAAAAGGATAAATCAATTTGCATGGTATAATTCATGTTTTTTATTTTTTTCTTAGTTTCATTGGTGAATTGAATTTGAGTAGGAATTCTAGAGTAATTGTGGTATCTTATTAGGTTCTTACAGTTGTTTCAAATTATCAATCACATTTTGGCACCCACCATGGGGCCTTACCCCATTTTTAACTTCCAAATTTGAGTTTTTGGTGTACTTGCAAGTCATAACAGGTCGTTTCTACGCATTTGAGTTCCAGTCCTGCGCATCTATGAAGAAAAATACTAGTCCTACGCATATGCCATTTTCTACTACGCATCTGACACTTCTTGTTGTGCATATAAATTCTACTGCGCATTTGATTCATTATGTTGCGCATATGTTGTTTGTTCTTGCGCATCCAATTTATGTCAAGTTTTAGTATAGGTTTTTACAAATGTTTGATACTAACTTTGTTGCAGCTATCATCGATCATTGAAGAAATGTATTCAAACTATTGACAATTGGTTTAGACATCATTTACTCTTGCATTGTTAATATAGTGACACCTAGTTTAAAATAGGAGTAATCATACAATCTTGCATACAAATCATCACATAGTCTAAATTAGGAGGTTAATTGGACAAATTTTACATACAATCTTGTATACAAATCATCACATAGTCTAAATTAGGGGGGTTTAATTGGACAATCTTGCATACAATCCAAACATAGCATAAATAGGGGCAAGTAATTTCATCTTGCATGCAATCATAACATAGTTTAATTTAGAGGCTAAATTTGACTATCTTTTCTTTTTATGTTATCATGCAAATATGGCATCTTGTGTTGTTAGATTAGTCACACTTAGCTTAATCTAGGCGGTTAATAAACAAGTGCTTGTCGTGCTTGCAAAGGTGATAGGTATATGCTCTCCCCTTGCAACATCTTGGGTGATAAAAAAGCTAGACTCATCTATCATTTCTTGTTTATCCTTTAGAAAGGCCTACTTTTGGATTGCACTTCATCCAAAAGGGACGACCTTGAGCAAAACTTTCCTTTGACCTGCTATATAAATGGGATAAGGTGAAAGCCAAGTCCTAACCAGTGTTAACCTTGCCTTATGTTGCCAAATCGAAAAGAGGTGTACTAACACTTTGTGAAAATAATTTTTGCATTGTGTGAAGTATTTGATACTCTTAGTAGGATTGGTCAAAGCTTTTAGTAGCTTGCCGCATGCTCGCAAGGCATTGGTCCCTCAAAGTTACTAATAACCATTTGTTTGACGGAGGAGGTTGAACCTCCGAATCTGCCCAACATCTTCACTATTCATGTGTAGAGGTAGAAATTCCTCTTCGGGGGAATGAAACTTGGTGTGCCCAAGAAGTGTGTCATGTAAGGGGGAGCTAGTGCCACCAAGTTTCTAGTTATCCACCTTGTTTAAGTGGTTGGAGAAATCCAATTAGGGATTCGACAAGTAGTATCCTTTCTCGCCTAAGATTGTACATGTCTTCAAATTTGTGTTAAACACTAAATGTCACAACTAAACATTAAATTGTACTGTCTGCTATGTTTTCTTGCCTAAAAACAAAGAAAATAATCACAAGAAAAAAATTAGGTTATCTTGAAAAATGTGTCAAAAACAAGCAAAACTTGATAAAAAATAGAGTTATCTAAGCAGACCTGTGCATTTACAACTTCCTATTGTGCATCTGACAAATCCTGCTGCGCATATACTTCTATAGCGCATATAAAACATCTTGTCGTGCATATAAACAATATTGTCATGCATCCAACATTACTACGTATCGAAACAATAGAACTATGCATTTAGAATTGCCCATATAATCAACATAACTGCGCAATGGCACCCTGTTCCTACGCATCTGAACCTGCGCATCCACAACAGCGAGTTGTTCCTGAGGTTTTGAGAAAATAACAAAATTATTTTTGGATACCCATTTCTGCTTAGAATTCACTTGAGAAGTCATTTTAACCATAAAAATACATCCCATACTCATTTTCAAAACATTTCACTTACATCCCATATCTAACCTTTCCAAAATCAAACAAAAATAAATTTTCCCAAAGGTGCCATTGAGATCTCCCTATTCAAACAAACAATTTGGTTAGTTTCCCTATTAGGATCAATCATCCTCTATCTAGAAACTACACTAAACATCTTGACAAGATTAGTCTACATCAATAGTGATTTCAATCATCCCTATTTGACTTACTTTTGATCAAAACTTTGATAGCTATACATCATAGCTCAAGCTTGTTGTTTGAACAAAGATCAAAATACTACCTTTAGAAAATCTGCTAACCAACACATTTAATCCAATCTTTCACCCCAAACTATATCCCATCATAAAACATCACTTACATTCACAAGTCTCTCATCCAACTCCATTTATATCAAACTTTGCATGGTTGAAACTAGATCTCAAGCCAAAAGAAGAAAATAAATGGATTTCACAAACAATAGTGAACACTCTTCTAGTGATGGAGAGGAAGAAAACAACCAAGAAGAACTTGATAAATATTTACAAGATCCAAAATTCCAAAGGTTGATGGATAAGGTCATATCAACAGACCATCACAAATACTTCCTCTTACTTGCACAACAAGGAGCCAAGCTACCCACTAATTTTGACAATTAAAAATTGAGAGAAACAACCACATCAAATGAAACAGAAGCACCCAAAAATGAAAAAGAAGCTCCCAAGAATGAAAAGGCTAAGGATATGTCAAATCCTTTAGATACACTCACACAACAAATCCAAGCCTTACAACAACAATTTGTGGACCTACAAATGGGAACTTCCACAAAACATTACTCATTAGAGGATATATCTCCATATCCTTTTGACAAAAGCTTAGTAATGGTACCTTTCCCTTCAAGATTCAAAGTCCCTACATTTGACAAATATAGGGGAAAGGTGATCCACATGACCACATTAGAGAATTTAGTGTTGCATGCTTAGAAGTCGCCCATAATGAGACATATCTAATGTGACTCTTCCCATGCAGGGCCTAGGAGGTCAAGCAATGGAATGGTTCTCCCGTCTACCTCCCAAAATTTGAACATTCAATGAACTACTGGACAAGTTTGTGACACACTTCCCCTATAACATTGAACACAAAATTTCAATGTTAGATCTATGTAACAACAAACAAAAGGGTGGAGAATCCTTCACCACTTTCTTGCATAGATGGAGACTGTATACGCCTAAAAATGACATGACTCAGTCTAAATAAATATTTTTAATATTTATTCCATTCTAATTCTTCTATCAATAAATAAATAAAATATTTATTTATTCGATTCACATTCCTCTAAATTAATTAAATATCAAAATAATTAATTATCTCTTCTAAGGTCAAAATTAAATAAAATCCTTTATTTAATTTAATTCTTCCAAATTGTTCCAAATAATTAAATAATTCTTAATTATTTAATAAGTCAATTCTTCCTCTAAATTTAAATAAATCAATCAAATTTATTTAAATCCTCTCAATCTTTCAAAAATAAAATACAATCAAATATTTTATTTATTCTTCCAAATCATGCACACACAATTAAATAAATTTATTTATTTAATTTGCTTTCTTATCTTCTAAATTCCCAAGAATCTTCCAAATCTTCTAAAAATAATTCTTCCTCTTCATGCACATAAAATTAAATAATTTTTTATTTAAATCCTCTCAAAACATGCAAAATCAAATCATCAGTCAACTAATTGATTCCAAAACTCCTGAAACAGGAGAAATCTTTCTATTTTATGACAGCATATCTTATCTTCAATAAATAGAAAAATAGTTGACTCAAAATAGCTTTTGTATGACACTTGTCTTCTTTCTCTTTGCGCACATTCTCTCGTTCTTTCTCAACCATTGATCTTCTTATTCTTTTTCAGCCATTGATCTCTTCTCTCATGAGTCTATAAATTGAACCTTCTTCTTCCATTTCATGATCCAAGCTTTCAGTATTGTTACTCTGCAGAAATTTCATTCCCTTGTGATCAACTTGTTACTATATCACCATTACCATTGTTGTGAAGATCATCTTCATTGCAATCAACTATCATGGCTATTCTCACTTGACATCTTGGAATAGCAAGGAGGTACACCTTCTGAGGGCATATTCATACATAAGATCATGTGTGATAGGCCACTAATGGAAGCCATGAGGTAAAGAGGTTTGTTGAGGTATTGTTCATCGTTTTAGATCTTTATTTCTATATTCCATTGGGTTATGGGTATTATTGATATCATTGATATTTTATGCGTAATTTCCCCTAACATTTTTGGTGCCCACCGTGGGGCTCTACCCTGATTTAACCTGAAAACTGAGTTTTCTGTGTGAAGGTTCCGTACACAGGAGGATTCGGCGCATCTGAGCAATTCTGTCACGCATCTAATCTCTGTTCCAGTGCATATGTTCTTTAGGCACATATACCTCCTGTAGCTACGCATACACCTTATGTTACGGTGCATCTAATATTCCTGCGCATATGCCTTCTGTTTCAGTACTTTTGAATTTTTTGCACTTCTGAGCTCTGTCTCTGCACATTCAGGCTCTAAAACTGCGCATCTATTCTGAGTAGTAGTTTTTAGGATATTTTCTATATTTTATGCTAACGCTGACACTTTTTCCCAGGAATATTCTCTCATCTGCTTGCAGAATTAGGAGCTGGTTTAGTCATTTTAGTTGCATTGTTAGAACACATCATCTTTTCTAATGGATAGTAATTGGATGCTCATGCAAAATCACATGTAGTTCTAACTAGGAGGGAGTAACTTGAATCTTGTTGCATCAACAAATTGAATCTAGTCATAATGCTAGGAGGATAAAATTGAACCATTGCTATCTTGCTTTTCAAAGTTAACAACTTGCGTGTGTGCCCAAGTAGATAGCTCATATAGTCTTTTTCATTTTAACTAGGGGAAAAGAACAACTGTCTTTTGTGTTTTTGGGAATGATACCAGGCCTATGCTCTCCCCTATCTTGGGTGACCAAAATGCCAGACATATCATTTTCGCATGTGTTGAACCTTTAGAGAGGCCTGCCCTCAGATATCCTTCTGTCCTTGGGGAATGGCCTTAAGTAGTAATAGGCTAAAGCCAAGCCCTGCTGAGCCACTATAAATAAATTGTGTTTGGAGTGAAAGCTTCAAGCAACGAGTGCTGTTGTGTTATACTGACAGCCAACCTCCCCTAAAACCCTTCAAGGTGTAACCCTTGAAAGCTGGGAGACTCCGTAACAAAGAGTACCACTGCCGCACATATAACAACTTGAATAGTTGCCCTTACTAGTCATCCTTTATTTTAGTAAACCAAAATTCTTCTATTTGTTGGTGCAAAAATGTGGGACTTGAAGCCGCCCTGATTCATGTGGTTCTTAGTAGAGATAGCAGAGACAATCCTAAGGTTCGGTGGGGGTACAAGCCTTGGGAAACTTAGATCTTGGTATACATGAGAAGTGTTTGCCGTGGAGGGGAGCCGGTGCTACCAAGATCCTGAAGCTATCTACTTTGAATAGGCTCAGCTAGGGGACTCAACAAATATTGTCTTTGCCAGCCTAGGATTGTACTTGTTTTGTGTCAAAAAGAGTCCAAATTTTTTTTTAAAAAAGATTAAAAATCATGAAAACTTCTATGTGTTTGCTATGTTTTACTTGCCATAATTGAGAAAATCAGACCAAAAACACCAACTCGCAACCAAGAAACCAAAAAACATCAAAAAATGTTCAAAAAATTGCAAAAATAGTCAAGAAAACTAGAGTTACGCATATACCTTGACCTACCGCACATACATTCTGACTTGTTGCACATCTGTCACTTGTTGTTGTGTGGTTACACAACACGCCCCATTTTGACTTGGCAAAACAGGGACCCAGCTTTTGTTTTGGCTTGTGTTGTCTGTTTCTGGCGGTTTGGTAAAAATAAGTCAGGTACATCATCATCATGAAGGTCAGGGTGAGGTAGGTCATCATCATGAGGTTAGTTTGTCAAAGTTCATATTTTGTTTCTATGACTTCATGGTTAGAAAGAGCTTGAAATTCCATGCAGGTTTGCCTTTTACATCACTTGAAAATTCGTCCATATGAAGGAGTTATGAGCAGTCAAAGTTTGGTCAAACCTGATAATTGCTATATGAACATCATCATCATGATATTTGAAAAGCCCCCCGATAATATCCTGAGGTCGAAACATCCGGACGTCAAGTTTAAGTCGTATTAATCCTTTCCCGTCGGGCGGTCTTGTGTATCGCCAAAGGTCATCATCATGATCTTACTCTATCACCTGATAAAAATCATGCAGTCCCGAAACATCCGGACGTCAATCTTAAGTGCTAGTGTGTTTTACCCATCGAGTAACCTTGGAAACATTGTGAGCATCATGATATTCCAACATCACCCGATATTATAATATCATGCTGATATTGTAATATCACCTTACTTAGAGAAATCTGCCATCTGCATAATTTGCGCGCGCACGACAGTCTTGGTGATCAACATCATCATGATATTTCGAGACCCGACATTTCCTAATATCCTCCTGACCTCCTTTTGCGTGATCATGATGATCATCTTATCTTTCGAAGCGGAGGGTGATTTTCATTTCTTAAGTCATGTTGAACAAGATCATCATGATCTTGTTAGTCTTTCCCGACAGTTCGTAGTATCATCCTGCCGACAAGTATAACATTTTGCAAATATGATGATGACGATGACGTCATCATCACCTTCTCCTTCGGCAGGATATTTTCCAAGGCGTGATCCATTTCGCCAATATGATGATGACGATGACGTCATCTTCGAAGATTAACACAAGCCCCGGATATCCTGATGACGTTATCAGGACTTTCGGCAGGATCATATTTTTGATCACCCAGTGCGTATATGATGATGATGATGTTCATCATCCTGATCTTTCGAGCGGATTGCCTTGGCCGAAAAGGGTCATACTGCTTTCATGACCTGATCATCTTCCTTAGAGGGAACCCGATATTCCATTTACCTCCTGATCTTAACGAAACATGACGGTGACGTCATCCCTTTGCATTTTTACCAAGCCTGATGATGACGATGACGTCATCATGATTTTCCTCAGCGGCAGGATCATTTTCCAAGTCCTCCTGTTTGTCTTCATCATGATGATGATGACGTTGTCTTTCTTTCCCAGTATGCAGAAGTGAACATCCTGATGTGCTTTTCATTAGGGCATTAGGAAAGGAGGATCACCATATTTCAAATATCCTGCGGACAGACAGGAGGCATATAGTTGGTCATCATCATGATTTTTGGCGTCGGTATAACTGTTGCCGTCGGCCTAAGGTAAAATTGTCACCCTGATCATATATAGTCACGCCGATGCAAATATGATGATGATGCAAAGCCGGATTCTAGGGATGGTTGAAAGGCGATTATTTCTTTGTATAATCTGAGATCATCATCATCATATTTCGAACCAGATATACAAGAGAATGGGCAAAAACATGAAGCGATGGAAATTTGAAAGGGCCGACTGCCTGATGTTTGGTCAACGATGGTTGACCTGATTGTTTTTATGCTGTTTATGCATTTAGTGCATAAATTTCCATTGATTTGAAGCTCGTGGATGCACACTGTGGGGACTTGTTTAATAAAGCGTTTATTTCCTGTTGTTTAGCATGATGATGATGAACTTAATGTTTGTCTGTTTACTTGCAAGAAATCATCATGATGCTGCTGAAGCTGAACATTGAAGTCATGATGCTGCTGAAGCTGAGCGTGGAAATCATGATGATGCTGCTGAAGCTGATAATTACAAAGTTACGCGTGGAGTCAACATGGGCCAGACATGAGGAGGATATTGTCAAATATGCTGTTTGCCAGCTGGAGACCGAATCAAGTCGAAGATGCTGGAATATTCTGCGCCAGCTGTACATTTGCTAACTGACGAAGCATGTGCTTTTCATCTGGACCGTTGTTTGTTATGGGAGGATCCTGATCCTTGGATCATTGTAACCGTTTTCTGGCAGTTGCTCTATATAAGAGAAAGAGCTTGTCATTTAAAAAGGAGAGGAATACACTAGAATACACAGACGCATCTGGCGCAAAGAGTCAATTACTGTAGAATAAGTTAGGAGATCGGATTACTGAGACTAATGAGGATAGAATTGTTGAAATGTCAAGGTTCTTTCTTCAGATCACTGTAAATGTACCTGTTCTTGAGCATACTGAATGAATATGAAGTTCCAGATTACATCCTGATTGTAAATTTTACGTAATCTTTCTATTGATTTCTGGATATGTACTGGTGAATGCTGTGTTCAACTGGAAGCGCTTTCATTTCATTACATGTTGTTGTCAACTTTCCTTTGAAGCTTTGCACTAGATCATGCGGATTTGTGGAATGTCCTGGTGAAGTATGATTTCTAGTTTTCCCTCTTTTCATTGCAAGTATGGGAGCTTGTATGTGGATCAGTGATCTAAGTCCAGTAATTTTGGGAATCTCACTCTCTAACCCTTTTCCTTTTTTTAATTTCATTAATTCATCACCATAACTGCAAATCATGTAAATAACAAGCAGAAACAGTGAAATATGCTGAAATCCCGTAGGTAACTGAAGATCCTTAGCATATTTGAGTTAAATGCATGTAGTACTGAAAATATCATGCAAAGAATCATAGATAATGATAGAAATCATGCAAATATCGGCCTGTATGCACATTATTTGAATAATTTACAGTGCAGAGGTAGAATTGTTGGAGCTTATGCAGAGCAAACATCCAGAGCAGGATATCTGAAGATGATGATGATGAACAGTGCAGAAACACGTAAGGCCCCTGAATGGAAAACAGCAACACACATCAACCACTGAGTAACGTCGGTAGATTAAGACCTAATCAACGGAGACTTGGGATCATGAATTCTTTGAATTCATCGTATCTTTCAAGATGAGTAAAGGTTGTTGTATAACTTTTATTCTATGTTTGTGAATGACTAACATCATGACCAACATAAATTGGCGCTAGAAGGAGGGCCAGAGCCCAGAAGATCACGTTCATCATCAGTACTTTCAGGTTTGATGACGCTCAGAGTAAGGTAACTTCAGATCATTTGTGAATTTCATCAAATTGCATAAATTTTTGCTGCGACAAGTTTGTATTTGCACATTCTGTGTAAAGATTTCCAAATTTCACATAAATATTGCAAGCTTTACAGTAGATTTCTTTAAATTCACTAAATATTGGCCAAAGATGCATAAATTTGTTCAAGCTTTGAGAATTTGAGCCTTAGACACGTGAGATCTGGTGCTACTGGTCGAAATATCCCAATATCCTGTCATATTTGCAGTATCTTCGCAAATATCGCGTAAATATTCAGTCTGATTTGCAAGTTGACCGCAAATATCACCTCGTCCGGTGGAATCCAGCCAATATTTGCAAAGTTTCAGCTAATTGGCTTCCAAATCGAGAAATCCTGGCTCACAGGATAAATACCAGGTCTAGACATAGTGAAATTTTCGAAGAATTGCCTGTCAGAGGTTTTAGACCTAAGACTGTAGACGTTCACCATACTCCAGAGTCGAGCGCGTCCAGAGCTTCACCAGGACCTCCTCCTGTAACTCCTGTTGGTTTGCAAATACCTTCAGGTATACCAGTGACACCTTCTGTTCAACCTCAGGGTATACCTTTAGTCCAACCTCAGCCAACTGCACCACCAGTTCAGCCCCCTCAGGTTGCAATGTCGTTCTTTGCAGCAGAATCACCATTGACCTTTACTGCGTATCATGAGTTACCAAAGTATCCGGACAAGCTTTGTCCAAAATACCATCCTTATCAGGATGCGGATGATCATATCAGGACGTTTAAAGAAGCTTGCTGCAGAGCCAGAATAGAGCATCAGGATGTGGTGTGCAGATTATTCCCTTTTTCCTTAGGGGAAGAGGCTTATAATTGGTTCATCAGTCTTGGTCAATCTTCTGTAGGTTCGTGGGCTGTCTTAGAGAAGGCCTTTCTTGACAGATTCAAGGTCCCTATTGATCCATCCATGAATTACCACCTGTTTGCCACAATCAAGAGATTTGAGCATGAACCTATTGCAAATTTCAATGCTAGGTTCCAGAAAATGTTGTCCAAGCTAGTTACCCCATATGTGGTGGCTGATGATGCTGCCAGAAGTATTTATTATTCAGCCCTGGATCCATTAACCGCCATGTTCATCAGGAGAACACATCCTGCGATCACCACATTGACAGGAGCTTTTCAAGAAGCTATCAAGGTAAATCAACAGCTGATACCTGCTCCTACTCCAAATATAGCATTCCCTGCTTTGCCTGGCATGCAGTCACAATATCCAGCACAGTATCCTGCAGCTTATCCTTCGCAATATCCTGCACAATATCCAAATGGAGCAGTGATGCCCCCAGCAATCATGCCTGCACCTTTGCAAGTCCCTCCGTTGAGTATCATGCCTCCTCCTAATGGAAATGGCCAATTGCCACAATATCCTGCACATACTCAGACACCTCAGGGTACAGATCTATCTCATAATAACCATGGATCTTCCTTTTTCCAGCCTCAGCCTGAAAATGTAGTGGCCAAAGCTCAAGAGGAGAAAGAGGAAATCAAAGAAATTGCTGCTCAGTTGAGAAAGCTCACCACAGAAGTAACACACTTGAGAAATCAAGGGTTTTATTCACAGTCAGGTCAGAATAGGAGTTATTCCAATGACAGACCAAATTACCCTGACAGAGGATACAACAATAACTTCAACAGTAGTGCTGCAAATAACAATAATCCTCCTAGGCAGCCCAGAGTGTGGAACTCCAGGCCAAATAATGGTTCATTACCATCACCCCTAGACAATCAGCCTCCTGGTGAAGCCAAACAAACTACTAGAGTCAATCTTGCTGAAGCAGCCCTTACCAATTGGTGCAGGATTCACAATACCAATGCACATGCAGAATTAGATTGTCCACAATTTAGGATTGCTGCCAGCATCTTTCAGACTGAAGTGTCTAATACTTCTAGAAATCCACCTCAGGCAGAAGGAAATGAAATAGTTCCTTGTGGATATGACTCAGCTTTTGTGCTGGAAACCTACACTAATCAGCCTCATCAGGATTATAATCAGACCGGTGAAGAATCTGCCTTAACCTTTGAAGCGAACTATGTCTTCCCTTTTGAGGATGAAAATGAACCTACAAGAGAGCATGAGGAAGTACATGCATACCAGCAGCAATACCCTGGGAAGCATAATTATAACCTGAGGAGTAATGCCAACAGACCTGCCGGTCCATTGACATCATCTCTACCTCCAAACAACTTCAACACACCTCCTGATCCTAAGGCTAGCAATAACCCTGGGTTCCCTAAGGTGAATGCTCAATACTTGTCTCCTCAAAACACAGTAACAAAAGTCGCAAATGCACCTCATGAGTCTGACAAGCTAGTCAGTTATTTGGCTGATGAAATGAAGAAAATCAAGATCAGCCTGTCCCTATCTGAGTTACTGAAAACTCCTGCCATCAAAAAGGCATTCATGAAGTCGCTGGATGATCCTGCTTCTAAAGAGGATAATCACCTTTCGAGTCAATCCAATAGCAGAGACCATACTGCTAAAGATAGCACTGTCAAGCCCAAAGTGTCTGCCACAGTCCAAGCTGCTGAAACCTCTCACATGACCTTGTACAGAGATAAAACTGAATCACCACCGTTTCTCCTCACCATAAGAATGTTCAGTAAGAATTTGCACAACTGCTTAGTTGATTCAGGAGCCTCAACTAATGTTATGCCTTTGTCAATATGCAACGCATTAGGACTGCATCCTGCTAAATCCTTAAAGAAGGTCACTCAACTGGACAAGACAGAAGTAAGTGTCGTAGGAGAACTCACTCACATTCACATGCAGCTAGCGTCTGATCCTAGGATCCAGTATTACATTGACATTCAGGTAGTTGACATACCTGATACATATGGGATGTTGCTTAGCCGGGACTGGTCTAAAACGCTTAACGGATACATGTCCACAGACTTCAGTCACATGTGGTTGCCATGGAAAGGTATACCTAATCAGATCAGGATTGATGCTGAGCCTAGGATGAAACATATGATCACGGAATATAACAGAACAAATGAGATCATGTATGTAAACGTAGAACCTGGAGTTTATCACATCAGGCCGCAAACTGTCCAAATAGAAGAGGTCCTGATGTTTGATGTTCATCATCATCATGATGATGATTATCATGAGGATATGCCAGTTGTAGAACTTAATAATGATCCTGATAATGACAACGAAATAGATCACTTCAAGGATTTTCAGATGCATTTATCTACTCAGATAAAACGTTGTCAATTATTAAATATACCTGCTAATGATATCTTGATCGACGGATGGTGCAGATTGCATGGAGAAGCACACTCGGAAAAGACTTGCGAACCATGCTTAGACATGATCATGCTGGAGCAGACGTATAGTGAAGCATCATCATCATATTCCGAGGTGAGTGCTACATCTGATGATGATGATGATACTAATTTTTATTTGTCTTCTGCAGGAACAGAAGAGTCGACGGATCCTGATGAGGATCATATCCAAAAAACAGAAGAGATCCTGGTGTCCAATCAGACGAATGATGCGAGAAAGGAAAAGATCACTCCTGGTAGTGATTGCTTCATGGAACCGGATTACGAGTTGTCTGATGAGGATAAAGGCAGTGACCTGACGAAGTTCGAAGAATTTCTGGTCAAAGAAATGAAAAAAATGACACAACAGTGTAGATCTCCCCAGGAGGTTTTAATCAAAGGTTGGTGTAGGCTGCATGAGGCGCCTCACTCAGAAACCACTTGCTCACTGTGCTTACACATTTTGAAGAAGCATGCAGTCGTATGTGCTGAACATCATCCTCCTGCTAGGATGGAAGAGAAAACAGAAAAGCCATCAGGCTCATCAGATAAAGGAAGGAAGAAGCTTGAAGATGGCACACCTAAGTTAAGGTGGATATCAGGCGGAGCAGCAGCCAGAGCTGCAAAGAAAAAGGAAAGTTCAAATAAATGTCCCGCTGAAGATAAGCCTTGGATCCTGAGGTTTGATGGATCCAAATCCAAGCAAGGTTCTGGAGTAGGGATTGACCTTACTGATCCATCAGGGAAATCCCATTTAGCAGCTTACAGATTACAGTTCCCCTGCACTAATAATGTCACAGAGTATGAAGCTCTGATTCATGGACTGTTGTTTGCCCATAAGAAGAAGGTGAGGATCCTGCATGTCTTTGGAGATTCAGAACTAGTTGTGAGACAAGTAAGAGGAATTTACTCTTGTAACTACAGAAAGCTGTCAAATTACAGACATCGTGTGTGGGACCTGATTGAAGACTTTGATGCCTTCAACATCGTTCACGTGCCAAGAGAACAGAACCAAAGGGCAGATGCACTTGCTCAGGCCGCCAGTACACTGGAACCACTGTCTATATCTGGTCTGAAGAGATTTGCAGTAGAATTGGTGTCAGTACCTTCGGTACCTGACAATGTGACCAATCTCCAGGTGTTTGATGATGATCAGCACATCCTGGACTTCATATCAAACAGAGATGTATTTGAAGCTCAGATCATAGATGAAAATAGTATGGAAGATCATGTCTGGGAAGAAGATGAGATTTTAGAGTTGCCTAGCAACACAATTCCCAAAGGTATGATTGAATTAGAAAGAGCCTTTGATCTGGATAATATGCTCAAGCATAAGGATCTGCCTAAGGCAGATGGAGGTCAATATTCACAGGTGAATATTGGACAAGCTGATGACAAGAAGAATGTCTTGTTGGGTAAGGTTTGTACACCTGAAGAGTTAGATGGAATAACTCAAGCCCTTAAGGATTATATACATGTAATTGCATGGACTTATGACGAGCTGAAGACGTATGACACTTCTGTCATAACTCATACTATACCCCTCAAGCCAGATGCAAGACCTTTCAGACAGAAGCAGAGGCCAGTCAATGCTCTGCTTGAGCCCATCATCCTTGAAGAGGTCAAGAAATTGTTAAATGCCCGGATAATTTTTCCTGTAAGGCACTCCACTTGGGTGGCAAATCTAGTACCAGTCAGGAAGAAGAATGGGGACATCAGATTGTGTGTGGATTTCAGGAACCTGAACAGAGCATCAGAAAAGGATAATTATCCTTTGCCCTCTTTGGATGAGGTTCTGCAGATGGTAAATGGAGCCAAGATGATGTCCTTCTTGGACGGTTTTTCAGGATACAACCAAGTGATGGTTGATAAAATTGACAGATTAAAGACTGCCTTCACCACAAAATGGGGGATATTTGCATATAGACGTATGCCGTTTGGATTGATAAATGCTGGAGCTACATTCCAGCGAGCAATGGACATAGCCTTCAGAGGCTTAATAGGAAAATGTATAGTCATCTACATGGATGACCTGACAGTGTTCTCCAAAGAAAGGGGAAATCATGTTGCTGATCTCAGAAGTGTGCTAAAGAAGTGTGAAGAATATGGAATATCTTTGAATCCCAAGAAGTGCATATTCGGGGTCACAACAGGAAAGTTACTAGGCCACCTGATCACAGAAGATGGGATTATCATTGATCCTGACAGGGTGGAATCTATTATGAAATTACCACTTCCAGGAAGCAAAAAGGAGCTTAAATCTTATTTTGGTAAGATAAATTTTGTGAGGAAGTTCATCACTGGCTTTGCTGAGATTGTCAGACCACTGAATGCCATGTTGAAAAAAGATGCACAAATTGACTGGACACCAGAAGCCAGAGCTGCTTTTGAAGATATAAAGAAGGCCATTTCGGATGCTCCTGTCCTCATTAGTCCAGATTATACAAAAGATTTCTACATCTACTCATTTGCTTCGGAACATACTTCTGCAGCAGTGTTAACTCAAAGAAATGAAGATAAAGAAGAGAAACCAATTGCCTTCATGAGCTGTCCTTTCAGGGATGCTGAGTTGAGATATGTAGATGTTGAAAGACAGGCTCTTGCATTAGTCAGAGCAGTAAAAAAGTTCAGACATTATATACTGAGGAGCAAAGTGATTGCTGTGGTACCAGATGCAGCAGTAAAGATGCTGCTTATGCAGAGTGAACCTGGTGAAAAAAGGGCCAAATGGATTACGGTACTACAAGAATATGACATGGAGATCACACCCATGAAGCTAGTAAGAGGACAGGCTCTGAGCCAGATGATATCTGAAACTGATCCAAACATCATCAGTCAACAGTATGTGATAGATGAGAAAGACAATAAAGAATGGTATTCAGACATCAGGCACATCCTGATCACTGGAAGATGTCCTTTGAGGATGCAGGCTTCACAGAGAAGAGCCTTGAAGATGAGATCCCAGAAATATATGATGAAGGGAGGAGCCCTGTTTAAAAAGAATTATGAAGGGATATACCTGAGATGCTTAGAGAAATCAGAAGCCAATAAAGTTCTGACAGAGCTACATGACAAGTTTGGAACTGCCCACGGATCAGCGTTGGCCACAACACATGCAATCCTCAGAGCAGGATATTACTGGCCTACAATTTTTAAAGACACAGCTGATCATGTTAAATGTTGTCATGTTTGCCAGGTTGCTGCCAACAGAGAAAAATATGCTGCACAACCATTGCAGCCAGTGATGGAGGAGCGCCCATTTGCACAATGGGGCATGGATTTCATAGGACCAATCAATCCTCCGTCTTCTTCAGGCCAGAGGTATGTCCTAACAATTACTGATTATTGTACCAGATGGACTGAGGCTATCAGCAGCAAAACTTGTACTGCTGATGATGTCATTAAATTTCTGGAAAGCAACATTGTCACCAGGTATGGAACTCCTTATGCATTGGTAAGTGATAATGGTTCTGCCTTCATTTCCACTAAATTGTCAAGTTGGGCTTTTGATCATGGGATCATACTTAAGTTCTCATCCAATTACTATCCCCAGGGAAATGGATTAGCAGAATCCACCAATAAGAATTTATTGAGTATCATAAGAAAATTGATAGAGAAAAATCCCAGGGAATGGAACTCATTTCTGAAATATGCCTTATGGGTAGACAGAACTAGAATGAAAATTGCATTAGGAAACTCACCCTTCCAGCTAGTATATGGGGTAGATCCTATCCTCCCTGTAAACTTGAAAATTCCTACTCTGCAGTTTGCCCAAGACTATCTAGGCATAGATAATAAACAGGAAGTCAGGTTGCTTCAGTTGATGCATCTGGAAGAAAAACGAAGCCAAGCAATTGACCAATTTGCAAAACATCAGGCTGTTGTCAAACGCTGGTTTGACAAGAGAGCCAGAATTAAAGCTTTCAGGATATCAGATTTAGTCCTGATGTGGGATAAAGCCCATGAAAGGAAAGGTGATCATGGTAAGTTTGACAGACTATGGATAGGTCCCTTTCAGATTTCTGAAATTTTAGGAGACAGCACTTATAGGCTTAAGAACCTGACAGGTGAGGATGTCCCGTTGCCAGTCAATGGACAATTCCTCAAACATTATTTCCAGGCCTGAGTGACTTCATGACAGTCTTGTGTATCATATTGTATATTTGTATAGTTGTTTGTACAGTTTGCTTGTTGTTGTTGTTGTTTGTTGGTTGGGACCTTGTTCTGGTAAGTCAGGATGATGCACTTCATCACCTAAGAAAATAACTAAATTGTTAGGATTCAAGTGATGAGATCAGATTTAGATATAGATTGTAATTCATTCTGGTAAATACTCATGATCAGGTTTATGATGTCTTTTCATCAGGGTACTTTTTCTTGTCCAAAGTGAATCAAACACAATGAAACACCTAACAGCCTTGGGTTTGTTGAAGATATGAGTATAGGTGTTAAGTGAAAAATCTAAAGGGACTCCCTTGCTACCAATACAATCTCCAACCTAAAGCTGCAAGTGACTACACCTTGTACAAATGAGCAGACATGATTGTATCAAATTTAAATTTTTAAAGGAAAATCAGAAACGAAATAAAATTAGGCCATCTAAGTAACTCTACCGGGGCTATGGACGCCTGCTGGCAGTGGGGCTCTACTTAGGGAGATTGTATAGATAACCTTGCCGGGGTTATAGACACCTGCTGGCAGCAAGGCTCTATCCAGGTTGGCTATGAGGGATGATCTCCAACTATGTAGTTTAACACCAGTTACTTATGTTTTCAACTTACTTTCAAGATGAGGATAATTAATCATCTGCACACACCTGATCTTTTGTTAGCTTTATCACCATAATGAAATTTTATCATTCAAGGATCATGATGATTTACTTAGACAGAATTAGAACACTATAGATGAATGTGATTACATCACTTGAATTATTTGAATTTTGTTGTTTTCTTTGGTGGCAAGTTGTTGTGTGGTTACACAACACGCCCCATTTTGACTTGGCAAAACAGGGACCCAGCTTTTGTTTCGGCTTGTGTTGTCTGTTTCTGGCGGTTTGGTAAAAATAAGTCAGGTACATCATCATCATGAAGGTCAGGGTGAGGTAGGTCATCATCATGAGGTTAGTTTGTCAAAGTTCATATTTTGTTTCTATGACTTCATGGTTAGAAAGAGCTTGAAATTCCATGCAGGTTTGCCTTTTACATCACTTGAAAATTCGTCCATATGAAGGAGTTATGAGCAGTCAAAGTTTGGTCAAACCTGATAATTGCTATATGAACATCATCATCATGATATTTGAAAAGCCCCCCGATAATATCCTGAGGTCGAAACATCCGGACGTCAAGTTTAAGTCGTATTAATCCTTTCCCGTCGGGCGGTCTTGTGTATCGCCAAAGGTCATCATCATGATCTTACTCTATCACCTGATAAAAATCATGCAGTCCCGAAACATCCGGACGTCAATCTTAAGTGCTAGTGTGTTTTACCCATCGAGTAACCTTGGAAACATTGCGAGCATCATGATATTCCAACATCACCCGATATTATAATATCATGCTGATATTGTAATATCACCTTACTTAGAGAAATCTGCCATCTGCATAATTTGCGCGCGCACGACAGTCTTGGTGATCAACATCATCATGATATTTCGAGACCCGACATTTCCTAATATCCTCCTGACCTCCTTTTGCGTGATCATGATGATCATCTTATCTTTCGAAGCGGAGGGTGATTTTCATTTCTTAAGTCATGTTGAACAAGATCATCATGATCTTGTTAGTCTTTCCCGACAGTTCGTAGTATCATCCTGCCGACAAGTATAACATTTTGCAAATATGATGATGACGATGACGTCATCATCACCTTCTCCTTCGGCAGGATATTTTCCAAGGCGTGATCCATTTCGCCAATATGATGATGACGATGACGTCATCTTCGAAGATTAACACAAGCCCCGGATATCCTGATGACGTTATCAGGACTTTCGGCAGGATCATATTTTTGATCACCCAGTGCGTATATGATGATGATGATGTTCATCATCCTGATCTTTCGAGCGGATTGCCTTGGCCGAAAAGGGTCATACTGCTTTCATGACCTGATCATCTTCCTTAGAGGGAACCCGATATTCCATTTACCTCCTGATCTTAACGAAACATGACGGTGACGTCATCCCTTTGCATTTTTACCAAGCCTGATGATGACGATGACGTCATCATGATTTTCCTCAGCGGCAGGATCATTTTCCAAGTCCTCCTGTTTGTCTTCATCATGATGATGATGACGTTGTCTTTCTTTCCCAGTATGCAGAAGTGAACATCCTGATGTGCTTTTCATCAGGGCATTAGGAAAGGAGGATCACCATATTTCAAATATCCTGCGGACAGACAGGAGGCATATAGTTGGTCATCATCATGATTTTTGGCGTCGGTATAACTGTTGCCGTCGGCCTAAGGTAAAATTGTCACCCTGATCATATATAGTCACGCCGATGCAAATATGATGATGATGCAAAGCCGGATTCTAGGGATGGTTGAAAGGCGATTATTTCTTTGTATAATCTGAGATCATCATCATCATATTTCGAACCAGATATACAAGAGAATGGGCAAAAACATGAAGCGATGGAAATTTGAAAGGGCCGACTGCCTGATGTTTGGTCAACGATGGTTGACCTGATTGTTTTTATGCTGTTTATGCATTTAGTGCATAAATTTCCATTGATTTGAAGCTCGTGGATGCACACTGTGGGGACTTGTTTAATAAAGCGTTTATTTCCTGTTGTTTAGCATGATGATGATGAACTTAATGTTTGTCTGTTTACTTGCAAGAAATCATCATGATGCTGCTGAAGCTGAACATTGAAGTCATGATGCTGCTGAAGCTGAGCGTGGAAATCATGATGATGCTGCTGAAGCTGATAATTACAAAGTTACGCGTGGAGTCAACATGGGCCAGACATGAGGAGGATATTGTCAAATATGCTGTTTGCCAGCTGGAGACCGAATCAAGTCGAAGATGCTAGAATATTCTGCGCCAGCTGTACATTTGCTAACTGACGAAGCATGTGCTTTTCATCTGGACCGTTGTTTGTTATGGGAGGATCCTGATCCTTGGATCATTGTAACCGTTTTCTGGCAGTTGCTCTATATAAGAGAAAGAGCTTGTCATTTAAAAAGGAGAGGAATACACTAGAATACACAGACGCATCTGGCGCAAAGAGTCAATTACTGTAGAATAAGTTAGGAGATCGGATTACTAAGACTAATGAGGATAGAATTGTTGAAATGTCAAGGTTCTTTCTTCAGATCACTGTAAATGTACCTGTTCTTGAGCATACTGAATGAATATGAAGTTCCAGATTACATCCTGATTGTAAATTTTACGTAATCTTTCTGTTGATTTCTGGATATGTACTGGTGAATGCTGTGTTCAACTGGAAGCGCTTTCATTTCATTACATGTTGTTGTCAACTTTCCTTTGAAGCTTTGCACTAGATCATGCGGATTTGTGGAATGTCCTGGTGAAGTATGATTTCTAGTTTTCCCTCTTTTCATTGCAAGTATGGGAGCTTGTATGTGGATCAGTGATCTAAGTCCAGTAATTTTGGGAATCTCACTCTCTAACCCTTTTCCTTTTTTTAATTTCATTAATTCATCACCATAACTGCAAATCATGTAAATAACAAGCAGAAACAGTGAAATATGCTGAAATCCCGTAGGTAACTGAAGATCCTTAGCATATTTGAGTTAAATGCATGTAGTACTGAAAATATCATGCAAAGAATCATAGATAATGATAGAAATCATGCAAATATCGGCCTGTATGCACATTATTTGACTAAATTTACAGTGCAGAGGTAGAATTGTTGGAGCTTATGTAGAGCGAACATCCAGAGCAGGATATCTGAAGATGATGATGATGAACAGTGCAGAAACACGTAAGGCCCCTGAATGGAAAACAGCAACACACATCAACCACTGAGTAACGTCAGTAGATTAAGACCTAATCAACGGAGACTTGGGATCATGAATTCTTTGAATTCATCGTATCTTTCAAGATGAGTAAAGGTTGTTGTATAACTTTTATTCTATGTTTGTGAATGACTAACATCATGACCAACACTTGTTACTGCGCCTTTAAATTTTACCAGAACTGTGCTTTTGTCCTGACTTTCTACGCATTTGTCCTCTATTTCAGCGCATCTGATCCTACGCATCCCTAACAATGGGTATTTCTATACCTTTTCAAAGAAAAATTTCAAACTTTCCAGATACCCATTTCAGCCTTATTCTAGTTTCTGAGATCATATTTACTATGCAGTCACCTTTTCCATCCATCTTCATAGTGTACCCTCTCTTTTGTTAGTCATCTCATCCACTTTCTGCCAGGTCTTTACAAAACAAAACTAGAGTTCCATATCAGATTAGTGCAAAACCATTTTTCAGATCATTCCAAATTCAAGTAAACCTAATAGGTCACAGAACTTCGCTAGTGGTCTTGGTGCTAGACTAGTCTCTACACAGTAAACAGGTACCAAATACCCTTACTTGTGGCTATCATCTTGTGTCAACCAACTTGGAATCATTGATCAAAAGAGTCCCTTGTTCAAATCCTGTCACAAGTATTCTCTTCTCAACAATCTCCAACAACACCTAACAAAAATCTCTAGTTCCATCCCACCTCTTCCCACATCGCCTCGCATGGTTTTAACTAGAACTCAATACCAAAAACAACTTGAAATGGACGGATCATCCAACCCCATGGCCACCCCTCATGATAGTGATGAAGAAATCTCTAGTGAAGAATACCAAGGAACCTTCCAAAATTAGAAATTTCAACGCATGCTAGAAAAAATGCTCCTTGATGACCCTCACAAGTACTTCCTGTATCTTGCAAATCTAGGACTTAAACTCCCCTCAGACTTTGATCTCAACAAACTGAAAGAGACCATAGAGGAAACTCATGAAAACCACACTATTGAGGACAAAGGAAAAAAGTCGTTGACCCAAACATACCTATGGAAGAAATGAGGAAACAAATCAAGACCCTAACACAACAAATGATAGATCTTAAAGCAGGGCCACCCACTAAAACTTATTCCTTGGAAGACATCGTACCATATCCCTTTGACAAAATCTTGAACATGGTACACTTCCCCTTTCGGTTCGAAGTGCCTAAGTTTGAAAAGTACAAAGGAAAAGGGGACCCAAGAGATCACATTAGGGAATTTAACACTGCATGCATAGAAGTAGCTCACAATGAAACTTTCTTAATGAGACTATTCCCTAGATCTCTAGGTGGTCAAGCCATGGAATGGTTCTCACAACTCCCACCGAGTATCAAAACTTTTGATGAGTTAGTAAACATGTTCATCACATACTTCTCCTACAACATTGAACACGAAGTCTCTATGCTTGATCTATGCAATACAAAACAAAAAGGTGGTGAATCCTTCACCTCTTTCTTACAAAGGTGGAGACAACTTGCTAGCAAATGCTCATACAACGTACCTAAGAAGCAAATGATGAAGATGTTTGTCCACAACCTAAACCCCGATCTAAGTTACCAAATATAAATTCAATGCCCTACCTCATTTTTGAAAGTCATTGAGATGGGATTATTTATTGAGAAAGCTATGATCACCAAGGGGAAAATAAAGTTGTATAAGGACACTCCTAATTCCAACTACACCACGGACAAGTCAAAATTTTGGACAAAGAATAAAAATGTCATCAATGATGGAGTAGTTGATGCCAAAGTGGCAGCTCCCAAACAACAACCAATCTTCACTCTCAAAGGAGAAACAAACAATGCTACGCCAAACAAAACCTTCTCTCATGAGCCAAATCCATGGTTCAACTCCAACCTTAGGAGAAAATTCACACCACTAAGGGAGTCCCAAGAGTCTGCATTAAGAAAGCTATTAGCCAACAATGAGATCACTCTTCCACCAAATAGCAACTATGAACCTCAAATAAAACCTCACTACTGGAAAGACATAGACTTCTGCGAATACCATAGAGGAAGAGGCCACATGACCAACAACTGTATTCATCTCAAATATGTCATTCAAGACATACTTGACCAAAAATAGGAAGGCACTCAACAACATACCTCTAACAAGACACATGTGGCATACAAGGATCCACTCCTCAATCACGACAAGCCATACAACAACAACAACAATAACAACCGCAACCATCAGAATCAAAACAACAAAAACCACCAATGCAAACTACACAAGTGTGTCATTCGATTATACCATCAACTACATATCAGAACACATCCCACAAGTCAATATGGTCACATCCAACCAACAATCAAGACCCAACAAACCCAATTGTAGCATCATCACCCACAGTGGTAAGGTCACATTAAACACACTTCCTCCAAGGTCGTCACCTTCTCCATCTAATCCCCATACATACAATGTCATAGACCAAATTTCAAAAACTCCTACCCACATATCTATCTTAGAGTTGTTGCATCTGTCTCCTTCCCACAAGGAAATTCTCGATAAAGCCCTAGTGGAAACAACTGTGCCCACAAACTTGGCCCAAGAGAAGTTTCAAGCCATGGTAGGAAATCTAACCTCCTTAGGCACCATCTCATTTACCGAACAGGATGATCTTTCAATGTCTCAGCCTCATAACACACCCTTACATATCATTGCATTCATTCATAGACACCGTATCAAAAGAGTTCTTATTGATGGAGGAGCCAGTTTAAATATTTGCATGCTCAAGCTAGTCCTTACATTGGGGTTCTCTGAAACTATGGTGGATCCTAGAAAAAAGATCACCATTAAGGCCTATGATGAAGAAGAAAGAACTACCAAAGGAATAGTGGTGTTACCAATACAAGTTGGACCAGTGATTAAGGACATTGTTTTCCAAGTCCTAGACAAAGAGCTAGCCTATAATATCCTCCTAGGTAGACCATGGATTCATGACATGCAAGCTGTGCCTTCTACCTACCACCAATGCATCAAATTTCCTCATAATGGCAAGCAGATCACCATCCAAGGTGATCCTGATCCTTTCCAACACTACAACACTATCCTCTCAAAGCCTGATTGCATTATTCCCAATAATAGAGCTTCCATATCCCCCATCTCACAACATGGTTCCACCTCTGAAGCTTCCTCATCCAGACCCAAAGAGCAGAAAATCACCATCAAAGAAATAGGAGTAGGGGAATATTCCATCGAGCACAGTCTCAACTTAGCCAAACTGCCTCTATCTCCAAGATCCTTTGGCCGACCTACACCTAAATGCATTCCAAAACCTTCTGCTCCTCCCAAAGTTCCTACAGCTCCCTTTGTGAAATGGGGGACCCTATCAGATGAAATAGAAGAAAGAGATGTCTTGCAATGGCTCTATATAGAGGAATATAAGATGCAACAAGAACCACCGAAGCTCCCAATGGAAATCTATGGGCGTGGTGAGTCTATCCTACACAAAATGGGTTATGACGGACAAGGTCCCATTGGCCTAAGAAAAGAAGGAATAATAGAACCCATCCAACCCTCTTCATCCTCATTGGCAAGAAATACAAAAGGATTTGGATACA
Source organism: Cunninghamia lanceolata (assembly GCA_027924645.1). NCBI lineage: Eukaryota > Viridiplantae > Streptophyta > Pinopsida > Cupressales > Cupressaceae > Cunninghamia > Cunninghamia lanceolata. The sequence goes on from BSBN01001378.1 coordinate 798,716, forward strand.
AGGACAAAGGCAAAGCTAAGGCCAATGCTTGTTTTGTAGAATAGATTCATGCCCTACAAGAAGATAGTGACACAGACTCTAACGAGTATGAGTGGGATGAACTCATAGAGCACTCCTATGAGGATAAAAGAGTTGACACCATTCAAACCTATAGCCTGTACCATGAAAGACAAATGCTAATGCATAAACCATTAGAGTGTGATTCACCAACTCCTGAGAGTACAACTTTCAAGGAAGGTTGGAGTTCCATCGCAATAAATAATTTGGAGGAAAGTACCATGCCAGATCCTATCCCTACCAATCTAAATCCTAGCTAAGTATCCATTCAAACTATCAACGAATCAAATCTATCTTCCGATTCCCTTCCCCTTGTGCATCTTGAACTCATTAACTGGGATTTACAAGGAACCCCGCAACTAGACATGTTCCAAAATGATGATGCCTATATTGACTACATGGAACTTAGGGACCACCTACCCGTAGGAGATCATAAAGCTATTTTTGCTATTGAACTCAACACTGTGGCTTATTTTGGAGAGGGTTCCAAGCCTTCCAATTGCAAAAATAGAAAAATAAAAAATGGATCTAATGGTGAAAACTGGTTTGCGGTAGTATCAGATCCCAAAATAGTAAAAAGAAAGGATGCATCTGATGGTGAAAACCCAACTGTGGCACCTGACAATGGAAGGCTTGACACTCTGCCCACCAACATGTATTAAGAGAAGTCGCATATTGTTGTGGAACCTACAGAACTTGTCAACATTGGAACAGAGGATAATCCCAAGATCATTCACTTTGCAAAGTCTCTATCTCCACCAGAGAAGACCAAGTTCATACCATTCTTCAAGAGAAAGCAAGTCAACTTTGCTTGTTCATACACAGATATGTCCAGTTTAGATCTAGATTTTATTCTACATCATCTTCCACTAGATCCAGGGATCAAACTAGTGAAATAGAAGCTTAGAAAGATGCACCCACACATTGCATTACTAGTAAAGGAGGAACTCAAGAAAATGTTGGATGTAGGATTCATCAAAGCAATAGATTATCCAGAGTGGGTATCAAACATAGTGCTAGTCTCCAAACCTAGTGGCAGAGTTAGACTATGCAATGATTTCTGAGATCTAAACAAAGCTTGCCACAAGGATGACTTTTCGTTGCCTAATATTGATATCATAGTCAACTTGACAACAGGACACACCATGCTTTCGCTAATAGATGGCTTCTTTGGATACAATCAAATCAGGATAGCACCAGAAGACCAACATAAAATAGCTTTCACTTGTCCATGAGGTACCTTCTGCTAGAATGTCATGCCATTTGGGTTAAAGAACACAGGAGCAACATATCAACGTGCTATGACCACTATCTTCCATGACATGATGCATGTCAAATGGAGGACTACGTAGATGATATCCTTGCAAAATCACTCACAAGAGAATCCCACCTTGATGTACTAGAGAAAGTTTTTCAGAGACTGGAACAATTCAAAGTCAAGTTAAACCCAAAGAAATGTGTGTTTGGAGTCACCTCTGACAAGCTCCTAGGCTTCATTGTATCAGCAAATGGGATAGAAGTTGATCCTACCAAAGTCAAGGTTATCATGGAAGTGCCACCACCAAAGAACATCATGCAACTATGATCTCTACAAGGAAAGTTACAAGCAATCTGCTAGTTCATATCACAACTAGCAGACAAGTGCCAACCTTTTAGTCATCTCGTACATAAAAACATTTCATTCATATGAGATGAGAAGTGCGAAGAAGCATTTGGCAAACTAAAGGAATATCTCACGAACCCTCCTATTCTAATGCCGCCTATCCAAGGTAAGCCACTATTACTTTACATATTTGTTACACAGACAGCTCTGTGTGCCCTATTAGCATGATAGGATTATGAAGGCAAAGAAAGGGCTATCTACTATATTAGTCACACATTGGTGGGCTATGAACTGCAATACTCTCAGATAGAAATATCATGTCTTGCTATGGTTTTTGCTTCCCAAAAACTACGACATTACATTATAGCACATTCAGTCAAGCTTATTGCAAAGATAGATCCACTGAAATAGCTATTAAGCAAAGCAACTCTCATAGGTCACCTAGCTAAGTGGGTAATGCTCCTAAGCGAATATGACAGAGTATGTAGAACAAAAGGCTATCAAAGGTCAAATCATTACCGATCAGTTAGCAAATGCACCATTGCAGGATACCACACCAATGACATTCGAGTTTCTAGATGAAGCCATCTTCAGTATCACAACACACTCATGGAAACTCTACTTTGATGGATCCTATACAAACCATGGATCGGGGGCAGGAATCTTGTTGGTCACTCCTCATGGGGACACCATACCTAAGTCTTATCATCTGCAATTCCCATGCACAAACAATGTCGCAGAGTATGAAGCCTTGGTCATTGGTCTCAAACTAGCTATAGAATGGAGAATCAAAGAGCTACATGTCTATGGCGACTCCCAATTGGTAATCAATCAAGTCAACGATGACTATTAGACCAAAGATGAAAAGTTAATCCCATACAAGCATATGGTCGATGAATTTAGAGAATACTTTGTGATCATCTTCTTTGAATAGATACCTCGCATTGAAAACAAAGTAGCAGATGCCATGGCAACCATTGCCTCGCTCCTTGAGATCCCAGAGAATGAGTCATGGTACGAGTTCTTGGTTGAGATAGTTATACAACCAACTTATGATCTTCCTGAAACCCACTCCATATGCCTATTAGTTAGATCTGATTCACCTTGGTATGGTAAGATTTACACTTACCTCAAGGATAAGACCCTACTGCCTGACTTGTCTCCTAACCAACATCAAACCTTCATTCGCCAAACCTCTCGTTATACCATTATCATTGACACCTATACCGCTGAGGTCTAGATGGTACTTTACTCTGATGTTTAGAACGGGAAGAATCTCAAATCGCATTACAAGACGTACATGAGGGAATTTGTGGAACACACTCTAGCGGTCCTTCTTTAGCTAAGAAACTCATGTGTTTGGGATACTATTAGCCAAACATGGAAACTGATTCATATCAGTTTATGAATAAATGCAAGTAGTGCTAGTTACATGGAAACCTGATACATGCACCAGCTCAAGAGCTATGACCTTTAACGACACCTTGGCCTTTTTGTCAATGGGGACTTGACCTTGTGGGCAAAATTCACCCACCATCATCCAACGACCACAAGTTCATTATAACCACCACTAAATATTTTACTAAGTGGATTGAAGTCGTTCCCCTCACCAATGTCACCGGTAAACAAATTGCCTCATTTATCCTCAATTACCTCACCTACAGATATGGAATTCCCTCATCCATTGTCATAGATAATGGAAGACCTTTCAAAAACTAGGATGTCCAAGAGCTTTGTGACAAATTCAAAATCTAACACTGTTTCTCCACCCCTACTATCCACTAGGCAACGGCCAAGCAGAGGCATCCAACAAAACAATCTTGAAAATCCTCAAGAAGACTATCAATGATGTTGGTTGTGATTGGCACACAAAACTCAATCCTGCTCTGTTGGCCTATCAAACCAATATATGCAATCCCACAGGTGCTACTCCATACACCCTTGTCTATGGATCAGAAGCTATTTTGCCTATCAAGGTCAAGTTACCATCCCTACGGGTGTCGTTAAAAGATCTCATTACTGATGAAGACTACAGAGTTTCTAGATTGCAAGAGTTAGAACTGTTGGAAGAGAGAAGACAGCAGGCCTTTAACCATCTCAAAGTGTATCAACAAAGGATGTCACAAAGCTACAATCACAGAGTCCATCCAAGGGTCTTCAATGTTGGTGATCTAGTGCTCAAGGAAAATCCTCACAATCAATAGGATCAGGAAAAGAAAGGTAAGTTTGAGCCCAACTGGCTTGGTCCTAATGTCATCATTGCTGCATATGGATCAGGGGCATATCAGTTAGCAACTTTACAGGGTGAGCTGTTTGAAGACCCAATCAATAGTATGCATCTTCGTCGATTCTATACCTAAGAGAACCTCAATGTAAGGGGGGTGAAAAAAGTAAAAAAAATTAAAAAATCAGGAAAAGTAAAAAAATCAAAAAAGTAAAAAAAAAGCAAAAAAAAAAAAAGTCAAAAAAAGTAAAAAAAATCAAAAAAGTCAGAAAAAGCAAAAAAAATTGAAAAAGTGGAAAAAATAGCAAAAAAATTGTCCTCTGGTGAAAACCTGGCAAACAGGCACCTTGGATAGGCACCATGCTAAAAACCTGGCAAATAGGCATCATGTGTACTTCTATCTTTTGTGCAAATAAAAATAAGTGGTGAAAACTTGGTAAACAGGAGTTACTTGTGATGAACCACCTTCTCCATCTTTGACAAACCAGTCACCTTGTGTCCATTCTTCCTACCATCATTTCTCATCCAATCCATATCTGGTCCATAATAAAGCACCTTGTGCAACCTAATGATAACCTATCATGGCTTGATACTTCATCTCTTTTGTCACCTTACCAGCTAAAGTCTTATCCAGTATCCTATCCGCAGTGTCAGCCTAGCATAGTGTCTTTCGTCAATATCATAGGGTCAACCCCAAACTACGTTACCTCTGCGTCATCACGTAGGCAAGGCCATTTTCAATGCACCCCCGAGGCTCCACTTCCCATCCGTTCCATATCTTGTCGTCTGTCCTCTAGTCCATGCATGGTCCAAGTCTCCGAACTACATTACCTCTGCGTCGTCACGTAGGCAAGGCCATTATCAATGCGCCCCCAAGGCACTAGGTCAGACCCTTAGGGTCTGTTTCACCAGGCATGCAAACACAAGCAAAAAGCCCACTTTCAAATAGAAATCTTGACGCAGGACATCAACCTATCCAATGCAAAGCAAATGTGTACCTAAAGCACTCAAACTGATTCTATCTAAATTATGGCAAGAATAACACATGTAAATGCAAGAATATTTTGTGTTTGATCAGGTTAACTTATAGAGTTTTGATTTTTGTTATTATGTCTTCCTATGCTACTCGAGGATGCCAAAAGCTAGAGATGCTATGATGGGGGCATAATCATTTTCTTTGTCTAATGTTTGTGGATTAATATTTAGTAATGTGAGGCCTTGTCTAACGACATGATCAGCAAAAGATCATCGAGGACATCAAAGGTCTAACATGAAAAGGGGCAATCCTTGTCTGTTGAAATGCAAGAAATACTCAGGTCATCTAGATTCAATTTTGACTAGATGCTTGTATTAGCTTGCTATATCAAAATCCATATAGGTAACACTCAGGTCATCTCGGTTCAATTATACCTAGATGCTTGTATCTTCTTACAACATTTTAAAATGCCCAATGATGAAATAAGTACTTCAAAATACTTTCAAAATTCAAGATGGCAAACCATTTCACATCCACATTGCATCCATATCCCATGCAATTAAAAAATTCCTATGTAGAGTATCAATACAAATAAAAGCTTGTCACTCCTATCAAGTCATTCTTCCATCAGTCAGTCTTCTATCTATCATTGTGTCATTTCTGTGTTGATTGAGTACATTTGGACATAACAAAAACATAGATTAAATTGCATATCGTATCACATGAGATAGTCATTAACATGATTAGATCATTTACATACATAATAAGTCCATTAGGTCATCTAGATACATCTTGCAATCATAACATAGCATCAACAGAAAAACCAAAAACATAGATAACATTTGCACCTGCATACATAAAAGTACATCAAATAATCATGAAACCATCTAAGTCTGCATTAGATCATCATCATATCAGAGTCATAGAAGCAAAAATAAAATGCATCCATAGCAACGTCACATAGCATCATATAGATATAATAAACATGTGCATCACATATAAACATCATAAAGGGAGAATACATCCATGACATATAGCATAAACAACTACATATATAGATCATCAATAGCTACATCATCATATAAATATCAAGTAAATCATATCCAAGTATACAAAATCAAGGTCCATCTCTGAGTCAATGTCACATATAGTGTATACACCACATAAATAGTGATACATGTCTCGGTACAAAATTGATACAAATATATACATGTCAGGCTATCTGAGCCATCAAAAAGTGTATGCGCAAGCCAAAAATCTGTACAAGTGCAACTATGGGCTAGCCCTACTACCATGAACCATTGCTCCCTGCACTGTCCTCCCCTCTGCCATCCCCAGACTGCTGTGGGCCCATCACTGACCCTCCTGACTGTGAACCCCCTGCTCTCTGGGAAGCCACAGACTAGCTCCTAAAGTTGGGTGCCTTCTGATCCACTGGCACGGCCCCGTGGTAAAGACCCCTGTAATACTGAGTCTAGGCCTGCACACTCGATAGCTCTACCTGTACCTATACAAGCTACACTTGTGCCTGTTGTACCTGTGTCACCAAAAATGCAGTGGCCCCATCTGTCCCCAAGGCTGCTAAAGCTGCATCTCTCTCTAGTCTTAGGCCCCGCACCCTAGCCTCTACTGCATCCCGCTCTGCGACAACCCTAGCTAAAACTCGTGCATCCAAATCCCTCTGAGACTCTACTGCTCGGAGATGTGCCCTAAGCTATCGGATCCGACCCTGTAATGTCACAATGGTCTGCTGCTACTAGCCAGGCGGAGGAGCCTAAGGAGCCTGCTGTTGGGCTGACTGCTAGGGTACCTGTTGTGGTGGTGGCATCTATCCCTGCTGGCCAATCTGCTAACTGACCTATACCTGTGGTGTAGCCTATGGCTGCACTGCCTATTGCTGCTGGGAGGGTCCCTCCCCAGCTCTCCTCCTCTACCTTAATCTGCCTCCTCTGCTACCTCCTCCACCTCCCCCATCTCCCCTGTCTCCTCCATCACCTTTGTCTCCCTATCCTCCTCTACGCCTCCTCCGTCTCCTCCTCCTCCTGCTAGCCCCATCCTCATTGTCTGAATCCTCCTTGTCTATGCGAGGAACCAACTCTCTAGGCCCTGAGTACCTCAGAAAAGGGTGAGTTGTGAACTACTCCTCGTAGTCAGGAGTCATCCCTACATCTATAATCTCCCTCCTCATCAGCCAAGCCACATAGGGTATCTGCTAGAACTCTGCCAAGGCCTCCTCATATGATGCCACTAGACCCCATCTGAATCTCTCTACATGTGTGCATGCAAAGCGGGCCTATCCCTAGGGCATGCCCTGTCTTCTGCCAAACTATCTCCACACCCTGCTAACAATCTCTCTCTCCAAAATGAACTGAGTCTTGTCAATGAGCCACCATGTCTGAAAGTAGAACAACAGCTCGTCATCCTCATCATCCCAGTGCTCACACTCTAGGTAGGGGCGCCAGATAGCGCTATTCACATTATCTAGTACGTGCCTCCAGTACTCAAGCTTTCCCAGCTTGTGCTAGGAAATAACTCCTGCATATCCATAACTATAGGGCTCACCCCTCTACCTAGAAAAGACATATTGGCCGACTGATAGCAATATGCTCCTAGAGCCAAAACTGTAATAGCAAAACCCCTACTGACAAGCTAGCACCCCTGTGGTATACCACCTAATGCATATCCTGATATAAGTGTGCCAAGACATAGACCCCCATGCATAGTAGGTGCCCTCTATCATCGTCTACTCCATGATCCATCCCCATCGAATAGGGAACCCATGCGACCTCCTATCAGGGCATACAATCCTCCGATCATCCCTGCCACTATCCCTAGGAAGTAGTCGTAATAATCATGAATATCCTGCCAAGAGATGACTAGACCCTCTAACTCAGGGTCATCGAAAACCCACCTACACTCTACCAATCCTGCATCCCACTGAGGATCGTACTCTACCAACTCACCCTGAATCGGCAAGTGCAAGATCCTGTAGACGTCCTCAAGAGTAATCACCATCTTGCCAATCAGCAAGTGAAAAGTCCCATCCTCGCTGTGGAATCTCTCCACTGCTGCAGTCAACAAACTAAGGTTTGCACAAATGTTAGGCATGAAACAAATATAATCCAAACCCATAGCACCGAGGGCCTCTCGATCTACCTCACTGAGCATATATTACTGCAACATCGGTAAGGGAAACTGCTCCTGCGACATAAGCACATCTCAAATGTCCTCCTGCAAACATGCAAGGCAATGCGTCAACCTAAAATTGCACAAAAACCTGCTCAACATATCTAAAGCATCATATCATTTACCTAACCTAAACAAATTGATTAAAGCAGCATACAACATCTCTTGACTAGTTCCTGCAATCTCGGAGATCGCTTATCGATTGATGCATCAAACAGGATGCCAATCGAGTCAATTTTGTTAAGTAAACTGACTATCTTGAGCGTATACGCTGAACCATAAGGTACATGCACCACTTCTGGTAGATGCACTGACTCATACCATATATGCGCTACTTCATATCAAAAGCGCAGCTTCCTAACACATGCACTGACCCATACCGTATATGTGTAGCACTTATGTATGCGCCGCTTCCCATGTCAAATGCGCTGCTTCTTGATGCATGCGCCGACTCATACCATGTATACACAGCAAGTATGCATGCACAGTTTCATATCCTAAGTGCGCCATAGAATATCATATGCACGGTTCCACATGGCATATGCATCGAACTGTGAACTTGCGCATATATCCTAGTTGAACTTTACCTAGCATTTAATGCACTAATAAATGACTCTAGGCAAGATTTTTTGAGCTACATACCAGTGGTCCTGCATCAGCTGGCTGATCAAATCATCAAACTCACTCAAAGCAGTGCTCCTCATGTGGAATATCCATATCTATCTTGACTGCTCTATGCTCCTATGCTCTCCTTGTTGGCAAGAGACACAGCTAGGATTCATAAGTGTTGTCATTGATGGCAACAAAGTTTATCCCACACATCCGTAGTGCATAAATTACTCATACTAAAAGTCAGATTGAAGATAGGTTGATCTGGTAGTCAAGAATAGAGCATATGATAGGGTCTAATAGATTGGGTCTGAAACTCTCTGATGGTGAAACCTAGCATGTTGCAGACTTGGGTGAGTAATAAGGAGTATCTAAACTATTGTATTCCAGAGATTTATCCTTCGGTGACAAAGCATGTGAAAGATATGAGCATCTGAGTATTAGACTTTAGTTAGACAGTGCAGACAGAGGAAGAACTAGCCAACAGGGTATCAGACCTCAATCCGGATGTGCAGAAGGTGTTGATCAAGTAACTTGAGGTGTTATATGATTTTGGCTGACTTAGGTAATTATTTCTATGCCTAAGTTTTTGGTGCGCATCATCTTTCAAGTATGAATTCAGCCGACAGAACAGTATCTTTCAAATATCCTAAGTGTTCTTGTTGCCGACTAGAAAGTTGTTTGAAATCCTTGATGCGGATATATATACCCGATGGATTCAAGCTTGTGAGGAAGTGACAGTGATACAAATATGAATTAAGTGCGAAGAAAAGCAGAGAGAAGTGTGAAGGCAGTAATCTAAGCTTAGAATGTGACAGAAGAGTGATACTAGGAAGAGGAAGAATGAAATGTGCTAGATCGATATACTGAGCCTAACCAGAATTGAATTCTTGCATATGTGCATGTTGTTCATCAGTTCAAACACATTGTTATCATCTGTAAGTCTCTAGTAGGCAATGAGCCTCTTGTGAGTAGTGTACTTAGGTAGTGAGCCCTAACTGGCAAGTGCCATTTTGTACTTCTTTATTCTTTTAACAGAGAATACAATCTTGGGTTAATCACCCCGTGGTTTATCCCTTAACAGGGTTTCCACGTAAAAATCCTTGTGTTATGTGTGTTGATTTCATTTCAATTCTTATGGTTGCTTATTCGTTTATGCTTTGATATATCACTAAATGTTAAGATAAGAAAAGGAAGTAAAAGTAAGAAAGGTTTGAGATAACTGATTAACCCCCCCTCTTAGTTATCTGCCTTATTTCCAACAATTGGTATCAAAGCTAAGTTCCTTAGAAAAAGCCTAACAACTTGAGGATGATCTAGGAATCTCAATAGATGGATATGGTATGAAAGAGAAACTACAGTGTGCCTTAGATGATCTTGAACAATCCCAGTCTAAAGTCAATAATTTGAGAGAGCGACTTAAGGAGGTTGATGATTTCATCGATGAGCTGAAAGAAAAACTCAGTAATTCTGTGAAAAAGAGAAAGGAACTACTTTAGAAGTTAGCAGATCATAATGAAACCAATAATACTGATAAGGGCCTGAATGAGAAAACAAAGTTATGTGAAAAGCTGTCAAAAGAAGTTGTTATGCTAAGACATGAAATGGAATCAAGCATTATGAAATTTACCCAAGAAATTGAAGAGAAGAGAAAGACTAAAGATAACTTAAAACAATCCCTTAAGGAGAAAACAAAAGACCACTACAAAATGGATAGAATAATTACACATCTTCAGTCTAATCTTGGAGAAGCCAGATACAATGAAGAACAACTTGAGAGACAGATTGACACTCTTAAACAAGATCTTGAAACTACAAAAGAATACAAATAAAAAATCAAGATAAGCTCAGCCAAACTTAAAGTACTTCTTGAAAGTCAAAAGAGGGTAGATGATAAGAATGGCTTGGGATATGAGAAAGGTGAAAGCTCTGGATCTAGTCAAAAGAACTTTGGATCAGGAAGACAAAGAAACAGGCCTAGAAGACCTCCTATAAGACAACCTAATGCTCAAAGATATCTATCTTTCAATGGAAGTTGCTTCAACTGCAACAAATTTGGTCATAAAGCAACTCAGTGTAGGAACAGAATGAATCAGAATAATCCATCCTTCTCCGGTCAATGTTTTAACTGTAAAAGGTATGGTCACAAATCTCATGAATACATAAATATGAAAATGAACAATTCTTTCAATGGTAGATGCTTTACATGCAATAAAATGGGGCATATGGCTAATCAGTGTAGATCAAGAGAAATCAATCAAATAAGCAAGGAAATGTTGTGTGTTACAATTGCAACAAATCCGGTCATAAAGCTAAATTCTGCAGGAGCAGAAATCATGAGGGAAAAGGTCTGGTGAAACATGATCAGAAACAAGACAAAGGCAAAGGTAAAGTGAATGTGGATGAGATTCAGAAGGAGATGAGAAAGACTTGGGTAAAGAAGAGTGTGATGAACATTGGTGATGGGTCCGCACCAGAATCCAGTGCTGATAATCCTTCCAGAAATTAAAAAGTGAGCTTTGGCTCAGGGGGAGTTGCAAAGAAGAACAAAATTCCCCCAGCCAGCTAGTAAGTTCCTGAATTTGGCACATTAAGTAAGAATTAGAGGATGCGGATTAAAGGGCTTTTGGAGGTTCATCTAAAAATCATTCAGTTAAGAGTTGAGAAATCCGCTTATAGATTTGAAGACATTATGAGTAGATCTGGTTCCAGCAGCTATCTAGTAAAAATAGAATTACACAAACAGATCCGGTATGATCTGAAAATGCAACTTTATGGTTTGTAGATTTAGAGGCATGTTTTGAAAGGCTAAAGTTATGTTGTCAACTCACTTAGATGATAATTTGAAGATCTACACAATGATTCATGAGAAATTCAATCAAAATAGGGTAACCAGATGACTTAAAGTGTGCATTTATTGCAATAGGGAATTAGGTTTTTGTGAAAGGATAAAAGTCTTTCCACTCATCATTTACAACACTTTGTACTCACAAAGAAGAGAGAAGAGCTCTGAGAAGAGATCCTGTAGATTATTCAAGTTAAAGCTAAAAATTGAAATCAAGCAGAAATTTGCTCTAGCAGTTGCAACAAACCCTAAGGTGAAAAAGGTATTTCTTCTTTGCAAAATTTCTCCAAATTTTGTTGCTAGAATGGCTACTCCTATGGTTGTGAATGTCATTGAGAGGCCAAGACCAAAATTCAAGAAACACCCCCACAAATCTATAGAAGTTGGTCCCTTGGGTGCATTTTCCCGTATCTCGTACAATGTTTTGCATGTAGAAGATATTAGGGTTTACATTCATTCAAACATTGAAGACTTTGGAGACTTAGAATTGATGGAAATATATCGTAAATAGTTAATAAGTGAGAATTTTGATATCAAACGAGAATTCAAGGCCCTAAAAGGCAAGCACTTTGCACATTGCATACATTTCCCATCTTTTATAGAGGATGAATGGGTCCGATATGTGTTAAGTAGGATGCATAACTTTATGTGGTTAATGAGTCCATTTAAGATAACCAAAGATGCCATCAGGGCTGTAACTGGATTGCACTCAACTGGTGGGTTGCCTGCACTCAAATCTGTGAAAAATCAAACCGTAATAGAAGCCACCGGATCAAAATATGACAAGAGGGAAATGACTATAGATGATATTACTGACCCAGATGTCAATTTTGCATCAATTGTAATTGGTTACAAGATTTACCACTCAAGTAGGGAAAATTTTGTATCTGGTACAACAATCTATACTACATATTAGATTGTGAAATAAAATGTAGATTATGATTTCTGTGAGCTTCTATTGAATCAACTGATGGAGAATCTACAGAAGATTAAGAAAGATAAGAAAAATTCCTTCAAGTATGGCAATCTGGTGTTGTGTCTGTTCTTCTATTACATGAATGAGTTACTGAGATCAAAAGGTTTGATCTGGGCAAATGATAGACCTGTTGCAATTCAAATAAGAGATTATTTGTATGGACTTGGTGATGCACCAGCCCAAAAGACAGCTCTCTAGGGTTACTTCAAGAATTTCTAGAGCATGATGCATGCAAGAGAAAGAATACCAAAATCAAAAGTTGAGAAATACAAAGACACAGTTTGCTTCATGGTTGACACAGATCAATGCCTAATGGAGGCAGTTGAGCCAAGAACTGTATGGGTAATGCCCATGGGCTATGAAGTTGATGAAAACATATTAGAGGTACATGTTCAACACTTGCTAAACCAACCCAAGGACACTCAAGCAGAGAGGTTTGGCACCTTTGATGAGCTAAACATAAAAATATATGTTGAATTAAGGAAGCTCGAGTCAAAAAGAAAAGTGAGAAGGGAAGTTGAAGAACTTGCTAAGAAGTTTGGCATAACAAAGGAGGCAGTAGATGCAAATAGAGAAAAAATAGAGAAAATTGAAAGGGAGAGGGAAGAAGCAAAGAGAGAAAGCATCCCGGTGGAAGCCTCTACCTGGACAAGATCTACCAGAAGTTTTGCCCCTGTCTCTCCTAAAAGCTCAAAGACTACTAAACCAGTAACCAAACCATCTATTACAGGAGAAAAGAGAAAGAAGTCTAAGGCCACAAGAACATATGTGAGCCTTAAGGATGATGAAGAGATAGAATCAGATGTAGAGGTCAGAGATTTGAAGAAAGCCAAGAACAAACCTTCCAAGAATGACAGGACTGATGAGAAGCAAAATATAGAAGAGTTTGTTGAGAGACCCACTCTCTCAATTGAAGACATCATTAAAGCAGTCACTGTGGATGGAAACCTGCAACCGGTAATAGAATTCTATGATGAGTACAATGATGCAGACAAGAGAATTCTTGAGGAAGCAATGGTAAGGCACCTGAACATTTATGACAAAGCTTTCATTGAAATAATTTCCTTGATTCCTAAGAGCTTAGAAGAAGTTTTGGAGTTAAGAAAAGAAAGTGCAAAAGAAAAAGACTTGGAGATTCGGGAACAGATAGTGATATAGTTATGTCCAGCTATCACTCAAAAACAAATGGACATGGTTTTCAAGGATGCCAAAGAAGAATTCTAGAGCAAGTCCAGAATGAATAAACTCATGCTTGGAGAAACTGACCAAATAGTTGATGAGACAAAAGAAATTCTTCGGAGTGCTTTGGAAAGGTTCATTCTTCCCATTGTAGAGGAAGCAAATGAAGAGCCTTCTGACATGGATATTGAAGGATTAAATAAAATTGATGAAGAGCCTTCTGACATGGATGTCGAAGGATTAAAGAAAATTGATGAAGAACAATTTGAGGCCTTAGACTCCTCTTCTCTAGAAGAGGAAATGCAGAAAGAAGAAATAAATATTGTTGGTGGCAATAAGAAAATCAGTCTGGATGCCCCCAAAGGAAAGGAAGATGAGAATACAAGAGACACTGCAGAAGTGGTGCAAAGTTTCTTGGACAAGGAAGTTGTGTAATTAGATGAACTAGAGTTGATACAAGGACCACTGAATCTGGACTCTCTCTCTCCGATTCAGATAATGAAGATAGCATATTTTGCTCAGGCCAAAGCCAAAGAAAAACTCCTGAAATCTCATATGGAGGACTGTGAGCTACTGAGTATTGCATCTGGAGTGCTAGAGAAGATTATGCCCTCATATCAGAAAGATCCATCTCCCTCTCCATCTGGTAATTTGAAGAACTTAGTTAATTCTGTCAATACACATTTTGAGTCTTTAGAAAAATTAGTAGAAACTAAGGTCCGGAATGAGTTCTTGGGAAAAAGATTCAGTGAGGTACAAGGGCTAATTGTTAATGATAGAAAAACCCTAGACATTGGCATAAAGAGCATTGAAAATGCTCTTAAGGATGGTGGAGACATATATAAATTTTGTTTATCATGGCCCAAAGTTGCAGAGGACATTGAGAAGAAAATGAAAGAACAAGAAGGAAAATTGACAAATCTATCTCATAATTTTGATCCTCTCACTGTCTCTCTGGTAAGTCAAGAATGCCAAGCAGTTGTTATAATAAATGAAATAAAGAAACTGGATAAGGAGAAGAAGAATATAATGGATAGAATGGGTGAACTCAAAGGGATAATCATCCCTAAGTTAGAGGCAATGCACGATGCCTTAGCAGATGCTCTAAGTACAACCCGGACTAGTGATCCAACAGATTTGAAGAGGGCAGAAGCATATACGTTTTTGTTGAGTTGACACATCTCCATTTTGGATAGGATGAAGAGAAGTTGGGTCACAGAGCTTGTACATTTGAAGACTACATTTGCAGATATACTTAAGTATATGTAAGTTTATCTTATGGATTGTATGTACATATGCGGCCTTATATAATAATTTTTGCACTTTTTTTGGGTTTGTGGATCCCACCCTTTGCCATTGATGTCAAAGGGAGAGTAAAGAGCAGTGAAAAATGAGGAATCCAGCATTAAGGGAGCATCGGTAAGCAGTGTGGAGAAATGAAGCACAAGCAAAGGAGGAGTTACAGTGACACTTAGTCATTTTTCACTAAGTGTTTCCATCAATGCCAAAGGGGGAGATTGTTGGCAAGAGACACTGCTAGGATTCATAATGTTGTCATTGATGGCAACAAAGTTTATCCTACACATCTGCAGTGCATAAATTACTCATACTGAAAGTCAGATTGAAGATAGGTTGATTCGATAGTCAAGAACAGAGCATGTGATAGGGTCCGATAGATTGGGTCCAGAACTCTCTGATGGTGAAACCTAGCATGTTGTAGATTTGGGTGAGTAATAAGGAGTATCTGAACTATTGTATTCCGGAGATTTAGCCTCCAGTGACAAAGCATGTGAAAGATATGAGCATCTGAGTATTAGACTTCAGTTAGATAGGTTCAGATCTCAATCCGGATGTGCAGAATGTGTTGATAAAGTAACTTGAGGTGTTAAATGATTTTGGCCGATTTAGGTAATGATTTCTATGCCTAAGTTTTTGGTGCGCATCATCTATCAAGTATGAATTCAACTGACAGAACAATATCTTGCAAATATCCTAAGTGTTCTTGTTGCCGACTAGAAAGTTGTTTGAAATCCTTGATGCGGATATATATACCTGATGGATTCAAGCTTGTGAGGAAGTGACAGTGATACAAGTATGAATTAAGTGTGAAGAAAAGCAGAGAGAAGTACGAAGGCGGTAATCTAAGCTCGGAATGTGATAGAAGAGTGATACTAAGCAGAGGAAGAATGAAATGTGCTAGATCGGTATACTAAGCCTAACCAGAACTGAATTCTTGCATATGTGGATGTTGTTCATCAGCTCAAACACATTATTATCATCTATAAGTCTCTAGTAGGTAGTGAGCCTCTTGTGAGTAGTGTGCTCAGGTAGTGAGCCCTAACTGGCAAGTGCCATTTTGTACTTCTTTATTCTTTTAACAAAGAATACAATCTTGGGTTAATCACCCCATGGTTTATCCCTTAACAGGGTTTCCATGTAAAAATCCTTGTGTTATGTGTATTGATTTCATTTCAGTTCTTATGGTTGCTTATTCTTTCATGCTTTGATATATCACTGAATGTTAAGATAAGAAAAGGAAGTAAAAGTAAGAAAGTTTTGAGATAACTGATTCACCCCCCCCCTCTTGGTTATCTACCTTGTTTCCAACACTGCTAAGCTCTCAAAGACCAATCAACAAATGCCAAGTGTGCAAATGACTAGGATTGTGGACCTAGCTCCTATATATAGCAAGTGTACCCTAACTGGCTATGTGGTGACCATGACTACTTCCCAGGGCCCATTTCTTCCTGTTTCTCTGAGCCATGATCTGATGCAGAGGCATCCACACTATAACCTTCGCATATAGCATGAATGTCTGCAGACCAACCTCATCATCATCATCTTCGCCATCATCATCATATTCCCTAAAACTACCAACAGCATCATCATGTTCTGCGTTACACAGTCAGCATCATCATATTTCGGACGATCGCAAACATCCGCCTGCCGACTACTGTTCACCTCCGCTTTCCTCCTAACATCATCATGATGATGTTCAGCGGGCGCACACATCCTCCGGTTGCACTGTTCATCGGGCTCCGAACTCCATCGTCATCATCATATGCAACACTTCCTTCGTCAGCAGGATATTCAACATCCGGTTGTCCCAAATATCCTGATGACGTTCACCTTCAGCAGCTTACCTTCGATGCTCCGCTACCCGACGACACAAGCAACAGCATCATGATCTACTTTATCCGGTTCTCTTCGAAACCTCCTGATGACGCTAATACACTTTCTGCCGATGCCGATACTTAACGACAGCAGGATGAACTCGCATAGGGGGGATATCTCAATATCCTGATGACGATGACGTCACCCAATATCCTGATGACCTTCTCAACACTTAGCCAAAAACATGAACTTTCTCTTCCGCATCTACTCGCGATATGCGGATGATTGGCACTCCCGATATGATGATCCTGATGCCGATGCACTCCTCGGCTCCTCCTGCTGATGATCACCCCGACGAACTCACACTTCATGCAATCGACAACATAATGCCGATCTCCTCCCCTTATCCAGATGATGATGTCTAACCCGACTGCAGGATATTTGCAGAAATATCCTGATGATGCCGTCTCCACGAACTTCTGCACTTAGCGAAATCTCTCTTCGCCGATCCACCAGGGATGACCCGATCCAACTCAGGGTGATCTTCCAACTCAGTCAGCTTATCAACTCGACCTAGCACATGAGGATGCTAGGGTCTTCAACATCTCTTGACCGCGATCCTGCACACCTGCATGCAAACAAACAAACTACTACCTACCCTAATGTACATTACCATTCCACCGATCAGACAGATCAACCGGTGGAATGGATCAGGAAATCCATGCAGCCACGCAAACCAGCAGATCGATTATACAAAGGAGATCAACAGAAAACGAAACAGGATCTTTATTGATTCAAAGATGCAATACAATATGATGTTCCTCACACAGAACACTCAACTCCTCTGCTGGATGCAACACTACACTGCCGATCGATGATCTCCAATCAACCGATCTCATGCTTATAAAGATTTGCCTACGAGTACTACTGACCCGACTCCAAGCGGCTGGGAACTCTCCAAGCGGCTGGGAGATCCCACCGAACATACATCATGACAGCTGTTATAACTAACTATCTAAAAATAGCAAAAGCCCGGTCAGCATGATCTTATCATGATCAGCGTGACATTATTACATGCAATTGGTCTAACAGACCTTCTTGGAAACACAAACAAGACCTAAACTACTAACTGCCTCATCAAGACCAGCTGTCAGGTAGGTGCTCCTGCACCATACTCCCCAACAGAAAAGAACTCATGTCCCATGAGTTTAGTCTGTGGAAGTCTTCCACCTGTACACCTTGCTTTGTCAATCTGTTGACCTGCTCCAGCTTTATCTGCTGCTGTCTCTTGGCTGCTCCAAGACTTCTGAACTGTAACTTGCTTTCGGGCAAGTAAATCATCATGCCTGTTGATGTAGGCCTTCTTCTCACATACCCTGTGTTTGTCAGGTTGCCTAACCAGAACCTCTGGCTGAACTACCTCTTGAACTTCTGAAGTGTTCAAGTCTATCTTCCTTTCAACTCTTATAGGACAAACAATAGTCCCAACTATGACAACATCCTTGTCATTCTTCTGAACTGGTGGCTGTTTGCACCCCTGTTTCTGAACCTGCTGCTGACCTCTGTCAGTCACAACTGAAACTTTCTTCAGCTTGTTGTCTGTAACAACTCCTTTCTCTGCAGTGTCCTGAACTGCCTTCATGCCTGCTCCTCTAGGCATCTGCACATACTCCTTCTTTCCCATTAAAATGATTTGAGCTGCCTTCTGTACTGCAGCTTTTGCCTGCAATGGCATCAACTTAATAGTCTTCCCATCCTTCTGGATGGTGTAGGTATTAGCATACCCATCATACAGTACCCTTCTGTCAAATTGCCATGGTCTACCCAACAGCAGGTGACAACATTCCATAGGCAATATGTCACACAAAATTCTATCCTGATATGGTCCAATCTGGAAATCCACATATGCCTGCTCAGAGACAAAAAGTGATTGCCTATCACTCACCCAAGATGCCTTGTAAGGGTGTGGATGTGGAATCCTTTCCAGCTTCAGTTTATCAACCATCTCCTGAGATACCATGTTGTCTGTTGAACCAGTATCAATGACAACCTTACATACCTTACCTTTGCTCTTACATGTGGTTTTGAAAAGAGCTCTTCTTTGCATCATATCCTTTGATGCCTGCAAACTAATTCTCCTTAACATCAATGATTCTCCACTCTCTGGATAGCCAAAATTCTCAGGACCCTTGTTTGAACTCTGTGCACTTTCTTCTTCTTTCTCTTCTTGTACCAGTTGTACCCTCTTGTCACTTGTTCTATCATTTCTGGATGATGAACCTTTATTTTCTGGACATTTGAAAGATGGATGACCAAACTCTCCACAGGTGTAACACTTTCCTGAAAATGTAGTAGAACCTCTACCACCTCCAAATCTTCCTCTATTACCTTTCCATCCACCTCTGAAATCAGACTGTCCCTGTCCTTTACCAGTGTCTTCTTGAACCTCATTGGTTTGCTTTTGTGCAGGGGCTGCTCCTCTTCCCCTATTGTTTCCTCTTCCTCTCATGGACTTATCATGTCCTCTGTTCAGCTTTTCTTCAATCCTGATTGCCATTTGATAACAATCCTCCACATTCTTAGGGTTAGCTAACACTAACTCATCCTGTATGTTAAACCTCAAACCAGCCAAGTACCTAGCCACCTTTTCTACCTCATTCTCATGATGACCAGATCTCATACTCAACAGATAAAATTCCTCAGTATATGATTTCACATCCCTGTCTTTCTGCTTTAAAAATTGTAGCTTCTTAAACATCTGGATTTCATAATCCCTTGGCAAGAATTTACCCTTTATCCTTGCTACCATCTTATCCCATGAAGTGATCTTAGACTTCCCTTGTTTCCTTCTCTCAGATTGTACATAATCCCACCATACCAAAGCATGACCTCCTAACTTGGTCTTTGCAATTTTTACCTTCTGATCCTCAGCAACATCTTCACATTCAAAGTGATTATCCAGTGCAGCAATCCAATCCAACAACTCATCTTCATTCAAGCTTCCAGTATATTTGGAAACATCAACCTTTACCTTAGGTTTTTCACTCTGCACTGCCTTTAACAGTTTTGCCAACCTCTGGTCTTCAGCATCCAGATCTTCAGCTACCTCTTCATACTCTTCAACAGTATCTGCATCTTCTTCAGACTCACTGTCTTCCACTTCCCTCTTTTTGTTCTTTTCCAGGGCTGTCAGCCTGGCTTGAAGTGCTTCAGCAAGCTCCTTCATCTTCCTCATCTCTCTAGCATGTTTCTCCTTCATCTCCTGCAATTCCCTTGCAGTACCACTACCTTTAGGAGGCATTTTGTCAACCTCTCAATCAACACACAACACAATCAACTCTATCTCTACCTCTGCCCTTTCGGTGACAGAATCAACACACAACAGCCCAGACCTTTTGCTGAGCTCTGATACCACTATGATGCAGAGGCATCCACACTATAACCTTCGCATATAGCATGAATGTCTGCAGACCAACCTCATCATCATCATCTTCGCCATCATCATCATATTCCCTAAAACTACCAACAGCATCATCATGTTCTGCGTTACACAGTCAGCATCATCATATTTCGGACGATCGCAAACATCCGCCTGCCGACTACTGTTCACCTCCGCTTTCCTCCTAACATCATCATGATGATGTTCAGCGGGCGCACACATCCTCCGGTTGCACTGTTCATCGGGCTCCGAACTCCATCGTCATCATCATATGCAACACTTCCTTCGTCAGCAGGATATTCAACATCCGGTTGTCCCAAATATCCTGATGACGTTCACCTTCAGCAGCTTACCTTCGATGCTCCGCTACCCGACGACACAAGCAACAGCATCATGATCTACTTTATCCGGTTCTCTTCGAAACCTCCTGATGACGCTAATACACTTTCTGCCGATGCCGATACTTAACGACAGCAGGATGAACTCGCATAGGGGGGATATCTCAATATCCTGATGACGATGACGTCACCCAATATCCTGATGACCTTCTCAACACTTAGCCAAAAACACGAACTTTCTCTTCCGCATCTACTCGCGATATGCGGATGATTGGCACTCCCGATATGATGATCCTGATGCCGATGCACTCCTCGGCTCCTCCTGCTGATGATCACCCCGACGAACTCACACTTCATGCAATCGACAACATAATGCCGATCTCCTCCCCTTATCCGGATGATGATGTCTAACCCGACTGCAGGATATTTGCAGAAATATCCTGATGATGCCGTCTCCACGAACTTCTGCACTTAGCGAAATCTCTCTTCGCCGATCCACCAGGGATGACCCGATCCAACTCAGGGTGATCTTCCAACTCAGTCAGCTTATCAACTCGACCTAGCACATGAGGATGCTAGGGTCTTCAACATCTCTTGACCGCGATCCTGCACACCTGCATGCAAACAAACAAACTACTACCTACCCTAATGTACATTACCATTCCACCGATCAGACAGATCAACCGGTGGAATGGATCAGGAAATCCATGCAGCCACGCAAACCAGCAGATCGATTATACAAAGGAGATCAACAGAAAACGAAACAGGATCTTTATTGATTCAAAGATGCAATACAATATGATGTTCCTCACACAGAACACTCAACTCCTCTGCTGGATGCAACACTACACTGCCGATCGATGATCTCCAATCAACCGATCTCATGCTTATAAAGATTTGCCTACGAGTACTACTGACCCGACTCCAAGCGGCTGGGAACTCTCCAAGCGGCTGGGAGATCCCACCGAACATACATCATGACAGCTGTTATAACTAACTATCTAAAAATAGCAAAAGCCCGGTCAGCATGATCTTATCATGATCAGCGTGACATTATTACATGCAATTGGTCTAACAGACCTTCTTGGAAACACAAACAAGACCTAAACTACTAACTGCCTCATCAAGACCAGCTGTCAGGTAGGTGCTCCTGCACCATGATCTATTTTTCTTCATTCTAACCCATTTTCACCTTCTTCATCATGAGATTGTCCACCTCACGTCCTTCTCCCTTCTTCCCGTCCAATCTCTTGAGGGGGAATCCTGTCATCATAACTTGTACCATGGGCAAACTGGGGTATGTATCATTATCAGAAAATTTATTCTTTGAAGCAACGTCGTAAACTACATTGCATCAAAGAGGGGAAAATGTATACACCTAAAAATGACACGACTCAGTCTAAATAAATATTTTTAATATTTATTCCATTCTAATTCTTCTATCAATAAATAAATAAAATATTTATTTATTCGATTCACATTCCTCTAAATTAATTAAATATCAAAATATTTAATTACCTCTTCTAAGGTCAAAATTAAATAAAATCCTTTATTTAATTTAATTCTTCCAAACAATTAAATAATTCTTAATTATTTAATAAGTCAATTCTTCCTCTAAATTTAAATAAATCAATCAAATTTATTTAAATCCTCTCAATCTTTCAAAAATAAAATACAATCAAATATTTTATTTATTCTTCCAAATCATGCACACACAATTAAATAAATTTATTTATTTAATTTACTTTATTATCTTCTAAATTCCCAGGGATCTTCCAAATCTTCTAAAAATAATTCTTCCTCTTCATACACACAAAATTAAATAATTTTTTATTTAAATCCTCTCAAAACAGGCAAAAGCAAATCATGAGTCAACTAATTGATTCCAAAACTCCTGAAATAGGAAAAAGCTTTCTATTTTATGACAGCATATCTTATCTTGAATAAATAGAAAAATAGTTGACTCAAAATAGCTTTTGTATGACACTTGTCTTCTTTCTCTTCGCGCACATTCTCTCATTCTTTCTCAACTGTTGATCTTCTTATTCTTTTTCAACCATTGATCTCTTCTCTCATGAGTCTATAAATTGAACCTTCTTCTTCCATTTCATGATCCAAGCTTTCAGTATTGTTACTTTGTAGAAATTCCATTCGCTTGCGATCAACTTGTTACTATATCACCATTACCATTGTTGTGAAGCTCATCTTCATTGCAATCAACTATCATGGCCATTCTCACTTGACATCTAGGAATAGTAAGGAGGTGCACCTTCTGAGGGCATATTCATACATAAGATCATGTGTTATAGGCCACCAATGGAAGCCATGAGGTATAGATGTTTGTTGAGGTATTGTCCATTGTTTTAGATCTTCTTTATTTCTATATTCCATTGGGTTATGGGTATTATTGATATCATTGATATTTATGCGTAATTTCCCCTGACAGAGACAACTTGCAAGTAAATGTCCTTACCACATCCTTGAGAAGCAAATGATTGAATTTTTTTGTCCATAACTTGAACACTAAGTTAAGCTATCAAATCCAAATCCAATGTCCTACTTCTTTTAGTAAGGTCATTGAAATGGGATTACTTATAGAGAAGGCTTTGATAGATAAAGGATAAATAAATATATATAAGGATGTCCCTAGTTCAAGCAACAACATGGATAAATAGAGGTTTTGGACTAAAAATAAGAACATTGTAAATGATGGAGTTGTAGATGCAAAACATGTGACACCAAAACAACCTATTATAAGTCCACACAACAATGTACCTTCAAACAAACCCACAAACAATGAACCAAGACCAACAAAATTTTCTCCTCATAGAAAATTTACACCATTAGGGGAATCAATTGAATCTTCCCTAAGTAAGCTCATAGCAAACAATCTCATAATGCTTCCTACAGTAAGAGAATATGAACCCAAGTTTAAACCCTCTTGGTGGAACGATTTTGACTTTTGTGAATTCCATAGAAGCAAAGGCCATAAAACCAATGATTGCCAATGACTGAAAAACACCATCCAAGACTTGATAGATCACAAAGATATATCAATTGATGGACATAGATCCAATTAGGAACATGTGGCATTCAAGAATCCGCTCCCTAACTATGAGAAGGGAGGTCCCTCTAAACAAAACAATAACAGTGGTAACAATGCCAATTATATGAATGTATCATATGAGTACACCGTTAACCACATATCAGGAAGTGATTCACATGTAAATGTGATTACTATAAATAACAAGCCTAATTGTTATGTTACCACTCGTTGTGGAAAGATTACTCTCCAAGGGGCTCCACCTAAACCATCTTCCATATCCAATCAGTATAATGTCCTAGACCAACTCCAAAAGACACCCACACATATATCTATGTTGGAGCTTTTGCATCTCTCACCATCCCATAAGGCTATCCTAGAAAAAGCTCTATTAGAAACCATCGTGCCAACAAATCTTGACCAAGAGCAATTTCAAGCCATGGTAGGACATCTCATTACACCCCATTTCCTATCTTTTACCAAAAAAGATGACATGTCCAGTACTCAACCTCACAATGCATCTGTTCATATCGAAGCCCTCATTCATAAACATAGAATAAAATAGGTCCTTATAGATGGAGGGGCGGTTTTAAATATATGCACATTAAAATTAATCCTTGCATTGGGGTTCTCTGATAATGTTGTTGATCCAAAGAAGAATATCACAATCAAGGCATATGATGAAGAAGAAAGAACCTCTATAGGCACTGTTGTTTTGCCAATACGAGTTGGACCGATAGAGAAAGACGTGGTTTGCCAAGTCCTTGACATGGAGGTAGCCTATAATATTCTCCTTGGCCAACCTTGGATACATACGATGAAGGCCGTACCATCCATCTATCATGAATGTATAAAGTTTCCCTATAACGGCCAAGAGATTACTATCCAAGGTGATCCTGATCCATTTCAGTACTGCAATACCATCAAACCTAAGCTCGCAGTTGTCATACCTACCAACCGAGAAGCCTCATCCTCTACAACCAGTGTTGACCCAAGCTCATTACCTTCTACATCTAAAACCACTGAACTAAAAGTCAAGCTCAAGGATAAACATATAGGAGAGTATTCCATTGAACAAACATTTTGTCTTGCACAACTACCCCTATCACCCAAGTCTTACGACAAACCATCTATGGCCACATAACAGTCTTTGAAGACTCCTAAAGGTCCTTTTATAAAATGGGGTAATGTATCAGATGAAAGTGATGAGCAAGATGTCCATCTAATGCAGGAGCATCCCTAGTTCAAGAGCAATCTTGCATCAACCAAAAATATTTACATTTTAGTTTGTTTCTTTTTATTTTCCAATTTAGTTCAAGTAGTTCAGTCAGTAGCAGTTTCTATATTTTGGTCTGCATTCTACTGCAGTTGCATTTCAAACCTTGCAGAGTTGGACTTAGCATCTACATTCATTCATGCACAACATATCCAAATCTTAGAGCATTTGGATCAGGTACCAGAAAGTTATCGCTATCAGAAGATTGACTATTTTCTCAGAACAAAGCATCCTAACAGTCTTGGACAATCAGCAAAAGAAGAAGACTTGCGGAGCATTTCCCAACTTATGGAGCCTAATGACACATCATTCAGTGATCTTTGGTTCATGCTCGACCTTCCCTAAGATCTGCACACTATTACATTAATTTGTGGAGGAATTATATTCATTTAGGTTTGATCTATCCATGTACACACATTACAACTCTTCATTGGAGTTTGTGACCTTCCTTGGCCGACGCAGAGGAATTTATTGTTCCAGAGATGATATATATTGATATAGTAGATACCTAGGACAGCAGTTAGAAATTGATTCGTAGTTCTTAGTTTGAATTATTTGCGAAGGAGATTCAAAGCTATATCTTGTGCATATTCTGATATTATGTAATCAGGCATGTGAGCCCTAATTGTAAGCCCACATGTTGTTGGTCGATCTGTATTTGAATTCTATGATATATTGAATGACTAAATTTGAATTTTCTTTACATCTTTGAGTTGTTTATGTTGTGTTTACTCTAGTTGCATGGTCTAGACAGTTCATTCTGTGAACCCTCCTACCATGACTGCACCAAGTGCTATCAGAGCGAAGGTTTGAATCTTTGGGAGTGAATTGAGTGAAGTTGGTGAAGAAATTCCATTAGATCTTGTTGTAGATAGATCAATGAATCTAAGGCAGGTTACATAAGTCACAACTGATCATCGATTGTGAGGCAGTTGTCACCTTGTAGCCCGATCGCTAAATTTGAGGCAGTTTGCACTTGATCCTAGGAAGAATGCCATCGAGGAGAATCCCTGTTGTTGGAACAATGGCTGGTAGAATGGATGAGATGATGAAAACAATGATAATTTGATTAGATGTTGTTGAGGAAGATAGGCGAAGAGGATTGACACTGAGACCTAATGTTGAAAGTGATGATGAAGAGGAATTTCAATCTATGGCACAAATTGGCAAAACCCTAGGAGGTGATGAAGAAGAAGAATCAGATCAAGTCAAGATGTTGTGAGCTATTTCAAAGATTGGGAAAAGACCTAGAGTTGATGTACCTAATTACATTGGCAATTTAAACCCTGAAAAGTTGATTGACTGGATAAATGACATGGAAGAATACTTCGAATATGAAGTTGAAGATTCAGAAAAGGTGAAATTTGCAAAAATAAAGTTGAAAGGACATGCTACTAAATGGTGGAAATAAGTTCAGTTGGATGGAAACAAGAGAGGAAAAGAAAAGATTACGAAATAGGATAGGATGGTGACAAAATTGAAGAATCAATTTATACCTATTGACTATGAGTTGGAGCTGTTGAAGAGATTGCAGAACCTAAGACAAAAAGAAAAATCTGTGAAGGAATACACTAAAGAATTTCATAAGATGATCATAAGAACATGACATAGTGAAGCAAGCAAGGAGAAAGTGGCTAGATATATCAATGGACTAAGATTGAACATTTAAGAAGAACTGAGTTTGGTGAGGATGACATCACTGGAAGAAGCATATCAGTTTGCCCTAAAAGTTGAAGAAAGTTTGAATAAGAGGCATGATCAGAGACAAAAAGGTAGAGGTAAATTTTAGAGAGGTAGAACATTTTATGGAGAAGAGAGGTCATTTGCGGAGTAGAATAGATAAGAGAACACATTCAAGAAAGAAGATAGAGATAATAATGCATATCGAAGAGGAAACCCTAGTGCATACTGGAATGAAGGATACAAAAGAGAAGATAGAGGACATGATAGGAGAACATTTAGAGGAACATGTTTCAAGTGTGGAGGTGAAGGACATAGAGCATGTGAATGTTATCAAGGAAGTAAAGGCAAGAGGATAGAGAACAGTGGAAGAGTAGCCTATGTGGAAGAACCCGTTGGATCACCTAGTTCAGTTGGTAAACCTGAGAAAGGAAAATCACTTGTGATGAGGAGAGCACTTTTTTAAGCAGAGACAAATGAGGAACAACCACAGAGGAAAAGCTTGTTTAGACCCAGATGCAAATCAGGAGGTAAATGTTGTAAAGTTGTTATTGATAGTGGTAGTTCAGATAATCTAGTTTCAAAGGAGATGATGATTAAGCTGAAGTTGGAAAGATTGAAACACCCTAAGCCCTATCAGATAGCATGGATTTAGGATGATCACAAGGTATTGATGAGTGAACAATGTTTGGTGAAATTTCATATTAGATTTTATCATGATGAAGTCTTGTGTGATATTATGCCTATGGATGTTTGTCATATCTTGTTGGGTAGAACTTGGCAGTATGATAGAAAAGCTATACATGATGGAAGAAAGAATACATACACTATAATAGAAAATGGAAAGAGAATTACTTTGATTCCTTTGGAGGATGACCCTAAGACTAAAGTATGTGGAAATGCTACAATCTGTTTGGTAGATGGAAGAAAATTTCTGGATGGTTTGAGACATGAGAATATGTGTTATGCTTTGATTCCTGAGAAGCCTAAAATATTGAAGAAGGGAACTGAAGAATCACAACCGGAAGAGATAACTGAATTGCTGATAGAGTATGAAGGCATCATATTAGATAATGTACCTGAGGGATTGCCACCAATTAAAAGTATCAGTCATCACATGGATCTTATATCGGGAGCTAGTTTGCCTAACAAAATAGCACATAGAATGACACCAGCAGAGAATGAAGAATTGAATAGACAGATACAAGAATTGTTGAGGAAATATTTATTCAGAGAAAGTTTAAGTCCTTGTGTAGTACCTGCAATGTTAGCACCAAAGAAAGATGGAGAATGGAGAATGTGTACAGAATCTAGAGAAATAAACAAGATCACAGTTAAGTATAGATTTCCTTTACCTAGGATGGATGATATCATGGATTGTTTGAGTGGATCAAAATATTTCACAAAGATAGATTTGAAAAGTGGATACCATTAGATCAAAATCAAAGAAGGAGATGAATGGAAGGCTGCTTTTAAGACAAATGAAGGATTGTATGAGTGGTTAGTGATGCCTTTTGGATTGACAAATGCACCAAGTACTTTCATGAGGTTGATGAATGAAGTTCTGAAAAAATTCTTGAGTAAGTTTGTTATTGTGTATTTGGATAACATTCTCATTTTCAGTAAGACAAGGGAAGAACATTTGCAGCACCTTAGACAAGTATTGCAGAGACTGAGAGAAGAGAAATTGTTGATAAACATCAAGAAGTGTAGTTTCATGAAGGAAGAATTGGTATATTTGGGATTTGTGATTTCTGCGTAAGGATTGAAGATGGACCCTAAGAAAGTAAGAGCAATTGTTGAGTGGCCTACACTGGAGAGCATTGGAGAAGTCATATCATTTCATGAATTAGCTAGTTTCTACTGGAAGTTCATCAGAAATTTCAGTTCGGTTTGTAATCTTATGACAGAGACAATGAGAGGTGACATAAATGATTTCAAGTGGACATCAGGAGCAGATAAAAGTTTTGAATTGTTGAAGCAGAAAGTGACAGAGCAACCTATTTTGGCATTACCAGATTTCAATAAGGTATTTCAAGTGGATTATGATGCAAGTGGGAATGCAATTGGAGTAGTATTGAGCCAAGAAGGTAGAGTATTAGCATATTTCAGTGAGAAGTTGAATGATACAAGGAGAAGATATTCAGTTTATGATCAAGAGTTCTATGCCATAATTCAAGCCTTGAAGAAGTGGAGACATTACTTGTTGCCTAAGGAATTTCTGTTGTATATAGATCATCAAGCTTTGTAGTATTTGAATAGTCAAGGAAAGTTAAATCATAGACATATGAGATGGGCAAAGTTCATGCAGAGTTATACTTTTGTTTTGAAGCATAGGAGTGGTAAATCAAACAAACTTGCAGATGCATTGAGTAGGAGAAGGAACTTGTTGACAAAGATGAGAGTTGAAGTGTTAGGTTTTGATGAATTAAAAAATATGTATGAGGGGGATACTAATTTTGTAGAACCCTAGAAAGCATGCAAGGAACCTATTGTGATAGATAGGAGTAAGTGGTTGGACTATTTCATTCAAGAAGATATGTTGTTCAGAGGAAATCAGTTATGCATACCTAGAAGTTCAATGAGAGACAATTTGATCAAGGAGAAACATAGTGGTGGATTGGCAGGACATTTTGGCATTGATAAGACAGTAGCTTTGGTAAGTGAAAACTACTTTTGACCTCAGATACATAAGGATGTTAGGAAATTTGTGCAAATTTGTAGAGTTTGTCAAGTTGCAAAAGGAAGTAGTCAGAATACTAGATTGTATAAACCTTTGACAGTATCGGAGAGACCTTGGGAAGACATAAGCATGGATTTTGTAATGGGATTTCCTAAGACACAGAGAGGACATGATTCTATATTTGTAGTGGTGGGTAGATTTTTAAAGATGGCACATTTCATAGCTTGTAAGAAGACAACTGATGCAGTGCATGTAGCTGACCTATTTTTCAAGGAGACTGTGAGATTGCATGGATTACCTAAGAGCATAATTTCAGACAGAGACACCAGATTTCTTGGATACTTTTGGAAGGCACTTTGGAAGAAGATGAAGACAGATTTGAAGTTTAGTTCAACATTTCATCCACAGACTAATGGACAGACAGAGGTAGTGAATAAGAGTTTGGGAAACTTGAAGATAGGAAGTTGGGATTTGATTCTTTCACAAGTAGAATTTGCATACAATAATTTAGTGAATAGGAGTACCGGAAGAGCACCTTTTGAGATTGTTACTAGAGTAAACCCTAGAGGAGTTGACGAATTGAGAGATATCAGTACTGAGGAAAAGAGAAGTGCAAAAGTAGAAGAATTTGCAGAACATATGGAGATAGTGCATGATCAGGTGAAGAAGCATTTGGGCGAGATGAGTAGTAAGTATAAGGAGAAAGCAGATGAGAAGAGAAGACATAAGGAATTTGAAGTTGGTGATGAAGTGATGGTGTGCTTGAGAAAAGAAAAATTTCCAGTTGGAACATATAACAAGTTGAAGATGAAGAAGTTTGGACCTTGTAGAATACTCAGAAAGTTTGATTCAAGAAATGCATATGAAGTAGAGTTACTAGAGACATTGAACATATCACCTATTTTCAACATTACAGACCTATATCAGTATCATGAAGTAGAGTTCATTGACAACATTAAAGAAGACTTGAAGAAATAGTTACCACAACAACCACTAGAGCAGATTGAAGACATTTTGGATAGTAGACTTGGACGTAGCACCAGAGGAAGACAATACAAAGAATATCTTGTAAAATGGAAAGGCAGGAGCATCCCTGGTTCAAGAGCAATCTTGCATCAACCAAGAACATTTGCATTTTAGTTTGTTTCTTTTCATTTTCTAATTTAGTTTAGGCAGTTCAATCAGTAGCAATTTCTATATTTTGGTCCGCATTCTACCGCAGTTGCATTTCAAACCTTGTGGAGCTGGACTTAGCATCTACATTCATTCATGCACAGTATATCTGAATCTTAAAGCATTTGGATCAGGTACCGGAAAGTTATCGCTATTAGAAGATCAACTATTTTCTTAGAACACAGCATCCTGACAATCTCAAACAATCAGCTAAAGGAGAAGACTTGCGGAGCATTTCCCAACTTATGGAGCCTAATGACACATCATTCAGTGATCTTTGGTTTGTGGCCAACCTTCCCTGAGATCCGTACACTATTACATTCATTTGCAGAGGAATTCTATTCATTTAGGTCTGACCTATCCATGTACACCAGTTACATCTCTTCATTGGAGTTTGTGACCTTCCTTGGCCGACGCGGAGGAATCTATTGTTCTGGAGATGATATATATTGATGTAGTAGATACCTAGGAAAGTAGTTATAAACTGATTCATAGTTCTTAGTTTGAATTCTTTATGAAGGAGATTCAAAGCTATATCTTGTGTATATTCTGATATTTTGTAATCAGGCCTATGAGCCCTAATTGTAAGCCCGCATGTTGCCAACTGACTTGTATTTGAATTCTATGATATAGTGAATGATTAAATCTACATTTGCTTTACATCTTTGAGTTGTTTCCATTGTGTTTACTCTAGTTGCATGGTCTGGACAGTTCATTCTGTGAACCCTCCTACCGTAACTGCACCACCTTCAATGGCTATACAAAGGAGAAGATATGGAATCCAAGCCACAAGATCAACAACCCTAATTACAAACTGATCAATATGGCCAAAGTTTTACTATCTTGCAGAGAATGGGATATGATGGTCATAGTCCCATATGCTTGAGAAAAGAAGGTATCATGGAACCCATGCAACGTTCTTCCTTATTAGCCTAAGACACTATAGGACTAGGGTACAAAGGAAAAGACAAGGAAAAGGTTACCACCAATCTAGTTGAGCAAATTCACAAATTGCAAGAGGGGAGTGAAACAGACTCTAACGAATGGGAATGGGAAAGTCTTTCCAAGCTATCTTGTGAAGATAAAGGTATTGATGTGGTTCAAACATATAGCTCAACAAATACATACCATGAGGGTCAAAGCTCAAGGTCTAGACCGCTAGAGTTTGATTCGCAAAATATCAAGAGTGAGTCCCAAGAGGAAGGTCAGATGTCACACTTGATAGATGATACTGAGGAGAGTATTGTTTTAGACCTTGTAAATACCCCCACAAACCTAGACAACTCCTCTGTCCTAACCATCATTACCCTTGAGTCAGACCAACCTAATGATCCTCTACCATTAGTACATCCTAAACTTATAGATTGGGAACTACAAGAGGCCCCCGAATTAAATACCTTTCAAAATGACGATGCTATTATTGACTATCTAGAACTACGGGATCATCTACCTTCTGGGGATCATAAAGATGGCTTCACTATAGAACTCAATGACGTGGCTTATTTTGGAGTGAATACCAAGCCTTTTAGTCACAAAAATGTAAAAATGAAAAATTGATCTAATGGTGAAAACCACTCTACGACAATATTAGATCAAGAAAAAGACAAAATAGAAGAAGAATCTGATGGTGAAAACCTCCTTGAGGTGCCAAAGGATGAAAGGCTTGACATTCTTCCCAACCCTACACATCAGGAGAGGTCATCAGTTTTGATAGAGCCAGCTGAACCTGTCAACATTGGTACATAAGACAATCCAAAGATAATCCATCTAGCAGAATCTTTATCTAAGCAAGAAACGATAGAATTCATCAAATTCTTCAAATAGAGATAGATTAATTTTGCTTGGTCCTATGCGGATATGCCTGGACTTGATCCAGATCTCATAATGCATCACGTATCACTAGCTCCAGGAGCTAAACCAGTAAAACAAAAGCTAAGGAAGATGCATCCGCATATAGCACTGTTAGTAAAAGAAGAATTGAAAAAGTTGTTAGATGTTGGGTTTATCAGATCAATTGATTATCTTGAATGGATTTCCAATATTGTCCCTATCTCAAAGCTAGATAAAAGGATCAGACTTTGTAATGATTTCAGGGATTTGAATAAAGCTTGCCCCAAGGATGATTTTCCTTTGCCTAATATCAGCATCATTGTGGACCTGACAACAAGGCATACTATGCTATCTCTCATGGATGGATTTTCTAGCTACAATCAGATCGAATAGTGTCAGAAGACCAACACAAGACCACTTTTACATGTCCATGGGATACATATTGCTGGAATGTGATGCCATTTGGATTGAAAAATGTAGGAGCAACATACCAAAGAGCAATGACCACAATTTTCCACGATATGATGCACACCATCATGGAAGATTATGTAGATGATATTTTAGGCAAATCACTCACAATAGAAGAACACCTATACATATTAGATAAAATATTTTAGAGACTGGAGCAATTCAACACCCGCTTGAATCCAAAGAAGTGTGTGTTCAGAGTTACCTCCGGAAAACTTTTAGGATATATAGTTTTCACCAATGGAATCAAGGTGGATCCGACCAAAGTGAAGGCAATACTGGACATGCCACCACCTAGAAATATCAGTCAACTAAGGTCATTGCAAGGAAAGTTGTAATCTATCCGTCAGTTTATCTCACAATTAGCTGACAAATGTCATTCTTTCACTCATCTCTTGCACAAGAACATTCCTTTCAGATGGGATAAGATGTGTGAATAGACCTTTCAACTCCTAAAAGAGTGTCTGATGAATCCACCAATCCAAGGCAAACCACTTTTGCTTTATATTTTAGCTACACCAACTGCTCTAGGAGCCTTACTGGCACAACATGACTATGAAGGAAAGGAACGGGCTATTTACTACATCAGTCAGACATTGGTAGGCTATGAACTACAATACATGCCTATTGAACGAGCATGCCTTTCCGTAGTCTTTGCATCCCAAAAACTAAGACATTATATGCTCACACATTCAATCAAGTTGGTAGAGAAAATAGATCCATTGAAGTATTTGCTTAGTAAGGCAACCATGACAGGTAGCTTATCAAAGTGGGAATGATTCTTAGTGAGTTTGACATTGAATATGTGGACAGAAAAGCAATAAAAGGCCAAGTGATTGTGGATCAGTTAGCGGATGCACCATTGAATGATGACAATCCATTAAGCTTTGAATTTCTGGTGCAGGAGCACCTTGGCAAATTAATATTGCCCTAGACAAATCTTTGAGTTTGATTAAATTTGTATGCTTCAACATTGTAATGAGGTTTATCAAGTCATTTTTATGTGTTTAGGAGATTAGGAGTTTCAAATATGCAAAATATTGCAAACCATGTAAAGGTTCAATGTAAAATTGGAAAAAAAAGATGCAAACTTGGAAGATGAAGAGTCATTTGGCTCTTGGTTCGTTCCTAGGAAGTTAGAAACTTAAGAGTCAAGTTGGAATGTGAGGAGTCATGATGTAATGCCTTTAAAAGGCCTTGTATCCATTTGTGAAGGCAGAGGGGAGAAGGTTTGAGAATGTGGGTTGTTACATTTTGATGTGATATCAATAAAAGATACCCTTGTTTCTGCATTTCTGAATGTTAAACTGTTGTTTCAGAGATTGGTATGGATTTGTATAGATTTTATATGACCAGAATGTGGTATGGATAGAAAGAGTATTGATTCTACTTTCCATTTATTTTTGTTTCATCAAATTTCATTAAGATTTGAATAAGTTATGGCATTTTTATTGAGGGTAGGTCTGCAGAGTTTAATTTTCTAAAAATGCAGTCTGAAAATATGCATGATACGGCCTGGTACAGCCTCCCATTGATGCATATAATAGATGGATGGAAAGATATGTGTTTCTAGTTTACAATTATTTTGGTTTGGTATAATTTCATTAAGTTTGTGAGATATATTGCAATTTTGGTGAGGGCAGGTCTAAACGTTGCCTAGGGTTTGCAGTTTTGGGAAAAGAATCATAACCTTCTCCCCTACCATTGGATCTTGATGAAAATTGGAGGAAAAATATGTATTAATGTTCTCTTCAACCTGACCAAAGCAATTAGATTAGTTCTTTGATTTGTTAATGTTATTGAGGATAGTTTTGGTCCTCCTACCTCTGCATCAATTTCCAAATGAAGCCATCTTCAACATAACAACCCAAGCATGGAAACTCTATTTTGATGGATCTTATACTTAGCATGGGTCAGGAGCCGGCATTTTGTGTAGGAGTCTAGGACAACATTGAGAGGGAGGGTGAATCAGTGTTGTATTAGTTTTCAAATCTTTTACAACTTTTTGCAAACTTTATCTTACAGGACACAAAGAGGAATACATTAATGATTTGTTGATCTCATATGCACAAGACTAATAATGAAGGATGTGAACAAAACTTAATAAACAAAGCACTAATATACACACATACAGATGAAAACAACATTAAATATGACACATGCTTTTCACGAGTGGAAAACCCTTCTTGGGTAGAAAAAACACTCAAAACTGCCTCACTGGCTTAAGTGAAAACCTCACTGGTTACAATGTTTAGAAGCACCAACTTCAAGGAGCACCAACCCCTAATACATACTCAAATTAAAACCAGGAACTCAGAGGGTTTCTCTGTTTCAATACAAATCACTTCTTCTTTCACATGTGTCTGTCATATGACCATACTTCTCATCAACCCAAATCAAAATCTTCAAGAGGACATTCAAAATAATCAACCCTATATACTGATCCACTCAACAACACATAAATCAATCCACCTGCGAAGCTAATTAATATGAGATGACTTCCCACATTCTGTATAGTCATTTTCATCTTCTCTGAATGAAGAACCTGCAAACAAAAAACTTTTCACCTTCTCTCTGCAATTTTTCTTCTTTCAAAAAATCAATCTCTTGTAATAAAAATATTATCTCTCTGTTCATTTTAGAGCCCTTTCATATTCTTCAAAAGAAAATCTATCACTTGAAACCTTTGCCCTACAAACAAAAAACCTTTTCATTTGCATAGTCAAAACTCAATATTAATTCAATTCAATTTTCTTCCTCTTTGTACAAATCCCTTCAATTTCTTCATCTCTACAAAAATAAAATCATATGTATATATATATTTTCTTTTCTGCAACAATATTGGCAAGATCATTTCAAATTCTCTTTGAAATCCTTCTCATTGCAAAATAAAAACTTCACAAAGAAATACTTCAAGTCCTGAAAAAATCTTTCATTGGATCCTTATAAAACTCTTGATCTTCCACAATTTCTTTCCACAAAAAAATCATCTTTTTGTGCCAAAATAATTTCCATAAATATTTTCCTTACAAAGATTACCAATGAAGTAAAAAAAAATAGAAATAAATCTTCCAACATCTCCTTGAAAATCTCCTTTAAAAAAATCATGCCTCCATATCCCTTAAAAATTGGCTTTGTGGAGGGCTAAAAAATAGCTCAAAAAACATACTATTTAAATTTGACCTCATAGCCTTTATAGGCCCCAGAAAAAATTAAATATATAAACAAAAGCCATTTATATGACTTAATTTGGGCTCCCCTAAGTAAGGCAATTCGATGCCTATCATAAATAAAATGGAGATCATTATTTTTCGGGCTTCAAAAAACTTTATGTGGTTTCCTTAAAGCATGGTCTATGAAACGTGCCCATATAAATCTTCTTCATGAAATCGAGCTCCACTTTACAAGTTTTGCTGCTCACTTTACAAGGTATTTGAAAGTCTTTAAAACTGTGCTCTCCACAAATCACATAAAAACTTCAATAGTTTTGCCACCATAAACAATGAAGATGGATTCTATCGGTGGTAAGGAGAGGAGGGGTCGATAACATATGTTGCTTATACCCTTCTGCAGGTCACTTAAGTGACAGTTACCTTCTATAGTAGGTCAACACATTTTTAGAATAAAAAGTGCTTTAGTATAGTGATGGTTAGAATAAGGATTTGCATTTAGAATTCTATATATTTTTTTAAAGACCTTGAGACCAAATAATCTTGTAATGCAAATGATATCATAACATCAACTGATCTCATTGTCATTTCAAACTTAAGAATATCACGATAGTACTGTCTCTATCAATCAACACTGTAATCTTCAATCTGATCATAATTTGATAGTGTAGAAGTGTTGATGTTATATCATTTAACCAACGTTACAATGTAACCTTGAGTATGAGTGAACAATCTGCACCTATCATCCTCTATCTATATGTCACATCACTTTAACAACATATTGTAAACAGATACTAAACCTTCTTATATGAGTATCAATAATTGATATGATCAAACTAATCAAACAACCCCTCTCATAAACATGATGATAAACAATAAAGTCCTGATCAAGTACCACACATTGCGAACTTGCAAGACCTTTTTGACATCAATGACAATCAATCTCCATCATTTTGTTGGTCACACCTCAAGGAGATACAATCCTGAAATCATATAGACTACTTTTCCCTTGTACCAACAACATGGTAGAATATGAGGCACTGGTCATTGGTCTCAAAATGGTTGTAGAATGCAAAGTCTAAGAGCTTCATGTGTATGGAGATTCACAACTAGTCATTAATCAGGTAAATGATGACTATCAAACCAAGGATGAGAAGTTAATACCTTACAAGCGTATGGTAGATGACTTAAAAGAATATTTTGTTGTGATTTCCTTTGAACAAATACCAAGATTGGAGAACAAAGTTGCAAATGCCATGGCAACCATTGCATCACTCCTGGATATACCAAAAAATTAATCACGTTATGAGTTCTTAGTGGAGCCAGTGTCTAATCTTGTTTACGATATCCCTGAAATAGGAATCATATGTCACATAGTAGGATTTGATTCCCCCTTGTATAGAAATATCTATACCTATCTGAAAGAGAATACCTTACCACTTAGTCTATCCAATAATCAATGAAGAACCTTCATCCGTCAAGCAGCTCGCTATACCATAATTGTCAATACCCTTTATCGACGAGTTCTTGATAGTACTCTCCTTAGGTGTCTAGAAAGTGAGGAATATCAAACCGCCTTAAGGGAAGTTCATGAAGGTATTTGTGGAACACACTCTAGTGGTCCTACCTTGGCTAAGAAACTTATGTGTATGGGATATTATTGGCCAAGTATGGAAATGGACTCTTATCATTTTGTGAAAAGGTGAAAGAAATGTCAAATTCATAGAAATCTAATACATGCACCAGCACAAGAGGTGCAACCTTTAATGACTCCTTGGCCTTTTTACCAATGGGGACTCAACCTTGTGGGCAAGATTCATCCCCCATCATCAAATGGCCATAAATTCATAATAACCGCCACTAAGTACTTTACTAAGTGGATCGAAGCCGTACCTTAACCAATGTCACAGGCAAGCAAATTGCTTCATTCATCTTGAACTATATCATTTACCACTATGGCATTCCTTTATCCATTATCATTGATAACAGAAGACCTTTTAAAAATTAGGATGTTAAAGAACTCTGTGACAAGTTCCATATCCAACACCGTTTCTCCACTCCATACTATCCCCAAGGAACCAGTCAAGCAGAGGCATCTAATAAAACAATCTTGAAAATCTTAAAAAAGACTATCAATGATGCTAGCCATGATTGGCATATCCAACTAAATCCTACTTTGTGGCCCTATCGTACCAGTATCTGCACACCCACAGGTGCAACACCCTATGCCCTAGTCTATGGCTCAGAAGCAATCTTGCCCATTGAGGTCGAGTTACCATCCTTACGAGTATCATTGAAGGGCTTAATAACTGATGAAGAGTATTGAGTTTCCAGACTTCAGGAGTTAGAGTTGTTGGAGGAAAGATGACAAAATGCTTTTAATTATCTCAAAGCCTATTAGCAATGGATATCAAGAAGCTATAATCATAGAGTAAAACCCAGAGTCTTTCAAGTTGGTGACCTCATTCTCAAGGAAAATCCCAGAAATCAGCAGGATAGGGAAAAGAAAGACAAGTTTGAACCCAATTGGCTTGGTCCTTATGTAATCATTGCTGCCTATGGATCAGGAACCTATCAATTAGCAACGTCAAAAGGTGAGCTGTTTGATGATCCCATCAACAGTATGCATCTTCGCAAGTTTTATACCTAAAAACTGCAATGTAAGGGAATAAAAAAAATGGTGCAATAAAAGCAAGTGGTGAAAACCTGGAAACAGGCACTATTTGTGATAAACCCACTTCCTCCATCTTTTAAGATTTTAGTTTTTATTCATGTTTTCTTCCACATCCATCAAAATGTACAAAGATACTTATCATGGCTTGTTGTTCGCTCGCCCTTATTTCCTTATCAAATAAGGCTATCCATCCAATCCTTCATCCATCATGTCATCCATCGCAACTCCATTGTCAATATCATCATCGAACTATGTTGCCTCTACGACTTCATGTAGGCAAGGCCATCATCAATGAGCCCCCAAGGCTTCCCATCCATCCATACCTCTCGTCTTACCATAATAATTACACTCCATCTGTTCATTCATCACTAGTGTCAATTCCCATGGTCAAACTACGTCGCCTCTGAGCTATCACATAGGCATGACCATCATTGATGAGCCCCCAAGGCTTCCCACCCCCTAGGTCTTAGGTCCACATGGTCCACATAGTCAAACTACATTGCCTCTACATTGTCATGTAGGCAAGGCCATCATCGCTGAGCCCCCGAGGCACTAGGTTAGTCCCTTAGGCTCCATCACATCGAGTCTCCCATTGTTTCATCCATATGTTTCATCCATAATAAGTATATCCTTTACTTAACTGGGGGCAAAATCCTCAAACTAGTTATAGAATTAGATTCTTAAATGTCACAATCTCGTAAGATAACAATCAAGATCATGATACTATCTCCAGACAACATGCAACACTACAAACAAACCTTTTTCAACAATAACTTGATGCAAGACATTAACCTATATCAGACAACAATGTTCCTAAACTATCAGGATGGTTATATTTGTTATCATGGCAAAAAATAATATCTATGGCAAGAAGATTTGATGTCTATTATAAGTTTACGTCTTAGGTCTTGATTTTCATTATCATATTTCCTATGCTACTCAAGGATGTCCAAGACTAGAGAAGCTATGATGGGACATGATTATTTTCATTTGCTTGTTGTTTGTGGATCAATCTTTAGTAATGTGAAGACTTGTCTAATGACGTGATTAGC
Organism: Cunninghamia lanceolata; assembly: GCA_027924645.1. Classification (NCBI taxonomy): domain Eukaryota; kingdom Viridiplantae; phylum Streptophyta; class Pinopsida; order Cupressales; family Cupressaceae; genus Cunninghamia; species Cunninghamia lanceolata. The sequence goes on from BSBN01001378.1 coordinate 838,311, forward strand.
AAAAGATCATCGAGGACATTATGGGTCTAAGCATGAAAGAGTGCAATCCTTGTCTGTTGATACATGCAAGCAATACTCAGGTCATCTCCATTCAATTTTGCCTAGATGGTTGTATTAACTTGCTAAATCAAAATCCATGTAAGAGATACTTAGGTCATCATGGTAAAATTTCCTTACAACATTTTAAAATCTCAATGATGAAAAAAGTACTTCAAATATTTGGATATAAGATGACTAAATCTCATTTATACATATTAGGGTTGCATTTCATTTCATTTATAAGCATTCTATAATTATCATTTTCCAAGTGGTTTAAGATCCATTCATCCAAGTCATTTCTTTCATCCATTTTTCCTCTAATTCTTCTAAGTAATCTTTTATTCATGATTGAGTATACTTGGCATAACAAAAAAATAGATCATTACCATTTTGCATATTATAAGCATGTCCAATCATAAGTTCATATCATTTAAGTTCATTAGTTACATAAACATTTAGATCATGATTGTTAACAATAGTTTCATATAGTGATGTCATATATCCATATAGGTCTCATACATAACATTTATCATCAAAAATTGAAAAACATAGATATCATTGTCATAGCATTTCCACATTAGAAAATTAAACATCATATATTGCATTTAGGAAGTCATCAAAATATGCATTAGGTCATCATAAACTATAAGCATAGAGGATCATTATTCATTACACGTAGATATAAGTCATCAGGTGAATCATAGAAACATCATATCATAAGTATCATATGCATCATAGAATCAACATGTTAGAATTATCAAAATAGAAACATAATCATAACATCCATCATATAGATAACATCCATCCATCAATGCATATGAATATAGTCCATCGAACTCATATATATCATCATCTAAAAACAATAAATGTCCATGTATACAATGATATCATGAAAGTATATCTCGAGCTGTAAAAAATAACGTGTATAACAAATGATACAAAATGATACATGTCTCAAAGATGTCTATCCAGTACTACCTCTAGAAGGTGCTGGTTGCTGAGGCTGAGGACCTAAAGGCCCTGTCCCTAGTGGCCCTCGAGGAGGTGGTGACCCCATGACTCCTCCGCTCTCCGACTGTCTCTACCTACACTTGCTTCATGAACTAGGATGGAAGCTCCCTACCCTCTACTCTAGGGGCACAGCCTGCTCATACAGTGACCTCTAATAAAATATCTCCCGGCTTGTGTGGACCATCTCTAAAATAGTTTGTCCGTGGGGACCCTGGGCTACAGTTTGTTGTACCTATTGCAGTACGGTCTTTTCCCTAGTATACCTCTGAATAGCGGTATCCCTCTCCAAGGTCACTGCTCTAACATCTCCTTGTAGCTAGGAAATCTGCCCATGCATCTGCATAACCTGTCCCTGCAATTGTGCAACCTAACCATGTAATTGAGCCACCTAGGCTTGTAAAGCTGTAGTGTGTCCATCATCCTAGGCTAGCACCTAAGCCTATGCCTGTACCTGTACCTACACCTGAGGCTGAGTCTGAACCTATGGTGGCCCCTCAACTCTCTGTCTCACTCTCCTCTATCCTCCATCATCTCCCCTATCATCTCCATCATCTCCTCCATCTCCTCTGCCACCATTATCCCCTCCACCTCAGCCACCTCTACCACCCCTCCCACCTCGCCATCACCTCCTCCTCCATCATGGAGCATCGTCATCCTCATCTTCGTCCTCCAGTCTGGGAGCTAGCTCCCCAGGTCTAGAGTACTTAGGAAAGGGATGGGCTGTGAAATGTGCTGCATAATCAGTTGCCATCCCGACATCCACAATGTCCTGCCTCAAATCCCAGGCCTGTTATGGAATCTGTAAGAAATCAACTCTTGCCGTCTCATATGATGCCACAGGACCCCACCATAGATGCTCCTTGTGTGTCTGAACAAATATAGCAATACCCTGGGGCATCCCCTGGACGCTACCAAACTGTCGGTACACACAAGAAATAATGTGTCGCTTAAGTATATAGGGGGTCCTCCCTATCAACCATAGCATCTGAAAGCAATATCGTAGCTCAGTAGCATCCTCATCCCATGCCTCACAGTCTAGGTAAGGCTGCCACTCAACTGTGTCCACATTATCCAATGCGTGTCTCCAATACTCAAGCTTGCCCAGCTTGGGCTGGGAAAGGCTCTCCTAAAACATGTAGGAGTAAGGTCTATCTCTGCCTTTGACCCCCATCCCTATAGGCTATGTAATAGCTATGTGGCACCAGGTCCAAATCTGTAACAAGGAAACTCTAGCAGACATACTAGCAGCTCCATCGTAAATGAACTGGTGAAGATCATGGTATAAATGTGCAAGAAGGCAAACACCCCAGACAAACCATGTACCCTCAGTCACCATCCTCTCTAAGGTCCTCCCCCATCCAATGGGAAATTCATGTGATCTCCTGTCCGGGCAAACCACACCTCCAATCAACCCTGCTAGTATAGATGGCAAAGGCTCATAGTAGTCAACCATATCATCCCAGCTAAGCTTTGTGCCCTTAATGTCCTCATCATCAAACACTCGTTGACACTCCTCCAGTCTAGCTCCTGAGTGTGGCTCATACTCCACTAGCTCTCCCTGTATCAAAATTTGTAGAATTCCATGAACATCCTCCAATGTCACCATAATATCTCAAGTCAGCAAGTGAAATGTGTCATGCTCACTATGAAATCTCTCCACCAGAGCAGTCAGCATCCCAAGATTCACCCAAATCTTGAGCATAAAGAAAACATACCATAGTCCAACTAATCCAAGAACCAAGTGGTCCATCTCTATCAAATACGGTCATAGCATTTGTGTCATGGGAAACCTCTCCCGCGACATCATCACATTGAGCTCATCCTGCAATCAATAACACACGTGCATTAATCAAGCAACCAACTAAGTTGCATATCTATCAAACCAGTTACTTAGCTATCCTATCATTAAACCTATACTATCATGTCTTCTAAGATTCTATCAATCTCAAAGATGACCTATCAGTTGGTCAACATCGATCATGATGCCGACTTCATCAATTTAGCTAAGTAATTAACTAGTTAAATCAGATGCGCAACTCTGTTTATCAAAAGTGCAGTTGTATAGCATATGCGTAGAAGCCCTAATCAAATGCGTGATTTCATTTGCATGCGTGGAATCTGGAATTAAATGCACAATTTTAGACCAGAGGCGCAATACCACAACATATGTGTGGAACCCTAATTATATGCGCGACTTTATCATGCATGCACAAGACTACTTGTCATATGCGAAAAATACGCAGATGCGCAGATTCATCATTCAGATGCACAATTTCGAAATGCATGCGCAACAAAAACTATCAAATGTGCAGGACTAGTCTTGTTGCACATATAAACCGAGAACTTTGACCCTAATTTATGACCATAATAAATGCACTTTGCGCATAATTAAATGTATACATACTGGGGGTCCATAGTCTGTTGGCCGCCCGAATCATCAAATCCTCTCAAACCTGTGGTTCTATATCAGAATCTGTTGCATCTTTGTTGACTGCTTTGCTCTGCTATGTTCTAGGGTTCCCTATAATCTCTCTTCAAATGACAAGCGTGCAAATGAATAGAAACATCCTTATTTATAGCCAAATGAACCCTAACTGGAGGTGTTTGACCTTGCACATGCATGATATGTTTTTCATCATTTCTCATTCTCCATCACCCAAATTTTTCACCTGTGGATCGTGTCGTCAATTCTTCTTCATCGTGAGATCGCCCATTATCCTTTTGCAAAATTCATCTCGACCAATCTCCCGAGGGGGCATCCTACCATCATCAAACCTGTACTAGGGCTAAACTGGGGCATGTATCATACTCATAAATTTTTTATTCTTTGAAACAACGTAATAAAACACATTGTCTCAAAGAGGGGCAAAATGTATACACATAAAAATGGCTTAAGATCAATTAAATAAATATTTTAATATTTATTTTATTCTTATTCTTCTATCAATAAATAATTATCTTAATTTATTTATTTGGTTCACATTTATCTTATTATTTCAAATAATTAAATAAAAAAATAATTTATCTAATTAATTACATTAAATTCCTCTAAAGTCATCTCTAATTAAATAATCATCATTATATAATTATTTCCTCCAAGACAAAGTCCTATGTCTAAAATCCACATCATCTCATCCTTGTCATTTCCACATCATTGGACACCTTATCATGTTGCTCCAATAATTGAATATTCTTAATATTTAATTAGTCATTTATCCTCTCAACATGTGCCCTATTTCTTCTCAACCATCAAACATGGTCAAAGACACTTGTCTTCTAAATCCTATATTCCCTGTTACATTCCAACAACCAAAGACCCCTTCCTCCATGTTCTTCTCTTGGTCTTCCACCTTTATCTCACTAGTCCTTGTGAGCATCATGACATGTGGCTTATGGTTCCATGTATTCCTCCACCTTGTCATCGTAGTAGGAACATCTTCCACCTTTATCTCCCTCATCCCAACCAATTTGATCTTGACAATACATGTGACAAGACTTATTCTTCCACCATGGATCTTTTGACACTTGGATTTGAGCCACCCTTGGCCTATAAAAGCAAGTTCCTCACCTTCATTTTGCATCACTAGAGCTATAGTACTTACATGCTGCAGAAATTCCATCAAGTATCCAAGCATGCCTTTGGCCCCCCATTTGCATATCAATATCATAATCTCCATTGTTGCATTATCATCTAGCTTCATAGCATCATTTAGTTACATATCATTATCCTCATTATCAATATATATGGCTTTTATCATTAGCTTCATATCATTATCATTAGCATAACTTGCATTGTTTACATTGCATTTGAACCCACAATTCCATTCATCTCATTGTCATCTTGAAAAGCAGAAAGTACAATTCTGAGAGCAATATCATAATCAACAAGATCATTGAGAAGATAGGAGACAATGGAATGAAAAGGATAAATCAGTTTGCAAGGTATAATTCATGTTTTTTGTATTTTTCTTAGTTTCATTGGTGAATTGAATTTGAGTAGGAATTCTAGAGTAATTGTGGTATCTTATTATGTTCTTACAATTGTTTCAAATTATCAATCACAGTAGCCACTGCTCAATTTTTTAAGGAGTCATTTGTAGAGCTAGTTGTCCCATAAATATTTTATTTTTTTGCTTATTTTTAGCCAATATCTTATATTGTAATTTTCTTACTATATAAATTTTTTTTAAAAAAGTTATTAATAAAGAACTATTTATTAATAAATAAAATTTAGGAGATAAAAATGAAAAAAAAAGAGGGAATTTAATATATGCAACCAAGTGGCATATTATATTTTTAGTTCCTGCCTTCAGCAGGTATACTAATGCATCAGCTAGATGCAATATTCTAAACGATTTGTCCAATCATCTTAAAGAATTAAAAATTTTCAACAACAAAGCTATAGTTCATAATTTTTTTTTTTATTTAATCATTTTAAAAAATATCATTTATCTGTTGTTTGATTGGCCTATGCTGTGAACAGTAAGTGTAAAATGAAATAATGATTTAAAAAATTAATGAATTTTCAAACGCTGCAATAAGCCTTTTATTAAAATAAAACAAATGTACATTCACGACGACGACAATAATTTCGAGGGCCCTGCAGAATTAAATGTGCATTAAAGGGAGCACTGCAAGTTTGTGAGGAGTATGTACATGGCACGATTGTCTCCTACTTCTTCCCTATGCACAAAAGTGGTTGTGATGCTCGTCCCAAGGCAATGGCAGTTCATCTTGTGTCAACTGATGGCAGCTTACAAAATTCAGGGTGCTGCTCAATGTCTCCCACAAAAGTATGCAACAGGTATTTCTCTGTAAAACCATAGAACTACACAGGCTCTTTGTTTCAATTTAAAAATGATATTAATTCTTCCACTGATATAAATACTCTTTTCATTGCAGTTGTATGTCTATGCAGGTTATATTTTTGTTGTTACAGCTGTGATGGTATTGGAGTGAATTCTATAGGCACCTAGCATGGCCCCCCACAGACCAATATCAAGCTCTAATGGCATGCTTTTTTATCAAGTTTCATGCTTCCTCCAGATTTCTAGCACGGCCAAAAAGATCTACCATGCATACATAGTGCTTCATGTTTGGGGAAATGTGATATTCTCTACTCATAGAACTAAAATATTTGCGTTCCAAGTCAACCAGACCTGAATGACCATGTCTAGATAAAACTGAAACAAAGGTAATGTGATTTGGCTTTATTCTTGCTTGCAGCATTTGGTTAAAAAGTGCAAGAGCATCCTCACCATGCCCATTCATTCCATACCCTGCAATCATTGCATTCCATGATATCACATCTCTTTTAGACATAAAAAGATTTCATGCAATGTCTATATTGCCACACTTAGCATGCATATCCACTAAGGAATTTTTGACAGAAATATCCAACTCAAGTCCATTCCTTTCTATGTAATGATGTATGCGTTTGCCTTCTTCCAGAGCTGCTAAATGGGCACAAGCTGAGAGAACACTTACCATGGTAACCGATTTGGGTTTCATATCTTCTAGCTGCATTGCTCAAAAAGCACCATGGCGTCACTAGCAAGCCCATTCTGGGCATAACTTGCAATCATTGCGGTCTGTGAAACCATATTTTTACAAGACATGTTTTCAAACAGCAGTCGTGCTATACCTATACTCTGACATTTGGCATACATATCAATGAGAGCAGTTCCCACAACAAGACTTGATTCAAACCCCCCTTTAATGATGTAAGTGTGAATCCCTGTGCCTTGTTGGACAGCTCCTATATGGCAACAGGTAGAGATCAGATTCACCATTGATATTAAATTGGGCATTGCATCTGACAGTTGCATTTGATTAAAGAGCATTATAGCTTCAGAATGGACGAAATTGGAAAGAAAAGAATGGTAGGCAAAAACTAAGAAGAAGAAATTAGGCAAATATACAAAAGTTCAAACTGCAAACACAACACATCCCATTTAGCATCTATAAAAACAGAATGTATTATGGATTGAAAAATAGATGCATCAAATGACAAAACAATGCTAGTCAAGACAAATGAGTTAACCACAGAAATTGCCTGGAGGAGTGCCACAACAAAAGACTTTAATCATCAATATGCTCAACATCTAGTCCAGCAAACCATGATCCCAAAGAGACATCTTCATTGGATATATAGGCTGCCAATTTTTTGGAGATTGCATATAATTGTCCAGCTCCATGCCGGAAATACTTATTTTTGGCCTCACCAAATTTTTGGTATTTGGATTCACAGCATTTGTAGCTCTAAACCAACCAAGAATACACATCAGACATGAGAAACAATGTCAGAACACTAGGTGATCCATCACTAAAGTTATTATCAAAGAGTAAATTGCCCTCTGAGCTGGTCCATTGCAAAGAAAATCACCATTTTATACCGTTCAAACATGAAACATAATGCTTGCTTTTGCGCAAGAACAGGTTATGACTTCATAAGGCTAATGTAAACACACGGTTCAAAGTAGTGGTATTCTAGAGTTGTCCCAAAAATAACTGTTGCATATTAAATTAAAAACGATCAACATGATTTTTCACAAGCAATTACAAATGTAAAGCCAATAGAAAAGTCATGAGTGTAATAGCAAAGAGCCACCACTTCCAAAATTCTAACAACTAAAAAAATCACAAAGTAGCCATTTTTATGCGGCCTCCTCAACAACTGTCTGTACTATACATACAATTGAGATTTTCAACATGGGGTGACAAACACAGCCCTCTTCAAAATCATCATTACTAACTTTTTTGGAGAAGCAGGAACATGCCAACAAGAAACACAAAACTCATCTCAAAATCATCATGTCGTTCAGAATGATGTGCAGAAGCTTTTGGTTGTTTTCTTTTGATGCATCCTCCTCAGACCTCTTCCCCATGTTCATCAAAATTCTTTGATTTTTGTCCTTTTGTTTGGTGTCCATACTTGCCCTAGAACAGAGAAACAAACAATGTATGTTGAATCAATACTATTGACATGTTACAAAGGATGGTATATGAAAATGGAAACAAAGGATACCGTCTACTTGAAGAGTAGCTGCACTATAGCCACTTCTCCAGTTTCCTTTAGCTGCACTATAGCCACTTCTCCAGTTTCCTTCATTAATTTAATTCCATAACCTGACAATTTTTCAGAGACTAAAATCAGCCCAGGAAAACAAGAAGAAATAGGGATGTTTTTTTCCTTCCTAAAGAGATTGAATCCTATAACTGGCTCATCAATTTGTCTTTGTATGCAATAATAAAAAATCCTTGATTATGACTCGTAACTTTCCCAGCTTGTTGAACTGCCTAGTACTCCACCAGTGGTGTAGCTGCAAGAATACATGAGTTCACAAAAAGAGCAAGAAACCTAGTTTACTGGGAGATGGACGAGTGAATATGTTGTTTTTGACATGCACATAGGACATGTGTCTTGGAGTAGTGTCATACCATAAAACGTTTGCCAATGCAATATGGACAAACATGTAATTTGTGGACACCCAGAAAGTTGGATTTAACATTTTATTTAGTTCAACTTAATATGAATTGTAGAATCTGAACCTATGGCTCTGTTATTAAAGACCTAATACTTTCACGGTTCACCAATAAACCTCATCCCATTAGAAGTTGGGCTTAATTATTGTTACTCTGTCAATTCATTCTTGTTCAGTTGTTCAAATGGGTTTACTTGCAAGTCAGGTGTATATATTTTCTTGCAGTTGTTGAGGAATGAACACACATTTGCCTTTCTTCCAGGCATTTTTACAATTTTTATCATTGATTTTTTACATTTGCCACTGGAAACTTACGAAAGAATACATCTCATTCTTTTTATTTTAAAGCAGATGCTATACATGCAGAGCCAGTTTTTGTATGTTTTTATACAGTTTTATTTGTTGATGTTTGTGGATCTTAATGGATAGGTTGAAATTTATACCAAGTGAAAGTTTTTTTTTTTTTCGAAGTTTTAAATGCCCTTTCGGATAATACAATAGCCAAAGAAAGGTGAAGGTGACTAAGTTTACTCTGATATGGCTGGCATTCCTCAAGATTTTTAGTTTTGTTGGGATAATATGAAGATGCCTTGTGCTGTTGAACGTTAACGATATATGTTAGGAAAGAAACTCTGCTCTAAATTCACTAAATTCTAAACTTTTCTGACAGATTGTAAAATTTATCCTCTTTTTTATACTAAGCATCAGGAAACTGAAGAAATTTTAAGCAAGAAGCCCATGTTTTCCTAAAAGAGCTGGAAACTAGGAGGAATTTCATACTTAACTGATGAAAGCCAGGGTATTGGGTGTGTTGAAAACAATATGCATTATTTGTCACTTTGAACCGTTTTTATTTCCTGGGAAAACCAAGTGGAGAATTTGGTTCAAGGGCGCTTATTTATTCTTACAGTATAGGTGGACAATAGATTGACTTTCTTCAAGGTCTCACTGTGCAATTTTCTTTAAACAATGATTTAGCTATTTTCTACTCACATTTTTAAAAGATTTGACACTCCTCTGTTCTATACTACTACCATTATTATTTTAGTTCTGATTTATAAATAGGCCCTAGGCAGATTTTCTCCCACAAACCTGAGATTAATTTCTGCTTACTAAAAATATAGATCAATACTGCAAATATGATCCCCTGCATTCCAAACATCATGGTTGAGAGTGTCACTATAACTCCCAAGGGCTCATGAAGAGTCTCATTGAATATTCTTTAGGAGAGACCCATTTAGAATATGTCTATGAACTACAAAAGATAAAGTTTAGTTGAAACAAACAAAATCAATATATCAGTCCTAGCTGGCAGGAAGGTAGTTTAATTCATTCAAGAAGAGGAGTACCTATTCAATTGTGATGAAAATTTTATAATGCATCTTATTAGTAACGTAGTTGCCCTTGACAGTGGAGCAAAGTGGCAAAGTATTTGAAAAGCCCATCTTTATCAACAAGGTAGATGCCCTTATTTCAATTTTTGTTTTAAGTAGGTGACTGTGTCCATGTTTCTCCTTGTGTTCTTTAGTTCAATCTGTCTATGTCTTTCCTACTAACTTTACCTTAGCCCATGTCGTGCAATCTGAGCCAAATCATCCTTGCACTGCCCATCAAATCCATCAAGATTCCTCGCAACACTCAAATATTGAGCAATAAGACTCCTCGATACCATCATTTACACAACTCTTAACAGCAAGAGGCTCAGCAGATGTGCCCTTCATCTGAGGACCCCTGAAAACATTAATCCCTTTGAATGGACACTCTTGGATATCCATCCTTGAGGCCTGTAATTACATGCAACAATTTGCCCCTCTACCATATGGTAATTTCTCTTATCTATGTGCCTTGGCCTTGTCTCACGTTTCAATTTTATAGAAGCTTGTTTTAAGAAGGTGACTGTGTGTATGACACTGGGAGCAATAATTAATGTCTAGGGTTGGAGCTGAGCTCCTCAAAAAATTACCATGGCTGAAAGGAAGACCATAGACCTTGAAGAGGGGTGGGCCTTCATGCAGAAAGGAATCAAGAAGGTCATTAACATCCTAGAAGGGGTTCCTAAACAGCATGGAAGGGGTTCCTGAGCAGTATGGAAGGGGTTAAGGGGAGGAAAAGATCCCGCCGATGATCTAATACCGAAAAAGTGAGTTCGAAGGTTCATCAGAGTGACAAAACCATCAGGTTGATGAGAGTTGGCTTTGCCGATAGGCACATGTCTTGCCGAAACTATGACGGCAAGTGCTAAATTGTCTTAGTCACATCAGGGTGAAAAGGAGTCAAGCTTCACCGATATTGAGGGCCATCGGATAGACTTGGTGTATTGGCAGCTTTGGAATAAGTCCCGCCGAAAGTTGAAGTCACACCGAAAGTGGATTGTTCCATCGGTGAAAGTGGATTGTTCCATTGACGCATCGGCCAAGGCTTGTGAGTGCTCGCCGATGAAGGAGGTCATGCCGAAGTATCTGGAGTAGTCAAACAAAGTCAAGTTTATCGGCACATCGACCTAGCTAGAGTTGAATATATACTATTTTAAATTTATTTATTACATTTGAGCTTTAGGTCACATGTTAGCCCATATGTTCTCAAACCTAAAATATATTATACCTCGCATTTGATTTGTGTTCTCGCATCTACAGAGGTTGATTCATGTTTGCTTTGGCATCTAGCAGACCTGAGTTTCCTTATGTGTTGTAACTTGGTGGGAGTTTCAAGGACCTAAAGTTTGATTTGAAGTCTGTAGTGCAAGAGGCTCAGCTGATGTGCCCTTCATCTGAGCATCCCTGAAAACATTAATCCCTTTGAATGGACACTCTTGGATATCCATCCTTGAGACCTGTAATTACATGCAACAATTTGCCCCTTTTTTCCCTCCCAAAACACAGTACTTGAAAACTTATGAAGAACAAAATCTCTACATCTAATTATGGGGCTGAGATTGAATGCCAACCAATGAAAAGAGCCCTCAACAACTAGGAATCCAAGGTGTCTTATTTAAAGATACAAAACTCCAAAAGAAATTTAAATTGTTAATCGATGTACAAAACAGACACAATCAAAAACCCAGTACCAACAAAAACTACAAGCTTCAAAGCCCACACGAAAGATCAGTCATACAAATTACAGAAGAGAGAAATCCAATTACAGGCCTAAAACAAAAGCCCATACCAGTGAAACTACAAAACCAATGACAGATTTAATCACGAGCCTGTACTTGTTTCCATTTTTAAAAAGAAAACAATAAAACATAAATAGAAAGCCAAGGAACCTTGCCTCCATTAATTTATAAAAGTTAATGTTGTTAGTATTGTGTAAAATGTATACCTCAATCTAGCACTAATGCAAAGTCCTCAAGAATATCCAGATAGGGAACTGAAGGACCATTCTGGACACCCATTGTAGTCTCTCGAGAGCTTCGTGCAAATATTCTGCTGGAGATAGTGGCGAATTGGCCATTTTACACTCTTGAAAAATCTCTGCTGAGTAAACAGAAATATCTTCAGGTGAGCAGAAATCTAGAGAGACGAACGAAAAATTTTTGAGAGAAAAAAATTGCTTTCTTGTTCCGAGCTGTTGGTATAAATTCTCTGTATAGACTGAGCACATGTCTTTACATACTTTGATATCCCTTGCTATGCATGTATGCAAAATGTGGAAGCATAAGACAAGGCACGTGAACTGTTTGATAGAATGCAGTGTTCATACGTCGCCACGTGCAGGAGTATGTGATAGTATGGTGGCAGGTTGTGTTTATCTTGTTATTAAAATGTCTTCAATTTTGAGGTGGGGTAGGATGTAGACCTTAGATCAAGAGCACAGGTTTGTTCCAAATATCTGAGAATAGATGTGACACCATTTATTTGGATTATCAATTTGTTGGATGCTCTTTGGAATTTTGAATTTTGTTTCTAAGCTAGTTGTTGAAAATTTATTAGTATTAATATATTATTAATAAATATTATATTACTATAATAGATATATAATTATAAGTATTTACTTATAATAGATATACGTTAGGTAAATAGTATTTAACTATTATAATATTACTATTAACATTAATAATTCATTTATTCATTCATATATTTATATTTATTGCTAATATTTATATATTATATTATTATATAATAATAAGCTTAGGTAGTAATTATACTAATATTAGTATAATATTATTAATTATTAATTATTAATTCTCATATAATATACATATAATTATATTCTTCTTTGACTGCTTATTAATTATTATTAGTTAATAAGTTATATATAAAGTTAATTTATAGTTATATTCATAGGTCTAATTAGATTAATATTATTAAATTACTAATTAACTTTTAACTCTACTTATTAATTAACATATTAATAATATAATTAATATTATTTATTATAACAATTATAAATTAATATATTAATAATTAGTTATAATTATTAACTAGCATCTCATAACAACTTGAAATTAGAGGTTAAATTTTGAGATCCTAACAACTAATCAATTTTAGATCATTCATCATACACCCTTAGTTAAAATTTTAGGTTCTTCAAGTATAAATTGAGTTCATGGCAAGCTTTCTATTAAGTGCCTAGAATTCGCAGTTTAACGGCTTGTATGGTTTGTGGACATCTCAAGGGAAAATGAAAATGCTCGCATCTTTCTTATCTTTTTATTGGATGCAAATATTTAGGTTTTTCTCATTTTTCTATGTTCCCAAATTGATGACTGCTACTTTAGATTTTGCATCTTTCATATCTTTTTTGGTTTTTTATGTATGTGCACATATGCATATATAGATAGATAAACATTTGATGTGTTCTAGTAAAACCGTTTGAAGGATTTCTAATCTATTGTATTCCCTACTCTCATCTGTACTCTATAAGTATTGATGCCACTTAGGTTTGTATATACTTGAAAGCTTGCTAAAGCCTTCCGTGATCCTAGTGTCATAGCAAATCAAATGTGAGTTTAACCTATTTAATGCAAAGTTACATGGAGACATGGGTTACCAATATGGGTTCAGGGAAATGAACTAGGACACCGATCAAATTGGGATACGTGACTAAATGAATAAAAAAAATATACTATACATAAATAATAAATGCAATCACCAGAAATTGTCAATACATCAATAGGAATACAACCCAGTCCTAAAATGGATTTACCTTGCAAGTATGTGTTTAGGCCTATCTAATTCGTTGTTTTACCTTTTACTTAACCAGAATTTAGAATCAGGAATTTCTACCACATATAACTTCAAACTTCAATTCATCCTATCATGTTCAAGCAGATCTGAGTGCATTATACAGCAGTCTGAATTAAATCTACTTAATAAATTTAAATAAGTCCGGTGTTGTTCAGCTTTTTACCTTGTAATGTACTTATAGAAATGTACTTATAGAGATACTTTGAAACTCGCATGATTAAAAGCTTCATTATTTAACTGACATTCCTAATGAATACTGAGATCCTTAATATCCAAAAATAGCATATGTTTCTTCTGTTAAAAATATAACACTAACAGAAAATAAACTCTTGTTCTCCATTGCAACCATTCTATTCCCTCTATCAGCAGTTCTTGTTTCGGCATGGACCCTTACTATTACAAAATTCATTTGTATTGTAAATTTATATGGTTTACTATATACCAACTGTTCTATTCTTTTGATTCTTTAGACATTTTTGCTCATTTGAATCCTCATATGTAGTCCTGATTTCCTAAGAACTGATGTACTCAAAGTCCAACTGACCTATTTCTTTCATCAGTTTCTTTCTTTCTTCCTTTGCACTAGTCAACACTTCCCGATTCAATTAATTTAGCCAATTGATTGTAATGCTTAATCTTTGACCCCATATTCTGTGCCAAGAGAGACATCTTGGATTTTTGGTGTGTGCATATAGGTAGCTATATGTGTCGGTAACAAGACAGAAATGCATTCAAGCCTCAACACAAAGCTGATATGTGCCAACAGGTATACAAAAGACTCAATATTAATACCAAGTAACATTTGTCTGTTGTGATGTCAATCCTTCAAGAAATGCAACAAAAAACACCCAGGTCTGTGCTATAGGAAAATCCTAAACTAACTCAGTTCAGAATAAACATCATCTCAAGTCATTTCAGGTATGCAAAAAGAACTATGGTCCTTAATACATAATGAAATAATCTGTTCAGACTATCTTGCATCCAAGATTCCATTGCACATTTTTCATCTTATGCTTTTTCCTCTGTTCTCAATCTTCTATTTGATGGTTTGCAGACTAAATTGGACATATGAAATCATTACTTGCATGAGCTGTTCTCATCTCATCAAGTTTTCCTTTTTGACGATATACTACAACAACATTCAACACATAAATGCAGGGACATGACGTATTGCGTCTCTTGTTCATTATGCAATTATTGCATAATTTCAACCCTTTTTTTCATAACATATTTTAGAGATAATCTCTATCTCACCAGAATCGTGTTGCTCAAATTTAAACCAAAAAAAATCCAGGTATACAACTGGAAGAGACCATGACATTAGTATATTTAAACTTCAAATGACGTTTTCACAAAACCAAATAACTTTATCTTGCTATACAAGTAAGGAGTATTAAAAAGCACTAAAAATAAAATGCTTTTCCCATCCGTATCTTAGTGGGCAGATGAAAAGTGTACATCACAAACTCACGTGAGAATCGTTATTCTCTAGAAGCCCCGGACTTTTGGTCACCATCGTGGAAAATAACATAATAATCGCTGCAACACTTACAATTTTGGATTTAGTGGAAGGTTAAAATACCTACCTAACGTCCACGCAAAAAAACTCGAAAAAGTTTGTAAGTCAAAATCGAGTGTACTACAGAAAGAAACTGCCCGCACTCACTCCATTAAAATCCAAACTGGACCTTTTTGCTACTCACCTTAAAAAAGTCTATGAAAGAGACTTGACGAATATGAAAGCTAACCTGCAATCTATACGCGCATTGCACGTGGAAAGATCTCGCTGAAAATTGTTATATGCTATACACTTATAACGTAACGTGGACAATAATATACCTCTCAAATTTTAATGTATTATATACTAACTGGTTTGATGCGTTTTAGTTGGAATCACATTAATTATTCCGGTTATAGAGATTAAAATGATGGGGTAAAAAGTTTTTTTTTTTCACACTTGTATCAAAAGGAGGTGTAATGATTACGTTGATTGTAATTTATATAGAATGCCTTATAAAGTTGGAAGTAGCATTGGGTGAACATGGAAACATGGCATTTTATGACAAGTCTTAAGTTGCAGTCATAAGTAATCTATAAAAATTTGATACACCATCAAAAGTAGTTGCTAATTAGTATAGCAAATAGATCTATTGTGGGCCTTGAATATTGCTTCAAAGCTTTTCCTCAATGGTAAACCACAATATATCATTGTCATCGTTATCATTTACCCAATAAAATCTTCTAGTGGAATAAGCACCACTTGTTAAGATATTGATATTCAATTTAGTCCATGCATCATACTGTGAACAATAAATGTCATCTCTAATTTCTCTACCACCGTCTAACTCTTCTAATGAGTACCCACATGCTGCATGCTTAACAACTGAACAAACAATTTAATCAACCAAAAATCTCCTCCTGATTTCTAATGCAAATTCCGTACCCTAACTAGGAGAGGGAAGGGCTTTCTTGATGTTGTCCCTCTCCATACATTTCTTAACCCACACATCAAGCAATGGATATTCAGTCTCAAAAGGTATCTTGAAATTCCCAATAGTTTCATAAGAATGGAAACAAGAAGCATAGGGAATAAAGGCAATATCTAGGTGTTTGCAATATGTGTTGTCATTGATATCAACTCAATATGTGTCAACTTGAGGTCAGACTTGTATAGAGTTATTGTATAGAAGTTGAAGAGGCTGAGAAATGATTAGAGATATGTTGATGGATAGTGGAAGATTTGAGAGAGATGGTTTGACACAAGGTCAGCATGTTTGACATAGTAGAAGATTTGAGAGAGATAGTTTGACTCAGTTAAAGCCATAGGGTCAGCAAGTTAGTCTGGAAGACCTAGCAGATGGAGAGAAGTTGTTTAAGTATGAAGAATGGTGATCAGTATGATGTCTAAGTGTGATGCAGAGGTGAGTACACTTGTTTCAATATGTTTCAAGTATCCCTACATTGATATCTCACAAGTATGGTGTACCGCACTTAGAGATAAGTTGCAAAAAAATTCTAAGGCATTCACAGTGTATACTCTAAGACAGAGCCATGGTGTTTTGGTCCGCATCCTTCCACAAAGAAAGATTTAGTCTAATGGTTCAGAAGATACATTAGTCGAGATGTGAAGGTGTTACATCCAAGATTTCAAGTCATTTAACCTTCTATAGTAAAAGTTATAAGTGACAATTCCAACCTGTGCTCTGGTAGGGTAAAATAATGATGAAAAATTGTTGGAATGCTCTGCATTCCTCCAGAGTGATAGATATGGCTATGCGGTTTTGGGGATATGTTTAGAGTGATATATGGGTGCATTCATGTGTTTCAAATGTTTTGGTAAACTGCAACGCAATATCCTAAGTGTTGATGGTTCACAGCCACTCAGGGATGCTCTATTTTCAGTAGTTCAATATGTTTCTCTTCTTGCGGCAGCATATAATGATCAGATACTTTAGGAGAAGGTTGTATGGGTACAGTTAATAAAGCATATTACTCACTTTTCATCCGCGTGATGTTTTTGGTCTCTCCCCAGTGGTGTGAAGATAAACAGTGGGCAGTGTTGATGTTGTTTGGGCCGACAGTCTGGTCTGGTTCCCTTCATTTGCAGTTGATCCTGATTAATTAATTTTTCCTTGAAGGATATGTTGCGATGTATTTGGCCCTGTTATGCCATGTGTTGTGATCCACAACTCATTTTCTCTTCATAATGCATGTTTTTGAGCTGACTTATACAATATCATATTAGTGCTAACCTAATTGAAGTTTTGAGTTGTTGTGGTTGTGGAGGGTATTTTTAGAAGAACAAAATCATTTGTGAGTCAACAGAGAAGAGACTGAGGAATGTGTTAAGCATGAAGTGTGCAAAGTTAGAGTAATGGGGTAATTGTGCGAAATAAGGGACTGCAATATCAACAGATCCCTTCTTTACAACAATTCATGTGTATGGTTTTATTATAATTCTCATGTATCTTGCTATCAGACAATGAGTTTCTTTAGCAGGTCCTTGTATCTTATCCTAAGGTTGTAGCCTTAGTCTGCAAGTCCAATAGGGAGTAGTAGCTTCGTTGGGTTGTAGCCCTAAAAAAATTGTAATTTTTATAGCAGTGAGCTTTATATATTGTGAGTTTATCCTCGCCATGGTTTTTCTCTCGTTGGGTTTTCCGCGTAAAAATCCTGGTGTCTTTGTGTGGTGCATGTTTTAATTTATGTTCGTCTTCTCTCGGTTAAAATGATTTGATGTTTAATATGTGAATGGAATTGATTTAAAGTTTAAGAATAGACTGATTCATCCCCCCCCCTCTCAGTCTCCGGATGTGTTCAACACTAGGAACCCAAAATCCTTTCCACTGAAGAGAGGTAGGGATCCCCCTACAGACATCTCTTTCAATGCACCTTCTAAAAATTGAAGGCTCTCCAACATGTCATGCTTGGCCTCCTCCTGAGCCTCATCTTTCTACCTTAGTATATGAGCTCTCGAATCATGAATCCATGAGATAGATGCCCTCCATGTGGCAAGTCCAAACCTTGGATGTCAGAAAATAGTTCAAAGATTGCTCTTCAATTTTTACATGTCAAAATATGTAAAATGAAAACCTCATAAGAAAAGGTCAAAATTCAAATTGCTTAGGTTACAACCATTCCATTATTCAATCATGTGGATGGAGAAGAGATGTGTAGACCAAAAAACTAGTTGGGGAGCCAAATAATGGTCGATCCTTAACAAACCATTTACTCTTGTCCATATATAATGCTACCAGGGCCCCTATCTTGGTGAAACCTCTCATTTTGATCAACAAATTCATTGTCACCATAGTATCTAAATAATTTAGAATCTAAACCAACATATTATCTAGTCAACATAGAGTTTAGAGATATGTGCAAGCACCATACATATATTAGTTGTCAAATATGGTTCATCCATCCTATTTTTGCAAAGATAACATATAATGGCTATCTTCCAAAGCCATAATACTAATCTCCTCCATCGGCATGCCTGTCTGCCTAGACTCATTCTTTCCCTATCACAACATAAAATTGTCATCTTTTATGACACACATGTCTAACCAGAAAGTGAAAGACTAATTGGCCTATGAAGCCCCCTTGTAGAAACAAGGACTTTGTCACTTTACCTAGTGTATTATTCAAGTTTTGTACTTTTTGAGTTTCCACCTAGTAAACCACCTAGCCAACTCGGGCAAACTAGTAGCCCAATGGAAAACTTTGTTAGTTCTAAGAAAATAAATTAAGTTTGTGTAACAACCAAAACCAAAAATGACAAGAAGTAACTAAATTTTCACGACGGTAAATTTTTTTTTTAAAATAAAGTAATCAAATACAAAAGTTTCTCATCTCTAAACCATTACAACATTTTTCAATTTATCATAAACATTATTGCATTCTCATAAAGACTGAAAGAAATGATATTCATAATACACTTTGTTTTCTAACAAATGAAATTTTCTTGGAATAACAAATATCGGAAACATACCATTATCATGCATCTCGATTGTCAACCCTTCACGTTCAAGACTCGGCAATTCCTCAGTATTTGGAAGAGAAAGTATCTTCAAGGAGCTTAACCTCCAACCACAGAGCGTCGGTCTCCCGCACTCCTTCCTAACCGGAAGTGGCCCTACCCTACTCAAGAGGATAGACTTAGGATAACCATCGGTGTTTGCCATCTGAGCTCTGGTGTTGTAACCTACGTATCTTGTTATCGTACAGATCCCTAGATACCCTCTAGTCATGCACGACACTCCACAAGAAACGCCATCCAGTTACGGTGAACGTTCGATGCACTTGAGGATAGTACATCACCTTGGCCAAAGGATTTGTATTTAGTTAGCATTTTAAAAACGCATGATCTTGGGTCACCCACCCTACTCGACTTGAACTGGTCGAAATCCTACAGTTTCCTATTTGTATAGTTTGAACTCATTTTGCCGACCTTGATGACCTCAAGGCTTAGGATATCCCCCTATAATAGTGCATTGCGCAATATTATTCTAATCTCGAATTCAGACTTTCATAATCCCATTATCCTGAAAAATCATTATTTAGACACGTCCACTCCTAAGTGGTT
Organism: Cunninghamia lanceolata; assembly: GCA_027924645.1. Lineage (NCBI taxonomy): Eukaryota > Viridiplantae > Streptophyta > Pinopsida > Cupressales > Cupressaceae > Cunninghamia > Cunninghamia lanceolata. The sequence continues at coordinate 858,113 of BSBN01001378.1, forward strand.
TCAAATCTGTTTACTTGGTTCCCATGTTAACTCAACATACACTAGTATCTAAATCATTTTCCATTATCCCGAAATTCTAGGGTTTTAGACTCATATGGTCTACATGGTTAAACGATTCTAACATCGTCGCATGCAACGCAATCTCGACTCACATGTGGGTTTTCAGCTCAAATTGATCATTTCGGAACCAAAACGGTTTCCTAAACATTACCAACACTTTTATCTTCCTACTCCTCTTTCCGAGTCATTAGTTTCACAAGATTTAAATAGCTGAGAGCCGTAAATAAATCTAAAAGGTTTGGGAATCTTTCAAATGTAGATAAAGATATTAAACGGATAAGACATCGGCTGTTTACAAATGCATTCTCTAGCTATACGTCGAACATGCTTACTAACTACGGTTTGACTCCTGCATGGCATGCACGTGGAGCATCGTTCAAAACCTCCAAGGCAGTTTTATGTTCATAACGCAGACCTAAAGGCAATTCTTCTATCTTACGTCATTGTTTATTGTTCACAGAAGGTAAATTACGTCTTGCATCGAGACAAGTTCATTCCTAAATGCATATACTTTAGAGAGCAGCGTTCTTTGGCTATACATCGTCATTTATGACGAGAACAACTACAGTTTCAGTGTTTACATTTCCTAGAAGGCAGTAACACTTCTTTTTCAGCATTTTCTAATCTTAAAACACAGTAATGTGACAGCATACATTAGTTTCTGAGTTTATCATATGTCCTACACAGCAATAACGCTCTTTCAAGGAATTACCGCACACTGAAATCGTATTAAACTTGCGTTATCATTTTATTTTACTCATATCTAAACATAATAGTCTTCCATAACCATGAGACTCTCTTCCTTACTGTTTAAAACTAAGACAAATGGTAAAGATAAAGAACCTGTTATTAAAAACGAAGGTTGCTGGAGTGCTCTTTCACTCCGAGGGCTCTCTGCCTCTCGTTTCTTCACTGCACAGTTCTAAACCCTTACTACCTTCTTCGCTCTCCTCACAGCACTGTTCTAAACTCTTACTGCCTTTTTACTCCTCACTACACAGTCTCTACTCTTACTCCTTTTCGCTCCTCTCTCCACAGTCTAAACTCTCACTGCTCTTTTCGTTCCTCACAGCACAGTTCTAAACTCTCACTGACAACACAGTTCTATCTCTTACTCATAACACAGTTCTATTTCTTCCTCACAACACCGTTCTAACTCTTACTCATAACACAGTTCTATTTCTTACTCATAACACCGTTCTCACTCCTCGCTTCCTTCTCAACTCTTACTCCTTTTTCCCCAACCGAACGACCTCCCACATAACTTTGCAAATACCATCTCACGCTGCCTTACTCTACTAACTGTTTTCGTCCTTCCCCAACTCCTAGTTTTCCTCCACGTTGGAGTAGATCCTCCCCACTCTCACTCCCGCGATGGCCTACACACCAGCAGTCCATAACCGTAGCAAAAGATTTTGCCTTAACCGTCGACGGGGCACCGGGAATAACTCTCCCTCAACCCTGCGAAAATAACACTCTTCACTAACTTCCGCTCCACGCTGTCCTCACTGCCCACGAAGGAAGTTACAACCACTTCCCATGCTGCACAGAGATATAGGAAACGTTCTCTCTCTCTGCAGATTCTTCACAAAAGAAGTTAACCACTTTCAACCGACTTTTCAAACGTATACCATCATTAATTAGCACTTTCAAATCAAAGTTCATTGAGAATAAACACCGTCGGTGATAATCGAACCCACGACCTCCGATGCTTCTCCACACTCCAAGGTGATGGGAGATCGGCATTAGAAAAGGTTACACCCTCTCCAATTCGCGAGCTGACCTCTCACGTCTTGGTTAAAAGAATCCCACCAAAGAATTTTCGGTTGACGTAAATCTATACACATGGGTTGACATACTTAAACTTGAACTCGACTTCTCACATAACATGACCATACAAAAGGTGGTGGCTCCTTTGGCGACGTGGTCCGCTAGAAGACGCAACAATTCCGCCTTCACTCGATAACCATGGCATCTAAATCAATCCAAGACCACTACAAGATGTATTACAGAGTTTAAGTTTGGCATGGCGGTGATAAGGTAATAACTGAAGCATCGTGTTGATCAAAAATAAAAAGGAGACAAAAACCTACTTATTAAGAGATCTTCAAGGTTAAATTGACAACAAATCACGGTCTAAACTAGAAGGAAAAACTCTCGCTACACGACGACTAAAAATAAATTACATCACACTATGGCTTCAAATCGACATTCGTCGATCTACGTGAAAAGAAAATATTCGCAACATAAATTCGACGCGATTTACGACAATCCCCACGGACTGATCGTATCGCAACGAATTCTTACAACGTTAGACGCTCAAGGTCGATTTCTCGCAATTTCGATTTCGAGACAAGATTTGCAATTTCGCCACAAGATGACTCAGTAAATACTTATAGACATAAATATCAAACATCTCAAATACGTCGACTTGCTATTAGGAACTTACGACGCCATAGACGACTCCAAGATTCTACAAGACTACTTTCGACTAGGATGTTTACTTTATCCTTTGTTGTCGACATCAATTAAACTACCCAAACCGACAAACAAGACTTACTTGATGGTTCCCAGGTTTATCTATCTGTTTGGCGATCTCAGTGACAAACACCTTTGGTTAGTTTCCAGAGTCTATACTCTCTCTCGAAGATACTTTCTCTTCCGTCGAACATGGTCCACCTGTTCCTGCATCGACAAAAATCGCATACAATTTTGTGGTCAAAGCATCTATGATCCAAATATAATATATTCAAACATCATTGCATTTAATATAAAGACTTTTAGTCTACATAACACTTGATCGTAATCAATAGATTCCGCAATTTCATAAAACAACTTTGTAAGATAAATTTCCAGTTTTCAAGTCGTTCACAACATAGTAATTTACTAAAATTTGTAAGAAAGTAAATAGCATCATTGTTTTCAAAAGGAGGGATGTAACATATCCTTCCCCTTTAAAAATCATCGTCCCCGATGATTAAGTTTATCAAGCAAAAATTAAACTTAAAACAAACTTTCTATAAAGCAACATTAATGTCTTTAAATAGTTTTGGAAATCTTTGATAAATGTCTTTGTAGTCTTCCCAAGTGGCGCTATCCTCGCCATATTGGTCCCACTGTATTTTGCATTGCAAAACTTCTCGATTACGTAAACGAAGTTTACGCATTTCGAGCACCTTGAGTGGCTCGATCACAACCACCCCGGGTTCTTGCATCTGTAAGGAATTCCAGTTAAGGATGTGGTTATTACCTACAAAATATTTCTTTAAATATGAAACATGGAAAACATTATGCATCTTAGACAAGGCTGGAGGTAGAGCAACTTTGTAGGCAACCGGATTAATGATTTCAAGAACTTCGAAAGGTCCGACATAACGAGGAGCCAATTTCGAAGATTTACCAAACTTAATAGAACTCTTTTGGGGTTTCACCCGCAAAAGCACCTTCTCGCCAACAGAGAAGTGTCTAGGCACTCGCTTGCGATCAGCATAACTCTTTTGCCTGTCATTGGCTTTTGCCAACCTCTTCCTAATCACTTTAACTTTTTCTTCCATATCAGCAAGCATTTCAGGTCCAATGCTTATCCTATCTTCCAGCTTATCCCAGCTTATAGGAGTTCTGCATTTCCTTCCATATAATGCTTCAAATGGCGCCATCTTAATGGCAGAATGATAGGAGTTGTTATAGGCGAACTCGACAAGAGGTAGATATTCCTCCCATCTATATTGCTGATCCATGCAATACATTCTCAAAAGGTCTTCTAATACTTGGTTCACTCTTTCTGTCTGACCATCAGTTTCGGGATGATAAGCAATACTTACATTCAGTTTAGTCCCCAATGCAGAAAATAAGGTTTGCCAAAATCGTGAAGTTATTCGAGCATCTCTATCAGATATTATCTTTTCAGGTACCCCATGCAATCTAAAAATTTCTTGCACAAATTTTCGAGCCAACAGGTGTGCTCCATCTGTCAAATTTCCCGGTATAAAATGTGCAACCTTGGTTAGTTTATCCACAACAACCAGTATTGCATCATGCCTATTCTTAGACATTGGCAACCCTTAGACAAAATCCATACTAATAACTTGCCATTTCCATTCCGGAATATCATGTGCGTATAACAACCCAGCAGGATGTTGGTGTTCTGCCTTCACTCTCTGACACTCCAAACAACTAGCTACAAACCTTGCAGCATCGCTTTTCATTCCTTTCCAGAAATATAACTGCTTGACATCAGCTAACAGTTTTGTTACACCAGGGTGTCCAGAGTAAGGAGCACAGTGAACTTCCTTCCATACAAGGTTTCTAAGTTCCTCTGAATCAGGGACATAAATTCTTCCCTTGAATCTCAGCAATCCATCGGATTCAAAACTAAATCCGTCATATCTTGGGTCCTTAAGGTTTAGGTGCAGAGCCTGTTTCACTTGTTCATAATACTCATCCCCAGATAAGTTTTGCAATACCAAGTCTTTAAAGTTAGCATGTATGGAGATTATAGAGGCTATGTGCCTTCTTCTACTTAAGGCATCTGCTACTCGGTTCTCCTTGCCCTTGATATAAGAAATTTCAAAGTCATAATCTGATATGAGTTCCAGCCATCTCCTTTGCCTTGCATTGAGATTAGGTTGTGTGAATATGTAGCGAAGGCTTTGGTGATCAGATTTTAAAATAAAAGTCCTTCCCAACAAGTAATGTCGCCACATCTGAAGGGCGTGAACTACTGCTGCCATTTCTAGGTCATGAGGAGCGTAGTTCTGCTCATAATTTTTCAGCTTCCTTGACTCATAGGCTACCACCCTGCCATCTTGCATAAGCACACCTCCCAATCCTTCACCCGAGGCATCAGTGACAACCTCAAACTCACCCTTTGGATCAGGAACTTTCAAAATTGGAGCGGTTGTTAATTTTTCTTTTAACAAGTCAAATGCCTTTTTACATTCAACCGTCCAAACAAACTTTTTTCCTTTTCTCTGCAAAGAGGTGATAGGACTAGCAATGCTTGAGAAGTTCAGCACAAATTTCCTGTAATACCCTGCCAATCCCATGAAACTTCGTACCTTTGACACATTGGTAGGTTCAGGCCATTCCATAATAGCTTTTATTTTGGCCGGATCAACTGATATCCCATCGGCTGATATAATGTGCCCTAAATACTGTACCTCTTTCTGAAAGAAAGTGCACTTGGAGAGTTTCGCATACAGCTTATGCTCTCTTAACCGTTGCAACACTATTTGAAGATGTCGTGCATGCTCCTCTTCATCCTTGGAATAGATCAGAATATCATCAATGAAGACTAGTACAAACTTATCGAGACAATCTCTGAATACACTATTCATGAGATTCATGAAAGCAGCAGGTGCGTTGGTCAATCCAAATGGTAACACCGTGAACTCATAATGACCATACCTTGTTCTAAAAGCTGTTTTGGGGATGTCTTCCTCTTTTAACCTTAACTGATGGTATCCGGATCTCAGATCTATCTTGGAAAAGACCGATGCGCCACGTATTTGGTCAAATAGATCATCAATTCGTGGCAAGGGATACTTGTTCTTTATAGTTTCCTTATTAAGCATCCTATAGTCTATGCACAGCCTGAGAGTTCCATCTTTCTTTTTGACAAAGATAACCGGAGCTCCCCACGGTGATACACTTGGCCTAATCAAATTCTTAGACAAAAGCTCCTGCAACTGAGCTTTTAATTCCATGAGCTCAGTGGTAGTCATACGATACGGAGCTTTAGAGATTGGCTCCGATCCTGGTTTAAGATCTATACCAAAGTCAAATGTTCTCTTCGGAGGCAAGCCAGGTAACTCTTCAGGAAATACGTCTCTAAAGTTGCACAGAAATGGATATCTTTCCTCAAAAGATTGCTTCTCCGAGGTTTCCTCTACTAGGTCCATCTTAACTACAAAAAGTTGACACCCCTTTCGCCTAGCCCGCTTCAGTTGTTTTGATGAAATGGATCTAACCTTTATTTCCCTCTGAATTCCTTGGAGATTTACCGTTTTGCCCATCTCATCCAGACACTCAATGGTTTTATGAAAACAATCTACTTTGGCTCGATGTTTCCACAACCAGTTCATTCCTAGGATGACATCGTAGGACCCTAAAGGCGCTACGTACAAGTTTGCCTCAGTGGTGAAGTTAGAAACATCAATCCTAGCTTCGAACAAACATTGCTCTACCTGAGCCTTTGAATTATTGGCATACTCTACTGTCCAAGGTTTTGACATATAGCCAGCTTTTCTAGAAAACTTACTTAGTACTCTAGGTGACACAAAATTTTCTGTGGCACCCGTATCAAATAAAATAGAAATAGGAACTCCAAATAAGGTACCTGTCATCTCAATAGGAGTGATCTGATACTCTGCTTGCCGATTGTCGAGAGCGGCATGAATCCTTTGCTGAAAGGCTTCCTGTTGTGAAGGAAGCTCCATGTTCCTGGGCCTCCCATTCGGCTTCTTGTTGGGGCAACGGTTGGCATAATGATCTCCTCCACAAGAGAAACATCCTCCTATAGGTCCTCGCTTCTCAGATGGCCTACTTGCAGAATCACCATTCTTCTTGAAATTTGCATTTCTCTTAAAATCTTCACCCCTGCGGTCATTACCAAATCCTCCTTGATTCTTTTGATTTCCCCTATCAAACCTCCTGCTTCCAAATCCCTTATTTTTTTTCCTTTTAAAAGACTGATCATTGTAGTTCTTCTCAAACTTCTTGCGTTTCTTATCACGGTAAGCGGAGATAGACTTAATCTTCTGCTCCTGTTTTATTGCCTTTTCATAAACTTGATCCATTGTGCTTGGACCATGCACCTCCACTTCACCACCGATCTGAGGGTTGAGTCCCATGATGAACTTTCTGATTCGGAACCTTTCGTCCTTTTGGTATTGGGGAACATACTTCAGTAACCTAGTGAATTTTTCTGCATACTCAATCACAGATAGTTCACCTTGCCTGAGGTTCTGGAAGTCCGTTAACTTCTGGTCAAAATACAACTGTGGTAACCACCGTTTACAGAATAGTTCTACGAACTCGTCCCATGTCACCTTCAAGGGACTAAGTTCCAACTCCATTTTCTTATTCATCCACCAAGTGGATGCTTCCCCAGACAGCTGATAGGCTCCCCACACGGCTTTAGTAACCTCAGAGTAGTTTTTGATCTCAAAATATTTCTCCATCTCCGTCAACCATGCTTCAGCTGCATCTCCAGTTTTTGTTCCATTGAACTTTGGAGGATTAACCTTCTTCATATCCTTTGATAACTCTAAAGCAAGTTTATCCTTGGTTCTTCTTTGGGCTTCACTGTCATCATGATGTTCACTTGACGTGCCATTTTCCCAATGTTTACTCTTGCTTGTGAAGTGTGAGTTCTCGTTTCCATCCTCTGTGTTACCAGTTTCATCTATTTTCCTCTCTAGTTTGTCCAGTCTTTCCTTGGTTTCAGTGAGCATGTTGAGGATCCTATCCAACTTGTCAGTGGAATTTTCCCGAGAGTTACGACCTTCCCGATCCTCCCCCTCGTTAAACCCTGATTGGTCCATGCTAGATTAGTTTCACACCTGTTTAAACATATACTAATTAGTTTTACGCTTATTAAATTAAACACCATCAAAAGAACACAGCATTTGATCATATTCATAATTACTCTCAAACCAAAATTTTGTCTTTATTTATTTTGCAAAATTGTTTCAACATCATTAGAGATAGACAAATCTCATGTTTCTACATAATGTTATCTAGTGGAGTGTATCCTTCGGATTCATTGTCCGACACATAATCACGAGGTGTATACCCCTCAGACTCACTATCAGAAGATATCTCAATAATCTCAGCTCTAGGCACTACACGAGGATCTCTAGTGATCATGGGTATAGTACTAGGTACAATCTCAGGTACACTATCAGTTTCAATCCAGGAGCAACGGTCGATCATGGTTCGAACCGCCATCTCTGCTCCCTCTAGGAGTTCTCTCCTAACTCGCTTAAGTCGTGACATTGCATTGGCTAAGGTTTCCACATCATCAAGCCAAATGTCATTCTCGTCATTGGTTTTCTCTATGGTCTTGACCATCGCAAGTCATTTCTGCTTTGCTTGCAGATAACGCTTCTTACCCGCGAAGGATTTTCTTGCGGTTCTCTTGGTGTATGCCATCCTGGCACAATAAACCAAATCATTAGCTACCCGCATAATGATGATTTCCTAATCAGGTTAGTGGACTCATCAGCCCTAGTGTTGAACCTGGCTAGCTCTGATACCATATGTAACAACCAAAACCAAAAATGACAAGAAGTAACTAAATTTTCACGATGGTAAATTTTTTTTAAAAATAAAGTAATCAAATACAAAAGTTTCTCATCTCTAAACCATTACAACATTTTTCAATTTATCATAAACATTATTGCATTCTCATAAAGACTGAAAGAAATGATATTCATAATACACTTTGTTTTCTAACAAATGAAATTTTCTTGGAATAACAAATATCGGAAACATACCATTATCATGCATCTCGATTGTCAACCCTTCACGTTCAAGACTCGGCAATTCCTCAGTATTTGGAAGAGAAAGTATCTTCAAGGAGCTTAACCTCCAACCACAGACCGTCGGTCTCCCGCACTCCTTCCTAACCGGAAGTGGCCCTACCCTACTCAAGAGGATAGACTTAGGATAACCATCAGTGTTTGCCATCTGAGCTCTGGTGTTGTAACCTACGTATCTTGTTATCGTACAGATCCCTAGATACCCTCTAGTCATGCACGACACTCCACAAGAAACGCCATCCAGTTACGGTGAATGTTCGATGCACTTGAGGATAGTACATCACCTTGGCCAAAGGATTTGTATTTAGTTAGCGTTTTAAAAACGCATGATCTTGGTTCACCCACCCTACTTGACTTGAACTGGTCAAAATCCTACAGTTTCCTATTTGTATAGTTTGAACTCATTTTTTCGACCTTGATGACCTCAAGGCTTAGGATATCCCCCTACAATAGCGCATTGCGCAATATTATTCTAATCTCGAATTCAGACTTTCATAATCCCATTATCCTGAAAAATCATTATTTAGACACGTCCACTCCTAAGTGGTTTCAAATCTGTTTACTTGGTTCCCATGTTAGCTCAACATACACTAGTATCTAAATCATTTTCCGTTATCCCGAAATTCTAGGGTTTTAGACTCATATGGTCTACATGGTTAAACGATTCTAACATCGTCGCATGCAACGCAATCTCGACTCACATGCGGGTTTTCAGCTCAAATTGATCATTTCAGAACCAAAACGGTTTCCTAAACATTACCAACACTTTTATCTTCCTACTCCTCTTTCCGAGTCATTAGTTTCACAAGATTTAAATAGCTGAGAGCCGTAAATAAATCTAAAAGGTTTGGGAATCTTTCAAATGTAGATAAAGATATTAAACGGATAAGACATCGGCTGTTTACAAATGCATTCTCTAGCTATACGTCGAACATGCTTACTAACTACGGTTTGACTCCTGCATGGCATGCACGTGGAGCATCGTTCAAAACCTCCAAGGCAGTTTTATGTTCATAACGCAGACCTAAAGGCAATTCTTCTATCTTACCTCATTGTTTATTGTTCACAGAAGGTAAATTACGTCTTGCATCGAGACAAGTTCATTCCTAAATGCATATACTTTAGAGAGCAGCGTTCTTTGGCTATACATCGTCATTTATGATGAGAACAACTACAGTTTCAGTGTTTACATTTCCTAGAAGGCAGTAACACTTCTTTTTCAGCGTTTTCTAATCTTAAAACACAGTAATGTGACAACATACATTAGTTTCTGAGTTTATCATATGTCCTACACAGCAATAACGCTCTTTCAAGGAATTACCACACACTGAAATCGTATTAAACTTGCGTTATCATTTTATTTTACTCATATCTAAACATAATAGTCTTCCATAACCATGAGACTCTCTTCCTTACTGTTTAAAACTAAGACAAATGGCAAAGATAAAGAACCTGTTATTAAAAACGAAGGTTGCTGGAGTGCTCTTTCACTCCGAGGGCTCTCTGCCTCTCGTTTCTTCACTGCACAGTTCTAAACCCTTACTGCCTTCTTCGCTCTCCTCACAGCACTGTTCTAAACTCTTACTGCCTTTTTACTCCTCACTACACAGTCTCTACTCTTACTCCTTTTCGCTCCTCTCTCCACAGTCTAAACTCTCACTGCTCTTTTCATTCCTCACAGCACAGTTCTAAACTCTCACTGACAACACAGTTCTATCTCTTACTCATAACACAGTTCTATTTCTTCCTCACAACACCGTTCTAACTCTTACTCATAACACAGTTCTATTTCTTACTCATAACACCGTTCTCACTCCTCGCTTCCTTCTCAACTCTTACTCCTTTTTCCCCAACCGAACGACCTCCCACATAACTTCGCAAATACCATCTCACACTGCCTTACTCTACTAACTATTTTCGTCCTTCCCCGACTCCTAGTTTTCCTCCATGTTGGAGTAGATCCTCCCCACTCTCACTCCCGCGATGGCCTACACACCAGCAGTCCATAACCGTAGCAAAAGATTTTGCCTTAACCGTTGACGGGGCACCGGGAATAACTCTCCCTCAACCCTGCGAAAATAACACTCTTCACTAACTTCCGCTCCACGCTGTCCTCACTGCCCACGAAGGAAGTTACAACCACTTCCCATGCTGCGCAGAGATATAGGAAACGTTCTCTCTCTCCGCAGATTCTTCACAAAAGAAGTTAACCACTTTCAACTGACTTTTCAAATGTATACCATCATTAATTAGCACTTTCAAATCAAAGTTCATTGAGAATAAACGCCGTCGGTGATAATCAAACCCACGACCTCCGATGCTTCTCCACACTCCAAGGTGATGGGAAATCAGCATTAGAAAAGGTTACACCCTCTCCAATTCGCGAGCTGACCTCTCACGTCTTGGTTAAAAGAATCCCACCAAAGAATTTTCGGTTGACGTAAATCTATACACATGGGTTGACATACTTAAACTTGAACTCAACTTCTCACGTAACATGACCATACAAAAGGTGGTGGCTCCTTTGGCGACGTGGTCCGCTAGAAGACGCAACAATTCCGCCTTCACTTGATAACCATGGCATCTAAATCAATCCAAGACCACTACAAGATGTATTACAGAGTTTAAGTTTGGCATGGCGGTGATAAGGTAATAACTGAAGCATCGTGTTGATTGAAAATAAAAAGGAGACAAAAACCTACTTATTAAGAGATCTTCAAGGTTAAATTGACAACAAATCACGGTCTAAACTAGAAGGAAAAACTCTCGCTACACGACGACTAAAAATAAATTACATCACACTATGGCTTCAAATCGACATTCGTCGATCTACGCGAAAAGAAAATATTCGCAACATAAATTCGACGCGATTTACGACAATCTCGACGGACTGATCGTATCGCAACGAATTCTTACAACGTTAGACGCTCAAGGTCAATTTCTCCCAATTTCGATTTCGAGACAAGATTTGCAATTTCGCCACAAGATGACTCAGTAAATACTTATAGACATAAATATCAAACATCTCAAATACGTCGACTTGCTATTAGGAACTTACGACGCCATAGACGACTCCAAGATTCTACAAGACTACTTTCGACTAGGATGTTTACTTTATCCTTTGTTGTCGACATCAATTAAACTACCCAAACTGACAAACAAGACTTACTTGATGGTTCCCAGGTTTATCTATCTGTTTGGCGATCTCAGTGACAAACACCTTTGGTTAGTTTCCAGAGTCTATACTCTCTCTCGAAGATACTTTCTCTTCCGTCGAACACGGTCCACCTGTTCCTGCATCGACAAAACTCGCATACAATTTTGTGGTCAAAGCATCTATGATCCAAATATAATATATTCAAACATCATTGCATTTAATATAAATACTTTTAGTCTACATAACACTTGATCGTAATCAATAGATTCCACAATTTCATAAAACAACTTTGTAAGATAAATTTCCAGTTTTCAAGTCGTTCACAACATAGTAATTTACTGAAATTTGTAAGAAAGTAAATAGCATCATTGTTTTCAAAAGGAGGGATGTAACAGTTTGGATACACTAAATTTCTAATTTGGGCTTGTTGTTAAGATTAAGTTGCCATTAACCTTGTAAATCCTATGTCATATAGTTACTCCTAATATTGTTTGTAAATCATTCATAAAGGATGAAGGTTTCACCAACAATTGTAAATATTTTTACCATTAGGGTTTTACTGGCACAATAATTAATTTTTACTAGGGATCGGTAACTAATTTTTTACCAGCATGAAGTTACCATTTACCAAAAGAGAATCTTGAAGGTTAAGATTGTTTTGGAAACTTATGGTGTTGTTTTGGATGGTTATAACTATAAGCACTAAGAACACACATGAGCCTACATGATGATCCAATGATGAGCTATAATCCTAAACATGTACATGTAAGTGTGTAAATACGACCTCTCAGTAGTATTCTTCTTAGCGACATGTGGATGGACTTCCTTTGCTTCATTCATTATTCTCCCCTATTCTCTAGCTAACCTTCCAAGGTCTTGCACACTGTCTTCCTAGTCACCTAACCCATCTTTGACAAACCACTCATGTCGCTTACCAAAATTCATGACAAGACTAATGCACTTCACAAGAGGGGAAATTAATCTTCCCTAGGAGCTTTTCCATCCATTCTTTCTTCCCCATCCATCCAACTCACTTTCCAATTGGCTGTTGAACCTTTTAGGGCTTGAGAGGCCAATAGGATACCAGAACAAAAATGATCTAAAAATATAGTTTTGAGACACTTTCAAGAAAAAAATAATGGTATCATTGCATAGTGATAAAAAAAATGCAATTTAAAAAAAGAACCCAAAAAGGAGTTTGTATGTGCTTGAACGAGCTCTCAGAAGTTCCATATGACCTATTCAAAACATTGTTTTTGGGTCACCCAATTTACCAGGGCAAATCTCCCATGGGAGACCCACTCACTTAATGTCTCATAACTTGTTTGTGGGGTCTTGATGTCATATTTAGCCCTGTTGGTTTTTCTTCTGAATCTATAGAGGGTTTGCCAGTTCCAATGCACAGGCACATTCAGCCAACTAATACAGGAGGTTGCGTGAGGTACCTCCCCTTCACTTTTGGTTCTGCCACACTAAGGGGGGTATCCCTATTTGCTAAAGATGTAAGATTGACTTGCCCAATGACAGAAAGATTTAGCTTTGTGATAACAGGCAAAATACTCTCATTTTGGGACCAAGATTTATGTAATAAATCACAAGGTTGGCAACATTCTTAGACATATTTGTCTAGTCGGGGATGAGAGTATGCAGGGGTCCTAATCCTACTCCTACAAACTAACAGGTGGAAGTTATGAAATGGTTTGAATTGATGTTTGGATGCAAGACAGGGGGGTTTTGGATCATAACTACTAATCCAGAAGTAGACTGGTGCCTATCTCAGGGCAAGGAGTCAACTAGACATATACAAGAGAATGGTTTACAACTGGCATTGAAGTTTCAAGAGGTTAGATTGATGCTTGCCTTACAAACATCACTCAATAATAGGTATTTAGCTGCCTCTACTTACATATATCCCAGCTATCATACAACCTTCTCCATACTTCACCTAAAACAATTTAATCCACTCCTTGAATGGCAGTTAGAGATGAAGCATGTGATACAAAAATCTATATCCTAGAATCTGAGAAGCCCTTAGCAACCAAATTCAAAAGAAGAGAATGCATACAGCACATGGAGACAAGCAACTAAACACATGCATAAGACAATTTTTCATATAAGACAACAATGAAACTGAACATATGTGCAAAATACATTCATAATGCAACTCATAAACTCAAAAATGAGATAGAATAGCAAGGAAATGCTCTGTCTTTCGTTATTTACACAAAAATGCCCAAGTCTTCAACAACAAGAAATGAGTAACACAACCTGCTATATACAGTAGGAAGGTACTCAACATTAATCACTGGGTGATTCAAAATTCACCAAATATAGTGCATCAAGAGAAAATGGCGCTCAAACATTGAATGTAGAAGGCAGAGGAGGAGACAGGGAGTGGTTGATCTCGAGCCCAGCCCTAGGGATTCACATCTTCAATTAGGTACCTGATCCATCCATGCCTTTGCCCATACCCTGTAACATCCGTCATTAATGGTGTACCAACCTGCGGCCTTGGGAATGCAGTGGACTGTGCATTTTGCAACTTTTCCTGCCAAGAAATATGACCTTGATTTTTTCAAATCATGTGGGAACTAATTATCCCACATTCATCCTGTAGCGACCTCCTCAACACTTTATAAACTAGGTCATGAGCACATATGATGTCACGTAATTTTACCTTGCACGACCAATGAACCATCTGCCAAGACCCCATCATCATGACCTGTGCCATCGGTGAACCTCCTGCATGATATCCTGATATGAAGAATCACCCTGATATTTCACTTCATCTCGATCTGAAATACCACCCTTATCAAAAATATCACCCTGATAAGAAATATCACCTGATATAAAATATCACCCTGATGACCATCCCCATCAGCGCAACTTGATGCATTGGAGAAAAATCCTCCTCATCACATTCATGTCATCATCATATTCATATCCTCAGCGATCAGGGGGATCCTTAGCAAAGCTCCCGATAGTAACTATCATGCCGAAGACCACATGATGCACCCCACCGATCTTGATGACGTCATCGTCATGTTGCAACATCAGGGTGATATTCAGCGACAAGTGTGATATTCGTAAGATCACCTAATATTTGAAATATCACCCTCCCGCAAAATATCAGGGTGATGGACAAGTAGATATCACCCCCCATTTAACACTGACATCCGCAACATCGGGGTGATCAAGCGAACATGAGGTGAGAAAACAACAAAGGGGTGATCTTAACTAAGATCACCTGATACTTGAAACATGACCCCCCCTTCGGAATATTAGGTTGATATCTGGAAATAGGATGACTTAGAATTTTTTAGATTTTTTGGGAAGGTGCCTGCATATTTAATTGCTTGAAACCTAATTTCTTATGCAGGCAGTAACAATGACTCCGACTAGGGATGCATGCCTCTTGCAGGCATGGCGAGAACCATAGATCTCTGGGATGTAGACCAGTCCTTATCCATTGGGCAACAGAGTCAAATACTACACCAATCTGCATCATAAGTCACACCTTTAAACACTATTTTGGCAGCCCTGGGTAGCCAAAAATGAAGAACCATAACTTTTTCCTGTCAAATGCCTGATTCTGATCTGAATAATCCCAACCACAACTAAAAACATCAACACCATTTGCCCACATGCTAATCTTGTCAATTACGTACTTCACCATTTTTGAAAACTTGCCACTTGCAGTATTGCCTCTGTCACTCTAGATTTCAAAATTAGACATATAACCATACACATTATAATATTCTTCAGCATTAGGTAACATATGTATGTTATACTCCTCAAACAGTACATCATATTGCTCTTGGCACTCCTCATCATCTACCTGGCTATTGCACATTACCAGGCACTCATCCAGCTGATCCATAAACTAAAAACATTCAAAATATATGAGAATCTCACTATCATTTATATCACTTATGGATAATGAAAACAAAACCTGATCCACACACACATTGTTGCATATGTTAGAACCAAATGATGATGAACATTCATTATCCACAGTTTGCAAATCCATACTATCTTCACAAAATCTGAAGATATCTGATTCTGACTCATATGTCCCCTCTTCACAAATTGATGCAACACCTATGCCAATAGCTTCTTCATATTCATCATCATCCTCAAAAAGAGGATTAATTCTACACCAATGAAGGTCAGGACTCACAATGTTCAATGCATCTAATGACTCATCATAAAGGGGATTCATACTCACTGTAAAAGTCTTTGCTTCTTCTTCCTGACAATCCAATTCTTCTTCAGTATTATCAAATTCAGAGTCATAAGAACAAACCTGATCCATGAACTGATCATGGATATCATTCTTATCATTTGACTGCCCCACATACAAGATCTCTGCTACTTCAATGCACTCTGAAGTTGAACTATCCACATCACTTTCTAGCCCTCTAATGCTTCCTGATGAAACTGATATTGATTGTTGATCCACATAATCACAACTAGGCATAACTGGATCATTTAAACATGAGTGCTCTTTACTGAGAACTAGCCTATAAATATTACTTGAAAAATCATTATTGTCAACTTCATTTGTTGGGCAAATCAGGACATCCTCCTCTATAACAAAGTCATCATCAACTTTAGCTGATGCATAAACATGGACAGCAGGGGTGTGAGTGCTTTGACATTCATTTTCAACACTTAGATTATATCTTTCATTAACATTGGGGACTACAAGGCAGCAAAAATTTGCAGAGAAATAGCCCTTTTGAATCCCATGTCTCCATTTGTTTTCAATGTCTATTGCAAACTGATGTGCCTGATGCAATGTGATGGGCTCCTTATCTCTCAATCTATAACTCATTTTCTTATCAAATTCTCCCAAATAAATAATTAGGCACAATGCATCATTAGGTCTCATACATTCTGGTATTCTATTCAATGCCTTCATAAATATGAGGTTAAAGGCTGGGATCAACTCATCTTCTTCAATATGGATATACATAAAATCACTAATGACAGCATATTTAGAAATTCTTTCACCATATTGTCCTAGAAATGCAAACCTGAATTCTTGCCAAGAGCTGACAGAGTAAGCTGGAAAGTAGGAGAACTAGTCCCTTGCATCTTCATCTAGATATTGAACAAATAATCTCATAACTACATCTTCATGGTCAACCTCAAAATCATCTATCACATTTAAAAACTGTTGCAAGTGCCTCTCAGCTGATTCATCCTTTACACCATTGAATTTGGGCAAATACTTTCTAATTTTGGATGGAAAGGCATTTGGATAACCACAAATGCCATTAAAATTTATGAGCTTATATCTGTCAGTGTTGAAACTCCTTTTATTACACAGTTGGGACTGATTATTATACATGGTTGCATTTGACACCTCACAGGGGTGCATGGGCTGACAATCATCATTGTGTGTTTTTTGCAACCCTCCTCTCAACTCAGATTTTCAATCAATGACCTTAGGCTTTTAAAATATAAACTATTGTCTCACATTTTCTAAAGTCCTCTAAATGAGTCTTTTCAACAATATTGCATGCTTCACTTGAAAATACAAACTATGCTCTCAGCAAATACAAAAGCATGCAAGTTTCACCAACATTTCCCTTCTAACCAGTGCTATTTCACCAAATAGGGAATCTTTTTTACAATTTATACAAATACATGGATATGTTGCAGCTGCTGATAGGTTCATTCAACAGAGTCGCCACCTCCTTGGTAGAGGAATGAGCTTCAAATAAGCTGAAGCTGAAAATTGATTTCTTTTCTTTCTAAGTTCTCCCACAACAGAGCCACACACAAATTTTAAATTTACTGCAACAAGGCACTTCCAGGTTTGATTCTTCAATCTCTTAGACTCACACTTTTATGGATATGACATTAATGTCCCCATCAGAGTCACCATTTTGTTGGTTTTTCTTCTGAATCCACAGAGGGTTTGCCAGTTCCAATGCATAAGTAGATTCAGCCAACTAATATAGGAGGTTGTGTGAGCTGCCTCCCCTTCACTTCTGGTTCTGCCGCACCAAGGGGGTATCCCTATTTGCTAAAGATGTAACATTGACTTGCCCAATGATAGAAAGATTTAGCTTTGTGATAACAGGCAGAATACTCTCATTTTGGGACCAAGATTTGTGTAATAAATCACAAAGTTGGCAACATTCTTGGACATATTTGTCTGGTCAGGGATGAGAGTATGTAGGGGTCCTAATCCTACTCCTACAAACTAATAGGTGGAAGTTATGAAATGGTGTGAATTGATGTTTGGATGCAAGACAGGGGGGTTTTGGATCATAACTACTAATCCAAAAGTAGACCGGTGCTTATCTCAGGGCAAGGAGTCAACTAGACGTATACAAGAGAATGGTTTGCAACTAGCATTAAAGTTTCAAGAGGTTAGATTGATGCTTGCATTACAAACATTACCCAAGAATAGGTATTTAGCTGCCTCTACTTACATATATCCCAGCTGACATACAACCTTCTCCATACTTCACCTAAAACAATTTAATCCACTCCTTGAATGGCAGTTAGAGATGAAGCATGTGATACAGAAATTTATATCCTAGAATCTAAGAAGCCCTTAGTAACCAGATTCAAAAGAAGAGAATGCATACAACACATGGAGACAAGCAACTAAACACATGCATAAGAGCATTTTTCATATAAGACAACAATGAAACTAAACATATGTGCAAAATACATTCATAATGCAACTCATAAACTCAAAAATGAGATAGAACAGCAAGGCAATGCTCTATCTTTCGTTATTTACACAAAAATGCTGAAGTCTTCAACAACAAGAAATGAGTAACACAGCCTGCTATATATAGAAGGAAGGTACTCAGCATTAATCACTGGGCGATTCAAAATTCGCCAGATACGTTGCATCAAGAGAAAATGGTGCTCAAACATTGAATGCAGAAGGCATAGGAGGAGACAGGGAGTGGTTGATCTCGAGCCTAGCGCCGCTGCCTGGGGATTCACATCTTCAATTGGGTACCTGATCCGTCCATGCCTTTGCCCATACCCTATAACATCTGCCATTAATGGCATACCAACCCATGGCCTTGGGAATGTAGTGGACTGTGTGTTTTGTAACTTTTCCCGCCAAGAAATATGACCTTGATTTTTTCAAATCATGTGAGAACTAATTATCCCACATTCATCCCGCAGTGACCTCATCAACACTTTATAAACTAGGTCATGAGCACATATGATGTCACGCAATTTTACCTTGCGTGACCAATGAACCATCCACCAAGAACCCATCATCATGACCCGTGCCATCGGTGAACCTCCTGTATGATATCCTGATACGAAGAATCACCCTGATATTTCATATCATCCCGATCCGAAATACCACCCTTATTAGAAATATCACCCCGATAAGAAATATCACTTGATATAAAATATCACCCTGATGACCATCCCCATCAGCGCAACCTCCTGTATTAGTTGGCTGAATCTGCCTTTGCATTGGAACTGGCAAACCGTCTGCGGATTCAGAAGAAAAACCAACAAGCCCCTAGGATAAATATCAACCCTCGAAACCACCTATAGAACCTATTTTTTCTGGG
The DNA here is from genome assembly GCA_027924645.1 of Cunninghamia lanceolata. Taxonomy (NCBI): domain Eukaryota; kingdom Viridiplantae; phylum Streptophyta; class Pinopsida; order Cupressales; family Cupressaceae; genus Cunninghamia; species Cunninghamia lanceolata. The sequence goes on from BSBN01001378.1 coordinate 877,444, forward strand.
TCACCCCCTTTGATTTCTAGATCTCCCAAGTTAGATCCATCCATTTAAGTGAATCTCCCATGGGTGACCCTAAATCTCCCTTTGGTGACCCTATCATGTTTTAAAACATGAGTTTTTCTTTAGTTCTGGCCCAAATTTTCTCCAAATTGAGCCTTGATTGCATGAGTCACCTTCCCTAACTGATCATCAACTTCTTTAAAGTAATTCAAGACTCCTAATCACTCCATTCTAACTCATAAATAAATTATTCTTATCTCCCCATCAATCTCATGCTAACTCCCTTTTCTTCTCATATGAAAGGATATCAAGCTCTATACACTCCCTAATTAACCCAGTTCATTGTCTAATCAAGTCTGTTAACTCATCAATCAAATGAGTTAACTCTTCAATCAACTCCCCCCCTTTGTGAGCCCTTCCAACCTATCAATACCCCTTACCTCTTCATTATTTCTCAAGTTGGAGAATGCTCTTCTCATCTTCACAAGGTTTTTCAAGCCTCTTCACAAGCCTTTGAGCCTCTTATTTCTTTAGTTTTTGCAAAGCCTAAAATATTTCCCTTAGGAGGCAAATTCATTGTTGCAACCATTTAAAAATATTTTCTTTTTCTATCCAAGAGTTTCTTGATGCTCATTGTAGGACTTCTTTGCCTTTTCTTTCATGTTTAGGATAGTTTGACAAGATTTATAAAGCTTCTATAGCATCAAGATACTCTCAATTTTCTCTAAAGATAGCCATTATGATCACATAGTACATACATAGCACTCATAGCTCTCCAAGCTCTCTTGATTTCATTTTTAGCTTTCAAAGCTCAAGTCATTTCAAATCAATTACTCCCTTCATCCCTGTCACTAAGAGGAAGACCCTACTACTATAGAGGAGAAAGAGGTTTCCACATACAAGGATTTTTTAGGATAGTACGAAGCTCATGCGTCATATTTGAAATAGGTTCTTTAATGATTTCATAGTAATTAGCTAATCAAATTGCTCTTGAGGAAAGTAATACTTTGTTTCTCTACTCTTGATAGGTTATGCATTGTTAGTGTATTTTCCTTTCATTGCATTAGATTAATTTTTATTTTCTTTGATAGATTAAATTTGCATATTGCATTAGATTAGTTTGTTATTTGCTTTCCAAAATTGATCTCAAAAACTGTAAAAACATAGTTAGATTTGCATTAAGAAAAGTCATCCTAGGTTTGCATTCATATTTCAATTCATAGCAATTAGATCATCTTATTAAATCAAAAAGAACAAAATAAAATCCATTTCTTTGCATTCATTTATCTTGCATACATCAAAATAAAAAAATATTAGAAAAGAGAAAAATAAAAAAATTGAGTGCACAAAACCCTCAATTTCATCATGAGGTCAACTTGAAACTGAAAACTCCTTGATATCATCACAAGGTCAAACAATCTAGTGAAGTCATAGAAAACCTTGGTCACATCACAAAGTTGAGGCTAAACAAAAATTCAACTCTTGGTCAACTTTGGTCAACTCCCTCTCATCCAAGCATACAAATGTGCCTAGGAATTTGAGGTGAGTGGGTTAGAGCTATCCTTGAGGAAATAGATTCAATACATCCAAGACCACAACACAATCAATAGACGCTAGAAGAACAAAAACACATCCTTAGGGTCGTACAATAAGAAAATGAAATACAAGTCATTTAGGCTAACAAAGCAAGGTTTCAATTTGGTCTAGACTCATCAACAAGTAGAATAGTCTACCCATTAGACATTGGAACCTTAGGAATCCAAACATGAGATTGACAGCTAGTGACCCTTTAGGTCATATGGTTATCTCCACCATCACAATCTTAGAAGAACAAACATCGACACATATTAGGCCCTAGGATAGGCCAACTGCTCTTTGCAACGTTTTGCTTCCACACAAACAAAACCACCCTTAGTTTACACCTCTCCTTGACTAGATTTTTCTATGAGAGAGTGACTTGAAGGTTGCCATCAGCAAGGAGAGGGTTAATGTGTTGTATTGAGGCTGACTTATTTGCATTTGTGTCTGAGTCATGTTTCGAGGAGTACATTGTAGCATAGAAAATTGCATACTCTTGCAATTTCATGCTATATTTTGGGCTTGCTTTAGTGTCCATTCCCTTAGCATGTTTTAGGGATCATTTTGGCCTAGCCTTAGCCTCTTCCTTCACTAGATTGCAAAATTTCTTTATCAGATTCTAATTTTTCTTGCTGACTTGGCAACATGGGTTAAATTTTGTGTGATTGTTGTAGGCCACTATTGCTAAGCGAGGACGTCCTCGCTAAGCAAAAGCATCCTGAAAGTCCCAAAATTTAAATTGTTGATTTTCCACTCAGCTACCTACCTACTGCTACCTATTGTAATTGCTCGATTGTTAGAAAAACACCTTCAACATTCAAATCCAACCCTTTAGCTTCCCACACACCCTTATGCAAAAACTAATTTTGGATATCTCTCTCAGGCTATCTCAATTTATCTCTCTTAGCTATGCTTGGATACACACACCTCTATTATTGAGCTTGCTGAAGTTAGATGTGTAGACACCTAAAATTGTCCCATTCCATTATTTATGCATTAAACTCATATTGCATCGCATACATTAATTTCGTCTGGACATCTTGTAGCATGTTTTGCCCTAAGCACCCATATCATCACCTAATTAGTTAAATAAATCTTATTTATTTGACTAATTTCATTTATTCTCTTTCTATTCATAATCCTATCTTCTATAATTAAATAAATTTTATTTATTTAATTATTCATGTCCATTTATCCTCTCTAATTAAATAATTATTTTTAATTGTTTAATTTATCTATTTTCCTATAATTAAATAATTTTTTATTTATTTAATTATCTTTCCACATCATCTCTCACCACAATCCAAAATTAATTAAATAAATTAAATATTTATTTAATTAATTTAAAATCCTAAAAAGATCTTGGTTTCTTTCCAAAATCAAAACTCGTGTATCTAATTAATTTATTTAATTAGATAATTCATCAATTATCCTCCCATCTTTTTCGAAGATTTATTTCCTTTTTGAGGATTTAAAAACTAAAAGCAAGTCTTTTTTATCTTTTTCCTATCTTATCTTGATTTATTTCCTCTTTTATCAAAAAATCAAATCAAATCTTATCTTATCAAATCTTCTCCCCTCCACATAAAAAAATCAGCCTTTGTCTATAAATATGGCCTCTCATAAGCCATTATGTATGCATTGAGTTTGATATCCTTATGTTGCCGAAATCACATTAGAACCTTTGCATCATTCAATCTTTCATCCATTCTCACTTATCTTCTTCTTTCATGCAATCTTCAGTCCAATCGTTATGTTGTGAACATGAGCAATCAACAATACAACCATTCGAGCGATCAATCATGCATGCATCAATCTAAGGTATTCAGAGAGTCTGGGTTAAAAGGTAATTCACATGTTTTTGTTTTATCATTCGTTTTATCCAAATTTTCTCATTTACATTCTGGCACGCCTAATGGGACCCACTTCGCTTGATCTTTTTTGTAGGTTTTTGTTATAAAAATTTGTGCTTTCTAACCCTCATTTGCAAGTTTTGCATGTGATTTGTCATAGATGATCTCCTACTCAAATCCAACTACACCATTGCATCCGAAAGGCTATTTCCAAGCTTTTTGAGCACAAACTTGACATATTTTTCTTACAGGAAAGCTTTTTTTGTAAGATTGACAGAAAGTTGCATTTGCACAGCAGCTAGTCACATTTGCATAGTAGCCAATTGCACAACAACCAGTCGCGTTTGCACAGCAGCTAGTCGCATTTGGTTAGCAGTCAGTTGCCTTTGGTTTTTGGGCATCTAAGCACATGAGGTTAGGGTTTGGAGTGCCTTTGATCAATAGAAAGTCACATTTGCACAACAAAAAACTGCCTTTGGTTTGTATTTAGTCGCATTTGGTCGATTCGAGGTCACATTTGGGTAACAGATAGTCACATTTGGTTGTATTGGGTTTTTTTACTATTTTTTGTAGGTTACAGGCTTTAGATGCATTTGATCAGTAGCTAACTGCATCTACACCACAAAAGCTCACTTATGAATGATGGCACATCACATTTGAACAATAGATAACTACATCTAGTGAATCAAAGGAGCTAGAGCAGCGTTTAGATCAATCAAAATAGCAACTTGGAAAGTGAAAACAATCAGGTGCACATATTCCATCTTTCATCTATAATCATTACTTGTCAAAACACTTTGATTTGGGGCTTAAAATGAATCTTGTCTTCAAATCACACATCAAAAATCAGGTCTAAAATTAACCATTGTCTTCATCACATCTCAATTTGGGTCTTAAAATGAACAAGTGCTTGCATTGTCTTCTTACCACACTTTTCATTTCTTAAAGGTCAATTAACAACTGTGAGTGTGAATCACGTGTGTGTGTATGCTCTCTCCTTGCACCACAAGGTGATCTTGGAGATCAAAAACACCACACTTGATTTTCTTTTGTCCAACCCTATCTAGGAGGCCTGCTAGGGGATTTCATCACCCCTAGGGATGACCTCAACCATGTGTTCTAGTGGGCTATATCAAAGGGGGGAGAGCGAAAGCTGTACCTCAATCTAGCTACGTAATCATTGGGATAGCCTTGTGGCCCCAGGTGATTTCAAACACAAGGTGAAGTGGTATTCACTTACGCTTATGTCACATCTTTTTAATGGGCTAGTGTTCATAGATTTGGGCCCCTCTTACCTCGTGTATATTGGGGACACCCCTAGTTAACCCTTGTGCAAACTAGCTTAAGACTTATTGGTCATACCCTACCTGATTGATCATTAGGGCTTGTTGTTGTGTCTTCAAGTGTGTTCTTAAACATAACATCTAATCTTGAAAGAAAAATTGATTATTGTGTTTGGTGTGTGTTCATCCATTTACATGTGAAATTTTGTGCTTGATATTGTCCAAGTCAAACTTCCAACAAACAATTGCCACATCATCCTCAACCCACTTGTCATAACACACATATCCTAATCATTACACTTCATCCAATCATTCAAAGACAAATCATCCTAGTCATCCAATCAACCACATCCCAATCAATCCAAGTCATCTAACCTTATCATTACAAATCATCCTCTTTCTAATCCAATCAACATCATTTTCCACCATGTCAAGATTAGAGGACCTATCACAAGAGATCATTCACATACTTTACTAGGCACCAAAACCTCTAGACCAACACATCATTCAAAAGGTCCATAACATGATCCCAAAACTGCAAACAAGCCAATCCCTGCACATGCAACACCTCATAGCACAAATCCAACACCTCTTGGCCATTTGTCAAATCCAATCATCACATCAAAGACTCCCCATAAATCCTATGTGTCTTCTATACCATCACATCAAACCTATCCATCCACCTATTATGTTACCCCCACACCAACTTATCCTATTTCTTCTAATCGCAATCATTATCTATATCAATCTCAACAATCATTATCCTATACAATCCCTCTACTACGACACCATCACAACTTCCAACACATTCAACCACAATCCTATTTGTCACCTCATCACCTAACCCATTCACAAGGCCAAAAGGTGTTTTCACAAGAGGCACATGCAAGCCAAAATGACCCTTTGTACATAAATCAAATGTCCTTAAGTCCACTTTTGGAGCAATATCTAATATCCTTTGATGAGGGAGATACCTATGTGTCACCTAATCCTACTCCAAGTGGCCCCTTGCACATAAGTCAGGTGTCTTTAAGTCAATCTTTGCAATAAGATTTGATATCATTTGACGAGGGAGATACCAATTTAGGTTATGCACCCTATGAGCATCCTCCATCACCATCCAATAACATGCCAACACATGAGCCTACTAATCCTATCTTGACACCTTCATGTAATCCTAATTCTAATCCGAGTCCTAATCCATCCAACCTTACTATCCCTCCATTCAATCCTAGTCCCAATCCAAACCTTATTATCCCTCCATCCAATCCAAATCATAATTCATCCAACCTAATTAGCCCTCAACTCTATCCTGATCATAAGCCTACAACACTATCCACCATTATTGTCCATCCACTATATTGTCCATTCACACATACCCTGATGAAGGATGTGATCCATTGGCTACTAGCTAGGAACAACTTATCCCCATGTCAAACACCTATCTTATCACCTAGAAATGAGCCTTCAAATGCCATGCTTATTCCTCCAATGCCACCATGTGATCCACAATCCATTGACCCTATTCAAGAGCCTCCCACCATAAGCCCAAGTCTAAGTCCATCATACTCTCTTATGGATGAATACCAAGAACCCATTAAACTCATCCAAGAGCCTCCTATTTCCATCCAAGCAACTCAAGAGTTATATCAAGAACATGATCCTAAGTATGTGAAAACATTGGTCCCTAATCTAAGTCAAGATCAAATCCCTTACATTCCACCTATGCTACCCATCCATAATATTTATCTCTTCCATGATCAAGATGATATTACATATGAAGAATCTATCCATGAGCACCTTGATCCTATCCTTCCTCCCATACCCCTCCATGAGCAAGATATCCAAATTGCTCCTATCTCTCCTCCATCTAGCCCTATGCACAAGCTTCCACTTCTCATAATAAGACATTAGTGCAGGAGCACCTAGAAAATCATGTTTTCTTTTGTAATAAGGTCTATTTGACCAATGCATTTTCATTTTTGTTTGTCTCTAGGTCTTTTAGGACCTAGAACCCATTTTGCAAGTCCAAAGTGACTTAAAACAGACTTTTGTCATTTTGTAAACATAGTGCCAAAATAGGGCAGTAGGACAGTTTGAGGCAGTTTGGATCAGTTGGTCTTCCAACTATTTGCATCGGTTGGTTTTCCAACTGCTGGCAGGATGAGTTGATAATAACCAGAAGGAGGAAAAAGGGTGAAGGTGATTGTGTATTATTTTGAGGAGAAATAAAAAAACAAAAACTATTTTGTTCTGTCAATTTGGGTTTCTGTTCTCTGTAACTATAATTGGTACAACTATAGATTTCTGTTCTTTCTGTGTTTTCCATCGTTGCAGTATGTCGACATGAAGCATTCCACTGGTGAGATTTCTATCGAAATTAGTGGAATGGCTTCATTGTACAAGTATGTGTTTTTGTTTCCTATTTTGTTTTTGTGTTCAACGGTACAAAGAATCTAAACAAAGTGTTTTACATAGTAGATTGACCTAGCATCTCCATGTACTAGGGTTTAGTTGAAGAGGAAGAAAGTAAACTGTGCATCGGTGAATCATTGGGACTCACAACAAGTCTGTTGAAGTTGAGCAGTCTCACCAAGGGAGTTGGTCCATTGGCGTATCGGTGAAGAAAATTCTAATGTGACCGATAGTAGTTGTCTTTCTGACAAGTCAAAGTCAAAGGTGACATTGGAGTGTCAGTGCATCAGCTTAGAGTTTGTAAGTGCTCACCGATGAGAAGAGTCTCACTGAAGACAAATGCCATCAACGCATCAGAAGACAAGTTTGAAGTTCCACAGACAGAGGTGAGTCATGCTGATACAGTCATGTCTAACCAGTGTTGAAGCCGTCACGATTAGGATGAGGGGGACTTAACCGTCATCGGGGCATCAATTGAAGGATAGAAGACTTTGCCGATAGAAGTAAGTCTTGTCAACTCATGAAGAGTTGATCGACTCGGTGTGAGTCATGTTGTATCTCACCAAAGATAAACTCAATTGAGCTATCGATGTAAGTTTGATCATGGAGAGACTTAAGAAAGTCATTCTGACCAACGGTTGTCTGACTGATCGAGGTGTATCGACGGCCTGCAAGTGGAGTCTTGCCGACAGAAAAACAAATTTGATTTTGTTCTGCGCTTTCACTGCACGCTCCTAATCATATTGGTATCAGAGTGAGTTTTTAAGATCACTCAGGTGGTGTGGTCTTAGTGTATGTTAGACAAGGAAAGTGAAGCAGAGGCCGACATGATGCCTCCTAAAAGAATGTCAGAAGATGCAGTGAAGAAATTGATCGAAGAGATGTTTGAGTCCAAGCTTGAGGAGTTGAAAAGAACCCAGGGTAAGGATAGGGAAGAAGAAAGTGACAGCGATGAAGGAGATACATAAATTGATGAAACCAATAAGAGGACAGAGGAGATACCAGCAGACCAGAGGGAATTTGTAAATGCTTTGAAGTCAGTCAATAGGGACACCATAGATGGGTTACCTATGTATAGTGGAAGTATGGAAGCTGAAGAGGTGATTGACTGGATTGAGGCATTGAACAATCATTTTCAATACAAAGAAGTCCCTGATGATAAGAGGGTTAAGTTGGAAAAGGTAAGATTGAAGGGGTCTGCTCTTGCATGGTGGAATTATGAGCAAGGAGAGAGAGTCAAGGAGGGGAAGAATATGATAACCTCATGGGAAAGGATGAAGACCAAAATCAAGGCACAATTCTTACCCCTAGACTATAATGTGCAGATGTATAGGAAATTGCAGAACCTCAGATAGAGAGACCTTGATGTGAATGCATGCACACAAGAGTTTCATAAACTCAGTCTTAGATCAAAGAGACAAGAAGAAGAGTTAGAGAAGGTGGCCAGGTATCTGAATGGCCTAAGGATGAACATCCAAGATGAGATCAACATCTTAGCACCAGAAACAATGAACAAGTGTTTCCAAATGGCCTTAAGGGCTGAAGAGAAGATAAAGAGAAAGAGTGAGGAGAATAATAGAGGTAGAGGAGGAAGAAGTTTTAGAGATAGAGGTAGTTTTGGAGGAAGAAGTCCTAACCAAAGGCCTAGTGGTGAGTCTAGCCAAGAAGAGCAAGTTGGAGACTCAAGTAGTAGAGGAAGCTATCAAGGAAGAAGGCCTAATGGAAGGGGTGGGACAAATGGATCAGGTAGAGGATCCAAGTTCTCCAATATGAGATGTTAGAACTACAATCAGATAGGGCACCTGGCATACAAGTGTCTAGAGAAGGCCTCAACTTCTCATGGTGGTGAGAAGAGAACCACTTTGATTCAAGAAGATGCAAGGAGTGTGACATCTCCTAAAGTGAATCTAACATCAGAAATGGGAGAAAATCTGATGATCAAGAGGACGCTACTCAAGGAACCAGCGCAGACTGAACCGTCTCAAAGAAGGGCTTTGTTTAGAATCAACTACAAGATCCAAGGTAAGGTTTGTAAAGTTATTATTGATTCTGGTTCTAATGATAATATTATATCTTTGGAAGCAGTGAATAAGTTGAATCTAGAAAAGATACCCCATACCAGTCCATATAAAGTCAGTTGGTTGAATAAGGGGCAGCAAATATTCATCAATGAACAAGCATGGGTAGAATTTAGTATTGGGGGGTATAGAGATAAAATCTTGTGTGACATCCTTCCAATGGATGCTTGCCATCTTCTGCTAGGCAGACCATGGTAGTTTGACAAAAAGGCTCATTATGATGGGGAAAAGAATGCTTACTCATTCCAAAAGGATGGTGTGACTTATAGGATACAGTCATTGGTAGAAGAGGATCCACAGCATGTAGGGTCTAGTGTAATGATGGTAGGAGAAAAAGAATTCATGGACACATTAAAGGAAAGTGATGGAGTAGGTTTTTCTTTGATTGTGAAGCCTAAGAGGGAAAAGAAGGAAATTGTGAGAGAAGTAGGGCCTAAGGAGGTCAGAGATTTGCTTGAGAGTTACAAAGGAGTGATTGCAAAAGATATACCCGATTCCCTACCACCTGTCAGAGACATTAGCCTTATGATAGATCTCATACTTGGAGCAGTACTCCCTAATAAGGCATCATATAAAATGACCCCTCAGCAGAATGAAGAGGTAGCAAATCAGATTCAAGAACTCCTAAACAAAGGGATGATAAGGAAGAGCCTTAGCCCATGTGTAGTACCTACTATTTTAGCCCCAAAGAAGGATGGGAAATGATACAAAGAATCCACCACTAAAACCCTCTAACATACATTTTCACTTGTATGTATATGCATTATTAATTATGGATACATTTTATAAACCTTTCTCTTGCCTATTGCAACACATAACATCATCGGCTTAACAAAAATGCCTTCCTCTGATCATTGTAACACTTGTATCTATTATGAGATACATTCCTCCTTCCATATACAAATTCTTACTTGCTGCGCCCATGACACACTTACATCTGCCGCTTCTTCTGCACTGAGCATACAACGCATTACCTCCGATCACCGGTTACCTCCACTGTCACTGCCAGTCGACCTTTGCATCAAATTCTTGTATCTGCAGAATGTACATTCTGATATACATTCAAATATACAACTCAAAACATACATCCATCGAATATTCCTTCAGATATGCCTTCGATGGAAGTTTGACCCGCTGACTTCCCTTGTATCACCCCGATGTACATGTTCGATGTATATTTAACACATACAACCTGCCAGATACAATTGACGAATACATAGGGACTGTCTGCACATGCAACAGGGGTATACACACATACTACATCCAACATACATCTACAGTATATACAGAGATTGTATATTTGATCCTCCCAACCTTTGACATGCATTTTCAAATATGCATTCGACAGATACTCACAAACATGCAACTGCGGGATACACAAAAATTAAACCCAACATACAAACATAATACACACAGGAATTGTATATCCAATATGTTTTTAACTTGCCATCTTCATAACATGCATTTTTAACCTATTTTCTCACCCGATACACCAGCAATGGACAAAAGCGATATACACATACCATGCGAATGTGATATATTCACCAATTGTATATCCTTCATGCAAAAGTGATATACTCACAATTTGTATCTTTTTGCAAACCTGCAGATTTTTTACTGTTTTGATTTGTTTTTCACTTAGCAATTGAATCGATCTACTTCACCTTCAATCATGTAGCTCTATGCACTTCAACGATCTAGCATGCAGTCATGCTAGAACCCTTCAATACATTTCCTTGCCCGACCCTACAAGCTTTAACATAGACAAAATAGAAAACAAAACCCTAACTAATATATATACAACCATTCCACCGATTCAAAGAATCAACCGGTGGAATGGATAAATGAATCCATCTGATCTCAGTACATAAAATCAATTACACAGTGAATGCAGACAAAACAGAATCTTGTTTATTATGCTTCTTCAGAAATGTGATTACAGTGCTTTGTTTACAATACCACAATTGAACTAAACTAAACTGACTACTAACTCTCTATCTGTCCTTTGATCTATCCCTGGGGGAGTATTTATCTACTCACAAAGAGTAGCACTGACTTGGTTCCCGGTGGCTGGGAGACAATTCCAAGCGGCTGGGAGATCTAACCGACTAACAAACTCTTAACTAACAACCTAAAAATAGCAAGCATCGGTCAAACATACCTTATTACATTTAATGGTCATTTAGGACCTTATTGAAAACATAAAAATAAACATAAAACAACTAAATGCCTCATGGAGGCCACTGTGGGTTAGGTGCACCTACACCATACTCCCCAATTTGAAAAGAACTCATGTCCCATGAGTTAAGTCTTTGACTGAATCCACCTATAGCTTTTGCTGTCACATATCCGCCCCATGATCTCTGGACTGCAACCTACTACCATGGAGGCAAATACTCATGCCTAGCATTGTAGGCTCTTCTCACACCTAGCTGATCATTCTTTCTAACCATCACCTCTATCTAAACATGGGCAGTGGAAACCTCATTTACTGCTGTGGAAGAATGTGCCTATCTTTCAACTTTTAGGGGACAAACAATAGTCCGTACTATGATTGCATCCTTGTCATTCCAATCAACCTGTGGTTATGTACAAACCTACTTCTGGATCTTCTACTGATCCACCTGATCTCTGTCAGTCATAACTAAAATCTTCTTCAAACTTTGATCTCCTCTCCTAGAGATATCCTCAACTACCTTTGACTCTGCTGTAGGCATCTTCACAAACTCCTTCTTACCTACCAAAATAGTCTTACCTGTCTTCTTTACGTCAGTATCCTCCTGAAATGGTGCCAACAGAATAGTTCTCCCATCCTTCATGATGGTGTAGGTATTAGCATACCCATCATATAATGCTCTCCTATCAAATTGCCATGGCCTACCCAATAGTAGGTGACAACATTCCATGGGCAATATGTCACACAAAACTCTATCTTGATAATCTCCAATCTAAAAATCAACATATGCCTATTCATATACCAAAAGTGATTGACTATCACTTACCCAAGATGCATTGTAAGGATGTGTATGTTGAATCCTTTCTAGTTTCAATTTATCCACCATTTCCTGAGATACCATATTATCTATTGAACAAGAATCTATTACTACCTTGCATACTTTTCCTTTGCTTTTGCAACTGGTCCTAAAAAGTGCTCTCCTTTGCAACATGTCCTTGGATGTCGTTAGGATTGTTCTCCTTAACATCAATGCTTCTCCTTGCTCAGGATACGCATAACTTTTATTAGTGTTTGAGCTTGTCCCACTTTGATCATCAGATTCTTGGACCAGATTTGTCCTCCTTTCTCCCATTGAACTTGTTGCTTTTTCTGGACATTTAAATGCTGGGTGACCATATTCACTACAAGTGTAACACTTTCTTGAGAATGTATTCGAACCTCTTCCACTTCCAAACCTGCCTCTTGTGCCTTTCCATCCACCTCTGAAATCAGACTGTTCTTGTCCTTTACCAGCTTCTTCTTGATTCTCATTTTCTTGCCTTGTTGTAGGAGCTGATCCTCTCCCTCTGGTATTGTTGCCTCTTCCTCTCATGGACTTGTCCTACCTCCTTTTCATCTTCTCCTCAATCCTGATTGCCATTTGATAGCATTCTTCCACACTCCTAGGGTTAGCCAAAACTAATTCATCCTGTATGTTCAATCTCAAACTAGCTAAATATCTAGCAACCTTTTCAACCTCATTCTCATGATGACCAGACCTCATACTCAACTTGTAAAATTCCTTAGTATATGCTTTCACATCCATTTCTTTTTGTCTTAAAAATTGTAGCTTCTTAAACATCTGAATTTCACAATCCTGGGGTAAAAATTTACCTTTGATCCTTGCTACCATCTTGTCCCATGAAGAAATCTTTGACGTACCTTGCTTTCTTCTCTCTGACTATACATAATCCCACCATAAAAAAGCATGACCTGTCAATTTGGTCTTTGCAATCTTTACCCTCTGCTCCTCAGGAACCTCCTCACATTCAAAGTGATTATCTAATGCAGCAATCCAATCAAGTAACTCTTCCTCATTTAAACTTCCAGTGTACTTTGGAACATCAATCTTTACCTTAGGTTTGTCATTCTTGACTGCCCTTAACAGTTTTGCAAATCTCTGATCTTCAGCATTCAAATCTTCATCTACCTCTTCAAATTCTTCAACATCATCTTCCTTTTCTGATTCACTTTCTTCTACTTCTCTTCTTTTGTTTGTCTCCAAGGCTGCAAGCCTGGCTTGAAGTGCTTCAGCAAGCTCTTTCATCTTCCTCATCTCCTTAGCATGTTTTTCCTTCATCTCCTACAGCTCTCTGGCAGTACCATTACCCTTTGGAGGCATCTTGTCAACCTCTCAATACTTCTACTTCTGCCTTCTTAGTGACAAAACCAAACACACAATAGCTGAAACCTTTTGCTGAGCTCTGATACCACTATGATGCAGAGCATCCACCACTAAAACCCTCTAACATACATTTTCTCTTGTATGCCTATGAATTATTAATTATGCATACATTTTATAAACCCTTCTCTCACCTATCGCAACACATAACATCATCGGCCTAAACAAAATGCCTTCCTCCAATCACTGTAACACTTGTATCTATTATGAGATACATTCCTCCTTCCATATACAAATTCTTACCTGCTGTACCCATGACCCACTTACATCTGCCGCTTCTTCTGCACTGAGCATACAACGCATTACCTCCGATTGCCAGTTACCTCCACTGTCACTGTCGATCAACCTTTGCATCAAATCCTTGTATCTACGGAATGTACATTCTGATATACATTCAAATATACAACTCAAAACATACATCCACCGAATATTCCTTCAGATATGCCTTCGATGGAAGTTTGACCCACTGACTTCCCTTGTATCACCCTGATGTACATGTCTGATGTATATTTAACACATACAACTCGCCAGATACAATTGACGGATACACAGGGACTGTCTACACATGTAACAGGGGTATACACACATATTGCATCTGACATACATTTGCAGTATACACAGAGATTATATATTCGATCCTCCTAACCTTTGACATGCATTTTCAAATATGCATTCGACAGATACTCACAAACATGCAACTGCGGGATACACAGAAATTGAACACAACATACAAATGCGATATACACAGGAATTGTATATCCAATATGTTTTTAACGTTGCATCTTCATAACATGCATTTTTAACCTGTTTTCTCACCTGATACACCAGCAATGGACAAAAGTGATATACACATACCATGCGAATGCAATATATTCACCAATTGTATATCCTTCATGCAAAAGTGATATACTCACAATTTGTATCTTTCTGCAAACCCACAGATTTTTTACTGTTTTGATTCACTTTTCACTTAGCAATTGAATCGATCTACTTCACCTTCAATCATGCAGCTCTCTGCACTTCAACGATCTAGCATGCAGTCATGCTAGAACCCTTCAATACATTTCCTTGCCTGACCCTACAAGCTTTAACACAGACAAAACAAAAAACAAAACCCTAACTAATATATATACAGCCATTCCACTGATTTAGAGAATCAACCGGTGGAATGGATAAATGAATCCATCCAACCTTAGTACAGAAAATCAATTACACAGTGAATGCAGACAAAATAGAATCTTGTTTATTATGCTTCTTCAGAAATGTGATTACAGATGCTCTGTTTACAATACCACAACTGAACTAAACTGAATTGACTACTAACTCTCTATCTGTCCTTCGATCTGTCCCTACGGGAGTATTTATCTACTCACAAAGAGTAGCACTAACTTGGTTCTCGGCGGCTAGGAGATCTAACCGACTAACAAACTCTTAACTAACAACCTAAAAATAGCAAGCATCGGTCAAACATACCTTATTACATTTAATGGTCATTTAGGACCTTATTGAAAACATAAAAATAAACATAAAACAACTAAATGCCTCATGGAGGCCACTGTGGGTTAGGTGCACCTGCACCAGGAAATGGAGGCTTTGTACCGATTCTAGGGCCATAAATAGGATAACCATCAAGTATAGGTTTCCTATTCCTAGAATAGAAGATCTAATGGATTGTTTGGTAGGGGCTACTTATTTCTCCAAGATAGACTTAAAGAGTGGGTATCACCAAATATGAATAAGAGAGGGGGATGAGTGGAAGACAACATTCAAAACCAATGAAGGATTATATGAGTGGCTTATGATGCCTTTTGGTCTTTCAAACACCCCTAGCACCTTTATGAGGCTGATGAATGAGGTGTTGCAGGAATTCATAGGGAAATTTATGGTAGTCTACCTTGATGATATCTTGGTGTTTAGTAAGAGCAAGGAAGAACACTTGAAACATTTGGAGATAGTCTTGAAGAGGCTACAAGATTAGAAGTTAATAATAAACTTGGAAAAGTGTGACTTCATGAAATAAGAATTGGTTTACCTAGGCTTTGACATCTCGAAGGGTGATTTGAAAATGGATCCTTCCAAGGTAGAGGCTATTTTGAATTGGCCTACACCTAGAATAGTAGGAGAGGTTAGAAGTTTTCATGGCTTGGCCACATTTTACAGAAAATTTATTAAGAACTATAGTGATATTTGTGCACCTATATTGGAGACCATCAAGGGTGGTGGTAAGGTGAAGTTTGTGTGGACAAAAGAGGCAGATCAGAGTTTTGAAAGTCTGAAATAGAAAGTTGCCAAGTATCTTGTCTTAGTACTTCCTGATTTCAATAAAGTCTTCACCATTGAATGTGATGCAAGTGGACTGACCATAGGGGCAGTGTTGAGCCAAGAAGACAGACCAGTAGCCTATTTTAGTGAGAAATTGAATGAAGCTAAGAGGAAGTACTCCTCTTATGATTTAGAATTGTATGCCTTGGTACAAGCTTTGAAAAAGTGGAGGCATTATTTGCTTCCTAAAGAATTTATTGTGTACACTGACAATCATGCTCTCATTTTTTTGAATGGACAGGAAAAGCTCAGCCATAGGCACATGATGTGGGTGGAAAGTCTTCAAGCATACACCTTCACCATCAAGCATAAGAAAGGAATAACCAATAAGGTTATAGATGCTCTAAGTAGGAGGGTGTTGACTATGCAAGAAGTGCAGCTACAAAGCATGGGTGTTGAGGCACTCAAGGGATTGTACGAAGAAGACCAAGATTTCAAGGAGATTTACAAGATATGCAGAGAGTGGCAATGCTTTCCATAGTGAATTTTCAGATTATACATTGCAAGATGGACTTTTGTTCAAAGGAAGTCAACTATGTATCCTTAAGTGTTTAATGAGGGATAATATAGTGAAGGAGAAACATAGTGGTGGTTTAGGAGGACATTTTGGGCTTAATAAGACCTTAGATCTAGTAAGACAATTTTACTTTTGGCCAAGGATGCAATCTGATATCAGAAGGTTTGTTGAGAGTTGTATGATTTTCCAAAGAGCAAAGGGTGTCTCAACCAATGCAGGACTGTACCAACCTTTTCCCATACCAAACAAACCTTGGGAAAGTTTGAGTATGGATTTTGTGATGGGGTTACCAAAGACAAGGACAAGTTATGACAGTGTGTTTGTTGTGGTAGACAGGTTCAGCAAGATGGCTCACTTTATTACTTGTAAAACCACCAATGATGCTAGTTACATTGCAGGCTTATTCTTTAAAGAAATTGTCAGGATTCATGGATTGCCTTTGAGTATTGTATCTGACAGAGACAACAAATTTGTGGGACAGTTTTGGAGAACCTTGTGGAAAAGATTGGGTACAAATTTGTCTTTTAGTTCAGCTTATCATCCTCAAACTTATAGCCAAACTGAGGTTGTGAATAGGTCATTAGGCAATCTACTGAGATGTTTGACAAGAGAACATGGAGGTAGTTGGGATGTGGTACTCCCACAAGAAGAATATGCCTATAATGATTCTATAAACAGAAGTACAGGTCTAAGTCCTTTTGAAGTTGTCTATGGTAGTCATCCTAGAGAAATTTTTGAATTGAGAGATGTTCAAGGGTTGGACAAAAGGAGTGAACATGCTGATACATTTGTAGAGGCTATGAAAGAGATCCATCAACAAGTCAGAGATACTCTACACAAGAATAGTTAGAAGATCAAGGCTAGAGTGGATCAAAGGAGAAGGGATGTGCAGTACCAAATAGGAGATATGGTCATGGTTCATCTCAACAAGAACAGACTACCCAAGGGAAACCACAGCAAGTTGATGATGAGAAAATTTGGACCTTGTAAGATTTTAGGGAAATATGGTCCTAATGCTTACAAAATTGAACTCCCTGATGATATTGCTATTTCCCCTATATTCAATGTTGCTGATCTAACATTATATAGGAGTCCTGATACAGGAGAAGATACAACAGGTTCTGTCCAAGACAATGCAGAGTGGGTGCAACATTTACCACCTAAGGAACCACCTAAGATGGAGTGCATCTTGGATAGCAAGACAACCAAGAAGACAAGAAATCAGACCTATTTTGAGCACTTAGTCAAATGGCAAGGACTTCCAGACTTAGAAGCCACATGGATGCTGGAAGAAGACATCAAAAAGTAGGGTGGTGATTTGCAGTAGTTAGTATCAAAGAGGACTTGAGACAACTTTCACCTGGGGAGTATGGTGTAGGAGCACCTAGAAAATCCTATTTTCTTTTGTAATAAGGTCTATTTGACCAATCCATTTTCATTTCTGTTTGTCTCGAGGTCTTTCAGGACCTAGAACCCATTTTGCAAGTCCAAAGTGACTTAAAACACACTTTTGTCATTTTGTAAACACATAGTGCCAAAATAGGGTAGTAGGACAGTTTGAGGCAGTTTGGATCGGTTGGTCTTCCAACTATTTGCATCGGTTGGTTTTCCAACTACTAGCAGGATGAGTTGATAATAACCAGAAGGAGGAAAAAGGGTGAAAGTGATTGTGTATTGTTTTGAGGAGAAATAAAAAAACAAAAACTATTATGTTCAATCAATTTAGGTTTCCGTTCTCTATAACTGTAATTGGTACAACTGTAGATTTTTGTTCTTTCTATGTTTTCCATCATTGCAGTATGTTGACATGAAGCATTCCACTGGTGAGATTTCTATCAAAATTAGTGGAATGGCTTCATTGTACAAGTATGTGTTTTTGTTTCCTGTTTTGTTTTTGTGTTTGATGGTGCAAAGAATCCAAACGAAGTGTTTTACACAGTAGATTGACCTAGCATCTCCATGTGCTAGGGTTCAGTTGAAGAGGAAGAAAGTAAAATGTGCATCAGTGAATCACTGGGACTCACAACAAGTCTGTCGAAGTCGAGCAGTCTTGCCAAGGGAGTTGGTCCATCGGCATATCGGTGAAGAAAATTCTAACGTGACCGATAGTAGTTGTCTTTCCGACAAGTCAAAGTCAAAGGTGACATTGCAGTGATCGGCGCATCGACTTAGAATTTGTAAGTGCTCACCGATGAGAAGAGTCTCACCAAAGACAAATGCCATCAACGCATCGGAAGACAAGTTTGAAGTTCCACCGACAGAGGTGAGTCATGTCTAACCAGTGTTGAAGCCGTCATGGTTAGGATGAGGGGGACTTAACCATCATCAGGGCATCGGTTGAAGGATAGAAGACTTCACCGATAGAAGTAAGTCTCGTCGATGATGAAGAGTTGATCGACTTGGTGTGAGTCATGTTGTATCTCACCGAAGATAAACTCAATTGAGCTATCGGTGTAAGTTTGATCATGGAGAGACTTAAGAAAGTCATTCCGACTGATGGTTGTCTGACTGATCGAGGTGTATCGGTGGCCTGTAAGTGGAGTCTTGCCGACAGAAAAACAAATTTGATTTTGTTCTGCGCTTTCATTGCACACTCCTCATCAGACATGTGCCTCCCAAGAACACATAAGCATAGAAGATCAAACAAATAACTTGGATCCTAATGAGCAAAAGCAAGATCCTAATGATCCTTTCATGTCCACCATCCACCCTATTTCAAATCCATCATATCCTATTCGTATATCCACCTTCATTCATGAATGTTCCTCCCTAGGAACACAACCACCTTTGTCTTCCACCTCACCTTCTTCATCCAATAAGGAACTCATGTCTAGTGTTCCACCTACACCTAGTCCTATAGTCAATCTCATCCTCCAAAACATGAATTATCAAGGTAAAGGCTTAGGCCTTCTTGAACAAGCTATTTTGGAGCCCATCCATGTCAAAGTCCCTCCATGATCATTTGGCCTTGGATACATACCTCAAGGTCAACAATCTAAAGATGTTGGTACTTCTTCCATTCCTCCTAAGTCCACCACTGTTCATCACAAATCCCATCACATTCCTAAAACATACATTGCCATTCCACCTCCATCCTCTTACAAATGTCAAAAGCATGTGACCATTTACCTTCCACCATCCACTTTGCCTCAACTTCTTCTAACTCCTAACATCCCTCCATCGAATCTACCTCCACTACTTGCAACACCTAATTATCCACCTATCCATAAATTCTTTAAAAATCCCAATCATGGCCAACAAATGCACATATTGTCTAAATAAGGAGCTTCCACCAACCCCACTTCCACCATACCCATGGGATTCAATAGAAAAAATTTGGATTCCTCTACTTGTAAAGCCAAAAATCCTACAAGTTCTCATGCCTTAGGATAGAAAACCAAAGAATCAAAGAAAAATCCATCTCAAAAGCTACATACACCCACATACCTCAAAGCAAAAATGAAAAAGGTGTGGGTCCCCAAGCAACAAGCAATTACTTCAAATCCATCTCTAAAGCTACATACAACCACCCACCTCAAAGAAAATATGAAAAAGGTGTGGTTCCCTAAGCAACAAGCCATCAAGTCAAATGAGGCATCAACCTCTCAAAAATCTCAACCATCCACTTCCACCTTTTCCATCCATTCCATTCAAACATATCTAATTCCTCCATCCCGCATGAAAAGTGAAAATCTTAAAAGCACTAAGTCCATGTGGGTCCCTAAATGCCTAACTCGACCATCTCCTAAGTGAACAACCCCATTGCTTCCTACACCACCTTTCCATCATAAGCTTCAATGCTTATCACGGTGTGTGCAACCGTTGGTCATTGGTCCCTTCCATTCTACCACATTTCCACATACCTCCATCTCCCCACCTTTCATTCATTATCCTGCATATCTCACCCATCACCTTCCTTTGGTCCATGCTCTGGCATAAGCCCTCCATCCTTCCATACATAATCCACTATCATACCCTCCATAATACACTATCTACCTAACCCATCTCTCATGCAATCCCCTATCAACATCTATGAGCACATTTGACATGGTCCATGTGATGACATCCATCTCCAATGGGACTGTCACCTTTCATAGCACTAGACACTTGAGTCCCTTATGTCCATATCCATCTATCCCATTCAAAAACTCAAAAATTTAAAAAAAATGAAAAAAGTAAAGAGAAATCCCTTCGTCCAATGGTGAAAACTTGGTAAATAGGCACCTTGGATAAGTACCATGATGAAAACTTGGCAAACAGGCATCATGTGTAAATTGTTCTTCTATGTCACCTACACTTGGGGGAACCTTGTCTCATTCACCATATCATTTTCAACCTATCTTACCATACCATTGCCTACCATCCTTACCCATTACACACCCATACACCTATCCTATTGAGTCCATCCATCCACCCTTCCTCATCTTGATCTTGATAAAGATTGGGGGCAAAAATGTTGAAACATGCTTTGGAAAAACTCTTGATATACCTCATCCCTTCCAATCCATCCTATCATCCTATCATCATCCTCTTGTCATTAACCATCTTTCGATCATCCTATTTTCATAAGCCTTGTCATGAAAAATCCTAAGTATTACACTTAGAATGAGGCATGTTGTTCATATGCAACATAGTCCTTGGAGATCACATCCTTGTTGTCTTATGCATACATCCTTTCCATCCCTTATTGCCCATCCTTTCATCCAAATGATCATATCTACCTACCTCTAGGAACCTAGACTTGGTCCTCCTTTGTCATTGGTATTTAGCACAAAGGCTACCCAAATTGTAAATCCATTGACATCCCAAAACATATAAAAAAATCCAAAAAAATCATAAAATGTCCTAAAAAAATACAAAAAAATCATAAAATGTCTTGAAAAAATACAAAAAAAAAATTCTAAAAATACAAAATAACCATAAAAATGTCCTAAAAAAATCCAAAAAATCATAAATTGTCCTAAAAAAAAATCTAAAAAAATCATAAACTGTCCTGAAAAAATCCAAAAAAAATCATTAAAAAGTCCTGAAATAAGTAAAAAAAAATGAATATTTCCCTAAAAATGTAAAACAAATTAAGTATTCAACAAAAAAAATCCAAGCAATAAACTCACCCCTTGCATCATTCCAATCAATCAATATCAACAAAATCAATCATCAAATCCCTTCTTTATTTCCTCAATCATCCAACAAATCAATTCACCATTTCTTCAAATCAATCCTTCAAGTCAATTTCTTCATCAATCCAATCAATTCATCAATCATCTAATCAAATCAATTCTTCAATCACTTCATCAAATCATATCAATCAAATCAATCTAAGCAATGATCTCAAATGCAAGTCACACTAATCCATATCAAGCAAGCTAATCAATCGAGTCACATTATCCAATCACATCAATGGTCTTGATCCTAATCTTGTCTTGAACTAAATTAATCATCATCATCACCAATGGGATATATCTTTCCCACATCCTTGTGTTGATCTAGGGATATATCATTCCCTGCAATGACAACACTATTATCATCATCATCAATCAATCAAACAATCAATCATTGGTTTACAACTTGATAAGGGCAATACCTTGTTTGTTTTTGCATCATTTGAGCATACTGGGAACACTTGCATGTGCTTAGATCAAATCAATCTCATAAATTTCTTCAAATCAATCATCATTCATCAAATCACTTTCTTCTAATCAATCAAATCAATCATTTCAATCAATAATCAAATCATCTAATCATCAAATCCAATCATCAACATCACATCATCAAAATCAAATCAAATCAAATCCATCACATCAAATCCATTAAAACAAATCCAACAAATCATCAAATCAAACCAATCTATCAATCAATCACAATCACATTAATCAAATCCATATCATCCCATCAATAACATCATATATCATCAAACCTCATCTAATCAATCCCAATCAATCAATAACCTAATCAATCCATCCCCTTTCATCTTCACCACCACCACCATCATCATAATCAATAAAACACAATCAGAACTACATCCTATCTTTATCGTTAAGTGCCTTGATCCAATGGACACGAGAATGTAGGCAATCTGGTGTATGAAGGAGGTACCTAGATTCAGGCACAAGATGATATTCCTCTTTCTTCTCTCATCATCTTCTTCTATCATCTATCTTCATCAATTCATCTATCTTTCAAAATCAATTCTTCCAATCAATCTTCATCAATCACTTCTTCCATTCATCATTCAATCATCAATCATCCATCAATAAACTCAAATGCAATACATCATAAATCCATACCAATTAAGTCAATCAAGCTTGTCAAATTATCCAATCAAATCCTTGGCCTATTGGCAAGAGACACTACTAGGCATGTCAGGTGTTTTCATTGATGGCAACTAAATCTACCTTACACATCCACATTGTATCTTTTGATCATACTGGAAGTTAGATTATAGATTTGTCTAAGTCCAGATAGACAAGAACAGAGGATATGGCAGGGTTCATGTAATATCCCTTGCTATTTCGGACCTTATATTGCTGATTTGAACCTCAAGGAATATTGTCAAACACTTCTGATGTAAACCCAATGCTTGTTGGTCTGTGTTTTTAGTCTGATATTTTTGCTTGATAATGATAGATGAGTACTCTAAATGCTCATAAATCCAAACTACAATGTCTAAGCATTAATCTAAATGCATATATGACTTCTTTTTTTGGTATTTTCGATGCATATACATGAAAATTAGACATGAAATGCATACCTACAGCCAATTGGCATTTTGTCAAACAATTGGCATGCAATCTAACATGCTGATAATGGATGCTATAATGAAGGACATTACATTGAACAAATGGCATACAATTGATAACTCTTTTATTAGATGCAATCCCCGAACACAATGATATTAAGAAATACCAAATCTATTGGTTTACAAGGGTTATGCAATATAGTGCCAAAGTCTGATATCAATGATCACCTACAACAATATGCTTGGGATAACAATGCAAACCACTAATAATTACAAAAAGAACCTGGTAATAATGGTGCCCAAAGTGCTGATGAAGAATCAAGCAATATCCAAGAAAAGGAGTCCCTTCCAAACCCAAATTGTAACCTTCTCCCAGCTGCCCTATTCACGCGGTACTATAGCAATCACTGTAGCGCGGCACTATAGCAGCACTATTCATGTCACTGTAGCGGCACTATTCACAACACTGTAGAGTGGCACTATTCATAGCACTGTAGCAGCCAACAATAAAAACTTTTGATCTGCAAATTAATACCTTAAAACCCTTGGTTAATACTTCAGATTTAAGCACAAATGAAAGGACTGAAGTATCCCTTCGAATTTGCAACCCTTCGGAGGATATTTCACCACCTCAGTTATGCTAATCTATGGGATTTTTCGTTCCTAAAGACCAAGTAGACAGTATGCAAAAACCCTTGGCTCCACAGAACTCATCAAATGCAAATGATAATAATCGGATCCTGGAAGCTTGCCTTGCCCCTTCCTTTATACTTTTTCAATCCCACTTCAAGAAGCTTCTAGAAAAATAATATTATTTTATTTTAGTGACTTTATTTAATAATATTTATTTAAGTCACTTTATTAAATTAATTAAATATAAGGTCACTTTATAATATATATTTATTTAATAACCTTACAAATAATTAATTTAATTATTATCTCCCTTATTTTTCCCATCCAACTAAATCCAAGAAACCAACCATTGACCAGGTGATTGCCTCAAGAAGACCCCCTAACCATGTACATTAGCCTACGAGGGTCAGGAATAGGCTAAACCATCCGCAAACAACATCAGCTAAAAAGGGGACATTACAGTTCAACATTTTGGTCCGCATTTCTCCACAGGAAATCATATTGTGCTATGGATCTAAGGGAATGATAAGGGATGTCAAGGCTACCTAAATCCAAAGTTTTAGCCTTTAGTGATGAAGGGATTGAAAGTTACAAGCATCCGAGTATCAGGTTTTGGTTAGACAATTTAGTCCAGTGAAGAACAAGCCGACTTGATGTTTGATCCTTGTATGGATTAAGAGAAGTGGTTGGTTGAGTAATTTATGAGATCAAGTGGTATTGGCCGACATGTGTGGTGACTTGAATACATAGGTTTTGGTCTGCATTGATATTTGTGCTTGGATTCAGTCGACAAAACAGTGATCCTGAAAAAGTTCTCTTGAGGCTGACTACAGTTGATGTAATTTCATGTTGCAGATATATATAATCAATGGGTTCGAGTATTTTGTGATATGGTTGTGTGAATATGAAGTCAGAGGTGTGAAGTGTGGCAGTATCAAGTACGAAGAAGAGATTTGAGCCTTAGATCATGGCAAAATAGTAAAACAGGCAGTAAGAGATGAAGTGTGTGAAGTCGGTATATTGAGCCTAATCGGAACTGTAATCTTGCATTGTTAGATGCTATTCTTCAGTTCAAGTATTTTAGTGAGCTCTTGTAATTAATCTTGTAGGTAGTGAGCCTCCTTTGAGTAGTGAGCTCTGGGCAGTGTGCTCGAAGGCATGTGTCTTCCCATTTGTAATACTTTTAACAGAGTATAAAATCTTGTGGGTTAACCCCCACCATGGTTTTTCCCTTAACTGAGTTTCCACGTAAAAATCCTGGTGTTCATGTGTGATGATCTTGTTGTTGTTGTTGTTCTTAAGTTCATGCTTCTTTCTTTGGAATGTATGTGGTAAATTTAAAAGGAATATAATAAAAAGTTTTGCAGAACACTGATTCACCCCCCCTCTCTGTGTTCCTTAATTCCAACAATTAGTATCAGAGGAAGGTTCCTTAGAAGAAGTTTAACAACTTGAGGAATATTTGGGAAGGTATTTCAATGGGTTCATCAAGTATTCTATGTTGGCAAGAGACACTGTGTGACTTCGTGAATGTTGTCATTGATGGCAACAAAGTCCTTCCCACACATCCGCAGGACATTGTGTGTCTCTACCAGAAGTTAGATTGAAAAGTGTTGTGGTCCGGTAAGCAAGAACAGAGCATGCAGCAAGGTCCGACAATTAGGTCCGGATCTCTTAGAGGAGGTATCTTAGCAAAATACGGACTTGGGAAAGTCAAGAGGAGTATCATGAATGATATATTCTAGAGATTGAGCCTCCGGTGATGAAAGAGTGAAAAGATATAAGCACCTGAGTGTTGGGTTCCTGTTTGGCAGAGTAGACTGAGGAAGACCTGACCGGTAGAGCATCAGACTTTAATCTGGATGAGATATTGGAGGTGATCAAGCCTCTTGAGGTATCATTCATGATTGGCCAACATGATTGATGACTTCTATAACTATCCTTTTGATACGCATCAATTAGTAAGTAAGGATTCAGTAGACAAACCACAGTTTGGGAAGATATTGAGTATTCCAGATGCTGATTAGGAAGTTGATAAAATCCTTGGTGCGGATATATATACCAAATTAATTTTGATATGAAGGTGTGGTGTGTTGTGAAGTGCAAAGAAAAGTAGAGAGCTGTGTGGAAGCAGTAATACAGGTCTGAAATGTGACAAGACAGCAGCACCAAAGAAGAGGAAGAATAAAGTGCAGTAGATTTGTGTATGGAGCCTAACCGAAACTAAACCTCAGCATATGTGGATGCTTCTCATCAGTTCAAGTATCTTGTTACCTTCTTTGTACCTTGTAGACAGTGAGTCTCTTGTAGGCAGTGAGCCTCTTGTGAGCAGTGTGCTCGGGTAGTGAGCCCTAATTGGTAAGTGCCATTTTGCACTATCTTATTCTTTTAATAGAGAATACAATCTTGGGTTAGTCACCCTGTGGTTTTTCCCTTAATAGGGTTTTCCACATCAAAATCATTGTGTTATGTATATTAATGTTATCTTTGTTTTCATAATTATGTTTGCTTATATGATTTGATGCTGCACTAACTGTTAAAGAAGGACAGAAAGTTGAAGTAATTAAGATAACTAATTCACCCCCCTCTCAGTTATCAACAATTGGTTCAAAGCCAAGTTCCTCCAAACAAAGCCTAATAGCTTGAGGAAGATCTAGGAATCTCAATGGATATGTATGGTTTGAGGCAACAACTTCAGTTTGCCTTAGATGATCTTGAGCAGTCTCACTCTGAAGTCAATGACTTAAAGGAAAGACTCAAAAAAGATGATGATTTCATAAATGAACTAAAAGAGAAACTGAGTATCTCTATGAAAAAGAGAAAGGAACTACTTCAACAACTAGCAAGTCAAAGTGAAGCCAATAATACCGATGAAGATCTGAATGAGAAGAACAAGTTATGTGATAAACTATCAAAAGAGGTCATATGGTAAGACATGAAATGGAGTTAGGGGTTATGAAATTCACCCAAGAAATTGAAGAGAAAAGAAAAATTGAAGATGATCTAAGACAATCTCTCAAGGAAAAGTCAGAAGACTGTCACAAATGGATAGAATAATTAGGCATCTAGAATACGATCTTGAAGAAGCTAGAGATAATGAAGAACAACTTGAGAATCAGATTGACATTCTTAAAAGGGATCTTCAAATAAAAAATGAATACAAAGAGAAATTTAAGATAAGATCTACTCAACTTGAAGTTTTTCTTGAAAGCCAAAAGAGGGTAGATGACAAGCAAGGCTTGGGATATGAGAAAGGTGAAAGCTCCGAATCTGGTCAGAAGAACTCTAGATTAGGAAATCCAAGGAACATGCCTAGAAGATCTCCAGTAAGACAACCAAATGTTCAAAGATATCCATCCTTCAATGGATACTGCCACAATTGCAATAACTTTGGTCATAAAGAAAATTAGTGCAGAAGAAGAATGAATCAGACTAATTCATCCTTCTCCGAACAATATTTTAACTGCAAAAGGTATGGTCACAAATCTCATGAGTGTAGAAATATGCAAATGAACAATTCATTCAATGGTAGATGCTTTGCATGCAATAGAGTGGAACATATGTCTAATTAATGTAGATCTAGAGGATACCAGTCAAATATGCAAAGAAATATTATTTGCTACAATTGCAATAGATCCGGTCATATTGCCAAATTCTGCAGAAGTAAGAATCAGGACAAAAAGGGTCCGGTGCATCATAATCAAAACCAAGACAAAAGAAAAGGAAAGGTGAATGTGGATGAAATTCAAAGGGAGATGAACAAGATTTGGGTGAAGAGGAGTATAGAAAATGCTGAGGATGGATCCACACCAGAATCTGGTGCTGATATTCCTTCCAAAAACTAAATAGATGAGCTCTGGCTCAGGGGGAGTCACAAATGAAAACTAGTTCCCCCAGCCAGTCAATTGGTGCCTGAAATTGGCACATGGAAAGTTGTGGATTAAAGGGTTCTCAGAGAGACATCTAAATAAGCCTTGGTAGAGATATGTAAGATCCACAAGAAATTTTGAAGAGATTAATTTTCCAAGATTGATCCAGTTTAAGAGTCATCCAATAAGAATAGAATTTTCACAGTGAGATTTGGTATGATTCAAATTTGAGGTATGTTGATCTGCAAATAAATGAAATGATTGGAGAAAGGTAGATAGATTGCTAAATACTCATCGAGAATAACTCTAAGTGCATCCCAGTAATCCAAAAAATCTCTCAGGATAAGGAGAATAAAGCAACTGGAACAACTTAAGTTGTGCATTTATTACAATGTGAAATTAGGGTTTGCGAAAAAATATAAGGGTTCCCTTGTTCATCATTTGCACATTTGCATTCGAGAAGAAAAGAGAAGGAGCTCTGCAAAAAATTGTCTCAAACCTCTTAAAGATCAACCACAGAAATTGATTTATCCAGCAATTCAATCTGGCTCATTTCGTGAACCCTAAAAGCATAAAAGGTATTTTCCATTCTTGAATCTCTCTATGAATCTTTTGAAAGATGGTTACTTTGAATGTTGTGAAGATCACTACTAGGCCGCATCCTAAATTCAACATCCATACAAATCCCTAGAAGTTGATCCCCTAGGCGCCTTTTCAAGCATTCTGCATGAGGTTTTGCATGTAGAAGATATTAGGGCATATATTCATGCAAACATTGAGGAATTTGGGGAATCCAAACTAATGAATATCTATCACAAACAGTTAATAGATGATTCTTTTGAACTCAAACCTCAGTACAAGGCTATCCGGGACAAGCATTTTGGACATTGCATCCATTTCCCATGTTTTACAGAAGATGAATGGGTCTGGTATGTTCTAAGTAGGATGCATGACAACTTTATGTGGTTGATGAGACCATTCAAGATAACCAAGGATACCATTAGGGTAGTTACTGGATTGCACTCATCCGGTGGGTTACTTGCTCTCAAATTCGTCAAGAATCAGATAGTGAGTGAGGCAATAGGATCAAAATTTGACAAGAGAGCAATGACAATTAAAGATATCACTGATTCGGATATCAAGTTTGCCTCCATGATAATTAGTTACAAGATATATCACTACAGTAGGGAAAATTTAGTACCTGGAATTGCAATTTACACTGCTTATTAGATGCTAAGAGAAAATGCCGACTATGATCTTTGTGAGCTTCTCCTGAATCAACTATTAGAGAATTTGCAGAAAATAAAGAAAGATAAAAAGAATTCATTCAAATATGGTGGCCTAATATTATGTTTATTCTTTTACTTTTTGAATTAGCTTCCTGGATCCAATGGTTCGATATGGCAAAATGACAGACTAGTAGCCATACAAATCAGAGATTATTTGCATGGAATTGGTGATGCCAAGGCACAGAATGCATCACTCTGGGGCTACTTCAAAAAATTTCAGAGTATGATGCAAGCTAGAGAGAGAATCCCCCAATCTCTAGTTGAAAAGTATAAGGATACAATATGCTTTATGGTAGAAATTGATCAATGCCTAATGGAGGCAGTGGAGCCAAGGATAGGCTAGATCATGCCAATGGGGTATGAAGTTGATGAGAAAATTCTAGAGTTTCATATTCAACACTTGTTGAGTCAGCCTAAGGACCTTAATGCAGAAAGGTTTGGAACCTTTGAAGAGTTGAGTGTGAAGATTCATGTAGAGTTAAGAGAACCAGAAATGAAAAGAAAAGTGAGAAAAGAAGTAGAGGATGTTGCCCAAAGGTATGGCATTTCAAAAGAAACACTTGATGCAAATAGAGAAAAACTAGAAAAGGCAAAGAAAGAGAAACAAGATGCAGAAAAGGAAAGTAATCCGGTGCAAGCACCCTCCCAGACCAGATCCTCCAAGAGCTCTGCACCTGCCACCTCTAAGAGCCAAAAGGCATCAAAACTGGAAGCCCAGACATCCAGAAAGGGAGAGAAGAGAACAAAGAAAAAGGCAACAAGATCCTATACAAGTCAGAAGGATGATGAAGAAACTGAGTTAGATGAGGAGGTCAAGAAAATGAAGAAGAAGAAGAAAGCATCCGGTGAACCCTCTACTGATCATAACAAGGAAGAAGAGGCAAGAGAATTCATTGAAAGGCCTACTCTCTACATTGATGATATCATCGAATCAGTCATTGTGGATGGGAACTTGAAACCAATGACTAAATTTTATGATGATTATAGTGAAGCTGATCAGAAGATCCTGCAAGAAGCTATAGTCAGGTATTTAAACATCTACAACAAAACATTCATTAAAATTATATCTCTGATTCCTAAAAGTCTAGAAAGGGAACTTGAAATAGGAAAGAATAATGCCATGGAAAAAGACCTAGAAATCCAAAAGAAGATTCCTATCCAACTCTATCCCTCCATCACTCCAAAGAAAATAGGTATGATCTTCAAAGATTGCAAGGATGAGTTCCGGAGCAAAGCCAAAATGAATAAGCTTATGCTCAGAGAGACTGATCAGGTGGCTAAAGAGACTGAAGAGATCCTTTGGAATGCATATAAAAGATTCAATATTCCTATTATAGAGGACTTAGGTGATCCTACAGAGAAAACTGCAGAAGAATCAAAGGAGGTAGGTGAGGAGAAAACTAAGGATCTGGATTCCTCTACTCCGGAAGAGGAAGTCCATGAAGAAGCAAACATCTCTCCTCTGGTTTCCCCAACAGACTCTAGATCTAAAGGAGAAGAAAGAATAGAAGAGAAAATTAGTCAAGAAGAAGAGGTAAAGGGAAGAGAAAAAGATCAAATAGAGAAGATCCCAGGAGACAGTTCTAAGACTGCAAAAGGAAAGAAGACTCTGTCTTTGACAAGAGACACTGCAAAAACTGTTAAAGATTTCTTGACTAAAGAAATGATGGAGACTGATGAACCGAAGTTACTTCAAGGACCACTCAATTTTGATTCCCTCTTCCCAATTCAGACTATGAAGATAGCATCCTTTGCCCAAGCAAAGGCAAAAGAAAAAATTTTGAAGTCTCACATGGAAGACTGTGAGCTAATAGAGAATGCATTCGGTGCATTAGAGAAAATCATGCCATCCTTCCAGAAGGATCTGTCGGCCTCTTCATCTGGTAACTTAAAATCTCTTGTTAATTCAATTAGCACACATTTTGATTCTTTGGAGAAGTCAGCTGAAGATAAAGTGTGGAAAGAGTTTTTGGGAAAGAGATTCTCCAAAGTACAAGGGCTAATAACAAATGATAGAACTATGGATATTGGGATAAAGAGCTTAGAAAATGCTCTTAAAGATGGTAGAGAGATATATAAATTTTGTTTATCCTGGTCTAAAGCGACAAAGGATATTGAGAAGAAAGTGAAGGAGCAAGAGGATAAACTGTCAAGTTTATCTCAAAATTTTGATCCTCTCACCTCTTCCATAATAAATCAAGAGTGTCAGACTATTGCAGTCATAAATGAAATAAAGAAGCTTGAGAATGAGAAGAAAAATAGAATAAGCAGGTTAAGTGAACTTAGAGGGATAATTATCCCTAAATTAGAGGCCATGCATGAGGCCCTAACCGATGCTCAAACCACATCCCGGACTAGTGATCCGACATATCTAAAAAGGGCAGAGGCTTTTGCATTCCTGTTGAGTGGTCACATCTCAATTTTGGATAGGATGAAGCAGAGTTGGGTAACAAAATTTGTCCAGTTGAAGACAACTTTTGCAGATATAATTCAGTATATGTAAGTATAACATATATATATACTTATGCGGCTAAATATAGTTGAATTTTGGGAATTTTAGTGTGTGGATTCTACCCTTTTCCATTGATGTCAAAGGGGGAGTGAGGAACAGTGAAAAATGGGGAATCCAGCTAAGGGGGAGCTCCCAAAAAGTGTACATTAGAATAGAGCATCAGCAAATGGGGAGTGTAGTGTGACACTTGGTCATTTTTCACTAAGTGTTGCCATCAATGCCAAAGGTGGAGATTGTTGGCAAGAGACATTGTGTGACTTCATGAATGTTGTCATTGATGGCAACAAAGTCCTTCCCACACATCCGCAGGACATTGTGTGTCTCTACCGGAAGTCAGATTGAAAAGTGTTGTGGTCCAGTAAGCAAGAATAGAGCATGTAGCAAGGTCTGACAATTAGGTCCATATCTCTCAGAGAAGGTATCTTAACAAAGTACGGACTTGGGAAAGTCAAGAGGAGTATCATGAATGATATATTCCAAAGATTGAGCCTCTAGTGATGAAAGAGTGAAAAGATATAAGCACCTGAGTGTTGGGTTCCTATTTGGTAGAGTAGACTGAGGAAGACCTGACCGACAGAGCATCAGACTTTAATCTGGATAAGATATTGAAGGTGATCAAGCCTCTTGAGGTATCATTCATGATTGGTCAACATGATTGATGACTTCTATAACTATCTTTTTGATACGCATCAATTAGTAAGGATTCAGCCGACAGACCAAAGTTTGGGAAGATATTGAGTATTCCGAATGCCGATTAGGAAGTTGATAAAATCCTTGGTGTGGATATATATACCAGATTGATTTTGGTATGAAGGTGTGGTGTGTTGTGAAGTACGAAGAAAAGTAGAGAGTTGTGTGGAAGCAGTAATACAGGTCCGGTATGTGACAGGACAACAACACCAAAGAAGAGGAAGAATGAAGTGCAGTAGATCAGTGTATAGAGCCTAACCGGAACTGAACCTCAGCATATGTGGATGCTTCTCATCAGTTCAAGTATCTTGTTGCCTTCTTTGTACCTTGTAGATAGTGAGTCTCTTGTAGGTAGTGAGCCCTAATTGGCAAGTGCCATTTTGTACTATCTTATTCTTTTAATAGAGAATACAATCTTGGGTTAGTCACCCCGTGGTTTTTCCCTTAACAGGGTTTTCCACGTCAAAATCATTGTGTTATGTATATTAATGTTATCTTTGTTTTCATAATTATGTTTTCTTATATGATTTGATGCTGCACTAATTGTTAAAGAAGGACAAAAAGTTGAAGTAATTAAGATAACTGATTCACCCCCCCTCTCAGTTATCAACATTTTAATGGTATCAATGAACTTCAAGTAGCCTTAGAAGATCTTGATCAATCCATAGTAGAAGTCAAAGAACTTCAAGAGAACCTTAAAGATGGTAAGGATATCATTAAGACTTTTAAAGGGCAACTGAGCAAATCCAATGAAAAGAGGAAGGAGCTACTTCAACAGTTAGCAAATCAGAATGAAGACAATGGCATGGATGGGGATCTGAAGGAAAAGACAAAGGAATGTGAGAAGTTGGAAAAAGAAGTTGTTGTCCTAAAACATGAGATGGAATCTGGGGCGATGAGGCTAACCAAGGAAATTGAGGAAAGGAAGAAGACTGAGGAAAACCTAAATCAATCTCTGAAAGAAAGAATAGAAGAGTGTTGCAGATTGGATAGAATAATTGGCCATCTAGAGTCTGATCTACAAGAAACCAGGGATAATGAGGAACAACTTTAAAGACAAATTGTCATTCTCAAACATGACCTAGAAGTTGCAAATGAATATAAATAGAAGTTCAAGATAAGCTCAGCTAAACTTGAGGTGTTGCTTGATAGTCAGAAAAAGGAAGATGATAAGCATGGTCTGTGATTTGAGAAAGGTGAAAGCTCTAGATCTGGTCAAAGAAATCCTATAGCAAGAAATAAAAGAAGGAATCCTAGAAGCCCTCTAGTAAGACAACCTAATGCTCAAAGGTATCCATCTGTTAATGGTAATTGTTTCAAATGCAATGAGTATGGTCATAAAGCAAATCAATGCAGAAGTAAATTGAATCAAAATGTATTATCTTTCTCTGATCAATGCTTTAATTGCAAAAAGATAGGTCATAAGGCTGAGGATTGTAGAAGTGGATCAAGGAATCTTCCTAAGAACAAACAAGTTTTCAATGGAAGATGTTTTACTTGTAACAAGTTTGGGCATACTGCAATGCAATGCAAATCTAAATCTTCTCCAACATGTAATTGTCAAAGAATAAGATTGTGTGTTTCAACTACAACAAATCCAGACATATTGCTAAATTTTGTAGAAGCAAAAAGGAGAACTCACAGGCAGGTAAAGAAAGAATAGAGCAGAGGATGAACAAAGGCAAGGGAAAAGTAGATGTAAATGAGATCCAGAATGAAATGAACAAAACATGGGTGAAGAAAAGTATAATGAATGACAGTGATGGGTCCGCACCGGAATCTGGTTCTGATAATTACTCTAGGAATTAAAATGGGAGCTCTAGCTCATGGGGATCTACATTGAAAATCTAATTCCCCCTACCAGTAAGTGGGTGCCTGAATCTAGTATGATGAGAGAAGATAGAATGGCCTATTGGAGATCATCTGAAGGAATTTTTGAAAGGAAAAAGGTTGATGTGGCAAATTGTGGAGCAATCTATGAGAAATTGTATCAAGAAATAGGGTATCCAGAAGAGTTAGGGCAAAAGCATTTATAACATCAAAAATTAGGTGTGCGGAGGTTAAAAGGAAACCCAAGTGACTTCAAAATCACTTTGCATCCAAGAAAAAAAAAGAAAGGCAACTCTATGCGAAGGATTTCAAGAGACTCAAGTGTGAAGAAGATTCCCAAGTGATAACCCTAGCTGGTGAAATAAGGTATTCTCTGTAAAGCCTTTTGAATCTGTAATTTCTATGGCTACTCCGTTGGTTGTTCATATCACTGAAATGCCCCAACCTAAATTTAAAAAGCATCCACACAAATCTATATAGTTCGATCCATTAGGTGCTTTCTCTAATGTTCGGCATGGAGTATTGCACATAGTAGATATTAGGACTTACATTCATGCTAGCATAAATGAATTTGGGGATTTGAAGATGCTAGATTTGTTTAAGAATCACCCGAGGGGTGAGATTTATGGTCTTAAACTTGAATATAAGGCACTACAAGATAAACATTTCATTTAGTTTATAGGGTTCTATCCTTCAATAAGGACGAGTGGGTCCGGTATGTATTGAGTTAGATGCATGATGAATTTATATGGTTGAAGAAACCTTTTAAGATCACAAAGGATGCCATCAAGGCCATAACGGGATTGAACTCATCCAGTAGACTACCTTGATGCTAAAATTAGTAAAGAACCAGACTGTAACTAAAGCTACCAGTTCAAAGTTTGATAAGAGGGCAATGACAATAGATGATATAATTGATCTGGATGTCAAATTTGCATCCATGGTAATTGGTTATAAGATATACCACTCTAGTAGGGAAAATTTAGTGTCTGATACAACCATCTATGTTTCTTATTAGATATTAAGAGAAAATGTTGACTATGACTTGTGTGAGCTTCTGTAAAACCAGCTAATGGAGAACTTGCACAAGATCAAGAAGGATAAGAAGAACACATTCAAGTATGGTATGTTGGTCTTGTGTTTATTCTTTTATTTCCTGAATGAGTTGTTTGGAAGGAAAATCCTATGTTGGACTAGTGACAAACCTATTTCCATCCAAATAAGAGAGCACCTACGTAATATTGGTGACTCCAATGCCCAAAGGACTACTCTTTGGGGATATTTCAAGAATTTCTAGAATATGATGCAATCAACGGAAAGAATCCTTAGCTATGTGGTAGAAAAATACAAAGACACAATTTGCTTCATGGTGGAAACGGATCAATGCTTAATCGAAGCAATTGAACCAAGGACTATATGGATCATGCCCATGGGGTATGAGGTTGATGAATGAATACTGGATATGTATGCTCAACACCTTTTGAGCAAACCAAAAGATACCTCAGTTGAGAGATTTGGAACATATGGTGAACTTAGTGTGAAACTGCATGTTGTACTCCAGAAACCTAAATCTAAGAGAAAGATCCAAAGGCAAGTTGAAATGTATGCAAAAAGTATTGGAATAACCAAAGAAGTTGTGAGACAAAATAGGGAAAGAATAGAGAAAGGTGAGAAGGAGAAGCAGGACAGGGAACAGGGAAGTGTTCTAGTAGAATCCCTCTCTAAATCAAGGACTACTAGGAATTATTGTACAACCTTTGGTACATCACCTTCTCCTATTGTAGAGAAATTCAAAGAAAAATCTACTGGTAAGGAAGGAAAAAGAACAAAAGTAATGGCCAAAAGGTCATATGTCAGTGTGGAGAAGGAGGATGAAGAAAAGACTAATTCAGATGATGAGGTTAAAGAGTTGAAGGCCTGAGGCACCAAGGCTACTAAAGTATCAAAGGCAAAACCCTCTAGAAGCATAAAGTCAAAGAAAGAAGAAGCATCAAGGACTGCCCAAGATAAGCCCTCCAGAAGTGTAAAGGTGAGAAAAAGATAAAAGACTGAAACCCATGTTGAAAAATCTACCTTGTCAATTGAAGACATTGTGAATGTAGTAAATGTTTATGGGAATTTGAAGCCCATAACAAAATATTATGATAGCTTTGATGATGCTAACAGGAAAATCTTGGCAGATGCTACTGTTCAGTACCTGAACACATTCAAAAGAGCACTTGTAGAAATTTTGTCAGATATCCCTAAGAGTATAAGTGATATCTTGGAGATAAGAAAAGAAGTTGCTAAAGCAAAGAATTTGGAGTTAAGGGAACATGTGTTGTCTAGTTTGTGTCCGGTCATCTCGAGAAAGGAAGCAGATAAAATTTTCAAAGAATTTAAAGATCAATTTAGAAGCAAGAAAAGGATGAATAAGCTAATGATTGGAGACATTGATGAAGTGGTCAAAGAAATAGAGAAAATTATGAGGAAAGCCCTGGACAAGAATAAGTTTTATGTGGTCACTAAGGAATCTGATGCTGATGATACAACCCTTCCAAATGAAGAAGAGTTGAAGGAAAATGAGCAGCAAGTCGAGGTAGATGACTTCTTTATTCTGGAAAAGGAAATATCAAATAAAGGAGATGAAGAGATGGTAAAGGAAGATAATGTTGATGGTGCAGAGGATACTCAAATTTCTCTAGACCAATATGGTGAGGCAAATGTAGAAATGAATATGGAAATAAATGGTCCTACTGAAGGTGATTCTGAGAAGAATAAAGAGCAGAAAGTAGGAGTTAAAAACAAGGAAGATCAAGAAAAAGAAACTAATGAGGGAGTTGATTCCTCCATTCTAGATGTTGAGGAATTTGATAAAAATGATGATAATGTTGCTACAGAGGATACACAAAATTCTCTAGAAAATAATGTAGAAGACATTACTGATGATGTAGAGAGAGAAGAAGCAAATAAAAAGAATGAAAATGATAAGCAAGACAATGTAGTTGACTCTAGAAAGGGAATAAACGTAGGCCCTAAAATTGAAACATCATATTGGGCAAGAGACAATGCAGAAGTAGTGAAAGAAATTTTGGAGAAAGACCAACAAATTGTAGAAGATCTAGATATAATACAAGGTCCAATCAATTTTGATACTCTTTCTCTGGTACAAAAGTTGAAGTTGGCCTCTTTTACACAAGCTAAGGCCAGAGAGGAAATTTTGAAGTTCCATATTGAAGACAGTGAGTTGCTTGGTCTTGCATCTGGCATTTTGGAGAAAATCATGCCTACATTTCATAAGGATTCATTAGCATCCCCCTTTGGTTAGTTGAAGAGTCTGATAAGCTCTTTAAGTACTCACTTTGAGTCTTTTGAAAAGTCAGCAGAAGTCAAAGTCCAAAATGAATTTAATGATAAAAGATTTAGTGAATTGAAAAGAATACTTGCCAATGATAGAATTATGTTGGATACTAGTTTAAAGAGTATTCAAAATGCCCTCACTAAAGGAGGAGATGTGTACAAATTTTGTCTATCTTGGTCAAAAGTTGTAGAGGACATTGAGAAGAAAATAAAGGAGTCTGAGCAAAAATTGTCAAATGTATCTCAATCCTTTAATCCTTTGACAGTATCTACAGCAAGTCAAGAATGTCAAGTAGTTAACTTGATTGATGAAATAAAGGAATTTGTGAAATAAAAATAAAACATTGTGGCAAGGATGTGTGAACTCCAGGGACTGATTCTCCCTAAGTTAGAAACAATGTTCAATGCATTGACAGAAGCTCAAGTTGCTGCTCTGACAAGTGATCCCACTGATCTGTAAAAGGCAGTCATAGGCAATCTTATTTAGTGGTCATATTTCAGTTTTGATGGCATGAAAAAAAGTTGGGATAGTGAATTAGCACTGTTGAAAAACATTTTTGGTGATGTGTTTAAGTTTATGTAGATAAGACATAAGGATTATTTGTACATATGCAGAAGTATGTATAGAGTTTTGTGTGAACTTTTGGATCCAGACCTCAACCTTTGCCATTGATGTCAAAGGGGGAGTGGAAAGCAATGAAAATGAGGAATTCATCTAAGGGGGAGCATTAGAAATCACAAGTGTACATAGTAAGGGGGAGTTGTTCCAACACTTAGTCATTTTTCACTAAGTGTTGCCATCAATGCCAAAGGGGGAGATTGTTGGCAAGAGACACTGCCAGGCATGTCATTTGTTGTTATTGATGGCAACTGAATCTATATTACACATCCACATTGTGTCATTTGATCATACTGGAAGTCAGATTGCAGATTTGTCTAAGTCTAGATAGACAGGAACAGAGGATATGACAAGGTTCAACATTTTGGTCCGCATTTCTCCACAGAAAATGATATTATACTGTGGATTTGAGGGAATGATAAGGGATGTCAGGGCTACCTAAATCCAAATTTTTAGCCTCTAGTGATGAAGTGATTGAAAGTTACAAGCATCTAAGTATTAGGTTTTGGTTAGACAGTTCAGTCTAGTGAAGAACAGGCTAACTTAATGTTTGATCCTTATGCAGATTAAGAGAAGTGGTTGGTTGAGTAATTTATGAGATCCAATGGTATTGGCTGACATGTGTGGTGACTTGAATACATAGGTTTTGGTCCACATTGATATTTGTACATGGATTCAGCTGATAGACCAGTGATCTCGAAAAAGTTCCTAAGTTTTCTTGAGGCCGACTGTAGTTGATGTAATTTCATGTTGCGGATATATATAATCGATGGGTTCAAGCATTTTGTGATATGGTTGTACAAATATGAAGTGAGAGGTATGAAGTGTGGTAGTATCAAGTACGAAGCAGAGATCTGAGCCTTAGATCATGGTAGAACAATAAAACAGTGCAGTAAGAGATGAAGTGTGTGAAGTCGGTATACTGAGCCTAATCGAAACTGTAATCTTGCATTGTTAGATGTTATTCTTAACTTCAAGTATTTTAGTGAACTCTTGTAATTAATCTTGTAGGCAGTGAGCCTCCTTTGAGCAGTGAGCTCTGGGCAGTGTGCCTGAAGGCATGTGTCTTTCCATTTATAATACTTTTAACAGAGTATAAAATCTTGTGGGTTAACCCCCACCATGGTTTTTCCCTTAACCAAGTTTCCACGTAAAAATATTGGTGTTCATGTGTGATCTTGTTGTTATTGTTCTTAAGTTCATGCTTCTTTTTTTTTGAATGTATGTGGTAAATTTAAAAGGAACATAATAAAAAAATTTGTAGAACACTGATTACCCCCCTCTCAGTGTTCCTTAATTCCAACATGGTCTTGATCCTAATCTTGTTGTAAACTCGATTAATTAATCAATCAATCAATCATCATCCTTGTGTTGATCTAGGGATATATCGTTCCCTGCCATGACAACAATGTTATCATTATCATCAATCAATCAATTAATCATCGGTTTATAGCTTGACAAGGGGAATACCTTATTTGTTTTTGAATCATTTGCGCGTGCTTTCTTGCTTGCTTGTGTGTGTTATCATTTTTGCATTTGTATCCATATCCTCCCAGCTAATATTCATATCTTGTATCTAGACAAGGTTGTATTACACTAGGGCGTGAGACACATCGTCACCTTGGTCCTCATACCCTGGTGCATAACGTCTAGTGCTAAATCAAACATATGATTGCTCACTTTCATTTCAGCATAATGTATCTTTCATCTCTTTCCTCCACTTTCTATCTTGCATCATTCATCTTATCCCTCCTTTATCATTTCATCTCATTTCAAGAGCATACCCATGTTTGTCCACCCCACTTATCCACTCAAGGGGGCATCATCATCCTATCTTCATATCTTTACATCATAATTATCCTATCTTTCTATCATCCACCCCTTTTCCTGCACCCATACCTTAGCTTCTTTGAAATGATGTTACTCTTGCACAAATTTCGTCATCTCAAACATCATCTCAAAGAGGGGCAAAATGTAGACAACTAAAATTATCCCATTTCATTATTTATGCATTAAACTCATGTTGCATCGTATACATTAATTTCATCTAGACATCTTGTAGCATGTTTTTCCCTAAGCACCCATATCATCACCTAATTAGTTAAATAAATGTTATTTATTTGACTAATTTCATTTATTCCCTTTCTATCCATAATGCTATCTTCTATAATTAAATAAATTTTATTTATTTAATTATTCATGTCTATTTATCCTGTAATGTTGGAAAATGTCCCTTTGGGGGCTTTTCCCTCATAAGGTTTAGCTCTGGGTCTTTTGCATGCATTTAGGACATCTTAGTTCATAATTTGGCATCCCGATGGAATGAGCCCTAGGTAACATGACAAATGGGACCTAGGAGGACCCCTTGACCTGTACCCTACCCAAAATAGGGGGGGAGGACTTGGGTGCTTGCACCCTAATCCTACCCTATTTTGGGGTAGTCCCAATTCCTGGGTGTCAGTTTATGACTGTTACTTGGGTCCTTTGCCAACACGGTAAGTTTGAATTACAAAAATCTTGGCGGGAGTGTTTGTAGTTGCATATAAAAGCATCTTTAGGCATTCATTTGTAGACTAGATGATTACTAGCAAGCTATTGTGTTCTCAAGGTGATTCAAGGCTTTCATTGTGTTGCAAGAGAAGACTTGTGTAGTTTATGTGTTTGTATTTGCAGATTTGAACATCCATTTCATCATGGAATGAAGAGGATCTTCCTCCCATGATATCTTCACTACAAGGTGACATTATATTATGTTTTCATTATCAATTCCTTTGGTTTTTGCCTCTGCCTCATAAGGGTATGCACTCTCTATCTGACAACAGCGTTCAAAGACTTAAACATCCTCCAGGGCTTAACTGAGGCAAGCCTCTAAACACAACCCCCTCCCAAAGTCTTATGATTATAGGTTACAAGTGTTGCATTTGGGAGAAGTGAAGTTCCATGAAGGATTGGTAGACATCAAGGATTTAGGATCTGAAGAGAAGCAGGACACCAGAGCACTTGCAAGACTTGGGCACTCGCACTAGTGTCCTCCACAGATAATTTTTTGGAAACAGAAGTTACAGGGCTAATTAGTTTCGGAAGGAGGTTTGGATCCCATGAAGAAATTGGTACCTTGGACTTGCGTGCCCACACCTTAGTCCTTGACTGTTCCGCCTCGGAACCCTGAAAATAAGTATTCTATGATTTGCTATTTTACTCCCGTTTGCAAAAGCTTTTTCTGTTATTTATCAATTTATTGTCATATTTGCACAATTAGGGTTTTAATGGTCAATTGAACATAAGAGAAGAGAAATTAGTAATTAAATTCCCTAATCCAAGTTTCCCTATATCTCATAGTGATCTAGGGTATGATAGTGAATTGTCACTCGACCCTAGATCCTTGAATGTAAAGTGGAAAGGATGATTAAAACATCAAAACACTAAAACATCAACAAATCCAATTTTCCACTAAACATTTTGGTGAACCCATGTTTTTGACTTAAATTGCAACTTTCCTATTCCATGTCTTTATATTTATATTGATTTCATTTATTCATATAGTCTTTCATTTTATTGCATTGAGAAAAATTCAAAAAAATTGAAAATTTTGAAAAATTAAAAAAAATGCATTGTTTGGCTTACTAAATTGCATCAATTCTTTCTAAATTTTCCTAATTCATGATTTTTGCATCATATCTAATACAAAATACATAAAAACACAAAAATTCAATAATTTGCATTGCATTTTCATCATTAATTTGCTAGGCTTTTATAGAAATTTTGACAATTTTCATTAAACCTAGTAATTCCAAAATCTAGGGTTAGTAGGCAAAATATTCTTTCAAAATTTTCTACTAATTTTAGAGGCTCATTCAAATTTTAATTTGTCTTTAGTCTTTCATTTTAGTGTAAATTTGCATTTAGATTTAAAATATTTGCATTTTTGCATAGAAAATTTCAACAAAAAACTAGCAATTTTCATGTATTTTCATTAGATTTGCATTGGCATTTTGCATATTAGAGATTGAAAATAATTTTTTAGATCTGATATTAATTCATTTCTATCATAAATCAGACTTCAAAACATTCACATAGCATTTTGTGTCAAGATCTCAAACCTAGGGCTTCAAAAACACCGATTTTCACTAAATTTGGCCTTATCGACTCTATAAAATTACACCATAGGCGTGTTGTGAAGAGTATTTTTACATTAATTTTATTTTATCAGGGTAATAATTTTCTTCCCCTCCTAAAAAGCTTCACAACACCCTTTTATTGGGCTCTTGTAGTGAAAATTTGGTGAAAAACTACATATTTTAGCTATGTTTGACCTAGTTTGCACTCCAAGTGTGTTGTGACAAATTTTATGGATTGAGTTGACTGATATAATCAGTATTACTTGTTGCACATCCTAAAATTCATTACAACACCCCTTTTGCTAGGTCTTGG
Organism: Cunninghamia lanceolata; assembly: GCA_027924645.1. Lineage (NCBI taxonomy): Eukaryota > Viridiplantae > Streptophyta > Pinopsida > Cupressales > Cupressaceae > Cunninghamia > Cunninghamia lanceolata. Next base: position 919,835 of record BSBN01001378.1, read on the forward strand.
AATTGAAAAACAATGAAAAATAGCCTATTTTTTGCTATATTTTCACTCGGGTTTTACCTTAAGTGGCACTAAAAGCATGTTGTGTTGGGTATTTTGGCACCAAGTGGCTATTATTAATGATATTATTTTCTATCCATCATCATTTTCCTTACAACACCCTTTGTTATGCTCTCTTGCATTTGAATTTTGGTGAAAAAAGTGCCTATTTTGACATATTTTCACTATAGTTTGACTTGGCATTATCTTGGATTTGCATCAAGAGTGTGTTGAGAAGGATCTTATTACTGTTTTGGACTAATATTAGACATATAATTTTCTTCCCCTGATAAAAATCCTTACAACACCGTTTGTTTCATTCATTTGCATTGAAAAAGTACCAAAAATCAAGCATTTTATGATCATTTTTGCATATAGTTTTGCACTTGACTTTTGCATAAAATTGAAAAGGATTTTCAAAATCTGATCTTACATTGAAATGGCACCTTCATGTCATTTTTCAATGGTATCTTTGCATGTATTTATCAAAAACCTTGATTTTGACCAATTTTTAACCCTCATGAGTGAACATCCTACGATTTTAGAAAGCTTAATTGAGTTCTTCTCCATGAGTAGCAAGGAAAAGGCTAATGATGATCCCATAAGTTACCCTACTTCCCCTATAACTAAATACTCAAATGAGAAGACTAGGGATAGCTTTAGTAATTCCACTTCTCTCCCTGGGCAAGATGAAGCATTAGTGAATGAAGAGCTCCCTTTAACAAAGGACATTCCATGGGTAGAAAATGAGCATTCATTTAACAGTAATCAAATTCCTACCTTTGCGGATCATCCCACCAACCTTCTTCCTTTAGTTGATTGTTCACACACCTTGGATTTCACTAAGGAAGAGAAGACCTTTAATGTCCATCCTTTGAATATTTAAGTCATTTGGACATCACTAAGAGGATAGAGAACAAGTACGATAGTAAGCTTCAACAAGAAAACATTCCACCTAGACAAATGACCTTTGATCTTGGTGCTTCCTCCTCTACAACACAAAAATCTATAACAAAGCAAAGCCCTATGTTACAAAAACTAAGTTGTAAAGCACAACATCAACTTGCAAAAGGGAGGAAGAGAAGATGACGAGCATACCTTGCATCTCAACAAGAAAACATTGATCCTAACATTAAACCAAACAAACATGATCCTAACAATAAACAACATGATGTGCAAAACATCAATTGGTCTATGATACCTTATATCCCACCTTCCTCTAACATTAGGGAGTGGAAGGATGATGATGATTTACTTGATGATAAGACTTAGCATGAAGACCCTACAGGTAAGTATCTCTAACCCTTTCTCTCTCTCGTGATGTGCTTCCCCTGTGATGTGTTATGTGTTGTTTAGGCCTCCTGGGATCACCCTTGATTCTCTTGTAAGGTCTGGGATACTAGGAGATTGCCTTTGTTGTGACCTTCTTCTATTTGTATAATCATTCTTTGATATTTCCTCTCTCTCTGATTTCATTGTTGTGTGTTGTGTCTTACGGACATAGCATCGCGGTTGGTGATATTGGGGGCATCCTCCTACGTGACTGTCCCTAAGATGCTTGTTTCTCCTCTCTTATTTATTGTTTCCCTTCCTCTAGTGTTTCCATCTAGCAGGCGGATGACGACAAACATTTACACTGATGCAGACCTAGTGTCCCTTTTGAGAGCAATAAAAAAATAGACTTAGTTCCTAATATGATGATGGGGTTGTATATCTTATCCGATGCTTGGCTAGTGGAAGCACTCATGTTTTCTACATAGTGAATTTTATGATGTTTCTATCGCATTTACAAACCTTAACAATACTGCTCCTCTGTGCACCTTTATTTGTATTTAAATCTAGCCTTGGTGGTACTTGATTCAGAGAGCTTTGTGATATAGACCTATGGTTATCCTTGAACTCCAGATTCATAGTATAACCTTGGCTCTTTGTGTGGTTAATCATATGCATTGATGTTGTTGTTGTTTATCATGATCTTGTAGACACTAACATGTTTCTTGCAGGGATGTGTTTGTGGGAACATTTGGTGATCGTCAAGTACATGTCACCTCCGGGGGGCATGGGCTTTGTGAAAGTCAGTGTTCCCTTGTGTGTTTTCTTCCTACCTTAACATGCTTGATATCAATAACTGATATCAACCACCTTAAGGTGGGGGCATATATAAGGTAAGTTGTTTGTTGTAGATGTTAGAAATGTGCTTGTCCTCAGGTACAGACTAGTGTGATGAGCACTTCTTGCATCTTGAGTTTGTTTGCAACTAATCAATCAATCAATCATGTAAGCCCTCTGTGGAGGCAGGATATCATGTATATCCTTTTTTATCTTAAGCCCTCTGCGGAGGCGGGGATGGTGTATTTCTTAGAGTAGATTGCATCATCCTATCATTTTCAAAAGTCCTCTGCAGTCGCAGGGAGCGGTTCTGTGACTAACTCAACCCTTAAGCATGTCTTTGGTGATTGTTGTGGTGAAGCCCAATCATTGGTGTCTACCTGTAATGTGCCTGCGATGGTGATGCGTCTAGAAATAGGGAACACACCATCGCTTGTCTACCGTGTTTTCTTTGTGTCTTCAAGTGTGTGTGTTTTGGCGTTCTTGCTTTGTTTGGTGTGTTTGTTGCCCCATATGAAGAATAAGGATCAAATCCTTAGGGTAGTGCTTCCTACATTTTGGGAGGTTTTACATTTCTTGCACGTGTGTTGCCCCATATATATAAAAACCTACACGATCAGTGCATCTTGTATTATGGGAGGTTTGTTTACTTTCCAGTAGTTGCATCTACATTTCATATATAAGAAAAAGAAAAGAAAACAAATCATACTTGTCTTCCATGCATTAATGTGTCTTCTATGCATTGACTATCTTCTCCGTGTTTTGTGTGACTGTAACTATCTTCTCCGTGTTTTGCGTGCCTGTTACTATTTTCTATGTGATTGATGTGTCTTCTCCGTGCTTGGTGTGTTTGTTGTGTTTGTGACCTTACTTTAATGCATGTATTGGCCTCACATTTATACATACATTAAAGTGGGGGCTAAATGTAACGTCAGAAAATGTTCCCTTAGGGGCTTTTCCCTCATAAGGTTTAGCTCCCAGGTCTTTTGCATGCATTTAGGACATCTATTTGGCATCTCGATGGAATGAGCCCTAGGTAACATGACAAATGGGACATAGGAGGACCCTTTGAGCTGTACCCTACCCAAAATAGGGGGAGGACTTGGGCACCTGCACCCTAGACATGCCGTATTTTGGGGCAACCCCAATTTCTAGGTGTAAGTTTATGACTGTTACTTGGGTGCTTTGCCGACACGGTAAGTTTGAATTACGAAACTCTTGGTGGGAGTGTTTGTAGTTGCATATAAAAGCATGTTTAGGCATTCATTTGTAGACTGGATGATTACTAGAAAGCTATTGTGTTCTCAAGGTGATTCAAGTCTTTTATTATGTTGCAATAGCAGACTTGTGTGGCTTATGTGTTTATGTTTGTAGATTTGAGCATCCATTTCATCATGGAATGAAGAGCATCTTCCTCCCATGATATCTTCACTACAAGGTGACATTATATTGTGTTTTCATTATCAATTCCTTTGGTTTTTACCTCTGTCTCACAAGGGCATGCACTCTCTATCTGACAATGGTGTTCAGAGACTTAAACGTCCTCTGGGGCTTGACTGAGGCAAGCCTCTAGACACCACAACCCCCTCCCAAAGTCTTGTGATTGCAGGTTATAGGTGTCGCATTTGGGAGAAGTGAAGTTGCAGGAAGGATTGGCAGACATCAAGGATTCAAGATCTGAAGAGAAGTAGGACACTGAAGCACTTCCAGGACTTGGGTGCTTGCACTAATGTCCTCTGCAGATAAATTTCTAGAAACATAAGTCACAGGACTGATCAGTGTTGGAAAGAGGTCCAGATCCCGTGAAGAAACTGGTACCTTGGACTTGGGCGCTCGCACCTTAGTCCCTGACTGTTCCACCTCGCAACCTTGAAAATAGGTATTCTATGATTTGCTATTTTACTCTGGTCTGCAAGAGTTTTTTCCGTTGTTTGTCAATTTATTGTTGTATTTGGACAATTAAGGTTTTAATGGTCAATTGAGCATAAGAGGAGAAATTGGTAATTAAATTCCCTAATCCAAGTTTCCCTACATCTCACAGCGATCTAGGGTATGATAGTGAATTGCCACTCGATCCTAGATCCTTGAATGTAAAGTGGAAAGGAGGATTTAAACATCAAAACACTAAAACATTAACAAATCCAATTTTCCACTAAACATATCCTCTCTAATTAAATAATTATTTTTAATTGTTTAATTAGTCATTTATCTATTTTCCTATAATTAAATAAATTTTTATTTATTTAATTATCTTTCTACATCATCTCTCACCACAATCCAAAATTAATTAAATAAATTAAATATTTATTTAATTAATTTAAAATCCTAAAAAAGATCTTGCTTTGTTTCCAAAATCAAAACTCATGTGTATCTAATTAATTTATTTAATTAGATAATTCATCAATTATCCTCCCATATTTTTTGAAGATTTATTTCTTTTTGAGGATTTAAAAACTAAAAGCAAGTCTTTTTATCTTTTTCCTATCTTATCTTGATTTATTTCCTCTTTTATCAAAAAATCAAATCAAATCTTCTTCCCTCCACAAAAAAATCAGCCTTTGTCTATAAATATGGCCTCTTATAAGCCATTATGTATGCATTGAGTTTGATATCCTTAAAACCTTTGCATCATTCAATCTTTCACCTATTCTCACTTATCTTCTTCTTTCATCCAATCATTATGCTGCAAACATGAGCAATCAACAATACAACCATTCGAGCGATCAATCATTCATGTATCAATCTGAGGTATTCAGAGAGTTTGGGTAAAAAGGTAATTCACATGTTAGTGTTTTATCATTCATTTTATCCAAATTTTCTCGTTTACATGATGTTGAAATAACTCTGTTTTGAAGATCTATCAAGGATTCACATTGTTACACTTCAGTCGACTCCTCCAAAGAGCTCACTTTTCCCTTTTTTCTACAATCATGCTTGTAATATTGTTCTATTTTCATTTTGAATAATATTGCAGATCTTTTTTATCATTTGTTTCTATATTTCTATTTGGCAAATCTTGGTGTAGACCACCACCCATTTTATCTCAATACACACACTAGGGTGTTGCCTCGTAGACAAAGGATAATTCTCTTAATTTTATTTTATTGTCACTGCTCTTAATTCTAGATGCATGTAGGATAGGAGAACACATTATTTTTCTACTCTTTTTATCATTGGCTACTATGGAGGTAAAAATACCAAAGCATGGGTTTGACATGAAGGAAAACTCCCAAATAGCCCCAACAATTTTTCCTTGTCCTCAACTAGGTACTTGGAAGAAGATTCAACCACACAAAGGTTTCATGTTCTTTTCTTCCCTTCTCTTGTATTTCATTTTGTTTCATTTTCCGTAGTAATTTTAGCTTCATTTTCAAATTTGTGTCACCTGGAGACTATTGGATACTTGTCCTATTCATTGTTGTGTTGTGCAGGTGCCCTAGATTCATACAGATCTGATGATTTTTATTTTTGTGACTTTCTAGGACTACAACATGTTGTGTTGGGAATTAAGGTGTCTCAACCTTTGCAAGTTCCTAGCATTTATTATTTAATTGTATTTTTTTGCCTATTATTGTAATTTGTATGCAAATCTTATTTTTCCACTTTGTGGGAGTTGGCATGGTGATGTGTCATCCTACATGGAAGGTGACTAAGTGTATTTTTGTCCTCATATGAGGAGATAGGTGTCCCACCTTGTGGTAGAAGACTTTTTCCATGTGTCGGTATCTTTTGGGTGTTGTAAGAGGTTTATGACACGTAAGAGTTATGACAGATTCCTATAATAGAATCTATGACATGTAAGAGCTAGAAATAGAAGATCCTATGATAGGTGAAGACAAGTGTTAGCAAGCATCTTGCATGGAGGAAGTAGGCGCCCAAGTTTGACTATGACAAGGTTGTAAGAGAATCTGCTATTAATAGTTAGTTATGACAGATTCTCTTACAACTGCAAGAGTTGGCATATATATGATGGATTTTATGACATTGTATGAGCATCTATCATACCTTAATTAGGAAAATTTGGGGTGCCCAAGTTGGGGGGTTGTAAGGGATGAAAGCGAATCTCTTACAAGTGACATACACATGTTTATGGCCTTGGAAATTAGGCCACATGGATTTGGATGAGTTCCTTGTGTGATTTTCTCTAGAAGCTACCTCCATTCATACTACTTCTCTTTATATACATGTTCTTGGAGTTGGAGATGTATGTTGTTCATTTTGTAGGTACAGAAATGCTGCCACAATTACTCCAGACTTGACACTGTGACTACTCCTGAAAGAGCTTGGCTCTGAAACTATATTGTAACCATTCCTTGATTATTGTAATACATTGAGTTGTGCTTTGGAGTGTGGGGTTTTTCACCTGAAAGGGTTTTCCCCATGTATATCTTATGTTGTTGTAGTTTGATATTGTTCTTGCATTTGAATGTGTGTTAATCTCTCTATTAAATGTGTATCTTAACTGTAATTGTAAAGATCTAAAGAAAAATTTGCACTACTTCCCCTCATTAGGTTGGTGTAGGAAGTTGTTTCCACTTACCTTTCTTCCTTTCATGTTGCATGGATATCCTCGCTTAGTGATGATGCCATAGCTTAGCGAAAGCATCTTTGACTAAGAGCTCCATATTTTGGTGTTAGGTTTCTCTTTCTCTACTATTTACTATTCTACATTTAGTTTTATGATTTTGTATTTCAATTTCCTGTTAATAAGTATTTTCTATTTTGACCCTAAATGAGTGTAGTGTACAAAGTGGAGGTATCACATTTTCTTCATTACATTTTGGTGAACTTGATTGTTCAACTTAAAGCACCTTATTTTTCTTCCGAAATCAAATTCAAAACCTTTCTTAATCTTCTCCTTCTATATATTTCTAAATAAACATGTTCTCTTCTTTTCCTACATCACTTTCCAACTTTGCTCAAAAGGTTTTTGAGAGTGATGTTCCATTCCATGCATATGAAGGTGACTTAGGTCTTCCTATCCCACTCTATTCTTTTGATCCCTCTCCTAAAATTCCTCCTACTCATGAGGATATTTTAGCACAAGAGGATGAAATCATAGATGTTTTTCTTAACATTACTTAAGCTTCTCTTCATTTCAATGCTCTCCCTTCTAGAGATGAAGCATTAGTAGATGAAGACTCTCACCTCACATTGGATCCCCCATGGATAGATGTTGCATACTTCTTTGGTTTCTTCTACTACATCGTGTCTTTCTCAAGGAGTTAATAATGTTAATATCATCATTATCAATAGACTTATCCCACTTGCTAATGGGATGTTGGATAAGTGCATTAATGTTCAAAATATTTCTTCTACTCCTAAAATCATTGTGCTTAGGAAACCTAATATCCCCCCTCTCTCTTGTCTTGTAATCACTATTCAGGGAATTCTTGACAATCCTCAACCTTCAAATCACTTTTTAGAAATTGCAAAGTCTATAACTCAAAATGTGTTTGTGGCTCCTCACTACCATGCAATAGCCCACATGTACAATATATGAAAAATAAACAAGTTACTCTTGTCCCTTTTTCCCTTCCTCCACCACATCCTATTCTCCCTGCAGCTCCCCATCTTACTCAAAATATTGTTAGAGAGTATAATCTGTTGCAAATATGTGCCTAAGCGGCATTGTCATTGATGTCAACATATTCTTGTTGCCATTGGTGTCAACTGTATCCTATTTTGTTGTTTGTATAGAAGACTGGATTATTGAGGATATTGAGAAAATTAATGAGGATCAATGTATGCAAACCATATGGTTGAGTAAAGGATTGTTTGAAGAAGTTCCACTTAAGCTTTGAAGGGTTCACATGAACATTTGAAGAAGCTATGGCCATCTGAGTAGAACTAGTTTGTAGTGTTCAGAAGAGTAGAGTGACAGAAAAGAGGTCTGGATTGTTCCAGATATGTCAAATGATGATCTACAGATCTAGAGGCATGTTTAGGAAGTTAGTGTGTATCATCCATTCAAGTGGTTCATAGTTTGGAGGTCCGCAAACAATTTTTCTAATGTGACAGTCATGGTAGGCAATGTTCTTGAGGTTCCAGAGGAAGATGCAAGTGATTCTGATGATTTGGAGGAATGCAAATGTTTTGTTGAATTCAATGTGCCTGTGGTGGTCTCTGGATCATGTGGCTACTATGTTGGAGGTCTGCATTGAAGTTTGAGCTTGTCAGAGAAGATTTCCTTCTTGGTGTTGCTGTTCTTCCTAGTCTTGGCCAACTAGATGATAAGCATGTTGCGAATGATCTAAGAGCAATTCTATGAAGTGTGGTGTGTTGATCAAGGAAGATTTGAGTCCCAATTATGTTTGGCCAACGTCTTAGTGATTCGCATTAAGTCAGATGTTTGTAGTGCCGAACTTGATGTTCATTCCAAGGTTGATGAAGCATATAAATACTTGTTGATGAGTTGTGGAAAATCATCCTTGTACGAAAATAATAAAATCCAAAGAAAGGATCAAAGGCAGAGTAGAGCAGAGGAGAAGCAAAAGAACAAGAGATGTTTAGATGAATAACTAGAGAAGAAGTATTTGGAGCAGAGCAGAAGTTTTGTAAGCCTTCAAAGGAACTGAACCAGGCATAGAGAAGATGCTATTTCACAGTTCATTCTTTTTGTATTAAACATAAATTTTGTAGGAAGTGAGCCTCTCTTGACTAGTGAGCTTTGGGTAGTGAGCCCGAAGGCATGTGCCTTCCCTTTTCTTCTAAGTACTTTTAATAGGGTAGGAATCTTGTGGGTTAACCCCCACCGTGGTTTTCCCTTAACTAGGTTTCCACGTAAAAAATTCTAGTGTTATGTGTGCTCAATTTATTTCTGCTCTTGTGTTATTGATTCATCCTTTAATGTTTATCTAATTGAAAGTTGTTAAAAAGGATTAAAAGTAGAAAAGGTTAAAATTGTGGGACAACTGATTCACCCCCCCTCTCAGTTGTCTGAACTATTTCTAACAATTGGTATCAGAGCCAAGTTCCTCCAAAAGAAGCTTAACTACATGAGGAGATACAGGATGTTGACTTACAAGAAGGATACTTTGAGATTTGATGGAAAAAATTACTCTGTTTGAAAGAGTCGCATGGAGTGCCATTTGCAATGCATGGGTGATGCTTATTAGACAATAACCAATGATGAGTATAAACCTCTAGAGAAAGGTCCTTCAACTCTAGATCAAATCAAAGATGCTGAAAATAACCTTCGAGCTAAAGAAGCCTTATTGAGTGCCCTAACTGATTTAGAAATGACAAATGTCTTTGGACTGAAAATTATTCATGCAATTTGGAAGAAGTTGGAGAATCTTTATGAAGGTGATGAACATGTCAAATGTGCCAAGCTACAAAGTCTAAGAGGAAAGTTTGAAAATCTAAGGATGAGTGATGATGAAAACATCACAATCTACATGCAAAAGATAAATGAACTTGTGTGTGGTATCAGGTGTGCTGGTGGAACTTTGGAAGAATTAGAGATTGTGGCAAAAGTACTTAGATCTTTACCTAATTGATACAAACATAAGGTTGCTACTATAAAGGAGATCAAGACTATCTCAAAAGTTACAAGAGATTAGTTGGTTGGCAAAATTTCAGCTTTTGAATTAAGCGAGTTTGGTGATTCTCTTCCTAAGTCTGAATCTGCTTTTGAGGCCAGTGTATATGGAAAACAAAGATATGATCCAGGTGAAAGATCTTCTGCAAGATCAAATAGATTTGCTAAGGCAAGGAAGGATCTTGAAAATGATGAAATTGAGTCTACAGAACTTGAAGCTCTTATTGCCAGAAGAATACCAAGAGTATCCAGTAAGTATGAAGGAAAGTTGCCATTCAAATGTTTTGCTTGTAATAAGATTGGTCATTTTTCTTCAAGATGTCCAGAGAAATTTTCAAAGCCAAACCCTAACAGATATAAAGGTTAGAAGAAATTTTACTATGTCCAAGAAGCTAGAGAAGAAGGAGTCACAGATGATGAATCTGACCATGGAGGTGCCACTGAAGATGATTGGGTGTTCATTGCTATCAAAGAAGAAGATCAAGTGTCTACTGAATCTGCTAGCTATGCAATTGTGGAAAGTGTCTTGGCTGTTCAGGTTGTTGAAAAGGATGAATGGGTGATTGATAGTGGATGTTTTCATCATATGACTAGTGATAAAAGTAAGTTTATAAACTTTCAAAAATGAAGGTGGAATTGCAAAATTTGGAGACAACTCAGCTGGTAGAATCCGTGGCAGAGGATCCATCTCTTTTGATGGTAAGAATAACACAAATGATGTTCTGTATGTGGAGGGCTGAAGCATAATCTTCTCAGTGTTGGATAGTTGGTTGACAAGGGTTATGATCAGCGATTCAAGGATGGTAAATGCAGAATCTTGGAAAGATCTAGAACTAAAATTGCATCTGGTACACAAACTAGAGGTAACATCTTTCAATTAAGTAGTTCTAGTAAAAGTTATTTGATTGCATAGACAAATCAAAGTTGGTTATGGCATAGGAGAATGTGTCATGTGAATTTTGACAACATTGTCAAGATAAGTTCCACTCAAGCTATGAGAGATCTTCCAAGACTTGTGAAACCTGATAGCATGTGTAGAGAATGTCAATTGGGTAAATAGAACAAAACATCATTCAAAAGTAAAGAACAATTTTCAAGTGGGCGATTGGAACTTGTGCATACTGATCTATGTGGTCCTGCTAGAATTAGGAGTGTGCAAGGAGACATATATTTTATGTTGCTGATTGATGATTACTCCCGAATGATGTGGGTAATTTTATTAAAAGAAAAATTAGAAGCTCTTGACAAATTCAAGGTGTTCAAATTTATGGTGGAAAATGAGATTGGTGTGAAGATAAAGTGTCTACGATCCGATAGAGGTGGAGAGTTTACCTCCAGTGAGTTTGATACATTTTGTGAAAAGCATGGAATAAAAAGATAATTATTTGCTCCTAGGACTCCTCAACAAAATGGAGTTGTGGAAAGAAAGAACCAGACCATTCAAGAAGCGGCCAAGACCATGATGATGGAAACAAATGTTCCACACATTTATTGGAGAGAAGTTGTAAGTACTATTGTCTACACTCTTAACCATGTGTAGATGAAAGGCAATTTTGGTAAGACTCCTTATGAACTCTGGTTTGGTCATCCTGCTACTGTAAGATATTTCAGAGTTTTTGGTAGTAAATGCTATATCAAAAGAGATGAGGATCTAGGCAAGTTTGAAGCAAGAAGTGATGAAGGACTTTTTCTGGGTTACTCTACTCAAAGCAAAGCATATTAATGCTTTAACAAGAGGTTGAAAAAGATTTTTGAAAGTGCTAATGTCAGAGTTGATGAGAGCAAAGAAGGACATTCCAGGTATTGCAGATATGATTCAAATGATCAAGATGAAAATATAAGTCAAGAAAGGTGCAAACTCAGATCCAGATCTAGATTGATCTAGAAAATCCAATAATTCAAGAAGATAGTGTAGCAATTAAGGAACAAGCTCAAGCAATTCCCAAAACTCCCAAGTATGTAAGGATGAATCATCCTAAAGATCAAATCATAGGAGATAGAAATAAAGGTATTCTAACTAGGATAAGAGTTACTAAAGATCAAGAAGAGATTTGTTTGATTTCAAAGATTGAACCAAAATCAGTAAGTGAAGCCTGTAATGATGAAAACTAGGTAAAAGAAATGGAGGAAGAAATAATGCAAATTGAAAAGAATCACACTTGGGATCTTGTTTCTAGACCCGAGGACAAAAATATGATTGGAACTAAATGGGTCTTCTAGAATAAACTAAATGAAGATGGTGAAGTTGTAAGAAATAAAGCAAGGTTGGTATGCAAAGGATATTCTCAAGTGGAAAGAAATGATTTTGAAGAAACTTTTGCTCCGGTGGCAAGAAAAGAGGTAGTCAGATTGTTTCTTGCTTTTGCTACTTATAAAGATTTCAAAGTCTATCAGATGGATGTCAATTCAGCATTTCTAAATCGAGAGTTAGAAGAAGAAGTCTACATTGAGAAACTGGAAGGATTTCAGTTGTTTGATCAGAAAGACATGGTTTGTAAATTGAGGAAAGCATTATATGGACTCAAAAAAGCCCCAAGAGCTTGGTATGCAAGATTAGATAAGTATTGATGTAGAGGCATCCACACTAAAACCTTGACATACAGCATGTATGTCTACAACCCATCATCATCATCATATTTTCTGTTAACATTGTCAGCATCATCATATTTTCTCTTGCCGACCGATATCCTCCTGCAGACAAACCTTCGACCTTTCGCCTGTCAGCAGCATCATCATATCCGGCTATCGGTAGCATCATCACATTCGGCAAGCGCAATCATCCTCCTGACGATCACTGTTCATCTTACCGCCAACCTCTATCTGCAGCATCATGATGTTCAACATCATGTTCATCAGCAGGATATAAAATATTCGGTTCCCTCCATATATCCTGATGACGACACTTCACGCACCTTTCCTTCGATGCTTGCGTCACCCCGATATCTGACCTACTTAAACAAGCAGCATCATGATGTGACTTATCGGGTCTTATTTCGGAATGTCCTGATGACGATTATCCTGATGACGATGACGTCATATGCAGCTCCTCCAATATCCTGCTGTCGGCCAAACATAACATTATCGGCCCGCGATGGTTTTATCAACCCGATCTTCTACCTTATGCCGATATACTCTTCCTCGGCAACACCTGATGATGATCACCCCGAAACGCATTCACCTTATGCAAACGATTGCATCATGCTCACCTCCATCTACTCGGATGACGCCCGAAGTAACTGCAGGATATACACAGAAATATCCTGATGATGCCGTTGTGACAAATTTCTAACCTTAGAGAATTTTGATCCGCCGAACCTCCTCAGGTGACCCGATCTGCTTCCTGGACAACTTTCCAGACTCGAACTACCAGCACGACCTAGCACATGCCCATGCTAGGGTTCTCAGCACATCTCGACTGCGATCCTGCAAACATACATGCGAACAAACACAAAATGCAGACTAAACCCTAAGCTATTATACATGGCCATTCCACCGATTCGACGAATCAACCGGTGGAATGGATCAGCGAATCCATGTAACCACCAAAACAACAAATAGATTACACAGTGGAATCCAAACAGAAAATTGACACAAACAGGATCTCTTTATTGATTTCAAAAGATGCAAATACAGTACTCTGTCTCACTCTCAGCAAAGTCTGATCGATGATCTGCAATACTGCCTAAAACCAACCGATCCTACTGCATAAATAGGAACTGCTTGCGAGTACTACCACTCGATTCCAAGCGGCTGGGAGCTTCCAAGCGGCTGGGAGGATCCAACTGAACTAACAAACTATACAGCTGTCATCAGCTGTCATAACAAACTACCTAAAAATAGAAAAGCATGGTCAACATAGACCTTATTACATGCATTGGTCTTATAAGACCTTCTTGGAAACATTAACCAGACCTAAAACAAACTAACTGCCTCATGGAGGCTAGCTGTCAGGTAGGTGCTCCTGCACCATACTCCCCAACAGAAAAGAACTCATGTCCCATGAGTTAGGTTGTGGAAGTCCTCCACCTTTACACTTTGTCATGTCAGTGTTCTGACCTGTTCCAGCTTTGTCCTCTGTTGGCTCTCGGCTGCTCCAAGACTTCTGAACTGTAACTTGCTTTCTTGCAAGTAAATCCTCATGCCTATCAATGTAGGCCCTTCTCTCACATACCTTGTGTTTGTCAGGTTGTCTGACCAGAACCTTTGTCTGAATTGCCTCTTGAACTTCTACAATGTTCAACTCTGTCTTCCTTTCAACCTTTATAGGACAAACAATAGTCCCAACTATGACAACATCCTTGTCATTCCTCTCAACTGGTTGCTGTTTGCAAACCTGTTTCTGAACCTGCTGCTGACCTTTGTCAGTCAAAACTGAAACTTTCTTCAACCTGTTGTCCTTAACAACTTCTTTCCCTGCAATGTCCTCAACTGCCTGTATGCCTGCTGCTATAGGCATATGCACAAATTCCTTCTTTCCCACTAAAATGATTTTGGCTGCCCCCTGTGCTGCAGCATCTTCCTGCAATGGCATCAACATAATAGTTTTCCCATCTTTCTTGATGGTGTAGGTATTAGCATACCCATCATACAGTACCCTCCTATCAAATTGCCATGGTCTACCCAACAGTAGGTGACAACATTCCATGGGCAAAATGTCACACAAAACTCTATCCTGATATGCTCCAATATGAAAATCCACATATGCCTATTCATAGACAAAAAGTGATTGACTATCACTCACCCAAGATGCCTTGTAAGGGTGTTGGTGTGGAATCCTTTCCAAATTTAGTTTATTCAACATTTCCTGAGATACCATGTTGTCTGTTGAACCAGTATCAATGACAACCTTACATACTTTACCTTTGCTCTTGCATGTGGTCTTGAAAAGAGCTCTTCTTTGCATCATATCCTTTGATGTCTGCAAACTAGTTCTCCTTAGCATCAATGCTTCTCCCTCCTCAGGATATCCATAATTGTCAGGAACTCTATCTTGATAAGTGTTTAAACTTTGTACACATTCCTCTACTTTCTCTTCTTGCACAAGTTGTACTCTCTTGTCATTCGTTCTATCATTTCTGGATGATGAACCTTTGCTTTCTGGACATTTGAAAAATGGATGACCAAAATCACCACAGGTGTAACACTTTCCTGAAAATGTAGTAGAACCTCTACCACTTCCAAATCTGCCTCTATTACCTTTCCATCCACCTCTGAAATCAGACTGTCCCTGTCCTTTACCAGTGTCTTCTTGACCCTCATTGGTTTGCCTTGTTGTAGGGGCTGATCCTCTTCCCCTCATATTGTTTCCTCTTCCTCTCATGGACTTATCTTGTCTTCTATTCACCTTTTCTTCAATCCTGATTGCCATTTGATAACAATCTTCCACATTCTTAGGGTTAGCTAAAACTAACTCATCCTGTATGTTCAATCTCAAGCCAGCCAAGTACCTAGCTACCTTTTCTACCTCATTCTCATGATGACCAGATCTCATACTCAATTTATAAAACTCCTCAGTATATGCCTTCACATCCATTTCCTTCTGCCTTAAAAATTGCAGCTTCTTAAACATCTGAATTTCATAATCCTTGGGCAAGAATTTACCTTTGATCCTTGCTACCATTTTATCCCATGAAGTGATCTTTGACCTTCCTTGTTTCCTTCTCTCGGATTGTACATAATCCCACCATACCAAAGCATGACCTCCTAACTTGGTCTTTGCAATCTTTACCTTCTGATCCTCAGCAACATCTTCACATTCAAAGTGATTATCAAGTGCAGCAATCCAATCCAGCAACTCATCTTCATTCAAACTTCCATTATACTTGGAAACATCAACCTTTACCTTAGGTTTATCACTCTGCACTGCCTTTAACAGTTTTGCAAATCTCTGGTCTTCAGCATCCAGATCTTCAGCTACCTCTTCATACTCTTCAACAGCATCTTCATCTTCTTCTGATTCACTGTCGTCCACTTCCCTCTTTTTGTTCTTTTCCAGGGCTACAAGCCTGGCTTGAAGTGCTTCAGCAAGCTCCTTCATCTTCCTCATCTCTTTGGCATGTTTTTCCTTCATCTCCTGCAATTCCCTTGCAGTACCATTACCTTTCGGAGGCATTTTGTCAACCTCTCACTCCTCTACCTCTGTCTTTTCAGTGACAGAATCAACACACAACAGCCCAGACCTTTTGCTGAGCTCTGATACCACTATGATGCAGAGGCATCCACACTAAAACCTTGACATATAGCATGTATGTCTACAACCCATCATCATCATCATATTTTCTGTTAACATTGTCAGCATCATCATATTTTCTCTTGCCGACCGATATCCTCCTGCAGACAAACCTTCGACCTTTCACCTGTCAGCAGCATCATCATATCCGGCTATCGGTAGCATCATCACATTCGGCAAGCGCAATCATCCTCCTGACGATCACTATTCATCTTACCACCAACCTCTATCTGCAGCATCATGATGTTCAACATCATGTTCATCAGTAGGATATAAAATATCCAGTTCCCTCCATATATCCTGATGACGACACTTCACGCACCTTTCCTTCAATGCTTACGTCACCCCGATATCTGACCTACTTAAACAAGCAGCATCATGATGTGACTTATCGGGTCTTATTTCAGAAAGTCCTGATGACGATTATCCTGATGACGATGACGTCATATGCAGCTCCTCCAATATCTTGCTGTCGGCCAAACATAACATTATCGGCCCGCGATGGTTTTATCAACCCGATCTTCTACCTTATGCCGATATACTCTTCCTCGGCAACACCTGATGATGATCACCCCAAAACGCATTCACCTTATGCAAACGATTGCATCATGCTCACCTCCATCTACTCAGATGACGCCCGAAGTAACTGCAGGATATACACAGAAATATCCTGATGATGCCATTGTGACGAATTTCTAACCTTAGCGAATTTCGATCCGCCGAACCTCCTGAGGTGACCCGATCTGCTTCCTGGACAACTTTCCAGACTTGAACTACCAGCATGACCTAGCACATGCCCATGCTAGGGTTCTCAGCACATCTCGACTATGATCCTACAAACATACATGCGAACAAACACAAAATGCAGACTAAACCCTAAGCTATTATACATGGCCATTCCACCGATTCGACGAATCAACCGGTGGAATGGATCAGCGAATCCATGTAACCACCAAAACAACAAATAGATTACACAGTGGAATCCAAACAGAAAATTGACACAAACAGGATCTCTTTATTGATTTCAAAAGATGCAAATACAGTACTCTGTCTCACTCTCAGCAAAGTCTGATCGATGATCTGCAATACTGCCTAAAACCAACCAATCCTACTGCATAAATAGGAACTGCTTGCGAGTACTACCACTCGATTCCAAGCAGCTGGGAGCTTCCAAGCGGCTGGGAGGATCCAATTGAACTAACAAACTATACAGCTGTCATCAGCTGTCATAACAAACTACCTAAAAATAGAAAAGCACGGTCAACATAGACCTTATTACATGCATTGGTCTTATAAGACCTTCTTGGAAACATTAACCAGACCTAAAACAAACTAATTGCCTCATGGAGGCCAGCTGTCAGGTAGGTGCTCCTGCACCAAGTATCTACTAAAGCTAGGATATAACAAAGACATTGCTGACAGTAACTGTTACTTCAAGATTGATCATGAGAATTTTCTGATTGTTGAGGTATTTGTTGATGATATAATTTTTGGTGGAAATGAGAGCATGTGCAAAACATTTGCTAATCAGATGCAAAGTGAATTTGAGATGTCCATGTTTAGTGAGATGAATTTCTTCTTAGGTCTGCAAATCACTTAGCTAAATAAAGGTATCTTTATATCTCAGTCTAAGTATGTGAAAGAATTGTTGAAGAAGTTTAGAATGGAAGATTAAAAGACAGTAGGTACGCCTATGGTAACTAAATGTAAGTTGAGTAAAGATGATGACTCTCCTAAGGAAAATTAGAAAAGGTATAGATCAATTATTGCATGATTGCTCTATCTGACTTAGACCAGACCTGATATCATGAATGCAGTTGGGCTTGTTGCGAGATTCCAAGATGATCCTAAAGAATCCCATGTTGTAGTAGTCCAAAGGATCTTCAGATATCTCAAAGGAACACTTGATTATGGATTGTGGTATCCAAAAAACAATGACTTCACTCTTCATGCATATATAGATGCTGATTGGGTAGGAGATGTGGATGACAGGAAAAGTACTAGTGGTGGTGCATTCTTCTTGGGAAGTAGATTGGTTTCTTGTCTGAGAAACAAATAGGAGACAATATACCTATCTACAGTAGAGGTAGAGTTTATAGAAGCAACAAACAATTGCACTCTAGTTCTGTGGATGAAGCAAATGTTGAAGGGCATCAGAATTGTGTTTTAGGAGCCTGTCACAATTTTCTGTAATAATTCAAGTGCAATAAGCATCTCAAAGAATCCAGTGTTGTATTCAAAGATAAAACACATATCCATCAAGTTTTATTTCTTGAGAGAGAAGGTAAATGAGAATGAAGTCAAGTTGGAGTTTGTGTCTTCAAAGGATCAGATTATAGATATTTTCACTAAGCCTCTTCCCAAGGATACTTTTGAGTATCTTAGAGAGAAGTTGGGGGTCATTATCCCTCTTGATCAGAATTAAGATGCACTAGAGTGCATCAGTCCGGTGAAATTCATAGTCACATCTTGTGATCCAGATTGATGTCAAGGAGGCACTACTCAAGGGGAGTAGTTTGCATGTAATTTTTGAGTTTGGTCTGAAACAAAAATAAGGAGAAAAGACTGCAAATATGTGCCCTTTTCCATTGATGTCAAAGGGGGAGAGAAGTTCATGTGAAAAACTAGTTGCTAATGAAAGGGGGAGTAGTGAAGAAAGTGATTGTAGAAGTGATAAGAGAAAGGAGAAGGTCTTGTCTTGATGGTCAAATCAGTTTTTTACATCATATGTTGTTATCAATGACAAAGGGGGAGATTGTTGCAAATATGTGCCTAAGTGGTGTTCTCATTGATGTCAACATTGTTGGAAACAATGTAGATAACTAAGAGGGGGGGTGAATCAGTTATCTCTTATAACTCTAATTTATTTTTCCTTTTGTAATTTGAGCAGCATCAAAACATATAAGCATATATAATTAAGAGAGCAAAAAAGAAATCAATACACATAACACAAGGATTTTGATGTGGAAAACCCTGTTAAGGGAAAAACCACGGGGTGATTAACCCAAGTTTGTATTCTGTGTTAAAAGAATAAGAAGTACAAAAATGGCACTTGCCAATTAGGGCTCACTGCCCGAGCACACTACTCACAAGAGGAACACTACCTACAAGAGACTCACTATCTACAAAGTTTATAGAAGGTAACCAGATGTTTGAACTGATGAGAGGCATCCACATATGCTGAGGTTCAGTTCCAGTTAGGCTCAATATACTAATCTAATGTACTTCATTCTTCCTCTGCTCTAGTGCTGTTGTTTTGTCACATACTGGACTTGTATTGTGGCTTCCACACTTCTCTCTGCCTTTCCTCCCACACTATATCAATACACACACCCATTCATACCGAAATACATTTGTTATATATATCCGCACCAAGGATTTCAACATCTTTCTAGTCGATAATCAGAATACTTAAGATATTTACAAAACATTGATCTGTCAGTTGAATCCAAAAATGTGATGCATATCAAAGACATAGACAGAATTCATCAGTCATGTTGGCCAACCATGTATGATATCTTAAATAGCTTGACCACCATCAATTTCTCATCCAGATTAAAGTTTGATGCTCTGCCAGTCAGTTCTTCCTTAGTCTACTCTGCCTGTCAGGAACCCAACACTTAGATGCTCATATCTTTTCACTCTTTCATCACTGGAGGTTCAATCTCTAGAATGTAGCAGTCATGGTACTCCTCTTGACTTTTCCAAGTCTGCAACTTGCTGAGTTACACCATCTGAGAGATCCAGACCTGATTGTTAGACCTTGTTGCATGCTCTGTTCTTGTTCACCAGACCAAAACACTCTTCAATCTGACTTTCGGTATAGGCATACTATGTGTTGCAGATGTGTGGGATAGACTTTGTTGCCATCAATGACAACACTCATGAAGCCACACAGTGTCTCTTGCCAACAATCTCACCCTTTGGCATTGATGGCAACACTTAGTGAAAAATGACTAAGTGTCGTAGCAAACTCCCCCTTGTCTGATGCTCTGTCTTATGTACACTTTTACTGAAGCTCTCCCTTAGCCAGATTCCACATTTTTTACTACTCCTCAATCCCCCTTGACATCAATGGCAAAGGGTGGAATCCACACACCAAAATTTGCAAAAATCAACTTATACATAGCCGCATAAGTATTTATACATGTTATACTTACATATACTTAAGTATATCTGCAAAAGTGGTCTTCAACTGGACAATTTTGTTGCCCAACTCTGCTTCATCCTATCGAAAATTGAGATGTGACCACTCAACAAAATTAAAAAATCTTCTGTCCTTCTTAAGTCTACCAGATCACTAGTCTAGGCTATTGTCTGAGCATCAGTTAAGGCCTCATGCATTGCCTCTAACTTAGGGATAATTATCCCTCTTAGTTCAGTCATTCTACTTATTCTATTCTTCTTCTCCTTTTCAAGCCTCTTTATTTCATTTATAGTGGCAATAGCCTAGCTCTCTTGATTCATTATGGATGAGGTGAGAGGATCAAAATTCTGAGATAAACTTGACAGTTTACCCTCTTGTTCTTCCACCTTCTTTGCAATGTCTTTTGTCACTATGGACCAAGATAGACAAAATTTGTACATTTCTCTGCCATCTTTAAGAGCATTTTCTAGGCTCTTTATCCCAATATCCAAAGTTCTCCTATCATTAGCTATGAGTCCCTATACTTTAGAGAATCTCTTTCCCAAAAATTCTTTCCAGACCTTTTCTTTTGCCGATTTCTCTAAGGAATCAAAATGAGTGTTGACAGAGTTTATCAGAGATTTAAGGTTAACGGATGGAGAGGCCAAAGGATCCTTTTGGAAGGATGGCATGATATTCTCCAGCATTCCTGAGGCAATCTCTATCAGCTCACAATCTTCCATGTGAGACTTCAGAAGCTTTTCTTTTGCTTTGGCTTGGGCAAAGGATGCTATCTTCATTGTTTGGACTAGAGAGAGGGAATCAAAATTGAGTGGTCCTTGAAAGAGTTCCGATTCATCTAACTCCATCATCTCTTTGTTCAAAAATTTCTTCACTGCCTTTGTAGTGGCTCTTGCTGGAGACTGAGTCTTTTCTTTTGGAAACTCTGAGTTTTCATCAAAGATCTTCTCCGTTTTCTCTTCTTCTCTTCCCTTTACCTCGATTCTTCTTGACTCACTTTTTCTTTTCTTCCTTCTCCTTCAGCTCCTAAGTCTGGAATGTCTACAGTAGGATCTAGAGGAGAGATGTTGACTTCTTCATGGACTTCTTCTTCCAGAATAGAGGAATCCAAGTCCTTAGACTTTTCCTCATCTATCTCTTTTGATTCTTCTACAATTTTCTCAGTAGATTTTTCTTTTGATGCACTTGATCCTTCAACATCCATGGTAGAAGGTTCATCATCTATGTCTTCTATAACAGGAAGATTGAATCTTTTAAATGCATTCCAGAGGATGTCTTCTGTTTCTCTTGCCACTTGATCAGTCTCTCCAATCATAAGTTTGTTCATTCTTGCTTTGCTCTAGAACTCATCCTTGCAGTGTTTAAATATCATGTTCATTTGTTTTGGAGTAATGGAAGGATAGAGCTGAATAGCAATCTATGCTCGGATCTCTAGGTCCTTTTCCTTAGCATTCTCCTTTCTCATTTCAAGTACCTTCTCTAGACTTTTGGGAATTAGAGAGATGATTTCAATGAAGGATTTATTATAAAATTTTAGGTACTTGACTACAGCATCTTCCAAAATCTTCTTGTCAGTGTCACTATATTCATCATAAAATTTAGTGACTGGTTGCAGGTTCCAATCCACTGTGACTGCCTTGATGATATCATCAATAGAGAGAGTAGGCCTTTCAACAAATTCTTCTGCCTCTTCTTCTTTGTTTGTACTAGCAGAAGATTCTCCTGATCTTTTCTTCTTCTTCCTTATTTTCTTAACTTCCTCATCAGGTTCTGTTTCTTCATCATCCTTTTGGCTTATGTATGACCTTGTGGCCTTTGTCTTCATTCTCTTCTCTCCCTTTTCGAATGTCTTGGCTTCCAATTTTGAGGATATTGAGCTCTTAGAGGTGCCAAGTGCAGAGCTCTTGGAGGATCTAGTCCGGGAGGAGGCTTGCACCAGAACACTTCCTTTTTTTGCTTCTTGTTTCTCTTTCTTAGTTCTTTCTAATTTTTCTCTATTTGCATCAACTACCTCTTTTGAAATGCCATATCTTTTGGCAACTTCCTCTACTTCCCTTCTCACTTTTCTTTTCATCTCTGGTTGTCTAAGTTCAACATGTATTTTTACACTTAATTCTTGAACGGTTCCAAACCTTTCTGCCTCAAGGTCCTTAGGCTAACTTAGCAAGTGTTGGACATGCAGCTCTAGGATTTTCTCATCTACCTCATAGACCATTAGAACAATCTGTATTGTTCTGGGCTCCACTGCCTCCATTAGGCATTGATCAATGTCTACCATGAAACACACTGTATCCTTGTATTTTTCAACTATAGATTGGGGTATTCTTTCTCTGGCCTGCATCATACTTTGGAAGTTCTTGAAGTATCCCCAAAGTGCTGTACTTCGAGCCTTGGCATCACCAAGCCCATACATGTAGTCTCTGATTTGTATGGCAACTAGTCTGTCATTTTGCCATACCCAATCACTTTATCTGGGTAGCTCATTCATATAGTAAAAGAATAAACACGGTATTAAACCACCATACTTGAATGAGTTCTTCTTGTCCTTCTTGATCTTTTGCAAGTTTTCTAATAGTTGGTTTAGGAGAAGATCTCATAGATCATAATCTACATTTTCCCTTAGCATCTGATATGCAGTATAGATTGTAGTTCCAGACACAGAATTCTCCCTGCTGGAGTGATAGATTTTATAGCTAATTATCATAGAGGCAAATTTGATATCCAGATCTGTGATATCTTCTATTGTCATGGGTCTTATGTCAAACTTAGATCTGGTAGCCTCACTTACTATCTGGTTCTTGACAGATTTGAGTGCAGGCAACCCACCAGATGAGTACAATCTAGTTACTACCCTAATTGCATCTTTTTTTATCTTGAAGGGATTCAACAACCACATGAAGTTGTCATGTATTCTGCTAAGAACATATCGGACCCATTCATCTTTTGCAAAACATGGAAAGTGGATGCAATGTCTAATATGCTTATCCTAGATGGCCTTGTATTGAGTTCAAAAGTTTCATCTATTAGTTGTTTATGGTAGATATCCATCAACTTTGATTCTCCAAATTCCTCAATATTGGCATGGATGTATACTCTAACATCTTATACGTGCAGAACCCCATGCAGAATGCTAGAAAAGGTGTCTAAGGGATCAACTTCTAGGGATTTGAAGGAATGTTTCTTAAACTTTTGGCACAACCTATCAGTGATCTTAACAACCATTGGAGTAGCCATCTTTATAAAAGATTCAGAGAGAGATATTCAGAAATGGAAATACCTTTTTACGCTTCTAGGGTTCACAATATAACCTGAGAAAGATCGCTGATTGAATCAGATACTGCGGTTGATCTTTGAGAAGGTTGTAACAATCTTGATGCAAAGCTCTTCCTTTCTTCTTCTCGAATGCAAATGTGCAAATGATGAATAAAAGAACCCCTTTATTTCATGCAAACCCTAATTTCCTTTTGCAATAAATGCAGAACTTAAGTGATTTCAGTTGCCTTGTTCTGAGAGAGATCTTTTTGAATCATTGAGATGCACTTGGAATTATTTTGGTGATAATTGACAATGTATCTTCTTTCCTCCAATCGTACCCTACATCCGTAGATCAAGATATTTCAATTTTGAATCATACCGGATCTATCTATGAAGATCCTGCTTTACTGGATGGCTGTCAAACCGAATCCATCTTGGCTAATCAAACTCTTCAAAACTCCTTGTGGATCTTTCATATTTTTACTAAGGGTTATTTGGATATTTCTCTAAGAGCCCTTTAATCTGCAACATTCTATGTGCCAAATTTAGGCACCAATTGACTGGCTAGGGGAATTTATTTTTCTTTGTGACTCCCCCTGAGCCAGAGCTCATCTGTTTAGTTTTCAAAAGGAATATCAGTACCAGATTCTGGTGTAGATCCATCCCCAACATTTTCTGTACTCTTCTTCACCCAAATCTTGTTCATCTCCCTCTGAACTTCATCCGCATTCACTTTGCCTTTTCCTTTATCTTGATTTTGATTATGATGCACCAGACCCTTTTTTATCCCGATTCTTACTTCTACAGAATTTGGCAATATGACCGAATCTATTGCAATTGTAACAAACAACATTTATTTTCATATTTGACTGATATCCTCTTGATCTGCATTGATTAGCCATATGTCCCATTCTATTTCATGCAAAACATCTACCATTGAAAGAATTGTTTATTTGCATATTTCTGCATTCATGAAATTTGTGACCATACCTTTTGAAGTTGAAACACTATCTAGAGAAGGATGAATTAGTCTGATTCATTCTTCTTCTGCACTGAGTTGCTTTATGACCAAATTTGTTGCAACTATAGTAGTATCCATTGAAGGATGATTATCTTTGAGCATTCGGTTGCCTTACTGGAGGTCTTCTAGGCCTGTTCCTTGGATTTCCAGATCCATAGTTCTTCTGACTAGATCCAGAGCTTTCACCTTTCTCATACCCCAAGCCACGTTTGTCATCTACCCTCTTTTGGATTTCAAGAAGAACTTCAAGTTGAGCTGAGCTTATCTTGAATTTCTCTTTGTATTCATGTACTATTTGAATATCTTGTTTAAGAGTGTCTATCTGATTCTCAAGTTGTTCTTCATTATCTCTAGCTTCTTCAAGATCATATTCTAGATGCCTAATTATTCTATCAATTTTGTGGCAGTCCTCTGATTTCTCCTTGAGAGATTGTTTTAGATTATCTTCAATTTTTCTTTTCTCTTCAATTTCTTGGGTGAATCTCATAACCCCTTATTCCATTTTATGTCTTACCATAATGACTTCTTTTGATAGCTTCTCACATAGCTTGTTTTTCTCAATCAGATCTTCATTAGTATCATTGGCTTCACTTTGACTTGCTAACTGTTGAAGTAGTTCCTTTCTCTTTTTCACAGAGATACTCAATTTTTCTTTTACCTCTTTTATGAAATCATCAACTTGTTTGAGTCTTTCTCTCAAGTTATTAACTTTAGAGTGAGATTTCTCAAGATCATCTTGGGCAGATTAAAGTTGTTCCTTCATACCATACATATCCATGGAGATTCCCAGATCTTCCTCAAGTTGTTAGGCTCTATTTGGAGGAACTTAGCTCTGATACCAATTGTTGGAAACAATGTACATAACTAAGAGGGGGGGTGAATCAGTTATCTCTTATAACTCTACTTTATTTTTCCTTTTATAATTTGAGAAGCATCAAAACATATAAGCATATATAATCAAGAGAGCAGAAAAGAAATCAATACACATAACACAAGGATTTTGACGTGGAAAACCTTGTTATGGGAAAAACCATGAGGTGACTAACCCAAGATTGTATTCTCTGTTAAAAGAATAAGAAGTACAAAAATGGCACTTGCCAATTAGGGCTCGCTGCCCGAGCACACTACTCACAAGAGGCACACTGCCTACAAGAGACTCACTGTCTACAAAGTTTATAGAAGGTAACCAGGTGTTTGAACTAATGAGAGGCATCCACATATGCTGAGGTTTAGTTCTAGTTAGGCTCAATATACTAATCTAATGCACTTCATTCTTCCTCTACTCTAGTGCTGTTGTTCTGTCACATACCAGACTTGTATTGCTACTTCCACACTTCTCTTTGCCTTTCCTCGCACACTATATCAACACACACACCCATTCATATTGAAATACATCTGGTATATATATCCGCATCAAGGATTTCAACATCTTTCTAGTCGATAATCAGAATACTTAAGATATTTACAAAACATTGATCTGTCGACTGAATCCAAAAATGTGATGCGTATCAAAGACATAGACATAGAAGTCATTATTCATGTCAGACAACCATGTATGATCTCTTAAATAGCTTGAACACCATCAATTTCTCATTTGGATTAAAGTCTGATGCTCTATCGGTCAGTTCTTCCTTAGTCTACTGTGCCTGTCAGGAACCCAACACTTAGATACTCATATCTTTTCACTCTTTCATCACCGGAGGCTCAATCTCTAGAATGTGGCAGTCATGGCACTCCTCTCAACTTGTCCAAGTCTACAACTTGCTAAGTTACACCATCTGAGAGATGATTGTCAGACCTTGCTGCATGCTCTGTTCTTTTTCACCGGACCAAAACACTCTTCAATCTGACTTCCGGTATAGGCATACTATGTGCTAAGGATGTGTGGGATAGAATTTGTTGCCATCAATGACAACCCTCATGAAGCCACACAATGTCTCTTGCCAACAAACATATCCTTGTTGCCATTGGTGTCAACTGTATCCTATTTTGCTGTCTGTATAGAAGATTGGATTATTGAGGATATTGAGAAAATTAATGAGGATGTACGTGGACCATATGGCTAAGTAGAGGATTATCTGAAGAAGCTCTAGTTAATCTTTGAAGGGTTCACATGAAGATTTGAAGAAGCTATGACCATCTGAGTAGAACCAATTTTGTAGTGTTTAGAAGAGCAGAGTGACAAAAAAGAGGTTCAGATTGTTCCGGATATGTCAAATGATGATCTGCGGATCTAGAAGCATGTTTGGGAAGTCAGTATGTATCATCCATTCAAGCGGTTCATGGTTTGGAGGTCCACAAGAAATCTTTCTAATGTGACAGTCATGGTAGACAATGTTCTTGAGGTTCTTAAGAAAGATGCAAGTGATTCTGATGATTTAGAGGAGTGCAGATGTTTTTGTTGAATTCAATGTGCCTGTGGTGGTCTCTGGATCATGTGGCTGGTATGTTGGAGGTGCACATTGAAGTTTGAGCTTGTCAAAGAAGATTTTTTTCTTAGTGTTGCTGTTCTTCCCAGTCTTGGCCAACTGGATGATTCAAGCGTGTTGTGGATGATCTAAGAGCAATTTTATGAAGCGTGGCGTGTTGATCAAGGAAGTTTGAGTCCTGGGTTATGTTTGGCTGATGGCTTAGTGATTCACATTAAGTTAGATTTTTGTAGTATTGACCTTGATGTTCATTCCAAGGTTGATGAAGTGTATAAATTCTTGTTGATGAGTTGTGGAAAATCATCCTTGTGTAAAAATAATAAAATCTAAAGAAAGGATCAAAGGCATAGCCGAGTAGAGGAGAAGTAGAAGAATAAGAGATGTTTAGATGAAGAACTAGAGAAGAAGTATTTGGAGTAGAGCAGAAGTTTTGTAAGCCTTCAAAGGAACTAAACTAGGCATAGAGAAGATGCTATTTCACAGTTCATTCTTTCTATATTAAACATAAATTTTGTAGGCAGTGGGCTCTAGGAAGTGAGCCTGAAGGCATGTGCCTTCCCTTTTCTTCTAAGTACTTTTAACAAGGTATGAATCTTGTGGGTTAACCCCCACTGTGGTTTTCCCTTAATTAGGTTTCCAGGTAAAAAATTCTGGTGTTATGTGTGCTCAATTTATTTCTGCTCTTGTGTTATTGATTCATGCTTTAATGTTTATCTAACTGAAAGTTGTTAAAAAGGATTAAAAGCAGAAAAGGTTAAAATTGTGGGACAACTGATTCACCCCCACCCTCTCAGTTTTTTAGACTATTTCTAACATAATCTTGTTGAGCAGCTCCATGCTACTCCTGCCAAGATCTCTCTTTGGGAGCTCATTCAAACTTCACCAACATATCATGGCATGCTCCATGAATCTTTATAGAATATCCTAATAGCATCTTCTGCTAGGCCAAATGATGTACCTGCCTTAGTTGATTAGATATACATAAATTACATAGATATAACATTCTAGCAATATGAGTTACCATGTCTAGAGGTTCAAAAGCAAAATGATCCTCTTCTCATTACTGTTGGGATTAATTCTTTTGAAGGCAAGTGTACTCTTATTGACAACAATTTAGGTCTCAACATTAGTGGTGTAGATATGTTAAACCATATTAATATTTATACATCTTATATCTCCCCTACTAATCTTTCTATTTGTGGCTTTGATAATGTTGGTAAACAAACACTGGGCACAATCACATTGCTGATTGAATTGGGCCCTATCACTTTGCCTGCCCTCATTCATGTCATGCCCAGTGCACTATCTTATATTCTCCTTCTTGGTAGACTATAGTTTCATGACATAGCTGTGATTTCATATACCTTGCATGGATTGATTAAATCCATTTATGTAAACAAGAATTATACAATCAAAACTAATCTAGATCCTATGTAGTATTGTCAGCAAGAAGATTTTGTGACTCAGCCCAATACTTGACCTACTCTCCATAATCTCATTCCTTCTTCTTCTGTCAAAAATGATTCCCAATTCTCAACTCCTACTCAAGAAGTTGACGATGGTGTTGATTCATCCTTAAATGCATAACTTGGTGATGATTGGGGCTCCTTAGACTTCACCCCCATGGGCCTGGTGAATATAAGATTGACCCTTCTCACTCTGACATTCCTGCATTCAATAAGGATCTGTCTTATCACATTGTAATTAATCCTTCTTCTCATGTGAATTCTATTATTGCTTATCCTCCAACATGTGCATACACATCTCATATTGACAAGGCTAGTGATGTTGATTCTCCTCCTCTTTCTGATTTGGGTACACATTACGGGCTTAGATACAAAATTATTTTTAAACATGGATACAATGGAAATGGTCTAGGGCGTATGGAACAAGGAGTTAAGGTCCCTAAGGAACCTACACCACACTTAAATTACACAATGGGTTTAGGTTACCGACCTTCGCTTCTATCTACATCCCCTCCTCCATTGTATGAGGTCTCTATGGCTTATTCTTTTTAGAAATCAAACCTTTCTCCACAATAGAAAGGGTTGCTTCCTACTCCACCTAATTCATCTCTTCTATATAAACAATGGTGTATTTTGTCGAGGCTTCTCAAAGCCCACTTGATTACTCTTCCTACTCCTACACACAAAATGTTTCCACAACATATTCAATCAACACTTCCTTTTTCTGCATATCACTAAGTGCTTAGCCATTCTACCAATGAATGCTAAGCCTTAAAGAAAAAAATACAACACCTTCTTGATATGGGTGCTCTCACTCTTCCTGCTACTAAAGCACATGTCTCTTCTCTACATGAAAAGTGATATTGAGCATGGTCTCTATCCAGTTCATGGTTCATTCCTTCTCCATTCTCTCATGAGACTTGTTTGGGGTAAATTTTGGATTGCTTAATGTTTTGGTTGTTAGATGTTTGAATCCTCCTTTCACCCTTTACATTCAAGGACCTTATGGTCGAGTGGCAGTGCAATATCATACCCTAGGTCATTATGAGATGTAGGGAAACTTGGACTAGGGTGTTTAATTATCAATTTTCCTTCTCTTATACTTAATTGACCATTAAAACCCTAATTTTGCAAATGTGATAGTAAACAAATGAATTACGAAAAAAGCTCTTGCAAAGGGATGTAAAATGTCAAATCATAGAGTACCTATTTTTAGGGTTTTGAGGTAGAAAAGTTAGGGACACAGGAGCAGGCACCCAAGTCCAAGGCCCTGCTTTTTGTCAGTATCTACGAACAAGATCTACAACTTGTTCCTATTGCACCGAAGGTTTTTCCATCATGAAACTTGGAGGACTAATGAGTGGGTGCCCAAGTCCAGGGGGCAAATTTTCATGTTGTTCTGCAATTCTGAAACTCCAAGATGTTTTCCTACAACTTCACTTTGTCCAGCTCCTCAATCTATAACCTGCAACCATGAAAAATTTGGGAGGGGGTTGTGGTGTTTAGAGGCTTGCCTTAGTCAAGCCCTAAAGGACACTTAAGTCTTCGAACACCTTTGTTAGATAGAGAGTGTGTGCCTAGGGAGGCAGAGGCAAAAAAACCAAATGAAATAATGATCACAAACATAATAAAATGTCACCTTGTAGTGAAGATCTCATGGGAGGAGGATGCTCTTCATTCCATGATGAAATGGATGCTCAAGTCTGCAAACACAAACACATAGACAACACAATTCTGCTCTTGCAACATAATGAAAGCCTTGAATCACCTTGAGAACACATGAACATCACAATTGCCACCTAATTTCTAAATGAATGCCTAAACATGCTTATATATGTAACTACAAACACTCTCACCAAGAATTTTGTAATTCAAGCTTACCGTGTCGGCATAGGACCCAAATAACGATCACAAGCTGACACCTAAAAATTAGGACTGCCCCAAAATAGGGCAGGACAAGGGCGTGGGCGCCCAAGTCCTCCCCCCTATTTTTGGCAGGGTCTATCTCAAGTAGTCCCCCTAGGTCCCATTTGTCAAGACACTTAGGGGTTTTCTCATCGGGATGTTGAAATATGATGTAAAATGTCTGCACACAAAAGACCTAGGAGCTGAACCTTAAGAGGGAAAAGCCCCCAAGGGGACATTTTCTGACATTACATTTAGCCCCCACTTTAATGTATGTATAAACACGAGGCCAATACATGCATTAAAGTAAGGTCACAAACACAACAAACACACCAAGCATGGAGAAGACACGCCAAGCACAAAGAAAATAGTAAGAGGCACGCAAAACACAAAGAAGATAGTTACAGTCACACAAAACATGGGGAAGACAAAAAAATGCATAGAAGACACATTAATGCATGGAAGATAGGCATGATTTCTTTTCTTTCCTTTTTCTCATATATATGAAATGTAGATGCAAGTACTGGAAAGTAAACAAACCTCCCATAATACAGGAAGCACTCATCGAGCTAGTCTTTAGACTGCATATATGGGGCAACACACACACAAGACACACATAGCCTCCCAAAATGTAGGAATCACTCATCAAGCTAGTCTTTAGAATGCATATGGGCCAACAAACACACCAAACAAAGCAAGCACACCAAACACACATACTTGAAGACACAAAGAAAACATGGCAGACAAGTGATGGAGTGTTCCTATTTCTATGCTTAACACCATCTCAGGCACATTACAGGCACACATCGACGATTGGGCTTCACCACAACAATTGCCGAAGACATGCTTAAGGGTTGAATTAGTCACGACAGAACCGCTCCCCGCCTCTGCAGAGGACTTTTGAAAATGACAGGATGATGCAATCTGCTCTGAGAAATACACCATCCCCGCCTCCATAGAGGGCTTAAAATAAAAAGGATATACACGATATCCTACCTCCACAGAGGGCTTACATGATTGATTGATTGATTGCAAACAAACTCAGGATGTAGAATGCACTCATCACGTAGGTATTTAAATTGCACCTGAGGACAAACACATTGCTAACATCTACAATAGACAGCTTACATTATATGCCCCCACCTTAAGTTGGTTGATATCATGCATCGATATTAAACACGTTAAGGTAGGAAAAAAACACACAAGGGAACACAAGCTCTCGCAAAGCCCATGCCCCCTAGAGGTGACATGTACTTTATGATCATCAAATGTTCCCACAAACACATCCCTGCAAGAAACATGTTAGTGTCTACAACATCATGATAAACAACAATATCAATGCATATGATTAACCACTCAAAGAGCCAAGGTTATACAACAAATTTAGAGTTTGAGGATAACCGTGGGGCTATATCACGAAGCTCTCCGAATCGAGTACCACTAAGGCCAGATGCAAAGACAAACAAAGGTGCACAGAGCAACAGTATTGTTAAGGTTTGTAAATGAGATAAAAACATCATCAAATTCACTACATGGAAAGCACGAGTGCTTCCACTAGCCAAGCATCAGATAAGATATACAACTCGATCATCTTATTAGGAACTAAGCCCATTTTTTGATTTCTCTCGAAAGGGACACTAGGTCCACATTAGTATAAATATTTTTCATCATCCGCCCACTAGATAGAAACACTAGAGGAAGGGAAACAATAAATAAGAGAGGAGAAACAAGTGTCTTAGGGACAGTCACATAGGAGGGTGCCCCCAAGTCACCAACCGCAACACTATGTCCATAAGACACAACACACAACAATGAAATCAGAGAGAGGCAATATAGAAGAATAATGATACAAATAGAAGAAGGTCACAACAGAGGCGGTCTCCTGGTATCCTGGATCTTACAAGAGAATCAGGGGTCATCCCAGGAGGCCTAAACAACATATAACACATCACGGGGGAAGAACATCATGAGAGAGATAAAGGGTTAGAGATACTTATTTGTAGGGTCTTCCAGGCTAAGTCTTATCATCAAGTAAATCATCGTCGTCTTCCCACTCCCGAATGCTAGAGGAAAGTGGGACATAAGGTACCATAGCCCAATTCTTGTCATTGTCTTTAGGTTGTTCATTGTTAGGATCATCTTTGTTTGTTGCAATGTTTGGATTAATATTTTCTTGTTGAAATGCAAGGTAAGCTCATTGTCTTCTCTTCCTCCTTTTTGCATGTTAATGTTGTTTTTCTTTACAACTTAGTTTTTATAAGATAGGGCTTTGCTCTTTCATGGATTTTTGTGTTGTAGAGGAGAAAGTACCAGAATCAAAGTTCATTTGTCAAGGGGGAATGTTTTTTTTGTTGACAATTACCTCTTGATTCTTGTAAGGATGACGGGGGAGGAGCCTCAACATCATGATGGATTTGTTCTTTTATTTTAGGGAAAGTGTCATTGATTTCATCATTCTATACCAACATACCCTCATGGGAAGAATCATTTTTGAAAGAATGTCTAGAGGACAATTTTGTGTCATCATCACATTGAGTAGGTATTGAATGCATGGGAGAAGTGCTATCAACATCATCTTTTTCATTTATACTCATGGAGAAGAACTCAATTAAGCTTTCTAATATCGCAGGATATTCACTCATGAGGGTTAAAAATTGGTCAAAATCAAGATCTTTGATAAATGTATGTAAATATACCATTGAAAAATGACATGAAGGTTCCATTTCAATGTAAGATCATATTTTGAGAAGTTTTTCTGAAAGTATGCAAAAGACAAGTGCAAGACTATATGCAAAAAGTGACATAAATGCTTGATTTTTGTACTTTTTTTAATGCAAATGAATGAAACAAAAGGTGTTATAAGGATTTTGATTGAGGGAAGAAAATTATATATCTGATATCAGTCAAAACCAGTAATAATATCCTTCACAACACACTCTTGATGCGAATCTAAGATGACGATAAGTCAAAATATAGTGAAAATATGTCAAAATGTGCGATTTTTTTACCAAATCTCGATTCAAAAGAGCATGACAAAGGGTGTTGTGAGGAAAATGATAATGGATATAAAATTATATCAGTAATAACATCCACTTAATGATAATATATCCATCACAACACGCTTTTAGTGCCACTTAAGGTCAAACCCCAGTGAAAATATAGCAAAAATAGGCTATTTTTCACGATTTTTTTTATTCCAAGACCTAGAAAAAGGGGTGTTGTAATGAATTTTATGAGGTTAAAAAAGTAAAAATAATTATATCAGTCACCTCAATCCATAAAATTTGTCACACACTCCAAACCCTAGGGCCAAAAATAGCAAAAATGTGTGGTTTTTCACCAAATTTTCAATACAAGAGCCTGATAAAAGGGTGTTGTGAATATTTTTATGAGGGGAAGAAAATAATTACCCTGATAACAGACAATTAGTGAAAAAATACCCTTCACAACATGCCTATGGTGCAAATTTAGAGAGTTGATAAGGCCAAATCTAGTGAAAATTGATGTTTTTCAAGCCCTAGGTTTGAGATATTGACACAAAATGCTATATGAATGTTTTGAAATATGATTTATGATGAAAATTTAATGTTATCACATCTGAAAATGAATTCCAAGCTTTAATATGCAAAATGCCAATGCAAATCCAATGAAAATGCATGAAAATTGCTAGTTTTTTGTTGAAATTTTCTATGCAAAAATGCAAATATTTAAATCTAAATGCAAATTTAAACTAAAATGAAAGACTAAAGACAAATTCTAATTTGAATGAGCCTCTAAAATCAGTAGAAAAATCTGAAATAATATTTTGCCTACTAACCCTAGATTTTGGAATTACTAGGTTATATGAAAATTGTCAAAATTTCTACAAAACCCTAGCAATTAAATGATGAAAATGCAATGCAAACTATTAAATTTTTGTATTTTTATGTAGTTTATATCATATCTAATGCCAAAATCATAAATTAGGGAAATTTAGAAAGAATTGATGCAAATTAGTAAGCCTAAAAATGCAATTTTTTTGAATTTTTTAAAAATTTTCAATTTTCTTAATGCAATAAGATGAATAACTATATAAAACAATGAAATCAATCCAAATATGAAGAAAAAAACTTAGAAAGTTGCAATTAAGTCCAAAAACACAGGTTCACCAAAATGTTTAGGGTAAAATTTGGATTGCTTAATGTTTTGATTGTTAGATGTTTGAATCTCCCTTTCACCCTTTACATTCAAGGACCTTAGGGTCGAGTTGCAGTGCACTATCATACCCTAGGTCACTGTGAGATGTAGGGAAACTTGGATTAGGGTGTTTAATTATCAATTTTCCTTCTCTTATTCTTAATTGACCATTAAAACCCTAATTTTGCAAATGCAACAGTAAACAGATGAATTATAGAAAAAGCTCTTGCAGAGAGATGTAAAATGTCAAATCACAGAGTACCTATTTTCAGAGTTCCAAGGCAGAAAAGTCAGGGAGATTGGAGCGGGCACCCAAGTCTAGGGCCTTGCTTTTTGTCAGGATTTGTAGACAAGATCTACAACCTGTTCTTGTTGCACCGAAGGTTTTTCCGTCACGAAACTTGGTTGACTAATGAGCAGGTGCCCAAGTCCAGGGGGTAGATTTTCCTTCTATTCTACAATTTTGACACTCCAAGATGTCTTCCTGCAACTTCACTTTGTCTAGCTCCTCAACCTGTAACCTACAACCATGAAAAATTTGTGAGGGGGTTGTGGTGTTTAGAGGCTTGCCTAAGTCAAGCCCCGAAGGACACGTAAGTCTCCGAACACCTTTGTCAGATAGAGAGTGCGTACCTAGGGAGGCAAAGACAAAAAAACCAAATGAAATAATGATCACAAACACATTATAATGTCACCTTTCATGGGAAGAGGATTCTCTTCATTCCATGATGAAATGGATGCTTAAATTTGCAAACACAAACACATAGACAACACAATTCTGCTCTTGCAACACAATGAAAGCTTTGAATCACCTTGAGAACAAATGAACATCACAATTGCTATATAGTCTCTAAATGAATGCCTAAACATGCTTATATATGTAACTACAAACACTCTCACCAAGAATTTTGTAATTCAAACTTACCGTGTCAGCATAGGACCCAAATAACGGTCACAAGCTGACACCCAAAAATTGGGATTGCCCCAAAATAGGGTAGGACTAGGGCGTGGGCACCCAAGTCCTCCCCCCTATTTGGGGCAGGGTCTATCTCAAGTAGTCTCCCTAGGTCCCATTTGTCAAGACACTTAGGGGTTTTCTCATGAAGATGTTGAAATATGATGTAAAATGTCTTAAATGCACACAAAAGACCTGGGAGCTAAACCTTAAGAGTGAAAAGCCCGCAAGGGGACATTTTCTGATGTTACAAGACTATTGTGTTTCTACCCATAATGTGGCACCTATAGCTTTCTATGTTTTCACATTTCCACTCATGGTGGTACAAAATCATGTGCAACCATACTTTACTATCAGTAACAACACATTATTCTCTCATGGTTGTCCTTACTCATATTCTAGGGGTAGAGACAACTTGTTCTTATGGTGTGCATTCTTTCTAAGGATTTGTTCATTTGCACCCCCTAAGGTTTTGCTTATTAGTTTACCCCCTTGTGGTGGTGTTTATTTTTATGCTCCTTGAGATGTTCACCCCTTGCGGTGTTGGTGTTTGATATGCTCCATGAGGCATTGGTGTTCTATACACTCCATGAGGCATTGGTAGTCTATGATCACCTAGCATAATACATATTGCTAGTCTATGATCCATATAGTGTATGAGCCACCTAGCATAATACAATTTACTAGCATGTGTGCTTCATATGACCTACATTTTTACACCCATGGTCACCTAGCATAATGCAACTTGCTAGTCTATGATCCATGAGGGTTTTGTGATTTGCATGACCCCTAGCAACAAAGCAAGCTAGTATTTGAGTCATGTACTCTTCTCCATTCATATTGATTGCTTCCCTATCTATTTGTATGCATTCTCTCCTTGGAGAAATCGATCAAATCATTATATTCTTCTATTCTCTTAAGAATTCCTCTATTTGTTGTTTTCTTTGTTTTTGTTGTATTTTGGGGACAATGCATGGTATTGAGACAACCTTCTACATTGAGGTCTCTTTCACTCTGGTGACTCAAAAATTTTCATTTCTTGTTGTATGTTTTTCTCTTCTATGTATGTGTTGTTTATGTTTATATATGTTTGTGTGTTGTAACATAATGGTTTTACAGGTGTATGCCTTCTAACTGTTGAACACAATGAGGTGTTGAGAAGGGGGGTGAATCTTGGCACATACTAAAACTTAACCAGATATCAACAAATTAAACTGAATAACATATAAATCATAAAGGAAATCATGCAATACAAGAATCAACACATGACACCATTATTTTTATGTGGAAAACCCTAAACTAGGAGAAAACCATGGTGAGTGTTAGCCCACAATATAATATGCTCACTGCAAAAATGTTACAACTTTGTTTTAGGGCTTAAACCCAAGGAAGCTACTACTCCCTTATTTATAACTTTGATTTAGGGCTATAACCCAAGGAAGCTTCTACTCCTTGAATACTCAGCTCACTATTATTGATTTACAATGATGATACAGATACAAGGACTGATATGGGGAACACATCTATTATATGTTGATGGTGCAGTCTAATTTTCTTACTCAATACATGTCTTCAAACTGATTTTACCCACTTCATATCTTATCCTCTGCTTTGCTATATTCACCTTTTTTCTTATTACTTTACAAATGAAAAATATCTTCTATAAATATCCTCCACAACACATTAGAACATTGATTAGGTCAGCATCATGATCAATATTGGATGAAATGTGTAACTTGTCATTGGTCAACCTCAACACATGCAAAATGATAAGAAAACTTGTTGCAGACTGGTGGTGCCCACATGGAGTTAAGGTTTCAAGATAAAAATTAGTAGGCATTTTTCATTGTAAACCTTCAAAAGTTTCTACGTCCATTGGCAAGAGTAGACCTTTGTCTTAGCGATCACGTTGTTCACAGTGGTTTGTTCCTTGCATTGGCGAGACAATGATCATCGCCGGCCCATTTCATGTTCTCACCGATAGGCCAATGAAAATACAAGCAAACATCCAAAGTGTCATCGGCAAAATGATGCACATCGGCAGCCAAGTTTGATGTCCCTCCGATAGGCTGATGAGATATATGAAAGTGGATTTCGATGTGACACAGTGCATCGGCAGCCAGGTCCGGGGTTTCTCTGACAGGCCGATAGGATATATGTAAGGTGAGCCATTGGTGTGACAATATGTATTGGCATGCTATGGAAGTCTCCTTCCGATGTGTTTGGTCATTTCACCAATCGGCAAGATATATGACATCGGTGTGCTGTGGATATGTCGCTATGATGGTCTGGGTCACACCGATAAAGGTTGGTATTGGCCTGACTAGCAACATCGGCGTGCCTAGGGGATGTCGCTCTGACACTTGGGGTCACTCCGATAAGGTCTTGGCATCGGCAGGCGATGGAGCGATAGACCACAAGCCGGTGGATCACTGGTCATGTCAGGGAAAAGTGTACAATGTTAGGTATACCAGTGGTCTGGTATATAAAGAGATCAAAGGACCACTATAGGATGAATGTGGGATAATTAGATCTCATGAATTTGAAGAGTTGGCGAAAGAAAAGGCTGCCTGCATGGTACAATATCATTGGCGATGGACTTTTCAATGTTGTTGATGTGGATTTTCAACCTGTATGAGTGGATTTGGACCGTCAATCTTGCATATTTGGAGCCTGATTTTGTGGCTAAGTTTGAAGGATGAAACGACTGTCTATTGGTTCTATTTTTACGAACTCATTCCACAGTCAACCGACCTTGCTGCACGGTGATGGAAAAAATGTCACTTCTCATCTGCTCGAGGTCCAGGTTGATTTTCTAGTAGTTTTCATGGGAGATTTAACTGCTTCAGCTACCAAAATTTATGAGGATCTGATTGTTTCATTAAAAATCTAGAGGGAGTGATCTCTGCATTTGTGAAGCCTATCAGTATGTAGGTGGACGAAAGCTTGTGTGCTCCTTAAAAATGTATCAATGGCCATTCTACATGGGGATGTTTTTTTTGGGGTTTCTCCTACTTTGAACTTGAACACAAGGTGTTCGCATTTTGAAAGGCATTTTTTGTTGCAGATTTGGTCCTTGATCTAGTGTATCAGTCTTTCTTGTTTTGTAAATGATAGGTTCCTGTATGATGACTTTCTATGCAGATTGAATTTAAATGAAAAACACTTGGTGTGTGTATTGTGTATGATTGTCTCCTGTATGTCATTTATTTTCCTTTCAAACAAGGTTGTCAAGGGCTTCCAAGTTTTTTAGTATATACTTGCTATACTGTGTGTCTGGTTTTGGTGTCTACTCAAGGGGTGGATTAAATAGGCTTTTGATCAAATACAAATGAAAATGGGCAGCCCATAGAATGATTCTAGCAGAGAGTGAAGAGTTGAATAGACAAGTTTAGGAGTTGTTGAGGAAGGGATTGATAAGAGAAAGCCTAAGTCCATGTGCAGTACCTGCAGTACTAGCACCAAAGAAAGATGGAGAGTGGAGAACGTGTACAGACTCTTGAGCCATCAATAAGATCACGATCAAGTACATATTTCCATTGCCCAGAATGGATGACATAATAGACTGTTTGAGTGGAGCCAGGTACTTCACGAAGATTGACCTAAAGAGTGGGTATCACCATATCCGTATCAAAGAAGGAGATGAGTGGAAGACAGCCTTCAAAACCAAAGAAGGTTTGTATGAGTGGTTAATCATGCCATTTCAGCTAACCAATGCACCAAGCACATTCATGCGGCTCATGAACGAGGTACTAAAAGAATTTTTGAGAAGTTTTGTTATTATTTATTTGGATGATATTTTGATTTTCAATAAGACTTGGGATGAGCATTTGATGCATATCAGAAGAGTTCTAGAGAAGCTGAGGGAGGAGAAGTTGCTGATTAATTTGAAGAAATACAGTTTTGCAAAGAAGGAGTTGGTATACCTGGGATTTGTTGTCTCAGAGGAAGGTCTTAAGATGGACCCAGAAAAAGTAAGGGCTATCATTGAATGGCCTACGCCAAGGAGTGCAACGGAGTTAAGATCTTTTCATGGTTTGGCAAGTTTTTACAGAAAGTTTATCAAGAATTTTAGTAGCATTTGTGCACCCCAAACTGAGACAATGAGAGGGAATAGAAAAGAGTTTAGATTGACTAAACGAGTAGACAAGAGCTTTGATACATTGAAGCAGAAAGTTTTAGAACAACCTGTTTTGGCACTTCCAGATTTCAATAAGGTATTTTAGGTAGATTGTGATGCTAGTGGTAGTGCTATAGGAGCTGTTTTGAGTCAAGAAGGTAAGCCCATTGCCTATTTTAGTGAGAAGCTTAATGATGCCAAGAAAAAGTATTTTGTTTATGATCAATAGTTTTATGCAATAGTTCAGGCTTTGACGAAATGGAGACATTATTTATTCCCAAAGGAGTTTGTTTTATATACTGATCATCAGGCTTTGCAGTATCTTAATAGTCAAGGAAAGTTGAACCAAAGGCACTTAAAATGGGTTGAGTTTTTGTAGAGCTATACTTTTGTTTTGAAGCACAGGAGTGGGAAGTCCAACAGAGTTGCAGATGCCTTGAGCAGAAAGCAAAATTTGATGATAGAAATGAAGATAGAGGTTGTTGGGTTCGATGAGCTCAAAAGTTTGTATCCTGAAGATCTAGATTTTGCAGAGGCCTGGAAAGCTTGTTTGGAGCCTGTTACTTTGGACATGACAAAATGGTTGGATTTCATAATCCAATATGGCATGTTGTTTAGGGGAAGCCAATTGTGCATTCCAAGGATTTCCATGAGAGAGAACCTGATTAAGGAGAAGCATAGTGGAGGATTGGCTGGACACTTTGGTCGAGATAAGACCATTGCTATTATTGGTGAAAATTATTATTGGCCATAGTTGCAGCAGGATGTGAGGAAATTTGTACAGAGTTGCAGAGTGTGTTAGATGGAAAAAGGAACGAGTCAGAATACAAGGCTATATTAGCCATTACCTGTACCAGAGAAGCCATGGGATGATATCAGTATGGACTTTGTTCTTGGTTTACCAAGGACACAAAGAGGACATGATTTCATTTTTGTGGTGGTGGACAGATTCTCAAAGATGGCACATTTCATTCCTTGCAAGAAGACTAATGATGCTGTTCATATTGTTGAATTATTTTTCAGGGAGGTGGTGAGATTACAAGGTCTACCAAAGAGCATAGTTTCAGAACAAGATACCAAGTTTGTTGGTTATTTCTGGAGGAGATTGTGGAAGAAGTTGAAGACAGATTTGAAGTTCAGTTCTACACACCATCCACAGACTGGTGGATAGACAGAAGTGGTGAATAGGAGTTTGGGTAACCTGCTACGATGCTTAGTAGGAGATAAGCCCAAGGTATGGGATTTGATTTTACCACAGGCAGAATTTGCTTACAAGAATTTTGTCAATAGGAGTACTGGTAAATCACCATTCTAGATTCTATATGGAAATAGTCCAAGAAATGCTTCAGAGTTAAGGAATCTAGACAAAGGAGAAAAGACAAGTGCCAAGGCTGAAGACTTTGTAGAACATCTGAAGAACTTGCATGAAGAGGTGAGAAAGCACATTAATAAGATGAATATTCAGTACAAGGCTAAGGCAGATCAGAAGAGGAGGTATAAGGAGTTCCAGGTAGGAGATGAAGTCATGGTTCACTTGAGAAAAGAAAGGTTCCCAATTAGAACATACAATAAGTTGAAAATGAAGAAATTTGGACCATGCAGAATCCTAAAGAAGCATGATTCAGGAAATGCATATGAGGTAGAGCTGCCGAGTGGGATTAATATCTCCCCTGTGTTCAACATTGTTGATTTAACAGAATATCATGAGGGTGGCACAGAGGATGGAACAACAGAAGAACAGTGGAGTATTCTGACATCTAAATCAACAGAGGAGATAGAAGAGATCTTGGATATCCGTGTGGGAAAAAGTACTCAAAACAGGCAATATGAAGAATATCTGGTGAAATGGAAAGGAAGGCCTGTTGAAGATTCTTCTTGGTTATCTAAGGCAGAGGTTGACCGTTTGGGTTTTCCTCACACAAACACATGAGACGTGACAGGGTCACTTCTCAAATTACCCTGGGTGTCTGATGCAGGAGCATCCAGTGGTGTAAGGGTAATCTTGCATCACCCAAAAAAAAGATGTGTTTCAAAACTATTGATGTTCTTTCCATTTCTTTTCAAAATTTGTGGTTTTGGTTCCATAATCGCTTGAATAATGATGTAGAATTTTTAGTTTTTCCAAACTGCTAAAAATAGTAACCTGCTATTTTTAGAAAGTTTGCATTTGGGCATGGATTGAAGTCAAAATTTACAGAAAGTTACATAACAAAAATATAAGACATTTGGTGAAGGAATCACACAAAGATCATTTGCGAGCTGAAAGATATTAAAGTTTATGTTTCCAAAAAAATGCTTAAAATTTATTCAAACTCAGGTTTGAGGCACTAAATGGCCC
The DNA here is from genome assembly GCA_027924645.1 of Cunninghamia lanceolata. Taxonomy (NCBI): domain Eukaryota; kingdom Viridiplantae; phylum Streptophyta; class Pinopsida; order Cupressales; family Cupressaceae; genus Cunninghamia; species Cunninghamia lanceolata. The sequence continues at coordinate 961,564 of BSBN01001378.1, forward strand.
CGTACGGGCTCAAAAATGGCCAAAACTACTAGAACAAGTTTTTAGCACGTAGAGCACTCTGCGAGCTTTTCAATGCATAAAACGGTTCGTCAATCAAACACCCGGATCAAAAGTTATGGCTCCCAGAAGTTGACCTATTTTTGGAGGGAGATGCAAATTTTGAAATTAGCTTGTTGGCCACTAAAAAGGCTATTAATAACCATTTTTGGGAACCCTGGGTAGTAGTAGAGTTAAAGGGGCAAGTGTGGAGTCAAGAATAGGTGGGAAAATAGAAACCCTAGCTAATTTGGGGTTACAGAAGGCAGGTGATTCTAGAGTCTGGGAATAGGAAGCTATAATGTGTTGCAGCCTGTGGAGGGTTGATTCCTCTTATTGTATTTGAGCTTCTGTAATGTAATAAGTTGTCCAAATCAATAAAGGAAGTTCTATTTTCTATGTACAATTTCTGTTGTTGTGTGTTTTATGATTTACCCCTTCATCAATTCTTCCATTTGATCAAATACTTTGAAATGCTCTTGTTCCTTAATCTTTCTCCCTTGTCTCCAAAATCTTTTCAGAAATTAGAATCAATTTCCCTTCATCATCCAAGGGTAGTAAATTAGGTGAAGGCACACTCTTCTATACAAGAACCTTCTTCAAATAAGAAACATGAAATACATTATGAATTTGGTTGTTTGGAGGAAGCTCCAACTCATATGCTACCTCACCAATCCTCCTGATGATCCTGTAAGGTCCAAAGAACTTAGGCTTCAGGTTTTTAGCCCCACTCTTCTTCAAGGAACTTTGTCTCTATGGATGTAATCTCAGAAATACCAAGTCTCCCACCTCAAATGATCTTTCTGTTCTTTTCCTATCTACATGCATTTTTTGTTGATTTTGAGCTTGCCTCAAGTTATCTTTTAGTGACCTCAAAATCTATTGGCTCTGATTGATAAGATTACTAGCTGCAAGTACTCTACTATCTAAAAATAGCAAATTAGTAAAAGGAATTGCATCATACCCATACAATTCTTGAAATGGAGGCATACCAATAGACATTTGGTGTGTTGAGTTGTAGCAATACTCTCCTAGAAATACAGTCATTTGACCTATGTAGTCAGTTTGAAATATAGTTCCATAGGTAGACTTCTACCCACTTATTAACAATCTCCATTTGACCATCTATTTTTGGATGGTAACTTGTGCTTAGTGTGATTTTTGTACCTATCAAGAGGAAAATATCTTTCCAAAAAGAGCTCATAAATCTACTATCTCTATCAGTAACAATGCTCCTAGGCAATCCATGCAATATGAAAATATCCTTGAAAAACAATTCTACTACTTGGAGTGCCTTAAATTCTAATGAGATAGGAAAGAAATGTGCATACATCATCAATCTATCCACCACAACATAAATTCAATCTTTACCTTGGACCTTGGGTATTCCTATGATGAAGTCCATTGAGATGCTTTCCCATTTTTGTTCTAGAATTGGTAGTGGTTGGAGTAGACCTGCAGAAAAAATTTGTTCTCCTTTGTTCTCTTGGCAAGCCTCAAATCCTTAATGTTTTTGTGCATGTCCTCTTTCAACCCCTTCCATGCAAACCTCTCTCGGATCTACATATAAGTCTTATAATACCCTTGATGGCCATCGAAGGGTGTGTCATGGAATGCCCTCAATATCTTCTCCTTAATCTTCGATTCTGGCACCAAGAAAATCTAGTCCTTATAGTAGATCAGCCCATCTATCACTGTGTACCGGTCATCTTCTACCTTCTCATCCAACACATTAGAAGAAAATAAATTCTTAACATATTCAGCAATGATAGAATCTTTCCAATCTACAAAAATAGAAGATAATGAACACAATGTTGGCTTCATAGAAAGCAATTCAACTACAACATTTATTTTACCTTTCATGTATTCAATCTGAAAATCATATGCTTGCAGCTTGCTAACCCACTTTTTTCAGTAATAATTTATGTTCTTTTGATTCATAAAGAATCTCAAACTATTATGATAAGTTTTTATAACAAACTTCCCACAAACAAGATATTGCCTAAACTTTTCTAGAGCATGCCTGATTGCCAACATTTATTTGTCATAAAATGTAATATCTCTTCTCTAGATTATTCAATTTCCTACTCTAAAATGTTATTTGGTGTCCCTTTTGAGTTAGGAAAGCTCCTATGCCTTCCTGAGATGCATCACATTCAACCACAAAAGGTAGAGAAAAATTAGGAATTGCAAGCACTAGGCATGAGCTCATTACCTCCTTGAACTTGTCAAATGTTTTATGGACTTTCTCAGACCATGCAAAGGCTCCTTTCTTGGTCAAATCAGTCAATGGAATAGCAAGCTAAGAGAAACCTTTTACAAACCTCCTGTAATAACTGTTGAACACCCAAAATACTGAGAGGGGGGGTGAATCAGTTTTCTATTAAACCTTTAACTTATTAAATCATTAATCCATTTGCCATATTTGATAACAGCAAAACAAATTAAGCACATAAGAAGCAACCTCAAAGCATCACACATAAACACATAAGCAGGGAAAAACCACGGTGAGTGTTAGCTCACAATAATTATGTAATAACAATATTGAATTACAAGAAGGCTCACTGCCCAAAGAAATGCTCATTGCAAAAAGGCTCACTTCCTAGAGAAAGAGAGAAAGAAAGAAGAGTGACTAACTTCCAAAATGAATTGTTTTGATTACATCTAAGAATGCACGGTTATAGTTTCAATGAAGCTTAGAAACACTATCTCAAAACTCTTCATCTTGATTGCTCTATTTCACTGCTCTGCTTTTACATTAAGCAAGATCTCTCTTCTTCTACTTCTGTCGCCTACACTTTACTTTTACTTATCACCCATACACTCAAATTTGCATCATCTACACCAAACACCAAATTTGATCCCATATATATATATATGCAACACTTGAAAACTTCATGTTAGGTTGGCCTATTAAGGTGTAGCGTGTAGTCATGTCTTGTGTACTCTATCAGACAAATTCATTCAACAAAATTCACAAGACCTAAAAAACACTTGAATTACCTTCTCACATGTCAGCTTCAACTGTACCACCACTTGGGATTAAGTTCTAAACATTAGAACTTACCGCATACACTTAAACTTATCATGTCAGCCTTTGACATAGACTACCATTGGTTTAGTTCATCTGTTAGACTACATCTTTTACTACGGACCACAAGACTTGCTCAAAATCATATCAAAGACTCTTCACACATCCCCAAACTTACCTTTAGAACCACAAGGCATGATATTTGTTGCAAGTATGGGCCTAACCGGTGTTGTCATTGATGTCAACATACTCCTGTTGCATTGATGACAAGGATTGGATAAGTTGTATGCTGAGGATATTGACAAAATTAGCCCTATCAGGAATAAAGAAGAATAGTGAAGATAGTGAGGTAAAGATCCCAGGTAAGATGAAGATCAGAGGTTGCACATCAAAGGGTTTGTATTTATGTGTCTTAAGATGATCCAGTAAAGATTTGAGAGGTCCGCATGAAGATTACAAGAATTTATGGCCATATGAATAAAACCGGTTCTGGCAAATGTTCAGAGGTGATAGAGTGACACAAATAGGTCCAGTGAGATCCGGAAATGCAACATCTTGTTTTGTGGATTTGGTGGAGTGTTTAAGAAGTCAATGTGAATTGACAACTCAATTGGTTTGTGGTCTGGTGGTCCACAAGCATCTATTCCAATATGACAGTGATGACAGACCGTGTTCTTGAGGTTCCGAATGAAGGAGAGAATGATTTTAGTAAGCAGACATAGTGTAGATGTTCTTTGTGATTCAGGAAAGCTTGTGGGGGTCTTTGGATTGTGTCCAGTTCATGTTAGTGGTCCGCATTGAAGATTGAGCTCGTAATTGAAAGAGTAGTTTCAGATGATGATGTTCTTCCTAAGTTTGGCCAATCGGATGAGTTACACATCCTGCGGATGATCTTGAAGATGTTCTGTGAAGCATGGCATGTTCCTCAAAGAAGATTGAAGTCTCAGATCTGTATGGCTGATAGTATGATGATCCACATGAAGTCTTTTGTAATTAGTCATGTTGTATTTATGTATTTTCTTTGTAAAGTATGCCGACCTGGATGATTATCCCAAAGTCAATGTCTTGTATAAATAAGAAGTTGTGAAGTTATTTCAAAGCATCTTGGTAGAGATTAGAGTGAAAGGTAGAGCAAAAGTATTGAGCTTAAATGGAATTGACTCAAGCATGGTGAAGATGCTATTCTTCAGTTCAAGTATGTAATATTTATTATTCTATAGATAGTGTGTCTCCTGTAGGCAGTGGGCCTCTTGTGAGCAGTGTGCTCGGGCAGTGAGCCCTAATTGGCATGTGCCATTTGTTCTTCTTATTCTTTTAATAGAGAATACAATCTTGGGTTAGTCACCCCATGGTTTTTCCACGTTAAATTCTTGGTGTCATATGTGTTAATGTGTTTCTTCTCTTGAATTGTTGCATTATGTTTCCATGATTGATTTATTATTATGCTGCTGAATTACAAGAAGGATTTAAGTGATTATTAAGAGAAAGTTTTGGGACAACTGATTCACCCCCCCTCTTAGTTGTCTATCTTGAATCTAACAATTGGTATCAGAGCTAAGTTCCTCTAAAAGAGCTTAACAGCTTGAGGAGATCTAGGATGTCGTCCTACAAGAAGGATAGTCTGAGGTTTGATGGAACCAATTACACTCTTTGGAAAAGCTGCATGGAATGTCCCTTGCAATGTATGGGAATGTAATATTGGATCATGGCTTCAAATAAGTATGTTCCTCCACAAAATAGTCCAAGAACTGTAGATGAAGTCAGAGACGCTGAAAATAATCTTCAGGCTAAAGAAGCTCTTCTAAGTGCCTTATCTGATTCAAAGTTGACAAATGTTATAGATCTAAAAACTACATATGAGATTTGGGAAAAACTGAAACTTATGCATGAAGGAGACAAGTATGTTAAATGTGCCAAGCTATAGAGTCTGAATGGAAAATTTGAGAACCTGAAGATGAGTGAAGATGAAAATTTCACTAAATTTATGCCAAGAGTAAATGAACTTGTTTGTGGCATTAGATGTGCTGGTGGAATCTTGGATGAAGATGGGATTGTTGTCAAAGTTCTCAGATCCCTACCTGCTTCTTACAAATACAAGGTTGTTGCTATTGAAGAATTCAGATCTTTTTCAAATATCACAAGAGATCAATTGGTTGGAAAATTAGCTGGATTTGAACTGGCCGAGTTTGGATATGCACCCCCCAAGATTGAATCTACATTCAAAGCTAGTACCTCTATAAAAGGAAAACAAAAGTTTGATCTAGGAGAGAACTCTTCAAAGAAACTATCATGGTATGAAAAAGAAAGAAACTGATGTAGGAGCATCCAGTGGTGTAAGGACAATCTTGCATCACCCAAAAAGAAGTTGATTCAAAATCATTGTAGTTGTTTTCATTTCTTTCCATAATTAGTGTTTCTGGTTCCATAATATCCAGAATAGTGATGTAGGACTTTCAATTTTTCTAAAACTGCTAAAAATAGCAGCCTGCCTGTTTTGGAAAGTGTACCTGCCATTTTAGGAAAGTTTGCATTTGGGCACGGATTGAAGTGAAAACTTACAGAAGGTTACATAATGGACATATAATACCTTTGGCAAAGGAATCAGGCAAAGATCATTTGTGAGCTGAAAGATATTAAAGTTTTTATTTTCTGAAAAGCCCCTAAAAATTTTTGGAACAAGATATGAGGCACTAAAACATCCCATAACATCCTAAAAAGTTGACAAAAATCTGTTTATATATTTACGACATGATAGTTCACATCGCGAGCTTTCTGGAACTTAAAACGGTTCGTCAATCGAACACCCGGATCAAAAGTTATGCTTCTCAGAAGTTGACCTACTTTTGGAGGGAGTTGCAAATTTTGAAATTTAGCTGGAGGTTGCCAAAAAGTGTTATTTATGACTATTTTGGGAACCCTGGGTAGTAGTAGAGTTAAGGGGGCAAGTGTGGAGTCAAGAATAGGTGGGAAAATAGAAACCCTAGCTGATTTAGGGTTATAGAAGGCTAAAGATTCTAGAGTCTTGAGGTTGGGAAAGCTGTAATGTGTTGCAGCCAATAGAGGATTCATCCTCTGATTGTAATTGAGCTTCTGTAATGTAATGAGTTACCCAGATCAATAAAAGAAAGTTGTATTTTCTATGTTCAATTTTTGTTGTTGTGTGTTTTGTGATTTACCCCCTTCATCAAAAATGATCTGGAAGAAGATGAAGCAGAAGCTGCTCAACTTGAAGCCCTTATTGCAAAAAGACTGCCAATAGGATCTGGTAAGTATGAAGGAAAATTGCCCTTTAAATGTTTCAACTGCAATAAGATTGGTCATTTTGCCTCAAGGTGTTTGAAAACATTTTCAAGAGAAAATCCAAACAGATCAAGATTCCAAAAGAAATGTTACTATGTTCATGAAGATGATGATGATGATGAAGGAGTAACAAATGATGAATCAGAGATAGGAAACAAATCTAGAAGTGACTAGGTGTTTATTGCCATCAAGGAAGAAGATCCAATGTCCTCTGAATCTATCAATCATAAAATGGTAGAAAGAGCTCTGGTTGCCCAAGTTGAAGAAAAGGATGATTGGGTCATTGACAGTGGATGCTCCCACCATATGACAGGTGACAAAAATAAGTTCATAGATTTGGAAAGATATGGAGTTGTAAAATTTGGTGATAATTCTGCTGGCAGAATCAGAGGTAGAGGAACTATTTCTTTTGATGGAAAGAACAAAACCAGTAATGTACTGTATGTTGAAGGTCTGAAGCACAATCTTCTCAGTGTTGGACAGTTGGTGGACAAAGGCTATGATCTTCGATTCAAAAGTAGAAAATGTAAAATCTTTGAAAGTTCTGAAAACGAGATTGCATCTGGTACTCAAACAAAAGGTAATATCTTCCACTTGGTTGGTACTAGTAAAAGTTGTTTAAAATTGATCAGAGTTGGTTGTGGCATAGGAGAATGTGTCATGTGAAATTTGATAATGTTATCAAGATAAGCAACACTCAGGTTGTAAGAGATCTTCCAAGACTGGTGAAACCTACTAATAGTTTGTGCAAAGAATGTCATTTGGGTAAGAAGAGTAGAGTCACATTCAAAAGTAAGGAACAATATTCTACCGGATCGTTGGACTTATTACATACTGATCTATGTGGTCTGGTAAGAATCAGGAGTTTGCAAGGTGATAGATACTTCATGTTGTTAATTGATGACTACTCCCGGATGATGTGGGTGACTTTTCTAAAAGAGAAATCTGAGGCTCTTGAGAATTTCAAAATATTCAAGGCTATGGTAGAGAATGAAACTAGATTAAACATAAAATGTCTTAGGTCTAACAGAGGTGGAGAATTCACATCCAAGGAGTTCATAGAATTCTGTGAGAAACATGGGATAAAAAGATAGTTGTCTGCTCCAAGGACTCCACAATAGAATGGAGTAGTGGAGAGAAAGAACCAGACCATCCAAGAAGCATCTAGAACCATGATGATGGAAGAAAATATTCCTCAGATCTACTGGAGAGAAGCTATAAGCACTGTTGTCTATACTCTTAATCGAGTACAAATCAGAAGCAATACTGGTAAGACCCCTTATGAACTCTAGTTTGGTATCACTCCCACTGTGAAGTATTTCAAAGTCTTTGGTAGTAAATGTTATATTAAAAGAGATGAAGACCTTGGAAAATTTGATGCTAGAAGTGATGAAGGAATATTCTTGGGTTATTCTACTCAAAGCAAAACATACTGGTGTTATAACAAGATATTGAGAAAGATTATAGAAAGTGCAAATGTGAAGGTTGATGAAGTTATTGAAAAACCCTCAAGGTTTTATGAATATGATGAAAATGATCAGAATGATGTTTTGGTCCAAGAAGTCCAAGCCCCTTCTAAAATTCAGATCCGGACTGATCTGGAGAATCAGGAAGAAGAGATAAGTTTGAATGAACCTATTCAAGAAATAGAAGTGCAAGAAATTCCCAAAATTCCCAGGTATGTGAGACTGAATCACTCTGAAGATCAGATCATAGGTGATAAAAGAAAAGGTGTTCAAACAAGAAGAAAGATTGCTCAAGACTTAGAAGAGTATTGTCTGATTTCAAAGATTGAACCAAAGACAGTGAATGAAGCATGCAATGATGAAAGCTGGACTAAAGCAATGAAGGAAGAGCTGATACAAATTGAGAAAAATCACACTTGGGATCTTGTTCCCAGACCTAGAAACAAAAATGTGATTGGAACCAAATGGGTCTTCTGGAATAACTAAATGAAGATGGTGAAGTAGTCAGAAACAAAGCCAGATTGGTCTGCAAGGGTTATTCCCAAGTAGAAGGAGTTGATTTTGAAGAAACTTTTGTTCTGGTGGCAAGAATTGAAGTAGTTAGATTATTTCTTGCCTTTTCTGCCTTTAAGGACTTCAAAGTATATCAGATGGATGTCAAGTCTGTCTTCTTGAATGGTGACTTGGAAGAAGAAGTATACATTGAGCAACTAGATGGATTCCAATTGTTTGATCATGGTGATATGGTCTGCAAGTTGAAGAAAGCACTCTATGGACTCAAACAAGCCCCAAAAGCCTGGTATGAAAGATTGGATAAGCATCTTTTGAAGATTGGTTTCAACAAAGGTACTACTGACAGTAACTTGTACTTCAAAATTGATCATGAAAATATCTTGATTGTTGAAGTATTTGTTGATGATATCATTTTTAGAGGAAGAGATAGTATGTGCAAAACTTTTGCAAATCAAATGAAAAGTGAATTTGAGATATCTATGTTTGGGGAAATAAATTTCTTCTTGGGTCTGTAAATCATTTAAACAAAGAAAGGAATCTTCATTTCACAGAACAAATATGTGAAAGAATTGTTGAAGAAATTTGGAATGGAAGACTCAAAACCAATGAGTACTCCCATGGCAACCGGATGTAAATTGAGCAAAGATGATGACTCTCCTAAGGCTAATAAAAAAAAGTATAGGTTAATGATTGGAGGACTATTGTATCTTACTCAAACTAGACTTGACATTATGAATGTTGTTGGTCTTGTTGCTAGATTCCAAGCTGATCCTAGAGAATCTCATGTCATGGCAATCAAAAGGATTCTCAAATATCTAAAAGGGACAGTTCAATATGGTTTATGGTATCCTAGAGATTAGATTTCTCTCTTCATCCATATACAGATGCAGATTGGGCAGGAGATGTGGATGACTGGAAGAGTACCTGTGGTGGAGCATTCTTTTTGGGGAAAAGATTGGTTTCTTGGCTGAGCAAGAAACAAGAGGCAATATCTCTATCCACTGCAGAAGCAGAATATATTGCAGTAGTAGGTAGTTGCACTCAAGTGTTGTGGATGAAGCAAATGCTAAGAGACATCAGAGTGGAGTATGAGGAACTTATCACAATCTTCTGTGATAATTCAAGTGCAATAAATATATAAAAAAATCCTATGTTGCATTCAAAGACAAAACATATATCCATCAAGTTTCACTTTTTGAGAGAGTAGGTGAACAAGAATGAAGTTAGATTGGAGTTTGTGCCCTCCAAGGATCAGATTGCAGATATTTTTACTAAACCTCTACCTAAGGACTCTTTTGAGTATCTTAGTGAGAAGTTAGGGGTTATTACCCCTCTGGTTCTAAATTAAGGTGCACTGTTGTGCATCAGTTCGGTGGATCTCACAGTCATATCTTGTGGTCTGGATTGATGATGGGAAGCTGCTACTCAGAGGGAGCAGTTGGTATGATTCTGAGTGATGCAAGTATGTGCCCTTTGCCATTGATGTCAAAGGGGGAGAGAAGACATGTGAAAAACAAAAAGTGCTTGCTGATCAAAGGGGAAGCAGTAAAGGAAGAGAAGACATGTGAATGGTTGTTGTTGATAGGGGGAGTTATGTCAGTCAGTGAGGAGAAGTTCTTGTCTTGATGGTTAAAACAGTTTTTCACGTCATATGTTGCCATCAATGACAAAGGGGGAGATTGTTGCAAGTATGGGCCTAACCGATGTTATCATTGATGTCAACATACTCCTATTGCATTGATGACATGGATTGGATGAGTTGTATGCTGAGGATATTGAGAAAATTAGCCCTATCAGGAATAGAGAAAAATAGTGAAGACAGTGAGGTAAAGATCCCAACTAAGATGAAGATTAGAGGTTGCGCATCAAAGGGTTTGTAGATATGTGTCTTAAGATGATCTAGTAAAGATTTGAGAGGTCCGCATGAAGATTACAGAAAGTTATGGCCATATGAGTAAAACCGGTTCTGGCAAATGTTCAGAGGTGACAGAGTGACACAAATAGGTCCAGTGAGATCCGAAAATGCAACGTCTTGTTCTGCGGATTTGGTGGAGTGTTTAGGAATTCAATGTGAATTAACAACTCAATTGGTTCATGGTCTAGAGGTCCGTAAGCATCTATTCCACTATGATAGTGATGACAAACTATGTTCTTGAGGTTCCGGATGAAGGAGAGAATGATTTCAGTAAGTAGAAGTAGTGTGGATGTTCTTTGTGATTCAGGCAAGCTTGTGGGGGTCTTTAGAGTGTGTCTAGTTCATGTTGGTGGTCTGCATTGAAGATTGAGCTCGTAATTGAAAGATTACTTTCAGATGATGATGTTCTTCCTAAGTTTGGCCGACTGGATGAGTTACACATCCTGCAGATGATCTTGAAGATGTTCTGAGAAGCATCGTGTGTTCCTCAAAGAAGATTGAAGTCTCAGATCTGTATGGCCGACAGTGTGATGATCTCCATGAAGTCTTTGTAATTAGTCATGTTGTATTTATGTATTTGCTCTGTAAAGTATGCCAACTTGGATGATTATCCCAAAGTCAATGTCTTGTATAAATAAGAAGTTGTGAAGTCATTTCAAAGCATCTTGGCAGAGATGAGAATGTGGTAGAGAGGAGAAGAATGAAAGATAGAGCAAAATTATTGAGCTTAAATGGATCTGACTCAAGCATGGTGAAGATGCTATTCTTCAGTTCAAGTATGTAATATTTATTATTCTATAGACAATGTGTCTCCTGTAGGCAATGGGCCTCTTGTGAGCAGTGTGCTCGAGCAGTAAGCCCTAATTAACATGTACCATTTGTTCTTCTTATTATTTTAATAAAGAATACAATCTTGGGTTAGTCACCCCATGGCTTTTCCCTTAACCAGGTTTTCCACGTTAAAATCTTGGTGTCATATGTGTTAATGTGTTTATGCTCCTTAATTTTTGCATTATGTTTCCATGATTGATTTATTATTATGCTGCTGAATTACAAGAAGGATTTAAGTGATTGTTAAGAGAAAGTTTTGGGACAACTGATTCACCCCCTCTCAGTTATCTATCTAGAATCTAATAGATATCATCTTGCAGCAAAATGTAGACCATCAAAACTTAGACTCTGTCACAATCAAACTCTGTCAAGCCATGTAGAGATACTTAGCAGGTTGTAACTATCTTTCCAGTGGACTTCAGACTATACAACTCTGGATTTAGACATTTCACGCAAGTTTTTACAACACCTCAAAACTACATAACAAAATATCTAACACCAGAGGAATGCAGACCAAAATAAGTGAGTGCTCTACTCTGGTTAGCACTATGTTTTGCTCTGCCGAACTTAAGCTCTTTGAAGATGTTCTTCCAGAACTAATCAACATCTAAAACTTTATATATAAGATCGTCTAAAAGTTGGGATCATCATACCAGAACTGCAGGACCAGGTTTACAATTGAGAACCAATGCTAATCCAAACACTGTCTATCTGTCATTGTCTCTATATACTGCCAACACTTAGACAAAATGACTAAGTCTTCTTCACCAGACCAAAACTTCTGTTCTAACCTTATTCCTTTTCTTGTTGCCATCAATGATAACACCTTCAAACATCATGCACAATGATTATACCAGCAATGTCTCTCTCTTAATGATGTTTGCCAAGTTGCCACTAATAACAACAAAGCCTAAAGAATCCTTTCAATTTTGTTAGATTGGTTGGTGGGGACCAATCTAGAATTGCCTGTATCTTTTGAGGATCTACTTGAACACCTTTGGAACTTATGATATGTCCCAAGTACAAAATTTTAGTCAATCCAAACTCACATTTAGATAACTTAGCATAAAAAGGTTGTTGTTCCAAAATGCCCAAAACAATGTCTAAATGTTCCAAATTCTCCTTCCATGTTTTTATATAAATTAAGATAGCATCAAAGAATATCAAGACAAACTTCTTGAGTTGCTTACTGAATACCTGGTTCATGCATGATTGAAAGGTTGTTGTGCATTAGTGAGGCCAAAAGGCATGACCAAGAATTCAAAATTTCCATAGTGACACTAGAAAATTGTCTTCTCCACATCCTTGTTTCTCATACAAATTTGGTGATATCCTGATCTTAAATCAATCTTGGAAAAGTAAACAACTCCATGCAACTTGTCAAGGATCTCATCAATCCATGGAATAAAATATCTATTCTTTATGGTCTTCTTATTCAATGCCATGTAATCTATGTACATCTACAATGTGCCATCCTTCTTCTTAACAAGAACTACTAATGATGCAAAAGGACTAGAACTTGGTCTAATGAAACCCATATCCAAAAGTTCTATGATAGTCTTCTCTATCTCCTCCTTGTAACCCCTTGGATGTCTATATGGTGTAGTTATAATAGGTTTGGCATCTTGTTCTAACTCTATAACATGCTGAAATCCCTTATCTAGAGGTAATCCTGGAGGTATATCACTGAAAACTATACTATGCTTATCTAAAATTTCTTAAATTTCAAAATGAAATTTACCTTTTCCATTTGAAAAGGTTGTAGGATGGATCAAACAAGTGGCTTCCCAAGCAACTTGACCTCTTCAGAAAGTCCTCTCCATCTTCTTTGTTGTCACCACTCTTGGAGATCCATTCGAAATCCCTTTGAGCACAATCTCCTTGCCTTCCAACTAAAACTTGAACTCCATGGTTTGATAGTTTCGGTAGTGTCCTTCAATACAATGCAACCATTGAACACCCAACACCAAATTAGTTTCTCCAATACCAACAACATAAAATTCATCACAAACTGTGTAATCTCCCATAGTTATTTTCAACTATTTGAGAACTTTGGTGCAGGGTATAGTGAAACCATCTACAACTGTAACATTGAACCCTTTAAATTCTTTAGTCTTCAACCCTCTCTTCATTACTAACCCCTCATCAATTGATAAAATTGTGGGTTTCCCCACTGTCAATCAAAATAGTCATTCACTACCTTGCTAACACTCCTCGAACCCTAAAAGGATAATATCTTGGTGCTCCTAAAAGTGTTGCTAATGAACCTTCTTTAGTGGCCTCCTTCTCTTCAGTCTGTGGTTCTAAATCCTCAATATCATGAAATTCTTCATTTCCATCTGAATCTGAATCCTTATCCAAGACAACCTCTATGTAATGGAATTGTCTCTTTCCCAAACACTTATGTCTAGGGACCCATGGCTTTGTGGAATAAAAGTAAAGCTTCTTCCTCCTAAGCTCATTTCTCATTTCTTCATCCATCTTCTTCATAACATTAGTAGTTGTATTCTTATGTATAAGTGTAGGTGCATGGTACGGTTTCTTCTAAAATCCTCCCTTATGATGTCATGTCTTTAGTTTGGAGGAATGTGAGAAAGCAGTCTTTGGAATTGATGACTCAAGGGTTAGAGCTCTTTTAATATCTTCCTACAAAGTAACCAGTGTAAAAGATTTGACAAACCCCCTAAGAGGTTCAATGAGTCATGTAATGAAAAGGTGCACTATCCTCTTCTCTAAAATCTTTAGAACCATTACAACCACTTTTTGAAATTTTGTTATAAACTCATTCACTTTGTTGCTTGATCATGGATAACTTGCTAAAATATTCTTCTCCATGTTTTAACTCAAATATGTCCAAAATTCTTTGTTTGAACTCATCAAATTTATCTATCAGATCATGACCCTAAGTGATACAACCATGAAACCACCATTCATAAGCTTCCCCTTCTAGATGCAAAGAGGAAACCACATTGCTTCTTTCTCCTTCATTGGATTGAGAACAAAATAAGTTTCCATTTTCTACAACCAAGTTCTTGCTGTGATTTTATCGCTTCCATCAAAATAGGTAGATGTCAACTTCCCCAACTTATGTTTTAGATCTTTGTTTTTGTGCTACCACTTCTTTTTAGGCTCACTCTTCTGAGCATGTTCTATTTATTCTACATGTGACATTTTGAATTTGATATCATCTGGTAGGGAGTTATATTCTAGATGCCATCTATGAAGGTTATTTAGATTGAAAGCATGATTGTTTTCTGGTTCATTTCACTCTTGTTCATATTTAGGAAGGAATATGGGTTTTCTTGCAGACCCAAACTTGGAATTTTGAGTTTCAAGTTCTTTTCCTTTACCATTGTTGTTCACCCCCGAAGTACTAGCTCCATTGTTCCCATTGTGGTTATTGTTGTTCTGTATCCATTGTAACAATTGACCAAACATTTTAGTGAGGTAAGTTTTCTCCTGTATCAATTTGCCAAACTTCCTTCCAACACTCTCCTCTTCAATTTCTCTTATTTCTTCCATTGTCTCTTCTTGCAATTTTTTTTGTTCTCTTCTCAAATATCTAATTTCTCTGTTAGTAATCAATCATCAAAACCCTACAAGCTAGAAATATTTATGCTCTGATACCACTATAATAAACCAAACTGAATCTTATGATTTATATCAGATCTGAAAATGAAATTTGTAAACTATTTCAAATTTACACCAATTTTCTCCAAGACTAGCAAGCTAAAAACACACTATAATAACACCAAACTTTCACAACTTGCCTAGAAACTTATGGAATGGTTTTTCTTGCATATTAGCATTAAAATAACATCCTCTAGACTGTCATAATAGTTACATAAGCTACAACAACTATATTTTCAAATCTGGAGCAATTGCAACAAAACCCACGAAATTTATCAACACTGAATGACACCAAAAATTATGGAAAACTCCACAAACTGAATTTATTTAATTTTTATATCATAAACACCTAATAATAGGTCTGATACAAATGGATAATACAACATAAAACTTCTACAACAACAAAACTACACACAAAATAAATTACTCAATGTGTATTTCAGCACATAGAAACTACACATGCAACACTTCTGATATCAAACCAACAATACCTAACTTGTCAAAGTTGATCTAGACCTCTGAAATGGATTAAATACAACTTATACAATAACATGCAACAATGAATACACAAAAAGGAAACTACAAACTATGAAATGAACTATCCTGCACACCACACTGGAAATTGCCAAACCCTCTAATTTCCTCCATCCCAAATGCAATCTCTAGATGATATTTCTCCCTATGAGCAAAGGGTTTTCATCCTATGATCACTTGATGTTCATGGGTTTTCATTCACAAGCCTTCTACTCCAATGGGGTTTCATCCATTAAAGAAGTCTTCTACAAATCTACATGTGTAAGAGAAAATATGATATCAACAATGCTTCCATTTATGACAAATTTTACATATTTTGTATGAATCTTTCTTGGGAGAGATGGGCACCCAAATTTCCAACGCCCTCCTTGGATTTTCTGTTGTTTTTAGCTTATGACAATTGTCATAGGTTGTCATAAAATTGTCATACTTGTCATAGATTCCTCCATCATTAGTAATTGCAAAAATATTTTGAAATCTTCTTGCAAATTGTCTCTCACAAAACCCAACGCCTTCCATGAGCCCAAAAATATTTTATTTAATATTTAATTGTCCTCTTGAAATAGATAATAGTTGGACAATATTAAATATTAAACATTTATTCTTCCTATGCTTGCCTAATTAACCCACGGAAGAATAAAATGGGTTAATATTAACCATTAATTAATTATTTTAGAAAGGGGACATGACAACAAGGTAAGTGACCATCCAAGATAGCTCGTGAGGTCAGCCCAATCTGCAACCCCATTGGGCCTATAGGTCTACTAGGCCATAAGCCTTTATAATAAATTATTTATAAACATATACATTAATTTCCCCAAATACATTTTAGAATGAAAAACAAAGCATATATAATGAAGGTAGAATACAATATAAAACAAAGACATGGGACTAAGAGTCATGCATATATACTTTGCACTTACAGTGTCTTGGGCTTGAAACCCTCTTAGATGCAAAATAAATTGGCATACAATTGGTCCTCAAATACTAACTAGACCTTGAATGAAGTGGGAGAATCTCCTCATACCATTCTATACCAAAACCATTCTTTTAACAAAATATTAATTTTAACTAAAAAAACTTTGATAAATCTAGAATTGGCAAATTTAAAGTAGACTTAGAAAGAAAAAAAATGTTTTTCATGTGTAAAATTTATTACTATAGTAGCTATTGTTCAATTACTGTCACATTTGTATTAAAGAAATTCTTACATCAGTCATTATAAGTTTATACTATAATATATCATGTTGCCTTTGGAACAAGTTTAACTATAGCATCTCTTGTTGTCTTCATCAAAGTTGAACCTAAGTAGTTTTCTATTGTAATTATCTTCAGCTGGTAATTATAATTGTCCTTGTAGCAACTCTTTATAGTTGATCCTGTAGCAACTATTGTCTTATGTACTAAGTTGTAATCATAGAAGTTTCTATCACATACTACAAGACTAGCTTAGTCCTTTAAGAATAACGTAAAAACAAAAATTTAGTAGAATGGGTAAAGTAAACAAGTTGTTAATAGAATGTTAAACTTCATCTTATCCAATTTTATAAAACTAGTTAGGAATTTTTATGTAGATCGGTTATCTTAAGTAATAAGTTGAGTCTATCTTAGCATATCACTTATCTTAAGTAAAATTTTCTAGCCATAGTATCATTTTCCTGTCTCATATAGACATAAGAGTCCATTTGGGTATTTTCATTTGCATGAGTATCCAACAAATTAAGTTGATAAATTTATTTTAAAAATGTACTAGACTTATTTAAGTGTTGTACATTGTAATGTTTAAGTGATGTGTTTTAAGTTTAATGGCCAGGTGGATCATTACACTAAATATACTATTGTTCCCATCAAACTATTTTGATTCTTTAGATCATATAAAGATGCAAGAGAAGAGCATGTTGGTAAAAAAATGCATGTAGAATGATTAGCCCCATTGAATCTTTCAATCTAGAAATTGGTTGATGTATCGTAACACCATGGCTTTGATTCTATGTTAGACTCTACAAACAAGCAAGGAGCTACCCAAAACTATTGCAAGGATTAGATATAATGAAACTATAAATATCGTTGATTAGAAATCAAAATAGTACAATATAGTTCCCAACAATATGAGAGATAATCAAAATAGCATAAGGAAAGCTTACAATAACAATATGTGAATATATAAGGTGAAAAGATACATATAGAAATGTGAGATAGAAGAGGTGGCAAAATAGGCCAATGGGAAGTGCAACTCCAAAATAGCTAAATATAGCAAGAGTAACTACCTATGGAAGAAAACAACACCTCATCCCACATGACTCACTCTAATAACCTAAGCAAACTTAATAAAGTTTAGGAAAAAGAATAACACCTAAATAGATGAAACTAAAAACCAACACTAACAAAGTTCTAGATTCACAATCTTAAGAAAATGAAGACAATGCTCTCATTGGTTGGGAGCCCATTGATGATGGAAAAGATTTGCATAATGGAGGGTAGGACAAGCCAAATAATCAAGATCCCCTCCTAGTACAAACTACTTTAATTTCTTAGTTTTTCATCATTACAACTTTAAAATTATATAATCTTGTAAACAATTATTTCCTTTTTGAAATAATATTTGTTATAGATATTTCCCTTTTAAAACCAAATACTACTTTATTTCCTTCATAATATCCAATTTACATGACTATAAAATATTATTCCATTTCATCTTTTTTTTTTTAAGTTATCTATATCATTATATATCTATATCTATTTTCTTTTAAAAGTTATCTATGAATCTATTTCATAAAAAAGACATTTTATCACATTCAATCCCTAGAACATAGAAGGACAAACATATACATGAAACCAATTATTGTGTAAAATAATACAATTTGTAGTTCTTTTCTATTTCCTGTAGTTGATTCTTAGCATGTTATGATTAATTGGGTTGTTTTTTTTGTCGTTATTAGTTAATGGAGTTGGGGTGATAAAGAAAGTAGCATTGCGCAGTAGGGCACGAAATTGAATATGTTCCAAATAAAAATGCACCCCCCATTTCCCTTTCACCTTTCAAACTCATCACAAATTCAATATTGTAGGATGTCGTCGTTGAAAATTTTATAGGAATTGGTAGTAAACTCAATGATGCCCACGGCTCGGTAGTACAATCATTTTCCCAAAACATGGTTATTATTGTATTTGTTTTGTTTTTGAAGTGGTAGAAAGTTGTAGTGTTAGGTATCGGTTGTTAAAATGAAACCTTATTAAAAGGCTAATTTTACTTAGTTTTTAGTACATGGGTAGTTTATTAAGAAGTTAAAGTGATTTTTTTATGTTTAAAAGTGCATTTAGATTCATTATCAAGATTCTCTTTGTCAATTGTGGAGCTCTCTAGAGATATAGTTGTTGCAAGTTGTGATAGAGTCATCTTGAAATTTGCAAATTCTAATACCTTGATTTTGATGGGTCATAATCTTCTACTTTAACATTAATTAAGGTTCATTTTTTTGGAAATAGACTTATTCAACTTTTAAATGAGTGGGTTTCATATACTTTTATACTAGCAGTTGCACGGAGTTTTTGTGCCATGGATTTGCCGATAGGCTATTAGCAATGGAAGAAATAAATTGTGGAATGAAATATAGAAATAAAATTTCATACTTATATTGTAATATGAGACAATGACAATGGTGTTTTACTTTTTGCAATGTATAAGAAGCATTTTTTAATTTACATTTATAAATGTTCCTTATATGAATAGGAGTAATACAAGGTTTATAGAATTTGGGTTTTCATCACTAACATAAGTGTTCTCTTGTATTATAGTATTTAGGGTAGTATCAAATGCATGTGTATTGAAGGATAAAACATTAGTATGATGTTGTAGATGATTACATAAGGTAGAGATATTTTCATATTTTTAATGCAATAAAATCCATTTGAAGTTGTAGTGAGTTATCCATGGTGGTGCGACAAAGTATGCAAACTATATTAGTAAAGAAACACAATGCTTGGTGTTAGTAACCACATCAAGCATAGAAGGATGAAAAAAATATGGATCATTTAGTTTTTTTCCTCAAAAATACATTTTTAATATTACCAATTGCTTAACTGCTAACATTACATATTGACCATCTTACAATACTAAATGCTATAGCCAATACAATCTCATAGAGCTCATCTTAAGCCAAGCAATTGTAATTGCATAAATAATAATAAATAAGAGACGGATCGACAACACAATCACTCAAAAATATACTATACAAGAATCAATACAATTATATTAGAGACTATATATTATATATAAAATAAATATATTTAAGTTATAAATACTAAATATTACCAATATCAATTATGTCATAAATTAACCAAATTGTTGGTTAATATAATTATTGGTTTTCATTATGGTTTATTAGTATTTATGTGTTTCTTTTGTTTAATTTTTTGTTACTATAATTCTTTTGTACCTATAACTTTAAGAGGAGGGCATTTGTATGCTTCCTTTGGATTCATGTCTTGGAGTAGATTATTAGCCCCATGTTTGTCAAAGAGTGGAAAACATTCTTGAAACTTTAATTATATAGTGAAATCACTATTCTTTGAATGTTTAATACTATAGAGATAATTCAACTTTGAAGAGATCAATTTCTATTGCTACTCTTAAAAGAATAATAAGAAAACCATGCCTTTATAGTCAATCAAAGAAGAATGTCTCCTGTAGAAAGTGTGTTCATATGTGAAAATAATATTCACTTGGCCAGAGAATCAAGTATTCTCCGTATAATTTGTAAGTAAAGCAAGTGTTTGAGTTTGTAGTTTAAAATATAAGAAAAATAAAATTTAAAAAACTCTAAAACAAAAAAAATAGAACATTTTGATTGACTACACAATTGGAATAAATTATACACTTCCAATAGTCTTCCATTTAGAAAACTTCCATTTATACACAACCAAAATAAATTATACACGTCCAATAGAGTTTTCTTGTCAATGAAATATTTGGAGAGTTAATACTATAGAGCTAATTCAACTTTAAACAGACAAGTTTAATAATGAGAAAGCTTAAGCAAAAAACAAGTGCAAGTACAAATGGGAAAATAGCGTCAGCTGGTTCCCAGCTGTCGCTGCTCTTAAAAAATAATAAGTAAACCATGCCTTTATAGTCAATTAAAGAAGAATGCCTTTTGTAGAAAATGTGTTCATCTGTGAAAATAATTTTCACTTGGCCAGATAATCAAGTATTCTCCACATAATTTGTAAGCAAAGTAGGTGTTTGATTTTGCATTTTAAAATCTAAGAATAATAAAATTTAAAAACTCTTAAACCAAAAAAATAGAACATTTTGATTGACTTTACAACTAAAATAAATTACACACTTCCAATAGCTTTCCATTTAATAAATTATTTTATATAATAAACTTAACTAAGTCAATAAATTTAAACATAATCAAAATAACATTTACATTTTAAAAAATTATCCTTAAGCCTTCCTCGATATGAATGTGTGCAATACATCCTAGCTTAGTTACATCCTAAAACACAACCAATACAAAAAAATGTAAAATAATTAAAGAAAACATAAAGGTGAAAATGAATGGGGAAAAACAAAAAGAAATAATGTTCTTGCCCCAAAATGATGCATGTCAAGCTAACAACATATCCCTTTGTGATCTGATATATATTATTACCTACTAAGAACCTATTCCCTTGATAATTAGAAATAAATTAAAAACTATGAGAAGAACTAAAAAAATATCAACTTATATAGTATTTTTGCATATGTTATGCCCATTGAAAGTCCATTTGGAATCAATTATAGCTGAATCCATAAATCTAGATCTAACATCAATGGACACTTTTATGAGTTTGCTCAATACAAATCTATGCAATCATTTGGCATCAAGTTCACTTCCCCAATTAAAAACTACATCTTCCACCTTTTGTACATTTGCCTCCTTTTGGGCCACGTTATAATGAAATGGGTACTCTTTAATAGAAATAAATAGATTCATTCTTGTGTGAAAATCCTTTCCTTCCCTGCTCAATGCCTCCTAGCAAATGTACTCCCCAGGTAAGTCAGTATTTTACTGTGGTTTTTTCCCTATATGTACAAATAAACTTAACACTCTTACTATCAAATTTATTTTGTCTAATCTTATTAGGTATCTAGGAAAATGCTTCACATCCAATCACCCTAAAATACTTAACATTTGGTTTCTCTCTACTCCATGCTTCCTTTGTATTAAATTATAAACAAGTTGTAGTAGATCTATTCAAGACATGTGAGTTTCCATACTGACAACCTCAAACCAAAGAAATAAAGGAAGATCCTTAGATTGTAACATGCATCATGCCATTTCCACTAAGGTCCTATTCTTTCTTTCAACACCATCATTTTGTCGAGGAGTATGTCTGTTAGACATTTCTATCTTGATCCAACGATGTTCACAAAGAATATTCCTCTATTTAATATGAATTTCCATGGATTTCAATGCATTCAAGTGTAACTTGATAGAATAATAAAACCTTCACTTTGTACTGATTTAGACTTCAATAATTTATAAATTCATTACTTTTATAACCAAGTTCCTGCCCAAATTGAAGAGGCTACCAAAAGGAAGTACTGAAAATTATGGACATTATTTTGATTTTGATTCTATATATAGAGAGTAATTTAAATTAGGCAGAGAGTATGAGTATTGAATATTATGGCCATTATTATCATTTTGTTTCTATGAAATAGATATATGGAGGGAGAGAATGATATAGATAAACACTGTCCATGAAAAAATGACAAAAAAATAGTATTGATTTTGAGGAAGTTTGTATGGATTTAGACTCAATACTTGGTGAAAGTATGGGTTATACAGAAGATATGAGAGAGAGAGAGAGAGAGAGAGAGAGAGAGAGATGATAACAATCCAAATAGAGCATGTGTCCACAGGGAGCTACACTCAAGGCATCGTGTCATTTGCATGGGAGAGGGAGACAAAGAGATATATATGATAGAGAGATAGAGAAGAAATAAGATGAGAGCAATTTTGTAGACATGCTTTTAGATAAAAAGAGAGATAGAGGAGATAGAGATAAAGGGATATAGAGGGAAGGAGGGAAAGAGATATAGAGAGAGGAATAGAGAGAAAATATAAATTGTGAAGATAGTAATATTTTTTATGGTATACTTTATATTTATGTACGTTTTAATTTTTGTTAATTTTTTTTTTCCTAATTTAAGACACAACTAATAGGGAGGTAGTAAAAATCAAGTTTTCACGTTAACTTCACACACTTACCTTCAATCACTTGCATATAAATTTAGGTTAGTTTCAATGAAATAAATAAAATAAACTAAATCAAGGGAAATAAAAAATTTGCAAAGTGATTATAGTTGAAAATAGAAAAATGTAACAATAGTGAATTTTAAAGCTTAACAATACCAACTATGTTCTAAATACAAGTAGGATTTTATTCATTAAGAAAATGTATTTTATCTTTTGAGCATTAATTTAATATGATAATTATAATTGATCTAGAGTTTTCCCATTGATCTGTTGGTGACATTTGTCCATCATGAGATTACAAAACTAAGGTTAACTGTATAAACATAGTGGGAAAAAAATATTACATTGTGTGATACACTTGGGCCTATGGTCAAGCATTGCAATGGAAAACCCTACATTAGAGATTATGCTATCTGGGCTTACCCATTGCCACTGCTAGTAGTTTTTTTATATATCAGGGCTTTAAAATGTGGTAAATATTAGTTATATTTTTATTGGTCAAAATTGAGCTTTAATTATTAACCTTTAATTCTATGAAATTTAGTGAGAACTTAAACTTTTGCAAATTATATTTTTATTCAGTTAAATGCTACATTGATTTGTGTTAACAAATAGAAAGAAATGCAGTGTTAGACAAGCCTTACAAATGTAAATAAAACTAACTCTTCAAATTAAAAAAACTAAAACTATAAATTTTTTTTAAAGTAACATATAAATATATAATATTTATTATAAAGTAAAAACTAAACGAAAAAATTACCCAAATAAATAACTCCTAAATAAAGAGTTATTTTGTTTTGTTTTCTTAAAAGTTATTTCATAATTATTTAATGTAATTTTAATTTTATAGACATGTGAATAATAATATAATTAATATTGTAAATTAATTATCATATTCAATGTTCTATACAAAATTTTTAATATTTTATCAATACTAATATAATATTATTTTTATTCAAACTATTTAACTCAAATATATTATTAATATACATAAATATAAAATAGATTTTTTAAATATATTATTAACTAGTATAGATATCTTAAATACATCTATCTAAAAAAATGCCGAGAGATGTCAATTTGAAGCAATTTTATTTATTTCACATTACGACTATTTTATTTACTATATACATGATTAATTATTTAATTATTTAAGGTTTATATCTTGCTCATCAAATTTTCAACTAAATTAACAAATAAAAAATATTTCAAATTAACAAATCAAATTTATACTTTTTATTTATTATTACACTACTACATTTTTTATATAAATTTTTTATTGAAATTATTTCTAACATTACACAAAAAAATTATAGCCCTTTTCTTTCATTTAATATATACAAAATATTGTTTCATTTTAAAATTACAAACCTTTTCTTTCATTTAATATATACAAAGTAATGTTTCATTTTTTTTTTTTTTGAGTTTTATTTTGTTTCATGTTAGAGGCCATTGGCTTTGTAGAAGGGCTTTACAAATGGAGAAGTGATGGTATATCTTTATTTTACCTCCTTATTTTAGAAATATCATGTTTATTATTAAATATTAAAATCAAAGAGAGATTAATTTGAAGTTATTTTATCTATTTTAAGTTATTTTATTTACTTTTAATTATTTTATTTTACTTCATTTTACTTCAAATTGATATCTCTACACTTTTTTTTCTTCACTCAACCCTATGTCCATCAATTTCTCAACTCTAATTAACAAATTAAAAAGAAATCTCATATTAAGAAATCAAAATATTTTCTATCTTAATCCATAATTTTTTTAACAATTTTGAAAATGAGAAGAAATGATTATCCAAGTTGTCCATATCTTTATTTTTAAAGGCTACTTATTTTGGATTTATAATATTTTTATTAAATATAAATAATTTGACATGTGTAACTGACCATCAATTTTAAAGTAAAAGGTAAGTGTTTTTTTAACACACTCACGCCATTACACTCCACCTAGTGCTGCCATTGTAGAATGCCTCTTGACATTAATAAAGATAAAATACATTTTATAATATTCATATTGATAATATATTATATATTATTTTATATTTATAAATATAATTTATATATAATTATATTCAAACTATTTAGATCAAATATATCATTAATATACATAATGATAATATATTATATATTATTTAATATTTCTAAATGTAATTAATATATTATAAAATACTATTTATAAATATATTCAAACTATTTAGTTAAATATATTATTAATATACATAAATATAAAATACATTTTATAATATTCATATAAAATACTATTTATAAATACATATTTATTCATATCAACAAATAAAACCCATCTCATAAGCTAACAAATATTGATTAATGAGAAAAGGAATGCATAGTACCAAACACAAAAGGCATTTTGAGCAATAAAAGCACCAAATACACGTATATGCCCTTCGCCATGTAATAAACTATAGATGTCCAAAGGTAATTAAGAAAAACATGTTACTAAATAAATATGCAAATCTAGGATTTAGGCATGAGTATTTTACGGTTAGAGTTAGACGTAGAGGTTGAAACCCTAGGGAAATGACAACCTGTAATGTGGAATACGTTGACGGTAGACAATGGTTCCTATAATTATGAGGTAATGGTGTACACAGTACGATTGATTAGTCAGACGATGGTGGTGACCGCACAAATTTGTTGGAAAAAGAGTGGAGTGAGTGGCGATGGTTATTAAAAGCATGATTTTGACATGATTTTTTGCCCGGCGTGAGAACAACCGATGAGTTTAGAATTTCCCTATCGATGTGAGACAATTTCCAGACTGACAACTTTTTGGCGTGAGACAATTTTTTGGGACAACAATGTTCCACATATAAGCCTATTGGCTAAAAATATTCAAAAAGAAATTTGGTTTACAATTAGATCCTTTCAACCTTAAAAACTCCTTACAAAATTGTTAAAAAGATTATCTAATGAATTTGATAAAGATGTTAATAAACTTATAATTCATTTATGTGCAACATCAAAATATGAAAAAGAAATATTTGCATGGCTAGAATTCAAGGATGTTGGCATTTAGTGGTATGAATATTTCTTCTAGGTAAATGAGGATAACTTATTTAAGGTTGTTTTTTTTAGATAAGTTATCTTGCACCTATATTTGAGGATTATATCATTCTTTATATGATCGATGTTTCTAAGGGCGATGATGCACATGAGATGTATATGTCTTCAAACTTTTCTCTAATAGAACATGCATACAATACATGTAAGAGCATCCTAGGGGTTGAGTAATCTTGCATTAAATAAAAATAATTTTCTATTTTCCTTGTGTTCGATAGGTTTTAAATTTCTAGTTAAAGTTTAATTTTATGGTTCTAATAGTCCATTTCATCAATTCTGGTTAAGATCTTATAGTAACACAAAGAATTTTGGATTAGCATTTCTTGCCATACAAACTTGAATCTATGTGGTATCACCAAAAATTAAAATGTTTAACTAAAGATCACATGTCATCATAGTAAGTTCTCTAGTTCATACTCTACATGTTCTAAAATAACATTAGATTTAAAAAGGTTTGAATTTTTTGTTCTAGATCCTTCTTTCTCTACTCAATAAGTTGTGAAGGGTCAAGCAACTAGGAAGCATCATCAAAGGAGTTGAATTATATGATTGACTCTTTTGAGGGGCATCAATAATCCTTATAGGAATTTATATTATGGTAGCACAAAATTATAGGGCCTAATTAGCCACAAAATTAATAAATCATAGTTGGAACTAAAATTTGTACACTATATGTCATTCCTATTCATTGTAAGTGTGTAATGGGATCACACACACACACACACACACACACACACACACACACACACACACACACACACACACACACACACACACACACACACACACACACACTCTTACACTTACACACTTTTAAAGTGGGAACCCAAAGAGGCCATGTTCATTATAGCTATTTTGTCAAAGCAAGTGTGTGAATTAAGGAAGACTTATATGGAGTCTATACCTAGTCTATAGAATTAGTGATCTTTTTGTATGGATTCAAGGCATAATTATGTATTGAATTATATGACTTTAAGGCTTGACTATGTATTGAATAAAATAGATTGAATTCCTCATTGTATTGTGATGTGACTTGATGTATTACTAATTATCAATAAAATTTTGTTTTTGAGCATCTAAGAATTGTTTTGTGTTGCTTGATGTGCTTTGTTTGGATTTTAGGCCATGTAAGTGTATCTATGTGTTAGAGTTGTGAGTTTGGACATCTCTTAAATGAGACCTCTTTTCTCAACTACATTAAGTGGTACTAGAGCAAGGATAATGCTTTCATGAGAGTGTGTAGGGTGTAGATAAAAGTATTGATTGTGAAACAATATGCAAGTAGTGTGGAAGAGGAACACCAAGAGTAGGTAATTTATATGTAAGGGTAACCTAGTGTGCTCAACCCATGTAGTGTAACTTGAAGTTATATTTGTAGGTTTGCATGACTTGCTATGAACATGTCAACTAGAAGAGTGTCTAGCAAATGTAGAGATAGAGTTTCCAGATAGAAAGAATCATAGAGATACTAATGGAAGAGGTGGAGAAAAGATGTTAAAGGACATAATGTCCAAATTAGATATCCTAGAGTAGTGACCAATAATAAAGGAAAAAACTAAGGTTGATAAGATAGAAAGGGGGGTTACAAGGAGACATGATGAGGATTTTGAATTAGTCCAAGACAAAGTGAGCTCCAAGAAAGAAGCCCTCATGGAAGGTGAGGTAAGAGTTGCAACATAATGGATTTCTAGAGTATTCTAGTAGACATATGGCAAGACAATTGGCATCAAAAGGTGAAGAAGATGAGTTTCCCCATAAGCAATAAGTAGTTTTTCTAGAAGGAACAAAGAGGGTGAGAGAGGTTGTGAGTGGCTAGAGGAATATGAAGTAATCCTAATAGATGAGGATGAAGGAGTGGAAGAAATTTTAGAAACACTTTAATATGAAGATGCATTAAACGATTATTGTCTCCAAGGTGTTTCTATGAAGGGAGAATTAGTGACAAAATATGACTTGAGAGAAATGGTGAAGGAATAATTACCTTATAGGTAGTCAATTGATAGTGGTGTGACCAAGGAGGGATCTAAACAAAGGAATCATGAATGCAACCCACTTAATGTTAATAAAAGAGTTACAAAAAATTTACAATACCTAAAACTATTCAACAAATAACAAATAACACATAATTTATCTTAGGAAACCCTTATTGGAAAACTTAATAGATAATAGCACTTTTTATCATGCATTTATAGTAATTATATTACAATACAATAAGAACCAAGCCTATGCTATTTAGGAATATTCAACATGCAAAAGCTTTAGGTGGGAACATCGAGTTCTACAAAGTTCCTAAAGTAATCTCAACAACATATACCTAATCCAAAATCATCTTACATTCTCTAAACCCAACTTTAGATTTATAATCAAAATCCAATTTGCACCCATGCAACTTGAGTGACCTAATGAATGCATTAAATGAAGATAAATAAAATCCACCTCCCAAGAATAACACAGTTTAAAAGAAAACTTGACTTGCAAGTTAAAGTAAACATGCAATGAAAGCAAACTCAACTCCCAAAAAACAAGGAATTAACTCTATAAAAAATCCAATAATTATCTAGAGAAGTGTGCACAACTTTAGCTATCCTAAGTGTAATTTATAATTTTTACAAGGATTATAAGCTATATAATACACACCTAACCTAACATTCTCCTAATTCTATATACATTGCAAAGAGGACTCATTAATATAGATTAAAACTTAGGGGCAATGATTTCCAAAACTAATATTAGTGCTCATCGACTATGTCAATGAATATGCAAAATCATTTGAGGTTTGCACCTTCTCAATGATTACCCTATTTTACTCTACCATGTGTAATGCTATAAATTGCATACCCTTGTAATTTCATGCTATATTTTGGCCTTCCTTTAGTTTCCATTCCCTTTGTTTGTAGGCTCATTTTAGCCTTTGCATTAGCCATTTACCTTCCCATCATGCTTTGGCTTTGTTTTCAATGTTGTCTTTTCGTCAAATCATTCACTTTTGTGTTGGTCATGTGATGTTCTAATGTCTTATGAATTTTGAGCCTAAATTGTTCGGACAATAGCGCTTTGCGCGGACGTCTACATGATATGCTAGTGTCTCGTGATAGTTTTGTGTTTTGTGGACATTTTTGGGTGTCTCTCCATTTCTCATTTTTGGTGGTTAGTTGTAATCCCTTGAGAATCTTCTGAATGGCTCATTAGCTCTTCCTCTTCCCTCTTTTCCCTATTTTTGAATCTATCTCACTTTTGGGAAATCTTCTTGGCTCTCTTGGCTCTCTCTTGCAACTAGCTTGCATGCTACAACACTCCTAAGCTCTTCAGCTTTCTACAATACTCCTACAACATCTACTTTTAGTTCCTTTGTTCTCTTAGCTTCATCAGTCCCTTCCAAGTAATATTGTTCTTGTTTATTATTGTTGCAAGCTTTTCTATTTGTTGAGCCCTTGTGCACCTTGGGATTCTCACATCTTACTAGTCTTTCATTTGCCATTGTTATTACTTCTAAATTCACTTAGATTAAGAACACACACTCTATTTATTTTTATCTACCTATTGGCTGCTAAATCATATTGTCAAGTGTACCCTTATTGACAACAGTTTAGGTCTCAATGTTTGCTATGTAGACCTATTAAATTGTATTAATATTGATACATCTTGTATCTCTCCGATTAATCTTTTTATTCGTGGCTTTGATAACGTTGGTAGACAAACACTAGGAACAATCACGTTGCCAATTGAATTGGGCCCTGCCACTTTGCCTACCCTCATGTTCATGTCATGCCTGTGCATTATCTTATAATCTCCTTCTCAGTAGACCATGGATTCATGTGTTTGGTGTGGTCCCATCTACCTTGCATGGATCAATTAAATTTGTTTATAAAAGAAAAACTTCCACAATTAAATTTGATCTAGATACTATGTAGTATTGTCAGCAAGTGGACTCTATGACCCAGCATGGTACTTCTCCTACTCTCCAAAATCTCATTCCTTCTTCTTCTGTCAAAGATGATTCCCCATCCTCAACTCCCTCAAGAAGTTGATAATGGTGCTAATTCATCCTTAAATGTATGTCTTGGTGATGATTGGGGCTCCGTAGACTTTACCCCTCATGGGCCTAGTGAATATTAGATTAACCTTTCTCATTTTGACATTCCCACATTCAATAAGGATCCAAATTCTGGTATTAGAATCAATCCCTCTTCTCATGTGAATTTAGCTACCACTTCTTCTCTAACATGTCTATACACCTCTCATTTTGACAAGGCTAGTAATATTGATTCTCCTCCTCTATCTAATTTGGAGACATGTTACGAGATTGGGTTTAAAATTCTTTCTAAACATGGATACAATGGAAATGGTCTAGGGTGCATGGAACAAGGAGTTAAGGTCCCTATGGAACCTACACCATGCTTAAATTATATAGTGTGTTTAGGGTACTTCCTTCTCCTATGTCTACATCCCCTCCTCCATTGTTTGAGGTCTCTATGGATTTTTCTTTTAAGAAATCAAACCTTTCTCCACAATAGAAAGGGTTTCTTCCTTCACCTACTTCTTCTCTTATATCTAAACAAGAGTGTGTTTTGTTGAGGCTTCTAAAATCCCACTTGATCACTCTTCCTCCTCCTACACGCAAAAAAATTTCTAAACACATTCAATCAACACTTCGTTTTTGCACATATCATCCAATGCTTTGCCATTCCACTAGTGAATGCTATGCCTTGAAGGAAAAAATTCAACACCTTATTGACATGGGTGCTCTCACTCTTCCTGCTATTGAAGCACCTGTCTCTTCTATATGACAAGTGATATTGAGCATGGCCTCTATCTGGTTCATTGTTCTTCCTCTCTTTTCTCATGAGACTATTGTGTTGCTACCCACTACATGGCACTTGTAGCTTTCTTTGTTTTCCCATTGTCATTATGGTGGTACAATCTCACATGCAACCATACTAAGTTATATTTGGTAACAACATAATATCCTTTTTCATAGTTGTCCTCACCCATATTCTAGGGGCAGAGACAACTTGTTCTATGGGTATGCATTCTTTCTAAGGATCTCTCCTCTTCTTTCTTCACCTTCTCTTTACCTTAAAATATCTGCATATCATATGTTGCAACCTGAAAAAACTAGTTCCCAACTTGACTTATTTTTCCCGAAATCCATCAAGATCCTACTTTGTGCCTTTTTTGTTGAAACCATCATTTATATCCAATCTGAGAATATTTTGAATGGGTTCCCTCCAAAATTTTCTAAGTGTTTGTCTTTTTGAAGTGTAAGGAAGAAAACCTTGAAAAATTAGCTAAGTCCAAAGGATTCCTGGCTTTTTCCTTGTGTTTTTTGCCTTTTTCAGAGCTTCAGAGTTTCAAGGTTCTCTCTTTTGTTATGTTACTCCTGTCGACTCCAATTTTCCCCCTTGGTAATTCATAGAAATCGCTTACATGTTTCAGGCATTGGAGGTCAAAGTGTTGGCCTTTCGTCCTCTTCTAAGCATGCGTTAGTGGGAAGGTCCGATCACCAAAGTGTGTCAAGGCATCAAAAAATTTCTTAGTATTTTAGGTGTTGGAGGTCAGAGTGGTGGTCTTTCATCTTCTTTCAGGAAGGTGGAACCATGAGGGCTTGATGGTCGAAGTTTGATGGAGCTTTAATTCTTCTAAGTGTTGTGGGCATCAATAAGTGGGAGGTGTCTTCTCTTTCTTCATTTTTGTAGGTAGAAAGCAGAAGGCCCAATCGTTGAAGTTTGCCAAGGTTTCAAAAAGTTTATAAGTGTTGCAGGCATCGGTGACTAGAAAGTTTCTCTTCCTCTTTTCTTTTCGAAGATGGAAGATGAAAGGTCTGATCACCAAAGTCTGATGAGCTTCAAATTTTTCTAATTGTTTTGGGATCGGGTGGTTCCTTTCTTCTCATCCAAAATGAATGATGTATGTTGAAGGCCCGATCTCAAAGCTTGATGGTTTCCCTCTATTCCTTTTAGACGTTGGAGATCGGGTCTTCCTTCTTCACCTTTTCAAATGCCAATTACCTGGAGGAAGCTTGATTTGTCAGGGATCAACTATTTTGCCTTCCCTGCTCCTCCCACTACCTGGGAGTGTGCCAACAACCTCTAGGATTGCCATTAATGTGAAATGGGTAGTTGAAATAAATGTTTTTATTGCAATTGGTGGGGTTGTTGTGGGTTTTCCCACTTATTTCTTTCTCAGATCCATGTTGTGAAGGCTATAAAAGGAAGATTGAAACTCATGTAAAGGGTTGGTCATGAAAGGAAGCTAGGTGTGCGGAAAATGCTTCCTACACTAATCTATTGAGGAGAGGGCTATGCAAATTCAAATTTATCCTAACTATTACAGCGGTATTAAACCATTAACATGAGATATTGTAGCAAAACACAAGAACCAGAAAGTAGACAGAAGAAGAGAGATAAAGATTTATGGTGGGGAAAACCCTTATTGGGTAAAAAACCCCACACTCATAAACCTACACAATGTATTATCAAATCTGAAAGAATGTTTACAATACACTTGCAATGCAAGCTTCAATGTTCTTTGACACTTGTGTCTGGAGTCAATCTGGAAGCATAATAGCACCTGTAAACCTATGATAAAAACTCCATCGCCAAGCACCTGTATAAATAGGAAATACAAGGCAATATTGGACTTTTCTTGGAATGGGCATCCAACATGGCTTCAAGGACCAAAACCCATGCCCAAGGACACTTGGTCAATATTGTAGAATGTGCCTAACACTTGTCCATAGCTCCCATCCCAAAGGGGTCACCTATTTCTAAAATGGGCTATGACAAATGCTCTTACGACACTTACGACCGTCATAGAATCTGTCATAGTAGTTACAACTTACAGCTATAAGAGAATCTATCATACACATGCTATAAATAGTATATTCTCTTACAACATGTCATATTCCACCTTAGGGCACCCAAATATGCCTTATTCAAAGATGCTTCATGACACATGTCATCACATGTCTTACAACCTTCTATTTCTGACTCTTACATGTCATAGATTCGTCATAACCGTTTCGGTCAAACATTCCTTACACAACATGGAAGATACCGACACATGGCAGAATATTCCTACCACTAAGTGGGACTCCTATCTCCTCATGTGAGGACAAAAATACAAGTTGTCATAATCCATGTAGGATTGACATATCACCGTGCCACATCCCACAATATGACAATATGGATTTTCCAAATATTTACAACATAGGCAATTAAATATTAAATACAAACATTACAAATGTAAGGAATTACCAAGGTTGAGACACCTTAATTCCCAACATTCTCCCACTTGTCAAACACCTTGTAAGAACCAATAGAAAAACAAGATTTAACTACTATAGGCCGAGAGGCCCATAGACTCCGAACACCATCTAAACTTTTCTATGCTCACCAGTTTCATCAATGCATCTGCAACATTCTTCAAAGTATCTACCTTCTCCAAATTTACCTTTCCATCCTCAACCATGTCCTTCATGAAGTGAAACTGAACATCAATGTGCTTGGTTCTAGCATGGAAAGTTAGATTCTTCGCAAGGCAAATTGCACTCTGACTGTCACAATTGATTGTGATCTGACTTGCATCAACACCAATATCTGAACACAATATCTTAAGCCAAATGGCCTCCTTACAAGCATGAGTTGCTGCCATGTACTTAGCTTCTATCGTGGACAAGAAACAATAGGTTGTCACTTACTCATCCAACTAATAGCACTACCAAACAGTGTAAACACATAAGCACTAGTGGATCTCCTACTATCAATGTCACCCACCCAATCTGAATCCACAAATCCATGAATATCAACAGAATGCAGAGGTCCTGAAACATTACCATGATAGCAAATGGAATACTTAGAAGTACCCCTCAAATATTTGAACACTCGCTTAACTGCATCCCAATGAACCCATCCAGGATTAGCCATGAATCGACTAAGGACTCCCACTGCTTGGGCAATGTCTAGTCTTGTGCAAACCATAGCATACATCAAACTGCCAACAACACTAGCATAAGGTACTTTGCTCATGTCCTCCACCTCACTAGGAGATTTTGGACAATCCTCAATAGACAACTTTGTCCCCAAGGAAACGGGAACACATAATGGTCTACAATCTACCATGCTGAATCTATCCAAAATAGTCTTCACATACTTACTCTGACTTAACCAAAGTTTTTTGTTAGTTCTATCTCTTTTGATTTCCATTCCGAGAATGTACTTGGCTGCCCCTAAATCTTTCATTTCAAACTATGCTAACAACTGAGATTTAAAATCAGAAATCATATTCTTACCCTTCCCAATGAGCAACATATCATCAACATACAATGCAACAATGAGAATACGATCACCATCAAATTTATAATAAACACAGTGATCTGATTTCGATCTCACAAATCTAATTGACAACATAAAGGCATCAAACTTCAAGTACCATCTCCTAGGGGATTGCTTCAAACCATACAAAGACTTCTTAAGTTTGCAAACCAAATTTTCTTTACCTTTCACCATGTAATGCTCTGGCAGTGACATGTAGATTTCTTCCTCCAAGTCACCATGAAGGAAAGTTATCTTCACATCCATCTATTCTACCTCTAAGTCATAAGCTACTACGAGAGACAACAGGAATTGAATGGATGTCAGCTTTGCAATAGGAGAGAAGATCTCACCATAATCTACACCCTCCACTTATGAATACCCCTTCACAACCAATCTGGCCTTATACTTCTCAACACTGCCATCTGCACCAATCTTCTTCTTAAACACCCATTTACATCCAATGGGTTTCCGTCTAGGAGGCAAAGGTACCAAATCCCAAGTTTGATTCTTTTCCAAAGAAGCCATTTCTTCCTCCATGGCCTCCTTCCAGGAACCTGCATCCTTCATATCCAAAGCCTCTGATACAGTTCTAGGCTCATCACTATTAGTATAAGCACAACTAGAATCAAGCAATGTAAAACCAAACCTTTCATGTTGCTTTCTTATCCATGTAGACCTCCTCAAGAGCTGAGGTTGAGGTTCAACTTCTTCATCTGAGCTTTCAGAGCTACTAGAGCTCTCCTCATCATCAGGTCCAACATTGTCTTTCTATTTAGTTTTCTCAGGGGTGAGAGGAAACTAAACAACATCCTCTTTCTTTTCTTTTTCTTCTGGCTGCAAAATAGTGGAAGAAGGTGTAAGCTCTCTGAAGATGACACTTCTGCTATACAACACTTTTTCAGCCACGGGGTCCCAAAGCTTGTATCCTTTCACACCAACACCATAGCCGATGAAGATACACTTAACATCTTTATTCTCCAACTTTGACCACTTCTCCCTAGGCACATGTGCATATGCCTCACAACCAAAAACATGAAGATGCCTTACTGAAGGCTTTCTACCAGACCACACCTCCATGGGTGTCTTTCCAACAAGAGCTGATGTAGGAGATCTATTTACCAGATAGCAAGCAGTGGCAACAGCTTCAGCCCAAAACTTTTGTTCTAGGCTAGCTCCACTAAGCATACTCCTAGCCTTCTCCATCAGTGTCCTGTTCTTCCTCTCTGCAACTCCATTTTTCTGCGGGGTGTATGGAGTTGTCTTGTGCCTTTCAATCCCAAGTTCCTTGCAATACTTATTAAATTATGTGGAACAAAACTCACCACTGTTGTCAGTTCTCAAACATTTAATCTTTTTACCAGTCTAATTTTCAGCAAAGGCTTTAAACTCCTTAAACTTGCTATAGACTTCAAATTTGCTTTTGAGAAAATAAATCCATGTCCTACTGTAATCATCTATAAAAAATACAAAGTATATAGATTTTGATAACGAAGGAACATTAACAGGACCAAACACATCAGAATGAATAAGGTCCAACACACCAGAAGACTTATGAGAACTTGAGTAAAACTGAACACGGTTTTGTTTTCCATAAATGCAATGTTCTCAAATTTTGAACTTAAGATTACAATCATCTAACCCCTCAACAAGGTTCTTATTTTTTAGGGTATGCAAACCCTTCTCACCAATGTGGCCAAATCTCTTATGCCATAAGATTATCTTTTTAGCAGGAAGTTTAACTTCCAATGCATGGTTACAACCATCAAAACTAAAAACAACAGATTTCTTCACTGCTCATTCAGATGGTGGGGATGACGTGACTGCTGCCCTCTTCCTTGAGTCAGAAGAACTATTGCATTGTGAAATGCATGCTTCCAGTTGAAATAGAGTAGCTCTCCAAGTACCCTTAGCAAGCACCATAGATCCTCTAGTCATCTTGCATCCTTCTTTTGAAAAGACAACCTACACACCTGCATCATTCAAACTACTTACAGAAAGTAGGTTTCGTGCTAAGCCTAGGATGTGCATAACCCTAGAGATCCCCTTCACTTGACCATCAGGGAATTAGATAGAGACTCTTCCATGACCAACGATCTTTAGATGAGAGTCATCACCTAGATACACCTTTCCACCATCAAACTCCTCATACTTAGTGAACCAGTCTCTATGTGAGGTCATGTGGAATGATGCACCAGAGTCGATTAGCCACACATCATCAGATGCATGCGTTGCCAGGGCTACGATGAAAGCATCACTGTCATCTTGTGATTTGTTAGAATCTAAATCAAGAGCTTTCTTCTTTTTCTTCTTCTCCTCTTTGCATTCCTTTCAGAAATGCCTGGTCTTGCCATAGTTCCAACAAAGAGCCTTGGACTTTTCGGGAGATTTGGATCTCCCATGGGATTTAGATCTACCCTTCTTAGCTTTCTTGTCCTTCTTCCCTTTCTCCTTGGGTCTTCCATGAACTACAAGGGCCTCTTTGGCTACCTCAGAAGACTTTCTCTGCATCTCTTCAGACAACAACAAAGAAACCACCTCTTCCATTTTGAATGTGGATGTGGTGCTTCTGATTGCCATGACAAGATGATCCCATGAGTCCGGTAGAGAACAAAATAGGGTCATACACTAATCCTCCTCCTCCATCTTTACACCAATAGATGTCAATTGTGCAACTAGCATGTTGAAAGTGTTCATATGTTTAGCAACGGATCCTCTATCCTCCATTCAAAGAGAATACAACTTCTTTATTAGAAAAAGATTATTTATCTAGGGATTTAGCTTGATACACATCACCCAACTTCTTCCAAAGGAGGTTTGCAGTAGTCTCCTCATGGACATTTAACAACATAGAATCGGCAAGACTAAGTCTTATGAGACCCTTAACCTTCCGATCCTTGAGATCCCAGCTAGCTTGTGACATTGCAACTGGTTTAGTTCCATTCACACTATCCCAAAGGTCTTGGTCAACTAACATGTCTTCCATTTTGAGCTTCCACAGCTCAAAATTACTGCCATTAAACTTCTCTACTTCAAACCTTCCTGATGTGCCTGCCATCTCCTTGTTGCAATAAGATACAAAATTCTCTACACAAACTCCCACTCACCTAAGATTAGCTCAAAAAACCCCTACCTAACAACTAGGACCAAAGGTGATCAAGCTCTGATACCAACTGAAAGGAAGCTAGGTGTGTGGAAAACGCTTCCTACACTAATCTATTGAGGAGAGGGCTATGCAAATTCAAATTTATCCTAACTATTACAGCGATGTTAAACCATTAACATGAGATATTACAACAAAACACAAGAACTAGAAAGTAGACAGAAGAAGAGAGACAAAGATTTACGGTGGGGAAAACCCTTATCAGGTGAAAAACCCCACACTCAGAAACCTGCACAATGTATAACAAATCTAAAAGAATCTTTACAATACACATGTAATGCAAGCTTCAATGGTCTTTGACACTCGTGTCTGGAGTCAATCCGGTAGCATAACAGTACTTGTAAACCTATGACACAAACTCCATCTCCAAGCACCTGTATAAATAGGAAATATAAGGCAATATTGGACCTTTCTTGGAATGGGCGTCCAACATGGCTTCATGGACCAAAACCCATGTTCAAGGACACTTGGTCAACATTGTAGAATGTGCCTGACACTTGTACATAGCTCCCATCCCAAAGGGGTCACCTATTTCCAAAATGGGCTATGACAGATGCTACTTATGACCGTCATAGAATCCGGCATAGTGGTTACAACTTACAGTTGTAAGAGAATATGTCATACACATGCTATAAATAGCATATTCTCTTACAACATGTCATATTCCACCTTGGTGCCCCCAAATATGCCTTATTCCAAGATGCTTCATAACACATGTCATCACATGTCTTACAACCTTCTATTTCTGACTCTTACATGTCATAGATTCGTCATAGGAATCTGTCATAACTGTTTCGGAAAAACATTCCTTACACAACATGGAAGATGTTGACACATGGCAGAATACTCCTACCACTAAGTGGGATGCCTATCTCCTCATGTGAGGACAAAAATACAAGTTGTCATAATCCATGTAGGATTGACACATCACTGTGCCACATCCCACAATATGACAATATGGATTTTCCAAATATTTACAACATAGGCAATTAAATAATAAATGCAAACATTACAAATTTAAGGAACTACCAAGGTTGAGACACCTTAATTCCCAATAGGTCATTTTGGGCAGAATTTCTCTATACAAGTGTTGGGCATCCAAGGCAGTTAGGGATTCATCTATTGTTTAGTTTCAATTATTCAGGAAGCAGCTATCACAAGTGTATGTGAAATATATTGTAATCTTGATATCAATCATTTTTTCTCCACTGTTGTAAGTGTTCTTTCAAAAAGCCTCTATCACAGTTAGGGTTTCCTCTTACCACATTTAGTGGTCTAATTGTAAAATCTGATTTAAATGAATGTGACAGTTCTTAATCCATTTTCAAGATTTGTAAATGGTCATTTCAGTATTACATATGGAAGAATATTATATGGTGTTGGATTACTAAGTATTCTCATGGTTTGATATTGATTTTTATGCATCTAAATAACCAGATAGGCATTCATACACCCTTTTTAGTGTTTTCCTTTGATGAACTTGTGACTCTATAGCCCATTGGATAGGCACTAGTTTGAGAATCCTATGATCACCCAAACCCATTAAAAATCAAAGAAATATATCAAGTTTTAAATGAAGTTACAGTTCCATAAGCATCCTCATTATGTAGGATTGCTCTCATCAGCTTAATCCGAGGCCTATGAAACTAGTTTATCTTGACCAAGTGAAAACTTTGGGGGTCAAGTGTACATTGGGTATGGCTCTGTTTATTTGTTTGAGTTCTATTTCATGCCTCTAGGAATATCCCTCCTAGGTCTAGCTGAGCCTAACGTACAAAGGATTCTACCCACTCTTGTAAGTTGGCCAAAATCACCCTTAACCTGATGACACCCCTAGCTTAGGTGATTGTAAAATGTTTTAGGGTTTTAGGTTGCAGTTATTTTGGGAACCAACATCATACATGCTAATATTTTAAGGGGGGCATATATTCTCTTCACATGTGCATCTATACATGCACCTTTCTATATTTGCACCTCCTAGAAGGTGTATTTTATCAATTCACCCCTGTGGTGTTGTTTATTTTAACACTCACTGAAGTGCTCACCCCCTGCGGTGTTGGTATTTGATATGCTCCCTGAGGCATTGTTGTTTGAAACGCTCCATGAGGTATTGGTTTTTGATATGCTCTCTAATGCATTGTTGTTTGAAACACTCCCTAAGGCGTTGGTTTTTGATACACTCCTTGAGTCATTGGTAGTCTATGAGCCACCTAGCATATTACAACTTGCTAGTTTGTGTGCTTTGAACATATGACTTACCTTTTTACACCCATGGTCACCTAGCATAACACAACTTGCTAGTCTATGATCCATGAGGGTATTGTGATTTGCATGACCCATAGCCATAGAGCATGCTAGTATCTGAGTCATGTACTCTTCTTCATTTGTACTCATTTCTTCCTATCTATCTGTATGTCTTCTCTCCTTGAACCAATCAATCGAATCATTATATTCTTCTCTTCTCTTAAGAATTTCTCTATTTATTGTTTTCTTTATTTTTTGTTGTATTTTGGGGACGATGCATAGTATTGAGATAATCTTTCACATTAAGGTCTCTTTCACTTTGCTAACTCAAAATTTTGCTTTGCTTGTTATGTGTTTTTCTCCTCTATGTATATGTGTTGTTTATATATATATATACACATAGATACACATATATACATACATATATATACATATATGTATGTATGTATATATGTATATATATATGTATATATATATGTTTGTGATGTTTTTGTTGATAACTGAGAGAGGGGGTGAATCAGTTATCTTAATTATTTTGACTTTCAATCCTTTAACAATTAGTGTAGAATCAAATCATACAAGCAAGCATTACCATGAAAGCAGAAATAACATTAGTACACATGACATAATGATTTTGATGTGGAAAACCCGGTTAAGGGAAAAACCATGGGGTGATTAACCCAAGATTGTATTCTCTGTTAGAAGAATAGAATAGTACAAAATGGCACTTGCCAATTAGGGCTCACTGCCCAAGCACACTGCTCACAAGAGGCTCACTGCCTACAAGAGACTCACTGTCTATAAGAAAAGAAGGTAACAAAATACTTGAACTAATGAGAAGCATCCACACATGCTGAAGTTTAGTTCCGGTTAAGCTCAATATACTAATCTGCTGCACTTCATTCTTACTCTCCTTAGGTGCTATTGTCCTAT
Organism: Cunninghamia lanceolata; assembly: GCA_027924645.1. NCBI lineage: Eukaryota > Viridiplantae > Streptophyta > Pinopsida > Cupressales > Cupressaceae > Cunninghamia > Cunninghamia lanceolata. The sequence goes on from BSBN01001378.1 coordinate 1,001,811, forward strand.
TACATTCCAGACCTATCTTACTACCTTCACACTGCTCTTCACCTATTTTTTGCACCACTCCCAACTCCCATTCTTATCTAAATCCATTTGGTATATATATCCGCACCAAAGATTTCATCCACTTTCTAGTTGGCATCCGGAATACTCAATATTTTCCCAAACTCTGATCTATCAGCTGAATCTTTGCATACCAAGTAATGCGGATCAAAGAGATGCTTATAGAAGTCATCAATTATGTCAACCAATCATGAATGATACCTTAGGAAACTTAATCACCATCAATATCACATTCGGATTTAGGTCTGATGCTCTGTCGGTTAGGTCTTCCTCTGTCTACTCTACCAATCAGGAACCCAACACTCAAGTGCTCATATCTGTTCACTCTTCCATCACCAGAGGCTAAGTCCTTGGAATATAAGAGTCAAGGTACTCCTCTTGACTTCCCCAAATATGTACTTCACTGAGATACTTCCTCTGAGAGATCCGGACCTGACTGTCGGACCTTGTTGTCTGCTCTGTTCTTGCTTATCGGACCACAACACTTCTTCAATCTGACTTCCGGCAAAGACACACCATGTCCTGTGGATGTGTGGGATGGACTTTGTTGCCATCAATGACAACACTAATGAAGCCACACAGTGTCTCTTCCCAACAATCTCTCGCTTTGGCATTGATGGCAACACTTAGTGAAAAATGACTAAGTGTCACACTATACTCCCCCTTGGCTAATGCTCTGTTCTTATGAACAGTTTCTGGAGCTCCCCCTTAGCTGGATTCCTCATTTTTCACTGTTCCTCACTCCCCCTTTGACATCAATGGAAAAGGGTGGGGTTCGCACACCAAAATTTGCAAAACTCAATCTATACTTAATCACATAAGTATATTATCCAATTATACTTTACATATACTTTACAAAAGTGTTTTTCAATTGTACAAGTTCTATTGTCCAACTCAGCTTCATCTTGTCCAAAATTGAGATGTGACTACTCAACAGGAATGCAAAAGCTTCTGCCTTCTTGAGATCTATCGGATCACTGGTCCAAGCTGTGGCCTGAGCATCAGTTAGGGCTTCATGCATGGCCTCTAACTTGGGGATAATGATCCCTCTAAGTTCACTCAACCTGTTTATTCTATTTTTCTTCTCCTTCTCAAGTGTCTTTATTTCATTTATGACCGCAATAGTCTGACACTCTTGATTTAATATGGAGGAGGATAGAGGATCAAAACTTTGAGATAAACTTAATAGTTTATCCTCTTGCTCTTTTACTTTCTTCTCAATGTCCTTGGTCACTTTAGGCTAGGATAAACAAAATTTATATATATCTCCCCCATCTTTGAGAGCATTTTCTAGGTTCTTTATTCCGATATCCATAACTCTCCTGTCATTTGATATTAACACTTGTACCTCTGATAATCTTTTTACCAAAAACTCCTTCCAAACTTTATCTTCTGCTGACTTCTCTAAGGAATCAAAATGAGTGCTAACACTATTAACTAGAGATTTGAGATTACCGGATGAAGAGGCTAAGGGATCCTTCTGAAAAGATGGCATGATCTTCTCTAAAACATCGGATGCAGTTTCTATGAGCTTGCAATCTTCCATGTGAGACTTCAAAAGTTTTTCTTTTGACTTTGATGAAGTAAAAGATGCTAGCTTCATGGTTTGAACCGGGGAGAGGGAGTCAAAATTGAACAGTCCTTGAAGAAGTTCTGGTTCATCAAATTCCATCATCTCCTTGGTTAAGAATTCTTTGACTGCTTCTACTGTGTCTCTTTCCGGTGACAGGGTTTTGTCCCCTTTTGCAGCCTTACCACTATCATCTGTGGTCTTTTCTATTGGAGTTTTCTCTCGTTCTGCACCCTTACTACTATCATTCTTTTTTTCCTTCTCCTCTACTTCTTGACTGATCTTCTCTTCTACTCTTTCTTCTTCTTTAGATCCAGAGTCAGCAGGGGAAACCGGATGAGAGATGTTTGCTTGTTCAAGGACTTCCTCTTCTAGAGCAGAGGATTCAAAGTCCTTATCTTTCTATTTACTTGTCTCCTTTACCTCTTCTGCTATAGTCTTAGTAGATTCTTCTTTGTTATCCATTCCTGAGGGATCATCACTTAAATCCTCTACAACAGGAATATTAAATCTTTTATAGGCTTTTCGGAGGATTTCTTCTGTTTCTTTTTCCACTTTATCAGTTTCTCCAAGCATGAGCTGATTCATTCTAGCCTTACTCTGGAACTCATCCTTGCAATCTTTGAAAATCATACCATTTGTTTCGGAGTAATTGATGGATAGAGTTGAATAGCTATCTATTCTCTAATCTCTAAGTCCTTAGCCTTGGCATTTTCTTTTCTCATTTCAAGTTCCTTCTCTAAACTTTTAGGAATTAGAGAAATTATTTCAATAAATGCTTTATTGTATATGTTCAAGTACTTAATTGTGGCTTCCTCCAAGATCTTTCTATCTGCATCATTATATGCATAGAATTCTGTTATTGGTTGCAGGTTTCCATCCATAGTAACTGCTTTAACTACATCATCTAATGATAGAGTGGGCCTTTCAACAAACTCTTCTGCCTCTGCCTCCTTGGTTTCACTGGATACTTTCTTCTTCTTCATCATCTTCTTGATCTCTTCATCAGATTATGTCTCTTCATCATCTTTCTGACTGATGTAAGACCTTGTTGCCTTTGTCTTTGTTTTCTTTTCACCTTTACCGGATGATTTTGCTTCCAATTTTTAGCAGTGGCGGATGCAGAGCTCTTAGAGGATTTGGTCCGAGAGGAGGCTTCTACTAGAGCACTTTCTTTTTCTGCCTTTTCCTTTTGTTTTTCTGCCCTTTCCATCTTGTCCCTATTTGCATCAAGTGCCTCTTTTGAGATGTCATACCTTTTGGCAACATTCTCTACTTCTTTTCTCACTTTTCTCTTCATCTCTGGTTGCCTTAACTCGACATGAATCTTCACACTCAGCTCTTCAAAGGTTCCAAACCTTTCTGCCTTGAGATCCTTGGGTTGACTAAGCATGTGTTGAACATGTAGCTCTACTATTTTCTCATCTGCTTCATACCCTATTGGCATGATCCAGACTACCCTTGGCTCCACTGCCTTCATTAGGCATTGATCAATTTCTACCATAAAGCATATTGTATCCTTATACTTTTCAACTAGGGATTGGGGAATTCTCTCTCTGGCTTGCATCATGTTCTGAAAGTTCTTAAAATACCCCCAGAGTGCTATATTCTGAGCATTGGCATCACCAATTCCATGTAGATAGTCTCTAATTTGAATTGCTACTAGTCTGTCATTTTGCCATATCCACCCATTAGATCCGGGTAGCTCATTCATGTAGTAGAAGAATAGACAGAGTATCAGGCCACCATATTTGAAGGAATTCTTCTTATCCTTCTTTATCTTCTGTAGGTTCTCCAAAAGTTGGTTTAGAAGGAGCTCACAAAGGTCATAATCAGCATCCTTTCTTAACATTTCATAAGTAGTGTAACTTGCAGTTCTGGGTACTAAATTTTCCCTGCTAGAGTGATATATCTTATAACCGATGATTATGGAGGCAAACTTGATATCTAGATTAGTGGTATCTTCTATTGTCATCGCTCTCTTGTCAAACCTTGATCTGGTAGCCTCACTCACTGTTTGATTCTTGACAGATTTGAGAGAAGGTATCCCACTGGATGAGTGCAATCCGATAACTACCCTAATGGCATCCTTAGTGATCTTAAATTGCCTATTCAACCACATGAAGTTGTCATGTATTCTGCTTAGCACATACCAGACCCATTCATCTTCAGTAAAGCAGGGGAAATGAATGTACTGACTGAAATGTTTATCCTTGATGACCTTGTATTGGGGTTTGAGATCAAATGAGTCATCTATCAATTCCTTATGGTAAATATCCATTAGTTTGGAGTCTCTGAATTCCTCAATGTTTGCATGAATATATGCCCTAATGTCTTCAACATGTAAAACCCCATGCAGAGTGCTGGAAAATGCACCTAAGGGATCCACTTCCAAAGATTTGTAGGGATGTTTCTTAAATTTAGGGTGAGGCCTATCAGAAATCTTTACGACATTTAGAGTACCCATCTTCAAAAGATTTACAGAGAGATATTCAGCAATAGAAAATACCTTTTATGCTTCTAGGGTTCGTTGAATGAGCTAGATTAATTTGCTGGATGAATCGACTTCAACAGTTGATTTTGAAAATTTGAAACAATTTGTTGCAGAGCTCCTTTTCTTTTCTTCTTGAGTGCAAATGTGCAAATGACAAACGAATGAACTCTTTTATTTCTGAGAAAGCCCTAATTTCACACTGCAATAAATGTGCAACTTAAGTCATTCTGGTTGCTTTGTTCTTCTTATTCTGAGATAGATCTTTTCCGGATCACTGAGATACACTTAGAGTTATTCTTGGTGAATAGTGACAATCTATCTTCCTTTCCCTAATCATTTGATCTATCCGTAGATCAAGATTCCACAATTTTTGAATCAATCCGAATCTAACTGTGAGAATCCTGTTTTTACCGGATGACTGTTAAACTGGATCAATCTTGGTAGATTAGATTCTTCAAATCTTCTTGCAGATCTTTCATATCTTTACCAAACCTACTTTAGATGTTTCTCTAAGAATCCTTTGATCCGTAACTTCCCATGTGCCAATTTCAGGCACCAATTGACTGGCTGGGGAAATTGATTTTTCTTAGTGACTCCCCTTGAGCCAGAGCTCATTTATTCAATTTCTAGAAGGATTATCAACACCAGATTCTAGTACGGATCCATCCCCAACATTTTATGTGCTTCTCTTCACCCAAATCTTATTCATCTCCCTTTGAATTTCATCCGCGTTTACTTTTCCTTTTCCTTTGTCTTGGTTATGATTATGTTGTTTCGGATCCCTTTTGTCTTGATTCTTACTTCTACAGAATTTGGCAATATGACCGAATCTATTGAAATTGTAGCAAACAACATTTCTTTGCATATTTGATTGATATCCTCTTGATCTACACTGATTATCCATATGTCCCATTCTATTGCATGCAAAGCATCTACCATTGAATGAATTGTTCATTTGCATATTTCTACACTCATGGGATTTGTGACCATACCTTTTGCAATTGAAGTACTATCTGGAGAAGGATGTATTAGTCTAATTCATTCTTCTTCTGCACTGATTTGCTTTATGACCAAAGTTATTGCAGTTGTGGCAGTATCCATTGAAAGATGGATATCTTTGAGCATTTGGTTGCCTTACCGGAGGTCTTCTAGCCTGTTTCTTGGATTTTCTAATTTGGAGTTTTTCTGACCGGATCCAGAGCTTTCACCTTTTTCATATCCCAATCCTTGCTTGTCATCTACCCTCTTTTGTCTTTGAAGAAGAACTTCAAGTTATGTAGAGCTTATCTTGAATTTCTATTTGTATTCATTTGTTGTTTGAAGATCCCTTTTAAGAGTGTCAATTTGATTCTCAAGTTGTTCTTCATTGTCTCTAGCTTCTTCAAGATTAGATTCTAGATTTCTAATTATTCTATCCATTTTGTGGCAGTCTTTTCACTTCTCCTTGAGAGATTGTCTTAGATCATCTTCAGTTTTTCTTTTCTCTTCAATTTCTTGGGTGAATTTCATAACTCCTGATTCCATTTCATGTCTTACCATAATGACCTCTTTTGATAACTTTTCACATAACTTGGTTTTCTGATGCAGAGGTAAAACGCAACGGGAGCTTACAAATGGGAAGGAGGAGTCATTAACACAAACAGCATGTTATAATACCTATCGGCTCATCATCATCATCATATTTCTTGCTAACACAGACAGCATCATCATATTTCAGACGAGCATGAAATATCCTCCTGCTGACTACTGTTCACTTCCTTATCGCCTTCGCCTTTCGCCTGTCAGCAGCATCATGATATTCAACTACCAGCAGCATCATCACATTCGGCAGCGCAAACATCCTCCTGATGATCACTATTCACTTAGCGCCAAACTCTATCTTCATCATCATGATGTTCAGCATCACCTTCATCAGCAGGATATAAAATATCCGGTTCCTCCGATATATCCTGATGATGACAACTTCAAGCACCTTTCCTTCGATGCTTACGTCACCCCGATATCCTGATGACGATTATCCTGATGATGATGACGTCATATGCAGCTCCTTCAATATCCTGCTGCCTGATATCCTGATGACAATTATCCTGATGACGATGACATCACATGCACCTGATGATGATGTCATCCGGATATAAGATCCTTATATCTTCCGTAGCATGATAATGAATATCCTGATGACCTTTTCAATATCCTGATGATGACCTCTCCGGTACTTAGCCAAAAAAATGAACTTTCACTTCTGCATACGATAGCGATATGCGGATGATGAATACACACGAAAGATGATCCTGACGATGATATACACACTGAGTATATATCTGACTTATATCATCCTGATGCACTTGAAACATGCAAACTTCGTCAGCTTCACGACCCGATCCAGATAGCGATATACTCGCCGATGTCGATGCGATTCACTCCGACTGGAAAAGCACATGCAGACTCCTATATATCTGTCCGCTGCATGCAAACTCACAGAACCGCACAATTTCACAAAGGAAAATATGATGATCGGGCCGGATCACCTTCAGATCAAAACTTAACAGCTTAACTTCCTAAACCCTAGCACATGAGGATGCTAGGTTGATTCATAGCATGCTATCAACTGATCTCTCAAACAAGGAAATGCATAAACAGAAAACTAAAATGCAAACAAAACTATCATACATGACCATTCCACCGATTCACAGAATCAACTGGTGGAAGGGTTGAAAGTATCCATTAACCTGTAATCAGAACAGAAATCAAAACCTAAACAACTGATAAACCAGAAATGCAAATATGAGATCTTATTCAGATGAAACACAAATGTCTGAATAATGTTTCACAATGTCTGGACTGATCTCTGGAACTCACTCAATCACCAGTACAACATAACACAACTACTACTCTGATATCTACTACTCTCTATGATATCAAACCCTAACTGATCTAAGTTATTTATAGCAATATCCTACGAGTACTACCAACTCGATTCCCAGCGGCTGGGAGCTTCCAAGCGGCTGGGAGAGGACAGCGCATACTACCTGATCACAAACTCTAACTGCCTGCACACTCTCCTAGACTGATCTAATACATATGCATTGGTCTAATGGACCTTATTACATGATGAAGTCAAACATGCTAAAAATAGACTAATGTCCTGTCATGCGGACAATTAACCTATATCCTATCTTGTAGGGGTGCTCCTGCACCATACTCCCCAGAAGAAGAAATCTCAAGTCCACTTGAGATGAGAGTATGAAGATCTGCACCATGTTTCTGGATCTGCTCTTCAGTCATCCATACTGCTTCAGAATTAGGTTTTCCCTTCCAAGAGACTAGATACTCCAAGTACTGTTTGTTCCGGGTCTGTTTGACCACTCTGGTGTCCAAAACCTTCTGCAACTATGGAGGATCATGCTTGGGAATGTCATCATCAACTGTATCCTGTAGGAGATCCTGATCTGCATCTGGATAAGACTTGTATGGAGTTAAATCACATACATTGAATATAGGGGACAAACCAAGATCAGGAGGGAGTTGTATCTCATAAGCATTCTGTCCATGCTTGTGTAAAATCTGACATGGTCCAACTTTTCTTTGCATAAGTTTAGTATATTTTCCCTTAGGAAGTCTGTCCTTCTTCAAATGAACCCATACCAAATCTCCAACATCAAACTGAACATCCTTCTTCTTTTTATCAGCATATTCCTTATACTTCAAGGTTGTGTGCTGTAGTTGGGTCTTGACTTGATCATGAACCTCTTTGATGGCTTCTGCAAAAGCTTCTCCTTCTGCACTAATAGGGTCTACTGTAGGTAGATCTCTCAATTCCAAAATGCCTCTTGGATGCATACCATAAACTATCTGAAAAGGTGATTTCCCTGTGCTCCTATTGACAGTATCATTATATGAAAATTCAGCTTGAGATAGAATATTATCCCACTTTTCTCCATGTTGTTTTGTCAAACATCTAAGCAAATTCCCTAAGGAATGGTTCACTACTTCAGTCTGTCCATCCGTTTGAGGATGATATGCAGAGGAAAAAGACAAATTTGTTCCAAGTTTCCTCCAAAGAGTTCTCCAGAAGTGACCAATAAACTTCACATCCCTATCTGACACTATACTCAATGGCAATCCATGGATTCTGACAATCTCCTTGAAAAATAAATCTGCAATGTATGAAGCATCAGCAGTGGTTTTGCATGGCAAGAAATGTCCCATTTTGCTGAATCTATCCACTACAACAAAAACACTGTCAAATCCTTTCCTTGTCCTTGCTAAACCCAAGACAAAATCCATACTTATGCTTTCCCATGGTTTGGAAGGAATGGGTAAGGGCTGATATAAACCTGCATTAGTTGACCTGCCTTTAGCTTTCTGACATATCACACATGTCTCTACAAATTTTCTGACATCTGATTGTAACTTAGGCCAAAAGTAATGCCTTCTGACAAGATCAAGAGTCTTATCTAGACCAAAATGACCTACCATAGCTCCACAATGTTTCTCCTTGATGATATTTAACCTCATAGAACACCTTGGAATACATAACTGTCCACCTTTGAACAACAATCCATCCTGAATCAAAAATTCAGAGAATTTAGCATGATATTTCTCTCCAAAAGAAGTACATACATGATATATCTCTCCAAAATCTTCATCAGTCTGATACATGGTCTTTAGTGAATCAATGCCAACACTTTCTAACTGAATCTGGTTGACTGTTAGAACTCTCCTGCTCAAAGCATCTGCAACTTTATTCTTGACTCCTTTCTTATGCTTCAATGCAAAAGTAAAAGCTTGTAAGGTTTCTACCCATTTCATGTGTCTGTGGTTCAGCTTTTCCTGGCTGTTTATGAAACTCAGAGCTTGGTTATCTGTGAATACTATGAATTCCTTTGGCATCAAGTAATGCCTCCATTTCTTGAGTGACTGGACTAAAGCATACATTTCCAAATCATATGAGGAATACCTCTTTTTAGCATCATTGAGCTTCTCACTGAAAAATGCAATAGTTCTACCTTCTTGGCTGAGTACTGCTCCAATGGCCATGTGACTGGCATCACATTCTACCTGAAAGATTTTGTTAAAATCTGGAAGTGCAAGGACTGGCTGCTGTGCCACCTTCTTCTTCAGTGTTTCAAAAGAATCATCTGCTCTTTGAGTCCAAACAAATCTGCACTTCTGTCCTCCTTTGATGGTATCAAGCATGGGTGCACAAATATGACTAAACCCTCTTATAAACTTCCTGTAGAAGGTTGCTAACCCATGGAAACTTCTGACATCATTCATAGTCTTTGGGGTTGGCCAAGACAATATGGCACTTACCTTCTCCTTATCCATTTGTAACTTTCCTTGTGAAATGACAAAACCCAAATATGTGATCTCCTCTTGCATGAACAAACACTTATCTAAATTTATCATCAGCTGCTCTTCATGTAACCTCTTAAGAACCAAATCTATGTGTCTGAGATGTTCTTCTTTTGTGTTGCTGAAAATCAGAATGTCATCTAGATATACTATGACAAACTTACCAATGAACTCTTTCAAAACCTCATTCATCAACCTCATAAAAGTACTAGGTGCATTAGATAAACCAAAAGGCATAACCTTCCACTCATATAACCCTTCATTAGTTTTGAATGCTGTTTTCCATTCATCTCCTGGTCTAATCCTGATCTGATGATATCCACTCTTCAAATCTATTTTTGTAAAATACTTAGCACTTCCCAAACAGTCAAGTAAATCCTCTATCCTAGGGATTGGAAACCTATACCTGATTGTGATCTTGTTAATAGCTCTGGAATCTGTGCAAAGCCTCCAAGTACCTTCCTTCTTTGGTGCTAGTACAGCTGGTACTGCACATGGACTTAAACTTTTCCCAATCAGACCTGAATCCAATAATTCTTCAATTTGTCTGGCTACTTCTGCATTCTGTTCTGGAGTTAGCTTATAGGCTGCTTTGTTTGGAAGTGTTGACCCTGGAATTAAGTCTATGCAGTGACTAATATCTCTGACAGGTGGTAGGGATCTTGGCATTCCCTCTGAGATGATACCTTTGTACTTATCCAATAACTCTTGGATAGCTGGGTCTATAAACCTTTGCTTCTTCTCTTCCTTGACTTCTTGCTGCTGTTCTTTATTCATCCTCATACATGGGATTAGGGCATACCTTCTGCTGCTACTTTCATGAACTGTTTACCTTCCATCAGCATTACCTTCACCTCTTTTCCTTTAGATTTCTCCTCCTTCTCTGTTAATGGTAGTAACTTTATATCCTTACCATCTTTAGTGATTGTATAGGTGTTTCTAACACCATCATGTTGTGCCTTCAAATCATACTGCCATGGTCTACCAAATAAAAGATTGCAAGCATCCATCTTGGTAATGTCAAACAACAACTTATCCTTATATGCTCCAATCTGAAATTCTACCCAAGCCTGCTCTTCTACAATTGTCTGCTAACCTTGGGTAAGCCATGAGACTTTATATGGGGATGGGTGAGGCAATCTCCTAAGCTTAAGCTTTGTCACCATTTCTTCAGACACAAAATTTTCAGTAGAACCAGAATCAATCAAAACTTTACATGCCTTACCTCCTGCTTTGCAAATAGTCCTGAAAAGAGACTTTCTTTGAGGGGATTCTTTGTTAGGTCCTTCATGGTAGTCACTATTCTTCTCATCATTAGGGACTCTCCACTTTCTGGGTATCCATAATTATCAGGAGCATTCACACTCTGAAAATCATTAGAGCCTGTCCTACTTTGATTATCAGGTTCTTGGATCAGATTTGTTCTCCTTTCTCCTGTTGAGCTTGTGGCCTTTTCTGGACATCTGCTGGCTATATGGCCTTCTTTGTTACAGTTATAACATCTAATGGATCCTCTGCCCTGGGATCTTCCTCTGAAAGTTCTTCTACCCCTGAAGTTTCCTTGCTGACTATAATTTTCCCTCTGGTTCTGACTATTGTTTCCCTTATTATTGTCATGACTGGATTCTCCTTGATATCCCTGTCCATGTCCTCTACCTCTAAAAGGACCTCTTCCACCTCTTTGTTGTCTTCCTCTTCCTCTATTGTGTTGTTCTTGTTTTCTCTTTAACTTCTCTTCCACTTTCAATGCCAACTGAAAGCATTTCTGAACTGTATCTGGATTATGCAGACTTAAATCTTCCTGAATGTTGAACCTCAATCCATTAAGGTATCTAGCTACCTTCTCTTCTTCACTTTCCTTTACCTTTGTTTTCATACAAAGTTTCATGAATTCTTCTGTATATGAGCTGACATCTAGCTCCTTCTGCTTCAGGTTTTGCTTCCTCTTGTGTAATTGGATATTGTAATCCAATGGGACATAAGCTTCCTTTACTAATGCCATCATCTTCTTCCATGTAGCGACTCTACGCTTTCCTTCCTATACTCTATCATCTTGGATGAAATTCCACCATGTCAAGGCAGCTTCTTTCATCTTTGACTGGGCTATTTTCACTCTCTGTTGTTCTGGTATCTCCTCTGTTTCAAAGAAATTGTTCAAGCAGTCTATCCACTCCATTACTGAATCAGGTTCCATCTTTCCTGTAAACACTAGCAAATCTAGTTTCACATCCATGGTTCTCCTCTCCATGGCCTTGAGGGCGTTCAACAGTGGTCTCTGGTCTGCAGGAATGACCTCCTCACTCGAACTAGGGATCTCTTCTTCTTCCCTATCTTCTTCTCTACCAGAACCTACTCTGCTCCTCAACTTCGCTAACTCATCCTTCAATTCCTGATTCTGAGCCTTCACGGCCTTGCTCTCTGCAATCTATTTCTTCACCAGAACTGCCAACTCAACGTTGGTCATCCTTGCCGGAACCTCAGATGTTCCTTCGTCACCTGACATCCTGCTATATCCTTATCTTTTCCAGAAGATCCTTCCTTTGCTCTGATACCACTATGATGCAGAGGTAAAACGCAACGGGAGCTTACAAATGGGAAGGAGGAGTCATTAACACAAACAGCATGTTATAATACCTATCGGCTCATCATCATCATCATATTTCTTGCTAACACAGATAGCATCATCATATTTCGGACGAGCATGAAATATCCTCCTGCTGACTACTGTTCACTTCCTTATCGCCTTCGCCTTTCGCCTGTCAGCAGCATCATGATATTCGACTACCAGCAGCATCATCACATTCGGCAGCGCAAACATCCTCCTGATGATCACTATTCACTTAGCGCCAAACTCTATCTTCATCATCATGATGTTCAGCATCACCTTCATCAGCAGGATATAAAATATCCGGTTCCTCCGATATATCCTGATGACGACAACTTCAAGCACCTTTCCTTCGATGCTTACGTCACCCGATATCCTGATGACGATTATCCTGATGACGATGACGTCATATGCAGCTCCTTCAATATCCTGCTGCCCGATATCCTGATGACGATTATCCTGATGACGATGACGTCACATACACCTGATGATGATGTCATCCGGATATAAGATCCTTATATCTTCCGCAGCATGATAATGAATATCCTGATGACCTTTTCAATATCCTGATGATGACCTCTCCGGTACTTAGCCAAAAAAATGAACTTTCACTTCCGCATACGATAGCGATATGCGGATGATGAATACACACGAAAGATGATCCTGACGATGATATACACACTGAGTATATATCTGACTTATATCATCCTGATGCACTTGAAACATGCAAACTTCGTCAGCTTCACGACCTGATCCGGATAGCGATATACTCGCCGATGTCGATGCGATTCACTCCGACTGGAAAAGCACATGCAGACTCCTGTATATCCGTCCGCTGCATGCAAACTCACAGAACCACACAATTTCACAAAGGAAAATATGATGATCGGGCCGGATCACCTTCAGATCAAAACTTAACAGCTTAACTTCCTAAACCCTAGCACATGAGGATGCTAGGTTGATTCATAGCATGCTATCAACTGATCTCTTGAACAATGAAATGTATAAACAGAAAACTAAAATGCAAACTAAACTATCATACATGACCATTCCACCGATTCACAGAATCAACCGGTGGAAGGGTTGAAAGTATCCATTAACCTGTAATCAGAACAGAAATCAAAACCTAAACAACTGATAAACCAGAAATGCAAATATGAGATCTTATTCAGATGAAACACAAATGTCTGAATAATGTTTCACAATGTCTGGACTGATCTCTGGAACTCACTCAATCACCAGTACAACATAACACAACTACTACTCTGATATCTACTACTCTCTATGATATCAAACCCTAACTGATCTGAGTTATTTATAGCAATATCCTACGAGTACTACCAACTCGATTCCCAGCGGCTGGGAGAGGACAGCGCATACTACCTGATCACGAACTCTAACTGCCTGTACACTCTCCTAGACTGATCTAATACATATGCATTGGTCTAATGGACCTTATTACATGATGAAGTCAAACATGCTAAAAATAGACTAATGTCCTGTCATGCGGACAATTAACCTATATCCTGTCTTGTAGGGGTGCTCCTGCACCATTTTCTCCTTCAGATATTCATTTGTATCATTGGCTTCACCTTGATTTGCCAATTGCTGTAGTAGATCCTTTCTCTTTTTCATAGAGATACTCAGTTTCCCTTTTAGTTCATTTATGAAATCATCAGCCCATTTGAGTCTTTTCTTCAATTCATTGACTTCAGAGTTAGATTGCTCAAGATCATCTAGGGTAGACTGAAGTTGTTCCCTCATACCATACACATCCATTTGAATTCCCAGATCTTCCTCAAGTTGTTAGGCTCTGTTTGGAGGAAATTGGCTCTGATACCAATTGTTGATAACTGAGAGGGGGGTGAATCAATTATCTTAATTATTTTGACTTTCAGTCCTTCTTTAACAATTAGTGTAGAATCGAATCATACAAGCAAGCATTACCATGAAAGAAGAAATAACATTAGTACACATGACACAATGATTTTGACGTGGAAAACCCGGTTAAGGGAAAAACCATGGGGTGATTAACCCAAGATTGTATTCTCTGTTAGAAGAATAGAATAGTACAAAATGGCACTTGCCAATTAGGGCTCACTGCCCGAGCACACTACTCACAAGAGGCTCACTGCCTACAAGAGACTTACTGTCTACAAGAAAAGAAGGTAAAAAAATACTTGAACTGATGAGAAGCATCCACACATGCTAAAGTTCAGTTCCGATTAAGCTCAATATACTGATCTACTACACTTCATTCTTACTCTCCTTAGGTGCTGCTATCCTATTACATTCCAGATCTGTCTTACTGCCTTCCCACTACTCTTCTTCTATTTTTTGCACCACTCCCAACTCCCATTCATATTTAAATCCATCTGGTATATATATCCGCACCAAAGATTTCATCCACTTTCTAGTCGACATCCGAAATACTCAATATTTTCCCAAACTCTGATCTGTCGGTTGAATCTTTGCATACCAAGTAATGCGGATCAAAAAGATGCTTATAGAAGTCATCAATTATGTTGGCCAATCATGAATTATACCTTAGGAAACTTAATCACCATCAATATGACATCCAGATTTAGGTCTGATGCTCTGCCGGTTAGGTCTTCCTCTGTCTACTTTGCCAATCAGGAACCCAACACTCAAGTGCTCATATATGTTCACTCTTCTATCATCGGAGGCTAAGTCCTTGGAATATAACAGTCAAGGTACTCCTCTTAACTTCCCCAAATCTGCACTTTACTGAGATACTTCCTCTGAGAGATCCGGACCTGACTGTCGGACCTTGCTGCCTGCTCTGTTCTTGCTTACCAGACCACAACACTTCTTCAATCTGACTTCTGGTAAAGACACACCATGTCCTATGGATGTGTGGGATGGACTTTGTTGCAATCAATGACAACACTAATGAAGCCACACAGTGTCTCTTTCCAATAGTTTTGACATAGTGGTTTTGCAGGTTTATGCTCTAACACTATTGCCCTACAGGTTTTTGTTGTCTAACATATTTGTTTTGCAAGTTCTCAGCTTAGGGGCTTGATTCCTATGCTTGGAGAGCTTTGCATCCTCTACGATATCCTTTTTGTGTTGTGATGTTATTTACTTTTATTATTATCCTCTTTACTTTAGCATGCATATTCACATAGTGTCATAAGCCCGCTAAAGTGGGGGTTAAATGTAAAGTAATAAATTGCATACCCTTACAATTTCATGTTATATTTTGGCCTTCCTTTAGTGTCCATTCTCTTAATTTGTTTATAGGCTCATTTTAGCCCTTGAATTAGCCTTTTACCTACCCATGGTGCTTTGGCTTTGTTTTTAGTGTTATCTTTTCGTCAAATCAGTGTCACTTTTGTGATGGTCATGTGATGTTCTAGTGTCTTGTGAATTTTGAGCCTAAATTGTCTGAACACTAGCACTTTGTGTGGACATCCACATGATGTGCTAGCATCCCATGATAGTTTTGCATTTTGTGGTCAGTTCTGGGCATCTCTCCATTTTTCATTTTTGGTAGTCAGTTGTAACACTTTAAGAATCTTCTGAACAACTCATTGGCTCTTCCTCTTCCCTCTTTTCCCTCTTTTTGAATCTATCTCTCACTTTTGAGCAATCTTCTTGGCTCTCTTGGCTCTCTGTTACAACTAGCTTGCATGCTACAACACTGTCAATCTCTTCAACTTTTTACAGTACTCCTACAACATCTATTTTCAACTCCTTTGTTCTCTTAGCTTCTTCAAGCCCTTCTAGGTAATATTGTTCTTGTTTATTATTGTTGCAAGCTTTTGCATTTGTTGTGTCCTTGTGCACCTTGGAATTCTCACATCCTACTAGTCTTTCATTTGTCATTGCTCTTACTTCTAGATGCACTTAGATTAATAACACACACTCTATTTATTTTTATCTACCTATTGGCTATTGTGGAGGTTGAAAGACCAAAGTAGGAGTTTGACTGAGGCAAACCCCCAAACAACCCCACCAATTTTCTTGTTCTCAGCTATAGTTATTTGGAAGAGGATTCAACTGCATGGAAGTTTGTTGGTTTCTTCCTTCCTTTCATTATTTAATTTGACTTGTTTAGTTTATCATTATCATTTTCACTTTTGTTATCATCTAGTACCTCATTGTTTCTTGTCCTTGTTCTGGTTTTGCTGACTAGGTGAGTTGCTAGGGTGGATCCTCATGCTTTTGGGAGTTGTTTATATTTTTAGGTTGTATGGATGATAGCGCTTAGACCAGATGTCCACACGATGCACTGGTGTCCTAGACAGTGAGATTCTCCTTTTGGTGTCAGATTCCTCTCTTTCACATTACATAGGACTACTTGGACTAAAAATTGGCTTATTCTCCTCACAAAAAAGTTTGTCAAAAATCCATACTAGAGAATTGATCTTGTCATCTTTCTAAACACAAGTGTCAAATCTTATCCCATTTCCTTGGGATGAAAGTGCAACATGCAAATGTCTATATGATGTGCTAGCATCCCATGTTGTACAACTCCTTGAAATGAGCTTTACTCTTGCATGTTTCCATCTCATAATGTTTCCCAACATCTGTAATGCTCCCACAAATGCACTTTGTTATTCTTAGCCTATCTAGGAAAAATCTAGAAAAGAGCATAAGAACAATAAAAAGGCCCATTTTCTTAGATGCCAGGATCTTTCTTTTTGTTCCCTTTCTCCATCTTCAGCTCTGCAACTTTCAATTTAGTATTTTCCCCAAGTTCTTGTTGTTATTGTGAAAATTTACAAGCTCATGAAAGGAATAAATTTCCCCATATAAGATTGGGTTTCTCCTAAGGATTCCTCCAATTCCTTCTTCTACATATCATTAAAGGCATTTTTAGTGGGTAGCAAGCAGTAGATTTTTCCCTGAAAATCCTTCTCAATTTCAACATCATCATAAGCACGGTAGTGAATCTATTGGTGTTTACTTTATCAATTTTCATTTAAAAATAATCTACTTTGTTGGTTTTTTATTATTTATCATTTTGCCAATCTCGTTGCATATGTGATGTATCAATATTATCTCTATTATTATCCAAGCAAGTCTCCTTTTACCTCTTGACAATATATTGGTGTAGACCACTACTCTTTTATCCAATCCACACACTAGGCCCACTATCATTCCCCATAGACCAAGGAGGCACTCCTAGCATTTTGTCATTGCATCCTAATTCCTATACACACATAGGATAGGTGCACACACTCCTTTCATCTCCTTTATCATTTGGTTTTTCATGGAGGTTGAAAGACCGAATAAGGTCTTTGACCATTCATAGTAAACTCCCAAGAAACCCCAAACCTCTTTTTTGTTCTCCCAAAATTAGGTTAGTTGGAGGTGATCAACCGCACAAAGGTTTGTGAGTATTTGATTTATAATTTCCATAGATTCAATTATTTATAGCTCATTTGATTTATCTACATTATCTGGGATATTTTATATTACACTTGTCTTTTACTCTATTTTTTTGTGTAGGATTGGCTAGAAGATGTGCAAGTTAAATTGAAAATTGTTGTAAGGACTCATATTGTAATACATTACATCTATGGGTCATACTACTATGTACATACTATAGCATGATGCATAGATGTTTGTGCAATGCACTGGCATCCTAGGCAGAGGCTTCCTCCTTCTAGTGATAGGTTCATCTGATATTTGCATTTCTAGTTCTTCTCTTTTCTTATTAAATACTTCCCCTATTTCCTATAAACATTATTTTATTTCTACCAATTTAATACTTTTAGCTTTTAAAGAGACATAATTTCTAGTTAATAGCATTTCTAGGATTTCTAGAATAGTTTTATGAGATAGAATAGATCTCTTTCTCCTGAGAAACTAGAACTTTCCAGAGTAGTGCTCTATAAGATCATCTCATTTAGAGAGTGCAACTCTCTAAGATGAGTTGTTATCTTAGGCATTACATTCTAGTGAACCCAACGTGAACACTTTCAACATTCTAGTTTTGTCCAAACATGTTTAATTCCATTAACAAGCCTTTTTTCTCAAGACGATTTTGGTATGTTGCATGAAGCCCTTAATGACTTCATGCATAATGATTATTCTTCCTCTTTAATATAAAAACTTTCTTCTAAAAACCTAATTAATTCAATTTTTGTCTCACATGCTGCAAACCAAAATTAGAAACCAAAAATCATTATTTAAGGTTTAGCTCAACCTTCTAAACTAGTGATAACTCTTAGAGGTGCTTCTTTCCCACCTAAACCTCCTGACTACTATACCCAATATGCTAAATCTATCATTTCCAAAGTACTTGAAGCTCCTCCTGATTATCACATGGTAGCTCACACTTATATTACTTGTTGAATAGACAACACAATTCCATCTCTATTTTCTTCCTACATTTACTCTAATTCTACTCATAGGCCCCCTATATAGCTCAAAAGACCCTTGGATATTATGAATCCATTGAACAATTATGTGCTACTCCAAGTAAAATCTCCCTTTGGGATCTTGTTTAAACCTCTCCTACTTGTGTTGGCATGCTCTAGGAAGCCTTGTAAAAAATTCAAGTATCATCTTCTATTATTAGGTTGAATGAGGTAGCCACATTAATTGATTGCATTTGCACCAATACCACTGAAATTATGTTCCAATAGTATGAATTACCTTCCATTCAAGTTCAAAAGAAAAATGAAAGCCTCTTGATTATTGTTGGTGTAAATTCTATTGCAGTAAAAATGTACCTTTATCAACAATAGCTCTAGTTTTAATGTTTCTGGGGTTTGACCTATTAAATTTTATAACATTGATACAACTTATATTTCTCCTTCTATTTTATCAAACTAAGGCTTTGATAACATAAGTCAGTAAGCCTTTGGAACCATCACCTTACCTATAGAATTGGACCCTATCACATTACCCACTATGGTGCATTTGATGCCAGATGTTCTCTCTTATAACCTCATTTTAGGTAGGCCATGGAGTCATGCCATAGGTGCCATTCCATCAACTTAGCACTAGTCTATTGAGTTTGTTCATGAAAATAAAACCTTCACAATAAAGGCTAATATGGATCCATTACAATACCATCAAAAAACTAAACTTGGACAAAAACATAATTCCTTGGTAGTACTTTAGAACTGGATTCCTTATTTATATTCATAACAAATCACACCATTATCAACTCCTGTTGATGATGTGTCTAAATACGTCATACAATTCATGGCTAGATGATGATTGAGGTACTTTAGATTTTACACCTTCCTTTGTTGGAGAGTATAAAATATACCCATCACACTTCAACATTCATGAGATCACAACTACACCATCTACATCCAAATCTAATGGGGTCTCCACTTCTTATCCTAAAAGATCATTTGAATATACTTCTTATGTTGAGCATGCATTTGATGTTGATCCTCCTTCTAAGGAGTCATAATCATGTTATGGACTTGGTTTTGATATCCTTGCCAAAGTTGCATATAAACATAATGGCTTAGGTCACAAAGACCAAGGTATTAAGGTCCCTATAGAACCCAATGCAAATCATTCTATGGTAGGTATTGGGTACTAACCACCTAGGCCTTCATCCCAAAATTACTTAAATGTGAACATGATTTCTTCATCATTGGATTCATCTTCTTTATCTTTTCTATACCTAGAGTTAATTGACAACACTGGAGCATCTTATATGCCTCCTTGAGACTTTCTCAAAAGATGAGTCTCTTGTAGAGTTTCTTGGAGTTTATAATCATTTTCCTTTGTATCACCATGATCACATTTTCCCTATTGTTTAAATGCTCAAGCATACTTTGGGGATTCCATTGTGTTATCTAGTAGTAATCCTTCACTTACAAGTGCTATGTATGACACTGAAGATAATCCTAATCTTCAAGACCACAACACCATTGCAGTACGAAAGACTACCTAAGCCTCTATGGTTCCTAGTGATCCTAAGAAGATCATTCACATTGGATAGAAAAGCTTCTAAAAGCTAGTTTTATCTACCCCATAGATTATTCCCCTTGGATTTAAAATATTACGCTTGTGGTGAAGCCTGATAACCACATTCATATTTGTATTAACTTTTGTGATCTAAACAAAGCATCTCTCAAAGATGATTTCCCTATTCTGAATATCGATATGCTAGTTGACTCGATAGTAAGCCATGCCTTACTTTCCTTTATGAATGGCTTCTTAGGTTACAATTCAAATCTATAAAACTGATTTCACCACTCCTTGGGGTATATTTTGCTATATTTTCATGACATTTAGTTTGAAGAACACCAAAGTGACTTACCAACGTGCCATGACCTTAATATTTCATGATTTCATCCACAATATCTTAGAAGATTATGTTAATAACATCTTGGCCAAATTTTTCTCATCCCAAGATCATGTGCATAACCTTTGCCTCATCTTTGAGTGTCTCTAATCATATAACATGCAATTAAACTCTCATAAGTTTTTTTTTGGTGTTGATAGTGGTAAACATTTAGGGTTTATAGTTTCATAGTGTGGTATTAAGGTTGACACAAAGAAAAACAATGCTATCATGAACATGCCACCTCCAAAAAACATTTACCAGCTTCATAGTTTATAGGGGAATATTTAGACCATTCATTCATTTATTTATAAATTGGTAGATTATACCCCCGCCTTTACTAATCTCCTTAAAAAGGATGTTCACTTTTCATTGAAATGAGATTATTAGAAGGCCTTTGAAGGTATTAAAAACTATCTAGCTAACCCACCTATCCTAATGCCTACCATTTCAAGGAATCCTTTTCTTCTTTACACTTTCACATCATCTCTTCTAGATCAACATGATGATAAGGGTAGGGAGCGTGTTGTTTATTATATTAGCCACATCCTCATTGATTATGAAGCTTGGTATTCCATGATAGATAAGAAATGTCCCACTCTATTCTTTGCCATACACAAGATGAGACATTATCTCCACACGGATAAACATGTCATTGTTAAATTTGATCCTTTTAAGAATTTATTTTCCAAAGATAATCTATCAAGATGTTTGGCTGAGTGGGTCATGTTGTTAACATAATTTGATTTGAAGTTTTTCCTCAAAAGGCCATAAAGGGACAAGCTAGAGTTGGCTAGTTAGCTGACGTCCCCTCTCCATTCTTATTTCCTAATTCTTATTCATTTCTTGATGATTATATTTGTATACACTAGAAAATGGACATAAAGAAACAAACTAAACAAGAATTATCATATTTCATCCAAACCTAATATACCTCCAATAGAGCAATAAAGGAATGCATGCAACAAGAGAAGCTAAACAATAAACCTCAAATGCAAACCTTTTTCAAGTGGATGTGAACTTGATGTGTTGATGAATGTAG
Source organism: Cunninghamia lanceolata (assembly GCA_027924645.1). Lineage (NCBI taxonomy): Eukaryota > Viridiplantae > Streptophyta > Pinopsida > Cupressales > Cupressaceae > Cunninghamia > Cunninghamia lanceolata. The sequence continues at coordinate 1,023,227 of BSBN01001378.1, forward strand.
ATGGCTCCTCAAAATAGAAGAATAAATTTACACTTCATGGAGTCTTGAAAATGCTTGGGATGAGGCTCAATTTATAGATTTTTTAATGAGGGATTGGATGGATAAGATTGATTTTGTAGATCAAGGGTGGAGGATAGTTGAGAGGCTTGGATGCATAAGCACTTTCCAAGTGTCATGATGTGGTTGGATTCATTATAAGGGATGTCCTTGGATTGAGGAAGAATCAAGGGTGGAAAGTGGGTTGGATAAAGTGGAGGGATGGGATTGAATGAAGACAAAATAACTCTTGTACAAAGGACTTTAGCCATACCTTTGTAAGAGACTCATGTGGTCTTGTACAAGAGGCCTTGTCTTTGTACAGATAGGAGGATGTGGGGGATTTGACTAGGATTAGGTTGGAATAATGGAATGTGCAAGTAAGGGGTTAGTTAATTAATTAGGTTTAGGTCACTCATATATACGAATGATTCTCTACAATCTACTTCTAAAGATAGATTTTGGTTCCATCCAAATTTTAGTTCCTCTAAGCTGATAAATTTGATAATCTAAGAACACTAGTAATGCAACTTTTTATAACTACTATTTAAACCTAACATTGTCCTTCATATTCAATAAAGGTTTGTGTTTAAAGTAAGAAATGTCAAAATAATCACTTTACTTAAATATTAAATGGTTCAATGGTCAAATAGTCAAAAGCAAGTTTACACCTCTTCTACATGCAAAAGTAATAAATAATTATTGAACCGTTAAACTTTTAATATTTAAAACTAACCAAAAAACACCAAAGGGTTGTAGCTCAATTGGTTGAGCATAATTGGTCAGGGTGATGGTATGTTTATTGATTATTCCATCCACCAAAGTTCAAATCCCTAGAGATAAACTAATGAGGGACAAGGTTGGGATCGTACCTTTAGGGACTTTGGCAAAATGGAGACCCCCTAGTCCTTGGATCTTAGTTGAAGAGGTATTACTTAAACTTATACTCCCATATCAAATTACAAAAATGATCTAAGTTTGATATAAAACCTTCTAGAAAATTATATATAGATATATTATAATCCTTTATAATTTTAATTTTCCACCTAAAATTTCACTATTAATTCTTAAAAACTAGATATGGTTATAAAAAGTTGAAGTTAAAGAAGGAAATCTCTACAAAATCTATAACTAGCATGATGGTACCAAGAGGAAATATGTCTTCGCATAACTTGAATTTATTATCTAACCATGTTGAGCTCTATGTGTATGCCTTGTGTACTCATACACTATCTTCTCTCAAACGATAGCCACAAATTCTAATACACTTATTTCTTCACTCACTAGTGCAAACCTTCTAGACTCTTTGCTTTATTTTAAATTGTATGCCACTAACTTGTATTATTTAAAACTAGTTAGTTCATTTCCAACTGCATGTGTGTTCATTGTGTGCATATAATTTTCCAAACACTTAAAACCACCACAACTACCATATGTTGCATCCAAACATGATTTCTTATATAAACTATCCATCTACTAATTTAGAAATACACTTGAGATGAAATCTCTTGCTAATCTAGGTGGAGCTTATATCATACACTCATATACAATATCATTAATATGCAATGTAACATGTATATACCAAATAACATTATAATGCATATCAAATTCAATATAAACCCTATAACAAGTAGTGTGTGGATAATTTATTTTTACATAAAAAGGTTTTGTCATATCAAAATACCTTTGACTAATTGATATTTGATGATAACTCTCTAAAAACATAACATAAATTTGTGTTTAATTTATATTAAAAAATGTTTAGGATGTGGCTCTTGGTTTCAACAACCAAATCTTCTTACAATGTCTCTTTGATTAAGTGAAACCCTTGTGTTATTTTTTCAAAATTCTTCAAGTAGGTATTTTAAGGATTTAACCATGACTTTTTCTTTCTATGGAGATCTATCTAAGAATGCCCATAGTTCATTGTTATTGGGATGCTCAACTCATTCAAATGCTTCAATATTGTTCATTAGTGTTTTTCTATTTATTTTTAGTGCTCTACATGTTTTTCTAATTAAATAAGATTTCTTTGTAAATGATTACTTGTACTATAGTTGATTTAATAACATTCTAGGTAGCATTACCATCTTTGGTATATGAAGTCACACCTATTATTTGGTATGCATTAATTAATTTTTTTATAATAGATATTTTTGAGAGGAACCTCCTACAACAATATAATGAAAAATGCACGAAATAATAGAAATCGCATAAATGCAGAAGGAATTTATTGATCACAGGCCACTTCAAGGGGGCAAACCTCCTTTGAGCAAGCTCAATACAATAAATTTGTGGATGCCTTCATTGGCCTCAACATGTACTTATATACTAAGTCTAATCTAAACAACTATTACTTCCCATGAATGTGGGATAATACAATATACTCACGGGATGACTTACAAAGCATATGTGTCCAACAACAATATACTAACAAAGTAAAGAGAAGGGTTAAACACGGGTTCCTAACATCCCCTACCTCTTAGAAAATCTTTGTCCTCAAAGATTAAGATGTGGAAATTGTTGCTGAATTTGAAGGAGTAGTTCAAATGTAGCATCCTCTGGTTCCATTCCGTGCCATTGAATTAATACCTTTGTGATGGATTGAGAGCGAAGCTGATGAGTGCACCTATTGAGGATTGCATCTGGCTCTAAAATGATGGATCCTTCATTATCTAGTTCTGGTAAAATAGTTTGTGCTCTGATGTTGGTGCCAAGAACTTTCTTTAGACAAGAGACATGAAATACTGGATGAATGCGGGAAGGAGGAAGCTCCAATTTATAAGAAACTGAACCAATCTTATGAAGAACCTTATATGGCCCATAGAACTTTGGAGCCAACTTATGATGCCCTTTGAGTTTCAGGGATGATTGCTCGTATGGCTGTAGATGAAGAAAAACCAAAGCACCTACTTGAAAAGTGCACTCAGAATGGTGATGATCGGCTTGTTGTTTCATTCGATTTCTTGCCATATGAAGATTGTCCTGCAAGATGCAAAGAATTTGATCCTAGGTTTGGAGAACCGTGTTAACTGCCTAAACTGGTGAACTGATGGGGGTGTATGGAATGAGCACTAGTGATGCCTGACCATATGATGCTTCATATGGAGTCATTTTAGATGGAGTGTGGTAGGAGGTATTGTACCACCATTCAGTGAGAGGGAGCCACTTTGCCCACTGATGCTATTGTTCTTAGGTGAAGCAACAAAGATAAGTTTCCAAACATTTATTGATAATTTTAGTATAACCATCTGTTTGTGGGTGATACCCCAAACTCATCTTTAGTTTGGTGCCAGTGTGTCAAAATAGTTTTGTCCAAAAATGACTGGTGAAAATTGCATCATGATATGAGATAATGGAAGAAGGGATGCCATGAAGACGGAAGATCTAGTCCATGAAAATTTGTGTGACTAAGGAGGTGGTATAGGGATGGCTGAGGGCATAAAAATGACTATATTTGGAGAGGTGATCAACCACAACCAAGATCACTATCTTCCCTCTAGATTTAGGGAGCTCCTCAATGAAATTCATAGAAATATCTGTCCAAATCCATGTAGGGATGGGCAAGGGTTTGAGCAATCTAGGAAGGAGTGTCATTTCACCCTTGTTGCATTGGCAGGTATCACATTCAACCACCATCTATTGAATTGACCTTTTCACTCCCTTCCAAAATAAGTTACGTTGTTCCCACTCATAAGTTTTGAGGAACCTAGAGTGCCCTACCAATGGAGAAGCATGGAGTTCATAGAAGACAACCTGTTGAAGATCTGTGCTCTGGGGAAGCACCAGACAACCCTTGTATCTCAAAGAAGCACCGTCCCAAGAGTAATGCGGTACAACATAAGGGTTATTGGCCAACTATTGGATGATTTGAGATAATGAAGAGTCATTGACATAGCCCTGCTAGACAGATTCCAACCAATTTGGAACAGGCATAGAAATAGATGAAAGAGAATCTTGGTCATCAAATGTGTGAGAAAGAGCATCTGCCACAATATCATCCTTACCCTTCTTGTAAGTGATCTCATAGTCATAACCCATAAGTTTGCTAACCCATTTCTAGTGTGCTGGGGAGGAGACCCACTGTTCTAGGAAATATTTCAAACTCTAGTGATCAATCTTGATGCAGAAATGATTCCCTAGTAGGTATGACTGCCACTTCTGTACTGCATGCAAAATAGCCATCATTTCCTTCTCATATGTAGAGAGTACTAAATTTTTACCAGAAAGGGCTTTACTGGTGAACACAATGGGATGTTCATCTTAAAGGAGAACAACACCAAGTCCATTGCCGCAAGCATCACTCTCAATAGTGAAGGTCTTGGAAAAATTGGGCATAGCTAGAATAGGTGTAGTACACATAGCTTGTTTTGGTTTTTCAAATGCACACTCAATAACATGTGTCCATGTAAAAGCATCCTTTTTCAACATAGTTGTTAATGGAGCTGCAATCTTCCTATAATCCTTGACAAACTTGCGATAGTAGCTAGTCAGTCCCAAAAAACCACAAAGGCTCTTGAGTGTCTAAGGATGCGGCCAATTTTTCATGGCATCTATTTTTGCAAGATCCACTTGAACCCCTTGGGCTGAAACAATATGCCCAAGATACTCCACTTCTTCTTGGCCAAAAACACATTTAGACTATTTTGCACAGAGATGATGATTAGAGATAAGTTGCAGTATGAGATCCAGATGTTGGAGATGCTCAGCCCATGTTTTAATATAGATGAGGATCATCGAAGAAGACCAGAATGAATTTCTGTAGGTAGGGCTGGAATATTTTATTCATCAATGCCTGGAATGTTGAAGGAGAATTAGTGAGGCCAAAGGGCATGACAAAAAACTCATAGTGGCCATCATGCGCGTGGAAATCTGTTTTAGGGATATCATCCTCATGAACCTAAATTTGGTGATACCCAGAATGAAGATCCAACTTGGAGAAAAAATGAGTGCCATGAAGCTCATCAACAATAGGAATCAAAAACTTATCCTTGATTGTGATGTGATTAAGTGCTTGGAAGTCAATGCAGAGGCGCTAGGACCCATTTTTTTTCCATACAAGAAGAACTGGTGAAGAAAAGGAACTGGTACTAGGGCGAATAATACCTTGCTTTAGTAAGTCTCGAACGAGCATCTCAATCTCTGTCTTTTGGTGAAATGGGTAGCAGTAGGGCCTAATGTTGGGAGGAACGATTCCATGAAAGAGCTGAATATGGTGATCCTTTGGTTGTGAAGGTGGCAATCCCACTGGTTTGGCAAAGACACATGCATACCTATCAAAAATTTGTTGTAGATCTGAAGGAGTAGTGGAGATCGATGATGGTTGCATCTGAATAGAATGGAGCTGAGTGATGACACCATGTGAATTCTTCTTAAGAAGCTTTTCCATGCGATGTGAACTTATGATGCTCAGAGACCCTGGTTGTAATCCCTTCAATGTGTGTTTTTTCCCATTGTCTAAAAATTGCATCCAAAGTTCAACAAAATCCCATAAGATGGGTCCAAGTGTGCCTAACCATTGAGCACCCAAAACCACATCACATCCACCTAAGAGTAAGAAAAACATGTCAGAGCACAAGTTATAATCTCCAATAGAGATATGCACATTGTGACACTTCCCTTTGTAAGGTAATGTGCGCCCATTGGCAATCATGACTTCAAAGCTGGAGCAAGGAAGGACAAAACAATCAACCTGTTTGGCGATTCAAGGATCAATGAAGTTATGAGTGCTACCAGAATCAATGAGTATTGTAAGAGGGAGCTTCACGAAGTAACCCTTGACCCACATGGTTTGTGGGGTGGTGATTCCTGGTAAAGCATGGAGAGAGATCTCTGGGTGGTCTTCCTGAGAAGTAGGGTCAACAGGCGGCTGCTGAGTTTCAACCTGATCATCTACTGTATCATGAGCATCTTCATAAATGTCAGTTGTAGGTGGAGAATCCACATCCAAGATATAGAGCTTTTGCTCAACACATCTATGTCCTTGACTGAATTTCTCATCACAATTATAAAAGCCCTTTTTCTCTACATGCCCGCATCTTTGCTTCAGACAAATGCTTGATAAGAGTTGTTCTAGGAGATGGCATGATTGGAGGTCTTTGGGAAACCATATTTCTGAATGGAACAAAATTGGATTTGGAGCATTTTTGAGCTATGATCTTGTCCTCCGCCAACTTAGCCAACCCTAGGGCTTCCATCATTGTGCTAGGATGGAACATTTTAATCTCATCTATCAGATTGCATCCTTCAAACCACTGACAAAACAACTCTTGAAGAATTCATCAAACAATCCCTTTCTGTGATTGGCTAGTTTTTCAAATTATGTCTGATATTCCCTCATAGTGCCTGTTTGGCAAATTTTAGTGAGTGCTCTTGTGAAGTCATCAAAAGCACTAGGGCCAAATCATTGCAAAATGAGTTTACAAAAATCTGTCTATTTGGGCTCTTCATGAGCCTTGATGTACCAATGGGACCATTGAAGGGATTCATGTTCAAAATAAAAATATGCAGGTAGGACTTTGTTGACATCAAAAGTATTATGCAGACTAAAATATTGTTCTGCCCAGTATATCCATCCAGTCGGATCATCACCATTGAAGCGAGGAAAATCAAGCTTTAGCCCATGAAAATTGTCAGAAGAAGAGAACCTAGTGTCTATAGAAGACTCTGGTTGTTGTCTATTGTTCATGGCTGAATGCTGAAGATTGAGGCCGAGAACTTTTTCATCTAGATCTTGGAGTTGGGTCTTGAGGGCTGCAAGTTTATCCTCCATGTTTTTTGCTCCTGTGTGAGTGACAACCATAGCCAGGAGATTTTTTTTGTTTTGTTTTGGGAATGGGTAGAAAAACAAAAATGAAAACTTTTTTAATAAAGGAAATTTTGGATTTGGGAAAAACTTTAATGGGTAATTGGGGTTTGACTAGGTTTTGGACACTTTCTAAGGGACAGGGAAGCAGAAAATGGGGATTTCAGAAGCGGAGTGAAAGAATGGGAAAATTTGTCCAAGAGGGACAAAGGAGCATAAATAGGAAATGAACATTGTGGCAAAATTTGAAGGCTATTAGGTGAGAATCGAATAAGTTATGGAAAACCCTAAAAATAGACAAATGTGGGATTTCTAGCTTTGATAAGTGGAATTTGGGATAGGGTCCTCAAGGAAGGAAATATGTAGAATGAAAATTTAGGGGTTCCAGTGAATTTTGAGAGGAAACAAGGCTAAAGCAAGGAAGATATGGCAAAAAAATAGATTTTTTTTGGAAATGATCTACAAATGGCTCTGGACAGATTCAATCTGTGATTTGTCGGTTGTCAATAGATATGGGCCCCAGGTATGTTTGGCTGTCTAAAGGTTCAGGGGAGTCACTCAGCCACCAATGCTATCTAACGGCTTGCATATTGGGGCAGTACCCCTCACTCCATAGCTCAGGTAAAACTAATAACCGCTTTGCCACAAACAATAGCTCTTGGTTTACCTCACAGATGGGAACTAGTCAATTAGGTAGGGGTCATTGCCCTTTTCACTGGCAGGTCCTCTCAATGGGCCAGCTATGTCGGGGTTCCTGTGGTACACCTCACAATGAGTTTTAGGGCTATGCCCAGGCACTTCCCACAGTTAAGCAGATAGGGTTATTCCCTGATCTGAACCTACAATTGAAATGAACAATTCAGATGTGAAAAAATAAAGAACTACTACAATAATCATAGTGCCTAGAGGCCACTACAGAAAAAATTTGGTAAAAATTCCACCCAGCGAGCCCAAGAAAGCGCTCTGATACCAAATGAGAGTAACCTCCTGTTGACGCCTGAATTGACTGGGAGTTTTTTGAAAAATTTTCATTCAGGCACTCTCCCTAAGTATCCAAAAAATGCTCTAAGTAACGGACCTCCTCAGTATTTTTCAGCTGCATCATCATATTTTCTTGAGGAGGAGGTCATCATCATCATGTTTGTTTCCATGAAGGTCAGCATCATCATGTTCTCCTTCGACCGGTTTCTCATCGTCATCATCATATTCAGTCATCGGGTGATGTTTGGTTTTTATCATGATGATGCTGCCGAGCTACAGTGCGCCCTCATCTGCTTGCGAGGGTGATGTTTCAAAGTCTCCGGTGATCTTCCATTTATCACCTTGCGCGAGCATGATGATGATGTTGCTTATTCTTTGAGTTGCTCGACCTAACTTGTTTTATCCTAAGGGTCGTCATCATCATCATTTTTTCAGTTGTCATCCTGCTGCTTGTGGAGGTCATCATATTTTCTGCCTTCATGATATTTCGCCGGGGTGATATTTCTATCATCGGGTGATCTTGGTTATGATCATCCTGATGATGATGTTGAAGAGTTTTAAGTGCGACCCGATATTCACTAGGGTCATCATATTTCGAACGTCAGGATGATCTTAGTCAATATCATCCTGATGATGTTGTATCACTTCTTGTTCTTTGTTTCTCATCCTGATGATGCTGACGTCATCCGTATATCAGCCTGATATTTTTCTTTCTGCCTATCTGCATCATGATATTCGCGAAGGAGGGGGTGATATTTTCATATCACCCGGATATATGTTTGTTCGAACATCATGATGATGTTGATATCAAGGAGATATCCGCCTGCTAGCTTCGCGCATTATCTACTGAGGGTGATCTTTTCAAGCAGCATCATCATATTCAGTTATCGCCCCGATCTTATAGAGGAGCTACAGTGCAACCTGATATTTGAACATCAGGAGGATATTTCTAAATATCCGGTTGTCTTCCGAGTATCATGATGATGTTAATATGATGATGACGTCATCAAGGTCCGGGGGGGTCGTATTTCTAACATTGATCATCTTGAAGAGACCTCCTGATATTTGCAAACATGATGATGACGTCATCCGGATATGAGGAGGTGCGCAGTAGGCAGATATGATGATGACGTCATCAGGATGTTCATCGGCCAGACTTTTGTTATAAGCTCAGCAGGAGGATGTTCCTCCGAAGGATCAGGTTGTGCCGATTATCATGAAGGTTATGTTTCAAATATCATGATGACGTCAGGGTGATATTTCGAACAACAGGTTATCATGCTGCTGGAGGATGATGATGATGAGGTCTATACTAGTGTCGTCAGGAGCAAAAGCGCCGACATGATATATGCTCATGACCTAGTATATAAAGTGCAAAGGAGGTTGCTGCGGGGTGCATGTGGGATAATTGTATCCTGCATTTTCGAAACATCATGATGATGAATCTCGGCGGGAAGCGGTTGCGACTGTCTGTTTGATGCTCTTCCCGAGGCCGCGGGTTGGTGCGCCATCAATGGCGGTTGTTGCAGAGGTATGGGCGATAGCGTGGACGAATGTTGTACCTGATTGAAGATCTGAATCCCTAGGCGGTGGCGCAAGGCTCGAAAAATCTTCCTGTCTCCTCCCCTACCTGCTGCATTCAAGTTTGAGCGCCATTTCTATGGTACTGTATATCTGGCGGGAATTTTGGTCAACCTGGTAGTTGATGCTGAAGACACCCTCCTGCTATTTAATGCAGATGGTGTTTTTCTTTTGAGGTTGTTGAAAGTTGTAGATTTTTGGCTCTGTAATCCAAAACCAGCTGATCTGGTTGCTCTGTACAGTTTTTCTTGTGAGTTTATGTATCTCCTGTTGTAGGACTTGGCATGAATCCACTGGTTTCATGGTTGATCTTATATGAGTAATGCTACCTTAGCATGTGTTGTGTTAATTCTGTCTCCAGTATTGCATGTATCCTTCTTCTGGATCTGGATGTTTGCTTATGTTTAGATTCTAGAGCATAGAATTCCTATGTTGAATGTCTGATCTTTTGACCTCTGCTCAAGGGGCAGATTAAACTGTTTTCAGGTTGAACATTGGGAAGGGTATACTGCAGTAGGGATGCCATAAGTAGAGATAGCTCGACACTCTATATTGGGAGATATCTGTAAGGCAGATATCATTTGTATCCCCCTGAAATCCAGTTTTAGCTATTTATGCTGATCATTCACAGGTGTATGTCTACCGACTCCAAGCCCTGGATAGGCACCAGTCATGCTGTGTTCTTGTGTTATACACCATGTCCAACTTTGCATCCAAATTCATATCAAAACACTTCATACTTCCACCTGTTAGTTGTAGGAGTAGGATTAGGAACCCCCTGCATGCTCTCATACCCAACCAGACATCATGTCCAAGAATGTTGCCAGCCTTGTGATCTATCATGCAGATCTTGGTCCATACATGAGAGTATTCTGCCTGTTGTTGTCAAGTTAGATCTTTCTATCTTTGAGCTAGTCAAGGTTACATCTTAAGTTATAGGGATACCCCCCTTGGTGCGGCAGAACTAGAAGTGAAGGGGAGGAGCTCACGCAACCTCCTGTATTCAGTTGGCCTGAATCTGCCTGTGCATTGGAAGTGGCAAACCCTAATGCTGATTCAGAAGAAATGTCAACACCTCCTACAACAATATAATGAAAAATGCACGAAAGAATAAAAATAGCAGAAACATAGAAGGAATTAATTGATCACAGTCCACTTCGAGGGGGCAACCTCCTTTGAGTAAGCTCAATACAATAAATTTGTGGATGCCTTCATTGGCCTCAACACGTACTTATATACTAAGTCTAATCTAAACAACTATTACTTCCCATGAATGTGGGATAATACAATATACTCACGGGATGACTTACAAAGCATATGCATCCAACAACAATATACTAACAAAGTAAAGAGAAGGGTTAAACACAGGTTCCTAACAATTTTACTATTAGTATTAGATGTTCTTAAACCAAGGATTTTCATAGTAGGTCTAAAATTAAGGCATCTTCTCATTTCAACAAACACTTGGCATCTTTCTTTTTTCATTTAACTTTAAAAAAATGTTTTCCGTATCTTATTAGCATTTCTTCTACAAGTCTATTTAGCAATCTTGGCATTCATTTCTTTTAAATATTTTCATCTATTTCAATTAAAAATTTAGGTTTTTTGTATGCAAAATCTAGGTGTTCTTAATGGTAAATTAAGTGCAATAAGTAATTTTTTCCATTGGGTATATTTAGTTCATATTCTATATGTTGTTCATCTATATAATTTGGTAAATTTTACATTTTTTTGAATAGGTTGATAAGTTGGTGTAATGTCTGAGTTTAAATTTTGACTACATCATCATTTATTACTTCTATATATTGATTCAATTCAGGTTTTAAGATTTGTTTCAATATCAAATTAATTTGGAAAAGATGACATACATTCACCTCTAGAAATTGATTTCCTACTTGCAAGAAGTTTTTGCATTCATTCCCTTTTTTCTCATTTTCTCTCTTTCTTGGCTTTGGTGAATGATAGAGGATTGATTTTAACATTTTCACCTTCGATGTTCAATTTTTATCTTTCAAAAATTTGTCTCGTTTGTTTCCTTTTTTCCTTTATTGGCTTTAGGATTCTTAGATGTTTGCCTTTTTCATGGATTTCACTCCATAATTCTAAAGTCTATATCAATATATTAAACAATTGACACAATAAGAATGTTCTATGTATGTTAGAAACACAAGAAACATTAAAAGAACACTCAATTGTTAAGCAATGACAAGGAATTTCTCAAAAGTAAAAATAATGATTCACTATATCAAATATAAGATAAAAAATAAAAAGAATGTTCTTCCAATATCCTAAGAATTTAAGAAACATGGAAAGGTTCTCAATTACCAATCAATCACGTAATTTTTTACAAAAAATAAATAAAATCATTCACATGAGCTAATTTAATGTGTATAGAATAGAGCAAAAGCTTGTTTGTGGGCCCTATTGATGGGTATTTTTGCATGCAACAACTTAGATGAACTACTAGGTATCTCACCTCTCTTGAAAGGAATCTAATCCCAGTAACCTAGAAAAAGAATACCCCAAGGTTTATTCTACTAGGTCTTGACTTGTGAGATAACCTAGTAGAGATGTGTATTTCTACTGCTACAACAAAGGAACTTACATGAAATCTAGACAAACTTTAGTGCGTTAGGGTTTAATTACACATGAACTAATCAGTTTTCAGATTTGACAATGCATAAGCAAACTGATCAAACATATATTGCCATAAAATGTAGCATTTCAACTCATAACCAACAATCCATTTACTTGCATTCATAAAATATGAGTTTTGTAGCAACATAATGCAAGTTTATGAAACCTATTCTTGAAAGGAAGCTAGGTGTGCAGAAAATGCTTCCTACACTAATCTAATGAGGAGAGGGCTATGCAAATCCAACTTTATCCTAACTATTACAGCAATGTTAAACCATTAACATGAGATATTGCAGGAAAACACAAGAACCAGAAAGAAGATAGAAGAAGAGAGACAAAATATACGTGGGGAAAACCCTTACAGGTGAAAAACCCCACACTCCAAAACATAGCTCAAATGTATTACAGTAAACAATAACAGATTACAATACAGTTTCAGAGCCAATGCTCTTTCAGGAGTCTTCGAATGTCAAATCTAGAGATATTCCGACAGCATAATAGTACTTGTACCAAAGTTATCTATCTCCCATCCAAGCACCTGTTTATATAGAGTTTACAAGGCAAATATGGAACCTTCTAGAGATGGGCGTCCATCTTGGACTCATGCCCCAAAACCCACGCCTAAGGACACTTGTCCAACATCCCATCCCGAAGTGGGCACCTAGTCCCAAGATAGGTTACGACAGATGATCTTACGCACCTTACAGCTGTCATAGAATCTGTCATACACTGACTAAAAATATCATATTCCTCTTACATGTCATAACCTCCCTTGACCGCCCAAAGATGCCTGTCTCTCGTGCAAAGATACTCACCGACACTTGTCATTAATTTAAAAATCGTTTGAGGTTTCGGGGGCGTTGCCCCCGAGCCCCCACGAGGGCGCTGCCCCCAAACCCTTGTTAATTATTCAAGGGGGAAACCGCGGCTGCCAAAGTCACCAAAATTTACCCTGCTGCATATACACAAGGTGCTAACTTTGCTAACTCAACATGGGATAAATAAATACAACATTAGGAATTCGCAAAGGTTGAGACACCTTAATTCCCAACAATTCTAACAAGATCTGATAAACAAAATGCAAAAGAAGAGGAGGAAAAGGAAATGGATAGAGAGTTCATATAGACAACTACAAAAATGAATGATAGTTTCAGATAGACATATCCCCAAAATAAACAAATCTCTGCGTAACCAGGTAACCCACAATGCTACAGATACTATGCAATCTTCAAAGGAGGTTAAAGATTTTCAAATTGTGAACAACTCATCCAACACCCAATTTTTGGCACAGTTCTATCAGCTTCCACAATTGAACTAAAATTGAGTTATGTTTAGAATAACCATACACAATAAGCTACAATCAATAGGTTACCAATGGTATGAACATGCAAGATCCATCAGATACATGAATAATCAATCATAAATGCAACTAAATAACTAATCAGAAGGTGAAAAGGAACCATGAGAACCACATCCAACCAACAAAATGAACTCAAATGGCAGCAACAAAAATTAAATTTTATTTATATTGATTCAAGAAAATGGCAGAGTTTCAACAAAAAAAAATTTAGTCCTTCCTTAACCTTACAATGAGGGAGAGGTTGCCTTTATATAGAGAGGCAAGCATATTGAGTTTTACAATGAAGGGCGAGGATTAAACCAACACCAATTACTATGATTCAATAGCATTTAATTTTGGTGGCTAGGTTGTTACAAACTCATTTTTGCTTTTGTCCTTTAGGAAAAAGAAAAAAATACATCTTTGCACCTTGTACAAATGAGACAAAATAACACCTTTTTGATAGGTCTAATAAGATGAATTAATTTTACACTAATTTGACAAGTCAAAAAGTATGTGTCGTACATTTTTTTATGAAGAAGCACATCTAACTGGAAGTTTCCTAAGCTGATCTGTTGACTAGAAGTAGGTGTGAACAAGGTTTAAAACTGGACACACCCTCTATTTCTAACAATAGTTTGATCTTCATGTTTTTCTGCATTTCTTCACTAATCTTGGAGCCTTGAAAAACTTTAACAAACTTTTAATGCCATTTATATTGGTTCTTTCTAATTTGGGAACTTCCTGAAGCATCTGGTCCTCTGTATTTCAATTATCCATCTTTGACATTTGATCTACAAGTTAAATAAAATTCGTAATAAGTGATCAATTCAATTTTATACAAGACTTTATGTTTAATTAGGATACAACATAAAAATTAGAACAATTTGCTCAAAAAAATGCAATAATGACATCATTTTCAAATATTTATAGAAATTGGGCATCCAATTCATCTACTTGTCAAAGGATTTTAGTTCAAGTTCCATCCATTTCTTCATCAGATTAAAAACCTACAATTATATGAGCTCGCATAGGAAATTGAGAGACTCTTAAAATCATATTATTATTCATCCAAGCAAGTTCTATGACCTCCCATCTAATTTGATCAAATCATAGTCTAAACAAGCTCGAAGCATTTCCTTGTTTTCCTAGCCCATAGAAAACATTAGCACTTTTTTGCAAGTTCGTGATCACCCAATTGAGAACTAGTTTCTATTGTATCCTTGTAAATATTATCCTTTTAGACAACCCAACAGACTACCTCAATCCCCTAACTTCACAAATGAAGTGGCAATATGGTAGAACTCAAGAAGTTCATTTTTCTCATCCCTCTGTGTAAGTCCTATCTAGTTAAAATTGCCATGTATATCTATAGATTCTTGAAGCCTATCATAATCTCCATTTTCTTCATCACTAGAATACATCAGTTGTAATGCATTTGGTTTCCGTGATCCCCTTTTTCTCATGTTAATTTGATTCTTAGCATGGGACTATCACATGGATATAACAACCTTATTATCTCCTATAGTTAGGGTTAAAAATCACTAGGGTAAAAGCATAAACAACAATAATAAAACCCTAACAAGCACAATAGAGCACAAGATAACATGAAAATCAAAATAACAAATGCAAATGCAAACTGATCTCCATGCTAAACTTGATTTATCAAAATAACAAATGCAAATGCAAACTGATCTCCATGATAAGCATGCAAGATTTTGAAGGATTGTTGATGGGAGGAATGTTGGTTGCTCACTTCTGCAGTATAACAATGATATGAGGACAATAGATGAATGAGAAGACCTAGAATGATTTGGATAGCATAAGGATACTTGAAATGCAGATGTTCAAATGGCTTGGGTAATTCTTGATTTATAGGATATGAGTGATGGGAATGGATGTCTAGGATTAAATTAGAAATGGATGGCTAGGATTAAGTGATAAAAGAAGTTGTAGTCATGTGACAAGTGTGCGAAGGAGAATAAAAGGAGGCTTATTAGTTCAACATGTGAAGGCTATTAAATGAAAGTTGTACTACTACACATGATTCAATTAAGAGGTGGACAAGTGTTTGAATGTGGTGAAAGGTGAGGATAAATTGAAATATTTTATTTGAATTAGTTGGGAAATGGGAAAGGGATAATTTAAATATATATTTTATTTATTTCAATTAGATGAAATGTGGGAAATTAATTAAATAAATGAGATTTATTTAATTAATTAGCTAGTGGGATTAGGATGGGAAATTAATTAAATAGATAGGATTTATTTAATTAATTGAAAAGTTGGATAAGTGGGATTAGAACAAAATGCTACATGATGTCTCTAATAATGTATTTGACTAGGTGTTGCAAGACATGGACAAATTTGGGTATCTACATTTTTTCCCCTCTTTGAGATGATGTTCAAGATGATGAGATTTATGTCAAGTAACATCATTTCAAAGAAGCTAAGTTATGGACAGAGGAAAATAGATGGAATGATGGAAAGATAGGATGATGATGGTGAACCCGATGTCAAATATCACTAGGGTAAAAGCATAAACAACAATAATGAAACCCTAATAAACACAATAGAGCACAAGATAACATAAAAATTAAAATAACAAATGCAAATGCAAACTGATCTCCATGCTAAACTTGATTTATCTCCATTGCTCTTCTCAATCTTGCATAAGCATGCAAGATTTTGAAGGATTTTTTATGGGAGGAATGTTGGTTGCTCACTTCTGTTAGGGTTAAATATCACTAGGGTAGAAGCATAAACAACAATAACGAAACCCTAACAAGCACAATAGAGCACAAGATAACATGAAAATCAAAATAACAAATGCAAATGTAAATTGATTTAAATTTTTATTCAAAGCACCTTATTTTTGGATTTATATGTAGAGGCATCCAAATTTTTATATTTGAATCCCATGGAAATGGTGGAAGCTTCATGTTTAGACAATGTGTGCATTTGTTGATCATGATTAGGAATGGAAGAGGTTTTATGGATGATAGGGATATTAGGTGTTGGGAGAAATGGCAGTAAATTAGATAAAGGGATGTTAGGAGTTGAAAGGAGTGGAGGCAAATTGGATGGTGGAAGGTGTATGGTCACATGCTTTTGAAATTTGTAAGATGATGGAAGTGGAATGATGACATATTTTTTTAGGGGTATGATATGATTTGTGATGGAGAGTGGTGGACTTAGGATGCATGGAGGAATTACCAACATCTTGAGATTGTTTACCTTGGGGTTTGTATCCAAGGCCATATGAGTGTTGGTGTAGGAGCACCCAATCCACAGTGGCCTCCATAAGGCATTAACTGTTTACAGTTCATTTTGATGTTTCCAATAAGGTCCTAAGCTAACCATTTGATGTAATAAGGTCTATTTGACCAATGCATTTTATTTTAGTTTGTATCTAGGTTTGTGTTGTAAGTCCCAAGGACAATTGTTGAGCTTTAATCTTGAAGGTTGTTAGGTAGTTAGAGGTTGTTAGTCAGTTGTGATCTCCCAGCCGCTTGGAGGTTGTCTCCCATCTTCTTGGAGTCGGGGTGGTACTGCTCAGGCGAGTAGATAAATAGAGGAGATCATCGAATGTAATCAGTAGAGTAGGAGTTGTGAAGTTGAGTTGTGCAATTGTGAGAACAGAGCATCTGTATGCACATTTCTGAAAGGCATAAATAACAATTCCTATTGTGTATCTTCATGTCTTTCAAATTCCTTAGGTATTCTTTGTATAAATTAAATTGTTGTTTTATGGTCGAGATGGATCCTTAATCCATTCCACCGGTTGGATTTCTTCGAAATCGGTGGAATGGCTATGCAATTCACCTTGTTTTTCTATTTTGTTCATTTGGGTTTTATGTTTGTAGGATCGCATGCAGAGCGCAAATAGATCCTAGCACCATCATGTGCTAGGTTGGCGAAGTCAAAGATCTATGAAGTTACAGGAGTCATGGAGTTACAGAGGAGAATTGGCAGTTGGGTCGAAGATACATTTTTTACCTACACGGCAGTCGGGCAACGATTCGCGTTGTTTCACTGAGTATGCATTTTGTGTGAATATCACAAATACATATCGGATATGCATTCCGTGTGTATATCACAAGGGCTTGTTGAGTGTGTATGTCATAGAAGTATAGGGAGAACACATCTTTAGAATGCATGTTGCGAATGTACATTGTAAATGTACATTGGGTTAGATACAGGGAAGTCAGTGGTCAAACTCACCGAATACATATTCGGGTTGTATGTTTCGAATGTATGTTGAACACATACATTGGATGGATACATTGAGTCAGGTGCAAGAGGTGACTAGCAGTAGCGGTGAGGGAAACCGGCGATCGCAGGTCATGTGATGCACATATAAGCTTGGTTGCATCGGGGTGACAACTAGTAAGTGTCACCAAAGGGGAGTTCATCGATACATCGGTGCGAGGAGATGAATGTTCGCCAATGGTGAGTATTATGCCGATGGGCAAGTAAAATGAGACATACAAAGGGAAATGCAAGTTAGGGTGTTTGGCTCTGCATCATAGTGGTATTAGAGCCTAAAAAAGATTTGGGCGGAAAATCAAATTGAGGATTTGCAGGAGTGTTGGTGTTTGGGTGTTGTCTGTGAATGTTTATGTCAGACAAGGAAAGTGAGACAGAGACAGAGAGGATGCCTCCCAAAAGTATGTCGTAGGACGCCATCAAGAAGTTGATTGAGGAGATACTTGCATCCAAGTTGGGAGAGTTCAAGTAGTCCAAAGGCAAAGAGAAGGAAGTTGAAAGTGACAGTGATGAAGAAGATACAGAAATTGGGGAAACCAATAAAAAGGCAGAAGAGATACCAGCAGACCAAAGGGCATTTTTAAATGCATTAAAGTCAGTCAATAGGGACACCATAGATGGGTTACCTATGTATAGTGGAAGTATGGAAGCTAAAGAGGTGATTGACTGGATTGAGGCATTGAACAATCATTTCGAATATAAAGAAATCCCTGATGATAAGAGGGTTAAGTTGGCAAAAGCAAGACTGAAGGGATCCGCTCTTGCATGGTGGAATTATGAACAAGGAGAGAGAGTTAAGGAGGGGAAGAATATGATAACCTCCTGGGAAAGGATGAAGACCAAACTCAAGGCACAGTTCTTACCCTTGGACTATGATGTGCAGATGTATAAGAAATTGCAGAACCTCAGACAGAGAGACCTTGATGTGAATGCATACACACAAGAGTTTCATAAACTCAGTCTCAGATCAAAGAGGCAAGAGGAAGAGTCAGAGAAGGTGGCCAAGTACTTGAATGGCCTAAGGATGAACATCCAAGATGAGATCAACATTTTAGCACTAGAAATAGTGAATAAGTGTTTCCAAATGGCCTTAAGAGCTGAAGAGAAAAGGTGACAAGAACAATAGAGGAAGAGGTGACAGAAATTTTAGAGGCAGTTTTGGAGGAAGAAGTCCTAACCAGAGGCCTAGTGGTGAGTCTAACCAGGAAGAGACTAGTAAAGGACCAGAGCATTTTGATTTCAAAGGTGGATGGAAAGGAACAAGAGGTAGATTTGGCAGTGGTAGATGTTCTAATGTTTTCACTGGAAGATGTTATCATTGTAATGAAATTGGTCATATAGCATTCAAATGTTCATAAAGGCAAGGTTCATCATCAAGAGATGATAGGAAGAATGACAAGAGGGTTCAATTTGTGCAAGAAGAGAAGGTAGATGAAAGTGTTAACTCTCCAATGGGAAGTGCATCCCCAGCTGAAGATGGAGAATCATTGATGCTAAGGAGAACAATCTTGAAGAGATCCAAGGACATGATACAAAGGAGAGCTCTTTTCAGGACCGAATGCAAAACTAAAGGTAAACTATGCAAGGTAGTAATAGATTCTGGTTTAACAGATAATATGGTATCTCAGGAAATGGTGGATAAATTGAAACTGGAAAGGATTCCATATCAAACCCCTTACAAAGCATCTTGGGTCAGTGATAGTCAATCACTTTTGGTATATGAACAGGCATATGTTGATTTTCAGATTGGAGAATATTAGGATAGGGTCTTATGTGATATTTTGCCCATGGAATGTTGTCACCTACTTTTGGGTAGGCCATGGCAATTTGATAGGAGAGCATTGTATGATGGATATGCTAACACATACACCATCAAGAAGGATGGGAGGACTTTTGTGATGACACCATTGCAGGAGGATGTTGCAGCATAGAAGGCAGCCAAGGTTATTTTAGTGGGAAAGAAAGAATTTGTGCAAATCAATGAAACAGAGTCAAAGACAGTAAAGGATATCTCAAGGAGTGGAGATCATCATTTGAAGAAGGTTTTAGTTCTAAATGATGGAGATCAGATGGATCAATAGAAGGTCTAGGAGTGGGTTTTTAAGCAGCTACAAATTGATTGGAAAGACAAGGATGCTATCATAGTAGGGACAATTGTTTGTCCTCTAGCACCAACAAGAGTTGAAAGGCAAACAGATTCTGCCATAGCAGCAGTACAAGAAGCACTTACCAAAGTTTCCAATGCAGGTGTTTAGACAAATATGATAGTAAGAAATAATGGCAAGCAAAGGATAGGTATGAGAAGAGCCTACAATGCAGTCCAAAGATCATGGGGAAGACGTGAGACAACAGAGTATATAGCTGGAGCAAGACAAAGACCTAACTCATGTGGCATGAGTTCTTTTCATGGTGGGGTGTATGGTGCAAGAGCACCCAATCCACAGTGGCCTCCATAAGGCATTAACTGTTTACAGTTCATTTGATGTTTCCAATAAGGTCCTAAGCTGACCATTCGATGTAATAGGGTCTATTTGACCAATGCATGTTATTTTAGTTTGTATCTAGGTTTGTGTTGTAAGTCCCAAGGACACTTGTCGAGCTGTAGTATCGAAGGTTGTTAGGTAGTTAGAGGTTGTTAGTCGGTTGTGATCTCCTAGCCGCTTGGAGGTTGTCTCCCAGCCGCTTGGAGTCAGGGTGGTACTACTCAGGTGAGTAGATAAATAGAGGAGATCATCGAATGTAATCAGTAGAGTAGGAGTTGTGAAGTTGAGTTGTGCAATTGTGAGAACAGAGCATCTGTATGCACATATCTGAAAGGCATAAATAATAATTCCTGTTGCGTATCTTCCTATCTTTTGGATTCCTTAGGTTTTCTCTATATAAATCAAATTGTTGTTTTGTGGTCGAGATGGATCCTTAATCCATTCCACCAGTTGGATTTCTTCAAAATTGGTGGAATGGTTGTACAGTTTTCTTTGTTTTTCTATTTTGTACGTTTGGGTTTTATGTTTGCAGGATCACGTACAAAGTGTAGATAGATCCTAGTGCCATCATGTGCTAGGTTGGCGAAGTCAAAGATCTGTGAAGTTACAGGAGTTGCGGAGTTGCAGAGGAGAATCGGCAGTTGGGTCGAAGATACATAATTTGACCTGCACAGAAGTCAAGCAACGATTTGCATTGTTTCACTGAGTATGCATTTTGTGTAAATATCGCAAATGCATGTCGGATATACATTCCGTGTGTATATCACAAGGGCTTATTGAGTGTGTATGTCGTAGAAGTATAGGGAGAACACATCTTTAGAATGCGTGTTGCAAATGTACATTGGGTTAGATATAGGGAAGTCAGCAGTCAAACTCACCGAATACATATTCAGGTTGTATGTTTCAAATGTATGTTGAACACATACATTGCGCAGATACATTGAGTCAGGTGCAAGAGGTGACCTGCAGTAGCAGTGAGGGAAACCGGTAATTGCGGGTCATGTGATGCACATACAAGCTTGGTTGCATCGAGGTGACAACTGGTAAGTGTCACCAAAGGGGAGTTCATCGATACATTAGTGTGAGGAGATGAATGTTTGCCAATGGTGAGTATTATGCTGATAGGCAAGTAAAATGAGGCATACAAAGGGAAATGTAGGTCAGGGTGTTTGGCTCTGCATTAAGCATGGGGGGACTTTGACATGGATGGGCTCCAAAATACCTTATTCATGAAGGCCTAGGCCTTAACCTTGATAGTTCATGTTTTGGAGTATACGATGGACTATGGGACTAGCTGTAGTTTGAACATTAGACACAAGTTCATTATTGGATGAAGAAGGTGAGGTGGTAGACAAAGGTTGTTGTTCCTTGAAGGAATAACATTCATGGATGAGGGTGGTAAGACTAAGGGGATATGATGGCTTTCAAATAGGGTCGATAGTGGATGGGGAAGGATCATTAGGATCTTGATCATGTTCATTGTGCTTACGGAGATCCAAGTTATTTTTTTGATCTTCTATGTTTGCTTGGGAGCCATGTGTCTCATTATGAGAAGTGGAATTTGTGGAATTATGGATAGGTGGAGTGATAAGATCTTGACCATGGAATGCATAGAGTTGACTAAGAGGATCATCATGGTCTTCTTGATCATATATGGGAGCTTGATCATGGATAGTTGTGGGATTATGGATAGGATCAAGATGCTCATTCATAGGTTCTTCATCATGGATAATGTCTTGATCATACGAAAGATATAGGTTATGGATAAGTTGGATTTGAATTGTTTGCTCATGGATAGGTATAGGATCAAGTAGCTTATGAATAGCTTCTTCATAGGTAATATCTTGATCATGGAAAAGATAAATGTTATGGCTGGGTTGAATGAAAGTGATTTGATCTTGATTAGGACTAGGGCTTGATGTTTTCCCATGCTTAGGATTATGTTCTTGACATACCTCTTAGGTTGCTTGAATGGAAGTGGAAGGCTCTTGGATAGGCTTGACATGTTCTTGAGGGTTATCAACATGAGGGCATGATGGATCTTGACTAGGACTTATCGGGGGAGACTCTTCAATAGACTTGAGGGGTTGTGGATCACATGATAGGGTTGTAGGATTAGACATGGTGTTTGAAGGCTTTTGGAGAGGTTCAAGGATAGGTGTTTGACACGGAGATGGTTTATTCCATGCGAGTAGCCATTAGATCACATCGTATGGGTGAATGGACAATATAGTGGATGGATAATAAGGGTGGATGGTGTTGTAGGCTTAGGCTTAGGATTAGTATTGGAAGGTTTTATCAAGGGTAGCTCAATAATGCCTTAAGTGAGGCACACGAAGGTGTTTGTGGTTTGCATTTCGCTGACCCTAGCCTTACCAAGAAACTCTTGAGAGATGGATATTATTGGCCAACCGTGAAGCAAGATGCACAAATGTTTGCTAAGTGATGTCTACAATGGGGATTTGATACATGCTCTAGCACATGACTTACAACCTGTTACTACCCCTTGGCCTTTCTCACAGTGGGGACTCGACCTCATAGGAAAGATTCATCCTGTTGATAACTGAGAGGGGGGGTGAATCAGTTATCCTAATTATTTCTTCTTTTGAACTTTCTTATTAGTCAAAGCAGCATTGAATCAAACAAACAAACATTATCATGAAATGAGAAACACATGACACAGTATTTTTGACGTGGAAACCCGGTTAAGGGAGAAAACCACGGGGTGATTAACCCAAAGATTATTCTCTGTTAGAAGAATAAGGAATTACAAAATGGCACTTGCCAATTAGGGCTCACTGCCTGAGCACACTGCTCACAAAGAGGCACACTGCCTACAAGGAGACACACTGTCTACAAAAGAATGTTATACAATACTTGAACTGATTGGAAGCATCTACATATGCTGGAGTTCAGTTCCGGTTAGGCTCAGTATACTGATCTGCTGCACTTCATCTTTCCTCTGTTCTTTATTCTGCTATCTTTTCACATACCGGATCTTTCTTACTGCTTCTGCTCTGTTCTGTATTTATTCACATACACCTTCACACCATTACCCTTTTCACAACTAAATCCATCCTCTATATATATCCACACTAGTGATTTCATTATCTTTCTAGTCGGCACCCAGAATAATCTATCTTCTCACAAACTCTGTTCTATCGGCTGAATCCTTGCATATCAAGTAATGCGGATCAAGCATATACTTGTAGATATCATTAATCATGTCGGCCAAACATGATTCATGCCTTCACAACCTTTACTATCAACAGTAACACATCCAGAAAATAGTCTGATACTCTGTCAGTCAGTTCTTCCTCTGTTCTCACTGTCTCTCAGGAATCCGGTACTCAACTATTCATATCTTTTTCTTTGTTCATCACCGGAGGCTAAATCCTTGGAATATACTACTCAAGGTAGTCCTCTTGACTTCCCCAAATCCGCACTGCACCAAGACACTTCCTCTGAGAGATCCGGACCAATCTGTCGGACCTTGCCACATGCTCTGTTCTTGTTCACCGGACCACAACAATCTTCATTCTGACTTCCGGTAGAGACACACCATGACTTGCGGATATGTGGGATGACCTTTGTTGCCATCAATGACAACAACCATGAATCCATATAGTGTCTCTTGCCAACAATCTCCCCCTTTGGCATTGATGGCAACACTTAGTGAAAAATGACTAAGTGTTTACACTATGCTCCCCCTTGGCTAATGCTCTATCTTTATATACAATTTCCAGAACTCCCCCTTAGTTGGATTCCTCATTTTTCACTACTCCTCACTCCCCCTTTGACATCAATGGCAAAGGGTAGGGTCCGCACACCAAAATTTTCAAAAATTTTCTATACATAGCCGCATATTTACATACTCACATATACTGAAGAATGTCTGCAAAAGATGTCTTCAGTTGGATCAGTTCTGTAGCCCAACTTTGCTTCATTCTATCCAAAATTGAAATGTGACCACTCAACAAAAATGCAAATGCATCTGCCCTTTTTAGATCTTTCGGATCACTTGTCTGGGCTGTGATTTGAGCTTCTGCTATGGCCTCATGCATGGCCTCTAGCTTAGGGACAATTAACCCCCTGAGCTCACTCAACCTGCTTATTCTATTTTTCCTTTCCTTCTCCAATTTCTTGATTTCACTCAAGACTGCAATAGTCTGACATTCTTGATTTGTTATAGAGGAAGAAAGAGGATCAAAACTTTGAGACAAGCTGAGTAGTGTGTCCTCTTGCTCTTTTATTTTCTTCTCAATGTCCACTGTTACCTTGGACCAGGAGATACAAAATTTGTATATTTCACCGCCATCCTTAAGAGCATTTTCTAAGCTCTTTATCCCAATGTTCATGTTTCTCCTATCATTAATGATCAGACCCTGAACCTCGGAGAACCTTTTATCCAAAAACTCCTTCCGAACCTTTTCTTCAGCTGATTTTTCTAGAGATTCAAAATGTGTACTAACACTGCTGACTAAGGTTTTGAGATTACCGGAAGAGGAGGCTGTGGGATCCTTCTGAAAAGATGGCATGATCTGATGCAGAGGTAAAACGCAATGGGAGCTTACAAATGGGAAGGAGGAGTCAATAACACAACCAACATGTTATAATATCTATCGGCTTATGATCATCATCATATTTCTTGCTAACACAGACAGCATCATCATATTTCAGACGAGCATGAAATATCCTCCTGCTGACTACTGTTCACTTCCTCCGCCTTTCGCCTTTCACCTGTCAGCAGCATCATGATATTCGACTACCACAATTATCCTCCTGATGATCACTATTCACTCAGCGCCAAACTCTATCTTCATCATCATGATATTCAACATCACCTTCATCAGCAGGATATAAAATATCTGGTTGCTCCGATATATCCTGATGACGACCGCTTCAAGCACCTTTCCTTTGATGCTTACGTCACCCTGATATCCTGATGACGATGATGTCACATGCAGCTCCTTCAATATCCTGCTGCCCCGATATCCTGATGACGATGACGTCACATGCAGTTGATGATGATGTCAATGCACCTGATGATGATGTCATCCAGATATAAGATCCTTATATCCTCCGCAGCATGATAATGAAATATCCTGATGACCTTGTCAATATCCTAATGATGACCTTTCCGGTACTTAGCCAAAAAAATGAACTTTCACTCCTGCATGCGATAGCGATATGCGGATGATGAATACACATGAAAGATGATCCTGACGACGATATACACACTGAGTATATATCCGACTTATATCATCCTGATGCACTTGAAACATGCAAACTTCATCAGCTTCATAACCCGATCCGGATAGCGATATACTCGCAGATGACGATGCGATTCACTCCGTCTGGAAAAGCACATGCAGACCCCTGTATATCCGTCCGCTGCATGCAAACTCACAGAACCGCACAATTTCACAAAGAAAACATGATGATCAGGCCGGATCACCTTCTGATCAAAACTTAAAGATTTATCTTTCTAAACCTAGCACATGAGGATGCTAGGTTGATTCACAGCATGCTACCAACTGATCTCTTGAACAATGAAATGCATAAACAGGAAACTAAAATGCAAACTAAACTATCATACATGACCATTCCACTAATTCACAGAATCAACCGGTGGAAGGGTTAAAAGTATCCATTAACCTGTAATCAGAACAGAAATTCAAAACATAAACAACTGATAAACCAGATAATGCAATTGATGAGATCTTATTCAGATGAAACACAAATGTCCTGTTTCTACAACAATGTTTCACAATGTCTAGACTGATCTCTGGAACTCACTCAATCAGTACAACATAACACAACTACTACTCTCTCCTTGATCTATATCAAACCCTAACTAATCTGAGTTATTTATAGCAATATCTTGCGAGTACTACCAACTCGATTCCCAGCGGCTGGGAGCTTCCAAGCGGCTGGGAGAGGACAGCTCATACTTCCTGATCACGAACTCTAACTGCCTGCACACTCTCCTAGACTGATCTAATACATATGCATTGGTCCAATGGACCTTATTACATTATGAAGTCAAACATGCTAAAAATAGACTAATGTCCTGTCATGCGGACAATTGACCTATATCCTGTCTTGTAGGGGTGCTCCTGCACCATGATCTTTTCCAGCACTCCAGATGCTACCTCCATAAGCTCACAGTTTTCCATGTGAGATTTCAGTAGTTTCTCTTTGACTTTCTCATTTGCAAATGAGGCTATTTTCATTGTTTGTACCGGTGACAAAGAGTCAAAATCTAATGGTCCTTTTAGCAGGTCCGGTTCATCAATTTCTATAGTGGCTTTTGTCAAGAATTCTTGAACAGTTTGTGCAGTGTCTCTTGCCGGAGACAGATGTTTCTTCTCTTCTGTAGTTTTGTCCTTTGGAATCTTTTCTCCTTCCTTACTCTTACCACTTTCAGTTGTGGTTTTCTCTGTTGGGGTTTTCTCTTTCTCTGCATCCTTGGTGCTGTCAACCTCTTTTTCTTTAACTGCTGCTTCTTTCTCCTGTAGTTTCTCTTCTTCTTGGGATCCGGAGACTGTAGGGGAAACCGGAGGAGAGATGTTAGTCTGTTCAAGGGCCACTTCTTCCAGAGCAGATGATTCCAAGTCCACAGTTGTTTCTGCACCTAAGTCCTCTACAATAGGAAGATTAAACCTTTTGAAGGTTTTCCGAAGAATCTCTTCAGTGTCCTTGGCTACCTTGTCGGTCTCACCAAGCATAAGCTGATTCATCCTTGCTTTGCTCCTGAATTCATCCTTGCAGTCTTTGAATACCATGTTCATTGTTTTGTGATCAATTGAAGGATATAGCTGAATAGCTATCTGTTCCCTGATCTCAAGGTCTTTTGCCATGGCATTGTTCTTTCTTATCTCTAATTCCATCTCTAGGCTCTTTGGGATTTCAGAGATAATCTCAATAAAAGCTTTATTGTAGATGTTCAAGTACCTTATTATAGCTTCTTGCAGGATCTTTTGATCTGCCTCATTGTAGTCATCATAGAATTCAGCCACCGGTTGAAGGTTCCCATCCATAGTGACTAATTTGACTACACTGTCTAGAGACAGAGTGGGCTTTTCAGCAAATTCCTCTGCCATTTCTTCCTTGTCTTGGCCTATGGAGGGTTTTCTCGGATCCTTTCTTCTTCTGCTTCTTTATTTCTTTTACTCCCTCATCTAACTTAGTTTCCTCTTCATCCTTTTGGCTTTCATAAGCCCTTGTGGCTTTTGTCTTAGATCTTCTACCGGATGCCTGGACTTCCGGTTTTGAACTTTTGGTTGTGGGAGGTGCAGATCTTTTTGATGATCTGGTCCGGGTGGAAGTTTCAACCGGAACACTTTCTTTACTTTTCTTTTCTTCCTCAGCCTTTCTCCTCTTTTCCTGGCTGGCATCAAGTGCCTCTTTTGAGATGCCTAGGCCTTGAGCAATATGCTCTACTTCTTTTCTCACCTTCCTCTTTATCTCAGGTTCCCTGAGTTCTACATGGATCTTTACACTCAGCTCCTCAAAGGTTCCAAACCTTTCTGCCTTTGGATCTTTGGGCTGACTTAGCATGTGTTGAACATGCAGCTCCACTATCTGTTCATCCACTTCATACCCCATGGGCATGATCCAGACAGTCCTTGGCTCCACTGCTTCCATTAGGCACTGATCAGTGTCCACCATAAAGCACACTGAGTCTTTGTATTTTTCAACAAGAGACTGGGGAATTCTTTCTCTTGCTTGCATCATGCTTTGGAAGTTTTTGAAGTATCCCCATAAGGCTGTATTTCTTGCTTTGGCATCCCCAAGCCCATGTAGATAGTCTCTTATCTGGACTGCAACAGGTTTGTCATTCTGCCATGCCCATCCACTTGATCCGGGCAGCTCATTCATGAAATAGAAAAATAGACATAATATAAGAGTACCATACTTAAAGGAATTCTTTTTGTCCTTCTTGATTTTCTGTATATTTTCCATTAATTGGCTTAAGAGCAGTTCGCAAAGATCATATTTTGCATTCTTCCTTAGCATTTCATAGGCAGTATACACTGCAGTTCCGGATACAGAATTCTCCCTGCTAGAGTGATAGATCTTGTATCCTATTATCATGGACGCATACTTGATATCCGGATCATAAATATCTTCAATGGTCATTGCCCTCTTATCAAATTTTGATCTGGTGGCCTCAGTTACAATGTTATTTTTGACAGATTTGAGGATAGGTATCCCTCCGGAAGAGTATAGACCAGTTACTGCCCTAATTGCCTCTTTTGTGATCTTGCAGGGTCTATCCAGCCATAGGAAGTTGTCATGCATCCTGCTCAGTATATACCGGACCCATTCATCTTCTTCAAAGCAGGGGAAATGAATGAATTGATCAAATTGTTTCTTCTGGATACCCTTATACTCTAGTTTAAGCTCAAAAGCATTGTCTATCAGTTGTTTGTGATAGAGATCTCTCAATTTGAATTCCCCAAATTCCTCAATGCTTGCATGTATGTAAACCCTAATGTCTTATGTGTGTAAAACTCCATGAGGAACACTAGAAAATGCTCCTAAGGGATCTACCTCCAATGACTTGTATGGATGTTTCTTAAATTCAGGTCAGGGCCTATCTGAGATTTTTACTATATTTGGAGTAGCCATTTCTTCAAAAGATTTGTAGCAAGATATCGAAAGTGGAAAATACCTTTTGCGTCTTCGGTTGCACGGAGTGGCTGGATTGATTTCTGTATGTAATGACTTCGGCAGGAGATCTTCGGTGAACTTGATGAATTTTGTTTCAGAGCTCCGCTTTTCGCTTCTTCTTGGATGTGGAATGATCAAGTGATTGTTGAGAAATCCCTTATATCATTTTGCAAACCCTAATATCTGTTTGCAATAAATGCTTCACCTATATTATTCCGGTTTGCCTTGTCCGGATAGCTTGGAGTATCCCGGATCAGTCCTGATCTATGAACATCATGCGGATCTTTCAATCATGAATAAATCATGATGACACATTACAAGAACATCCTAAACATTCTGTCCAGTCCGCAGAGTAAAATAATGTATTTTCGGATCTCTTCGGACCCTTTTGTAGTCCTCTGTCATTCCGGAGCATCTCCCGGAACAGGTCTTTACTTGATCGATCACAACTTCTTTACATCTTCATGCGGACCTCTGAAATCTTGTCTGGATCATCTCAGGACTTGTATCTTCAAACCCTTTACTCCGCATCTTGTGTCACATCCAGCACCACTTGATTGGCTGGGGGAACAGGATTTTCTTTGAGTCTCCCCCTGAGCCAGAGCTCACTTTTTAATTTCTGGAAGAAATATCAGCACCAGAGTCTGGTGCGGATCCAACCTCTACATTCTCTAAACTTTTCTTCACCCAAATCTTGTTCATCTAATTCCTAACTTCATCCGCATTCATCTTTTGTTTACCCTTGTCTTGATTCTGATTATACACCGGACCTCTTTTGTCCTGATTCTTGCTTCTGCAGACTTTAGCATTATGACCGGACCTATTACAGATTTGGCAAATAACATTTCTTTGCATATTTGACTGATAACCTCTTGATCTGCATTGATTAGCCATATGACCTACTCTATTGCATGTAAAACATCTACCATTGAATGATTTGTTTACTTGCATATTTCTGCATTCATGAGACTTGTGTCCATACCTTTTGCAGTTAAAGCACTGTCTGGAGAAGGATGGATTAGTTTGATTCATCCTTTTTCTGCACTGATTAGCTTTGTGACCAAAGTGATTGCAGCTGTGGCAGTATCCATTGAAAGATGGATATCTTTGAGCATTGGGTTGTCTTACTGGAGGTCTTCTAGGCCTATTCCTTGGATTTTCTGATCCAAAATTCTTTTGACCGGATTCGGAGCTTTCTCCTTTCTCATATCCCAAACCATACTTGTCATCTGTCCTCTTTTGACTTCCAAGAAGTACTTCAAGTTGGGCAGAACTTATCTTGAATTTTTCTTTATATTCATTTGCTGTTTGAAGATCTCTTTTGAGAGAGACAATTTGATCCTCAAGTTTTTCTTCATTATCTTTGGCATCTTCAAGATCAGATTCAAGATGTCTGATAATCCTGTCCATCTGGTGGCATTCTTCTGATTTCTCTTTAAGAGATTGTCTTAGACTGTCTTCAGCTTTTCTTTTTTCTTCAATCTCTTGAGTAAACTTTATAGTTCCTGATTCCATTTCATGTCTTAACATGATGACTTCTTTTGATAATTTTTCACATAACTTGGTTTTCTCAGTCAATTCTTCATCTGTATTGCTTTCTTCACTTTGTCTTGCCAATTGTTGGAGCAGCTCCTTTCTCTTTTTCATAGAGAGACTTAATTTGTCCTTTAATTCTCTCATGAATTCATCAGCCTGTTTGAGTCTTTCCTTTAATTCATTGACTTCAGAATTTGACTGTTCAAGATCCTCAAGGGCAGTCTTGAGTTGCTCCCTTAAACCATATGCATCCATTTGAACTCCCAGATCTTCCTCAAGCTGTTAGGCTCTATTAGGAGGAACTTGGCTCTGATACCAATTGTTGATAACTGAGAGGGGGGGGGTGAATCAGTTATCCTAATTATTTCTTCTTTTGAACTTTTTTATTAATCAAAGCAGCATTGAATCGAACAAACAAACATTATCATGAAATGAGAAACACATGACACAGTATTTTTGACGTGGAAACCCGGTTAAGGGAGAAAACCACGGGGTGATTAACCCAAAGATTATTCTCTGTTAGAAGAATAAGGAATTACAAAATGGCACTTGCCAATTAGGGCTCACTGCCTGAGCACACTGCTCACAAAGAGGCACACTGCCTACAAGGAGACACACTGTCTACAAAAGAATGTTATACAATACTTGAACTGATTGGAAGCATCTACATATGCTGGAGTTCAGTTCCGGTTAGGCTCAGTATACTGATCTGCTGCACTTCATCTTTCCTCTGTTCTTTATTCTGCTATCTTTTCACATACCGGATCTTTCTTACTGCTTCTGCTCTGTTCTGTATTTATTCGCATACACCTTCACACCATTACCCTTTTCACAACTAAATCCATCCTCTATATATATCCGCACTAGTGATTTCATTATCTTTCTAGTCGGCACCCGGAATAATCTATCTTCTCACAAACTCTGTTCTGTCGGCTGAATCCTTGCATATCAAGTAATGCGGATCAAGCATATACTTGTAGATATCATTAATCATGTCGGCCAAACATGATTCATGCCTTCACAACCTTTACCATCAACAATAACACATCCAGAAAATAGTCTGATACTCTGTCAGTCAGTTCTTCCTCTGTTCTCACTGTCTCTCAGGAATCCGGTACTCAACTATTCATATCTTTTTCTTTGTTCATCACCGGAGGCTAAATCCTTGGAATATACTACTCAAGGTAGTCCTCTTGACTTCCCCAAATCCGCACTGCACCAAGACACTTCCTCTGAGAGATCCGGACCAATCTGTCGGACCTTGCCACATGCTCTGTTCTTGTTCACCGGACCACAACAATCTTCATTCTGACTTCCGGTAGAGACACACCATGACTTGCGGATATGTGGGATGACCTTTGTTGCCATCAATGACAACAACCATGAATCCATATAGTGTCTCTTGCCAACACATCCATCCTCATACAATGGCCACAATTTTATCATTACCACGACAAAATATTTTACAAAGTGGATTGAAGCCATACCAATGACTTATATCACCGACAAATATTTCAAAGAACAATGTCACCTAGATTGTATTAACTCCTTGGTTGGAATGTGGATTGCTTGTCAATAGAGAACAACCATAGTTGTCAAAGCTACCATGATGATAGATGATATGCTCAAAGTGCTTAATGGATGCTCAAATGGACTCAATATGCATAAAATGGTAATCTAGATGCTACTAAGATTGTGTCGAATCTTGAAATGAGGTGAAAGGGAGTTTATATAGCTCTCAACTAAGATTGATCAATGGTGGAGGAAGAGTGGCTATGTGAACGGTTGTGATGATTCAAGAGGTATAGATGAATGTGTACAAGACATGTGTCCATAGAAAAACTTTTATTAAATGATTGTAGTCGAGTTTGTTGATAAAGATAAGATTGATTTTCTTAAAATAGGATGCTTTTCTATTTTAAGAGTTTGATGATGTGGATTATTGATTTTATCTATGAACAAGGCTGACTTGTACACATAGAAGAATGTGATAAGATAAGGAAATGATAAGATAAAAATAAACTAAACAAATAAATTCATTTAATTTATTTTTAAATGATAGAGGAAAGAGGTAAATTTAGAAAAATAGAGGAAATCAATATAAATTAAATAAATAAATTTATTTTATTTATGTGCATGATGAGAAGATAAATAAATAAAATATTAATTTTATTTATTTTAGAGGAATAATGGTATAATTAAATAATTAAAATTTATTTAATTATAGATAGAAAATAAAAGAAATAGATGGAATTAATTAAATAAATATAATTTATTTATTTAATGATAGAAATGGATGGTTTAGAAGAAATTTGATTAATTGATACAAGTGTGCTAGACAAAATCAACATATGCAATGTTGAAAAATGCAACAAATTGACAAATCATATGAAGGGTCAATTTTGGTGTTTAGCATCTACACTTGGTATAAAAATACAAATTTTTATTTAAATTAGAGGAAAGGTGGGAAATTAATTAAATAAATAGGATTTAGTTAATTAATTGAAAAGTTGAATAAATGGGATTAGGAAAAAATGCTACATGATGTCTCTAATAATGTATCTGACTAGGTGTTGCAAGACATGGACAAATTTGGGTCTCTACACCTCCTAGTAAGATGGTCTGATGAACAGTTGCCTATGACATGATTAACAACCATAACATGTTGTCTCTAAAATGCTTAGACAATCTCCTTTATGACAATCTTATTGATCAATACCCATCCACTTTTAAACTCTTCAATAATCTATTGCCAACTCTCAGGCAATCTAGTCATAAGGTAGTTTGAGTATTGTAAAAGCAAACTCATTAATTCTCATGACTGCTATACATATTAAGGAGGCAACTTTCTGAACAAAGGCAATATAAACGGGATCCAAGATCACCAATTTAAGACTATTATAACTATACCAACATCTATTAAGTTTCTTTAAGGACTATTATGACTATTGGGACTATTATGACTATTAGAACTATTATGACTAAGTCATTTTCTTTAGGGTCTCTGCTGCCTCAAGTTCCTACTTGTAGATTTTCTCATGTAGTTTGGCAAATTTTATCAACTCTTTTTTCTCCTCTTCAAACTGTTTCTTTTTGCTTCCCCTTGTGCGAGTTGAAGAGCCACCTATATCCTCCATGACCACCTATTTACCTTTTTCTTTAGTGCCTTCCTCTTTGTCCTACATGCCAAGGTCTTCCACATCCAGAATGTCTTCAGCTCTGAAATCTTTGAACTGATCTTTTTTGAGATCTTTGAGTTTCTCAGTCAGCATCTTCATACCCTTTTAAACTATTATGAATGGTTAACTTACTTATATGCATCATCTTCTCCATATTATTATTGACTTCCATTAATTTTTCCTCCAAGTACTGAATTCTCATGCCAAACTCTTCCCTCATCCTCACCATTTTACATTTAATTTCTTCCATTTTAGGTATGGCTTCCCAATTCTGGAAAATCACACGATCCCCTTTTTCTCATGTTAATTTGATTCTTAGCATGGGACTATCACATGGATATAACAACCTTATTACCTCCTAGTAAGATAGTCTAATGAGTAGTTGCCTATGACATGATTAACAACCATAATAGGTTGTCTCTAAAATGCTTATACAATATCATTTATGACAATCGTATTGATCAATACCCATCCACCTTTACACTCTTCAATAATCTTCTTCCAACTCTTGGGCAATCCAGTCATAAGGTAGTTGGAGTATTGTAAAAGTAAACTCATTGATTCTCATGATTGATATACATATTAAGGAGGCAAATTTTTAAACAAAGGCAATAGAAATGGGATCAAAGATCACCAATTTGGGACTATTATAACTGTACCAACATCTATTAAGGAATACCATTAGCCAGTGCTGTCAGAGAAAGAGACAATAAGAAGGAGGTTGCAAGAGGGAGCAAAAAACCCTCATGGAGCTATGCTCTAGGAGCACAAACCTTCTTAAATCATGAAGGTCTTATCTTGGAATATCAGGGGGTTAAATAATAGTCATAAACATGACCTCATGTCAAACTTAATCTGAGACCTTAAACCAGATATTATGCTTAACCAGGAAACCAAGATGTAGATAGATAGATTGAGTAATATTAAGAATAGATTCTTTGGTGATTGTGGCCTTCATGGATGTAATTCTGAGGGAGCCTCAAGTGGGGTTGGTACCCTTTGGAACCCTAAGTCAGTTACTGAAATTTCCATTCTGGAGGATTCTGATCAGGTGGTGACTAAGTTTGTTCATAAGAGAGAAGACTCTTCCTAGATTATTTATAACATTTATGCTCCTAATATCAAGAATGCTAGGAAGAAACTTTGGCATAGGTTGGGAATCTTCAGAAGGCTACACTCTGAGTCAAAATGGATTGTTATGGGAGACTTCAACTCAACTCTTAGAGATGATGAGAAAATGGGTGGCTCTCAAGCACCTCTTGATAGTAGAATAGACCTGATGGACTTCATGAATGATGAAGCTTTGTTTGACCTAGATTTGAAGGGAGCTAAATTTACTTGGTCTAATCAAAGAACTAGGGATAATCTTATCCAAGTCAAGTTGGATAGAGCCCTTATTTCTATGGACTAGTTTGACTCCTATTCTTGCTCCGTCTCAGCCCTTACTATAATGGGATCTGACCATTTTCCTAGTATTCTCTCTATGGATAAAATTGGTAAGAGAAAAAGGTTCCCCTTCAGATTTGAAAAGATGTGGATGCATCACCCAAACTTGAAGGAGTAAATTAGATAATGGTGGAATATAAATGTGGAAGAAACTTCCATGTATAGACTGTCGAATAAACTACATAATGTCAAGATTAATGTGCAAAAGTGGAACAAATCCTCCTTTGGACAAATCTTTAGGGAAAAGGAGAATATCAGAGCTGAACTAAATAGGATCCAAAGTGAAATCCAAGAAGCTGGTATGACTCCTGACACTTGGAAAGAAGAAATTACTCTCCTCAATGCACTCCACAAGATCATCTCTAAGGAAGAAGATTTTTGGAAACAAAGATCCAGAGTAGTCTGGCTTAAAAGCGGTAATCACAACTCTAAATTCTTTCATATGACTACTCTAAAGAATAGGGAGGCCAATAGAATCAAGGAAATCTCTTCCAATGGAAGGAAAGTCATGGAGGAAGTTGAGATTCAGAAGGAAGCGGTGCTTTTCTTCTCTAACTTACTCAATATGGAAGGCCCTCTCAGTCAAAATATGGAAAACATTATGCTTTAGGCCATCCCCAAAGTTGTGAATGAAGGTGATAATAAAATGATCACTAAGATTCCTTATGGGGAAGAAATTAGATGTGTTGTTTTCTCATTTGAAGGTAACAAGGCTCCAGGCCCGGATGGCTTCCCCTAGTTTTTCTTCCAAACTTTCTTGGAGATTGTGGCCAAAGACGTTTGTAATGCCACTAAGGAATTTTTTGGTAGCAGAAATTTGCTTACAGAATTAAACTCTACCTTTCTTTTCCTTATTCTGAAAAAGAATGGTACTAACTCCTTTGCAGATTTTAGGCCCATTAGTTTGTGTAATTCATTCTATAAGATTGTCTTGAAGGTGTTGGCTTGTAGGCTTCAGCTACTCCTTCCTAGCATTGTGTCCTTGCAGCAGAGTGGTTTTATTCTGGGCAGATAGATCCTTGACTCCATTATCTCAGTTTAGGAGAATATTCATTCTTTGGGAATGAACAAAAAGGAGGGTTTTCTTCTTAATCTTGATCTCATGAAAGCCTACAACAGGGTGGACTGAAACTTCTCAAAGTTTTAAGGAATTTTGGCTTCAATGAGAAAACCCTTGAGCTCTTGCAGCAACTTATCTTTTATCCCATGTTTTTTATCCTTATTAATGGATCCCCTTCAGGATTCTTTAAGAGTTCTAGAGGGTTGAGGCAAGGGGATCTGATATCGCCCTTCCTTTTTATTGTGATGGTGGAAGTCCTTGGTAGAAATATTCACAAAGAGATTTGTGATGGGCAGCTCAAAGCTTTATGCCCCTCTTCTTTGGGGCCCTCATATTCTCATCAACAATTTGTGGATGACACTATCATTCTGGGTGAGGCCTTTGTTAAAGAAGCTAGTCAACTGAAGCACATTTTGTAGAATTATGAATTGGCTTCTGGTAAAAAAATTAGTCTCCCCAAGAGTTTGATCTTCTTTTTCAATACCCCTGAGATCAGGCAACAGAAGATTGCACGTATTCTGCAGTGCAAAGTTGATTCCTTACCGACCATTTATCTTGGTTTGCCTCTTTATGAAAAAAGGATTCTTGAATCCTTTTGGCTCAATTTGGTGGATAAATTCCAATCCAAACTTGCTGGGTGGAAAGGAGTGATCCTTAGTCAGGTGGGTAAGATCTAATTGATTAAAGCTACCCTTCAGAACTTGCATGTTTATTCCATGTCCCTATTTAAAATTTTGGCAATGTTTAGGGACATAAATGAACAAATTCAAAAAAGATTCCTCTGGTCGGGAACTGAGGAGAAGAGAATTCTGCTGGTTTCTTGGGACTTGGTCTACAAACTTAAGAAGATGGGTGGTTTAGGTCTGAGGAAGATTAAACATTTCAATTCTTCCCTCCTGGGCACTAATGCTTGGCATCTAATGAATGAGAATAAAGAATGGATGAAGATTGTTAAGAATAAATACTTGAGAGGTTTCAATAACTTCAAGGATGCGTTGGATTGCAATGACCTCCCAGATGGGTCTGAAATATGGAAAAATATTTCACAGGCCAGAGAAATTATTAAGAAAGGATCAAAATGGAAGATTGGGGATGGTAGACAAGTTGATTTCTAGAAGGATCTTTGGTATGGTAGTGCCCCTCTTAGACAATAGTATTGGGCGAGTCCTTTTGAGGACTTATGCTCGACCACGTTTGGTAAGAAGGTTATGGATTACATTGTTGATGGCAGATGGAAGAATTTCGTGTTGATCGATAGGTGGATGGAGGAGTTTTAGACCAAATTAAACCTCTTTCATATTCCCTCCAGTCCTAGAGAAGATCAACTCATATGGCAAGCTACATCTTCTGGTCAGTTCTCTGTTGTGCCTGTGTTCAAAGGTTTGATTCCTCAGCAGGATGACCCTCCCTTTTGGGCCATCATTTGGGATGATAAACTCATCCCAAAGGTTAACATTTTCTTCTAGTTGCTTGTGCATAATAGAGTGCTTACTATTGATAATTTATGTAAAAGAGTCTTCTCATTGACTAATAGATGTCCTTTGTGCCTTAAGGATATTGAAGTCTCTTTCCACTTTCTCCTCTCTTGCCCATTCTCTTTGGAGGTTTGGAATAAAGTTCTTCCTTTGTGGAACTTGAGCTGGACCTATCCTAACTCCTTCAAGGAGTTGGTTACTTAGTGGCTCTGCCCTGTCTCCAATCCATCCCTTAGGTTTCTCTAGTCCTTGATGATCCCTCGTATTGCTTGGAATTTGTGGAAGGAGCAAAACAATATAGTCTTCAAGGAGATCAATTTGGGTTTTAAAAACTTATTTTTCAAGGTGGTTAGATGCATCAAGGAAAATTTTAAAGTTAGGCTTGAAGAGCAACTATCCCAAGGAACCAAGATAGAGGTATCTCAGTTGGAGGTTGATATCTCTAAGAAATGGAATATCCTTGATGATATTTCCACACCTTTTAAACATATGAAACAACCTCCTGGGGAAATTTTGTGAAAATTGCCTCCTAAGGGATGGATCAAAATTAACTTTGATGGGGCAGTGAAAGGGAATCCTAGAGCTACTGGTAGTGGGGGAGTGATGAGAGATGATCTTGGTAGGTTTTTAGCAGCTATTGCACTCCCTCTGGGTAGCCAAAGAAACCACTTTGTTGAAGTTGCATCACCCTATCACACGATTGTTCTTGCTCATTTCGAGGGGTATAAAAAAGTTTGGGTGGAAGGGAATTCCAATAACATCATCAATTTCCTAAAGAATTCCCTAAAACCTAGTTGGTCAATAGTGGCCTTTGTTGAAGATTCCATAAATCTATTAGAGACCTTTGATGAAATTTTTATTTCTCCTATTTTTCGCGAAGGAAATAGGGTGGCAGATATCTTTGCCAACCTTAGAGTCACTACCCAATCCAAAACCATCTGGGATGACGTGGAAATAACCCTGAGCAAGGTTAAGATGTTGATTGCTAATGATTGTATACATGGAATGAGGCTCAGGAAGTAATGAAGAGATCAATATGATCTCAAAGGGTTTGAAGGGAAACTCTTTTATGAAGAGTCAGGCCACATGGATTATGGGTAGGATTAATGGTTTGAGTTTTCATAGCAGGCTTCATCTAATTCTCTTTCTGCTTTGCATCATCTATGAAGGAAACATGGGTTTGAATATTATCATGGGTGGTGAGAGGAATAGAGTGGAGCCCTCTTCCTATGAAGGGGTCTGTTAGAAGCAAAAGGTGTGGAAAATCATTGAAGTTGGAGGGTTAACTCCCTATATGGAAAGATTACATGGGGCTGACCCCAATGTCACTAGGATGTTTGTGAATAATTACAATAACAAGAAGATCACGACCTATGGCTAGGAGTTAACCATTACGGAAGATCTCATTGCTTTAGTCTCTAGGTTATCTACCAATGGGAAGAAATTGTTCCGTGTAAGTAAATACATTGAGGAAGCCCCGAATAATTTCTTCAAGGGCATTGAGTGTAGCAAGCTAGTTAAGTTGTAGTCTAAAGGGTATAATTGCCTTTCTATAAAGATGATATGGGCCAAGGTGGTGGAGGTTATTATGCGGTATATCACCTTGGATGGGAAGTACATTGTAGTCTATAGCTATCACTTTTTCCACTGAACCATTACTGCCATGGTGTTTATGTCTCCATCCCATTTTATTTGCTTGCTTCATTGGAGTATGGTCTAAAGGAAAACTTTAGAAACCCTAAATTGCCCATCCTGTATGAAGGCCTTATTCTTCTAATAATGGAATATATGAAAAATAATACTCCTAAAAAGGGCTTAAGGACAATCACAGTGCTAGGAAAAAGGTGTGCATGGTGTCCAGTGATTCAAAAACCCACTCTGATGATGAGGATTAGGTTATGAAAGAAGAACAAGAGGAAAGTGAAGAAGGGTCTAGTAAAAAGAGGAGAAGGAGTAAAAAGAGGGAAGTCAATATTTCCTGGTAAGAAGGGTTAAACACGAGGTATGAGTCTAACTCCTCTCTCAAGGTGTGTAAAGGTAAGAAGAGTTTGCCTATGAAAAGGAAAACCCCTGTGATGGTGAAGAAAGGTAAGCAGTCTCTTGAGAAAGGGGATGAGGATATGGGATATAAGCCAGGCTGTGACAAGAGCACTCTAAATCAGGGGAATCGGGATGATATGGTTGATCAGGGTGTGGAGAGTGGCTTCAAAACTAAGGAAACCCATGGTAAAACTTTGCATACCTCTGAACCCAACATTGGCCTTAATTTTCCCCAGATTCTAGACTCGTCTAGCAATCTCCCTGAGGACTTTGATAATTTAATGGCAAAGGCTAATAACAAATATGAAGTGGAGGAGGTGTTTGGGCTGGTCAAAAATGCGGTCAACTCCCAACACAAAATGACTAAATGGTTCTTTGTTGAAATCAATAGAATCAACATTAAATTGTAGTTGATGCAAGAAAGCTTGGTGAAAGGAGGTGATACCTCGGTGGAATAGGACAAACTGATTTTCCAAAATTGGGAAGCCATACCTAAAATGGAAGAAATTAAACGTGAAATGGTGAGGATGAGGGAAGAGTTTGGTACTAGAATCCAGTACCTGGAGGAAAAATTAATGAAAGTCAATAACAATCTAGAGAAGATGAT
This sequence comes from Cunninghamia lanceolata, assembly GCA_027924645.1. Taxonomy (NCBI): domain Eukaryota; kingdom Viridiplantae; phylum Streptophyta; class Pinopsida; order Cupressales; family Cupressaceae; genus Cunninghamia; species Cunninghamia lanceolata. The sequence goes on from BSBN01001378.1 coordinate 1,063,380, forward strand.
GCATATAAGTAAGTTAACCATTCTGAATGGTTTAAAGGGTATGAAGATGCTGACTGAGAAACTCAAAGATCTCAAAAAAGATTAGTTCAAAGATTTCAGAGCTGAAGACATTCTGAATGTGGAAGACATTAGCATGTAGGACAAAGAGGAAGGCACTAAAAAAGGTAAACAGGTGGTCATGGAGGATACATGTGGCCCTTCAACTCGTATGAGGGGAAGCAAAAAGAAACAGTTTGAAGAGGAGAAAAAAGAGTTGATAAACTTCACCAAACTGCATGAGAAATTCTACGAGCAGGAACTTGAGGCAGCAGAGACCCTAAAGAAAATGACTTAGTCTGGGCTATTCATTTTTGCTATGTTTTTCTTTGCTTTTGTTGTCTATGTAGCTTTTGGTTGGAGGTTGGTTGGCTTACTGTTCTCAGTCTACTTCTTTTTGTAAAGGGTTTCGGGGCCCCTTCAAAACCTATTTTACCTTTATAATAAAAAAACATCTGTTAAGTTTCTTTCCACCTTAGATACTAATCAAGATGATAACTTGTCACTTACTATTATAGCATACCTCACAAAATTGCCATCTCAATACCAACATTTCTCATCTTAGGGTTTGTCATTTAGTCTCGAAACATAATGGGAACACTTGGACTATCCATTCTCTCAGTGTACTTCTCAATTTCCTTTCAAAACTACTTGTGGACAATGCTAATAAGCTTCTAGAATCACTTCCTTGTTGCTAATATAGTATGATAGTCCCTTCCATCAATATGATCTCCATCATTGTCTCTAACCCACCACCTATATCCCATGTAATTTAAATGTAGTAGATAGTGTCTATCATAGGGGAGAGTATGGTTGCTTGCTGTCCATGCAGTTAATAGGATACTGTCTCTAGAGTCTTTTAATCTTCTAAATATCGAGCCTCCAGTGAAACCTTCACAAAAGACTCTATTAAAGTTGTGGGAAAATTAGGATCTGGTGGATATGCAAGATTAAGGCCCCATAGTGGATAATATCCACATGCAACAATAAACCCCGCAAAACACAATCGAACATGTTGAAGCCAATTTTTGCAAAGTTTTTTGGTTCTAAGGGATATTGTGGGAATTTTAACATCTTCAAGATATTGTGGAGCAAAGGAGCCTTTCTAGATATATTTGGATATCCCTTGGAACCCCACAAATGTGATAATACTACAGTGAGCTCACATTGAATGTCAATTCAATGCGCATATCCTACAATCTAGAGGCGATTGTCAAAAGATACAATTTACCATAACACCAATTTCTCACAAGCCACACAACATAGCTTATATCCATCATTTAACAAATTGGTTCTCTTCCTTCCATTTGAGGTAATCAGTATGTAATGCCTCCTATTTTAATCATTGCAGTGCATGGACAAAAGAAATTACTTAAGGCTAGCTCTGGTACATACTTCTCAGGGATTTCCAAATTCATCTCTCACTCCAATTCCTTTCCTTTTTATGCCAACATCGTATATACTAGTCTTCAGATTAGGCACACCACTATGACTTGGGATGAAACCAAAATATTTTTACTTGATAGTAGCATTTCACAGGTCTTCTTCCCATCGCGGCCTCAACCAATAAGACTTTGATACATCTTTATATTCCTTGGAGCCAAACTTAAGTCTGCCATGCCTAGAAATAGAAAATTGGCACAATAGTTTCATGGTATTTGTGCCTTGATCTAGCGAAGGAAATGATTCATCATGCAAAATTTAGTGAAGGGCAGATCAATAGTAAAATTACAGGGGCTTTAAGTTTGAATGGATATGTGGATGTTCTCATATCAACTAGATAATGCGAGGGTTTGGAGTTCAACTAGATATGTGAGTTATCAATGCTCAATTGGATAAAATCCACTTATCTTTGAGATGTCCCCAATATCCTTTTTGACAATAAAATATATGGATTTTAGTAATGTCATCATATACCTAGTGGGACTTTTAATCTTTAGTGGATATATAATGTAATTCATAATGTGCGGTGGTGTCCCAAAACATTTCAAATGAGTGTGTAAAAATATCCCTTTGCATAATACATCAAAACCATGATCTCTTTTTTCCAAATAGTTGAAGAGAAAACACAAGATCCCGGATTGGGACTTCATTTGTGTGTCTTGTCAAAAACCTTGATTTATGCACCATCCTTCGAAACTAAATGTCAAAACATCAAAATGAAGAAGCATTATATAATCCATAACCACGCGAGCACAAAATCTAAGGGTAAAGATATATGGTGAGCAAAGTTAGCGGGGCATTTGGGGCTACCAGGTTTTGGCAGAGATACGCATCTTGCGGGGATTTGATGCTCAAGTGGATATATCAACTATCCAGTTAGTTGTGTGCAATATCAATAGGTCCTTGGAACTCCGTCTTTCGCTAAGTGTACGAGTGACTTCGGCAAGCGAGAAATATGGGCTCACCAGGATATACGTCATCGCTCACCGAATTTTCACAAAATCTAATAGACTAAAAAACTCCACTTCGTTGTGTGATGCAACATAGTTTTGTGAGATCAAAGGGGATGCGTGACTTTCTAGTTCATTTGGATAAATCTAGATGTATGGTAAACCGCTGCAATGTGCAGTAAGAGTGAAAGCACCTGCAAACGGACACAAGAAGCATTCAAACTTAACCTTATTAAAACTCCTCATGCAAACTAAAATAAAATATTTCAGTTGGCAAAAAATTCAAACACCTAAATGATCATTGAACCTTTAAACACATGGATATCAAATTCTAGAGAACCTTTATCAAGCCAAATCAAGTGGGTATAAATGAGGTATATCAAGTTGAGTCGAAGAAAATCAAACCAAGACCTCTTGAAATCAAAACCACTTAAATGAGTCATAATAAAAACTCCAAGGACAACCAAGCGCACCTCGTGACCATGTTGGGCAAACAAGAACCTCAAATCATCAAGATACATCAAACCATTACAAATGGATCATGTTGCTCAACCAAGGCCCAGAGCTCCCAAGACATGCTATACAACCAAAAGAAGTGAAGAAATCATTGAAACTTATGCCAAAAAGAGGGGGTCCCCATTTTGCTGATGCAAAATGTGGGGCGTGTGTAGGGCACAATAGGACCAAACTTGTGACCCTTTGTCCTTTGCTATCTATTGTTGTGTTTTTTCATATGAAACATAATATGAGCCTATTATAATGTTCTTGGATTATAATGCACTCATGTTATAACATGCTCACATTTAGTTTCCTTTTGCTAGGGAATTACCAACCCTTAGATTTAGATTGCATATCTAAGTCTAAAGGTTGGACTTGTGATGTAGGAGTATTCTAGGTTGCAAAGCAATCTTGGATCAACCAAAAACATTTTGCTTTCTTTCTTTTCTTTCATTTCAGTTGCAGTTAAGTGATTTATAGTTCAACATTTTCTATCGCATTTTACTGCATCTTCATATCAGAGCTCGCAGAGCAAGAATTAGCATTTACATAGTGTCAACTACATCATATTTAGATTTCAGGAGATTTAGATTTGTCTACAAAAAGTTATCACTATTAGAAGATCATCAACTTTCATAAAACAGAGCATTCAGGCAGTCAGTTGAAGGAGAAGGTTTGCGGAGCACTTCCGTGACTTGCGAAGCCAAATAAAAAATCATACATAGCACATAAGGACCAGATCAACCTTCCTTGAGGTCCGCACCAAGTTTTATTCATTTGCGGAGCAATACCATATGTTGTAGGCTGACCTACATGTTTCTACACGCTACATCTTTCATTGGAGTTTATAACCTCTTATGGCTGATGTAGAGGATTCTTTGAGCTTGAAGATCATATAGATACATCTCTTAGATGCATTAGGAATTCAATAGTTCAGTTATGTAGTTTTAGATAGATAATTCTTTTCGGGAGGCACTTCAATGCCATATCTTGCATATCTGTTGTAACCTAGAAAGAAGGCCTATGAGCCCTTTGATTCTAGCCCATATCTTGCCAACATTAAAGAACTTTGACTATATAATATATTGAGTATTTGAATCTTCCATTAAATTCTATATTTGTGGTGTTTCCATTGTGTTTACTCTACTTGCATGGTTTGGATAATTCATTCTTTGGACCCTCCCACCATGACTGCACCAAGTGGTATCAGAGTGAAGTTTTGAATCCTATGGGAAGTGAAGGTATTTTGAATGATCTTGTGGTGAATAGAGTGTCGACTTGAGGTAGTCTACTTGTGTTTGTCAACAAAGCGTCGATTAAGACGCAGTTGCTACCCTATAGTCAAATTGCCAAATTGAGACAATTGCACTGGATCCTAGGAGATGTTGCCAAGGAGGATGCCTGCTATAGCCAATGTTGCTAGAAGAATGGGAGAATGATTGAGATGATGAGGACAATAAAGGTTAGGTTGGATGTTGTAGAAGAAGACAAAAGAAGAGGACTAAACCCTAGACATGAAGATGAAAGTGATGATGAAATTCAAGCTGTTGACCAAAATGAAGAAGCCCTAGAAGAAGAAGAATTTGATCAGGTAAAGATGTTGAAATCTATTTCTAAGATTGGAAAGATACCTAGAGTGAAAGTACTAAACTATACTAGAAATTTGAATCCTAAGGAATTGATTGATTGGATAAATGACTTGGAGGAATACTTTGAATATGAGGAAATTGAAGATTCGGAGAGTAAGAATTGCAAAAACTAAGTTGAAAGGACATGCTGCTATTTGGTGGAAGGAAGTTCAACTGGATAGGAATAGGAGAGGAAAAGAGAAGATTATAAAATGGGATAGGATTGTGACCAAGTTAAAGAATCAGTTCATACCTACTGACTATGAGTTGGAATTGTTGAAGAGATTGCAAAACCTAAGGCAAAAGGAGAAATATGTGGAGTATACTAAACAATTTCATAAGATGATCATAAGGACTGGACATAGTGAAGAAAGAAAGGAGAAAGTGGTAAGGTACATAAATGGATTGAGGATGAATATTTGGGAAGAACAAAGCTTGGTAAGGATGACAACAGTAGAAGAAGCATATCGATTTGCATTGAAGGTTGAAGACAAGTTGAATAAAAGGCATGAATAAAGATAGAGAGGTAGACGAGGCAAATTTCAAAGAGGTAGAACATATTCTAGATGAGAAAGATCATATGTGGAGAAAAATAGGGAAAGAAGTCCATACAAGGAGGAAGACAGATATAGGAATTCATACTAGAGAGGTGATAGGATTTTTTACCGCAATAGCAGAGGGAATCATAATTCTTACCGCAATGAAGGAAATAAGAGAGATGAAAGAGGGTTTGATTAAAGAACATTTAGAGGAACTTGTCTTAAGTGTGGAGGTGAAGGACACAGAATGTTTGAATGTCATCAGGGAAGTACAAGCAAGAGGATATAGAATAGTGCAAGAGCAGCTTATGTGGAGGAAGAACCTATTGGATCACCTAGTTCAGTTGGAAAACCAGAGAAAGGAGAATAATTAGTCATGAGGAGAGTATTATTTCAAGCAGAGACAACTGAGGAATCACCATAAAGGAAAAGTATGTTTCAGACAAGATGCAAATCAAAAGGTAAATGTTGTAAAGTGATCATTGATAGTGGTAGTAATGATAATTTGGTTTCAAAGGAGATGGTGACTAAGCTGAGCCTGGAGAGATTGAAACACTCTAAGCCCTACAAGATAGCATGGATTCAAGATGAACACAAGGTATTGGTGAGTGAACAATATTTGGTGAAATTTCATATAGGATCTTATAATGATGAGGTATTGTGTGATATTATGCCGATGGATCTATGTCATATATTGTTGGGGAGACCTGGCATGGTAGTATGATAGAAAAGCTATACATGATGGGAGAAAGAATACTTATACTATAACTTCAAATGGAAAGAAACATATCTTGATACCTTTGGAAGATAAACCTAAAAGTGAAGTATGTGGGAATGCTAGAATCTGTTTGGTTGATGGAAGGAAATTTTTGTATGGATTGAGACATGAGAATATGTGTTTTGCTTTTATTCCAAAGAAGTGCAAAGCCCTAAGTGCAGACTGTTACCAGAAAAGAAGAAGAACTACTACCATAGGAGATAACTGAATTGCTGATAAAGTACCAAGATATCATATCAGATAATGTCCCTGAAGGATTAGCACCAATCTGAAGTATCAGTCATCATATGGACCTTATACCTAGAGCTAGTTTGCCTAACAAAGTAGCACAATAGATGACACCAGCAAAGAATGCAGAGCTGAATAGACAAATACAAGAGCTATTGAGGAAAGGATTGATCAAAGAAAGTCTAAGCCCATGTACAGTACCTACAGTACTAGCACCAAAGAAAGATGGAGAATGGAGGATGTGTATAAAATCTAGAACAATTAGTAAAATTAATATTAAGTATACATTTCCATTGTCAATGATGGATGACATTATGGACTATTTGAGTGGAGAAAAATATTTCACAAAGATAGATTTGAAGAGTGGATACCATCAGATTAGGATCAGAGAAGGAGATGAGTTGAAAACTACATTTAAGACAAATGAAGGATTGTATGAATGGTTAGTGATGCCTTTTGGATTGACTAATACACCGAGTACTTCCATGAGGTTGATGAATGAGGTTTTGAAGAAATTCTTGGGTAAGTTTGTTATTATATAGTTAGATGATATTCTAATTTTCAGTAAGACAAAGGAGGAACATTTGTGGCATGTTAGACAAGTATTGCAGAGGTTGAGAGAAGAGAAATTGCTGATAAACATCAAGAAATGTAGTTTCATGAAGGAAGAATTGGTATATTTGGGATTTGTGATTTCTACGGAAGAATTGAAGATGGACCATGAGAAAGTTAGAGCAATTGTTTAGTGGCCAACACCTATGAACATTGGGGAGGTAAGATCATTTCATGGATTAGCAAGTTTCTACTAGAAGTTCATTAGAAATTTCAGTACAGTGTGCACACTAATGAGAGAGAAAATAAGAGGTGACATAAAGGATTTCAAGTGGACATCAGAAGCAAATAAGATTTTTGAACTGTTGAAACAAAAAGTGACAGAACAACCAATGTTAGCATTACCGAATTTTGACAAAGTATTTCAAGTAGATTATTATGCCAATGGAAATGCAATTTGGAGCAACAGTAAGTCAAGAAGAGAGACCAGTAGCATATTTCAGTGAGAAGTTGAATGATGCAAGGAGAAGATATTTAGTTTATGATCAGGAGTTCTATGTCATAATTCAAGCTTTGAAGAAGTGGAGACATTACTTGTTGCCTAAGGAATTTGTGTTGTACACTAATCATCAAACTTTATAGTATTTGAGCAATCAAGGAAAGTTGAGTCAGAGACATATGAGATTAGTAGAGTTCAAGTAGAGTTACACATTTGTATTGAAGCATAAGAGTGCGAAATCAAACAAAGTTACATATGCATTGAGTAGAAGAAGGAATTTGCTGACAGACATGAGGATATAAGTATTAGGATTTGAGGAACTGAAGCATATGTATAAAGAGGATCTTGATTTTGTAGAAGCATGGAAAACATGTAAGGAGCCTATTGTGACAAGTAGAAGTAAGTGGTTAGATTACGTCATTTAGGAAGATATGTTATCCAAAGGAAATCAGTTGTGTATATCTAGGAATTCAATGAGAGACAATTTGATCAAGGAGAAACATAGTGGTGGATTAGTAGGACATTTTGGGATTGACAAGACAATAGCTTTGGTAAGTGAACATTATTTTTAGCCTCAAATATATTAGGATGTAAGGAAATTTGTTTAGAGTTATAGAGTATGTCAAGTTGCAAAAGGAAGTAGTCAAAATACTAGATTGTACAAAGCTTTGACAATACCAAAGAGCCCTTGGGAATATATAAGCATAGATTTCATATTAGGTTTACCTAGAACACAAAGGGGACATGATTCTATATTTGAGTAGTGGATATATTTTCAAATATGTCACATTCATTCCTTCTAAGAAGACAAATGATGCAGTACATGTTGTTGACCTATTTTTCAAGGAGATTGTGTGATTGCATGGATTACCTAAGAGAATAGTTTCAGACAGGGGTACAAGATTCATTAGATATTTTTGGAGGACATTGTAGAAGAAGATGAAGACATACCTAAAGTTCAGTTCAACATTTCATCCATGGATAAATAGGCAAATATAAGTGGTAAATAGGAGTTTGGGTAACTTGTTGAGATGTTTAGTAGGAGACAAAGCAGTAAATTGGGATCTAATTCTACCACAAGGATAGTTTGCATACAATAATTTAGTGAATAGGAGTACATGGAAGACAACATTTGAGATTGTGATAGGAGTACACCCTAGAGGAGTTGTAGCGCTGAGAGATATTAGTATGGAGAACAAGAGAAGTGTAGAAGTAGAAGAATTTGTAGGATACATGGAGACACTACATAGTCAAGTCAAAAGGGATTTGGAAGAGATGAATAGTAAGTATAAGGAACAAGAATATGATAAGAGGAGACAAAGAATTTTTAGTTCAAGATGAAGTTATGGTATATCTAAGAAAAGAGAGATTTCTAGTAGGGACATACAAGAAGATGAAGATGAAGAAGTTTGGACCATGTAAAATTATTAAGAAGTTTGATTTAGGAAATGTATATGAAGTGGAGCTACCAGAGACATATGATATATTACCTATATTCAACATTGCAGACCTATATCAGTATCATGAGGGAGAGTCAAGTGACAACATTCAAGATAGTTTGAAGAATCAATTACCACAACAACAACTAGAAAAGATAGAAGACATCTTGGATAGCAGAGTTGGATGCAGTACCAGAGGCAAGTAATACAAAGAGTATTTGGTTAAGTGGAAAGGAAGAACGGAAGAATATTCATCATTGATTTCTCAGGTTGAGGTAGATCACCTTGGTTTTCCTCTAGCTCCAGCAAAGTGAGGGACTCACTTTTTCAACAACCTTGGATGTCTGATGTGGGAGCATCCCAAGTTGAATAGCAATCTTGCATCAACCAAAAATATTTTTCTTTCTTTCTTTTCTTTCATTCTAGTTGCACTTCAATGATTTACAGTTCAACATTTTCTACCGCATTTTACCGCATCTTCATATCAAAGATTGTGGAGTAGGACTTAGCATCTACATAGTGTCAGCTACATCATATTTAGATTTTAGGAGATTTGGATTTGTCTACAAAAAATTATCACTATCAGAAGATCATCAACTTTCACAAAACAAAGCATTCAGGTAGTCAGTTGAAGAAGGTTTGCAGAGCATTTCTGTGACTTGTAGAGCCAAATAAAACATCATACATGACACATAAGGACTAGATTGATCTTCCTTGAGGTCCGCGCTAAGTTTCATTCATTTTCAAAGCAATACCATATGTTGTAGGCTAACCTACATTTTTATACACGCTACAACTTTCATTGGAGTTTGTAACCTCTTGTGGCCAATACGGAGGATTCTTTGAGCTTGAAGATGATATATATACATCTCTTAGATGCATTAGGAAGTTAGTAGTTCAGTTATGTAGTTTTAGATAGACAATTCTTTTTGGGAGGCACTTCAATGCCATATCTTGCATATCTGTTGTAACCTAGAAAGTGGGCATGTGAGCCCTTTGATTGTAGCTTGCATGTTGCCAGCATATAAGCACTTTGATTATTTGATATATTGAGTATTTAAATCTTCCATTGCATTGTATATTTGTGTTGTTTCCATTGTGTTTACTCAAGTTGCATGGTTTGGATAGTTCATTCTTTGGACCCTCCTACCATGACTGCACCAACTTGCTTGTTGGTTGCTCAAGTCAATGTTTTGAAAAACATATAAAAAACACACAAATATCAAGCATGCTCTCCATTAGGTTCACATATTTTAAGACATTATTCTAAGAAAATACTACTATGATGTCAAACTCTATCTTAGCTTTCCAACCATCTATTTTTATTTAAATCCAAATATATTAAGGTTTAGATCTTTAATTACTTTTTCTAGTATCTTCATTTTTACCAAAAACACATGTTTTTTCTATGTAATTTTTTATCATCTCATTCAAATTTGATAAAATTTATATTTTCACATTCTACATTTCATTCTACATACATTGAAAAAATAATTTTTTTATTATTTTTCTAAAAATAGGGGGAGCATGGTCAGTTTCTATTTTTCAAGATGTGTCCACATTTCATTCTACATACATTGAAAAAATAATTTTTTTATTATTTTTCTAAAAATAGGGGGAGCATGCTCAGTTTCTATTTTTCAAGATGTGTCCACTTTGGGAATTTGTAATAAATTATTTTTCATCAAAAATAATGAAGAATACATGTACTAATAGATGATCTCAACTAACTTTCCACCAAATAGATTTACAAAATAATTAGTGAAACTCAAAAAATGGAGAGTGAACACACATAATGCTATGTCATATTTTTGGGTAAAAAACAAGACGAATTTATGTGCTCTCAAAATTTGACCATCTTAATTTCCATCATTTAAAGAAAAATAGTAGTTTAGAAACTATATTCTGGGTACTATTATTCACATTCTTATCACATCATCAAACTTTGAGCATAAGCATGTCAAATTATTCATTGAAGTTCAACTTTTGTTGATTTCAAGAAAAAATGGCCACTTTTGACCCCCACTTCCATGCACTTACCCAAAGGTTTTGTTTTATTTTTAACATGAAAAAGTATATATTTTACATGTATGTTAAAAAAATAAAACAAAACATTTGGGTAAGTACATGGAAATGGGGGATGAAATGGAGTCAAAAGCGTATACATATAATAATAAAACATGGGGGTAGTAGTTGTTAATAAATCATGGCCCTTGGTGTGATCATGGCCCCTTGTGTAAGTTGTGGCACCTATAGACCATTGCCAAGTTGTTGAGTGCAATTGGGAAGAATAATATCTTTGACTAGGTTCTATGACAACATAAACTAAAAAGTAACTAAATCCATCAATAGTCAACACATATAAAGTAAAAGAAAGAGGACAACAAATAGATTAAAAAATTAATGACCATTAATAGTGATGCAATCAAAATCATCATAAAAATTATAGCAATTATTTATGGCTAGACTCTATGCAATCATAGGCTTTAGCAAAATTAATTATGACAAAGATTGTTAGTGTATTTAATAAATCATACATTATTCCATGGTTTTAAGATGCACTTGTATATTCATTGTAATATAGTCCATACATAATCATTGTAATAATTTATGGATAATGCATTAATTGGTGTTCATGTATCTACATACTATTAGTATTAATAGTAAAGTTCTAGATCTTAAGTAGATTTGTTTTATTAGTTAACTACTCTTAAGGAGTTCTGTGTTATTAGTTAATTATCTCTTAAGTAGACTCGTTATTTTAGATAACTACTCTTCAAATCTTATCCCTAGCCTTTGCCTTATCTATACAAGAGAATAGAGAGCTAGTGGTTGAGGTATCACTCTAGAAGAGAGTTATCATAATTATAGTGAATTTAAAGCTAGAGCTTTTTAATAAAAAATGGTAGTCATGCTACCTGTGTTATAAACTTGTGTTATGTTATTTATTTATTGTATTGTTGTATGTATGTGGATGAATGTTTTAAGGTAGCCACAATGGTTCTAGTAACAACAAATTTTAATATGGTATCAGAGATATAAAAGCTTCACTTCATATAGCATACAAGTCAAAAGATTATAAATTTGTAGATTTTACCTTTTTTTCTACATATTCAGGTCTCCATTGTAGTTTTATTTTTTTTGTAAGTAAGTTTTAAGCCTATAATTTAGTGGCTTACTACCAATAAATAGTCTTACACTCTCACCTTTCCCTTCATGAGATCTTGGTTGATCATAAACTACTAAATGTAGTGGGGTACTAATGGTTGAAGCTAGATTTTTCTAGAATTCCTCTAGGTTAGAATTATGTTCTGACAATTGTTAAATATAGATTGTAGCTTCCATGTATCTCATGGTATATAGGAGCAACTGTGATTTTTTTATTTTTTCCAATTGGAAGCCTTTCGTCCATTTGATTCTATGGTGCATCGATAGGTGGTTAGCCCTAGGAAGTTAATCTCAAAGTACCATAGACATGGGATAGTGTGGCTATAGGATGGTGGAATCATCCATAGTTAGTTCCCTAAAACATTGGCTTGTGTTCACTATTTATGACTAGGATAAGTGTTACATCCCCAACTTTGACTATGTTTAATTTTTACTTTTCATGTGATTAACAAGATACGTAATCATAGGTTAATGATTTGATGTTTACGGGAAATGTTAGGATAAATCATTGGTTATATGGATTATGATTAATGTTTAAAATTAGACATGAGATTACATGTTGTTGGAATTATTTTAGTATGATGTATAATAATTTGATGATGATACCTTGATCATGGTTTGAATGACTTTGGGTGTAACCAGGAAAAGAGACTTCCAATTCCAAGAAGGGCAGGAGAGTATCACCTAAGAGAAGGAAATAGATGTTGTGGAAAAAGTCAGGTTGCCATCTGGGTTTCAAAGTTTTGCTTTACGTGAACCTTTGCAAGATTTGATATGTATTAGTCATCTTCCCTTGTTTAGCCGATTTCAATCCAACTATTGTCTTCTTGTTGATTTAGGGTTTCTCAACATCATCTACGTTGATTTGACTAAATAATGTTCTCAGAACATTATTATTGGTTAGAGTTAACCATTGTCTTTGTCAGAGTTTCCCTACATATATTTATATATTAAGTTTGTGTATATCGATTTAATTATTTTATATATAGTATAAGATTGCAAAGTGGGGGAGTAAGCCTCGACCCTATGTTCGTATTTTGATGCATGTCTGATGCTAACACCATATTATTGGTAATGCTATTTTGGTGATAGCATAGATTATTTTATTATTCTCATAGTATATATATATATGATGTATAAGAATAATGTGGGTTATAATTATGCAACCAACTTTTTGTTGTGCTGATCATCTTTTGGTCTGTTATCACTATGTGCATGTAGTAGACCTGTACCCCATATCCTTGAAGTATGGAATGAGTGGGAGAGTGTTGATACCTGAGCATAACCAATCCATGAATATAGCACTTCGTGTGCTGCATGCTCTCAATGAGAGGGTTTTTAGGGTATTGAAATAGATATTCCCACGAGGAGTTTTTTGGAAGTTGAGACTGTTGTCACCTTCAGTCAAAGGAGGATTTTTTGGTATTATTGTTGTCTATTGTGAGTTATGTTTTCAAGAGAAGAGCTCTGAGTCAAGCACAAGTATAGACTGAGAGCAATGTTAGGAACATTAGGAAAAGACATTGCTTCGAGATTAAACTCTATGATGGTGCATATATATATATATATAAGATATCATGGCATTTTAAAATCAAACTTTGTTAATGGCTTAAGGGTCGGAGTCTTCAAACATTGTTGTAATAGTTGGATAGTTTGCTGAAGCCATAAGGTCGAGGACTTTAGAACTTTGTTTTAATAATTGTTTAGTTCATCGAAGCCATAAGGCTGAGGACTTTAGAACTTTGTTTTAATAGCTAGATAGTCCATCGAATCCATAAGGCTGAGGACTTCATAACATTATTTTAATATTTTGATAGCCCATCAAGACCATTAATGCCGAGGACTTAAGACCATTACTGTATCAGTTGATAATCGTCGAAGCCAATAAGGCTGAGAACTTAGAATACTATTGTAGCAGTATACTTTTAAACTTGCAGCCATGATATCGGTCGGCACCTTATTATCTTTAACCATAGACTGTAAAGTGTTTATAAAAGAATGTTATTGAAAGATTAATACTATCCATGCTTTTGAAATAAGGAAATATGGTATTTATATATGTTGATAGGCCAAGAGCCACATATTTTTTGGGTGCTAAGTCATTCCATCGAATATTGTTGTAGGTAGAACTTCAAGTCACTTGAAATGGGTTTTGTGTTATAAAGATGTCTTTAATATAAGTTGTAATCTTTATGTGCCTTTGAGTTATTCCTTATTAAAAAAGAGAGCAGCAGGCTCCTTATTACTTATTAAAGTTAAACTGGGATGGTATTGTTACCAGTATTGCACTATGAGTACATATTTGAACCTTAAACATGAGGTAAGATGCATAGATATAGTCTTGCATTATTCTTGAAAAGGAAACAATAGAGCTTGCTAGCTCAATAACTATGTTATCATTTTGGGTAATTACTTATAAAGATGATATTAACTATCTCTCAATTTGTAATGATAAGAAGGTATTATAACCTTTCAAGTCTCTAGTAGACTAAGAATATTACTGTGATAGAAGATGATATTCTTATTATCTTTTGATAACTAAAGATTTTGTAATGACATTGGGACTAGAGAAGATATATCTCTATGTCCCTAACACTTTTGGCAAATGCAAAACTTCTTCATACAATTATATTGTCGAATCAAATGGGTTATATTTTAGTCGACAAGGCTTAGATGGAGATCCTTTAACCAAGCCAAATATTTAAACTCATCTCATGGAGATGTTGACCACAATTGATCTTGTGGTTGGAAACCAAGAGCCAGTACAATTTGAAATAACGAATAGAGTGGAGAGGAGTCACATATTCCATATTGCAGATGCAACAAGAAACCTTTGAAATGTACTCCAAGAAACAGAGTTGGAAGTCCAATATGATGGACTAAATCCATGACTAGGAGAAATCAACCAAAAACATTGTAGGATGAAATAACTTCTAAGTCAAGTTAGAGGTGTGTGAACATTCAACTACGTTCATTGTGAAACGTTTATTTATATTAAATCTTTGGCCAAAGTAATGCATCCATCTCTGCATGCATTAGTTGGTTCACTGTGCCCCAAATGACATAACTATCCAGTAGTGTCATACATAGTTAGAGTGGATCTATAGTTGTATGACTATGATGAGTTATGAAAGACACAACATTAGAAAACTAGATGGAAGACCTTATGGTTTCTTATATCTACTCCCTTTGTGAAGGGTATGACCACTTTCAGGAAGGAAGTTGTGTGAGGGATTTCCAGTCTATAGTTGGAGGAAAAGCACTCGGGTGATGCTCTCCTTCCCAATCAGATGACAAGCCAAGACTTATGAAGATATATAACAAAACTCCAGATGCGGTATATTCTATTATATGACTTGACAGTCAATTATATGTAAACTTATCATATTGCCACAAGAAAACATTGTGATTGTAAAGTGAAGGAATTTACTAGCATGTTATCTTTGAATATGTTTTAAATTTTAGTTTTGAAATTATTTAGAAAAGATATGCATTTTAAAATAAACAATGATTATGCAAATGATTATTGTTAAGCAAAAATATGATTATGATGATCATGATTATTTACTTGATGGTAAATTGGAATGTTGATCTAGGTATTATGAGGTGACATGTTACATATGGTATTACAGCTACCAAGTTCAATACATGGACCTATGAGCTCACTACAAGAAAACTTCTTTAGGTATTAATAGTTGCTAATGTTTGGACATTCTTTTTCCAAAATGGTAAGAACAAGAATGAAACCAAGAAGGTAATAGGAAATGGACATTACCTAAAGGCTATGAGGGAGAGAGCCTCAAGAATGAAAAGTCGAGGCCAAACTAGTTACCTAGAAGGTGCATGGTTATCTAATATTGAAACTTTCACTGATGCTATTAAACGCATCAAGCAAGAGAAGGACAAAGTAGTTAAGGCTATTGTTCCTACCTCTAAAAATGAATTAGTGAAACCCTCTGCACCTAAGGACTTACCATTTGGAAGTGGTCCTAATGCTCCTATTATCACTCACGAGGTCATGGATGAGTACTTGTGAGTACATCCACCTCCTAAGTCTGATTTGGAAAACCTCAAGGACGAGGACAAAAATGGGAAGATCTCCCTGCCTGAAAAATAACTTGCAGTTGCAAGGTGTGAAAATTTGTATTAAATGATAGATTTTATGTGACCCATGGATACTATAATGCAATTTGGAAATTTTGACAAAACTTTCCTTTCTTGTTTAAGATTGCATAAATGAGAATGGATTTATGTTTATGAATGGATTCAACAGTATGAAAAACTAATTAAATGCTTAACCTGCAAACTTCATGAGAAGTAGATCACAGCATGGTTCGGACAAGAACCAGCATTGGGGATAGCCAAGAGGAAGGGCAACCTTCAAGACACTCTGATTCAAAACTTGACCAGATCTTTTCTATGCTCCGTGAGACAAGGGAAAGAATTGGAACTTTAGAGCGGGAGGTCCAGGGTCAAAATGGAACCAAGCATGAAGCCTTCCATGGGAGTGAAGATGAGGAATGTCATGAAAACACCACCCAAAGTGGACATGGAGAGAATAACTCTGAAATAAAGACAAGATGAGGATAAAAGGAGCCACTTGGCTCTAGAATTATCCAGAGATATGAAAAAGGTTACACCTCCCAAATTTGATGGGACTGTAAGTGGAGATGCCATAGAGGCATAGCTTACAGAAATGGAGAAATAATTTGAAATAAGAAACTATTCTGAAATCACCAAAGTGGTATGGGGAGAATACCAATTGGTAGGAGAAGCATCCACCTGACGGATGAACAAGAAGATGGAGTTAAAATTGAGATCCTTGAATCTAACCTAGGAAAGGTTCGTGGAATTTTTCAAGCAAAGATGGTTGCCTAAGTTGTATTTTGACTAGAATTTTATAGGCTTCTAAAATTTGAGACAGGGTGACTCATCTGTTAGAAATGAAAGAAACACTACTTCAATGGAAATCTAATTCAATATAAATTTCTGTAATCTTTAACTGTGTTATTAATGGAGATTGTAACACAAAAACAAAACTATGCTTCACAGAAATGCAAAATCAAAAATATGAACATATAACACAATGTTTAACATGGAGAAAACCCTTTCAGGTAAAAAACTTCACACAGGAAAGAGGCCCAATGTTTATATTAATCTGAAAATGATTTACAATACAACAACACTTCAACTCTCTCCACCAGTCTTCAATCTGACAACATTTCGGCAGCACCCGAGTACCTAAAATATATATTGTAGTAACTAATACATGGCAAATACTTATAGAAACATTTTCTAACTCATCTTAGGCATTCACATTTTCTCTCATGAGATTCCCCAACATACAAATATTAAATGCCATCTTACAAGCACCTTCCACTTGTCCAAAAATAGCCACGCCAAGGTTGGGTGCTCAAGACTAAACCTGGCCTCTTACAACATCTCATGATGCGTCATAACTATCATAGATTCCAGCAAAAGAGTATCTTTCCAAGATAGGAACCTTGGGCTAAATATAGCAAATATACAACTAACATATCCGTCATATGGGTCATAGAATCTCAAAATCTTATGACAACTTGCAACTATCATAGATTCACTCACCAAACATTATGACAGTTGTCATACATGCTAAAAATAATATATTCCTGAAGGGAGCATGCCTATTTACCATGAGTTTTTACATTTGCCAATAGTAAAAGTCACTCCGTAATAACTTTCGATGACTCTGAAATTACCCTTGCCAGTGAAACTAGTACATCTCATGGATAATTACAAATTACATATAATAAATGGAATAAATACAATATTGGGATTTACAAGGTTAATGGCACCTTATCCCAACATTCTCCCACTTAACATTATACATTGTAAATCAACCCATAGGAAATCAAATGAAAATAATCAAGCACTAGAAACAAGGCCCATGGCCTCTCTGCACCACATGAACTTCTCTGTGCTCACAGGCTTGGTCAAAGAATTTGCAACATTCTCTTGAGTGTCTATCTTCTTTAGCTCAATCTCTCCATCTGCAACCAACTCTTGAACAAAGTGATACTAAACATCAGCATGCTTAGTCTAAGCATGATACATGAGATTCTTGGCCAAATAGATAGCACTCTGGCTATCACAACCAATCTGAATGATCCTGCAATCAAAACCAATACTTGTACATAGTCTCCTCACCCAAACTACCTCTTTAGAGACATGAGTAGCAGCCATAGACTCTGCTTCTGTAGAGGACAAAGTAATTGTGGGCTGCCTCTTACTCATCCAACTCACTGCACCTCCAAACAGAGTAAACACATAGCCACTAGTGGACCTTCGACTATCCAAGTCACCTGCCCAATCTACATCAACAAAACCATGCATGTCCAAAGATTTATCAGCACTATCAGTACCAGAATAAACCAAACAATGATCAAGAGTACCTGCAAGATATTTGAATACCCTCTTCGCATAGTTCCAATGCTGTCTACCAGGGTTAGACATAAATCTGCTCAAAACTCCCACTGCTTGGGCAATATCTGGTCTAGTGCAAACCATTGCATACATCAAACTCTCTATAGCACCAGCATATGGCACATTAGACATATCCTCAAGATCATCTTCAGTCTTTGGACACATATCTAATGAAATCTTAGTACCAATGGGTAAAGGAACTCTAACTAGGTTATAGTCCTGCAAACTAAACCTCTGCACAATAGTATTCACATACTTACTTTGTGACAACTAAATCTTTCTATTAACTCTATCCCTCCTGATCTCCATTCCCAAAATATACCTTGCAGCACCAAGATCCTTCATCTCAAATGCACCTGAAAGTTGGGCTTTAAGCTCACTAACCATACCCTTAGTATTGCTGAAAAAAACATGTCGTCAACATACAAAGCAATAACCAGTATAGAATCATCAACACAATGATCCTCCTTCTAACAAAACCCAATTTTAAAACAAATGAATCAAATTTTTGATACCACATTCTGGGGGACTGTTTTAGACCATAAAGAGACCTCTTTAACCTGCAAACCCAATGTTCTTTTCCTTTTACCTCAAAACCTATAGGTTGTTGCATATAAATTTCTTCTTCAAGATCTCCATGCAAGAATGCAGTCTTAACATCCATTTTCTCAATCTCCCAATCATAAGTTGCAGCAATGGATAAGACAAATCTAATGGAAGTCAATTTAGCAACAGGAGAGAATATCTCACTAAAATCAACTCCCTCTCTCTTGGAGTAGCCCTTCCCTACCAGTCTAGCCTTTTACTTCTCCAATGACCCGTCTACTCCAAACTTCTTCTTGAAGACCCACTTACAACCTATGGCCTTCCTTCCTTTGGGAAAATGAACAAGATCCCAGGTGTTACAAGAGTCTAAAGCCATCATCTCCTCCTACATGGCTAACTGCCAAGACTCACTATCATCTGTAGAAATAGCTTCCCTGTAGGATCTAGGTTCATCGTTAGTACTCAATAAAGCATATATACAACAGAAATCTAGTGGGCTATACCTGTCAACTAGATTCCACTGTCTTGTGGATCTCCTCAAGGGTGGAGTAAGAGACTCTACTCATTCTTCTGCATGATCATCTGCACCAACTTCTTCTGTAACAATAGATTCATCTTCATCAGAACTACTTGAATCTTCTTCTTCTTCTTCACCCCCCAATCCATCATTTTATTCTTCTTGAGGTGCATCTTGCTGCTCTAAATCAAAGTGCACCTTCTTTACCTTTTCTTCTTTCTCTTTTGGCTGCTCAGGTTCAGAAATAGCTCTAAGTTCCCTAAAAATAACATCTCTAGAAAAGATAATCTTGCAGGTTAGTGGATTCCAAAGCTTATAACCTTTCACATTATCACCATATCCAATGAATGTACACTTTTTAGCCTTTGGATCCAACTTAGATCACTTTTCCTTAGGCACATGAACAAAAGCCTCACAACCAAAAACCCTTAAATGTGAAATAGAAGGTTTCTTACATGTCCACACTTCATAAGGTGTCGAATCAAGAGCCTTACAAGGAGATCTATTTATCAAGTAGCAAGTAGTACGCACAACCTCTGTTCAAAAGCATTTATCCAATTGTGCATCACTAAACATACTTCTAGCCCTTTCCATAATTATTTAGTTCATCCTTTCTGCAACACCATTATGTTGTGGTGTATACGGAGTTGTCTTTTGTCTGATTATACCTACATGCTTGCAAAACTCATCAAATTCCTTAGAGCAATATTCTCCTCCATTGTCAGATCTTAATATTTTTATCTTTAAACATGATTGGTTCTCTACTAAGACTTTGAATTCCTTAAACTTAGTGAAAACTTCATATTTATGTTTCATAAAATAAATCCATGTAAATCTGGATATGTCATCAATGAAGGTTACAAAATAATGAGATTTTCTGATAGATTCATTATCCACAGGTCCAAACACATCCGTATGAATAATTTCTAACTTCTCTTTTGCTCTATTGCTTCTTGAAGGAAATGATTTTTTGTTTTGTTTACCAAACACACAATGCTCACAAAAATCAAAGTGATCATCAGAATAGGAGAAACCATCCAACAAATTTTTATTCTTAATAGTTTTTAATACATTATTGCTTGTGTGGCCCAATCTACGGTGCCACAACATACATGTATTTTTAGTAGTGGCCTCAGATACATCGGAGGCATTACAAAATGTAGTGGCTTCAAGCTTAAACAAGTTCCTGAATCTCTTCCCTTTCGCTACCACCAAGTTCCCTCTCACCAATCTGCAGCCATGCTTGTCAAATGTCACATGCATTCCCAAATCATTCAACTTCAAAACAAAAATCAAATTTCTAGCTAATCCAAGAACATGCAAAACACCAAGGAGGGTTTTAATGCTCCCATCACTGAAACACAAGAATACCTTTCCTTTCCTAACAATCAGATATGTAGAGTTGTCACCAAGGTAGATATTATCTCCATCATATTCTTCATATGTGGAGAACCATTCCTTATGTGGGGTCATATGAAATGAGCATCCTGAGTCAACCAACCAATTTTCATCAGAAACAACATTACGTGCAGAAAGTAAAACTTCTTCACCTACATTCGAGGACTTATCCAAAGCACTCTCCCATCGTTTCTTGGGGTTTCTGCACTCCTTCACATGTCCCCTTTTACCACTGTTCCAACACTTAACTCTGTTCTTTTTACTAGGAGTCTTAGACCAGCCCTTGGACTTGTCCTTAGCCCCTTTATGATCTCCTTTAGGTCCTCTTTCCTTAGACCTTCCCTGACACTGCGAGCATCCCCTGAACTATCTGAACTCTTCTTCCTTAATTCCTGTGACAATAGCACTAAAACAAGGGCATCCAACTTCAGATTCACAAGGTTAGCAGTGATAGCAAGGAGATAACATTCTCCCAAGACTCAGGTAAAGAACAAAGAAGTAAAATACATTTATCTTCCTCACTAACCCCAACATCTACTGAATCAAGCTGACTCACTAACAAATTAAAAGAATTTAAATGCTCGGCAACTGATTCACCTTCTCACATTTTCATGGAAAACAATTTTCTTTTTAAATAAAGTTTATTTACCATACTCTTGGCTAGATATATCTCACCCAACCATTTCCACAACTTGTATGCAGTCTCTTCCTTTGCGACATTCAATAGGACAGAGTCTAAAAGACACAACCAGATGGTTCCTCGTGCCTTCTTATCTAGTCCATCCCACTCATCTTGAGAGACATCGTCAGGTTTCTTCTCTTTTTGGACAGCCAACCATTGGTTTCTTTCTTCCAACAAATCTTCCATTTTCAGCTTCCACAACTCATACCATGTTCCGTTGAACTTCTCAATGTCCAATCGAGAGGTTGATGCAACGGTGGATGTAGCCATAATAACAACACAAGATCTACAAAACAAACACAACCAAATCTCCCACTGCAGCTACAACTTCCACACTACCACCTAGGAGTCAAAGCTGGCTAGGCTCTGATACAAATGTTAGAAATGAAAGCAACACTACTTCAATGGAAATCTGATTCAATATAAATTTCTGCAATCTTTAACTGTGTGTTATTAATGGAGATTGTAACATAGAAACAAAACCATGCTTCACAAAAATGCAAAATTAGAAATATGAACACATAACACAATGTTTAATGTGGAGAAAACCCTTTCAGGGAAAAAACTCCACACAGGAAAGAGGCCAAATGTTTGCATTAATCTGAAAATGATTTATAATACAACAACACTTCAACTCTCCACACCAGTCTTCAATCTGACAGCATTCCGGCAGCACCTGAGTACCTAAAATTTGTATTACAACAACTAATACATGGAAAATACTTATAGAAACATTTTCTAACTCATCTTAGAAATTCACCTTCTCTCTCATGAGATTCCCCAACATACAAATATTAAATGTCATCATACAAGCACCTTCCACTTGTCCAAAAGAGCCATGCAAAGATTGGGTGCTCAAGACTAAATCTGGCCTCTTACAACATCTTATGATGTGTCATAACTATCATAGATTCCAAGAAAAGAGTATATTTCCAAGATAGGAACCTTGGGCTAAATATAGCAAATATACAACTAACATATCCGTCATATGTGTCATAGAATCTCAGAATCTTATGACAACTTGCAGTTGTTATAGATTCACTCACCAAATATTATGATAGTTTTCATACATGCCAAAAATAGTATATTCGTCAAGGGAGCACGCCTATCCTCATTTACCATGAGTTTTTACATTTGCCAATAGTAAAAGTCACTCCGTAATAACTTCTGGTGACTCCAAAATTACCCCTGCCAGTGAAACTAGTACAACTCCTCATGGATAATTACAAATTACATATAATAAATAGAACAAATACAATATTGGGATTTACAAGGTTAATGGCACCTTATCCCAACATCATCTATGAATGAGTACTAGGAGAAATTCACTCATCTCCTCAAATATGTTCCCCAATATCAGTAGGATGAGAGATTTTGCATCCAAAAGTTCATCATAGGCTTAAACACCCAAATTGGAGGTGAAGTTGATGTGCATGGTCCCACTACAATGGACCAAGTTTATGAGAAAGCTATTAAGTAGGAACAAAAGTTGAAATCCATGTTTGTGTACTGAGAAAGAAATCATAAAAAGTTTAGTTGGTCCCAATCCTCCTAGACATTTAAGAAAAGGGGTCATAAGCAAAAAATTAATAAGAAAGGTGACAAAGGATTCGAGGATAATTAGAATTAATCTAAAGGTGAGAAGAAAAACAATAATAACCCCAAGAAAAATGGAGATAATTATGGAAATCCTTATGAAAGGAGAGGACATGCAGGAGGGTGTTATTCATGTGGCAGAGACCATTATGCTAATCAATGTCCCAATAAGACCCAAGGGACTTGGCCACGAGGAAATCCTTTATCCTCACAACATACAACTTTTCAACAGTGGATACATGCAACCTTGTATAATAGGCAAGCTAAGTATCAAATCACTCCAATTGAAACCACAGATATTTTATCTGGTATTCCAATTACAGTTTTGATAGATACTGGTGCTACAAGATGTTTTATTTCTCCAAAAGTTTTAAATAAGATTTCTAGAAAAGTTGGTAACATGGCAAATACCTGGTCAGTTGAACATGGTAATCAGGTAGAGCAATGTTTGTTAGAGGCAAAGGTTGAACTCCTAAGTTTTTCCACTGAAGTGAACCTTTATGTAGCCCCATAATAGGCTCATATGATGTCATCCTTGGAGTAAACTAGTTATGGAGACATAGGGCTAAGGTGGGTTGTATTGCTAAAACAATACAATGCCTAGATGACCTTGGGAAAAAAAAAATTTCTGCGAGGCACTACTACAGAGGTTAAATTGAGGGAAATATATGCCCTATAAATGAAAAGAGCCTAGAGAAAAGGATGCCAACTTTTCGCCATTAAAATGGAGAAAATAAATAGTCACAAGGAATCTATTTTCCAAGATAATTTGATGTATTATGAATCTCAAAAACTCCAAGGAGTTGAAGAAAGAGAATCCATAGATCAGGAGAGATCAGATATGGATAGATACCCCTTTCTTTGAGATTTTGAGGATGTATTCCCAGATGAACTATGGGGATTACCTCCTAAGAGAGCTTTTGATTTCTCAATAGATATAATTACATGATCAGAACCTATATCTAAATCTCCTTATAGAATGACCACAAAAGAGTTAATAGAACTAAATGCTCACCTACAAGAATTATTTGATAAAGGATTGATAAGACCCGGTGTTTCACCCTAGGGAGCACCAGTAATTTTTGTTACAAAGAAAGATGTTACAATAAGGCTATACATAGATTATCATATGCTAAATAAGGCAACAATAAAGAACAAGTATCCATTGCCCCATATTGATGATCTCTTTGTTCAAATGCGAGGGGCAAATATGTTTTCAAAGATCGATCTTTGATCAAGATACCATCAATTGAGGCTAAAAGATGAGGATATTCATAAGACAACCTTTAGAACAAGGTATGGGCACTATGAGTTTACTGTCCTACCCTTTGAGTTAACAAATGCACCTACAACATTTATGAAATTAATGAAATGTGTGTTCAGAGACTATTTAGACAAGTTTTTACTTGTTTTCCTTGATGATATTTTGATTTACTCCAAGAATGAGGAGGAATGCCTTTAACATTTAAGGATTGTTCTTCAAAGATTAAGAGAGCATAAAATGTATGGAAATCTCTCAAAGTGTACTTTCTTTCAAAAGGAAGTACGATATGTTGGTTCTCAAATCTGTAGTTTACCAAATCCTAAAAGGATGCTAAACTTTATGATCAGGTCTAATAACCAATTTGGCCAATTGATGGAATCAATCAAAATGATTGGACTTCCCTATGCTTCAAGCTCTGCTTTGCCTAGGTGGGTGTACCTTCTTATCACCACTAAATATGAATTGTCCAATACTGATTGGTGATGATTAAGTAGATTATATACAATTTTTCCAGTTAAAGCATCTTTTTCAACCAAATTCAAACTAGCATGAAATCTAAAAATGGTTTTATTCAACTACATTACTCTTGCTCCTATGAACATAAAATTAAAATATGTACAAAGATTTTGTTTGTTGCGGAGCACAACATCGGATTGGTGCCTTATTTGTTGGGCTATGGAGTCTTAATGAGTTTTGATCATCCAATGGCCTTAAACTCTAACTGTTCAACACATTTCCTATTTATAACTTGTATAAATGTGCAAGCAATTCAACTATGAAAACCATTCTTATCTAATCCAAACTACATTCCTCAAATCACAGTAACACATGTTCAAAAGAATTTAATCCCTACTTGAGAGAACCCATTAAACATATTACACAGAAGCATTTAATATGCAATGACAAATCAATTAGAACCTACCAAATTGATTCATATGATAAAAAGAAGACAATATGGAGATAGTCTCAATTTATTTTCATTAAAATCAATGAACAACTGAAGCCATTTTTAGATCAAATACATTTTTGCCCAGTCTTGTCCAAAGTCTTCACAAGTGCACAACATGTTTTGCCCCCTTCTTCATCCTGTGTCTAAACACTTTTTCCTTTTTGATACTATCATATATACTTTGCATTTCGACCCTTCACATACCCTTTTGATGCAACCTTTCATATTCTTTTGCAATCAAAATAATTATTTCATCACTTTTCACTTTACATCCCATGAAAAATTATTTCGCCCATGACTATTAATATTCCCCTCTTTTACATTTATACTTATATTACTTGGGTAAAATAATTACCCATTCCCTATTTCATTTGGTGAAAATATTTTACAAAATTTATACTTTCACTCTTCAAAAATACCTTATCCCACACACTTCTTTATCAAAAATAAATAAACACCTTTTATGTTTTATTTTCTGCTCACCCACATCCATTTTATTTTACTTTGGTGGGGATGCGGGGAACTTTATATTTAATCATTTTCCACTTTATTATTTTCCAACCACCTCTATCCTGCACATATGTTTGAAAACCCCTGCAATGATGCAGGGAAAGCTTGGCCTTCTTCCCGCAAGCCCACATCATCGTGCTCTAGCTCCTTGTAGGAGTGAGGGGAATGCACATTAAACTCTAGAATTTCTTTCATCTACATGGATCCTCATCCAGAAAAGTTGAGAGTATCAGAAAACACATTAGAACTAGAGTAGGAGTTTGGTTCCACCTTCCTATAAGACCACTGTTGAATGCACATGATACTTTTTTTTTAAATACTTGGCTTTGTCCAATTTGAATGAAACTTCTTCATGAGACGTGGTAGTAGTAGTAATCTCTATGCCCGTGCATACCTAAAGCAGAGCTTGAAATATTACAAAAATATAGAAGAAATGCCTCCAATAACCCAAAATTATTGATTTATCCACTATTCTTCAATTTCTACTCAGCTCCATTCTAGTTCCAATAGAACACTGCTCACTGTAGTGACAAGGAGACCTACCATCCACATGATTCCAATGTTGTCTAGAAGAGGAATTATTAATTTTCCTATGATAGGTAGACAACTATTTTAATGTAGGCAATTCTTTGAAGCCATTTGAGTCGATTGGATCCCAATCCATCCCACAATGGGTTATGTCTGCAATATTTGGAGATATATAAAGAAATCTCCAAGGGGTCTCACGTAGTAAGCAGGATGTGCAACATCTCTTTCAACTGGCCCTTTCTACATAATGCTGTGAGATTGAGATGAATAGTCGATGGCGATTGCATCTTATGATTATGATTAGAGAGTAGAAAATGTGCAATGTTATTTAGCATTCATCTCCCACAACAATTTCACTTGCAACAGTGGCAGTCAACACATATTTGAAGGTTTTTCAACAACTCCAATAGTTGTTCCAGGGGCACACTAAACAAACCAAATGCAATTACAAACTTTTCACTATGGTGACACAAAAATAACTCCTTTAACTCCTCTTGTGACAGCTATCCCTTCATTTGAATACCCTTTTCCTTCATAACCTACATACCTGAGTGGAGATCCAATCACTTTACTCACAGTATGTCACTCCATATATTCACTCGTGTCAAGCCTGATCATGAAAGCTTGAATTTGCTGATCTACAATTGCCTCTATTTTCTTCAAAACATCATCATTAATATGTTTTCCATGTGAAATCAAAGCGTAACATGTTTGAGGCTACCAAGGATCTCATTTGATCAATGTGATCATCAAGTATGGTTTTCAATGCATAGTTTAACATATAAGTACAAGTATGATTGGGACCAATAAGACCCCTCCTTTTGTAGTCCACATTACAATTGACTTCATCCAATTCTAGAAAATTACAGGCATTTGATTCTTTTGACAAATTTTGTGCCAAACAATTTGATCAGTGGGTGACACACGTCGAGTCCCATTATGGGCCCAACCTAAAAAAAATTCATTTTGAAACAATTTTTGTCCTCAATTGACTTGAAATTGCTTCAACATGCTCCTAAAGTGAAAAATTGAAGTGGGTTGTCACTAGAATTTATTTTCTAACATATTTGTACTATGACCAGAACAAGTCAAGTGGCCTCCAAAATCACCCTAGAAAACTGGTGAAACAATCTCCTAAAGCCATGAAAATGCACAAACATGCAAACATTTGATCCAAGAATTCATGAGAGAAAATGACTTGGCAAAATGTATCCTAAGGTGCAAGATATTAACATTCAAAATGGCTCACATAGCCTTTTCTAAAAATGCACCTATTGAAAACCAATTTGAGCTCACCAAGTCACCACCCTGAAAAAATACCAAATCTCTTCTCAGGATGCTGCCACTAGGGAAAGTGGTTTATTTAGGTCCATTGAGTATGTGTACAAAAGGATTTTTCACCAATTCACTTCCTTCACAAAATATGAAGGGTCAAAGTTGACCTCTCTGAAACATTCTGGAAATGCAAATGTGAAAATATGACTAACTGCATTTGCTTTTGGCCTTGAAAAAATATCAAACTTGATCATGAGGCTCTAAAATTAGACCAAGGAGTATATGAATGTTAGGGGAATGCAGAATGCCAATCCATTCATCATGACTATCACCCAATTGTGAAATATCAATCTGAACAGGAGGCTACTTCGCAGGCCTGAGAATATGCAAACAACAAAACAATCCCAAAACCCTCCAAATTGGTGCCTTAAAAACTCATCAAATCACATCCTGGGAGTCTAAAGTCAAACATACATGCTTACATATGTCAGATGAGTGTGTTCACCAAGGGATTTGGCATGAAAGTCAACATGATTCATATTATTATTTTCCAAACTAGGCCACATAGGCAAATTTGACAGGGGTGTTTTCTGAGAGTTGCAATCAAAATGCACATCACATGCACTTAAAATTTTGCAAAATTGTACAATGCCAATAGTGTCTCTTGCTTGGAGATGTATGCCCCTTGCAGGCATAGCAAGAATTCAAATCTCTGGTGGAGCATACCAGTGTTTTATTCATTGGGCAATAGAGTCCAACTTCTCTTTCTCTGCCTTGAATTGGTATGATTTGGAAAATCACACCACAATTGATGGCACAAGGCCACCAAAAGAAAGGAAATCCTCTACTTACCTTTGTCATACACCTTATTCTCATCTGACTGCATGAGGTCAAATTTGAAGGCATTATCACTATAAACCTGAAAGTAAACTTCACCATTGGCATTCTAAAACATATCACTGTGTTTTTCCATACCAACCTTAGTTCCATAAGACTATATCTCACAATCAAGCACAAATTGAAGAATGCTATCACCATGTGACAAACATCCATCATGTTCATATATAATGCAACAATTAGCATTGCCTATTTCATCACCATGTTTCATTGAAGGTTTTCCCAAATAGACAGAAAAATTGAAACATTCATATGTTGCATTATAGCTAATATCACACTATTGTAAACCATGAGAATCATGCAAACAATCCTCCAAAAAAGAGAAACATTCATATACTAGCTTATTTACATCATGACTCACTTACATATGAAATGTTCTATTATCAGCATTATTCCCTCCCATACAAGGATAAAAAATATCAACACAATCAGACATTATAGAATCAGAGGAAACTTCAAATCTCATGCTTTCTTTTGATACAGAACTCTGAAATTCATTTGTCAACAATTCTGAAATTTGTTCACTATTAGGTGAACATGCCTCCTTATTCACCTCATTGTTGGCCCATTCTCTACTTTCATTATCTTTGCAAGATATCATCTGATTTTCTCTTATCATTTCTTCATACAATGAGCATGAAAAACATTGGAAAGCATTTTTAGATGTACACACCTCTCCATCACCAATTGTATTAGCCAATGGGTGAGTGTTGAACACAAGGAATATTGAGAGTGAGGGGTGAATCAATATTCTACAAAACCACTTCTTTACATGTTCATTGATCCAATTACCAAATTCAATAACATGAAAGAAGAATAAACATAAGAATAGTAACCATACAAACATAACACATAGACATCAAGATTTTTACATGGAAAACCCAAAAAGGGAAAAACCACAATGAGTGTTAGCTCACAATATATTATGATATCAATATCGAATTACATGAAGACTCACTGCCTTAAGGCTCACTACCTGAGGACCCACTGTCCAAAGAAGTGCTCACTGCAATAGGCTCATTGCCAAAAGAGGAGAAGAGAACATAGAGAAGGAATGACTCACTACCAAAAGAAAATTGCTACAAGTTCATCTACAAAATGCTGAGGTGTAGTTCCATTTAGCTCAGTATACAGACTCAAATCTCTTCATAATGTCTGCCCTTCTTTATCTGCTCTACTTCACATATACTCTACTCTTCTTCCCTTACTATCCTTTTCTAGTCACAAAACTCCCCTAGATCACACACACACTTTTCCCTTCAAAGCCAAACTCTATTGAGTATATATATCCACATCAAGAATTTCCTCAAACTAGGTTAGCATGCAAAAGATGAAGCTTGTATATTCAAGTTATACCTTGTCGGCCTATTATTGTGCCCAAACAACAATGCAGACCCAATCAATAATGTAAGACTCTTCATATGAGTCTAGACCTATTATAGAATTACTTAGATTAATGATTCCAATCATATACCTTCACTATATATTGATCTAACATGACTGTAGGCTTAACCCTTAAGTGCACACACAACTAGCTTGACTGTCATACCATAACCTTCAATGTGAACCATATGAGACTTTCAAATTCATAACCAACATTCATTATGGACCTCTTATCATACCTTTAGAACCATAGAGCATAATACTCTTTGATAGTGAAATGCATATCTTAGAACTATTATTCTGTAACAAAGAAATACTGTCAGACTGGAAGCTGATACTGAAGAGCTTGTAAATTGTGATCCGATGAACTTCAAGCTCTATAAATTTGGATTTAGATGCTCATGACATATATTTTCAATACCTCAAAATCACAAATCAAAATATTCATCAGCGGAGGAATGTGGACAAAATTACTCAGGTACTCTACACTGTTTCTGACTTAACTCTGTTCACCTGGACTTAGACAATTCACCATATGACTTCTAGAGGAAATCAAGACTTGAACACTTGAACATAACATCATTAGATAGCTATGAATAACATACTTGAACCACATAACATGATCTTCAACTACGGAGGCATACTATTCCAATCTCTGTCACTCTGTATCTTGTCCATACTTAGCCATCCTAACTAAGTTAGTCTTCTGGACGTTTACCCAACCTTATTGCCATCCCTTTACCATGCCTTGTTGCCATCAATGACAACATTTAACATTGTACCAGACCATCAGAGTACTGTCCCTTACCAACAATCTCCCGCTTTGGCATTGATGGCAACACATAGTGAAAAATGATTGTGTTGCTCCCCCTTTGTGCATTCTAATTTTCTTCTTCTCTTTAGACATTTGGTCACTTTTCACTGGATATTCTTCTCCCCCTTTGAAATCAATGGCAAATGTGTATGTACAAGAGTCAAAATTGGGTCAAAACTGTAAAAACTATCATACTCTAATGCATATGTATAGGTACAATCTTCCATCTTAATTAGTTGTAGGTGGCAGAATATCATTATAAATGGTCTTTATCAGAGCTAACTCTCCATCCCATCTATTCTTTGCACTCTCCAAAATATGAATGTGACCATTTATTAGAAAAACTAATTTTTCTGCCTTCTGTACATCTGAGAGTGTATCAATTATTGCTTTTGCTTTCAAAGCTTCTTCTACAAGATTTGTCATTGAATCTATTTTAGGACTTATTAGCCCTCTTAACTGGCACAACCTATTTTTAATTTATTCCCTCTTATTCATCAGACTGATTAAGTTATTGTGAATATTTACAACTTGTGTCTTTTTACTATTTATTGATTCAACTACCAGATCACATGACTTAGAGATATTTAACAATTGGAGTTCTAGATCCTTGATTTTTTCTTCAAACTCCTTAGTAACTTCTGGCCATGAGAAGAAAAATTTGTATATGTCATATGATTTCTTAATGGCCTTCTCTATGCCGTTGACTCTATTGTCTAGAAAAATTTTATCATTGTCCATCATGGTCTTTAATTCAGCTAACCTTTTCTCATTATATTCTTTTCTAACCTTTATTTCTATAGACTTCTCAAAAGACTCAAAATGAGTACTTACTAATTTTATCATGCCTTGAAGTTGGTCCATTAATGGCAATGATGTATCCTTTTAGTGTGAAGGCATCAACTTTTCCAAGATACCAGATGCTTCACCAATGAGTTCACTATCTTGTAAATGTGATTTCAACATTTCTTCCTGAGCCTTTGTATGAAAAATTGTCCTAATTTTCATCTTTTGTAGTGGGGACATAGAAGCTAGGCTTAAAGGGCCTTGTAGCAACTCATTTGATTCGAACAATTGACTTTCCTGTTGTTTCTCAAGAAATTCCCTTACCATTTCAACAGGGTCTTTGGTAATGGTGTTAGCAACAGTGTCTCTTGTCCTTTCTTCAGACACTTCTTCTTGGTTTTGCTTAGGTGGTTCCAGATCCATGGCCTCTTGTTGAATAATATTTTGTACCAGTGAAGGGCTTCTCTCGATTTGTTCATGTTCTTGATCATCAACTTTATTCTGCTCATCAGTCTTCTCCTTGGTTGCCTAGTCATTAGCTTGATGCTCCAGAGGAGGACTTGTCTTAGTTTGATTCTTGTCAATTGTATCTAGACTCTTAATAGCAGGGTCTTGATCTTCATTCTCCTTTATTTCTTTATTATTTTTGTCTAATCCTTGGTCCATGTTGACATTCAGAGCAGATGTGTCATCTCCAACACTTGTTTCTTCATTGCCATATATGGTTGGGAGATGAAATTCCTTCAAAACTCTCAAAGTGATTTCCTCAGTTTCTTTGACTACCTTCTCAATGTCATCTGCCATTAGAGTATTCATCCTTTTCTTTGTTCTAAATTATTTATGAAGCACTTTGGAGACTTTTGCCTTTTCTTCTGGGGTGATTTTAGGACATAGCTTTATTAATATGTGTTCTCTTAGCTCAATGTCCTTGGCCATAACAATTTCATTCCTTGCAAACATTATACTTCCCAAGCTGTCTGGGAGATCAGTAATTATTTCAATAAGGGATATATTTTATATGTCCGTGTATTTGATGACAACAGTATCAATGATGTTCTAATCTGCATCATCATAGTCATCATATAGTTGGGCAATAGTTTTTAGATTTCCATCAACTGTAATGGCTTTCAATACATCTTATAGATTTATTGTAGCCTATACTTTCACAAGCTCTTCCTTCTTCTCCTTCCTTTTTCCTTTCCCCTTTCTGGAAGACTTATCTTGCTTAGAACCGGAGGCTTCAAATGGTTTTTTTTTTATCTTCTTAACTTCTTCATCTGATTTTGTTTCTTCATCATCAACACTTATACTTACATGCATCCTCTTAGCTTTGGTTTTCATTTTTTGTGTCCTTTTTCAGCAGGTTTCTTAGCAAGTGCTTCCTCAAAGGGTGTGGGACCAAAGGATTTTGAGCTTGCTCCAGCAGATGTGGAACCTCTTGTCCTTTTATTTGGAGCTACTGGTCCCTTTGTTTTTATCTCTTTCACTTCTAGAGCCTTGTTAGGTTCACCTTCCTTCAATTTTTCAACTACTCTAGCTGCTTCAGCCCTTGCCCTTGTTTTAGTAATTTCTTCTTTTGTGACCCCTATGCTTTGGGCATATTCCTCTACCAATTTCTTCATCTTTTTCTGAGTTTATGGTTTTCTTAGTTCAACATGAACTTTTATAGATAACTCTTCATATGTGCCAAATCTTGGCTCATTGGGATCCCTAGGTTTCTTCAACATAAGATCAGCATAACCATCCAATATGTTTCCTACCACTTCATATCCAATTGGGAGGACCGAGACTGTCCTGGGCTCAACAACGTCCATCATACACTGATCCTTATTTATAATAAATCATATGTCATTTTTATATTTTTCAACAATGGACTTAGGTATTCTTTCCCTTGATTACATGATCTTCTGGAAGTTCTTAAAGTATCCCCATAAGGCTGTGGTCTTAGCATCATGATTTCCTATGCTATTTAAATGATTTCTAATTTGTACTACAACAGGTTTATCACTAGTCCAAAACAAACTCTTTATCACTGGTAACTCTTGCATGAAATAGAAAAATAAGAAAAGAATTAGAATACCAAACTTGAATGGATATTTCTACTCCTTTGTCTTCTTTAGATTCTCCATCAATTGTTTCTAAAGCAACTCACAAAGATCATAGTCTGCATTCTTCTTGATCATCTCATAAGTTGTGTATATAGTAGTCCCGGAGATAGAATTCTCTTGGTTTGTGAAGTAAATTTTGTAGCCTATCACCATGGATTCAAATCTCACTGCATGGTCTTCAATATCATTCATGGTTAAAGCCCTTTTGTCATATTTGGATCCGGTGGCTTTCATCACTGTATCATTCTTTACACTTTTAACATAGGTACTATTCCAATGGAGCATAATTTAGTCACAGCTCTTATCACATCCTTTGTAATCATGAATGGTCTTTCTAGCCACATGAATTTGTCATGGATCCTGATCAAAACATACTGAACCCATTCATCCTCAACAAACGTAGGGAAGTCTATATACTGAATGAATTTCTTTATTTCTAGGGTCATATATTCTTCCTTCAAATCATAATTGTCATTGCTTGAGTGATTCACATAAAGATTAGAAAACCTACTATCACCAAATTATTCTAGGGCAACATGAATGTATGCCCTAACATCTTTTGCATGCATTACACTAAACAGAGTTTATGAAAATGCACCATTTGGGTCAACCTCTATTGATTTGAAGGGGTGTTTCTTAAATTTTGGCCTCAGTCTCTCAGTTATATCAACCACTTGTGGTCTTGCCATTTTGTAATGATTTAAACAAATTTGTAGTAGGGTTTCAAACTAAAAAATACCTCTTTTGTTGACTTTACGGTTTACATGAACTTGCTTTGAATTGCTTTGGAAATCGTTGTAGTCACTTGAAATTTTGCTTCAGTTCTCCAGGACGCTTGATAGTTTGAATGTAAAGTGATTAATCTTTCAAATCCAAGCCTTTTAACCCTTTGTTTTCCTTAACCTACTTGCCATAAATGTTATCTTTCAAAAAGTTGTCAAACACTTCTCTGTCAAGAACAGTCAATCATGATTGCTCCACATTTGATCCTTTTCTACTAGAATTTATTTCAAAAGATCTACCATATAAATCTTCACATCATATCTTCGTGTCGGATCCCAACACTGACTATCTAGCTAGGGGATTAGAATTTTCAATACAGCTCCCCCTAAGACAGAGCTCCCAATTTACTTCCTAGAGGAAGTGTTTGCACTAGAAGCTAGTGCGGATCCATCCTTGATCTCATTCACATCCTTTTTAATCTAGACCTTGCTCATTTCCTTTTTGATTTCCACCAGATCAACCTTGTTCTTTCCTTTATCTTCTCTTTTCTCTATTTTCCCTTTCTCTGTAGGAAGGTCTCTTTTCTCATTCTAGCAACATGTCCAAACATATTGCAAATGTAGCATACCACATTCCTATGTCTCTAATTCCTTTGATTTATTCTTGATCTGCATTGGTTAGCCATGTGTCCAAATCTATTGCATGAAAAGAACTTTCTATTGAAGGGTTGAGTATTTCTTGCAATGTTAAGACCATTCCTTATCACACTTCTACACTCATTTGCTTTATGACCAATTTTCTTGCAATTAAAACACTAACCAGAGAAAGCTAAAACATTTTGATTTATTCTACTCCTGCACTAAGTAGCCCTATGACCATACTTATTGAATTTAAAACAATAGCCATTGAAAGATGGGTACCTTTGAGCATTTGGATGCCTGACCAAAGGTCTTCTAGGTCTTCTTCTCTGATTCCGAAACTGGTTGCCTTTGTTTTTCCTCATCTCAAGGTTTTCTTGACCTAATTTAGAACTTTTTCCTCTTTCAAATCCCAAACCTTTCTTGTCATCTAAGCTCTTTTGACTTTCAATCAACTCCTCAAGCTTAGGAGAGCTTATTTTGAATTTTTCTTTATAATTGTTAGCTGCTTCCAAATCAAACTTCAAAAGTAACACATCTTTGGCCAATTTTTCACTATCCTTAGACTTATCCTTTACAACTTGATTCAGATGCTTTTCAATCTCCTCTTTCTCTTCAACTTCCAATGTTAAATTGTTTAGGGTTTCATGTGCTTCATTCAATTGTTCACTTAGCTTCTTGCTCTTCTCTTTAAACTTCTTGACTTGCTCCCTTAGATTTAGAATGCATTCATTAGCTTCTTGGACATTAACCTTCAGATCCCTAATTTCTGCTTCAGATTTTTCAAGATCTTCAAGAGCAACTTTCAATTCATCATTTCTCTCATATGAGTAATTCCCAAATTTTATACTACTCGAATGAATAGCTTCTGGAGAAGTGAGATATCTTCTTGCTACCATGTGTACACTTTCCCATATCTTCCTCAAGGTATTAATCTTCCTCCAAGGAACCTTGCTCTAATACCAATTGTTGAACACAAGGAATAATAAGAGGGGGGTGAATCAATATTCTACAAAACCACTTCTTTATATGTTCATTGATCCAATTACCAAATTCAATAACATGGAAGTAGAATAAACATAAGAACAACAACCATACAAACATAACACATAGACACCAAGAATTTTACGTGGAAAACCAAAAAGGGAAAAACCATGATGAGTGTTAGCTCACAATATATTATGATATCAATACCAAATTACACGAAGGCTCACTGCCTTAGGGCTCACTACTCGAGGACTCACTGTCCAAAGAAGTACTCACTGCAATAGGCTCACTGCTAAAAGAGAAGATAAGATAGATAAGGAATGGCTCACTACCAAAAGAAAATTGCTACAAGGGCATCTACAGAATGTTGAGGTGCAGCTCCATTTAGCTCAGTATACAAACTCAAATGTCTTCATAATGTCTGCCTTGCCTTTTCTGTTCTACTTCACATATACTCTGCTCTTCTGCCCTTACTATCTTTTTTTGGTCACAAAACTCCCTTAGATCACACACACACACACACACACACTAAATTCACACTATATTCACACACACTCTCCCCTCCAAATCTAAAATCTATTGAGTATATATATCCGCATCAAGAATTTCCTCAAACTAGGTCAGCATGCAAAAGATGAAGCTTGTATATTCAAGTTATACCTTGTTGGCATGTTATTGTTCCCAAACAACAATGCAGACCCAATCAATCATGCAAGACTCTTCATATGAGTCTAGACCTATTATGGAATCACTTAGATTAATGATTCCAATCATATACCTTCACCACATATCAATCTAATATGACTATCAGCTTAACCCTTAAGTGCACATGCAACTAGCTTGATTGTCATACCATAACCTTCAATTCGAACTATATGAGACTTTCAAATTCATAACCAACATTCATTATGGACCTCTTATCATACCTTCAAAACTATAGAGCATAATCCTCTTTGATAGTGAAATGCAGATCTTAGAACTATTGTTCTGTCACATAGAAATACTGTCAGACTGGAAGCCAATACTGGAGAACTTGTAAATTGTGATCCGATGAACTTCAAGCTCTATAACTCTAGATT
Organism: Cunninghamia lanceolata; assembly: GCA_027924645.1. Lineage (NCBI taxonomy): Eukaryota > Viridiplantae > Streptophyta > Pinopsida > Cupressales > Cupressaceae > Cunninghamia > Cunninghamia lanceolata. The sequence continues at coordinate 1,100,280 of BSBN01001378.1, forward strand.
TAGATGCTCATGACATATATGCTTAATACCTCAAAACTACAAATCAAAATATTCATTAGTGGAGGAATGCGGACCAAATTACTCAGGTACTCTGCACTGTTTTTTACTTAACTCTGTTCACCCAAACTTAGATAATTCACCATATGACTTCTAGAGGAAATCAAGACTTGAACACTTGAAAATAACATCATCAGATAGCTATGAATAACATACCTGAACCGCATAACATGATCTTCAACTGCGGAGGCATACTATTCCAATCTTTGTCACTCTCTATCTTATCCATACTTAGTCATTCTGGACCTTTACCTAGCCTTATTGCCATCCCTTTACCATGCCTTGTTTCCATCAATGAAAACATTTAAATTTTTGTCAGACTATCAGAGTAGTGTCTCTTGCCAATAGTGAGCACACTCCTTCATTTGCTTCATTTTTGCTCATGCACTCTTCAAGCAATGTGTCCTCAAAATCATCTTCAATGTTGCAATCCTCCTCCAAAGTGAAGAGATGGCCTTCCACAATTTTATTTTCATTCAAATATGGAATATCATTATTGAAAACCTCACTTGTACATGTTTCCTCTATTGGTTGATCTTATTTATGACACCAATCAATTTGCACACCTGTAAATGTTTCAGATTTGAGATGTCCTCTTGCAAATGGATTTTCTCCTTGATGAACCTGAAATTGCTGATACTAATATCTCTGTTACTGATATTAAAGTCTATGTTGTTGAGGCTGCTAATTCACACTTTGTTGCATATTTTTGTAAGCACCTCCAAGGTAATACATATTACCTTGTATATTTTGAAATGGAGCATGATGCTGATATTTCCCCATATGCTGATCATATCGCTGATTTTGAATTTTTACTCCTCCTTGACCAGGGGGAAAAGAATATGCACCTCCAATAGGCTGAATACAATCAAATCTGTATTGTGGCACATTTGGAATATTTTGAGTAGTCAGTTGAAGCAACTCTTTCTCCAATTCATTTATTCACCTTATCATTTTTTGCCTCTCACTTTGTGCCATTCTCATCGGGTTCTTGACAGAGTCGCCACCTCTTTCAGAGAGGAAAAATATTTAAGTTGTCTCTTGGTCTTCCAAAGCTCTAGGAACCTGAATTATTTGCAACTCCCTAGTAGATTCACCAATTTGTTGGTGGCTCAGATGGGCAAAAACTTTCACCAAAGACTTCCAAGTATGATTTGATAATTTTCTCACTTCAATCCCCAGCAGAGTTGCCAATTTGTTGGTTCTCAAATTTGTAGTTTACCAAACCCTAAAAGGATGCCAAACTTTATGATCATGTGTGATAACTAATTTGTCTAGCTGACAGAATCAATCAAAATGAGTGGGCTTCCCTACACTTCAGGCTCTGCTTCGCCTAGGTGGGTGTAACTTCTTATCACCATTGAATATAAATTGTTCAATACTGATTGGTGATGATTAAGTAGATTATATACAATTTTGCCAATTAAAGCATCTTTTTCAACCACATTCAAACTAGCATGAAATCTAAAAATGGTTTTATTCAACTAGTTTACTCCTACTCCTATGAACAGAAAATTAAAATATGTACAAAGATTTTGTTTGTTCTAGAGCACATCTTATCGGTGCCTTATTTGTTGGGATATGGAGTCTTAATGAGTTTTGATCATCCAATGGCCTTAAAATCGAACTGTTCAGCACATTTCCTATTTATAACTTGTATAAACATGCAAGAAAATCAACTATAAAAACCATTCTTATCTAATCCAGACTGCATTCTTTAAATCACAATAACATGTTCAAAAGAATTTAATCCCTACTTGAGAGAACCCATTAAACATATTACATAGAAGCATTTAATATGCAATGACATATCAATTAGAACTTGCCAAATTGAATCATATGATCAAAATAAGACAATATGGAGACAGTATCACAGTTTATTTTCATTAAAATCAATGAACAACTGAAGCCATTTTCAGATCAAATATATTTTTATAAAATCTTGTCCCAAGTCTTCACAAGTGCACCAACCTGAACATTTTGCCCCCTTCTTCTTCCTGTGTCTAACCCCTTTTTCCTTTTTGATATTATCATATATACTTTGCATTTTGACCCTTCACATACCCTTTTGATGCAACCTTTCATATTCTTTTGCAATCAAAATAATTATTTCATCACTTTTCACTTTACATCCCGTGAAAAAATAATTTCGCCCATGACTATTAATATTCCCCTCTTTTACATTTATACTTATATTCCCCAAGTAAAATAATTACCCATTCCCTACTTCATTTGGTGAAAACATTTTACAAAATTTATACTTTCACTCTTCAAAAATACGTTATCTCACACACTTCTTTATCAAAAATAAATAAAAACCTTTTATGTTTTATTTCCTGCTCACCCACATCCATTTTATTTTACTTTGGTGGGGATGCAGGGAACTTTATATTTAATCATTTTCCACTTTATTATTTTCCCACCACCACTATCCCACACATATGTTTGAAAACCCCTACGGTGATGCGGGGAAAGCTTGGCCTTCTTCCCGCAAGCCCGCATTATCATGCTCTGGCTCCTTGTGAGAGTGCAGGGAATGCACATTAAACTTTGGAAGTTCTTTCATCTGCATGGATCTTCATCCAGAAAAGTTGAGAGTATCAGAGACCACATTAGAACTAGAGTAGGAGTTTGGTTCCGCCTTCCTATAAGACCACAGTTGTGAGATTGAGATGAATAGTCGATGGCAATGTCATTTTATGATTGTGATTAGAGCATAGAAAATGTGAAATGTTATTTAGCATTCATCTCCCACAACAATTTCACTTGTAATAGTGGCAGTCAGCACATATTTGGAGGTTTTTTAACAACTCCAATAGTTGTTCCAAGGGCACACTAAACAAACCAAATGCAATTTCAAACTTTTCACTATGGTGACACAGAAATAACTCCTTTTACTCCTCTTGTGATAGCTAGCCCTTCATTCAAATACCCTTTTCCTTCATAACCTACATACCCGAGTGGAGATCCAATCACTTACAATATGTCGCTCCATATATTCACTCATGTTGGGCCTAATCATGAAAGCCTGAATTCGTTGATCTACAATTGCCTCTGTTTGCTTCAAAACATTAGCATTAATATGTTTTCCATGTGAGAAATCAAAGTGTAACATGTTTGACGCTACTAAGGATCCCTTTTGATCAATGTGATCATCAAGTATGACTTTTAATGCCTAGTTTAACATATAAGTACAAATATGATTGGGAGCAATAAGACCCTCCCTTTGTAGTCCACCTTACAAATGACTTCATCTAATTCTAGAAAATTGCAAAGGCATTTGATTCTTTTGACAAATTTTGTGACAAACAATTTGATCAATGGGTGACACATGTCGGGTCCCATTATGGGCCCGACCTAAAAAAAATGTTTTGAAACAATTTTCATCCTTAATTGACCTGAAACTACTTCAACATGCTCCTAAAGTGAAAAATTGAAGTGGGTTGCCACTAGAATTTATTTTCTAACACCTTTGCACTATGACTTGAACAAGTCAAGTGGCCTCCAAAATTACCCTGGGAAATTCATGAAACAATCTCCTGAAGCCATGAAAATGCACAGACATGCAGACATTTGATCCAAGAATTCATGAGAGTAAACAACTTGGAAAAAATCATCCTGAGGTGCCAGATATTAACATTCAAAATGGCTCACTTAGCCTTATCTAAAACTACACTTGTCAAAAACCAATTTGAGCTCACCAAGTCACCACCCTGAAAAAATACCAAATCTCTTCCCACGAAGATGCCACTAGGGAAAATGGTTTATTTAGGTCCATTGAGTATGTGTGCAAAAGGATTTTTCACCAATTCACTTTCTTCACAAAATATTAAGGATCAAAGTTGACCTTTCTGAAACATTTTGGAAATGCAAATGTGAAGATATGATAAACTACACTTGCTTTTGGCCTTGAAAAAATATCAAACTTGATCCTGAGGCTTTGAAATTAGACCAAGGAGTATATGAATGTTAGGGGAATGTATAATACCAATCCATTCATAATGACGATCACCCAGCTGTGAAATATCAATCTGAACATGAGGCTACTTCGCAGGCCTGAGAATATGCAAACAACAAAACAATCCCAGAACCCTCCAACTTGGTGCCTCAAAAACTCATCAAATCACATCCTGGGAGTCTGAAATCAAACATACATGCTTACATATGTTAGATGAGTGTGTTCACCAAGGGATTTGGCATGAAAGTGAACAAGCTTCACATTATTATTTTCCAAAGTAGGCCACATAGGCAGATTTGATAGGGGTATTTTTTGAGAGTTGCAATCAAAATGCACATCACAAGCACTTAAAATTTTGCAAAATTTTATAGTGCCAACACAATATTTGGGTCATATAATTTCAGCTAGGGAAATTATTGTGGACACAACAAAGATTAGAGCTATTCTGGAATGGCCAGCACTACGGAATGTGCATAAGGTCCAAAGTTTCATCGGCCTAGCAGGATATTATAGAAAATTTGTGGCTAATTTTTCAAAAATTGTCTATCCTATAACTTCATTACAAAGAAAAGGCAAAAGATTTGATTGGTCAGAGAAATGCCATGAGGTATTTGACCAACTAAAAGAAAAGTTGACTATGGCACCTATTTGAAGGTACTTGACCCAGATGGTCAATTTGTTGTCATCACTAATGCCTTAGGAGAAGGATTAGGTTGTGTACTTGCTTAGGATGGGCAAGTTATTGCATATGAGTCTAGAAAGTTGAAAACTTATGAACAAAATTATGTTCCTCATGATCTGGAATTGGCAGCAGTGGTTCATGCACTGGAAATGTGAAGACATTATTTTCTTGGGAAACCTTTTGAACTAAAAATAGACCATCAAGGGCTCAAATATTTGTTTACTCAACCACATCTAAATGCTCACCAAAGGATATGGTTAGAGTTAACATCATTTTATGATTTTGAGATTAAATACATATAGGGCAAGGGAAACTGGGTGGCAGGTGTCATAAGTAGGAGAAGACATATCTCCTCGATGATCTCCATGCATTCTGATTTTAGGAATTAGGTATTGCAAAGGTCTAAAGGAGATGAATATTATGAGCAGGTAAAACAAGCTTTTGTGGACAATTCTAATGATGCTAGGTATGGTGGGTTTTATTTTGAACTAGATGGACTATTAAGGTTTAAAGGAAGGATGTATGTTTCGAATTCTGAGGAGTTAAGGACTATCATGTGGAAGGAGATGTTGGACTACAATCAACACTAAGAGGGGGGTGAATCAGTGTTGTATCAAAAACCAAATTATTTATTCCTTATCAAACTTGAAAAGAGAAGATTAGATAATCAACCATGAAAATATGCATCATCAATTGAAGAAGTCAAATACTGAATGTAAAAGTATGAAGAACAATCAAATCACACAAAATTGAAATGAGGACACAAAATATTTTAAGTGGAAAACCCTCTCAGGGATGAAAAACCACTCAAAACTGCCTCACTAGCTTAATCATGGAAATCAACAATTACACAGCCTCATTGGCTGATGAATGCCTCACTAGAAAAAACAAAGTCTCACTAACTTGTACAATCACCTTGAATTAAGATAAGATAACTCGGGGGATTACCCTGATTCACTTCAATACAAAAACCTTATATCTCCTTTTGATTTTTACTCTGCAAAATTTTCTTCAATTTCACATTAGTCAAGCTGCAATTCTTGAAGCACTATACACTGCAAATATTCGGCAACAAACTCCATATACTTAACATATCATACTGCAAACTCCTTACTTCAAATTTCAATCAACCTTGATGCAATTTTCATTCCACATTCACTATTCTGCACAAAATTGATCAATTTTTCATGAAGATAGATAGACAATTATATCTCTGGTACAAAACAATAACTACAGTCTTCAAATATATCATACAGACCCTTGGATATAATATCTTGGCACATTGAGGTTCAATAGAAAGCTTTAAAAAACTGATCTCTGCATAATGTTCTTCAAACAATCATTATCCTACACAAACTCATTAGTTTCTTCACAAAGGTATAGTAATAACCATCTCATAATCTCATACCAACAATTGCAGTCTTCAATTTCCTCAAACAAATCTCTGTATACATATCCCTAGCACCCTGCATATAGTCTTCATACTCCATTTTTAAGTCTTCATACTCTTCATACCCTGCATATAGTCTTTTTCAACTTAGAGCAACATCCAAACTTCAAAAATACATTGCACAAAACTCACAATAAAAATCTTTGGCCCTCTGCACACGAATAGAGTCACAAAAATCAATTTTTGTGCCTTATATACACATAGCACATCAAATTTAGAATGTTTAGGTGTCCATTGGGATTCAAAAAGCAATTTGAATGACATCCCTTCGATCTCATCTTCTTGCCAACCTGTCTTTTGTTTTGGATCGTTCAATATACTTTACCATCATAGTCATTGAAGCAACTTTAAAGAACCAGTGACCCTAGGATGTCGGGGCTGGTCATCCCACGGGTTGAAGACCCTTAGTGATCACTTAAGTTATAAAGTGACTGGATAAGCCGGTCAATGTAAAATTAGAAATAAAATGCATGACGGGTAGTTTAGGGCTTTTATGATGAGCATTAGAAACTTCAAATTAGGGTTTTATTTTATTTGAAAGGATAGAGTCTTAGGGTATATTAGGATTTGTGGATTTTAGACATTAGATAACAAATCCTAATTTTTGACAAGGCTTTTTGTAGGTGATATATAGACTTTGATGGTATGGCAGAGTATGAATGAAGATAGGAACCTTGATTATGAAAGAAGGACTATGCCAAGAGAACCTAGGGTTTTGAATATAGATCTTTTAGGAAACTCTAAACTCTGACTTAGATTAATCTACAATAAATGCAACATGCTTCTCTTTGAAACAATCAGATGATCACATTTATAAGCTCTCTTTCTCTGCATAGTAATATGTAATTATAATCAACCAAAATGACTTTAAGACTTCAAATTCATAACACATTACCCATAATGAAGTTCTCTCCCATGAATAACATCAACTTGCATGACATGACATCAAGACCAATATCCCAAACATGAAGACCTAAAGGATAAGATCTAAAGAAGACATGATTCCTTTGTCATCTACAATTCTTGATGATCATGATGAAACAAACTTGTGTGAAGGAATGATCAAGAAAACAAGAAGACAAGAAGAGTTGATACATCCTGATGATGAGAGCATCCTTTCAACCCTAAACACCTATCAACTCAATTCCATGCCACTGCCCAAGTCTCCATGATATCATATCAATCAAACAAAAACAAGATATGACAAAATGACAACACCTTGAAAACACCACACCACATGACAACATTCTGATAAACCATACAACCATTTTGACATCAATGGCAAGACAACCATTATGCCTCATGCCAAACTTAACAGGAGGTTCATTCTGCACCTTATTTAGGACATCCTGGAATGATGAAATTGCTAGATGATGTAAAACCATTACATTTCTAGAAACGAATGAAGAGGGATGCTGCAAAGTTTGTAGATGGATGTCTAGAATGCTAGAGGGTGAAAGCAGAACACCATCATCTGAAAAGACTTCTATACCCTCACGAGATTCTAGAATGGAAATGGAAAATCATTAGCATGGATTTTGTGCAAGGACTTATTATGTCTAGGAATAGACATAATACTATTCTAGTTGTGGTGGATAGACTCACCAAGGTAGCACATTTCATACCCAAGAATTTGACAGATGGGGCACCAATCATAGCCTGCAAATTTGTGCAAGAAGTATTTAGACTAAACGATATCCCTGAGAAGATTATCTCAGATAGAGATGCCCATATGACATCAAGGTTTTGGAAAACCTTGTTTTCCTCACCTGGAACTCAACTAAACATAAGCTCTGCTTATCATCCCAAGATGGATGGACAAACTGAAAGAGTAAACCAAGTGTTGGAAGACCTATTGAGAATGTATTGCATGGACCAACAATACAAGTGGGAAGATTATCTTCCTCTTGTGGAATTTGCTTACAATAATTCCTATCATTCTGTTATCAAGATGGCTCCATTTGAAGCATTATATGGAAGAAAGTGCCGAAATCCTATAGTTTGGGATAAGCTAGAAGATAGGATTAGCCTTCATCCAAAAATGTTATTAGAAATGGAAGAGCAAGTCCATCTGATTAAGAAAAGGCTAGCGTCTAAGCGAATGATAGGTAGAAATTTTATACGGATGCCAAGCACATCACAAGACATTTCTCAATCGGAGAAAAAGTCATTTTAAGGGTTAAACCACAAAAGAGTTTTATTAAGTTTAGAAAAACATCCAAACTAGCTCCTAGGTATGTGGGTCCCTTTGAAGTTCTTGAAGAGGTTAACCCAGTTGCATACAGGATTGCTCTACTACCAACTCTTTCCACAATGCATAATGTTTTCCATGTTTCTTATTTGAAAAAGTATGTTGTAGGAGACAATCATGTTCCTATTCTTGACTGGAAAGCCATACAAGGGAAGGACCCAGGGGTGGTAGTGATTAAGCCTATCAAGGTGCTCAAAATATGCAAGCTATGCTTGCATAATAAAGAGATTACTCAATACAAGGTTCAGTGGGACCAACATGTAGAAGAGAATGCCACCTGGGAGAATTATGATGATATTTATCAAAGCTTCCCTCATCTCTTTTAAGCTTTTATTTATGATGAAGAAAACTCTTTTTAGTTATGAACTTTGGATACATTAAATCATCGGGGATGATGATTTATATGGGGGGAGATATGTTACATCCCCAACTTTGACTATGTTTAATTTTTACTTTTCATGTGATTAACTGGATAAGTAATCATAGGTTAATGATTTGACGTTTGGGGAAAATGTTAGGATAAATCATTGGTTATATGGATTATGATTAATGTTTAAAATTAGACATGAGATTACATGTTGTTGGAATTATTTTAGTATGATGTATAATAATTTGATGATGATACACTAATCATGGTTTGAATGACTATGAGTGTAACCAGGAAAAGAGACTTCCAATTCCAAGAAGGGAAGGAGAGTATCACCCAAGAGAAGGAAATAGATGTTGTGGAAAAAGTTAGGTTACCATATGGGTTTTAAAGTTGTTCTTTATGTGAACCTTTGTGAGACTGGGTATACATGTATTAGTCATCTTCCCTTGTTTAGTCGATTTCAATCCAACTATGAGAGGAACCTTGTCTTGTCGATTTAGGGTTTCTCAACGTCATCTATGTCGATTTGACTAAATAATGTTCTTGAAACATTATTATTGGTTAGAGTTAATCATTATCTTTGTTAGAGTTTCCCTACGTATATTTATATATTAAGTTTGTGTATATCGATTTAATTATTCTAGATATAGTATAATATTGCAAAGCGGGGGAGTAAGCCTCGACCCCATGTTTGCATTTTGATGTTAACACCATATTATTGGTAATGCTACTTTGGTGATAGCATAGATTATTTTATTATTCTCATAGTATATATGTGATGTATAAGAATAATGTGGGTTATACCAACTTTTTGTTGTGATGATCATCTTTTGGTCTGTTATCATTATGTGCATGTAGTGGACCCATACCCCATATCCTTCGAAGGATGGAGTGAGTGGGAGAGTGTTGATACCTTAGCATAACCAATCCATGAATATATCACTTCATGTGCTACATGCTCTTGATGAGAGGGATTTTAGGGTATTGAAATAGATATTCCCGCGAGGAGTTTTCTGGAAATTGAGATTGTTGTCACCTTCAGCCAAAGGAGGATTTTTTGGTATTATTGTCATCTATTGTGAGTTATGTTTTGGGGAGAAGAGATCTAAGTCGAGCACAAGTAAAGACTGAGAGCAACATTAGGAACGCTAAGAAAAGGCATTGCTTTGAGCTTAAACTCTATGACGATGCATATATATTCAGGTACATCTAGCATTGGCCGTGTTTAATACATAAGATAGCATGACATTATAATATTAAGCTTTGTCAATGGCTTAAGGGGTGGAGTCTTTAAACACTATTGTAATAGTTGGATTTTTCATCGAAGCCATAAGGCAGAGGACTTTAGAAATTTGTTTTAACAGTTGGATAGTTCGTTGAAGCAATAATGCCGAGGACTTTAGAACTCTATTTTAACAGTTGGAGTCCATCGAAGCCATAAGGGCGAGGACTTTAGAACATTGTTTTAATAGTTTGATAGCCCGTTGAGGCCATTAAGGCCAAGGGCTTAAGACCATGTTATTGTATCAGTTGATAGCTGTCGAGGCCAATAAGGTTGAGAGCTTAGAATACTACTGTAGCAGTATATTGTTAAACTTGCAGCCATGATATCAGTCGACACCTTATTATCTTTAACCATAGACTGTAAAGTCTTTATAAAAAAATGTTATCGAAAGATTAATACTACCCATACTTTTGAAATAAGGAAAGATGGTATTTATATCTATTGATAGGCCGAAAGCCATATGTTTTCTAAGTGCTAAGTCATTCCATTGAATATTGTTGTAGGCAAAACTTCAAGTCACTTGAAATGGGTTTTGTGTTATAAAGATTTCTTTAATATAAGCTAGAGTCTTTATGTGCCTTCAGGTTATTCCTTATTAAAAAAGAGAGCTTGGTAGGCTCCTTATTATCTATTAAAGTTAAACTGGGATGGTATTGTTACTAGTATTACACTACGAGTGCATATTTGAACCTTAAACACGAGGTAAGATGCATAGATATAGTCTTGCATTATTCTTGAAAAGGAAACAATAGAGCTTGGTAGCTTGATGACTATGTTATCATTTTGGGTAATTACTTATAAAGATGGTATTAACTATATCTCAATTTAGTAATGATAAGAAGGTATTATAACCTTTCAAGTCTCTAGTAGACTAAGAATATTACTATGATAGAAGATGATATTCTTATTATCTTTTGATAACTAAAGATTTTATAATGACGTCGGGACTGGAGAAGATATATCTCTAAGTATGTCCCTAACACTTTTGGAAAATGCAAAACTTTTTCATACAATTATATTGCCAAATCAAATGGGTTATATTTTAGTTGACAAGGATCAGATGGAAATCCTTTAACCAAGCCAAATATTTAAACTCATCTCATGGAGATGTTGACCACAATTGATCTTGTGGTTGGAAACCAAGAGCTACTACACTTTGAAATAAGGAATAGAGTGGCGAGGAGTCACATATTTCATGTTGCAGTTGTAACAAGAAACCTTTGAAATGTACTCCAGGAAATGGAGTTGGAAGTCCAAGATGATGGACTAAATCCATGACTAGGAACAGTCAACCAAAAACACTGTAGGATGAGATAACTTCTAAGTTGAGTGTTACATCCCTAATTTCTGACTTGCTATACTTTTACTTTTTACTTGGGCTTAAGTAAATTTGTTGTGATGTTATAGATTTATGACAGGATATGACATGGAATTATATTGAATATCATTTATGAAATCATGGAAATGATTATGTTATTGTCGATTTAATAATTGTATTATGAGATTTGATTTACTAGTTGAATTTATTAAATAATGATGCACTGATTACTTATTGTTTGATGACAAGTGAAACATGATTACAAGTTATCGACTCTCAGAGAAGAGAGAGAGAGTATCTTTCGAGAAGAGAGATATAGACCTTGGAATACGAGTGGTCTATTTGCCAAACGAGTTTAGTGTTAAACAATAATGTGAACCAATGAGTCGTATGAGGTAAATCTTGTCTTGCTAGTTACTTTCGAATCTAATCAACAGGTAGTCGATATCTTGATTATCATCTAGTCAAGTCAATGGTGAGTCGACATAGTCGTTTGTAAAGTAAACAACGTCATAGACGTAAAACGGTTGTGTTATTCTTCTTGTGTCACTTGAGGTTTTACTGTTGCTTCTTAAACGCCAAGATGTTCTCATCAAGTTAGATGACATGAATATTGTCGACAGATTGTGATGGGGAGGTAAACTCGACCCATTCACATCATCTGAAATCCTTAGTGATCAAAATGGGACAAATAGAGGAGTTTTTAACAACTTCAGGTAGAGGTTTTTCACAGCTATGTGATAACTAAATGAAATCTAAAATCTTGTTTTGTGTTACGCCCAATCCGTCATGATTGTCGTAAAACATTTTGGACATATGTTGTGAACTCATTCCTTTTTGGAAATCGACGGATGTCGAATTAGAAGCCAAGGCGTGTTATAACTTGTTTTGGTCGTTATTTGGGGGAATATGCCAAATCACATTTTGGTAAACGTGAGGTATTTCCTTATTCTAGTTGGTCGTCGGTATCGATTCGGAGTTGTAGAGGGACACATAATAGTTCTTTTTATGATGTCTTTTCTTTTGAACGACTCTTTTTGTTTCTAAGTTTTAGACCACCAATAGTTATCGACCAAACTAATTTTCTGTGGTGGCAATTGTTTATTCTCTTAAAAACGGTTTAGAATAAGAGGGACGTTGATCTATTTAAAACTACCGCCTTGTAAGCATTCGAGCACCTCTTTTCTGTGTAGTGGTGAATCAAATGGTTGCATAGTCCTTATTTCATGTGTAAGTGAGCAGGTTGTTACCTTACCCAACCGCCACATCGCTTAAGAAAAGCTCCATTATGGAGAGAGAGCTCGCTGAAGGTTAGGAACTGTTTTCACATGCCATAAAAATCGCCATTCTAATGGGCATGGTCGGCAGCATGATGGGCGAGATTCCCTTCGCCATGAGGAGGTTTAAAGTAGAGAGTGGGAGTCAGTTTTTTTGTTGGCCGTGGGCAGGATTAAGGGAGTTCTTGGTTTTAGTGTGGGGGGATTCAGGGGAGAATCCTTAGAGGAGTCCGAGCAAGGAGCAACATTAGGAATACTGCGAACAACAAGAAGTGGGATCAGTCGTAGCAAGCTCCAGGGAGAGACAACAGGTTCTTTCACCTTCCTGTTATGCAGTCATAAATTCTGCTTATGTGTGTTGTTCTTAGGAAACTTTGCAAGTAAACTTGACTGTATTTTGATGTGGCAAAGTAGTTATATTTATAAATGATGCCGTGTGAGTTCTTACCTCTAAAATGAAAGCTTTATGATTAAACTATTTCACTGCACTACGACGTACCAAGAGTGCCAAAACCACAGTCTGAAGTATGTTTTTGGTGAAGGTCAAAAATGTTTGAGGAGTCTTTGGTTTGCCTCACAAAGTTTGTAAGTCAACATAGAATGCAACTTGAGTTTGAGTCAGTTTAAAATGTTACTCAGTCGATGCAAGCTGTAGCAGTAAAACATTAGTCGACAAAGTTTTAAAAACCGTGGCCCAAAAGGGGCAGTATGTATTATGAGTTAAATAAGCCAATGGAGGATTGTTTTACATTAAAGTGTAGGAGAAAAGATATTTAGATATGTGCATTGTTATCCTTGTTAAAATATATTTTCTTATCTCTGTTTATACTTGCGTTTAAGTTATGCAAATGCAGACTAAATGTTTTCAGACCAAAGAGGCCTTGAATCTCATGCAGAGAAAGCCGATTATGAGTTGAAAACTTGTGTAAATATTTTAAACATTAAGGTCGTTATCTGTAAGCAATTCATTAAATTACTGTGTTTTTCTTTACTAAAAGAGTACATGGGAATACAAGTCGACTATTAGAGACCTTTGAGTAAGAAAATAGTTAGTGAGAAAGGTAAACTGAAATTATAATCTTGAGTCGAATTTCTCTTTATAATGAAACTACTCCTTATTATAGACCCAATCTATAATATGGGAAAGACTAAGAGATGTTGTATCCTCTAGGAGAGAAAAGAGTAACCACGTCAACTCTTTTGGTCTGTAAAGAAAAGATTGGCATTTTTCGTTGTAGGCACAAGCTCGAATGCAAACTCTACAATGTCCAAAAGAGCCCTAGCTTAAAAAGTTCAAGTCTCAAGGGCATTCCTGATCCAATTAAGATTGAAAGATCGAATGTATCCTCAAATATCATCCAATTCAATGGTCAAACAATCATTAGTAGTTTTAGTAAAAAAAATCTAATAGTTCTTAGAAGACCTTTAAGAATCCTTAAATTTTGACTCAGGGCCTTCGAGTATTCATATTCTATGTTTTGGTTTATTGTGAAACCCTTCCAAACGACAAACATGAAGCTATGTCAAAGAATCAACAGTCGAAGAAGATTCCTTAGAATGTTTAATTTTAAACTTAGGGACTCGAATACTTTTGTTCCATAAATTGGTTTATAGTAACCTCTTTCTGAAAATAACAGGGTTGGGATTAGTGCCCACTCATGAATGGATGAAATAAACAATGGGATAATTTTGAGATTATTATAACAATGTATAGCGTTATTTCAAAAATTTGATATGCTAGGAAACCGTACATTTATCATGTAAATGGAGATGTTTCCATGAGCTTGTAGAGAGAAGAGTAAACCTCAACGCCATGTGTTAATGCATGAAGAATTTCAAACACCTTGAGGTTATCGAGGTTGTTTTATAGAGCATATAAATAGGTGAACTTATTTCATGAGTAGACATTAAGGTGTCGCGAACCCTTATTTAGTAAATGTTTATATCTATCTTGTTGAAATGAGGTTTGTTACTAGTCAACAATGATTAACCTTAGGTAGGGAAAACTATTTATTGGGCTACAATTTGACTTGAAACATCAGTCATAAGCTTCAAGTTTTGCAAGCATGCAATGGGTACTGTTAAATGGATAAACAAACATAAAGTTTATTATACCTTTTGGTCACATTTTCTCTTAGTTATTACTTATTGAAAGTAAGGAATCTCAAATGAATGCAAAGATGCAAGGATACCTAAGAATGGATAATCATTTCATAAGGACTATGGAGTGACAACAGTGTCGTGTAAATCCACCTAAATCATAAAGACTAGGTTGGATTTAGTCAAAACTCTTTAGTTAAACCTTGACTTAACCTAGATATGGTAATTATTATATTAAGGCATTGAGATCATTATTTAGATCATGATTGAAGGGTCAAGTGCCCTGATTATGCGTAATTATTCTTGCTTGCAAGAAGTGATTTAGATTCCTAGACTATATTGCTTAACCTGAGTAAGGTTATTATCTTAGTCGTAATTAATCTATATATTTTTCTTATGAGACAATAAGTTGTGGACCTCAGGTATTGCAATGATGTAATGAGAGTCCTTGTAAAGAAAGAAAGTTGAATAGGTCTATGGATTATAGACAGTGAAAGAAATCATGTATGAGTCGGGAAGACTAAATTAATGAAAATGCCATGACTTCATAAGTTGAATGTAGGTTGACCAAGTCAATCTGTAGGAATATGATAGTATCCAAGTCGAGTTGGGGTGGGTGAACATTACGACAACATTCACTGTGAACATCAATTTATATTGAAACTATGGCCATAGTAATGCATATGTCTCTGCATGCATTGTTGGTTCACTGTATCTGGATTGCACATCCTATCAGAAATCATACTTAGCTAGAGGGTATCTAGGGTTGTATGATTGATAGAGTTGTGTAGGATACAACACTATGTACTCGGAAAGGCAAATTACCACTGGTCACCTTGGTCTATACTTCTCATGAAGGGTAGGGCCACTTCCTATGTGGAAGATGTGTGGGAGACCGCCGGTCTGTGGTTGGAGGTAAATCACTGGAAAGATACTCTCTCTCTCTCGCAGAAGACATGTCGAGGCTTGCGATAAAGATGTCAGATTTCTAGATGCAGTATATCTTCGAGACTTGTGTTTATTGAGACTATGTAAAGCAATATTTAAAGCAGATATTTGTAATTGATTTATTTTTGTAAACATTGTACTTGAGAAAGACAATAAGGTTGATTGTATTGAGATATCTTGTAATTGTAGTTACTCGACTATATGTTGAATAAAAGAAAAAATTTCTCTGTCTCATTTTTACCTTGTAAATTTACTTTATGGTGAATTTTTTTGGTTTTTACTATGTTTTTAGAATGTGGATTTTACATTGAGTTAGAGGTGTGTGAACATTCAACTGCATTCATTGTGAAACATTTATTTATATTAAATCTTTGACCAAAGTAATGCATCCATCTTTGCATGCATTAGTTAGTTCACTGTACTCTAGATGGCATAACCATCCAATAGTGTCATACATAGTTAGAGTGGATGTATAGTTGTATGACCATGATGAGTTATGAAGGATGCAACACTAGAAACTCATATGACAAACCTTATGGTTCCTTATATCTACTCCTTTTGTGAAGGGTAGGACCACTTCCAGAAAGGAAGTTATGTAGGGGACCGCTGGTCTGTGGTTAGAGGAAAAGCACTCGGGTGATGCTCTCCTTCCCAAGAAGATTACAAGCCAAGACTTATAAAGACAAATATCAAAACTCCAGATGTAGTATATTCTATTATATGACTTAACAACCAATTCTATGTAAACTTATCATTATTGCCATGAGCAAACATTGTGATTGTAAAGTGAAGGAACTCACTAGCATGTCATCTTTGAATATGTTGTAAATTTCAGTTTTGAAATTATTTAGAAAAGATATGCATTTTAAATAATGATTATTGTTAAGAAAAAATATGATTATGATGATCATGATTATTTACTTGATGGTAAATTGGAATGCTAATCTGGGTAATATGAGGTGAGATGTTACAATAAGTATATCAGAGAGCATATAGATCAAACACACCTAAGCCTAGTATTTATCAACACCACTTTGATTATTTTTGGAAGTTATCTATTTGAGATCAGTTGCATACCTATTTAGGGTTTTGTCACAAAAAATTATAAAGAAAATTATATTTCAATAAATTGTAAAGGATACTGAGGGTTATTTTTGGTAAAAAAAAATGAAAGCAATTTTTTTGGTCTATGCAGAATTTTGTAACCTACACAAAAAATTCCCATAGAAGCAAACAAAAATTAAGTGTTTTTCTTTCTTAATGGTCAAAAGCATTATTGTGATTTTCTCTTCAAGGCAATCATTTTTGCATGTATTTCCATTTTTTTGAAAAAAAATTCTTATACAAAAAAAAATCAACTATTTTTTGTTAGTTTCAAAAAAATGAGATTTTTTTCCCATAGGACAATTACACCATTGTGATTTTTTCATCAAGGTAATTATTTTTATGTGTATTTTGGGAAAAAAATTATTTTTTCCATTCAAGTTTTTAGCCTATTTTTTTACCAATAGCAAATATTTGTGCTACACCATGGCTAAAAAAGGCTATTTCTCACAAGTTCAAACTACTTTAGTTGGAAAGGGTGCAACATTGATGTACTACTAAGGATCTTTACCACATGGCAATGAATGAAGAAATTGCTCCTACTAAAATTAGGAAACAAGTCAAGTGGAAAAATTATAATGACAAAGTTACAAGACTCATAGGTCAATCAATTTCCCCTAAAGTAAAAGTTTCAATTTTAGGTAAACATGTCGCCTTTGGAATTTTGGACAATCTTTGAGGATCTTTTTGGGAAACATAGTAAAATGAGGGCTTGTTAGTTGAAAATGAGCTTGGAGCTCTTAAACTGGATGAGTACCCTCAAATTGAGGACTTCATCACTCAAGTCAAGCCCTTGAGACTTCTCCTTGTAGAAACTATGGAAACAAAGTCTGATGAAAAAAATGATTATGATTTTATCAAAACTAGGTCATCATTACTTAGTATTTGTTTCAATTCACTATACACAACAAGATTACTTGGGCACAACTTATGTGGCACCAACTTTTGATAAGTTTTATGTGCAACTTCAACAAGAATAGGAAAAATTAATTTTTATTGGTGAAATCCAACCTAGAGGAACTAAGCAATAGGCATTAGTAGTCAATGACTCTAGAGTGACATCACAATCTAACTTTGGCAAAGAAAAGGACCTTCTCAAAGAAAAAGGTAAAGCAAAGCCAGAGCCTAAGGGAAATAGATGAGATCCGCATGATTCTTCCTCTTTTCAAGACAAAGGAAAATGGAAATCAAATGCAAAAGCTAACAAAGATAGTTGTGCTTGGTGTAAGAAACTAGGCCATTAAGACATTCACTATTTGAAGAAGATGGCTTACTTGGAAGAAGAGATGAAAAAAATGTAGCTTCCTTCCTCTAAGACATGAGTTGCTCTTTGCTACAATAGTTCTATCACTTGTATCTAAATAGATTATGGATTCAAGAGCCTCTCACCACATGTTGCATATGGCTCGCTATTTGGAAATCTTGACCAAAGCATCATAACTATTTTTTGTGGGCAAGTCTACTCCTCTCAATGTTAAGGGTGAAGGGTGTGTTGAGATGGGGAGTGGCATCTTCGACAAAGTTCTCCATGTTCTAGACTTGTTTGCAAACCTCTTATCCATTTATCAAATCACACAATCAGGTGAAGGTAAAATCATTGAGGTTATTCCTATAGATTTTGTTATCTAAAATGTCAAAGACTAGTTAGCTATTCTAGCCACTAGTAAGGTTTTAAAAATTTGACAACTTTGTGTTTAATCAACCTTCAAATGTAATGATTGCACATGCAAATGACTTGAGTAAATTTTGGCATGAGTGTTTTGGTCATCTCAACTACCACTCATTGCAAGACCTTAGTAAACATAACATAGTCATTTTTTTGTTGAAAGTTTCTTTCATAGATGATATTTGTTTAGGTTGTACACTTGGTAAACAACATAGGGATCTATTTTGAAAAGGCAAATATACAAAGGAAAGTGATAGATTAAAATTGGTTCATAGTAATCTTATGTCCTTCCCAAATGTTTCTTTTTAGAAACATAAATGTGCTTACACTTATTGATGATTTCTGTTGTAAAACTTGGGTATACTTTTTGAAAAATAAAAGTGAAGTTTTTGAGCACTTGAATTTTTTCAAAGTCCTTGTTGAAAACCTATTAGAGAGAAAGATTCAGTGACTCGAAATAGATAATGCAAGAGAATCTGTTAATAATTAGATGATTTCCTTTTGTGAATAAGTAGGCATTCAAACTCAACATACTATACCCAACACCCCTCAGTAGAATGTTGTAACTAAGCAGAAAAAATGCATACTCAAACAAATGGAAAATTGCACTAAAGGCTTGCCTCCTTAATTTTGGGTTGAGATAATCGAGTCTACAAATTACATTCAAAATCACACTCCCCACTCAGTAGTGCAAGATTTCACTCCTAAATATTTTCAAATTTTTGGATGTAATGCTTGGGTGCATATCGCAGACAATGCATGCAAATAAATGGAAGGGTTGACCTTGTATCTTTGTAGGTTACTATGAAGATGTGAAGACATATCTTCTTATTGTTCTAGGAACCATAGTAATACTTTATAGGTGGGATGTATTGTTTAATGAATAATCCCAAGCTTATGAGCCAATACCAACTCTTCCTCCATTGGTTTTTGTTGAGCCATATAGAACTTTAAATGTTTCTTATGATGAACAAGGCAATTTTGATGACTCTTATTTTGAGAGTCACTACAATTTAAATAATGAGCCATAGGGGGGACAACCAACTCCTCCACCACTAGTGCCAGAAAACATTCATAATATAGTTGCTCGACCACTACAACCTCTCCCTAAATGGGTCTACATAGTATGCAGAGAGGTTGGTGCACTAGAAAAGGATCTAAGTGAACCAAGTGAGACAAGATCATAAATTTAGTATGGTGTTGCACACTTGGCATAATTTGTAGTAACACAAGATCATGAGACTAATAATCAAGCTTCTAAGAATTCTAAATGGCAAGTAGCTATGAAAAAAAAATTTATTTAAAGAAGAACAACACATGGGACTTGGTTCTACTTCCAAAAGGAAGAAAATGGTGATGTGCAAGTGGGTGTATGGAACTAAATATGTAGTTGATGGATCCATTGATAGGTACAAATCTCAATTTGTAGAAAAATATTTTCATAGGTTGAAGGTGTTGATTATCATGAAACTTTTTCTCTAGTAGCCAAGATGAATTCTATCAAGCTTGTACTCTCCTTGGCTACAACACAAGGATGGAAACTCCATCAAATGAATGTTAAAAGTATGTTCTTACATGGAGACTTTCAAGAAGAAACTACATGTCCCAACATCCAAGGTTTATCAACAATGAGAACTCCAACTATTTGTGTAGATTAAAAATTCCTTCTATGTCTTGAAATAGGTTGCTTGAGCTTGGTATGAAAAGATCAACTTGTTTCTCATCAATTCTAGTTTTACATGAAGTCCCTCTAACCCTATAGTCTACACTCAAAAAGTAGATGGGAAAATCCTAATTTTGGTCCTCTATGTTTATGACTTAATCATCACAAGAGCTTCCACCAAGCATGATTTGAAAGCATACTTAATGAAGTCTTTGGAGATGGGTGACTTGGGATTGTTACATTTTCTCCTTGGTCTACAAATTTATCTATCTACAAAAAGAATTCTTGACATTCTATTATGCTTCAACATGGAATCCTGCAAGTCCACATCGACTCCTTATCAATCTAGTACAAGTCCACATCAACTCCTTATCAATCTAGTGTCAAGCTTTCTAGTAAGTGTTCTTCTCCTTTGGCTAATGGTACACTCTATACATAGTTGGTGGGAAGTCCTTTGTACTTGACTCACACATGTCCTAATCTCTCTTTTTTGTGAATCTTGTATCATGGCTTTGTTAATACCCCCATGATAGCCATTGAAAAGCTGCAAAACACATTCTATAGTATCTTTGTGGTACTACACATTATGAGATTGAGTACAAGTTTGGTGGTAATTGCTCAATTTCTAGTTGCACCTCTAGAGGGAAATAGCAATAAATCTTGCTCCTTATAGTAACATAACCACTACTAGAGGCTATGCTAATAGTGATTGGGTGTGAGATCCAAATAATTGTAAGTCAACCGTAGGTTACATTGACCATCTTGGCTCAAGTCTCGTAATTTGGTCTTGTAAGAAATAGAATACTATTGCTCTATCTACTATGGAAGCTAAGTATAGTAGAGTTGTCATTGTCATCTGTGAGTTTGTGTCGATTTAGCACATGCTTTTTGAGTTGGATTTCCATAGACATAACCTACAAGACTTTCATACAATAATAAAAGTGATATCCACATCTCTCAGAACCTAGTGGACCACCAACACACAAAACATATTAAGATTTATATGCATTATATTTGAAAACTCATACATGACAAGGTTATTGATCTTAACTTTTGTTGTATAGATGAATAGGTTGCAAATATCTTCATGAATCCCTTAGTGGAGGCCAAATTTGTCCATATCAAGCAACTTTTGGAAGTGAAGGAAGCTGTTGTCAAGGGCGAATTGTTCATTGACTCCTTCATCCTTCCCTTTATTGACTTACACATCTTAAGGGAGGATGTTAGTGTATTTCATTAATCATACACTATTCTATGGTTTTAAGATGCACTTGTATATTTTTTTAATTCAGGAAACTTGAGTTTTTAGCCTAGTCTGAGCCTAGAGAGACCACTTACAAGGGGGTCTCTTCCCAATGGATTTATCACTAAGACCACTACTGGGGGGCCACAATCCCCAAGGCATTATCACCTTTGTTCAAACCTGCAAGCTCAACAGCCCAATGAAGGCCCATAACCTGCAAACACAATAGCCTAATGAAGGCACACATCCTACAAGCATGTTAGCCCAGTGGAGGCACAAGGCCTATGATCTTAGTGGCCCAACGAGGGTTTGAACCTTAGTGGCCGCTACAACAATGTTGTGACTTGACCACCACACTATGCCCTTATCAACAAATGCACTTGTATATTCATTGTAATATAATATGGGATATTCTTGTAATAATTAATGGATAGTCATTGTAATAATTTATAAATAATGCATTATGAAAGGGGTTGGGCTTAATGGAAAGGCCATAAGGTTCTTAAGTTGGAGATCCAAGTTCAAATCCCCCAAGTAACGCCTATAGTGGGAACTTCAAGATGTGTCTCTTGGACTTCCGTGGTGGTTAGGTCAGTGGCTTCTGGTGTGGTTCTATGTGGTGACCCTTGGTCTTCTAGTGGCTCTTAAGTGGATTCGTGGCTCTTGGACTTTTGTGGTGGCTTTGTTGGTGGTTTCTAGTGTAGGTCTATGTAGTGACTCTTAGTCTTCTAGTGGCTCTTAAGTGGATCCTACGCTCTAATGTGGTGGGGAGGAGGTCCCCCTTGTGACCTCCACTAGAGTGGGCCAGCCTAAATATCCTTACATTACCAATAAAAAAAATTATTAATAATACATTAATTGGCGTTCACTTACACACATGCTATTTGTTATTAATACTAAAGTTCTATCTTAAGTAGATATGTTTTATTAGTTAACTAATTCTAAAGAGTTATGTTTTCCTAGTTAACTATCTCTTAAGTAGATTCATTTTATAGATAACTACTCTCCAAATTTTATCCCTTGCCTTTGTCTTATCTATATAAGAGCATAGAAAGCTAGTGGTTGAGGTATCACTATGAAAGAGACTTGTAACTCTAGAGAATTTAAAGCCAGAGCTTTTTAATAAAATGTGGTAGTCATGTTGCCTGTGTTCTAAATCTCTATTATGTTAATAATTTATCTTTCATTGATTTATTGTATTTCTATATGTATGTGGGTGAATGTCCTATGGCAGCTACAATGGTTCTCAGGAACAACAAACTTTAATAATGATGGTTT
The DNA here is from genome assembly GCA_027924645.1 of Cunninghamia lanceolata. Lineage (NCBI taxonomy): Eukaryota > Viridiplantae > Streptophyta > Pinopsida > Cupressales > Cupressaceae > Cunninghamia > Cunninghamia lanceolata. Next base: position 1,122,930 of record BSBN01001378.1, read on the forward strand.
TCTATTGAGAATGTCTAGTTCATTGCATTCCTTCCTAGTGTAGGAGCACCTAACACAAGGTGGCCTCCATGAGGCATTCAACTATTTGATGTTCATTTTGTTGTTTCCAATAAGGTCCTATAAGACCATTTATGTAATAAGGTCTGTTTGACCAATGCATGTTATTTTAGTTTGTATCTAGGTTTATGTTGTAAGTCCCAAGGACACTTGTCGATCTGTAATTACGAAGGTTGTTAGGCAGTTGGAGGTTGTTAGATCTCCCAACTGCTTGGATTGGTTTCCCAGCCACTTGGAGTCAATTCAGTACTACTGAGGACGAGTAGATAAATACCCCAGAGCAGATCGAATGTAATCAGTTGAGTTCAGTTCAGTTCAATAGTTGTAGTTGAGATCAGAGATCAGTGTGATTTGTAATTAAGAAACAAAGCATCTGTATGCACATTTATGAAAAGCATAATAAATAAAGTTCTATTCTTTGTATCTTTCTGTCTTTCAGATTCTTTAGGTTTTCTCTGTATAAATTGAATTGCCATTTTGTGGCCGAGATGGATTCTTAATCCATTCCACCGGTTAGATTTCTTCAAAATTGGTGGAATGGTTGTACAATTCATTTTTGTTTTGTTTGATTGTGTTTGCAGGATCACGTACCAGATGCATTGATAGATCCTAGCATTTGTCATGTGCTAGATTGTTGGAGAAATAGGTCTGTGAAGCTACAGGGTTTGCAGAGGTTCAGATCAGCGAAGATTCGTGTTGTTTCACTGGGTATACATTCTGTGTGTATATCACTAATCTAAGTCAGGGGTCATTTCATGTGTATCTCACAGTTGTATGTTCATGTGTATCTCACAAGTGAATATTGCGGTTGTATGTGGTGAATGTGCATTTCGTATGATACAAGGAGAGTCAACGATCAATCTCACCGAATGCATATTCTGAGTGCATGTTTCAAATGTATCTTTCGAATATATATTGCGAATGTATATTGCAAATGCATATCCTGAATGTACATCGAGTGAAGACATACATCGGAAAGAGTTGAACGTCGGGGAGATAAAAAGAAAGGTGGCCGACGGGGAATGTTTGGCCGATAAAGAGAAGAACACCAAGACATGGACTACCCTCTTGCCGATCAGTTTGTGTGACAGAGTTGTGGCTCCACATCACTTCCCACACAACAATGATATTATCAAGGATATATCTTGATTTGATGAACCTAGTTTGCTCAAGATGAACAATCAAAGGGAGAAGATGACACAACTTGAGAGAAACAGCCTTGACAACAATCTTGTAAGAGACATTGAGAAAAGTGATCAACCACAAATTACAAATATCTTCCAAATCTCTAGTCTTAAGTATCAACTTGATGTTTCCTTTAATAATATTTCCTAACAATTTTGAATTATAGGCTTCCAGATAAACTCTATAAAGATCCTTACCAACCATATTCTAAAGAGCTTTGTAAAAATTCAAAGGAAATCCGTCACAGCTAGGTGCTTTATCATTATCCATGGAGAACATAGCATGACACAGCTCTTCATGAGTTAAAAGGTGTTCACACAAAGCTTTGTGGGTAGAGGAAACCCTACTGAGAACTACCTGAATGCACTGCTCAAGAGAGTTTGATCAGTTTGGAGATGGTTCTTGGGCTTTGAAAACTTGTTCATAATGATGTTTAAACAAAGGCTTAAGTAATGTTAGGAAGCCCCTCAAAGATTTTAGCTCCTTCTTTGATGTGCTTGATCCCCTGAGAAGCATGATGTGCTCTTCAAGATTGGAAAAAATCTTTAGAAACTCTATCCCCAACATTGAGCTAGTGAAAATGAGCTTTAATTTGTGCTCTGTAATCTACTTCTATTGACAAAGTTTGGTTCCATACAAATTTTAGTTTCTCTAAGGTGCTAAAAATTTGACAATCTAACAACATTAGTAGTCATGTAATTTTTTTATAACTTTTATTTGGTTAACATTGTCCTTCATATTCAATAATGGTTTGTGATTAAAATAAGAAATGTCAAAGAAAAATCACTTTACTTAGATATTAAATGGTTCAATAGTCAAACAATCAATAGCTCAAGCCATCCAACATGAAAAGGATTGGCTTTAGGAACCCTTCTTACTATGAGGGAACCTATTTCCATTCAAGGCACCTTTGTTATCAAAAGTATTTGGAAGGCTTGCGAAGTCATCAAGCCTTGGATTTGATGGGTTGGAGATGACTTTCATAATGGTTTATCCATTAATCACTAGTCCATATGGTGATCCCCTATTCTCAACTCTTAAGGTAGGCCGCTGGCTAAGTTACCTTGGATCCATGCTTTGAAGTTCTTCAAATGAGGAGTGTGGGTCTTGTGCAATTTCATTCAAATGAGGAGTGCTTTATCAATGTGTTGCTGATGTGAATATTTCTTTGTATACTAAAGCTATCATTTGCTCAAATGTTGTGATGTAGATCCAGGTGCAAGCTAGTAAAGTTGCATTGGAGGTTGCTCATCTCCAAGAGCTACTAAACCACTGGGGCAATGCCCCCCTACACTATTGCCAGGGTTCTGCCCGGCTCTACCTCTTCTCGAGGGCATCGACGTGGGCACAACCAGTCAACCAATAGCAATTGTGGGGACTATGGTGACCGTGGTTCTCATTCCTATGGCCCTTTGCCTCAAACTTCTAAGGACTCTGTTACCCGTGGAGGATGGTCCCAGCCCTCCAGACTGCCATCTGCTTCTCCTGGAGGGTAAGGAGGTGTCGGCTAGACTGACACAGGCAAGTTTCCTATCTATAGCTCGCCATTTCTTCGGTCTGTGCTCAACAGCCCCCTGAGGAGAATGAAGGTGGAACTAATGCTCTCACTGGTTGGAAGCCAATTGATGATGTTGCCCTTGGAGACATTTGGGGGAAGCCTGATGATCACGATCCTCCTCCCTCCGTTGGCATGGCATTAACTGCTTAGTTTTTTGTGGGCTTGGCCCTTTTTTTTGCTCGTCTTTGTTTAGAACTTGGTCCTTTCAGACTTTGTGGGTGTGCCTTCATACCACCCTACCCCTTTTTTGTGAATATTGTAATATTTCTCTATTATTAATATAATGTTTAATAGGAATATTCATCAAAAACAATCAATAACAATTTTACGTCTCTTCTAGATACAAAAGTAATAAATAATTATCATAATTTTATTGACAAAAATTTACCTTTAAATTGTTGAACCACTAAACTTTTAATATTTAAAAATAACGAAAAACACCAAAAGGTTGTAGTTAAATTGGTTGAGCACAATTGGTGAGAGTGATGGTAAGTTCCTTAATTATACCATCCACCAATTCAAATCCACAAAAGTGCAATAAATAAGGGATGAGGTTGTGACCATGCCCTCAAGAACTATGAAACAATGGATACCCCTCAATCCTAAACTCTCAACTGAAATTTGACATAAAGACCACCTAATAAATGGTGGTAATTTTAATGGACCATTAATACTAAAAACTATGTAGTCATGAAAAGTCGAAGTTGTAAGTCAGAACGAATGTACGGCAATCATTTTCACACGGCTGTGGGATATTTGAATGTTTCAAGTCAAAATTGTAATAGAGCATCCTCAATGCCTGAGATAAAAGTCCATGAAAGAGACCGCAGAATATGAAGCTTGATGTGCAATTCTTCCGGGAATTGTCGAGGGAAAGACTGACTAATGAACAAACTGACAAACCGCCCACGGAGGCCTGCTCGGAAAAGTCACAGCAGACTTGTGGAAAACTAAGTCACTCTATTTTTTTATTCTATTTTTCCAAATGAGCATTAAATTCACAAGCTTATAAACTTTTCAAGTTACAATTATTTATAAAAATTAGTTTTATTAAATAATTGTAAATAAAAATACAAAGTTAACTTAGATTTAATTAGGGGTTGGGTTAATAAAAATATGATAAGTATTTGGAAATTAAATAAAGAGGATGAGGTATTTAACTTTGAGAATATGATAAATAATTAATGTTAATGTTTTTATAATTCAGTCGTCAAGATACTAAAAATTTAATCTTTATTGTCTAATGAATGTATCAGGGTTTGTTGCTTTGTTTAATCTCAAAAATATTTGTGGATCAAATCCCAACCTTTTGGAATCAAACCCAAGCGCCATGGGAATGATCTAATGTACATGAATGAATTATGCCTTGTGGGGATGATGTGACAGAAAGATGCAACAAAGATCTCTTTGTCTTTGTCATCCATGTGTTTGAATATGTTAAGGCATTGTTTACGAACTCCTTAGAGGAGATTGTTAGTTTGTTAGGGTCAAGTTATCCCAGGTCAACCCCTTATAGAAACTAGTTTTACGACTCAATGTGAATGTTATAAGACAAGATTCTCAAGCATGCAGATACCCTATATGATCCTAATGTAGATTTTGATTCTCTTGTCCCTTTAAAATTTGAAATGCTTACTAATGATTTCTCTATGTTCATTGATATCAATTTAGTGCACACCGAATGCATTTAGATAGAAAGACATAGAAACAATTCATAAAAACAAGTGTTAATTAGCTAAAAAAAAGCTAGTAGGAAAGGGTTAGACTCTAGAATTTTGATTTTTAAATTTTGAGGTCAATCTTGAGCCACTCAAGATTGACCTAGCACAAAAAGTGCTAGTGGCTCGAGATTAACTTGTGACAAAAAAGTGCTAGTTTCAAGGTAATGAATGAGTGTGTGGACATGGGTACAAAATTAGGCTAATAAATGATGTGTAAATGAAAAATATATGGGAATGCGTGTAAATAGAGATGAGATAAGGTTATGTGTGGAAATAGGTGTAAACGAATGTGAAATGGATAGGGATAAGCATTGAGTCATGAACCAAACTTAGCACAAGAGTGTGTCACTTGTTGATATGTAATTGTATTAAGATATTCTATCTAAATGGGCCTAAAACTAAATTGGAAATGGCATAAGTATGCAAATTTGACCATTACATTTTATCCTCATTTTGGGGTGCATCTAACTCTAACATGAGCTATTTTAAAGTATATGTTCATTCTCAACCAACATCAAAAGTAAATATTCAAAAATTTCAAAGGGATATTTGGTTTGTGTAAAGTAATGAACCATTCTTGGATTCTTAGATTGCATTCCCTCTCATTGACATGAGCACTCTATGGGAACCGATAAAACAAAGATAATATATGCAATGAATAGCTTTTGTCACACAAGTGAAATTGGCACAAATTTAACAAGTAATTTAAGTTGTTTATGAAAATGAAAAGTAGAGAGAGAAAGAGAAGGATTAGAAATTTTGCATATATAATAAGTAACAAAAATACTCTACTCAATTACAACAATGTGATATGGCACATTCAATTTGGCCATGTGACTCCAATCAATTGTGGAAAAATATGATATGGCACGTTTGATATGACCATGCAATTTTATTTGATGTGGAAAACTATTATATGGCATGGTTGATATGGCCATGCAACTTGACTCAATGTTAAAAATGCACTAGATCTCCACTCAATTGCATGTATGAAATGTGGTCAATCGCTACTTTATGTAATAATTTGATAGAAATTTGTTCGATTGTGAGTGTGTAATTTGATCAAGATCCATTTTTCTATGAAGATGAGTTCCTTTCTCTATACAAGTATTACGTACAATATACATGCCCCCTTCAATTGGTTGCATCCATTAGATGTAAGGATTTGAATGAGATGGGAAAATTATGCATGAGGAATTTATAGTAAATTTATCAAATCATATAAGCTTGTGAGCACATATAGCATCAGACAACATGTAGAATTAAGTAATGTAAATGTCATAATAAGCATCACATGACACTAAGATAATAGGTATAAAAATGAACACGTAAATCCCTCAATCATGTAGCACCCAAATAATAATCATGTAAGCACAAAAAACATTTATGTTTAAAGTATATAAAAATGTATCAACATAGATAAGCATGACATATCATAAAATGGTGATGATCATCAAGGATTAGTGTTGCCTCTAGTATAGGCAAGTCATGAAGAAAAGTTGGTCCTAAAGGATAGGTAAGGATTATGTAAGTATATGAAGTGTGTAATCAAATCAATAGATAATCATGTTAAACTAGGGGATGCAAATATGCCCCAAAGTGACAATCATGTCCTATAATAAATGTTGTAGGTAGTAAATGAAACATGACATAAAGATGGAGCCTATAAAAATGGCACATGCATAATATGTGAATGTCCCATAAGCAATAAATAATCATCATGGATCGATTGAATCTCAATAAGTGTCATGTGTTTCATAAATACTATCAATTTAAGATAATCATGGTAATAAATGCTTTACAACAAAAATGTCTTGAAACATGCAATTATGTCACCCATCATTGCAAAAATATGTGTCATGATTGCTAGGGTCAATGGCTCTTGAAAATTGGTTACATGTAGAATTAATAGTGTGAGAATGTTAAAATGGTCCTCAACTATAAATAGTGGGATGAATAGTGATTTGTTGATATGTAGAGTTTTGATTATTGATCAATATTATGGACATTGTGATTAGTTTCTATTTGCATTTTTAGGTTTCCTATATGTTTCTATGTATATACAAGTATTCCTTTGTGTATGCATGTAGATGATAGCACAATAGTGTGTCCTACATTTTTGTATTTTGGTGCCATTAAATAAGGTATTTTTAGTAGTTATGACATTTGATCAATAATAACTAACAAACTATCAATAATTTTAGGATGATGTAGGGTAATGGTTTGCTGTAGGTTAATTCAATTTATAATTTTTGAAAATTCTATACAAGAATTTCTTTTTTCAATAAGTGTTTATTATATTTTTACTATTTTTTATTAACATTTTTCCTACAATGTATAAATTGAACTAAAATAAAATGTTTTCATGATTTTGTGGATAGATCATAAACTCCACTCTAGTGTATGGATATTTTTTCATAATTTTTATTACTAATTTTTAAATTAGTAATAACTAAATTTTAGATCTTTTTTCATGTAATGTATTTATCTTTGTGTAATGTGTGTGTGTGTGTGTGTATGTGTGTGTGTGTGTGTGTGTGTGTGTGTGTGTGAGAGAGAGAGAGAGAGAGAGAGAGAGAGAGAGAGAGAGAGAGAGAGAGAGAGAGAGAGAGAGAGAGAGAGAGAGAGAGAGAGAGAGAGAGAGAGAATGTTTAAGGGACACACATATTCATGTCAAGAATGCCATCTAAAATGAAATTAATTTATTTTTCTATGTGTCCTAATATTGGGACCCATAATTTTGGATAAATTGGTAAGTCATCACGTGGCTCATTAGTGGGACAAAGTATTATCCTTCAACCCATGTATGTATGTGAATGATGTATCAAGAATAATAAATATACACACATTTTTCTTTGGTAGTCAATGAACACTTATTGACTTTCTGGAATACACATAAAATGAATCAATAAATGAATCCCATAATCATATATAATAAATGAAAAAGATGCCTCATTAGGATTTGAATGAACTTTAGACTCTTTTTCTTTTTCTTTTTTTTTTAATTTCTTTTAGCCAAAATTTTATATCTTCAAGTTGATAACCAATCTTTTGGTTATATATAAATCTACAATGGCCTTGCTCATGTTTCACTATTCGTTTACCATTATATCCAAGTTTGTACATAAGTTTATATCATAAACTATAGATTTGAATAAATGAAGAGAAGGTGATTCAATTCTAGAAATAGTACCCTTAGAGTCACTATCACAAATACATGCTTTCTTTTCATCATTATATGGCTCAAGCATTTTCTCATAAATATATGGATCCATGTAAAGAGATGAGATATTATAGGACTATTGATCAACACAATAGTTTCCAACACCACAATATGTGAGGTGTAGAGATCCCTAATCATCATCAGATAAAGCACTATTGGTAAGTACACTATCTTGTTTTATAAGTTAGTCTTATCAAGTGGATGATTTTGTGTACTATCCACCATTTAGTACATGATAAATGGTTGAGAATCAACATATGTGATAGATTCTACCTCTATAGAAATATTTAACACATTTATGAAAAGTGGATGCTATGAATTTCATACCATGTAACCATGGACATCCTAAGAGAACATTGTAAGTGTAATGCCCCAAGATTTCACACAGGACATTAGCCGAGCAAACACCAAACCAACAATTTTTTCACGTTTGCAAGTGCAACATTTACATATTGCATTGCACTCACTCACACACAAGGTGTTGCAACATGTACAACAACACCTAAAAAGACATCACCATTGCACAATGCAAGGTGGCACAAGCGGAATACTTCACCCATCATGTGACAACTCACCACGATGACCAAGAGAGAGGTGGAGCTCACTCCATGACAAGGATCAGATACATGTCCACGGCCTCGCTCTCTCGCGAACACATGGAGTAGGATGAGGGTGACATCCACCTCAGTCTATTCCATGATGACACAAGACATCCCAAACATAAGAGTAATGCTCACCCATGAGATAGTCCAACTAGGAGGTACGATTCCTCAACCAACTAGAATGATCACTAGTCAAACTCATGTAAAGGCACACATCCCAATGCAAAGAAGGGAATAATCCAAGAGTGCATATCACATTATGGAAATGACACCAAAACACCTACGAGGCTAAAAACAGTAATCAATGCCAAAGATGATTCATTTTAACCAAAAACATTAAGTTATCGAACTAATTATGTCCACATGTCAAAAAGGACAAAAGCGATACAAAAGGCTATGCATGTTCGACACCAACGTCGACACATGCCAAAAGAAAAGATAGGATCCTCACCACCTATGTGGGATGAATACGATCCAACACAAGCATATCCATAAACATCAAATAACTGAGTCTTAACATACTAACATAGCTAGATTCTAACATGTAAAATCTATCAAAACATGCCAACGTCCTCACAAACCAAGGTGTGGAAAAATACAAGACGATATCCAATATTACAATATTCGAAGGGCTTCATCCTAAACATAAATGAATCATAGCCAACATCATAAATCAACTCAAAGCATTAATTACATCTTATTACAAGGGTCTCAAAAGACCTACATTACAAAGGTTACAATAATCAATAATGATAAAATACAAGTGCATAAACCACCCAAAACCAACATGTTCTCCAAGGTGCAACAAGGCACAAAGCACAAGGTAAACCACCCGCAAAAAGATCAAGGAATCCATCCAGCACCTGAAGATCATCATGAAGGACCAATGGGGAAATGTCGCTCACCTCCCAACCATATTGCCATCGTCAAGTGCAATAGATGTCTACGCAACTCTAGGCAACCCTCGAGCTATGGAGAAGGTGATCATGGCAAACCTGCTAAGAGCATCTCACACATCTAGAGTATACAAGCAACATATGGAATACACGCCAATCAATGCACACAACACACATGACACAACTGCCAATACAATGCATATAAACAACACATGGTACAACTACCATCCAATTACATTCAAGTAACATATGGCACACTTGCCAAAACATAATAGAATGACATAACAACATTCAAGCATAAGCGAAATAGTCACACCTTCAATGCACACCAAATGAGGTATAAATCATAATCCATCATAGACACATACAAGCATGAATCAGGCATCACAATGCACATACAATCACATGGTAAACATCACACGTCGAGTCAAACTCCGACGGTGGAAGAAGGAAGAGAGACCTAGGTAGTTAGGACAAGGAGTGTCAAATGAGGGAAATACTCACCTCATGGTAGAACATGAGGGCATAACCTCCTCATAGCAACCGGACACTTCACCAAAGATTGCTCTTTACACCCAAACCCAAGCAAGGCGAACACTTCACCAGCACATGCAGTTTGGTGTAGATGATCTTATTATTAAATTTTTACCCAATGTGTTTAAATGTTATTCTTGATTAAAAATCCCATTTGATAAATTCCAATGACCTCTTTGGGCCGTGGCGCACAATGGAAGCCACTCCTTTCCTACCCCTAGACCTCTTCCTAAACACCCATAGCACCAATTTGACCAATTGGGCATGGCACAGATTTCGAGGTGACAAAATCACAATTTTGACAAAAACACAACATATTCTCAAAAGATGAAAAATACCATTCTAGTTGGGAGACAACTCATCCCACAAACTAAAACATCAAGGAAGTGCATACAGAGCAATTTTTAGGTTTTCAAAAATAGAGAAATAAGTGGCACAGATTTCAATGCACCAAAATGTCTCAAAAAATAACAGTCTCACAAGATGTAGAATCACATAATATGAAGGAGTCAACTCATCCCTCAAAGCAAATCATAAAGGAAATGCATAGAATTCAGTTTTCATGTTTTCTAAAAGTGCAAAATAACCATAAGGCCTTAAAAACTCCATTGGAGCTCTCTTTGGCACCTTGACCAATTTTCTAACTTTTATTTTTCAATAGCTATGGATGATCTGACAACTACCCATTATAGATAACATGCCCAACAACCAATATATGCAATAAAAGTGAGTTGGGGATTTCCACAGAAAATTTGCCAGGGTTTTGTCTGTATTTTCATGTTTCTAAAAATGAAAATGCATAAAAATAAGAGCATACACAGCTGAAATAAATTTTCTAAGCTTCCTACAACTAAGCAAAGCCATCTTCAACCATTCTAGATGGTGTGGCATGAAGAAAACAAAATAAAATAATTTAAATGAGAAGATTGGAGAAACTTACCTTCCAATACAAGCAAAATCCAAGGAAAATAATGAGGTTGAATATCATATTCAATCCACACACAACAAGCAAACACCAAGTTCTTGAATCGAATCCAAACTCCAAGCAATTCCAAGAAAAACTCCCTTCCAAACAATCAGATATCCATTTTTCAAGCAAGAGGGTTTCAAACAAAGGAGAGCAAATTTTAGAGAGAAAAAGAATAATAAAAAATACATGTCTTTTTCCTTTTATTCCTCCAAAGACACTATTTTTTTTTTGGTAATAAATTAATCCTTTTAGTGATTTAATCAATCAATTCAAAAATATAGCCTTTGCACAACTAAATCATTTAATTCAACAATTAAATAATTGAATGTCTCTTTTGCAAATCAAATAGGCATTTCAAATAACACATTAATAAACCCCTTTTTCACTTAAAACACCCAAATAATTCACTCAAATAGATAGGGAAATAGTTAGTTGAATGAAATCAACTATTCCAAACAGGTTATTGCCATTTAACTCAATTTTATTTCGAAAAGTACAAACATGCCATACTAGGCATTCAGTTTCCTCATTTAATGCAATTTCTACCTTTTTACAGAAAAATATCAAATTTTAGAATTAAACCGAAATCACTCAAATTTGTTCCACAAGCATATAATGATGCAACAAACATTTTCGCTAGAGCAAAAATAGCAATTTCCAAATTAAAATCATTAATTTAATCTAAAAACATGGAAAACACACTTTTCAAAACATTTTAAAATAAAGTGCAAGAACGCTAAGGAAACACACGCAAATGATACCAAACACACATCATGGGTTTCCACAACACAAGGATAAAGGTGAGATGGCTTAGCGTCCCATGTCAACCTTCTCCACATTTTCCACATTAGTTAACACCTGTAATTACCTACACACTCAAGTAAACCATCAGGCATACCTGCTCCATACATAAAATAGCCAAAGCACATCATAATACCCAACGTGGCATAATATTGCATAAGCATCATAAACATAGGTCAACAATCAATCGACATCATAAAATCATATATGCATAAATCAACTAACATAATCATACTGAAGACATCACATCCATCTAACATATTACACAATTGAAAACAATGAAGTTGAAGCACTACAATAATCTAACACACAGGAACACAACGTATGCAATTCATAATGCATAGTTGGAAAGCCAAATAATAAAGAAAAATGCCATTGGAAACACCTCAATGTTCATGTAGAATACACCCACAGAACCCCTCGATGGCACCATAGACCTCATCGACAAGTTCGGTGCAATGCATCAAAGCATAATAATCACATAATACAATGATAAACACTTAGAACAACATATAACACATGAATCAAAAGCACACAAGGCACACACTAGGGTGGGCATTACAATAAGAATTTTTAAGTATTTCATGGAACAATATATCTTATGTATGCAAGGTCTAACCATGATTCAAATCTAGTAATAGTATTTGTTATCAATTGGATTTACATCCTTGTTGAACCTAGTTCAACAATCCAAAGATACCATTAGAATGATCTCAAGGTGTGGGACCTTGCTATTTGAGATCAAACCTCTAGATAAATGGTCGATTCCTTGTTTGAAATATGATTTCAGATATTGAGACTAAACCTATCCTATTCTAACATTCATCAATGGAAAAAGGATGGAAGGAGATGACTAAAAATAATGAAGGACTTGAGAAGATTGAGAACTTGCAAAGTCATGATAGCAATGAGATTTATGAGAAATCAATAATAATATTAGAAACATACTGGTTGAAAGATGAATGTATCATGTACGATGCCTCTTGGCATTTGGACAATCACTGTGATGGATCTCAAGGATCATACTAACACCGGTTATGCATGCATTGTATTCATTGCATCAAGAAAGCACTTGTCATGTTAGGGCCAACCCACAATACTGCGTCCCACTTTTTGGCCAAAATGGGACATTGAAATCAATATTTTAAACCAAAATTTCACTTTCTAACACCTATAGCAACTAATCCGTTAAGAATTTGAAGATGATGTGAACTAGTGATTTTTGACATTTTGTGTGTAGATTCTAAATGTATTTTTTTTTTTTAAATTAAGAAATAATTTGTGAATTTTTTTTACGTTATTTTTAATAACTTTTAAGGAAGACTCATGAAGACTATTGTTGGAAACATTATTCATGTTTCAATCTCTTGGAGATTCCAACTAAAAGTATATCTTATAGAGTTTATTTCCACCTATGGTAAATGAAGACTTTCTCATTCGAAAGAAACTATGAACTGAGCTACCTACATTGTGTTCTACATAAAGAGGTTAAATAATAGGACTGCTCAAATTGAAGAACAATATTAAGGGCTTGATGAAGACCTAATTGATGCATTGATCAAGGAGCTACTATTGAAAAAGGGAGTTACTAAGGAGGCCATGGCCACATATTTTGTATGGATCATTGAATTCAGAATCAGTACTTGGAAAAAGGGAGCCATCATGATGACCTATTATCATTTGAAATTAAATTAGGACTGACCCCTTGAATTTGGGACCTTTTGTCTTATAATTTTAACCTTGAATTTCATTTACATAAATTAAATTTGTCCTCCTTGGAAAACCTATAAATTCCCAAAACTTGATATTATTAGGGACAATTAGAGGCTATTTATTTGCTTATTATTATACTATTGTTTTTTCTTTTAACTCTATATCTTCTATGGTTTTTCAATTTGGGCTATGATGTTCTAAAATCTTATTTGTAATTCACTTAAGCATTTAATGAATCTAGCTTAGTGATTCATATCATTGGGTCTTGCTAATTGTGGGGCTTTTATGTGGTCAACCTAAGCATTCTAATTAAGTGTTTTATAATATATCTTTTGCATTAAGATGTGAGGGTCAATGTTTTCAATATGCATGTAAATATTATGGTTGTCTACACATTTCTTCATAGTTGATAGGACCCTAGGAGATTACATCATCCTATACTCTTGGTTGTGTGAAGATTGGTTGAGTAAGGATTGGTTTCTTATTTGATATGTCTACTTTATAGAATCATATTTGATTATAAAATAATAGGCTCATTCTTAACCTTTTTATCCTTCCTTTATCTTTTATATTTTCCTTAAAAATATGTTAGATTAGGATTAGATTAGCATTTAAATTTGGATTTCAATTTTGTGCCATATTTCTAAATTGCTTAATTACTCTGGCTACAAGTCTTTATTAGTGCATGATAATGATAAATAGGATCTTAAATTGAACATTTTTATATTTGTTGATCTACCATGCTGATTAGAGTGCATAATTCAAGAAATACTTTGTGTTTGATTCTTTTAGTTTCTACTAGAGCCCCTTCAATGGAATAACTATCATCTAGAGCCCCTTCAATGGAATAACTATAATCAATATCTAGGTTACCCAAGCAAGCCAAAATTTGGTGATAAATTAATCTTGAGGAAAGTAATTCCCTCTCAAGCATGGAGCAATTTGTTCCACATATAGTTGTATCAACACACATCAATAAAACTAGTGCTAGAAAGGAACCTGCCTAATATTGGAACATAAGTCGTAACAAAGTCAAAATATGTAAAATTAATTTTAAATTGTCAGATCTTATTGAAAATGAAAAATTAGGCAAAATAAAGTAAAACCTATCTTTCCAAAAAAATTCATCTTTTACCGATGTAATCTCCTAAATCAATGACATTGTCCTAGTTGGGTAGTTGTCCTAAAGTGTTCCTCAAAATATTCATATGATTCTTGAGATGTTAATAACTTTACAATTAATTGCTATTATAGACTTTTGCCTCTCCTAAACTTCATCATATGACTCCATTCCGCCCATTCCTAAACATCATAATATGACTCCATTCCACCCAATTTTTTTTCTTAATATGAAATACATAATAGAAATGAAGAAAAAAAGTTTGCAATAAAGAAGCTACTGCATTAGAAAAGCAGGAACCCAAAATGCGCACTAACGGAGAACCGAATCCTCAACATGGATAGGAAGATTTAATAAAAAAGCAGTAAGAGTAGACTTTTCTGGTGACAAAGACACCACAAAAACTTAGCGGGCTTACGGAGCAGAGCCATATATGAAATGAATGTGGTGTGGTTCCAAAATGGAACAGCTTCCCCAATGTGTACGCAACCATACCTAAGGATGGCGTTTGCGCTTGCGCCTACTTTACAGACAAATTTGGCCAATAGCATGCCAAACTTTTCTATAAGGACGTATACACACCCCTTAGATCGTGCTCATTAATGTTCCATATTCATTTATATTCCAAATAAGTCTGTGATCATCACAGATTTGACCTCAATCCTTATCTTCCCTGGTACTCGCAAAGCTTATGACTGTCCACGTGGACGA
Source organism: Cunninghamia lanceolata (assembly GCA_027924645.1). Lineage (NCBI taxonomy): Eukaryota > Viridiplantae > Streptophyta > Pinopsida > Cupressales > Cupressaceae > Cunninghamia > Cunninghamia lanceolata. Next base: position 1,138,021 of record BSBN01001378.1, read on the forward strand.
CGTTTATATAATAGCGTTTTGAAAAATGTTCATTAAGTACCCAAGTGGAAAAGATCAAGAAAATCTCAATTGACAACGATCGCTCTGTGACGGCCGTCCATAGAAAATTCAGTGAACCCCAAAAAGGACGAAAGCATTTATCGTCAAGCTCGATCCGACTCTCTAGACTTTTGAGTAGTTAATGATAAGTGCGGCGGCAGAGCTCAAGGAATATTCACGACGAGCGCCGCCCACGGAAAGGGCTCAGGTCAAGACATCACCTTGAAAAACTATTATTTGTACTCGCGATCTTTATAAACCTGTAGTCGCTGAATGATCCGATTCAAACTGAATGTCGAATTTGTGTGGGTTTGAACCTTTGATGTCTGAATGCAGGCCACAAAATCCCCTCTTTGTGCAGTTAAGTCTTTCACCGGGTTAGAAGGGAATGGATACAAGAAGCTCAGAAACTCCATTTCCTTTTCTTCAAAGATGTCTTCTTTTACTATATCACCGCTTTCTGTGCGTAACAGAGCAGCCTGCTTTAATCCCCTTGCGCTGAAGACAACTGCCGATGAATTTGCAAAGAATTGGTCGAGTAATTTGAGTTTTGATAACCGTGACGAGAGCTTACAATGCAGCAGTCTGGTCGAAAATCCGCCATCCTCTCCAAAGCAAATGCTGGGATTGAAATGGAGGGAGTTCGCTGGGTGTAACGACTGGAAAGGTCTCCTCGATCCATTGGATGGCAACCTCAGGAAAGAAATTATTAAGTATGGAGAATTGGTGCAGGCCTCTTACAGTGCCTGCGACTTCGACCCGCAGTCGAAAACGTATGGGCGGTGCAAGTTTCCCAAAGAATCTCTGGTTAGGGAGGTGGGACCTCAGAGCAGCGGATACAGGGTCACTCACCATATCCACGCCACGTCAGCCATCCAAGTTCCCCGGTGGCTGACTGCCATGCTGTCATCCACGTGCCTGTCTCAGCAGACCAACTGGATCGGGTACGTGGCAGTGTGCGAGGATGACGTGGAAGTCGCCAGGCTTGGGCGAAGAGACATCGTGGTGGCATTCAGAGGCACTGTCACCCCTCTCGAATGGGTCGAGAATTTCCGAGACATTTTAACGCCCCTCACAAACGCTCTGACGTCGCGTAACGGTCAGGCCTACGTGGACACGGAACCAAAAGTCCAAAGCGGGTTTTGGAATCTGTACACGTGTAGGGACCGCTACGGGCGCAGCGCGTCGACTGATGTGTTGGCTGAAATAGAGCGACTGTTGGAGTTGTACGCGGGAGAAGAAATTAGTATTACAATAACCGGTCACAGTTTGGGAGCCGCCCTTTCGCTTCTGAGTGCCTACCAGGTCGGTGCAGCCGGTTTCCGTTGTAAAGGTGGACGTTCCGTTCCGGTGACGGTTTTTTCCTTTGGAGGGCCGCGGGTGGGAAACCGGGCTTTCGGGCGCAGAATGGAGGAGATGGGAATCAAAGTGCTGAGAATGGTTAACACGCAGGACGTTATAACTAAAGTTCCGGGCGTGGCGTTTCATGAATGGGCGCAGAGAAGTTGGATTTTCGGGTATTTAGAAAGGTGGGCATACAGGCACGTTGGAACGGAGCTCCGGGTGAGCAATAAAAATTCTCCGTATTTAAAGCCGGACGCGGACATGGCCTGCTGTCATGACTTGGAAGCGTATCTGCATCTCATTGATGGTTTTTTCAGCTCCTCCGTTCCTTTCCGGAAGAGCGCCAAGAGAGATATTCTTCGATTGCTCGTCAATCAAAAATCCAACGTTCTGCTCAAAGCGGCCACGGGCAAAATGTCACGAGGAAAGGAAACAAACAAGAAATCTCCTTATGATTGCCTTCCTTATTAATCTGAATCGTTCTTGTCTGTTTTACTTGTAGAAATTGTGTGCGGGATAAGCTTTTTAACTGTCCCGCATGAATTTTTTCCCGTTCTGTTCGTCGGGGTGAAAAGCCCCTTCGATAAAGAACGGTTGTCTGTGAATAGAGACTTAAAATTTCTGATTATATCTGAGCAAGACTGCAACACATATTGTGATTGAACCCAAATGGGCGCAGTTGAATACTAATCTTGCATCTCCTTTTCGTATTTTTAAAATCAAATTCGTATGAACTTTCCACGTTTCGCATAAAAATTCTTGACTGGTTTCCCGTAATTCTCATAAAGTTGTTGTACCAAATAATCCGGACAAGATTTCTTGATATCTTTGTTGAAATCTTAAAAATTGGAAATATCCTATATCAAGATATTTCAAATTTCTAAAAGAGAATTATTGAAAAGAAATAATTAAGTCAAGAAGATAAAGTACAGCAAAATAACAACTTCTAATAATATAGCTACAATGGGGAAAGAAGATTGTGGTGAGGAGTGAATTTTTATTTATTTGTTTTAAATGATGTTGGCCCGCTGATGTTTGAAGCTCATAGTGTCAAAGATCTAGGTATTGCACCCTAGTTCTGGTACACTTGTAACTGGTTATGGCCTGTCAAATCCCCAATACGAGACTTTTCTTTCTCATGGATATGTTTTGCGCATTACAATATTTATGTAGAATTAATGCCCGAGTTTTCCCTTCAATATGTTGCGTGCATTGCACTATTTATTTAGAATGAATTTCTAAGTTTTCACATGAATATTTTCTTAATTGCTGAATTTTCCCATGATTATGTTGTGTGCCCCACAGTATTTTATGCAGATCCAGTGTCTGGGTTTTCTAATGAATTTGTTCTGTGCATGACATTATTTATGTGCAATGAGTTTCTGAGTTGTCCCATGAATTTGTTTTGTGACTGCCTGAATAGTACCATGAATATGTTCTTTACATTACTGTATTTTATGTAGATTGAATGTCTGAGATTTCCCATGAAATTGTTCTATGAGGTCTAGTATTTATGTGAATGAATGTAAATCTCAGAGACTTGATGTACACTTTGAGAATTTGGGATGTCCAATTTTAGTCCATGTTCATGTCTTTCAGGTGGAGAGAGGGAATGAGTTTTTTGATAAGTGAGGAGAGCTCACCTCTCTGATATACAGAGAAGTGGCTGGAAGAAATGCAGAGCTGCCAGCTCAGCGACTATCAAGGACACAACCACTAGTAACCTTATAGATTCTTTGGCTTTCAACAGTGATTTATTCCACCATCTCTTGCTTCGATTAGACTAATTCTACGTGTTGCCAATGAGATTGATAATACTAGTCCAAGGGTTGCCTATCTCTGTATGTAACATGCTCTCACTATGCCTTTCATTTTAGTCAAAATTAGGTTTTCTGTTCATTTGACAAATGAATGCTTGCTTACTTTAGTGTTCTAGGAATTCTCATGCCACTCAAAGGTTTATACCATTAAATAGGAGAATTTCGTCGTTTGTTAACCTTGCTTTCTATCATTTACTTCTTTTTCCGTCTTTGTAGGTTCGTAAAATCAAGGAATGCATCTCTTCATACGGGTAACATATACTTGGCTACCAAACCTATTAACAATAACGAACTTAGATGCATTCTTTAACGTGTCTTAGGGAATGATTGTAACTGAGCTCTACGTTGATTGATTTGTGGAATTCCACCTATTTTGCAAGTGGTCTTTCTTCCTAGGTGTATGTACAAGTTATCACTCCAAAGAAGTTAAGGAACCCCTCTTTAAGAATACTCACTGTAAATGGATGATACATTGTCGTGTCAGCTGTTTTAAATTTTTTCAACTCCGGTTAAATTCGACAAATCTGTTCGACTAACAATGATCGACTATTTCAAACCTCTTATTTTTGGATAAGATTGATTTGTGTCAACCAGTCGTTGAGAATTCAATTGCCAGTACATTTACAATGTATTGGCTATTTAAGCTTTACCCTCTAAGAATACATTTCCTACTCATGCATTGTTACATTAATGTGAAACACTACTTAGACATAAAAGTTGCTTATGATATTGTCAATTGCCACCATCTAAACAATCACCTAACTACATTGTCAATTGTTGGTACCTACTAACCATTAGTATAGACCTACTTCTAATCATTGATTCCAATCTCAAATGTTGTCAAACATACGGATCAACTAAAGTGTTTTCCCTGAGATCAAACATGCACCTTCAATATTCATTTTAAATATATGATCATTGGTTCATATGTGGTAACCTAGTCCATTCTTTAATCTAGTCCTTTCCACCATAAAAATCACTTTAAAGTTTTAACTTATCTATGCTAGCAAATCAAGATTGTTATCATTGTTTCTCATTATTGAAATCTCTCCTAGACCAAGTTTGCCTCATTGTAGCCAACCATGATCTCGTGACTTGGCAAGTATAGTGCAAGCAAACAAAAGAATAAGATCACAAAAAACCACCTTATTATGAACATATTTAGTGTACCACCCTAATATACTCTAAACAAAATCAATAAACTGCTTCAACCTAAAATCTATAGCTTTAGTCTTAAAATAGAATACATTAAATTTATACCATTTGATCACACTTGCAACTATATAATAAGTATCTCTCACATCTCAAGACACTCTTTAACTATTAAAAGTTAACCAAATTGTTAGAATTCTCAAATTTTCAAAGATGTTTAATAATTGAATGTTATTTATCTTTGCCAACATATATTCATTTTAGACTATTGAACTAGCAGGAATTGGGCTTAGGAATTAGTTTCTATAGATGAAATTACCTTTTGATGATGAATTGCACATATAAGGGAATTAAATGACCACATTTTGGATCATGGCTTCTCAACAACAAAAGTGAAGTGATGTTATAGAGGTGCTTTTAAGTAAATAAAATAAAATAAAATTTGATTCTTTCTATTTAACTCAAGTAAATAAAAATAGTTCTTCGAATAAAATTAAAATAAATAATATACATAGAATTAAATAAAATAATTCTTAAAAGCGAAGTAGCATGATAATATGGATATTACCACAAATATAAGGGAATTAAAGGACCACATTTTGGATCATGGTTTCTCAACAGCGAAAGCAAAGTGATATTACATAGACACTTTTAAGCAAATCTAGTCATCTATAAAAGCAAAGTAGCATGGAAATACATATATTACTACAAATGTAAGGGAATTAAAGAACCACATTTTGGATCATGGATTATCAATAGTGAAGTCATGTTACAAAGATAATTTTAAGTAAATAGATTAAAATAAATAATATAAAATTTGAATCTTGCTATTGAATCTTGGTGGTGTGAAAGCAAGACCACATTTTTAACCAACACACCATGCTTTTAATTTTTCTATTTTTTTATAAAAAACTTGGAAGGCCTAGATGCTAACAAGAAACAAAAGTTAGTTCCATACCAAAAACTAGTCATGAAACTTGTGCACAACTGCCCAACCAACAAGCTATTGACCAAACAACCAAGAGATAAACAACTATCACACCCACCCATATGGCATTTTCATAGACTAGCATCGAACCACCTCAAAATAAGTAGCATCTTGACCAAAATATTGACAAAAAATTGCCACCCTACCTAACCAAAATAAAGAAGTCTTAACATAAAATTTTGAAATGCAGGCCAGGGAAATTACGCAAGCCTCAAGCACCACCCCTTAATATAATTACATTTATCACAAGAAACTATCTTACCTAGTGGAGCCAAAACCTCCACATCCTCTGAGTCCTCACTATCATAGCAATAAAAAAATGCTAAGATAGCCTCCATAGGCAAAGCCACCTTCAAACCCTTCGCTAACTCCTCCACTAAACACTACAAATATAATTGCCTTTTGTTTTAAGCATGAAGATGACCAAGAATGCAATTAAAATATACCTTGGATTCCAGTGAACCACATCTTTGATCTCATCGTGAATCATATATGAAAAAACCACATTGGACAACAAAGAGGCACAAGATAAAGTCTGAGCCACATCAAACACATTCTTGCTTCCCCATGTCTACCCAGGGTTGAGCAAGAGATTAGCCATTCTTGAATAAATCCACACACTTAGCATCCCATCCATATCATTGGCAAGCTCTGAAATACATATCACCTAATGACAGAGATCTAGATTTTTTATTTCCTTCTCAATGCACACCATGAAATCCAATATCATTTCCTCACTAGAGACCCATTGCTTCCTCTATTCAATCCTCTTTTCCAGAGCCTACTCTTTCCCCTCATTCTTCCCTCCTTTTCTCTCAACCCCAAAATGAGATCCTTCTAGGGATACCATTTGTCAAAGCACTGCACACCAAGAACAACAAACAATACACCCATAACCACAACATAAAATGTCCACCACCACCTTTAACAATAAAATGGGGACTATCCCTTCTCATAAATGCCTCGATTCCATCTCACATATGAAACATCATTACTTCTTATGCCACCCACTACCTATCCAATTCATTATTAGGTGACTACACACTGATGTCCTCTAGAAGAAGCCACAAGGCCTCCTAAGGAAAATTCTCCCACCAACACATACTCTAGAATTATTGTGCTTCCCTCTCAAACCCACTCCCATGTTAGTAACCCAATCAACAAAAGAATTCCCCTTCCTTCCAATATGACTAAAATTAATCTCATAAAAAGAGACCTCGCAACCACCCTAGCCTCCAAAAGGATAGTATCTAAAGACAACTATGATTACCCCCACCATTCATCACCCTAATTACCAACTTCAAATTTCCTTCCACCCAAAGCCTTTTATTCTTTATCTTTTGCCATAACTAACCCCCATAGCAAGGCGATAGCCTCCACCATGTTGTTGGTATCCACATCAAAATCAAAGGTTAAGATGCCAAGGGGCTGACCCCTATCATCTCTAAAAATGAAACCCCCTCATGCAATACCAAGATTACATTTGGCAGCCCCATCAATGTTGAATTTAACCCAACAAACATTAGGGAAACTCTAGATGCAAGGCTTGTCTTATTTCAACTTTCTAGAAGAAAAGCTATTGAGCTAGTGAAATTGGGGACAGACATTATCCCATCCTTTCTCCTCCACCAAAATGCTCCAATCCTCTATCTTACCATAGTCACCTAACTCCTTGATAGTAGTTTCCACATTATCTCATATTCTTTCCATAGATAATTCTCTATCTTGAAAAATTCTTCTATTTCTTTCCAATGAAATATTCCAAGTAACCATCACTAGAAAGCAATCCTAGATCATCTTCAACCCCTTAGATTGGATCTTTAAGTGCCATCCAGATAGAAGACTAGAAATGTTAGCAAGAACAACCCAATTCAACCTCCATCTTCCTAGAAACTAGTGCCATAACATCATGGCAAAATCACAATGCATAAAAAGGTGATTGTTGGTTTCTTCCTCCCTTCTACATAGAATGTATCAAGAGGGACTACATTTACCTAACTTATGCAACCTATCCTAAGTGATGGCATGCCTATTAACAATAATTCATAAGAAGGTGCAAGATTTAGGAAGACCAAAATGGAGCCAAATCTTCTCCACAAGAAAATGAACCTACTCTATCTTCAAACTAGTAATTAATGTTATGTTGAACTAGCAGTGATTCTAGCACTACCGTGACCATCCCACGCCCAAAATCCTCTCTTTCAAGAAATGAGATAGGCCAATTAGAAAGGGAATAATTTAGGGAGGAACAAACAACATTGAGTTCTAAGATCAAAATAGAAAGGGCCTTCCAAACCTTCCCATTAGAAATCAAGGACCAATAATCATTAACCAAAGTTTCAATGCAACCTTCAAAATGAGAAGCCAAAGATTTCAAATTCTCCATATCCACTAAGGTAGACTTCTCGAGCCATCTCTCTTGCCAAATTCTAATTTTATCTCCCTTGTCCAATCTCCACCTCACATTAGGTCATACGAGATGAAAGAAAAATATCAAGGAATTCCAAATATTTGAGGCAAGTAGGAGCATACCAACATCACATAGCATGTTGTCTACAATGTGCCTTAAATATTTGAATTGCAAAAGTTGGCTCCATAATTTGTCCCTTTCTTCATAAATTCTCCAAACTGATTTCAAACCCAAGGCCTTGTTCATCCATTTACAATGTCTAAACCCTAAAATCCCTAAATTATTTGGCTTACATACATCCTCTCACTTAATCAAACAATACCAATGAGTGGAATCATTACCGCACCAAAGAAAGCTTCTCTGTGTGGCCTCCAATACCTTAGCCACTTTACCAAGGACTTGAAAGACCAAAATAACATAAACTGGGATGAAAAAAAAAGAAGCCTTGATGAGAGTAATCCTACCAGCAAGGAAAATACATTTCCCTTTCCAAGCCACCATCTTTCCTTGAACTTTTTCTAATACTACTTTCCATTCAACTTCTAAGGTCCTTCTATCCACCAGAGGTATCCTAAGATACTTACGAGGTAAATTATCCACACAAAAAAACCCATAATTATTTAAACCTTTAGACTTTCCAAGCAATGATCCTTTAGAAAAAATAACCTAGACTTAAGTGGATTGACTTTTTGGCTAGCAACCGTCTCATAGAAATCTAGCACATTCTTGAGTATTCTAGTCTCTCTAGTAGTGGCTTCCCCAAATAGGAGTGTATCATCAAAAAACTATAAGTGCATTACATTTTTAATTCCCCCTAAAAATTGCAAACCTTTTAAATTGCCCAAACCAATCTCAAAATTTAAATCTCTACCTAAAACCTCCACCATAATGTGAAAAAAATAAAGAGAGGGTGGGTGGGTACAAAAAGATGGGGGGCCAAAAAGTGGCCAAATTCTTAAAACTTTTTAAAAAGCCATAACGCGCTCACGCTATAACTCGATCATGTTATTATTTTCTTTGCATTTTTTTCTTTTTTGCAAAAGCTTGCCCAATGTTTAAGGGTTGAGGGTTTAATGGTTGAAGGATTAGGGTTTAAGGCATACTATCGAGGGTAGAGGGTTTAGGGTTGAAGGTTTAAGGGATGAGGGTTGAGGATTTAGGGATGAGGGTTAAGAGATTAGGGTTTAAGGTATAGTGTTGAGGGTAGAGGGTTTAGGGTTTAAGGTTTAAGGGTTGAGGGGTGAGGCTTTAGGGATAGGGTTTAGGGTTTAAGTTATAGTGTCAAGGGTTGAGGGTTTAGGGATAGGGTTTAGGATTTAAGTTTTAAGGGTTGAGGATTTAGGAATAGGGTTTAGGGTTTAAGGTTAAATGAGAGACCTAGATGGCTAATGACAGATGGAGAGGTAGACAAGGAGTGACTGAGAAACTTAGAGAGGGGAGAGGTAGAGGTGAGGGGGAGATAAAAGTGAGAGATAGAGAGGTGAGGGGAGAGATAGAATAAAATGAGAGAGTGAAGTTGACAACTTGAGGGAAAGAAGGGTAAGGAGGAGGGAGACAGGTGGAGAGGAAGGGAAATATCTAGAGAGCCCTAAGAGATATACAAGTGAGAGACCTATAACCTAGGGAGAGAGGGGTGAGAGAGATAGAGGAGAGATGGGAGTGAGGCAGAGAGGGGAGGAGAGGGGTGGATAAGGGTTGAGGGTTTAAGGGTTGAGGTATTAAGGGTCTAAGGGTTGAGGGATTAGGGTTTAAGGTATAGTGTCAAGGGTTGAAGCCTAATCCCTCAACCCTCGACACTATACCTTAAACCCCAAGGTTGACGGATTAGGGTTTTAAGGTATTGTGTTGAGGGTTGAGGGATTAGGGTTCAACCCTCGACACTATACCTTAAACCCTAATCCCTCAACCCTTAGACCCTTAATACCTCAACCCTTAAACCCTCAACCCTTAAACCCTAAACCCTTGACCCTTAAACCCTAAAGCCTTAAACCCTTAACCCTTATCCACCCCTCTCCTCCCCTATCTACCTCACCCCCATCTCTCCCCTATCTCTCTCACCCCTCTCTCCCTAGGTTGTAGGTCTCTCACTTGTATATCTCTCAGGGCTCTCCAGATATTTCCCTTCCTCTCCACCTCTCTCCCTCCTCCTTACCCATCTTTCCCTCAAGTTGTCAACTTGACTCTCTCATTTTATTCTATCTCTCCCCTTACCTCTCTGTCTCTCACCTCTATCTCCCACTCACCTCTCTACCTCTCCCCTCTCTAGGTCTCTCAGTCATTCCTTGTCTGCCTCTTCATCTGTCCTTAGTCATCTAGGTGTCTCACTTAACCTAAACACTAAACCCTATCCCTAAAGCCTCAACCCTCAACCCTTAAACCTTAAATCCTAAACCCTATCCCTAAACCCTCTACCCTCGACACTATACCTTATACCCTAATCCCTTAACCCTCAACCCTAAAGCCTCAACCCTCAACCCTTAAACCTTCAACCATAAACCTTGTCTCTAAACACTCTACACTCGACACTATGCCTTAAACCCTAATCCCTCAACTCTTAAACCCTTAATCCCTCAAACCTTAAACCCTTAAACCCTATATACCCTTTACACTTAACCTTGGACACTCAACCTTGAACATTATCCCTCAACCTTCAAACCTCTACCCTATACCCTATACCCTAAACCCTAATCCCTCAACCCTTAATCCTTAACCCTAATCTCTCAACCCTTAATCCTTAACCCTAATCCCTTAACCCTCAACCCTAATTTTGATTTTCTTCCATTGATTCAACATCATTGTTGTTTTCCCCATCAGAAACCAATTCATTCGGCAACTTGCTGCCCATTGGTTGACTTGAACTGCATATTCTGTTAGAAAAAGGGCATCTTTTATTTGTATCAATGTTGGTATTCATAAGCTGAAGAGCATTGATATTTTTCACACACCCTGTTCTTTGAAATATCTTAACCTTAAAATATGACTTGGATATGTACTTGAACACAACAAAATCTCCAATCTCCAACCCATGATGATTCACAAAATTTTCCCAACCCTGCCTAAATTCTAGTTTATTTATTGTATACCCTCAACCCTAATCCCTCATCCCTAAACCCTAAATGCTATCCCTATTCCTAAACCCTCAACTCTTAACATTAAACCCTAATCCATCAACCCTAAACCCTAATCCCTCAACCCGAAACCCTATCCCTAAACCCTCAACCCTCAACACTATCCCTAAACCCTCAAGCCTAAACCCTATCCCTAAACCCTCAACCCTAAACCCTAACCCTAAACCCTAAATCTATGTTTCTTGCTGTCCACCGCACACTTAGGGGAGGTATATTGTTATGAAATAAGCAAATAATCTCCCATTGTTTATTGGCTCGCATTTTGTCCTGCTATAGATTGATCCATTAATATTTGTGCCTATCTCACCTTCAATAGCACCTTTACAATATCTCACCTCTAGTTCCATTAGCTCATGTTCTATATCTCACTTATCTCTCCCCCTCACCTCTTCACCTCTCCCCTCTCTATGTCTCTCAGTCGCTCCTTGTCTACCTCAACCCTAAACCCTCGACCCTCAACCCTATCCCTAAACCCTCAACCCTCGAACCTCAACCCTCAACATCAAAACCTAATCCCTCAACCCTATGATCCCTCGACCCTCAACCCTATCCCTAAACCCTAAACCCTAAAGCCTCAACCCTCAACCCTCAACGTCAAATCCTAATCCCTCAACCCTTCACTCTAATCCCTCAACCCTAAACCCTATCCCTAAACCCTCAACACTATACCTTAAACCCTAATCCCTCAACCCTCAACCCTAATCCGTCATCCCTCAACTCTAATCCCTCATCCTTAAACCCTAAACACTATCCCTATTCCTAGACCCTCAAGGGGCTCGATACTATACCTTAAACCCTAATCCCTTATCCCTAAACCCTCCAACCCTATCCCTAATCCTTATACCCTCGACACTCTACTTTAACCCTAATCCCTTGACCCTCAACCCTATCCTGAAACCCTTAACCCTCGAACCTCAATGTACTCAACCCTCAGCGTCAAACCCTAATCCCTCAACCCTTAACTCTAATCCCTCGACCCTCAATCCTATCCCTAAACCCTAAACCCTAAATCCTCAACCCTTAACCCTCAACGTCAAATCCTAATCCCTCAACCCTAAACCCTATCCCTAAACCCTCAACACTATACCTTAAACCCTAATCCCTCAACCCTCAACCCTAATCCATCATCCCTCAACTCTAATCCCTCATCCCTAAACCCTAAATGCTATCCCTATTCCTAGACCCTCAACGGGCTTGACACTATACCTTAAACCCTAATCCCTTATCCCTAAACCCTCCAACCTTATCCCTAATCTGTATACCCTTGACACTCTACTTTAAACCTAATCCCTTGACCCTCAACCCTATCCCGAAATCCTTAACTCTCGAACCTTAATGTACTCAACCCTCAATGTCAAACCCTAATCCCTCAACCCTTAACTCTGATCCCTCGACCCTTAACCCTTAAAACTTAAACCCTCAACCCTCAACCCTTAACCCTCAACCCTCAACATTAAGCCCTAATTCATCAACCCTAAACCCTAATCCCTCACACCTAAACCCTATCCCTAAACCATCAACCCTCAACACTTGACACTATATCTTAAGCCTTAAACCCTCATCCCTAAAGCCTCAACCGTCAATCATTAAACCTTCAACCCTAAACCCTCAACCCTCAACACTATACCTTAAAACCTAATCCATCAACCCTAAAACCTAATCCATCAACCCTCAACCCTAAACACTATCAATAAACCCTCAACCCTCGACACTATACCTTAAACCCTAATCCCTTATCCCTAAACCCTAAATCGTATTGCTCAACCCTTAACCCTTAAAAATTAAACCCTAAAACCTATCCATAAACCCTCGACGCTCAACATTGTATTTTAAACCCCAATCCCTTAACCCTCAGCCCTAAAGCCTCAACCCTCAATCGTTAAACCTTCAACCCTAAACCCTATCCCTAATCCCTCTGCCCTCAACACTCTACTTTAACCCTAATCCCTTGACCATCAACCCTATCCCTAAACCCTCAACCCTCAACCCTCAACTCTCAACATTAAACCCTAATCTGTCAACCCTAAACCCTAAACCCTATCCCTAAACCCAACAAAACTGCTTTGCCTTATGTTAGGTTGTTAAACCCATCATTTTTGACACTCTTCTCTTAAAGATATTTGAGTTGCAAGAATATGTCAGAAAAATGGCTATGAACTTTTTTAATGTTAGTAATGTTAAATGGCATGTTTTTCTGGCGCATCTGGGGTTCATTATGCCAATAGGTGTACACACTATGAGAAAAGCTTTGCGTATGGTACATCCACAGTGAGTAATTAACAGTTGAAATCAGAAGGATGATCATTATGAGAAAAGCTTTGCATTGGGGTACATCTATGTTTCTTGCTGTCCACCCCGTACTTAGGGGAGGTATATTGTTATGAAATAGGCAAATAATCTCCCATTATTTATTGGCTTTATCCACAAGAACTACTAACTATACCTTAAACCCTAATCCCTCAACCCTAAACTTTCAACCCTAAACCCTATCCCTAATCCCTCTACCCTCAACACTCTACCTTAACCCTAATCCCTCGACCCTTAACCCTAAACGCTATCCCTAAAGCCTCAACCCTAAACCTTAATCCCTCAAGGTCCTAAGCTCTAATCCCTTATCCCTAAACTCTAAATCCTATCCCTAAATGCTCAACCCTCAACCTTAAACCTTAATCACTCAATCCTTATCCACCCCTCTCGTCCCCTATCTGGCTCACTCCCATCTCTACCCTCCTCTACCCTCGACACTATACATACATACATATAGGCATACATTGATACATACATACATATAGGCATACATACATACATACATACATACATATAAGCATACATACATACATGATTAATAGCCTTGAACATAAAAAAATTTAAGTTGAACATAATGTGCTTGCATTATTTGAAACATGAAAAATAGCACAAACTTTTGTGAAAAAGGAAAAATGCAAAGAAAACAATAACGTGAGTGCGTTATAACGAGAGCGCTTTATAATGCGAGCGCATTATAACGAGAGCGCTTTATAATGCGAGCGGGTTATGTCTTGCTTTGGGAATCCCAAGCCTTGGGCTTGGGATTTGCTTTGGATTTCCAACCCAAAGGCTTGGAGTGCCTTTTGAACAGTCAAATACGTGTTTTCTCATATTCTTCAAGATTTCACATAATTTCGTTTGTGCTAACCCTCAGATTTGCACGTGTTTCAAGGTCGAACAAATTGAACACCTAGGTAATGTTAGGCTTTCTCTTAGCTATCTGACGATGTAATTTTTTTCACATTTTAACAATGTTAAGCCTTTCATCTTTAATTTCTTTTGTTTGTGTGTCCGTTTTTGGGCAAAAACCACTATTTGGTCTTTTTTTCATTGTAAATTAACTATTCATTGAAATTTCAAAAAAATTACATATTTAGAAACTAGACTCCATTCTACAAATATTAAAAAAAGAAAAAAATGATTTTCGATTAGTTTTCAAAATTTATAGGGGTAGCACGGCCAAAATTCTATTTTTTAAGATGTGTCCACTTTGAAAATTAGTAAAAAATCAAATATTCATCAAAAAATTATCAGAAAAATTACGCATAAACTAAATGCTATTAGCTAATTTCTCACTGAAGCAATTTTTAAAATACCCAAAAAAAGTTGACCTTTTGAGGGAGCCACAAAACATGCTATGTTATGTTTTTTTGACAGAAACAACACCAATTTCTGTGGCTCCCTCTTTTGAACCCCTTAATCTATGCCATTTTAAAAAAAAATAGTAGTTTAGAAAGTAGACTTAGAGCACTATGAACACTATTTTTGTTGCATCTCTAAATTTTGAGTGTAACTATGCTCAATTTCTCATCCAAGGCCAATATTTCTTGATTTCAGAAAAAAAGTGGCCACTCAAGACCCCTTTTTGGCCCCCCATCTTCTTGCACTTACCTAGGTCTCCTTGTCAAAAACCATGTTTGGCCTAAAAGAACTTTGAGGAAGAGCCATTAAGTAAAATAAAAAAAGAGACCATGCAAATATAGAGAAAAACCCAACTACACTAGTCACTACTGAAACCAAACTTCTTCATAACCTTAATCAAGAAGTCCCATGAAATCTTATCATACACCTTACTCATATCCATCTTAAGAATCATACCCTTCTTATGCTTAATAGAGTAAATAGTCTCATGAGCAATGATAATACCATCCAAAATCTGCATTTCATTCAAAAAACTATTATTTTCCTTTGAAATTCTCCTATCCGAGAAATTCTTTAGTTTGATATCCATTATCTTGGTCACAATCTTATACATTGTGTTGCATAGTCCACTAGGTTCAAGTATTCATCAAAGTATTTGACTTTTACTTTTTGGGATGAGAGCTAAGAAGGTGGAATTCCATACCTTAATCATAGCCCTCCTAGATCCACATTCCTCAACCACAAGCCAAACATACTCACCAACCACATCCCAAAACTTTTAAAAAAATCATTTAAAAATTGTTTGGCCTAAGAGCTTTCCTAGAACCAAGTGAAAAGGTAGCCTTCTAAATTTCCTCAAGTGTGAAAGGCTTCATCAAGTTTTCATTCTATGCTTTGGATATAATGGTAGGAATATTATCAAGCGTTGAATCTTGGGCTACCAAGTCTCCTACAGGAGTCAAAGATAATAGCTCCTTAAAGAAACCAATCCCATCATTCTTGATGGAATCCAAATCATTTACAATGGAGTTTGAAGGGAGCTAAATATTGACAATTCAGTTATACTGCATTCTAATATTGATGGAGATATGAAAAACTTCATATTCCAATCCCCTTCTTGCAACCATTTCACTCTAGATCTCTATTACCAAAATATCTCTTCTATTCTTAAAATTGAATTCAACTCCTTCATTAAAATGTTTTTAGTAGATTGAAGCTTCATGGTGAGACCCATCTAAGCAATGGATGCCTCAATATTCTATAGTTCAACCTTGACCTAGGTCTTAGTGGCAAACATATTACCAACCCGATCCTTGTTCTAGTCTCTATCTCTCATCTTAACTTCTACCAATTTTTTATGCAACCTGAATCTCTAGAAACCCTTAATATCTATCTTCCACCACCCCTTAAGAGCCTCCACAAAGTGTGGTTTTTTTGACTTTATTTTTTAACCGTTCATCAAAAATTCAAATAAATTACCATTTTAGAAACTAGACTCCATTCTACACATATTCAAAAAATCTTTGGATTTTTAATTAGTTTTCAAAAAAATTAGGGGGAAGAATGCTCAATTTTCTATTTTTTAGGATGTGTCCACTTTCAAAATAGTAAAAAATTAATTATTCTTGAAAAATTACTAGAAAAATTGGGGATAAACTACATGGTGTTGGCTAATTTCTCACCAAAGTGATATTTGAAATACTAAAAAAAAGTTAACATTTTAGGGGGGCCACACCAGATGCTATGTTATGTTTTTTTAAAAAAATAGGACCAATTTGTGTGGCCCCCCTTTTTTAACCCCTTAATCTCAACCATTTTTAAAAAAATAGTAGTGTAGAAACTAGATACAGAGCACTATTCAACTCTTGTTTTTGTTGCATCTTCTAAATTTTGAGTGTAATTATCTTAAATTTCTCATCCAACATCAGTGTTTCTTGATTTCAGAAAAAAAAAAAGTGTGGTCACTTAAGACCCCCTTTTGGTTCCCCATCTTTGTGCACTTACCCTATTTAATTAATTTAGTGATGGAAGGAGGAATGTTAAAGAATAATCCTCGGATGAATGTGGTTTAGGATGGAATTAGGGTGGCGTCACAAGGTGTCAAAAGTGGTGTATTGGGTCCCAAAATAGCTTATCCAAATCCCTAGAACATTCTTCAATCTTCAAAGTCAAGGTTGTCATCAAGGAGATAGAGAAGAGGTTCATCAACATGATAAAGATGATTAAGGGCTAATGGTGGGGAATGGGTAGTCTCCCCTTCACTTCTAGCTCAACTAAACCAAGGAGGTGTTCCTAGAGGCATCCCTTAACAGGGGTTAACAATAATGGAATATATTCTTAATGTCATATTACCCAACTATTGTCTTAACCCCTAAATACAATCACTAGATTAAGACAAGCTCACTACAGTAAAACCTCTGTTTAAGCTGATGAAAGACACTTCTTGTAATAATGGAAGGTGTGTGTATGCTTGTTTGGTTTTCTTGAATTAACACTTTGAAGACTCACTAACAATATTTCCTAGTTTCAATACAGAACCACAACAATGAATGCATTACTAACTATTTATTTCACACTTGATAAGTTTGGTTTGGTTTTTTGATGGGTGTGGGTGATCACAGGCTTCTCAGACCAGTGCCTATTAGGATGGGTTACAGAGTCCATAATTCAATAAAAGGTAAGATAACACAGAAATGAACAAACACTTTTCAGATACCTAGATGCAGAAAAGACAATAACTAGTAAAGAATATACTTAGTAATCCTTCATCAAAATACAATCATTCATCTACAACCATAGAAGAGATCATCACATAGCATATAATGTTTTAAGAATCTATCATATTCATGTGATCAATGGTTACAGTTGTTGAGTCGTGAAATTATGTACACCTATGTGTAGGTACAATTACACTATGTTTAGCTCCTCCTTTTAGTGGTCTCAAGCCTCGTCCTTTCTAGGTCTGCCCTTAAAGCTCTCTTTTAACCTCATTTATAGAATAATTCATAATCCTGATTAAAGTTCCGTCATGACCTCAAAGGATAAATGAAGATTCAGAGTTAGCCTCGCATTTAGTGTGAATTTGGGCCTTGAAATGACCCCGGGCCCAGGGCACCTGAGTGTCTTGGTCCCTTTCATGCCTCGGGGGATAATTTTAAGTCTTGATTTTGCCTTAATGTTTCTTAGGCTAACCCTAAATCCAAATTTGAATTTGAGCATGTTATTGTTGATAGTGCTTTTAGCACACAACAATGCAAGTATGATTGCTGGGATCACACCTCTCTTGAAAAAGGTATCCTTTCCAAGATAGGACTGCCCCAAGGATAATACAACTAGGTCTTAGCTTGCATGGAATAACTTTAGTGGAATGTACCAACTGTGCCAACAAGGGGTCTTACATGAAATGCAGGGTTTATGAAATATGGTAGCAATGTATATGTAGAAACCCTAGATGGTTCAGACTGTGAAGTCTAAAATTCCAGTAGATAATCAAAGTAATGCTACTTAAATCCTAAATCTAGTAAACTTTATGTATAGAAAATGCAAAAGGAGAGGGAGAGAGAGAAGGAATAAGAGAGATCCTATAGACAATTGCAGAAATGATAATCAGATAGATAGACAAATTCCCAATAATAAATAGATCTCTGCTTAACCAGGCAACCCACAATGCCACAGAGATTGTGCAATCTTTTAAGGAAATGTAATGATTTTCAAATTGTAGAAGGTTCATCAAACACCCAATTCTTGACAAAACTTGATGAAATCACACAATCAAACTTATCTCATATAGATATGTCCAGACTAACCATGCATAATGACATACAATCAACAAGCCATTAATGGTATGGATAGGAAATCCATCGAATATCTGAATAATCAATCACAAATGCAACTAAATATTAACTAATTTCATATTGACATGAACCATGAAAACCAAAATTAGACAACACAAAAACACAAATTCCCAGTAACCTGCAAAACTTGCTTTGTATTGACTATATCTTAGCAGAGTCTCAGCAATTCATTATCAAATCTTAGTTACAAATGAGAGAAAAGGATGGCACTTTTATAGACAAGGCACCATACCGCTCAGTTTTTCAATGGACGGTGGAGATTAACTCAACACCAATGGTCCATATTACATGGCATTTAATGAGATACAATAGTTAGTTACATTTTTGGATTTGCTTTTATCCTTTAGGAAAAAGACAAAAAATAGCTTGCAAATACATTGAATCTAGACAAAATGGATACCATTTGGTTGTACATGATGAAAAGTCAATTTTCAAGGCCTAGTAAAGCCAAAATGGAGTCACATGACACTTGAAAATATGAGCTGATGTGGATTCATGGGATTTCAAGTATTGAATGGATCAAGAGGTGTATGCAACACATTTTTGGTGAAAGTGTATCCAATTGGATGCTTTTTGGATTGATTCTTAATGACTGGATTGCTAGAACAACTATATGCATGTCTTGGACATTGGACTGGGTCTGTAGGAGCAACAGTGATTTGGCATGATCTTCTATGTCTTTTAGCTCATGTAGCTTATCTCCATCATCTTGGACATCATACTAACTTTCTCTTATATGTGCAGCAGCAATTTGGTTGGTGAAATGTCAATTCTGCATTTCTGGGTCAACAAGGTACTGTTGATGGTGGTTTTAGCACGCAACAACACAAGTATGATTGCTAGTATCACGCCTCTCTTGAAAAAGATATCCTATCCAAGATATGACTGCCCCAAGGATAATACAACTAGGTCTTAGTATGCTTGGAATGACTCAATGGTATGTTCTAGCTGTGCCAACAAGGGGTCTTACATAAAATGTAGGGTTTATGGAATATGACAGTAGTATGTATGCAAAAACCCTATGATACTTTCAGCATATTTGAGATTTGTTTGCTGCTATGAGACCTAAATCTAACAACTTGATGTAAATAAAACGCAAAAGGAAAAGGGGAGAGAGAAGGGTTAAGAGATCCTAAGTGACAGTCCCAACGAGGTAAAATGCTGTAGATAGACAAATACTTTCAATAAATCATTCCCTATTTCACTAGGATAGGAAACCCACAATGTTGCAAGAAATGATGCAATCTTCAAAGGATCCTTATGATTTTCAAATTGCATTCACTCATTAAACACCCGTACAATGGCGCAGCTTAACTAGTGGAATGTAACCGAACTATATTCAATGACAGGGCCCAGGCTAACTATACACAACAACTTACCATCAGCAAGCACTAATAGTATGGACCAAAGCATTCATCAAATATCTTAACATTTACCTGTCATTGCAAAAGCACAACTAATTAAATTTAGATTGATATGAACCATGAAAACCAAAGAGGATAACACAAGAATACAAATTCCTAGTAACCTACAAAACTCGATTTGTATTAATCACAATTTGGCAAACTCTCAGTGATTCAGTATCAAATCTTACTTACAAATGAGAGAAAAGGATGGCCCTTTTATAGACAAGGCACCATATCGAGTTTTTCAATGGATGGTGGAGATTAACTCGACATCGACGGTCCAGATTACATGGCATTTAATGAGATACATCAATTTGTTACATTTTTAGATTTAGCTTTGTCTTGTAGGAAAAGACAAAATATAGCTTGCAAATACATTGAATTTAGACAAAATGGATACCCATTTGGTTGTACATGATAAAAAGTTAATTTTCAAGGCCTAATAAAGCCAAAATAGAGTCACATGGCACTTGAAAACTTGAGCTGATATGGATTCACGGGATTCCAAGTGTTGAATAGACCAAGAGGAGTATGTGGCATATTATTAGTGAAGATATATCCAACTGGATGCTTGCTGGACCAATTCTGAATGACCGGACTGTTGGAACAACTGTATGCATGTCTTGGTGATCCAGTCCATGGTCATTTGAGTGGTATTTTAGGAAAATATAAAAAATTTAATTTTTGGTATTTCTACATCGTAGTAAATTGCATTTTTAGAGGCCTTTGGAGCAGAATGGGGACTCAAAACTTTGGTATCTCAAACTAGATAATCAGTTTATCTTTCCAACGAGTCCAAGAAGTTTAAATTCTGATAGAATAGCTAGGAGTTATGACCCCCAGACTGGATCACTTAGACATTAAACTAGATCTACAGGAACAATAGTGATTTGGCATGATCTTCTATGTCTTTCAGCTCCTAAGACTCATCTTTATCATCTTGGACATTATATTGACTTCTTTTTGCATGTGCAATAGCAATTTGGTTGCTAGAATGTCGATTCTGCATCTCTAGATCAGCAGGGTACCTCTGTATGTTCATCCTTCGAAGACAACTCCAGTTGGCTCCTTTGTGCTCTTAGACCTACAATAAACAAGACCAAGCATCAATTTCATCATAAACAAGTCATTTTCTGTCAATTTGGATCAAAACATGTCCATTTGCAATAATGGATCAGTAAAAAACAACTCATTGTCAATGTCACCTTCTTATAAACAACCTCTTAAATCTAGTGATTTTCATATGGTTTTCTGCATTTTTCATCATTTTTGAGTGTCCATTTGGCCAATATGATGATTAGGGAAGTTTTGGGGTCAATAGAATCCATTTGTAGACTTTTATTTCATGTTTTTCTAGCATTTTCTACAAAAAGTGGGATTTTTAGGGGTCATGGACTTTTCATGTGCAGTGGCATTAATTGTCATAAAACGTGCCAAAAATCTACACATACTTGATAAAATGTTCATCATGATGTGAAAATAGATATACAATTCAAATCCATCAAGAAAATCCAAGTTGCACCTTGAAAAACTTAATTTTTGGGCCAAAATACCAAAAAGCATTGATTTTGGGGTATACCGACTAAAAGTCGGTGCAATGCAATTCTAGCGCAGGTCAGAGAGGTTCATTTTTAGTGCAAAATACTTTTGCGCTACTTTTGGGTACCACTGACTTGGCGCGAGTTTGGGCTCGGACTGACTAATAACATCTCATAAGGTCGGTCGGGGTGGATTGTAGTGCAAGTCGGCAAGGTCGATTTTTAGCGCAAAACATAAAAGACTTAGTTGGCGGGGATTTTCAATGCAACCAACTAGCGCTGGTTTTAGCACCGACCGACCTGCACAACTTAAGTCGGTGGAAGGTCATTTCAGCGCAAGTTTACGAAGTGGGTTTTTAACGCAAAGGTCAGTAGAGGCTATTTTTAGCGCTAAGGTCGGTAGAGACTGTTTTTAGCGCTTTTTGCAGTTGGGATCATTTTTAGCGCTAGATTTTGAATTGGCAAGGGTGAAAGTATATTTAAAAATATATTTAAGTATAAGTTTAGATATTACTTTCAGGATGTTTGAGATAGGTTCCAGATCCATAGGATTTCATATGCAGATTCTAAAATTTTGTGGTTCCACCAGATTTCAGACTTAGCCATTTTTCAAGATTTTAAGGGTTTCAGACTTAGCCAAATTAGGGCTTTAGGACCATGTGACAGGATGAAAGTATGTAAACTCTTTAGTGAAATCTTGTGGAATTTGACATGATTTTATAACTCTAAGACCTGGAAACTAGGAATTTCAACATGAAACATCCTACATAAGCAATTTCAAGGGTAATATCCAATGACATAGGATTTTTGAGCAAAATGCAGTAACACCTAATTCCAATGCAGAAGGCAACAAATGGCTATTTTTAAGCACAAGACCACTCAAGACACTTCCAAATCAATCATGAAAGACATCAAATCACTCTAAACATGCAAAGTACTCAAATCTAGAACAAATCATGTACTCTAAGCACAAATTCACTTTCTCATTATCATAATCAAGAAAGACTGAGACTCCAAGCCAAAGCAAAAGAAGGCAAAATGGGGCATGTGTGCAAGGCACAATAGGTACCTTTGTATGTTCACCTTCCAAAACAGCTCCAGTTGGCTCATGTGTCTTCCAAGACTTGCAATTCATGATGAAAAGCATCAATTTCATCTTAAACAGTCATTTTCTATCATTTTGAATCAAAATATGTTCATTTACAGTCATAGATCAGTAAAAAACAACTCATTGTCAATGTTGTTTCCTGATAGTCCTCTTCACAAATCCAGTGATTTTTACATGATTTTTGAGTTTTTTACCATTTTCATGTACCCATTTGGCCAATATATTGATCTGGGAGGTTTTTGTGGCAAGTAGAATCCATTTGGAGACATTTATTTCATGTTTTTCTAGTTTTTTCTGTAAAAAGCAAGATTTTTGGGGGTCATAGACTTTTCATGTGTAGCAACATTAATTATCGTAAAACGTGCCCAAAATCCACACAAACTTGGTAAAAATGTTGGTCATGATGTGACAAATAGATATGCAATTCAAATCCATCAAGAAAATCCAATTTGCACCTTGAAAAACCCAATTTCTAAAACAAAATACCAAAAAGTGCGGGTTTTGGGTGTCACAAACTAAAAGTCGGTGGAGGTCAAATTTAGCGCAAGTTCATGAGGAGGGTTTCTAGTACAAAATGGTTTCGGCACTGATTTGAGGTCCGACCAACCTTAGCCCAGATTTTAGATCCAATTGACTAAAGTCAGTGAAGGCAGTTTTCAGCGCAGGTCCGTGAGGCCTATTTTTAGCGCTAACTTCATTGGCGAGGATTTTCAATGCATCTGACTAGCATGGATTTCTCTGTCTACTGACCAAGTGTAGTAAAGGCAAATATTAGCACAAGTTAGTTGAAGCCCGTTTTAGTGCTTTTCTTCGAAATTGTCTCAGCAGGGATTTTTGGTCTGATTGACTTAGTGGTAGCTTGGAGGGAGGTCGGTCAGGGATAATTTTAGTGCAGAGGTTGGTAGGAGGCAGTTTTAGCGCAAAGTGCAGTAGAGGCTATTTTTGGCGCCAGATTTTGAATTGGCTAGGGTGAAAGTATATTTAAAAAATATATTATAATTTAAATATTTTTAAATATACTTTCAAGATGTTTGAGATAGGTTCCAAATCCATACGATTTCATATGCAGATTCTAGAATTTTTAGGTTCCACCAAATTTCAGACTTTTTTCAAGATTTTTTGTTCCAGATTTTCAGGGTTTTAGACTTAGCCAAATCAGGGCTTCAGGACCATGTGTCAGAATGAAATATATGAACCCTTTAGTGAAATCTTGTGGAATTTGACATGATTTTGCAATTCTAGGACCTGGAAACTAGAAATTTCAACATGACACATCCTGTAGTAGCAATTTTAAGGATAATATCTAGTGACATGGGATTTTGGAGCAAAATGCAGTAACACCTAATTTCAACACAAAAGACAACAAATGGCTATCTTTTAAGTACAAGACCACTCAAGAAACCTCCAAATCAATCACAAAAGACATCAAATCACTCTAAACATGTAAAGTACTCAAATCTGGAACAACTCTTGTATTCTAAGCACAAATCCACCTTGTCATCATCATAAGTAACAAAGGTTGAGACTTCAAGCCAAAACAAAAGAGGAGGTCTCCATTTGACAAAATGGGGCGTGTGTGCAAGGCACAACAAATGGTGATTCTACTGGGGAACTGCTCCAAAGTATTTCAAAGATAAACGTCAGTTTTGAACCTAGAATCTTTGTGTTTCCCACATGTTAAACATGAAGACATGATACCCTATCATAGAAGCAGAAACCAAAAGCATAGTGCAACCATCTGTATCCTGAAAGCCTGAGTGTGTGCAATTGCATTAATTCCCATCCCTTAGCAACTAAGCTCATCTAGGATCCTTTACATTAAGCTACGTGATTAGTACACACCTCATGAACTACTTGGACATTGCCCCGCTGCCAGCGAGCGTCTATAGCCCTGGCAGGTTTGTCTTAGAATTCCACTCAAATAGAGCCCTACTACCAATTAGGCATTCATAGCCCTGATAGAGGTTACTTGATCGTCCATCTAACTGAGTTATAGTGTGTGATTCTAATTTTCTAATTTTTCTTTTCCTTTTCATAATTTCTACATATTTCATTAAGCTCAGATTTGGTAGGGTAAAATGTAGTACTGCTACCCTTGTAACACATGCTTTTGATGGCACTAGTTAAGTTGGTAACTCAACTAGATGGGTGTGGAATCCCGATGGCGTCAAAGGTGGACCTTAGATTTTTCACTTAATGTAAGATCACCAAGACTCACTTAGTTACCCCAGGATTATTAAGAGTGTAAGAGATATATGGTTAGAAAACAATTTAGGTGCACTGACTAATGACTCATTTCCCATGAACAAACATCATACCATCCAAGAGTAACAATGGAACCTATAGGACAATCTAAGTAGAAAACTATAGTTTCTCAAAGAAAACCTCTGGATTACTTACCCAAAGAGGACCATTTGCAGGACTGCACAACTGCCACCATGTTCAAGAAATGGAGAACCCCAGAAAAGAAAGTGTAGGAAGCAAAAGCAAAACAAGCAAAAAGCAACTAATGTAAGCAGAAACCATCACCTAACAACTAAGGAAAGCAACAACTAGCAACTAACAGTGAACAACTAAGGAAAACAAAAAATAGAAAGCAGAAACTGTATACACCTAAAAATGACATGATTCAACTAAATAAATATTCTAAATATTTATTCCATTCTTCTATCAATTAAATAAATATTCTAAATTTATTTAATCGATTCACTATTCTATAATTAAATAAAATCTATTTATTTAATTAAAATTCTTCTAATATCCTACACAATTAAATAATCCTAAATTATTTAATTAATCCAAATTCCTCTATCCTAAGTTCTAATTCTAAAAATCCACCTCACACTTACACCTCACTTTTCCACCTCACCTTGTCCACCTCATCAGGTTGCACATGTAATTAAATATATTAAATATTTAATTACCTTATTTCCCCTCACCCACATGGCCTATTTCTTCTCAAATCAGAAGTTAGTTAACTAATCAATCAGAAGTGTTAACTAACCAATCAATTGAGTTAATCCCTCAATCAATTCAGTCAATTCCATAATTCATTCTTCCAACTGACTAATCAAGTTTGTTAACTGATCAGTTAAAGGAGTTAACTCTCCAATCAATTTTGTCAAATCCCCTCTTTCATGATGGAGCTGAGACACTTGTCATATTTCTACTGGTTGCACATTCCTCAACCATCCTCAGCCATTGATCTTCACACTTCCTCTCAACCGTTGATTCCCATTCTTCCAAGTCTATAAAAGAAGCTTCATCCCTCCATTCTATTCATCCAAGCTATTCATATTGTTACTCTGCAGAAATCCACCCGCACACCTTTGGCACCACAATACTATTTGCTTGAGATCACCATTGTTGCTTCGAAGCTCATCTTCTTGGCATATTCATTATCACAGCCATTTACTACTGACATCCCACAATGCAGCTAAAAGAGTGCACTCATTGAGGGCCTACTTCATCAATAAAGGATGGTTGTAATAGGCGAACAACAGAAGCTTTGAAATAGGGAAGGTTTGCATTGTTATTCATTTGCTTCATTCTATTCAATCTTTCTTGTTTTCATTATTTTGTTGATGTTTGGGTTTTTTTATTATTCGTTTGATTAAACCACATCTTACCCTTACATTTTTGGTGCCCACCGTTTAATTTTATGTTTTTTACAAATTTTTGTAGTAAAAATTTGTGTTTCTCTAAACCCCATTGTTGAGTTTTGTAAGGATCTATCAAAAAGTGACCTCTTGGGCTGAAACTGACATCACCAACATGCTCAGAAGGGTCGAAAACCTTAGAATCACCTGTTAATTCACAAAAATCAGAGACTGAAAAAAATCTCTGTGATTTTTTTGAGGGTGCATCCTTTTATCCAGCGGTCCAAAGGGTGCTTCTGCAGGGTGCATCACTTTATCTAGCAATCCAAAGGGTGCTTCTGCATCCTTTTATCCACCTGTCTGAAGAGATTCTTTTGTAGGGTGCATCCTTTTATCCAGCGGTCCAAAGGGTGCTTCCGCAGGGTGCATCGCTTTATCCAGCAATCCGAAGGGTGTTTCCGCGTCCTTTTATCCAACTGTCCAAAGAGCTTTTTCGCAGGGTGCATCCTTTTATCTAGCAGTTCAAAGAGTGCTTCTTCCAGGTGCATCCTTTTATCCAGCAGTCCAAAGGGTGCTTCCGTAGGGTGCATCGCTTTATCCAGCAGTCCGAAGGGTGTTTCCACATCCTTTTATCTAACTGTTCAAAGAGCTTTTTCGTAGGGTGCATTCTTTTATCCAGCGGTCCAAAGGGTGCTTCCATAGAGTGCATCGCTTTATCCAGCAGTCTGAAGAGTGCTTCCGCATCCTTTTATCCAACGGTCCGAAGGGTGCTTCTGTAGGGTGCATCATTTTATCCAGCAATCCTCCATCCTACCTTCTTCTACATGTCATAGGGGTGGTATCTTTTTCTTTTTGCCATAACAGGAGCATACGAACTTGTTATTGCGCAAATAAACACTCATTGGAAAGGTAATTCTATGAACTTCACAATGGAGTAGGTTTGATCAAGTGATTTTATCATTTTATCAGCTATTTTTATAGTCAAAGTTTATCTATCTTTCTAAGCTTGAATCTAGTGTTTTTTGCTAACGCTGACGTCTTTACAGGAATTCTCTTATCTATTTTGCAGGATAGGTTCAGGTTTAGTTCCATATAGTTGCATTTAAATAGTTCACACTTCACTTTCTAAGGGATTGTAAAATTGATGTTCATTCAAATCCTCACCTAGCTCTAATTAGGGAAGAAGTAACTGGATCATTTGTTTCTTGCATTGCAACACTTTCCAAGTTATTGCTATCTGAGATTAAAACTGAACTCACCATTGATTTTGGGGTTAAAATTGAACTACTGCTATCTCGTTGGACCAAAACTTCAAAGTTAACTATTTCATGCTACAAGGATTAAAACTGAACTCACCATTGATTTTGGGGTTAAAATTGAACTACTGCTATCTCGTTGGACTAAAACTTCAAAGTTAACTATTTCGTGCTACGAGGATTAAAACTGAACTCACCATTGATTTTGGGTTAAAATTGAACTATTACTATCTCGTTGGACCAAAACTTCAAAGTTAACTATTTCGTGCTACGCGGATTAAAACTGAACTCACCATTGATTTCTGGGGTTAAAAACTAAACCAATGCTATCTTGCTAAAATCACTTCAAAGTTAACAACTATGTGAGTGCACAAGTAGAGTAGCCCATTTAGTTTTTTTTAATTTTAACTAGGTTGGATTAACTAGTGTATTCTGTGCTTGTGAATGACAATAGGCTTATGCTCTCCCCTTTACTGGGTGATCAGAGTGCCAGACTTGTCATTCTATTTGTTTAACCTTTAGGCATGCCCTTGGATGCACGCTTGTCCAAGTGGGAAAGACCCTGAGTGGTAACAGGCTAAAGCCAAGCTCTACCAAGCCACTTAAAATAAATTGTGCTTGAGGTGAAAACTTCCTGCAACAAGTGCTGCTATGTTACACCGATGGCCAACCTCCCCCAAAACCCTCTCAGGTGCAACCCTTTGAGGCTGGGAGACTCCACAACGGAGAGTAGTGCCGCTACATGTGTAACCACTTGAATGGTTGCCCGCATTAAATACCTCTTGTTCTAGTGGCCCAAAACCCTTATAATCCATTTCTTGCCTAGGATTTTTGTGCTTGCTTTTGTTCAGTTTAGTCCAAAATAGAGTCAAAAAAACTACAAAAACAATGAAAAACTATAAAATATTCTTTGTGCTTGCTGTGTTTTCTTGCTGTTAATTCATAAAATCAGACCAAGAAGACCTTTTTCTAGCCAAAAAAATACCAAAAACAACAGAAAAATCTAAAATTTTGCCAAAAAAACCAGAGCTACACATACACGACAGTGAGCATTTGCACTATTTTTGAGGGAATATTTTTTTTACCCTATTTGGAGCACCCATTTCAGCCTAGCTTCACTTTCTGAGATCAGATTCAACCTTGCAGTCAGTCTTCATCTGTTTCACCCAAATCTCTCTCTTTCATCAATCGTCCCATTCACTTTCTGTCCAAATCCCTCTTGTCCCAAAGTTAGTTTATCCCATACCGGTTCGACATAGGTCCCTTCTTGTGTCATTAGTGAATTCACGTAAGCCTAGTAGGTCATAGTACCTTTGCTAGTAGTCTTGTTGAATGACTAGTCCATATATAGTAAGACGGGTATCGACTACCCTTACTAGTGGCTACCATCTTGTGTCAACCGTCTTACTTGAAGTCATTGAGCAAGAAAATCCTTTGTCCAGGTTTCATCCTAGATATCCTATCCACTGCAGTCTCTGTCGGCACCTTGCCAAAATTTCTAGTCTCAGTCCCCTCCATCCCGCGTCACCTTGCATGGTTCTTACTCGATCCCAGTACAACAAGCAAATAGAAATGGCTGGCTCATCCAATCACCTCGTCCCACCACGTGATGGTGACAAAGAAATTTCTCATGAAGAATTAGTAGCGCACATCCAAGATAGAAAATTCCAACGCCTAGTAGAGAAGGTGCTCCTTGAAGACCCCCATAAATACTTCCATCATCTTGCTAGTCTCGAAATCAAACTCCCCGCAGACTTTGACATAAGCTCCATCATGGAAAATGTAGACAATGATCATGAGAGGAGGTGTGATGATCATGAGAGGGGCACAAATGACAGAGTCCCGCATGCAAATGAGAGGGGTACAAATGACACAATCCTGCATGCAAATGATAGAGGAAAGAATCCCATAGATCAAAATGCTCCTATGGAAGAAATGAGAAAATGACTCGAGAGCCTCACACAAGAAATATCAGACCTTAAGATGGGTACAAGTACCAAGAACTACTCCTTGGAAGATATAGCACCATACCCCTTTGACAAAAATTTGGTCATGAAACCATTCCCCTATCAGTTCGGAGTGCCCAAATTTGACAAATATAAAGGGAAGGGGGACCCTAGAGATCATATCAGGGAATTTATTGCAGCATGTTTAGAAGTAGCTCACAATGAGACCTACTTGATGAGACTCTTCCCAAGATCTTTAGGTGGTCAAGCTATGGAGTGGTTCTCACGTCTCCCACCAGGAATCAGAAATTTTGATGAACTTGTCAATAAATTTATAACGCACTTCTCCTACAACCTCGAACACGAGGTATCTATTCTAGATCTATGCAACACCAAACAAAAGAGTGGTGAGTCATTCGCCACCTTCTTACAATGATGGAGACAACTAGCTAGTAAGTGTTCTTATGATATGCCTGAGAAGCAGCTATTGGAGATGTTTGTCCACAACCTAAACACTGATCTTAGCTATCAAATATAGATACAATGCCCTACATCTTTCTCAAAAGTCATTGAAATGGGCTTATTTATCGAAAAGGCTATGATCACTAAAGGAGCTATCAAGATCTACAAGGACACACCTACTTCCAATTACACAATGGATAAATCAAAGTTTTGGACCAAGAACAAGAATGTGGTCAATGATGGAGTAGTGGATGCCAAGGCGGCAGCTCCCAAACAACAACCCATATTCACTCTTAAGGGAGAAAAAAACAATGGTACACTCAACAAACCACCTTCTCGAGAGCCCAGACCTTGGTTCAGTTCAAATCCAAGGAGAAAATTCACACCATTGGGTGAGTCTCAAGAGTCTGCATTACGAAAGTTATTGGCAAACAATGAAATTTCTCTACCGCCAACAAGCGATTACGAGCCTATAGTCAAACCTCCCTACTGGAAGGACACAGACTATTGTGAATATCATCGAGGAAGGGGGCATACAACTAACAACTGCATCCACCTCAAAAATGTCATACAAGATGTACTAGATCAGAACTAGGGAGGGACATAACAGCATACCTCCAATGAAACTCATGTAGCCTATAGAGATCCACTTCTGAATCACAATAGGCCATATAACTACAACAACAACAACACCAATGGCCACAACAACAACGGCAACAGCAATAACGACAACAACAATAATCGCAACCAGCCAAATCAGAACAGTGGGACTAGTAATGCCAACTATGCAAGTGTGCCATTTGACTACACCATAAACTGCATTTCTGAGCAAATCCCACAGGTCAATGTCATCTCACCCAACCAACAACCAGGACCTAACAGAAATGGTTGTAGTATAATTACCCACAATGGTAAAGTCACGCTCAATACCGCCCCTCCAAGGTCGTCACAGTCTCCATCCAATTTCTGTCAGTACAATGTCATCGACCAGTTACAGAAAACTCTGGCTCACATTTCTATATTGGACCTATTGCATCTATCTCCTTATCATAAGGAGATTCTTGAGAAAGCCTTAGTGGAAACCACTGTCCCCACTAATTTGGCCCAAGAAAAGTTTCAGACCATGGTAGGCAATCTGACTTCCTCCAACTCCATATCGTTTACTGAGCAAGATGACCTCTCCATCTCCTAACCTCATAACACCCCTCTGCACATTGTCGCATTCATACACAAGCACCGTATCAAGAGGGTTCTCATTGATGGGGGTGCCGGTTTAAATATTTGCACATTAAAGCTAGTCCTTGCACTAGGGTTCTCCGAACAAGCAGTTGATCCACGGAGGAAAATTACCATCAAAGCATATGACGAGGAAGAAAGAACCACAAAAGGAACAGTTGTCCTACCCATTCAAGTGGGACCAGTAATAAAAGATGTGGTGTGTCAAGTCCTTGATCAGGAGCTCGCTTACAATATCCTACTTGGGAGACCATGGATTCATGCCATGAAGGTTGTCCCTTCCACCTTTCATCAATGCATTAAATTCTCGCACAATGGCAAGCAAGTCACTATTTAAGGCGACCCTGACCCCTACCAACACTGCAATTCTTTCCATGCAAAACCTGAGTGTGTCATACCCAACAATAGAGCATACATTTCCCCTACCCCGCAACAG
Source organism: Cunninghamia lanceolata (assembly GCA_027924645.1). Classification (NCBI taxonomy): domain Eukaryota; kingdom Viridiplantae; phylum Streptophyta; class Pinopsida; order Cupressales; family Cupressaceae; genus Cunninghamia; species Cunninghamia lanceolata. Next base: position 1,169,412 of record BSBN01001378.1, read on the forward strand.
GACCATACCGCTGAAGCTTCCTCCTCAAGACCCAAAACTCAGAAAATTACCATAAAAGAAAGTGGAGTGGGGGAATACTCCATTGAGCACAGCCTCAACTTGCCAAGATGCCTTTGTCTCCTCGCTCTTTTGGCCAACCCAAACATCAACCCAAACATTTTCCAAAGCCATCTGCTACTCCCGTAGCACCCGCAAATCCCTTTGTAAAATGGGGGACCTTATCTGAGGAAACAGAGGAGTGAGATCTCCTGCAATGGCTTTATGTTGAAGAAGAAAACACTCCACAAGATCCGCCTAGACTCCCAACAGAACTCTATGGGCGAGGTGAGACTATTTTACACAGGATGGGGTACAAAGGACAAGGCCCCATCAGCCTCAGAAAAGAAGGAATCATTGAACCTATACAACTTTCTTCATCCTCTTTGGCTAGAAACACAAGTGGCCTAGGATACAAAGGCAAGGGTAAAGCCAAGGAAAATGCTTGCCTTGTGGAAACAATCCAAACACTTCAAGTGGACAGCGACACAGATTCAGATGATTCAAATGAGTATGAGTGGGACGAGCTAACAGAGCACTCCTACGACGACAAAGAGGTTGACACCATCCAAACTCTTAGCCCCTACCGTGAGGGACAAACGCAACGGGACAGACCACTAGAGTCTGATTTGCCCATCCCTGAGATTATGGCTTTCGAGGAAAGTTTAAATTCCATTGCAATAAACAACTTGGAGGAAAGTACCACCCGGAACACTACCCCCACCAATGCTCCTAACATTTCCATTCACACCATCAATGAATCAGGTCTATCATCCGACTCCCTTCCCCTCTTACACCCTGAGCTTATCGACTGGGATCTGCAAGGAACTCCCCAACTAGATATGTTTCAAAATGACGATGCTTACATCGATTATAGGGAACTTAGGGACCACTTACCCAAGGGAGATCATAAATCTGGTTTCGCTATTGAATTGAATACCGTGGCTTACTTCGAGGAGGGTGCCAAGCCTTCCAGTTGCAAAAATATCAAGATCAAAAATGGATCTGATAGTGAAAACTGCCTTGCGGTAGTATTAGATCACAAAACAATAAAAAGAAAGGACGCATCCGAAGGTGAAAACCCAACTGTGGCACTTGACGATGGAATGCTTGACACTCTCCCTAGTGATATGTACCAAGAAAGGTCACAGATTGTTGTGGAACTGAGAGAGCCCATGAATATTGGAACAAAAGAACAGCCCAAGATTATCCACTTTGCCAAATCTCTTACACCACCAGAGAAAACCAGGTTTGTACTGTTCTTTAAGCAGAAGAGAGGTAGATTTGCTTGGTCGTACACAAACATGCCAGGTCTAGACCCAAACTTAATTCTACATCATCTGCCATTGGATCCAGGAGTGAAACCAGTAAAGCAGAAGCTGAGAAAAATGCATCCTCACATAGCCCTTTTGGTCAAAGAAGAACTCAAGAAATTGCTAGACGTGGGGTTCATTAGAGCCATAGATTACCCAGAATGGATATCCAATATTGTGCCAGTGTCTAAACCAGATGGCCAAGTTCGACTATGCCATGATTTTTGAGACCTAAACAAAGCATGCCGCAAGGATGACTTTCCGTTGCCAAACATCGATATCATAGTCGACCTAACTGCAGGACATACAATGCTATCACTCATGGACGGATTCTCAGGGTATAATCAAATCAAAATAGCACCAGAAGACAAACACAAGATGGCTTTCACTTGCCCATGGGGTACCTTTTGCTAGAATGTCATGCTATTTGGGCTAAAAAACGCAGGTGCCACTTATCAAAGAGCTATGACTACTATATTTCATGACATGATGCATGTAACTATGGAGGACTATGTCAACGATATCCTAGCAAAGTCTCTCACAAGGGATTCACATCTGAATGTACTAGAAAAAGTTTTTCAAAGGTTGGACCAATTCCACGTCAAACTGAACCCAAAGAAATGTCTGTTTGGGGTAACTTCAGGCAAGCTATTAGGCTTCATCGTGTCGGTAAATGAAATAGAGGTAGACCCTGCCAAGGTCAAGGCCATAATGGACATGCCACCACCCAAGACTCTAACTCAGTTGAGATCCTTACAGGGCAAGCTGCAGGCCATCCGCAGATTCATATCACAGCTGGCAGACAAGTGCCAACCTTTCAGCCATCTCCTACATAAGAACATTCCATTTAGGTGGGATGAAAGGTGTGAAGAAGCATTCAACAAGCTAAAGGAGTACCTTATGAATCCACCCATTCTCATGCCTCCTATCCAAGGAAAGCCTCTAATTCTCTACATATCGGCTACACCTACTACTCTTGGGGCTCTTCTAGCACAGCAAGATTACGAGAACAAGGAAAGAATTGTATACTACATCAGTCAAACCTTAGTGGGCTACGAGTTGCAATACTCACAAGTAGAAAGATCATGTCTCGTGGTAGTTTTTGCTTCACAAAAGCTCCGACATTACATGCTTGCACATCCAATTAAGCTCATTGCCAAAATAGACCCATTGAAGTATCTTCTCAGCAAAGCTGCTCTCACAGGTCACCTAGCAAAGTGGGTAATGCTTCTTAGTGAGTATGCCATCGAATATGTGGACAGAAAAGCCATCAAGGGACAAATCATAGCTGACCAACTAGCTGATGCACCGTTGCAAGACAACAAGCCCATGCAGTTTGAGTTTCCCGATGAGTCCTTATTCACTATATCAACATCTTCTTGGAAACTCTACTTCGATGGGTCTTACACAAACCATGGATCGGGGGCAGGCATCCTGTATATAACTCCCCAAGGTGACACAATTCCAAAGTCTTACCATTTGTTATTCCCATGCACCAATAACATAGCGGAATATGAAGCCTTGGTAATTGGTCTTAAGATGGCAACTGAGTGGAAAATCCAAGAACTACATGTCTACGGTGATTCTCAGCTTATAGTCAACTAGGTCAACGATGAGTAACAAACCAAAGATGAAAAGCTCATCCCCTACAAAAGAATGGTCGACGACTTTAAAGAACACTTTGGGACCATCTCCTTCAAGCAAATACCCAGGATCGAGAATAAAGCAGCAGATGCAATGGCAACTATTGCCTCTCTTCTAGAAATACCTGAACATGTGTCACGGTATGAGTTCTTAGTGGAAACTATCCAGCAACCAGCTTATGATCTTCTTGAAACCCATTCCATCTGCCTTCTAGTTGGATCTGATTCACCTTGGTATGGTAAGACTTACACTTACCTCAAGGACAACATTCTCCCACCTGACCTCTCTGCCAACCAAAAGCAAACTTTCATATGACAAACCTCCCGCTACACCATCATAGCCGATACCCTTTACCGACGTGGTCTGGATGGTACTTTACTCCGTTGTTTAGAACAAGAAGAATCCATAACTGCCTTGCGAAACATACACGAAGGGATCTGCGAAACATACTCCAGCGGTCCTTCCTTAGCTAAGAAACTCATGCGTTTGGGTTATTACTGGCCCAACATGGAAATGGATTCATATCAGTTCGTCAAAAAGTGCAAATAGTGCCAAATACATGGGAACCTGATCCATGCACCTGCTCAAGAGTTGAGACATTTAACGACACCCTGGCCCTTTTGCCAGTGGGGACTTGACCTTGTGGGAAAGATTCATCCACCCTCTTCCAACGGCCACAAATTCATCATAACCGCCACTGAGTATTTCACAAAGTGGATTGAGGCCATTCCCCTAACCACCGCATAGGTAAGCAAATTTCCTCTTTCATTCTAAATTACATTATCTGTAGATATGGCATTCCTTCATCTATTATCACGGATAATGGAAGACCATTCAAAAATCAGGATGTCCAAGAACTCTATGAGCATTTCAAAATCCAACATCGTTTCTCCACTCCATACTACCCCCAAGGTAACGGCCAAGCTGAGGCATCGAATAAAACCATTCTGAAAATCCTAAAGAAGACTGTCAATGATGCTGGCCGCAATTGGCATGTCCAACTCAATCCCGCTCTGTGGGCCTATAGAACCAGTATACGCATTCCCACAGGTGCTACACCCTATGCCCTTGTCTATGGTTCAGAAGCCATCCTCCCCATTGAGGTTGAACTACCATCTCTTAGGGTGTCGTTGAAAGGTCTCATATCAGACGAAGAATACAGAGTCTCCAGGTTACAAGAACTAGAGCTGCTAGAAGAAAGGTGACAGAAAGCCTTTGATCATCTCAAAGCATATCAACAGATGATGTCAAGAAGCTATAACCACAAAGTTCGCCCAAGATGCTTTAAGGTTGGGGACCTCGTTCTTAAAGAGAATCCTCGCAATCAACAATACAGAGAAAAGAAAGGCAAGTTTGAACCTAACTGGCTTGGGCCCTATGTGATTGTAGTTGCTTACGGATCGGGGGCATATCAGTTGGCCACATCAAAGGGTGAGTTGTTTGATGATCCAATCAACAACATGCTCCTTCGCCGGTTCTATACCTAGGAGAACCCCAATGCAAGGGGGCACAATAAAATCAAAAATCAAAAAATCTAAAAAGTTGAAAAAAAAGAAAATAAAAAAAAATTAGAAAAAATAGAAAGCATACAAAAAAAAATTGTCCTTTGGTGAAAACCTGGCAAACAGGCATGTTGGATAGGTATCATGATGAAAACCTGGCAAACAGGCGTCATGTTTACTTTCTAGCTTCTCGTGCAAATAAAAGTAAGTGATGAAAGCCTGGTAAACAGGCGTTACTTGTGATAAACCGCCTTCTTCATCTTTGGGAATCCAATCACCCTGAGTCCATTCTTCCTTCACTCATTTCCCATTCGACCCATATCTGCCCTGCAATAAACACTTGACAGTTACCTATCATGGCTTGATACTATCCTTGTGGCCTTGTCAACCAAGGTTTTGTCCCATACCGTCTCCTCAATGCGAGCCTGGCATAGTGTCCCTCGTCAGTGTCCATGGTCCAAGTCCGTGAACTACGTTGCCTCTGCGCTGTCACGTAGGCAAGGCCATTATTCTAATGCACCCCCGAGGCTTCCATTTCTCCCACGGTCCCATTCACCCCCTTTCTTGTCGTCTTTCTTCTAGTCCATCCATGGTCCATTTGGGTTTACCCCGAACTACGTTGCCTCTACGTCATCACATAGGCAAGGCCATTTAGCAATGAGCCCTTGAGGCACTAGGTCAGTCCCTTAGGGTCCGTCTCCCCAATAAGGATTGTGCAATCTTCTCACCAAACAAGCAAATGCAAGCAGAACCCACGCCTCAAGCAGAAATCTTGACTATGAGCATCTTAACCTATCCAATGCAAAGCAAATACCCAAGGTCTTCTAAATAATTTTATTCAACTTACAGCAAGAAATACACAAATCTAATGGCAAGAATGTTTTGTGGATTGGAACCAGGGTTAAGTTACAGAGTCTTGATTTTTGTTATCATGTCTTTGTATGCTACTCAAGGATGCCAAAAGCTAGAGATGCTGTGATGGGGGCATGATTACTTTCTTTGTTTGCTATCTGTGGATTTTGCTTTAGTAATGTGACATCTTGTCTAAGGACATGATCGGCAAAAGATCATCAAGGATATCCAAGGTCTCACATGAACGGGGGCAATCCTTGTTTGTTGAAACACAAGAAGTACTCAGGTCATCTAGATTCAACTTTGATTAGATGCTTGTATTAACTTGCTAAATCAAAATCCATGTAAGTTGTACTCAGGTCATCTCGGTTCAATTATACCTAGATGCTTGTATTACCTTACAACATTTCAGAAAAAGTACCAAAAATAAATCGCCCAATGATGAAATAAAGCACTCCAATAGCAAAGCATCCATCCTATATCCATTGATACATCCATACCATACCCCATGCAATAAAGATCCAACAATGCAGAGTATCAATACAAATAAAAGCTTGTGAGTCCTTCTATCGAGTCTTTCTTCTATCAATCAGATTTCTATCATCATATCTTTCATCCTTGTCCAGTCAGTCTGAGCAATGATCCAAATGCAAGGTCCATCCTTAATCCATACCAATCAAGTCAAGTCAATCTTGCACAAATGATCCGATCACAATCAGGGGTCTTGATCTTTGTCTAGTCGTAAACCAACACGATCAGTTAATCAATCAATTGTCTTATATAGGATGTTGCATTGTCAAAATCAGACCAATACACACGTCTTACATGACATGCTTCATTTCCTGAAACCAGACACTATCCTTCATGTTGCTCTAGGGATCTATCATTCCCTGCCATGACAACACACCTGCCGTGTTGGTCTAGGGATCTATCATTCCCTGCCATGACAACACGCCTACCATGTTGGTCTAGGGATATATCATTCCCCGCCATGACAACATTGTTGTATATCGTTATTAGTATATCGTTGGTTTACCACTTGACAGGGGCAATACCTTGTTTGTTCGTGTGTCATTTGAGCATACTTGCTTGCTTGCTTGTGTGTGTCATCATTCTTCTTGCATCACGTATCATTCGACTCTTTTCTTCATCCCATTTTCTTCAAACCTAACCTTCTTCATCAAGAGATTGTCCGTCTCATGCCTTCTGCCTTCTCCCCGTCCAATCTCCCGTGGGGGCATCCTGTCATCAAACTTGTACCAGGGGCAAACTGGGGCATGTATCACTATCAAACTATTTATTCTTTGAAGCAACGCTGTAAACTGCATTGCATCAAAGAGGGGCAAAATGTATACGCCTAAAAATGACATGATTCAACTAAATAAATATTCTAAATATTTATTCCATTCTTCTATCAATTAAATAAATATTCTAAATTTATTTAATCGATTCACTGTTCCATAATTAAATAAAATCTATTTATTTAATTAAAATTCTTCTAATATCCTACACAATTAAATAATCCTAAATTATTTAATTAATCCAAATTCCTCTATCCTAAGTTCTAAGTCCAAAAATCCACCTCACACTTACACCTCACTTTTCCACCTCACCTTGTCCACCTCATCGGGTTGCACATGTAATTAAATATATTAAATATTTAATTACCTTATTTCCCCTCACCCACATGGCCTATTTCTTCTCAAATCAGAAGTTAGTTAACTAATCAATTAGAATTGTTAACTAACCAGTCAATTGAGTTAATCCCTCAATCAATTCAGTCAATTCCATAATTCATTCTTCCAACCGACTAATCAAGTTTGTTAACTGATCAGTTAAAGGAGTTAACTCTCCAATCAATTTTGTCAAATCCCCTCTTTCATGATGGAGCTGAGACACTTGTCATATTTCTACTAGTTGCACATTCCTCAACCATCCTCAGCCATTGATCTTCACAATTCCTCTCAACCGTTGATTCCCATTCTTCCAAGTCTATAAAAGAAGCTTCATCCCTCCATTCTATTCATCCAGGCTATTCATATTGTTACTCTGCAGAAATCCACCCGCGCGCCTTTGGCACCCCCATACTATTTGCTTGAGATCACCATTGTTGCTTCGAAGCTCATCTTCTTGGCATATTCATTATCACAGCCATTTACTACTGACATCCCACAATGTAGCTAAAAGAGTGCACTCACTGAGGGCCTACTTCATCAGCAAAGGACGGTTGTAATAGGCAAACAACAGAAGCTTTGAAACAGGGAAGGTTTGCATTTTTATTCATTTGCTTCATTCCATTCAATCTTTCTTGTTTTCATTATTCTGTTGATGTTTGGGTTTTGTTATTATTTGTTTGATTAAACCACATCTTACCCTTACAGAAACCAATCTAAAATAGCAGACTACTAACTAAAACCTAACTAGAAACAAGCAAGACTATGAACAAAAGCTTTGGGAAGCAAGTATTTACACTCCCTCATGGCTTATTTCTTAGGACATGTAGGAGTAACAAGGTGCAGGTCAATGTCCTAAGTCTAGCAAATTCATCTTTATACTCTGAACAGTAGGGTATGGGTAGGCTAGGTTCATGTTCAGGGTACCAATCATGCAGAATTAGCAATTGGGGCAATACATTAGGGCCATGATCAATCTAAATGCAAGTTGTCTTACCTAAATCACCATAATCAAATTGATAATTGAAACTGAGTGGAGAGAGGGAAGATACAACTTGATTTGCAGTACCATCAGTTAGAGATGTAAGTTCATCACCTTGTTGCATTGCACCAAATACCTTCTCAACTTCAGGGGGTCTTAGCTCGTGGTGGGTCATGTCTTGTGCATCAAATACCTTTGGATCACTAAATGCTGCAACAATCTCCCAAGCAAACAAGAAGTCTGGATGACTTTCTTCATAATGTGGATCATCTGGATGAAATCTACATGAATCAGTCAAAACAAATTCTATCACATGCGGTGAGTTTCCATGCAGCAGCATATACTTGCTCATTCTTGATATCAAATCAATAATGTGATCTAGTGATTGACATGAAAATTCTTCCAAGCCATCACTTTGCATGACAATTTAATTTTTACTCTCAGACTGTAGATTTTTACTTTTATCTGTCATTACTAGGTTAGCATCAACCATGTGGAGCTCTTATTTATCGCAGGTGTAAACATGATCATCTTGATGAATATATGATAAACTTGAATTATCTTCATCAAAATCAGTCGTATGTTCTAAAAAAACTTTATCTTCATCAATCAACAACCTTCCTACTTCAACTGGTGTTTGATATTAGACTGCAATTTCATAGTCTGTAGTAGTAATAAAGTCTCTTACGTCCTCTATGACTGGATCCTTAATGTCAATGTCACCTTGTAATGATGTATCATCCAGATTTTGTCCATTGGACTCAGCTGAAAACTCTGTGGGAGTAACTTCAACAAATGTATTGGGCTGATATAACTGATCTTTGTGATGCACTATACTGATATACTCAGGAGCTTGACCACTTTTCATCAAACAATCTGATTGTGGCTCAAGTGTGTCAACTGGAACAATTTTCTGCATTGCTATCCATGACTTCTTCATTTGGAGGACTGATTTCTTCTTGTTCTTGCACACATTTGATCTGATCTAACTGCTGTTCAAACTTAGAATATTAGCCACCTGCAAGGAACTACTATTCTGCACCTCTGTAGTGGCAAATTTAGTCTTAGAACCTGATGTCTGTGAAACATTTGATTGTTGATTTGCATCTTCAACATGACTGTTCACGAGGGTTGATTCATCATTTATCTTGTCAATATCCTCTGTAGCAGAAATTTGATCTTGTGCATTGCTTTGTTCATTGTCCTGCAGCTAAAAACTAGGCTTCAACTATGCTGGTAGGTCAAGGGAATGAAAACTAGGTTTTAACCAATCAGGGACTGTATACTCCTTAATTGGGTGACCCATAGACCACATGCACTTTCTATCATCATCATTCTCATTTTGGTATGTATTTTGATGGACAACTTGAATTTTTTCCATATGTAGACTACCCTTTTGACTGCGATCAACTATGAATGGTGGATTTATAGCCTCTGAAACCTCATCTCTTTGGATGTTCTCAACTGAGACATGGTCACATGCATATGCATCCATCCATGTTGTAACTCCTTGTGAGGTCCTGCTCTAAATATGAATATGTCTGTCATGCCTATATCCCACTTCAGGCTTGTAAATTTCAAAAATAGGGAGGAATCCTTTCAAATGTAGATCCAATCTTTAGAGAAAAGTTAAACAGATAATTTTGTCATGCAACTCTCCAGGATGTATAGTGTAGAGTATTGGTGAACTAAAATCAAGCAATGCAAATGGAGGATACTTCACCCTGATTTGCCTATCTAACACTTCTTTGAAAAGTAGGATGTCAACTTTGAAATTCTCTTCATGATATGACTGCTGTGATAGTGTTCTAAAGAATGAAGGAGTCTCATGATTGAAACCCTTCTATGTATCCATTGGATTAGAATTTCATGTATATTCACTTCATTTCAGCATGTGCAATGAACCAACAAAAGTAAAATCTTGCATCATAATCTTTGTTCAGCCCTCCTAGCACCAATTCTATTGATTACATTAGAAGGAGAAGGATGAGAACTGAATGGAGCAATGTCTTGATTCAACAATGTCTTTGTTTAGCCTATCCTTTTTTAGTAATGTTTTTGTTCTGTAATGACTTTGGTCTGCAATGGCTCCGGCTCATGCCCTCCTTCTAGCACCAATTCTGTTGATGGTGGTTTTAGCACACAACAATGTAGGTATGATTGTTGGGATCACACCTCTCTTGAAAAAGGTATCCTATACAAGATAAGACTACCCCAAGGATAATATAGCTAGGTCTTAGCTTGCATGGAATAACTTCAGTGGAATGTACTAGCTATGCCAATAAGGGGTCTTACATGAAATGTAGGGTTTATGAAATATGGCAGCAATGTATATGCAGAAACCCTAGATGGTTTAGACTGTGAAGTATGAAATTCCAGCAGATAATCAATGTAATGCTGCTCAAATCCTAAATCTAATAAACTTTATGTAAATAAAATGCAAAAGGAGAGGGAGAGAGAGAAGGGATAAGAGAGATCCTATAGACAATTGCAGAAATGATAATCAAATAGATAGACAAATTCTGAACAATAAACAAATCTCTACTTAACCAGGCAGCCCATAATGCCATAGAGATTGTGCAATCTTCTAAGGAAATGTAATGATTTTCAAAATGTAGAGGGTTCATCAAACGCCCAATTCTTGCTGTAGCTCGATGAAATCACACAATCGAACTTATCTCATATAGATATGTCTAGACTAACCATGCACAATGGCATACAATCAGCAAGCCATTAATGGTATGGACAAGAAATCTATCGAATATCTGAATAATTAATCACAAAAGCAACTGAAATCAACTAGTTTTAGATTGACATGAACCATGAAAACCAAAATGAGACAACACAGAAACACAAATTCTCAGTAACTTGCAAAACTTGCTTTGTATTGATTGTATTTTGGCAGTCTTAGCAATTCATTATCAAATCTTACTTACAAATGAGAGAAAATGATGGCCCTTTTATAGACAAGGCACCATACCAAGTTTTTCAATGGACAGCGGAGATTAACTCAACACCAATGGTCTAGATTACATAGTATTTAATGAGATACATTAGTTAGTTACATTTTTAGATTTGCTTTTGTCCTCTAGGAAAAAGATAAAAAAATAGCTTGCAAATACATTGAATCTAGACAAAATGGATACCCATTTGGTTGTACATGATGAAAAGTCAATTTTCAAGGCCTAGTAAAGCTAAAATGGAGTCACATGACACTTGGAAATATGAGCTGATGTGGATTTATGGGATTTCAAGTATTGACTGGATCAAGAGGTGTATGCAACACATTTTTGGTGAAAATGTATCCAACTGGATGTTTGTTGGATTGATTTTTGATGACTGGACTACTGGAACAGTTATATGCATGTCTTGGACATTGGACTAGGTTTGCAGGAACAACAGTGATTTGGCATGATCTTCTATGTCTTTTTGCTCATGTAGCTCATCTCCATCATCTTGGACATCATACTAACTTTCTCTTGTATGTGCAGTAGCAATTTGGTTGGCGAAATGTCGATTCTACATTTCTGGGTCAGTAGGGTACCTCTATATGTTCACCTTCCAAAATAGCTCCAGTTGGCTCTTGTGTCTTCCAAGACCTGCAATTTAGGATGCAAAGCATCAATTTCACCTTAAACAGTCATTTTCTATCATTTTGAATCAAAATATGGGTGTGTGCAAGAAGTTGAGTCCACTTTTTGGCCAAAAAGTGGAAGTGTTTTCCTTGATTTTCAGAATTTGTCACATTTGACCTAAACTTTTGAAGCACTTAGAGGTGGAATCTTGGAAAAAGTCACTGAATATGAAATGTAGTACTCAGAGTCTAGTTTCCAAATATATAATTTTTTTCAATACCCAGATGATAGAAATTGATTTTGAATAGGCGTTTCTAAAAACTGTTTAAAAGTCACTTTTTTTTACTATACCATGCATGTGTATTTTATCCATATTTTGACCTAAATAATCATATTTTTCTAAATCCTTTTGGGAAAAGATTTGTAACTCCTTGAAACACGTTTTCCATATTTTTTTTAATTTTTTATTGGCCATTTTTGGTCTTTTAAAAAATCATTGTGTACTTCACGCATAAGATGACTAACATTTTTTGAATTTTTTTTTAAATTGAAAAGAATTGCCTAAAGTACGTTTTCGTACAATTTTTTTTACAAAAAATATTTTAATAAAAAGTTATTAAAATACTAAAAAATCATGATAATTTAAGTTTATGGACCTATTTCATTAGAAATTGATTAAAAAATATAAAAAATAATCTGATTGTAAAAAAAATTACATATTTGGAATCTACATTGTCTCATCTATAATGGGTTTTAATTTCGTTAAAAAATTCTGCAAAATAGACCTTCAGATATATGCCCAAAGTCACTATTGTGTTGTGACATTGACAGGACCTTCAAGTTGCAGGTCAAACCAAGTCCAGAGGTCAGGTTTGGGTCCCTAAAGCATTTCCTAAACTAGGTTACAAAGCAAAACCTAGGCTTAAAATTCAAATTTTAAATAACAGGATCTCATTTCTTACGCTATCGCCACAAAAAAAATGGGATCCCGTTTAGTAAACGTGATTTCGTATCTGTTTAGTAAACGGGATCCCGTTTAGTATTTGAACATTTTTTTAATAAGACTGTGACTGTCAACCCTGCAACTTGTTTTGTACGGCCAACAGTGACATTTGCAACATTCTCTACCATCTTTTGTCTTCTACAGGTCCATCAACTTGGGATTTTGTTTGAATTTTGAAAGGAGCCATCATTGAGACACTGTTTGAGTGAATTTTGTTAAATTGCTACTTGTTTGAAGGACTTGAACAAAGAAGGAAGGCTTTCAAGTTTTTGACTTTCATTTGTACATACTTCATAAATTTTTTAATCATGGGATCACAAAGTTGTAATAAGAGGAAAGATAGGAAGCTATTGACCCCTGAAGAAATTGAAGCAAAGAGAGAGGAGGCAAAAAGATAAAGAGATAGAAGAATAAAGATTCGATTAATGAATAATGCTGAAGCATCTAATTCCACAACTATTGAAGATAAAAACATTGAGGAGACCATGGATGTAGATGATGCAAATTTGCAAGAGGTGAATGTGGAAACTAATATGATTATGCAAACTACTCCTGGTATGCCTTCAAATCTCTCTTTCAATGCTATGGAGAATGTTTCAATAGGCACAAATCCAGATACATCTTCAAATCCACCTTTGAATGAAATGGAAATGGTGTTGATAGTAGATTTAAAACAAAATAGATATAACAATGTTGAGATTGATAATATTCGTAGAGATCAAGATTTGAAACAAATTGTTGTTGAAAATAAAAATAAAAATCTTTTTGTTGAAAATAAAAATGAAAATTGTTTTGTTGTTGAAAATGAAAACGAAAATCCTTTTATTGAAAATGAAAATAAAAACCGTTTGGTTGTTGAAAATAAAAAATGAAAATCCTTTTGTTGAAAATGAAGATGAAAACTGTTTTGTTGTTGAAATTGAAAACGAAAATCCTTTTGTTGAAAATGAAAATGAAAACCGTTTTGTTGTTGAAAATGAAAATCATTTTGAAGTTGAAAATGAAAATGAAAATCCAGGATGTGATGTTGAAAATGAGAATTTTTTTTTCAAAATTGAAAGAGATGTTTTGGATAATCTTCCTAGTAAAATTTCTTAGAGACAAATAAGAACACATGCCAATAGATTATACAAGGATTTTTTTTATCATAAAAAACTATCATTTCAATGTCAACTAATGATTCAATTAATGAGAATGTGAAAAATGAGAAAAGTAATGAAAATGTTAGGCATTTTTGTTAAACCAAGAAGAAAAGATCAATCACTAAAACATGCTATGTCTACTGTTTCTAGTGCCATTGAGTCTATTGGAAAGATTAGTCGATCTAAAAATAAGAATGCAACAAGACGAGCTATAACAACTGCTATAGTTAATAAAGCAACTTTGAATAGAAGAATGGTAAGCAATATTAGTGGAATTCTAAAAATACATCCTAAAACATTGGTAAGAGCGACAAAAAGAAGAGAAAGTATAGAAAATGATCCAATCAACCAATGTTGGAGTTTTAGTGGTCAACTCCCAAGATATGACATGAAACTGAATGTTGAAATCAAATCTTTGATTGAAAAATATTAGCATCATAATACTAGGGTATCATCTAATGCTAGAGATGTTTTAAAACTAAGAGTGGGGTCCAAAGTTCGCGATCCTCATCTAAAACACTTATTAGATACAACACAAACTAAATTTTTTAGAAAATTTTGTGGTGAATTAGTGTTACCTGGTAATATTAGAATAAGTCAAAGATCTTTTGAAAAATGCAAACCATGGTATGTAAAGATTAATAATCAACGAATATCTTGTTGTTGTAAAATGCATGTTCAATTTCATTATTATTATGATGTGTTTTGATATATACGTTGTACTTTACATAGTAACATGATTATATCGGAATGTGATATTAATATGCCACTTGAAACAATAAAAGAGTTTATATCAAGTTTGTTCTATGAAAGATCTAATGAAAAATTATTTTATTTAAGTTCATGTATTTCTGGACAATGCACTAGTTGTGGCAATCTTTCTTTGTTAAGAGTTTGTATGCATGTAAGTGTTGAAAATAATTTTAGACAACAATAAGTGGATGTTAAAAGATTTAAGAATGTTGAATATTCTTTAAAAGATGGAAAATTTGGAAAGCATTGTGATTTAATTATAGAAAAGGTTAATGTGCATGCATTCATATCAAAATTTAAGAGTAAGATTGTACTAAAATATGTCAAGCACTCTCAACAAGCTCGATGGCTTGATGGATAGTTTTGTGAATGTAGAAACACATTTCCAGTTGGTACTATACTATCAGTGGTTGATTTTGTAGAAAACTATACTTTAGCTCCGCAAGAGGAAATTCAATCACAATATTACAATTTAGTGCAGATTGCCATGTTTGTTCATATTGTTTATAGACATGCAGATGATAGCACAGAGAATGATAGAAAAGTTTTGAGGGAGTATCATTTCTATTTGTGTGACAACCGGTTACACTCATCAGAGTTTGTTCAATATTGTTTCAATATATTTTATACAAATTTAAGAGAAAGAGAAATCTAGATGATAGAACATCTTATATGGTCAGATAATTGTACGGGGCAGTTCAAGAATTCTTGAATGTTCTATTGGTTAAGTAGGGTTCACAAGGAGAATAATGTCCAACATATGTGAAATTTTTTTGAAGCTGGACATGGTAAAGGAGAACATGATGGAGCCGGTGCGTGTGTTAAAATAATTCTTGGTAGACAACAATTAAAATATGAGGATGCAGTAAAATTTAAAGATGCACATGGGATTGTGGATTGGTGCAATACAAGATTATGTACACCTGGATCAAGCGAGTACTCTACAGTTCATCAATTCTTTTGGTTGGTTGAAGAAGAAAAGATTCTACTTAGACTTGATTGCGAGACAATTAGTGGATCTACTAAATGACATTCATTTAGGAGTTCAAAGGCAAGTACATAGACTATCTAGACAAGGGAGCTTGCATGTTTTTGTCAGTTTTGTATTTCAAAGGATTGGGAAGCATGTGAGAATACAGAATGGGTTGAAGAGTGAAAGCAAAGACCGTTGACACCTACACAAGCATACGATCAATATGAAACAACAATTGAAGACAATGATCAACTGTTTGCATCAGACGATTATGACCGTGTTTCAAACCTTGTACAAGAAGGTAATTTAATTCAAATTATTTCATTTTATTTCACTTCATTATTAATTTGTAGTGCTTTTATTTATTTATATGTGTACATATGAATGCATGTATGTTGATTGGTCAAATTTTATGGACATATGCAAGTTATTGAATCAAAATTTATTTGCAAGACATGTGTATGCTGTTGTTACACCTAAGGAAAATGAAGAGGAAACAAAATATTGGTTGGCTCATTGTGTGGAGACTAAACATAAGTTAACAGCACCTCGAGAAGATGATGATGGCTTTCATTATCCAACAGGTTGGGTGATCCCCTTAAGACATCCCCTTAAGCAAATTTTGATAACAAGTCTTTGATCCCCTTAAGCAAATTTTAAGAACTTCTTTGATCCCCTTAAGTAAATTTTAAGAATTTATTTGATTATGGCTATCATTATCCATTAGGTTCGGTGGTGGTTGTTGGCACTTGGCTATGGAAATACCTAATAAGGAGAAGATTATGAAACACATAAGAAAATTATACACTACTCACATTTGGTGTTGGCAACAAATATAAAATTGGAGAGGTATCGTGGAAAACCTACAAATAAAGAGCTATGGAAAATTTCTATGGAAGACCATGAGACAATCATCAATGCGTTGGAAAAAAGAGAGGATGGAGATGGTATAATTGAATAAGTAAATACAGGTAAATATAGTTAAATAGTTTTATATTGTTCTTTTAAATACATTAAATACATGTTTTGATATTTCTTGTGCGTTATTAGTTGAAATTGATTTAAATTGTCCTTTTATATACTTAGGCCATCATCACAAATTCATCACATACTTTGAAACAAAAACTTGAGAGGATGCAGATTAAACCTATATCTACACATGTGTGAGGCACTTGTAAATACATGTACAAGTTGTGTATATCTAGATAGTTTTATATAAATTAAAATACATGTTTTGATGATATATTGATAAATTGCTTATATTATTTTTATATCAGGTGGCATGAAGACCTGCTACATTCCCCACAAGTTTTGGATTTTCTTGAGATGGCATAGCCACATTTTGTAAACATAATATTTTGAGTTGGCATATATGTACATACACAATTACATTATTACACATTTTGTACACAAATTTGTATACATGTGTATGTACACAATTATACTCTACACAAGTTTATATATCAAAATTATTATTCTATATATTTTGTTTGTTAAATGCGCATATTTTTCTACTTTGAATTTACTTTAAATTTGATTTTATTATATTGTTGAATTTGGTTTCCTTGGGCAACTTCACCAAATTTTGAGAACTTAAGATGTCCCCTTAAGACATCATATTAGGATCCCTTAAGACATCCAAAACTAGCATCTTTGTAGGTTATTTAGATAGTGTGATAGGTGGAGTAGGCGATAACCTTTCACACTATTTGAATAACCTACAAAGATGCTAGTTTTAGGAAACTTCACCAAATTTTGAGAACTTAAGACATCCCCTTAAGACATCGTATTAGGACCCCTTAAGACATCCAAAACTAGCATCTTTGTAGGTTATTCAGATAGTGTGATAGGTGGAGTAGGCAATAACCTTTCACACTATTTGAATAACCTACAAAGATTCTAGTTTTAGGAAATTTCACCAAATTTTGAGAAGTTAAGATGTCCCCTTAAGACATCGTATTAGGACCCCTTAAGACATCCAAAACTAGCATCTTTGTAGGTTATTCAGCTAGTGTGATAGGTGGAGTAGGTGATAACCTTTTACACTATCTGAATAACCTACAAAGATGCTAGTTTTAGGAAACTTCACCAAATTTTGAGAACTTAAGACGTCCCCTTAAGACATCCCATTACGACATAAATTAAGACATCGGATTGTTATGATGAGTCATCCTAAATTAGATGAATTGTGAATAAATTTGAGACATGTAGTTTGAATTCTTTGATCCCCTTAAAAAGTCCTATTAGGACCCCTTAAGACATCATATTACGAAAGATTAGTTTGAATTTTTCCTTTTAGCTAGTCATGTGAGTTTTTGAATTTATTTATTTGTGAGACATGATTTAAAATTTGATTTATTTTATTAGTGGAGATTAGACTAATTAATCAAATAGTAAGATTATTCAATTAATTAGTGGGGAAGGTGTAGGAAATTAGTTTAATTAAATAAATATGATTTATTTAATTAATTTGATGGTGGAAGGCATGTAAAAGGCTAATCCTAATTAATTAAATAAATATATTGTATCTAATTAATTAGCGTTAGGATAATACAAATATGGTTAGGATGGGCTTGGGATATTGTTGAAAGTGTCAAAAGTGGTATTAGTGTTATGATGTTAGAAGATGATGTTAGGATATGGTCAATTTTAGATGTCTACACTTAGAACTAGTAAAAAATGGATAACATTATTCTAATGACACCTTTGTAATTGATGGATTAAACTACACCAAACTTTGTAATCAATTTTCCACTCGGTTTTAAGATGGTATAGTGAATTAGTAATAAGAAAGGTAATCATTTTTAGGAGTTTTAATTAGGATTAATGACATGAAAGGAATGCAAAAGGCATATTTAACTTTAGCACATATATTGTATATTATTGATAATTATAAATTATAAAGTAGTGTACATATTGATTTGAACCTATATATAGACACAACTAAACAATATATATAATAGGTATATATGAAAGTTTTAAAGTGATCAAAATATATTGTAACATCTCCTACATACACAAATACTCAAATACATGATCAAAATATGTAAATGTTCTAAATTTGAGTATGTAAATGCTATAGATCTCAAAGTATACATTATTAATGCTGTAGATAAAAGTACATGTGTCCTAGATCAAAGTATGCAAATGTGAGGTAGATTAAAGTATATAAATACCATGGTTCTAAAAATATGTATACAAATGTCCTATCTATCAAAGTACATGAACTACTCAAAATACATCATAATATGGGTGAATCCTATCTCCTTGCTAAGTGACCCTCAAAGTGACAACTATTGTGCTAAGAATGATGAATGGTTCCCTACAAAAATATATACATACATTAGAACATGAGCATTATAATAAAATTAGAACACATAGTTAATCTAATGTAACAATATACATAAATTATCACCTGATCACTACCATGATGTGAATCATGAATGTATATGTTCCCTAAGCTCAGACTAAGAATATCTAGTGTTGACCTAGGCTATGTGTGGAAAAAGAAAATTTTAAATTAACTTCTAGGCATCCACAATTTTGTGTATAGAGTAATTTTTACTATATATGTAAGCTTAATTATAAATTATTCTTATGTACTTGCAAAAGGATCTTTATGTCAATCCAAATCACCATATTTTGGTAGATATGTGTTAATAACATCACAAATAGAAGTCTCCACTACTGACTCTGATCTTAAATCCAACACTTGGGCCATTAATAATGACCTTAATGGACCATGAATGTGAGAGGGAATGGAACTTGAAGACAAAATCTATGCTAAATTGAGGCCTTATCCACCAAATGCTAAGGATATTTCAATGTAACTTGTAGATTGGGTGTGCATTGATGAGGTGATATATAGGATCTCTCTATGTTAGCAATGATATGATTAACATATGTCACTACATCTAAGAGAGGGACTCAAAACTACATGGATATCACCTAATATACCTTCATCAAGTCTAATAATATACATCATATAGAATGATGTAATTGATTAGTATCGGTGATAGGATCAAGCTCCTCCTAAGGTGTCCTCTTAAGGGAGGAAAGACAAAAATTTAATATGGATCATGTTGCAATGAAGATGCTCGATGTGATGTAGAGGAGTTGTGTGGATGCCTCAACAAGTACTCACCCTCCTCCTTTGAAGAGATGGCCTAGGCCTAAATGGAAACCTTAACAAGGTCCTCAATTGCTTTCCTTTGGTAAGAAATAACCACAATGTCATCAATATACTTAAAACCTGGGGTAAATGTATGCATCCTTTCACCAATAAAATATCTAGGTTGAGGAAAATATCATCCTCAATGATGATATGTGTCTCTATCACATACCCTACCATGCACTTTTCCCACATGGCTTGGTAAATATACATTATTTATGTTGAGACCCAAGTGCACCTTGACATACAAATTTTGTTGTGATTCAAATTACAAGGACATTTGGTTTTTATTTGGATAATGATCATGGGTAGCTAAAAACCTAGGATAAAACAATGGTTTCATATAGATTAAGAATACATGTTTGGTCTAGATGTTTAGTTAATAGATTCCAAAGTTTCATTATATTGGTTGAATCTTTGGGTAGATCTATGATTTATTCTAGGGTTCCACATGATGTTGAGGACCTGTTAGTATCACTCTTGGGTCTAGATCCTTTGACCCATCTACCCTACACTTCATGAGCCTTTGTTGTTTAGTGAGGCATCCCTTTAGGATATTAAGTTCTTGCATAATGATATAGTGATGGAAATTAACACTCTCCAAGTTCACTCTTTCTTGTGGAAGGACAATGCTTTCAAAATAATAGAATATATTTTAATTATAACATTGTAATAGGGAAAACTGTACATACCTATGTCATTTTACCTTATGTTTTGGGCCTAGGGAAAACTCTTGATCATATAGTGTGATCAAGTCTAAAAAACATTCCTAAAAAAGCATCATCACACATCTCAAGATTTTACTCCATTCCATAAATAGTTTATTTTCCCTCTTTAGGTCAAACACACAAGTGTGGACCTAATCTCGATTAGGTCTATGACTGTGGATTTGAACCCTAAACTTTGAAGATTTAATTCAAATTCAAACTTTTCCCACCCCTTTACTAGCCATTATGAGCTAACTAAAGTGTGAATTGTGTGAAATTACTCATTAGGATGTTATATTTAACAAATAACCCTAAGTGGAAATGGATCATCTAGGGGTTATCAGGAGAAGGATGCTTGAGTTTTATTAATAGAACAAATTTATTCTAAAGCATCATATTATCAGATAAATTATTAGAGCACATCATTTTAGGTCTACTATTACTCTTGTTTTCCACCTTCGAACCTTCTCTCAAAGACATTAAGTCATCTTACTTTTACTCTTGTTTTCTACTTTCCAATCTTTGCTCAAAGTCATAAAGTCATATTTAGTAATAATTTATATAGAAAACCTCAAATTTATTATCAAAGTTAATTATTACTTCAATAATTGTATTTATTTAATTACTAGTTAAAATAGTGCAAGTCTTTCATATTGACCATTACTTTTTAATATAGAAAATGTGGTACATTTCCATAACCAAAACAACATGATATTAAGATAAAAGCCAACTTCTCTTTTTATCTATACATTAGTTAGCTCATTCTATTAATACAAAATTTGGATCTAATGTTCATTATTTAATTTCTAAAGACATGATATATAAGAATTGCCAACAATTTAATAAGTGAAGTAAAAAAAATTCCATAACCTTGATGAGACATATTACTATTTAATACTTGAAATAAAATAATATAAAATACTGAAATGAAATAAAGTTTTGTATCTAGACCATAAAATAGTGAAATGAAATAAAGTCTGGATGTTCAAAAAATATATAAAGTCCATGACAATGCAACCCATGTTCAAAATATAAAGTCCATGTTCAACAATATATATAAAGTCCATGATAAACAATATATAACACAGTCCATGAAATAGTCAAATTATGTAGCCCATGAAATAACCTATCACATACTATCTCTGTAATCAAGAGTCCTCTTCACACCATGCGAACTAATCAGATGACCTGAATCACTCTGTAGAAGAGAAAAATTTAGATGAAATAAAATGTAAGATGATTAAAAATGATTTAATGACAATTTTTTAATTTTTAATTTATCATAAAATTAAATTACCGTGTGAGGCTGAGAGGCATGCTCTGGTGCACCTGGACCTGTCTCTACATGCTTTGAATCAATCTATAATACAAGAGAAAGAAAGTTGAAATTAGATGTAAGATGATTTTTAAAATAATTTAATTCAATTTAATTTATAATTTATCATATTTAAATTATTATACCATAAGAGTTTGTTGTGCATCCTCTATTCTAGGACCTGTCTCTACATGCTTAGCTAAATGACATGTCTCAAGCTATAAAAGAAAAAGAATTTTTAACACATGTCAACATATATATCTATTGAAATTTACTTTAAGTTCACAATGTATATTTTAATTGACTTTAAATATAATCTAAATTTTAAATTATACCATATCAGGCTGCCCATCTCCTCTCTCCTCCTGCTCTACATGTGTTTTGTGTTGATGAAACGTGTCATTGACAAGCTCCTACAAGGTCATTTATAACTTAGCACATGTGTGTACAAATTAGGTTAAAACATATATATTCACTTGTGTATGTATAGGTACTCAATTTTTGTTTTAATCTATTTAAAAGACTTGTACATATATTACACGCAGACATAGATATACATTTTTGAACAACCTGAAATGCAGTTGACTCCTGATATAAACTTGGATCATCCAAGTGTACTGCAATGCCCATCCTCATTGTTGTGTCAACCTACATGGACATATTTTTAATATATATTAAATAGTACATGCACATTTTCAAATATAGTGAAATCAAAATAGAAAAATCTAAGTATATATAGTTTTTTAAAATAATATACATACTGTAAAAGTGTCATGTGAGATGCCCAATGATGGAGGAGTGCTCGAGACACCCTCAGATGGAGGATTCAATGTGGAAGAACCCTGAACCAGCATAAATATTTAATGTACATGTTTAAGACTGAATTACAAATTAAAATCAAGTAAATAAAATTATTTAAAATATAAATCATTCAAAATACCCCAAATGGGTGCCTGAGATGAATAAGTGTCGATGAAAAATTAAATCGATCAATAGTCCCTGTTGCCATCATCCACACCAAACAATTTGATTGTTAAAATATTACAATTTAATTGATCTATATGTTCATTAAAAACATATGCTTAAAATTGTTATAAATTCAACATGTGTGTAACCTATATATACCCGTGTTGAATGATTAGTGGGATGATCCTCAGCAAATAGATAATCAACAAATGATTCACCCATATTATCAGATGATGCATGTGTAGCTGAAGTGGGTGCAACTGCTTAATAAGGTCCTTAACACAATTGATTGCAACTCGTACATGTATGAGGCATTGACACATGTGGAGTGGTACTAGGACCACTTCCATCATCAACTCCTCCATGGTCTCTAACCTGAGCTACCATCATAGAAGTCTTCTCATCTAGGCTACCTAAGAGTGCACTTAATGTGCCTAGTGTGGATACCACTACACGATGCTGGAAGGGCGCAGGAATGGCAGATGAGGGTCAATAAGAGGTTGAACAAGCATGGGTCATTGGGGATCAACCCGTGCCCCCAACCTCTGTTGTGGCATGCCACCACCAATACCCTAAAATGATCTAAAATCAAAGTAGTTGGGTTTTTAATTCATAACAAACTCTGCATATAATTTTCTCAAAAAATATAAAGGAACCTCACAATTAGCATGAGATGGATAATCAAACACCATCCACCATCTATCCCAAAAATTGGTAGACATTCCTTCATGCCTACACCACTTGATTGATATTCTTTTCTTATTTGCAGGAATAGGTTCATTTGTAATGGGATGTCTAAAATATTGTGCTAAATGACCTTTTGTGATTTTAAGATCCAAAATATCCATATAGGAGAGGCCATCAGCATAAAATTGGCGTCTCTCCTCTCTCCATTTCCAAAATCATCAAAGTCTGAGTCAATAGACCTCATAGAATCTACAATATTTTGCATCAAAGTTGTAAAACGTACCATGTGAGGTGGCATGAATTATTCATTATAAATGGAATTCAATTTTTCTTGTATGGAATCCACATTTTCATTAATTATGGCTCGCAAGCGAGCCTGGTCAGTTCTAGGTGGGGGTGGAGGTGGGGCATCTGGAGCTGGGGGTGGGGGTGGAGATGGTACCCGATCATCTTGTGCATTGAGGAAGTCCTCGGCATCAAAGTGAATATCATCCAGATTCATGGTATATATAAAAACTATATGAACCTACATATATACATATAAACATACAAACTTGAGTATACATTTAATTTTCAAGAATATATATATATATATTATAAATAAACATATGTACATGTTCAAAAATTATAAATTATAAATAAACTAGATAAATTATATGTATGTTTGAAGAAATTACACTTGAAATATTTAAATTAAACGTACAGATACATGTGCATACAAATTTCAAAATGTAAGAGCTATTATAGTGAACTATGTAATTTTCAAATTGAAGTTGGGATTTTCATTCGAGACCTAAATTTTGATTCTTGTAGTGAGGGAGACAAGAAAGATCAATTTAAGACTATACAGACAATCATCTTAGGTTCAATCAAATACTAGGACAGTCATGGGCATAAACTTGGGCATCTTTGTTTCAAGACTAGAGCTTTGTAAAAAAGGATTTACATGCATATATATTATCAAGGTCATGTTATGCTTATGAGTTATCCTCTCATTCATCTTGTCACAACCCTCTCAATAGGACTGGACCCTATAATTGATTTTGTTATCTACGACTATCATTATGGTGTTTGATCATAGGATGTTCGGTATCAAGATCAAAAATTTCAATATGCAGGACTATCATATCAAAAGATGCCTCTTAAGGACTTAGAGAGATATCATTAGCCAAGCATTGTATTGTCACAGTAGTTAGAGTATAGTAGTAGGGCTATTAGGACTACCATAATGAATTTGTTGTCAAGGTTTGTCATCATATGTTAGGTCCAAGGTTTCAATTTTGTTAATTTTTCTATGGAGTTGGCTAGTGGTTTGATGTTAAGTACTCATTCTAGGAGATCCAATATTTCATATGGCAAAGCTACAAATAGTTTGTAATGGTTTTGGATGAATTTCTCTAAATTTATGACTATCAATAAGCTTGGTCAACAAACAATAGTCATGCTTGCATTGGTTTAAGCGTTGGATCAATCATGAATTCATAAATTGGATATGTGTTTGAGTATGTGAAGATTTGAGTGAATCCTTACCATTTGATAGGAAAGAGTAAATTATCATCTTAGCACGAACTTTAGTATCTTGTATAATGTTGTCATGACCATTAAGGACTGAACATTAATTGTTATTAAATTCCTAGATTGTTATGGACATTTAAGATAGCCTTAAACAAATAATAGACTTGTCATGAGGAGTTCAATTGGGTTGTTACATCATGATTTCTCTAGGATTAGTCATTGATCATAAGATTGTCATCTTCCCTGGTTATCAAAATTCCATCAAGGAAACATGTGAAGAGTCCTGTCACATTCACATGATGAACTACAAAGGGACAATGAAATTGTTGTTAAGATGTAAGACTCCTCTAGAGTTTCAATTGCATTAAATCTTCATATAATCAAAGAGACATAACCATGTGGTAATGATTAAATCTTCCACTTTTAAGATAGATGATGATGTAAGAAGGTTAGGATACTATCATAAGGTGGAAGGTAGTCATGAATGGAAAATGAGAAATCGCATAGACTATTGATCACTATGATTGTCCCAAACCTTAAGAACAATTTAAAACTCTATTTTACTATCAATATATATCAATGAAGGGTGAATGTTTAGATGCATCTGTGCTATTGAATGATGTCATTGAAACCAATGGACTATCATACCACCTAGGTAGAATCATAATGAACATCTGGAAGACTATAACTAGACTTGGAAAACTACCTTGAGGTGGATATCTTATGCATGGCAACATGATCTGAAATCCTAAATTTGGTGAAGTTGCCTATGGCAACCAAATTTGATAATGGAGATAGGATTGACTACTAGTTTCCTAGGACTAATCTGAGTATGAAGATGAATATATTCCGATGATTTGTGATTTAAAAAATGAAGAATTTGATGCTTTGTTTAACTTGTGATTGTAGGGATTCAATCTAGCTAGAAAAAGATATTAGTTGATGGTTCTAGCTTGATTTTGTTTGCTATTTCCTATTTGCAATTGTTGTTTTCTATTTAGTTGTTAGTCCCAACTCTTATGTGTGTTATTTAGCTTTAGACTAAGCCCATTTAATTACTCTAATTAGTCTTAATTTGCACTATCTTAACACTCACTTAGAGAAATAATTAGCACTAATAAGTGTATTTTTTGTTCTTTCAATACTATTCTAGCATTTATTTGGCTCCAAGAACCAATAAGATTGGGTCAGACACTAGAAGCTTGTATACATGATTGAAAATGCTTCTTTACATGTTCCTACACAAACTTTTATTCAAGATGGATTTTCTTCTTTCCTTAAGAAGTATATCAAATCTAATTATATGCACAAAATTTTGAAGTTAATTCGATGCATGTTCATCAAGAGTTGTATTAACAAATTCAAGCGTACATATGGATCATAGTGTTGGAGATCACAACAAGTGTTATTATCCTAGAGGATCTTATGTAGTAGTCTACTTCTATATATACACATTTCTGTTAGGAGAATATCTTTTGCCAAATTTGTATAAAGTTGTCTATAGTGTGTTCCAGGGTAATCAAATGATGTAAGTCACAATTTAGAGGGTTGAGGGATAAGTTTGTGTTGAGTCTACAGAAGGTGTTTTCTGACATAGACCTCTCCATAATCTAGGTGTCTCCATGTCTAACTCAAATGTTTCAAGGGATATTATATGTGTCTCTAAAGTTACATTTGTTGGCTTGATTTCATTCTTGATTAGTTGGCTATCACAAAAACTATAAAATCTTCTCAATTCTTGATTAGTTGGTTGTCTCTAAAGGTTTGATTATGAAGGAAGTGATAAAGGTTTTATTATGGTTCGTTGTAATTTTTTTACATGATAGTTATCTATTCAATAATGCCTTTAAAATACAATGACATACATTAATATAAGTAAATTTTATAAAAACCAAATATATATATCATCCCAATGCTATATAAATTTTGACAGTTTGTTCAAAATCTCTCCTTTCATATGATACAGTCATTTCAAAATATTGATTGTATTTTACAGCTAAAATGTCTAAATACAGCTATTCAACTCTCAAATTGAAATCAAATTTTGACAGATTGTTCAAAATCTCTCCTTTCATATGATACTATATTTTCAAAAGTTCAATTGTATTTTACAGCTAAAATGTCTAAATACGGCTATTCAATTCTCAAATTTAAATAAAATTTTGACAGTTTGTTCAAATTCTATCCTTTTATATGATACATTCTTTCAAAATTTCAGTTGTATTTTACAAATAAAATGTCTAAATACAGCTAAAGAACTCATAAATTGAAACCCTAAATAACAGTCTACATTTTAAATTTTGATTGTATTTTACACCAAAAGAAAGAAAGAAAAACTTCAAAAAACTCATTGACAAATTCAAAAAGTGGAAAAATCCACTTACCTGATCTTTCGATGGCTGAAAATCCTCTTTCTGAACTTGGGATCCTATTCTCAACTATCACCTGTTGCTGGAAAAAATGGGGTTACAGCCATTTTAAAAAAAATATATATTTTCACAAAATGGGATCGCGTTTTATGAAATGGGATCTCAGTTTTTGGTCCTTGGTTCGGGATCTCGCTAAGAAACAGGATCCCGTTCTAGATTTTAGGCTCGGGATCCCAATCTATAACGGGATCCCCTTTTGTAGAAACGGGATCTCATTTTTAGTTACTTGATTTCAGATTTTTTTCTAACTCTGAAACTTCCACCTTAAGTGGACACAACTTCTTACATTTACCCATATGTCCATTTGTAGTCATGGATCAGTAAAAAACAACTCATTGTCAATGTTGCTTCGTTATAGTCCTCTTCACAAATCCAGTGATTTTTGCATGATTTTCAAGTTTTTTACCATTTTCAAGTACCCATTTGGCCAATATATTGATCTGGGAGGTTTTTGTGGCCATTAGAATCCATTTGGAGACATTTATTTCATGTTTTTCTAGTCTTTTCTGTAAAAAGCGAGATTTTTGGGGGTCAAGAACTTTTCATGTGTAGTAGCATTAATTGTCATAAAACATGCCCAAAATCCACACAAACTTGGTAAAAATGTTGGTCATGATGTGACAAATAGATATGTAATTCAAATCCATCAAGAAAATCTAATTTGTACCTTGAAAAACCCAATTTCTAAACCAAAATACCAAAAAGCATGGGTTTTAGGTGTCAGAAGTAAAAGTCGGTGGAGGTCAAATTTAGCACAGGTCCATGAGTAGGGTTTCTAGTGCAAAATGGTTTCGGCACTGATTTGAGATCCGATTGACCTTAGCATGGATTTTAGGTCCGACCGACTAAAGTCAATGAAGGTAGTTTTCAGCGCAGGTCCATGAGGCCTATTTTTAGCGCAAAGTACTCAAATCTGGAACAACTCCTGCATTCTAAGCACAAATCCACCTTCTCATCATCATAAGTAACAAAGGTTGAGACTTCAATCCAAAGTAAAAGAGGGGGTCTCCATTTGGCAAAATGGGGCATGTGTACAAGGCACAACAATTATGTCATCATTTTGATTTGAATTATTCTCTTTCTATAAGCCTTGTATAAAGGTAAGTGAATGAAATCATTTTGAAAGAAGATTTTAAGAAGCACTCTTGATGTGAATAAGTTCTATGTTGCTATTGCTCTCTATGCTATTTTTTATTTGTAGGTTTTGATCAAGTGGAGATCTCCTTTGCTCTTGGGAAGATTTGAATGAAGGCTAGGACATGAGCTCTTAAGTCTATCTCACGAGCTCCTAGGTTGGAACACTTTGCACGATTGAGAGAATGGTTGGAACCAGGTCAACTTGAGTTTGACTTTCAAGTACCCTCTAAGGGTATGGTTGATTTGCATTATTATTCTGCAAACCTTCCATGAATCTTGATCCCTGAGGTGAAGTTGTTATCTCCCTTGAGTGGATCTTCATTTACATCATCCCTCTCTATTTGCTTGAGTTATATAGGGCTAGGGTTTGATATTACTTGGTTAGATCTTGCATATTACTGCTCACGCATAGGTTTTCTAAGCACACATGACATCTAGATTTAATCTTAGCTATCTGTGAGGTAGGAATACCAAAACAGGGGCTTGAATGAAGCAAGATCCTATATAGCCACAACACTTTTCCTCTTCTTTCTTGTGTTCAAAGATGACAAATAGGTTTTAGGAGGTGAAAGGCAGGAAGATTGAAGAACTTGTAGGTATAGAGCTGACAGATTTGATACTTTCTAGAAACCCTAATGGAGGTCTAGGACACCCAAGTTCCTTGGTCCTTCAACTTTTCATCATCTGGTCTAGGTTCTGAATAGTTCCCTTACCTCTATTGTTTTGTTTTTTGCTCTGATTTCAACTCGAACAGTCGTATGTAGCTTGATTTGGCTTAAATTATGGTTTCAGATCTTATGCCCTAGCTTGATTGGTTGGATTTGGTTTGACACTCATCTATACAACAAAGAGGTAGAACCCATGTAGCTTAAGCTCTCCTTCAAAGGTAGAAGCTAAGCTTGGTTTGTGTGTCAACATTTCGTAGAAGAGGGGTTTGATCTAGTTTGGCTCCTAAGGCTAGATCTCTCTTTTTCTAACTAACAATTTGGTGAATCCAAAGTCTCTTGAACCTTTTTCTCCCTTCTTTATTGCTGAAAAGGTTTAGTTTTTGTTATAAATATTAGCTTGCTATAGTGCTTTTAATCTTGCATATTCATTAGGGTTTCATTTTATGACAACTCTAGCTTGGAAATTGATAGAGGTTAAGCATATTGTAGCTTTCTATTGGACAATATAATTAAAACATCATTGTTCATCATTGATATATTTCATACTAAGCATAACTTAGATACTTCTTTTCATTCCTTGTTCTTTGGTTTCATTACTATAAAGTTTAAAAACAAGGAGATTCAATCATGTCAGATTACTTTATTCAAGATTTTAATGCATTTGTTGAGTTGTTTAGTAGTGATGATTTTGATATGTGAGATGAAGCCTTGGATGATTTTATCTTGATAGGATCATCCTCTACGACTCCTAAACCATCTCTATTTCAAAGAATCATCAATACAATTTATGTTTTCAGTTCTTCAAAGGAACCTAAGAAGCCTAAAATTGTGGTGCATCTTTGTAATGATGCTCCTAAATCACCTATTATAATAGGAGGTTCTCTGAAAACACCTAGACCTCCTAGTTACATATTAAATTATGCAAAACAAATTACTGGAAGTCCTCTTAATCAAAATTTGTTGTAGCAACCTATTCATCAAGAAGTTTCTCATGCATACAACTCTCGAAACAACAAACAAAAGAAACAAATTGAATTTGTTCTCGCTGAACTCTTCTACCTTCTCAACCTATTCTTCCTCAAGCACCCCATCTTCCTAAAGTTTATGATCTTGTTGAGTAGCTTCGAGCTACTCTAGCAAAGATCTCTCTATGGGAGTTGATACAAACATAACCTACAGACCACAAAATGCTCTAGGAAGCTTTACAAAAGGTGATTGTCCTACCTATTGTTTAGCCGAATGATGTAGCAGCTCTATTAGATTATATGCATATGACTAAATCTGATACTATATTTCAACCACATGAATTACCTCTCATAGAAGTTCAAAACCAAAATGAGCCTCTTATGATAAATGTCATCATTTATAGAAAAAGAGTTAGATGTATCTGTTGGCAAGAGACACTATATGGATTCATGGTTGTTGTCATTGATGGCAACAAAGGACATCCCACATATCCGCAAGTCATGGTGTGTCTCTACCGGAAGTCAGAATAAAGATTGTTGTGGTCCGGTGAACAAGAACAGAGCATGTGGCAAGGTCCGACAGATTGGTCCGGATCTCTCAGAGGAAGTGTCTTGGTGCAGTGCGGATTTGGGGAAGTCAAGAGGACTACCTTGAGTGGTATATTCCAAGGATTTAGCCTCCGGTGATGGACAAGGAAAAATATATGAATAGTTGAGTACCGGATTCCTAAGAGACAGTGAAAACAGAGGAAGAACTGACTGACAGAGTATCAGACTACTTTCCGGATGTGTTACTGTTGATGATAAAGGTTGTGAAGGCATGAATCATGTTTGGCCGACATGATTAATGATATCTACAAGTATATGCTTGATCCGCATTGCTTTGTGAGCAAGGATTCAGCCGACAGAACAGAGTTTGTGAGAAACTAGACTGTTCCAGATGCCGACTAGAAAGGTGATGAAATTACTTATGCGGATATATATAGAGGATGGATTTAGTTGTGAAGGGTGTGACTATGTCAAGGTATATGCGAAGAAGTGCAGAACAGAGCAGAAGTACCAAGACAGATCCGGTATGTGAAAGGATAGCAGAATAAAGAACAGAGAAAAGATGAAGTGCAGCAGATCAGTGTACTGATCCTAACCGGAACTGAACTCTAGCATATGCAGATGCTTCCAATCAGTTCAAGACTGTGATTCTTATCACTTTGTAGACAGTGTGTCTTCTTGTAGGCAGTGGGCCTCTTGTGAGCAGTGTGCTCGGGCAGTGAGCCCTAATTGGCAAGTGCCATTTTGTAATTTCCTATTCTTCTAACAGAGAATAATTTTGGGTTAATCACCCCGTGGTTTTCTCCCTTAACAGGGTTTCCACGTCAAAAATACTGTGTTATGTGTTTCTTATTTCATGGTAATGTTTTTGTGTTTGATTCAATGTTGCATCAATTAATAAGAAAGTTCAATAAGGGAAATAATTAGGATAATTGATTCACCCCCCCCCTCTCAGTTATCAATAGTATCATGATTGATGGTGGATCAGGTCTTAGTGTCTGTGGCATAGACTTGTTACATAAAATCAATGTCGATACCTCTCTTATTTTAAACCAGATAAACTTAACATTCGTGGCTTTGATAATGTTGGTAGACAATCACTGGGTACCATCACCTTACCTCTTAGGATTAGTCTTGTGACTTTACCTACCCTTAGCCATGTCATACCTAATTCTCTTTCATATAATCTTCTTCTTGGTAGACCGTGGATTCATGCCATGGGGGCAGTCCCGTCTACCCTTCATCAATCAATACAGTTTGTTCACAATAATCAGCTTTACACAATTGAGGTTGATCTGACTCTGGATAGTTGTTTACAAATTGAATCTAAAACTAATCAACACTTCTTTTCTCCCTTTTCTAAGATCAATTCTTCTCTCTACTGAGGAGGTTATAGTAGAAGAATGTAATTCACCTTCACTTTTTGGTGATGATTGGGGTCTGTTAGACTTTACACCTACATTTGTAGGGGAGTATAAAGTCTGACCTTCAAAGCTGAAAAGTCCTAAGGTGGCTTCAATCTCTACTCCAGTATCACCTAAAATATCTTTAAAAAAAAATGATAACACTTATTCTTATACTACTAAATATGAGACCTATGGGTTGCCTCCTTCCTCCTTAGAAATGGCATCTATCTATGGTTGATGTGGATACAATAGTAATGGTTGTGGTATAAAAGAGCAAGGTATTAAATTCCTTTTGGAGGCTAATACACATTACTCTTCATATGGGCTAGGATATCGTCCTTTAGGGCCCACCAAAGTCGCTCATCATCCTAATCTAAATGTGAACACAATCTTGACATCTACACTTAAATGGGTATATCCAAAATTAATTGATACAAATTATGATCTTCAAGATATCCCTTTGGACACTTTTTTGACATATGAAGCTTTGGATGAATTCTTAGGTGCTTATGATCACTTGCCTCGTTATCATCATGATCATGGCCTTCCTTATTATTTTAATGTAGAAGCATACTTTGGGAAGGACACTTATTTATCTAATGATACCGCGACATCTCATGAGTCACATTTATAATACCTTCATCCTCTTGACATTCAATACTGCAGTACTCTCATTAATGGGAAACACTTTTCATGGCATTGAATGTTGGTGACAAAAAGGATGATATTGGGAATTGTGAAAATTCTAATACCTTGTAGGATGACCAAGATAATAAAAAATCAATGATTGTATGGATTGCCTTTCATGCAAAAGAAGAAGCCAATGCTTGGGTAATTGATAGTGGTTGCTCTAACCACTAACTGGTGACAAGGAGAAGTTTTTCATCTTTAAAAAATGGAATGGTGGAGCTATGAAGTTTGGTGGTGATGAGTCAACACAAATATGTGGAAAGGAGCTATAACTATTGATGGAAAGAACAAGATTGAGGATGTCCTCTATGTCAAAGGGATAAAGCACAATCTTCTCAGTGTTAGTCAGATGTGTAGTAAATGATATAATCTTACCTTTCATGCCAAAGGATGTGAAATCAGGAAGGCAGGGTTTAGAAGATTAGTTGTAGAAGGTATTAAGACTTATGGAGATACCTATCATCTAAAGGAGGTAAATGGAAGAACCTATTTATTGGTTCAATCTAGTGAGTGTTGGTTGTGGCACAAGTGAATGGGACACATCAACTTTGACAATATGGTAAAGATCATCTCTATTCATGCGGTGAGAGATATACCTAAGATAACTAAGCCTACAAACACATTATGCAAGGAATGTCAAATGGGAAAGAAAACAAAGACAAATTTCAAGAGCAAGGAGTATTCTTCTACAATGCCTCTAGAGCTGATTCACACTAACCTATGTGGTCCTACAAGAATAAAGAGTCAACAAGGTGAAAGGTATTTCATGTTGCTTATTGATGATTACTCTAGAATGACTCAAGTTACTTTCTTAAGAGAAAAATTAGAAGCCTTTGATAAGTTTAATATTTTCAAAGCACTAGTTGAGAATGAAATGGATGCTAAGATCAAATGCTTAGATCTAATAAAGGAGATGAGTTTACTTCAAATGAATTTAAAAAATTTTGTGAAGATCATGGTATTAGGAGACATCTGTCTACTCCTAGGACCCCTCAGTAGAATGGGGTAGTGGAGAGGAAGAATAGGACTGTGCAAGAGATGGCTAGAACAATGTTGAAAGATGCAGATCTACCTGATATGTACTAGAAGGAAGCAGTTCACATTGCTGTCTATTTGCTTAACAGAGTACAATTAAGGGTCAATAGCACTAAGATGCCTTATGAGCTATGGTATGGAAGACCTCCCACTATTAGATACTTCAGGATCTTTGGTAGCAAATGCTATATCAGGAGAAATGAAGAAGACCTTGGAAAGTTTGATGCAAGGTGTGATAAAGGAATCTTTCTTGGTTACTCAACAAAAAACAAGGCCTATAGATGCTACAACAAGAGATTGGCAAAGATGATTGAAAGCAAAAATGTTAAGGTAGATGAAGACTTCTATCAGATCTCACATGAGCCAGAGGATTGTGGATCTGATATACCTCCATGCATTGAAGGAGAAGAAGAGGAGAAAGAAGAGAAGGAACAAGAATCAGAACAGATCCCTAAGACTCCAACAAAGTATGTTCAGAGGAATCATTCAATAGAACAGATCATTGGGGATAAGAATGAAGGTGTACATGCCAAGAGAATGTTTGCAAAAGCAATTGAGCAAGTGAATTTGTGTTTACTATCAAAGGTAGATCCCAAAACCTTTGCTGATGCTAGAAAATATGATGGATGGATGAAGGAAATGGAAGAAGAATTGAATAAGATAGAAAAGAATTAGACATGGGAACTGGATCCCAGACCAACTAATAAGAATCTCATAGGAACAAAGTGGGTGTTCCAGAACAAACTAAATGAAGGTGTTGAAGTTGTAAGGAAAAAAGTAAGATTGGTGTGTAAGGGCTATTCTCAAGTTGAAGGCATTGATTTTGAGGAGACTTTCTCTAATAGCCAGGATGGAGGCAATCAAGATATTTCTTTCCCTTGCTACTCACAAGAACTTCAAGGTTTATCAAATGGATGTCAAGTCATCATTCTTGAATCGTGATCTAGAGGAAGAGGTCTACATTGAGCAACTGGATGGTTTTCAGTTATCAGAAGATCAGGATATGGTATGGGTAAATGCAAGGAGATGGGGGACCAAAAAGTCACCACCATCTCCAAAATTAAAACAAAACACGAGCACGTTATAACGCACTCACATTTTACTTTTAATAAAAGCAAAAAAAACACTTTCTGCTCATTCATTGCGTGGGTTTTCTCCTCACAGTAGCAAAGAAACAAAGCAACAATGTGATCGCATTGAAAAGAGGACATTGAATCAATTGCACCTGAGAAAACAAGAAATTCACAATGCCACCTTGCCACCAAAGACATTGTTGTACAAATTTGGAGGCTCCAGCACATGAAGAAGGTAGGGTTTATCTAATTTTGTTAGTTTTAAAACAATTTTTTAGTTTTGCAATGTTTGATTTGTTTTTATATTACATTTACAGTTATTGGAGAAGAAGAAAACCTAAATCTAGTTGAGGAGGGTGAAAACAACCCTCAAAACCCTCCAAACCCTCCAAACCCACCTTCACCTCCTTTTCATGTAAGGGATGATCAAGAACATTACCTAGGGATAATAGAAGAAAACAAGAAACATCTTGAAATTATTATTCAAACCCTAAACAATCCAAGTGGAACCACTGAGCATAGGAGGGCACTTGCAAAATCACTACAGGAGATTATTTCCCACATGGATTTGGTGATGAAACAAATCACCAAATTTCAATACTATAGGGAGAGGAGTTGGCAATATTATGCCAACAAGTTGTCATATGAACAAGTCAAGAAGGAAAAAATTACAAATTCTCAATTATGTGCACAATTTATTAATCCCAAAACTGACCAAACAATAGAGGAAAGTTGCAAATGGTTTCCTATACATTGGTGTAGGAATGATGACATATCTCAAAACTTTTGGGATAGATGGTACATGGTCTTCAATGAGCGGCCATGCAACAATGATGAGGTACTACAATAGTTTTTGAGGAAACTCTATTGTGAGTTCATCTTCAACAAGATTCTGAATTATTTTGACATTCATGAGTTCTAGGGTAGAGGTGGTGGATCTGCCCAAGATAGACCTAGGGATTAGCGAGATGAACAGCATGTGCCTATACCCTGAGTGAGGCCAGAATGTAAGCCACTCCCTTTGGCTTTGAAGGAGAGTGTTGAGTTGGAGACTTTACATTCACTGACTACTCTCACCCAAACTCTATAACAACATGCAAATGATTTTACCCAGGGTGATGAGGGTGAGAGTAGTAGGTGTCATGTGTCCCCACATTTGTATAGTACATGTGGAAACCTATGTGATTATGGGACATAGGAGGCACGATAGGACTCTACGACATAGGGGCAGGACATATTAAATGATCTTGTTCTCAATGACGATCTCTTACAATAGACATTTAGTATTGACTCTCAAGTAATTTGTTACAAGTTTCATCTTGATTTAGTATATTTTTATTTGAAATTTCTAATTAATTTTATATGATTATCTATATTATAAGTCAAAAATAATGTATGTAATTGTTTGCGCAATGAAATTCTAGGGTCAAAGTCTTCATCCTGCCTTCGGTAGCCATCCATTGGCGGGTTATGAGAGGAGGTCAAGTCAGCAGGTATGTAATTTATCACATATTCATAATTATTGTAGATATGTAAATGGTAATATTATTTTGTGACAATTTGATGATTTCAATAGTCACCAACACCTCCACAGTTTCCTTGGTCCCCTGGACACCAAACCACCACTTTTACAGAGGTAAATTTAACTATTTCTAATCATTATGCATTTTTAAAATAATATTATGTGTTTATTTTGTTTGAATAATCTTGAACTTTATTTTCAGATGCTGAATACAGTGGAGACTCCTCTTCATCTTCATGAGTCAGTGCAGATAGGCACTGATGCAGCCATGATGTCTCCAAATCCTTTGACTGAGGTATGAACCAATAACATGAAAATATCATAATTTTGTATTTCTTTTTTTATCTCATGTCATTTGATGTACATAAATGATATTTATGTTTAGTCAATTTTGCTTCTTGATGCTTCTCACAAGAGGTCACAACTCCAGTCCGTCCAACTACAAACGAAGAGAGAGACAAGATGATGGAGAGTGATCATCAGTTGGTGGTAAGTGATCAATTACATATGTGATGTTATATATTTCATACATTTTGCTATACTAATGTGCATATTGTTTGTTTGTATTAATAGTTGCAGCTGGATGAACTCTATTCAAAGAGTTCTACTCGACGGTAGAGAGAGGATGTGTCACTGACTGGCTCTCCATCTTCATAGTCAAAGAATGGCTGCCAATTATTTCCTAAAAGTCCATAGGAAACTAGTTTTTGGGAACTTTTTTGCATGCCTAGCTAGCTTTGTATGCATACTTTTGTATGTTAATCTGATGTATATTTTTATATATTTGTCTATATGGCTTTGTTTGGACACGCCTATATGGATTTTTATATAAACTAGATGTTATGTTCATGACATTATGTATATGACAATTTATATTAAACATTTAATATGATAATCAATTATTGTTACAAGAATTTGGTTTTACAGTGCCAATTGCATTTGCTTGAAAGTTTATAAATTGTTTTCAAATAATCCATTTTGTGCATATCTTGCAATCATTGAATTCTGTGGGACTGTGCATTTCTTTGAGGCATCATTTCAAATAGTTCACATGCCTTGTCTATGCTTCCATACTTTCCATACATGTCTACAAGGGCAACTTTGCAAATACAATACATGTGACAAAATTCCTATATCATTTATGCTTTGATGGTTGTCCACACCATGTTCTCTAGATCCCATTATAGCATAGGCAGAGAGAAAGTTGGTTAAGGTTGTGCAATTTAGTTTTAGATGTGCCAAAATTTGCATAAATGGTTAAAATTTATTTTTATGCATTTGCTTGAGATTTTTTAAAGCCTCATGAAAAATCCATTTCATGCATATCTTGCAATCATTGCATTCCATGAGACAACATTTCTTTGAGGCATCGTGTCAAATAGTTCATGTTCATTATATATGCTTCCACACAAGTTGCATACATGTCTTGCAGGGTACTTACAACTACGACATTTGACAAAATTCCTATATCCTTTATGCTTTGATGGATGTCTATACCGTGCTCCAAACATACCATTTCTAAGGTTTTAGAATTTGGCTTTACACTTGCCATTTGTATTTTCTTGGAACTTTCTAAAGGCTTATCAGTAAATCCATTTTGTTCATATCTTGCAATCATTGTATTCCATGAGATGACATTTCTTTGAGGCATCATGCCAAACAGTTCACGTGCCTTGTCTATGCTTCCACACTTTGCATACATGTCTCTGAGGGCAATTGTAACTACAACATCTAACAAAATTCCCATATGTTTTATCCTTTTGCTGGATGTCCAAGGAGGATACTGGCTAAGGTTGTGAAATTTTGTTTTACACCCACCAGTCACATTTTCTTGAAAGTTTCTAATGCCTTATCAAAAAATCCATTTTGTTCATATCTTGCAATCATTGCATTCAATGAGGTGACATTTCTTTGGGGCATCATGCAAAACAGTTCATGTGCCTTGTCTATGCTTCCACACTTTGCATACATGTCTACAAGGGTGATGCAGTAGGTAAGGAGGATGACTCAACACCATGGAAACATATTTCATGGTGCAGGAGCACCTTAGCCATAGCCAATCTTGGCTAGGAGCATGTCATAACAAGGTCTTAGGACATCATAAGACAAGTTGATGGTCTTGTGTCATCATTTTGCATGTAATAAGGTCAAATGACCAATGTCATTTGTGTTTGGAGTCATATTTTATGTTGTTGTCAAAGAAAAAGTCTAATAATGCAAGTAGTGGTAAGAAGTTGCTTTGTCAACTTAACAAATCATGTAATAAGGAGGTTACCCAATGATCAAATAGGTTGAAAGTTAGTTATGATCGATTGGAACTATTGTAAACATGTATAAAAACCTTCACACACACTGAGGAGGGGTTGGTGAAGAAGGTTTTGAAGGGCAAAGTTGAATAAATCTAAGTTTTCTGCTACTTTTCCTGAAATTGGACTGTTTCAAGACATACTGTTGATCTGTATAGTATTTACATGGTCTGAAACCACCTGCATTATGATGGGGAGTGAATTACCTTTCATTTGCATCTTGTTTGAGGTATTTTCATTGAATTTGGAGGGAGAAAATCATGTTTTTTTCTGGAAACTATCATAAAACCCTGAAATAGGGTTTTGAGTCTAAAAACTATGTATTTCTTTGCCATTCCACCAAGTTAATCACTCTATATTGGTGGAATGGGATGGAATAAGGTAGGATCACTGTTCGCAATAAGCCCTAGGTCAGGAAACAAGAATATAACAGAGTATGAGGATGCAATGGCCTAATATGACCATGTATTAGGAAAAAAGAGGGTGCAGTCCATACAATAGTGTCTTAACAAGTGTTTCAAAGGCCAAAACCAATGAATTTGGTTCCTTTTCCATGCATTCTAGGGTTTCCAAGTGGTTTGGTGTGGTGGGTTTGCATTGGCATAGTAGTTGCCTTGTAAAGGAGGCCTAATTAGGCCTAGTCTCAAAGTGAATTGTCATGAATTTGGAGCCTCCTGTCCAAAACAATCCATTTTATGCATATCTTGCAAACATTGCATTCCATGAGACAACATTTCTTTGAGGCATCATGTTAAACAGTTCATGTTCGTCAAGTATATGCTTCCACACTTTGCATACATGTTTAAAAGGATACTTACAACTACAACATTTGACAAATTCCTATATGCTTTATGCTTTGATGGATATCTATATTGTGTTCCAAAGATACCATTTCAAAGCTTTTGGAATTTGGCTTTTGGTGCAGGAGCACCAACACCATCTTTTACAAAATTGGGTCATTTGAAGGTCTTGACAGGTTGAGTCTAGGATGTTTTGAAGTAATTTGAGTCTTCTTGCATCAAATAAGGTCATTGTAGACCATGATACATGTAATAAGGTTAATATGACCAATTTTCTATGTTTTGGAGTCATGTTGAGTCATGTTTAGTCAAATAAAAGTCATGTAATGCAAAGGTTTCTAAGGGTTGTTTTGAAAATGCAATGTATACATGCATTGGAGAGTTGGAAAATGACCATGTGGTTGGTTTTAGTAGTTGTAGGTCATTTGAAACTACTTAAAACATGTATTAAAGCCCTCACATACCCCAAGGAGAGAAGGGAGATGAGTTTTGTATTACAAAATTTGAATAAAAATTCAATTTTTTTTATTTTTTCTGCAAAAATGTTGTTCCAAGATGTACCACGACCCTGTATGGCCCAGCCCTATGTTAAAATCTATTGGAAGTGGTATTGGTATGTCTTAACTTTCAAATGCACTTAGTTTGAAGAGAAACCATTGAGTTTTGAGTGAGATATCTTCATTTTTTCCAAAATTACTTGTGTAACCCTCAAAACAAGGGTTTAAGTGTGTAAAGGGATGTTTTAGACCATTCCACTTGCTGTATGGCCCTATAACTCAATGGAATGGTTTGGTTTGGATGTGTTCTAGATTCCTATGAAGTCAGGGAAGCAAGAGATGGAGTTTGACCAAACTATGGTGTTGTCCTAGGTAAGTTTTGCCTTGTTTCCAAGCAAGAAAGGGTGGTTTTAGGCTAGGGTTTGTTAAAAGATGGTTGGAAAGTATTGGGAGATGGTTCCTAAAGCATATGCAGACCATTTTTGAAGTGTTCCAAGTGTTGGTAAAGCCTGAGAGTGTGTGGAAGGTAGAGTTTCAATAAACCCTCCTCAAATTGGCCTAGATTGAGGATTTTTGGGGTTTGGTATGTTAGTGAGGATTTCTCCTAAAAATAATTGTGATTTTGAGAGTTTGGACACATGGGAGATGCTGCCCCATCAAGTCTAGGGGGTTGTTGGATGTTTAGAAGTATGTTTCTTCACAAACTAGGCCTAATTAGCCTATTTTAGACAATGAAAAAATGTCATTTTTAAAGTACATGGTCCAAAGGAGTCACCATTGGTTTTGAGATATGTTATGTAACTTGGAAGTGAGTATCTAAATATGTATTTATTTTGGGAGGCCTTTTAGAAAATTTGAGAGAAAAACCCCAAAAATAGGGTCTGTTGTCCTACTAGATTAGGCCTGATTAAAACATGAAAAGTATGAAGATTGAGACTAACCACTTTGAAAGTTGTTTGATTCACATGTAATTGAGTTTGTTTTGGTCTAATAAGGTCATAATAGACCATTGGCAAGGTCAATAGAGTCATTTTGAGTTCATTTTACAAAAGTTGTCAACATGTATATAGTGGAAAGGTGCTAGGAGTGATATTTTGTATTCCATAGCTCGTGGGGGCAAATGGACTTCACCAACGCGTCGAGGTGGGTAGGTAAATGCCAAGGGAGGTATCATTTCTTGTGCCAAGCGTCATAGTCATTCGGGGTAGCAGGCTACCGACAAAGTCCCTTAAGCTCCCTAAGATGAAAAATTACCAAACTTTGACGGGACAGCTATCAGAATTCATGGTAGCTGGGAACATTCTGTTTGGACCTAAAGGTGTATGTGGGGTCCATCTACAATAACCTCTCTTAGT
Organism: Cunninghamia lanceolata; assembly: GCA_027924645.1. Lineage (NCBI taxonomy): Eukaryota > Viridiplantae > Streptophyta > Pinopsida > Cupressales > Cupressaceae > Cunninghamia > Cunninghamia lanceolata. The sequence goes on from BSBN01001378.1 coordinate 1,210,653, forward strand.
TTCATTCAACTCCTATCTGTTTGACCGTGCCAAAATCAAATGCATTCTTACAAAATGCTTCAGTTTCATGTAGTGGAAAGGTGCTAGGAGTGACATTTTACATTCCATAGCTCGTGGGGCCAAATGGACTTCACCAACGTGTCGAGGTGGGTGGGTAAATGCCAAGGGAGGTCTCATTTTGTGTGCCAAGCATCGCAGTCATTCAAGGCAGCAAGCTACTGACAAAGTCCCTTAAGCTCCCTAAGACGAAAAAATTACCAAATTTTGACAAGATAGTTCTCAGAATTCATGATAGCTGGGAATGTTCTATTTGGACTTACAAGTGCACATGGGGTCCATCTACAATAACCTCTCTCAGTTTTGTTCAACTCCTATCCGTTTGACCATGCCAAAATCAAACGTACTCTTAGAAAATGCTTCAGTTTCATGTAGTGGAAAGGTGCTAGGAGTGACATTTTGCATTCCATAGATCATGGGGCTGAACGGACTTTGCCAACGCATCGAGGTGGGTGGGTAAATGCCAAGGGAGGTCTCATTTTGTGTGCCAAGCATCGCAGTTGTTCGGGGCAGTAGGCTACCGGCAAAGTCCCTTAAGCTCCCTAAGATGAAAAAACTACCAACCTTTGATGGGACAGTTCTCAGAATTTGTGGTAGCTGGGAACGTTCCATTTGGACCTATAGGTGTATGTGGGGTCCGTCTACAATAACTTCTCTCAGTTTCGTTCAACTCCTATCCGTTTGACCATGCCAAAATCAAACGCATTCTTGCAAAATACTTCAGTTTCATGCAGTGGAAAGGTGCTAGGAGTGACATTTTGCATTCCATAGCTCATGCAGCCGAACAAACTTTGCCAATGCATCAAGGTGGGTGGATAAACACCAAGGGAGGTCTCATTTTGTGTGCGAAGCATTGCAGTCGTTCGGGGCAGTAGGCTACCAACAAAGTCCCTTAAGCTCCCTAAGACGAAAAAATAGCCAACCTTTGACAGAACAGTTCTCAGAATTTGTGGCTGCTAGGAATGTTCCATTTGGACCTAGAAGTGCATGTGGGGTCTGCCTACAATAACCTCTCTCAATTTCATTCAGCTCCTGTCTGTTTGACCGTGCCAGAATCAAACACATTCTTGCAAAATGCTTCAGTTTCATGCACTGGAAAGGTTGCCAGGTGCCATATTTTTTGTTCTACTCATCATGGGGCCGAACGGACTGTGCCAACATGTCGGGGTGGGTGGGTAAATGTTAGAGGTGGTCTCATTTCATGCACCAAGTGTCTCAATCATTTCAGGCTGCAAGTTACCGATAAACTCAAAAAGTGCTAGGTCTTAGTAGCTTGCAGGCCAGAATGACTGGGAAGCTTGGCACATTAAATGAGACCTTCCCTACCATTTACCCACCCACCTCGATGTGTTGGTGTAGTCCATTCTACCCCACAATGAGAAGACAAAAAAATATGGCACCTGGCAACCTTTCCACTGCATGAAATTGAAGCATTTTGCAAGAATGTGTTTGATTCTAGCATGGTCAAATGGACAGGAGTTGAATGAAACCAAAAGAGGTTATTGTAGATGGACCCATGTTGGAAACAAGGTAGATAACTGAAAGGGGGGGTGAATCAGTTATCTTAAATATCTTAACTTTCTTTTCTTCTTTAATATTAATGCAGCATCAAAACATAAGAGCATACATAATCATGAGAGCAGAAATAAAATCAACACACATAACACAAGGATTTTTATGTGGAAAACCCTGTTAAGGGAAAAACCACGAGGTGACTAACCCAAGATTGTATTCTCTGTTAAAAGAATAAGTAGTACAAAATGGCACTTGCCAATTAGGGCTCACTGCCTGAGTACACTGCTCACAAGAGACACACTGCCTATAAGAGACTCACTGTCTACAAGGTATATAGAAAGTAACTAGGTGTTTGAACTGATGAGAGGCATCAACATATGCTGAGGTTCAATTCCGGTTAGGCTCCATATATTGATCTAATGCACTTCATTCTTCCTCTGCTCTAATGCTGCTGTTATGTCACATACTGGACATGTCTTGCTGCTTTCACACTTCTCTCTGCCTTTCCTCACACATTCTATCAACACACACACACCTTCATACTAAAATCCATCTAGTATATATATCCGCATCAAGGATTTCAACATCTTTCTAGTCAGCAATTGGAATACTTAAGATATTTACAAAACACTGATCTGTCGGCTGAATCCATGATTAATATGTGATGCGTATTAAAGAAATAGACATAGAAGTCATCATTCATGTTGGCCAACCATGTATGATCTCTCAAACAGCTTGACCACCAACAATTTCTCATCTGGATTGAAGTCTGATGATCTGTCGATCAGTTCTTCCTCAGTCTACTCTGCCTGTCAGGAACCCAACACTTAGGTGCTCATATCTCTTCACTCTTCCATCACCGGAGGCTCAATCTATGGAATGTAGTAGTCATGGTACTCCTCTTGACTTGTCCAAGTTTATAACTTGTTGAGTTACACCATCTGAGAGATCCGGACCTGATTGTCAGACCTTGCTACATGCTCTATTCTTGTTCACCAAACCAAAACACTCTTCAATCTGACTTCCGGTATAGGCATACTATGTGTTGAGGATGTGTGGGATAGACTTTGTTGCCATCAATGACAACAATAATGAAGCCACATAGTGTCTCTTGCCAACAATCTCCCCCTTTGGCATTGATGGTAACACTTAATGAAAAATGACTAAGTGTCGTAGCAAACTCCCCCTTGGCTGGTGCTCTATTTTGTGTACTATTTTACCGGAGCTCCCCCTTAGCTAGATTCCATAGTTTTCACTACTCCTCACTCCCCCTTTGACATCAATGGCAAAGGGTGGAATCTGCACACCAAAATTTGCAAAAATTAACTTATACATAGTCACATAAGTATATATACATGTTAAACTTACATATACTTAAGTATATCCGCAAAGGTGGTCTTCAACTGTACAACTTATGTCGCCCAACTCTGCTTCATCCTGTCCAAAATTGAAATGTGGCCACTCAACAAAAATGCAAAAGCTTCTCCCTTTCTTAGGTCTGTCGGATCACTGGTCTAGGCTATGGTCTGAGCATCAGTTAAGGCCTCATGCATGGCCTCTAACTTGGGGATAATTATCCCTCTTAGTTCACTCATCCTACTTATTATATTCTTCCTCTCCTTTTCAAGCCTCTTTATTTAATTTATAATGGTGATGGCCTGGCACTCTTGATTCATTATAGATGTGATGAGGGGATCAAAATTCTGAGATAAACTTGACAGTTTATCTTCTTGTTCTTTTACCTTTTTAATATCCTCTGTCACTTTAGACCATGATAGACAAAATTTATATAATTCTCCATCTTTAAGAGCATTTTCTAGGCTCTTTATGCCAATATCTAGGGTCTTCCTATCATTAGTTATGAGTCCCTACACTTCAGTGAATCTCTTTCCCAAAAATTCTTTTCAAACTTTCTCTTTTGCCTATTTCTCCAAAGAATTAAAATGGGTGCTAATAGAATTAACCAAAGATTTCAAGTTATCGGATGGAGAGGATGAAAGATCCTTTTGGAAGGATGGCATGATCTTCTCTAGCATCCTGGATCCAATCTTTATCAGCTCACAGTCTTCCATGTGAGACTTCAGAAGCTTCTCTTTTGCTTTAGCTTGGGCAAAAGATGCTATCTTCATTGTCTGGACCAAAGAGAGGGAATCAAAATTTAGTGGTACTTGAAACAATTTCGGTTCATCTATCTCTAACATTTCTTTGTTCAAGAAGCTCTTTATTGCTTCAGTAGTGTCTCTTGCCAGAGACTGAATCTTCTTTCCTTTTGCCACCTCAGAACTATCATCTGGGATCTTCTCTATTTGATCTTCTTCTCTTCCCTTTACCTCTTCTTCTTGACTAAATTTCTCTTCTTTTCTTCCTTCTCCTTTAGTTATGGAGTCTGCGGGGGGATCCAGAAGAGAGATGTTAACTTCTTCATAGACTTCCTCTTCCAAAACAGAGGAATCCAAGTCCTTAGTCTTCTCCTCATCCATCTCTTTTGGCCCTTCTATAATTTTCTCAATAGATTCTTCCTTTGATGCACTTAATCCTTCGACATCCATTGTGGAAGGTTCTTCATCTGTGTCCTCTATAACAGGAAGATTGAATTTCTTGAAGGCATTCCGAAGGATGTCTTCTATTTCTTTTTCCACCTGATCAGTCTCTCCAAGCATAAGTTTGTTCATTCTTGCTTTTCTTCGGAACTCATCCTTGTAGTCCTTAAAGATCATGGTCATTTGTTTTGGAGTAATGGAAGGATAGAGCTGAATTGCAATCTGTTCTCGGATCTCTAAATCCTTTTCCTTGGCATTCTCTTTTATGAGTTCAAGTACCTTCTCTAAATTTTTGGGAATTAGATAAATGATTTCAATGAATGCCTTATTATAAATGTTTAGGTACTTAACTGTATCTTCCTCCAAAATTCTTTTGTTAGTATCACTGTAATCATCATAAAATTTAGTGACTGGTTGTAGGTTCCCATCCACTGTGACTGCCTTGATGATATCATCAATAGAGAGAGTAGGCCTTTCAACAAATTCTTCTTCCTTTTCTTCTTTGTTTGTGTTGGTAGAGGATTCCCTGGAAGTTTTCATTTTCTTCTTCATTTTCTTAACCTCCTCATCAGTCTCTGTTTCTTCGTCATCCTTTTGGCTTATGTATGACCTTGTGTCCTTTGTCTTCATTCTCTTCTCTCCCTTTCTGGATGTCTTGGCTTCCAGTTTTGAGGCTTTTGGGCTCTTAGAGGTGGCAAGTGCAGAGCTCTTGGAGGATCTAGTCTGGGAGGAGGCTTGTACCGAACACTTTCCTTTTCTGCTTCTTGTTTCTCTTTCTCAGCTCTTTCTATTTTCTTTCTATTTGCATCAACTACCTCCTTTGATATGCCATATCTTTTGGCAACTTCCTCAACTTCCCTTCTCACTTTTCTTTTCATCTCTGGTTGTCTTAGTTCAACATGTATTTTCACACTTAATTCTTGAAAGGTTCCAAACCTTTCTATCTCAGGGTCCTTAGGCTAACTTAGCAGGTGTTGGACATGCAACTCCAGGATTTTCTCATCTACCTCATAGCCCATTGGCATAATCCAGACTATTCTAGGCTCCACTGCCTCCATTAGGCATTGATCAGTGTCTACCATGAAAGACACTGTATCCTTGTATTTTTCAACTATAGATTGGGGGATTCTTTCTTTGGCCTGCATCACACTTTGGAAGTTCTTGAAGTATCCCTAGAGTGCTGTACTTTGAGCCTTGGCATCACCAAGCCCATACATATAATCTCTGATTTGTATGGCGACCGGTCTGTCATTTTATCATACCCAACCACTTGATCTGGGTAGCTCATTCATATAGTAAAAGAATAAACATAGTATTAGAACACCATACTTGAATGAGTTCTTTTTGTCCTTTTTGATCTTTTGCAAGTTTTCTAACAGTTGGTTCAAGAGAAGCTCACATAGATCATAATCTGCATTTTCCCTTAGCATCTGATATGCAGTATATATTACAATTCTGGACATAGATTTCTCCCTGCTGGAATGATATATTTTATAGCCAATTATCATAGAGGCAAATTTGATATCCGAATCTGTGATATCTTCTATTGTCATTGCTCTTTTGTCAAACTTTGATTCGGTAGCCTCACTTACTATTTGGTTCTTGATAGATTTGAGTGCAAGCAACCCACTGGATGAGTGCAACCTAGTTACTGCCCTAATTGCATCTTTTGTTATTTTGAAGGGCTTCATCAACCACATGAAGTTGTCATGAATTTTGCTAAGAATATACCGGACCCATTCATCTTCTGCAAATAGGGAAAGTGGATGCAATGTGTAAAATGCTTATCCCAGATGGCCTTGTATTGAGGTTTGAGTTTAGAAGTTTCATCTATTAGTTGTTTATGGTAGATATCCATCATCTTTGATTCTCCAAATTTCTCAATATTGGCATGGATGTATACCCTAACATCTTCTGTGTAGAACCCCATGCGGAATGCTAGAAAATGCGCCTAAGGGATCAACTTATAGGGATTTGTAGGGATGTTTCTTGAACTTTGGGCATGGCCTATCAGTGATCTTAACAACCATTGGAGTAGCCATCTTTGTAAAATATTCAAAGAGAGATATTCAGAAATGGAAATACCTTTTTATGCTTCTAGGGTTCACAATATGAGTCAGAAAAGATTGTTGGTTGAATCAGATTTTTCGTTGATCTTTGAGATGGTTGTGACAATCTTGCTACAGAGCTCTTCCTTTCTTCTTTTCAAATGCAAATGTGCAAGTGATGAATAAAAGAACCCTTTTATCTCTGCGCAAACCCTAATTTCCTATTGCAATAAATACACAACTTAATTCATCTGGTTACCTTGTTCTGAGAGAGATCTTTCCGAGCCACTGAGATGTACTTAGAATCATTTTCAATGATAATTGACAATGTATCGTCTTTCCTCCAATCATGCCATGAGTCCGCAGATCAAGATATTTCACTTTTGAATCATACCGGATCTGTCTATGAAGATCCTGCTTTACCAGATGGTTGTCAAACTAGATCAATCTTGGCTGATCAAGCTCTTCAAAACTCCTTGCAGATCTTTCATATTTTTACTGAGGGTTATTTGGACATTTCTCTGAGAGCCCTTTAATCCACAACATTCCATGTGCCAAATTTAGGCACCAATTGACTGACTAGGGGAATTTATTTTCCTTTGTGACTCCCCCTGAGCCAAAGCTCATCTATTTAGTTTCTAGAAGGAATATCAACACCAGATTCTGGTGCAGATCCATCCCCAACATTTTCTGTACTCTTTTTCACCCAAATCTTGTTCATCTCCCTTTGAACTTCATCCACATTCACTTTGCCTTTTCCTTTATCTTGATTTTGATTATGATGCACCGAACCCTTTTTATCCTGATTCTTACTTCTATAGAATTTGGAAATATGACCGGATCTATTGCAATTGTAGCAAACAACATTTCTTTACATATTTGATTGATATCCTCTTGATCTGCATTGATTAGCCATATGTCCCATTCTATTGCATGCAAAGCATCTACCATTGAATGAATTATTTATTTGCATATTTCTGCATTCATGAGATTTGTGACCATACCTTTTGCAGTTGAAACACTGTCCAGAGAAGGATGAATTAGTCTGATTCATTCTTCTTCTACACTGAGTTGCTTTATGACCGAAGTTGTTGTAGCTGTAGCAATATCCATTAAAGGATGGATATCTTTGGGCATTTGGTTGCCTTACCGGAGGTCTTCTAGGTCTGTTCCTTGGATTTCCTGATCCAGAGTTCTTTTGACTAGATCCAGAGCTTTCACCTTTCTCATATCCCAAGCCATGCTTGTCATCTAATCTCTTTTGGCTTTTAAGAACTTCAAGTTGAGCAGAGCTTATCTTGAATTTTTCTTTATATTCATTTGTTGTTTGAAGATCTTGTTTGAGAGTGTCTATTTGATTCTCAAGTTGTTCTTCATTATCTCTAGCTTCTTCAAGATCAGATTCTAGATGCCTGATTATTTTATCCATTTTGTGGCAGTCCTCTGACTTCTCCTTGAGAGATTGTTTTAGATTATCTTCAATTTTCCTTTTCTCTTCAATTTCTTGGGTGAATCTCATAACCCCTGATTCCATTTCATGTCTAACCATAATGACCTCTTTTGATAGCTTCTCACATAGCTTGTTTTTCTCATTCATATCTTCATTAGTATCATTGGCTTCACTTTGACTTGCTAATTGTTGAAGTAGTTCCTTTCTCTTTTAGCTCATTTATGAAATCATCAGCTTGTTTAAGTCTTTCTCTCAAGTTGTTGACTTTAGAGTGAAATTGCCCAAGATCATCTAGGGCAGACTGGAGTTGTTCCTTCATACCATACATATCCATTGAGATTCCTAGATCTTTTTCAAGCTATTAGGCTATGTTTGGAGGAACTTAGCTCTGATACCAATTGTTGGAAACAAGGTAGATAACTGAGGGGGGGGGTGAATTAGTTATCTTAAATATCTTAACTTTCTTTTCTTCTTTAATATTAATGCAGCATCAAAACATAAGAGCATACATAATCATGAGAGCAGAAATAAAATCAACACACATAACACAAGGATTTTTACATGGAAAACCCTGTTAAGGGAAAAACCATGGGGTGACTAACCCAAGATTGTATTCTTTGTTAAAAGAATAAGAAGTACAAAATGGTACTTGCCAATTAGGGCTCACTGCCCGAGCACACTGCTCACAAGAGGCACACTACCTACAAGAGACTCACTGTCTACAAGGTATATAGAAAGTAACCAGGTGTTTGAAATGATGAGAGGTATCCACATATGCTGAGGTTTAGTTTCGGTTAGGCTCAATATATTGATCTAATGCACTTCATTCTTCCTCTGCTCTAATGCTGCTGTTCTGTCACATACCAGACTTGTCTTGCTACTTTCACACTTCTCTCTACCTTTCCTCGCACATTCTATCAACACACACACACCTTCATATCGAAATCCATTTGGTATATATATCTGCATCAGGATTTCAACATCTTTCTAGTCAGCAATTGGAATACTTAAGATATTTACAAAACATTGATCTGTCAGCTAAATCCATGCTTAATATGTGATGCGTATTAAAGACATAGACATAGAAGTCATAATTCATGTTAGCCAACCATGTATGATCTCTAAAATAGCTTGACCACTAACAATTTCTCATTCAGATTAAAGTCTGATGCTCTGTCGGTCAGTTCTTCCTCAGTCTACTCTGCTTGTCAGGAACCCAACACTTAGGTGCTCATATCTTTTCACTCTTCCATCACCGGAGGCTCAATCTTTGGAATGTAGCAGTCATGGTACTCCTCTTGACTTTTCCAAGTCTGCAACTTGTTGAGTTACACCATCTGAGAGATCTAGACCTAATTGTCAGACCTTGCTGCATGCTTTGTTCTTGTTCACCGAACCAAAATACTCTTCAATTTGACTTCCAGTATAGGAATACTATGTGTTGTGGATGTGTGGGATAGACTTTGTTTCCATCAATGAAAACAATAATAAAGCACACAGTGTCTCTTGCCAACACCCCACATGCACCTGTAGGTCCAAACAGAACGTTCCCAGCTACCATGAATTCTGAGAACTGTCCTGTCAAAGTTTGGCAGTTTTTTCATCTTAGGGAGCTTAAGGGACTTTGTTGGTAGCCTCCTGGCCTGAATGAATGAGATGCTTGGCACATGAAATGAGACCTTCCTTGGCATTTACCCACCCACCCCAATGCGTTGCGAAGTCCGTTCGGCCCCACGAGCTATGGAATGCAAAATGTCACTCCTAGCATCTTTCCACTGCATGAAACTGAAGCATTTTGCAAGAATGCGTTTGATTCTGGCATAGTCAAAAGGATAGGAGTTGAACAAAACCAAGAGAGGTTATTGTAGGCGGACCCCATGTACACCTGTAGGTCTAAACAAAATGTTCCCAGCTGCCATGAATTCTAAGAACTGTCTCATCAACGTTTGGTAGTTTTTTCGTCTTAGGGAGCTTAAGGGACTTTGCCGGTAGCCTACTGCCCTGAACAACTACAATGTTTGGTACATGAAATGAGACCTCCCCTGGCATTTACCCACCCAGCCCAATGTGTTAGTGAAGTCCATTCAGCCCCACAAGCTATGGAATGTAAAATGTCACTCCTAGCACCTTTCCATTGCATGAAACTGAAGCATTTTGCAAGAATGCATTTGATTCTGGCATGGTCAAACAGATAGAAGTTGAATGAAATTGAGAGAGGTTATTATAGACAGACCCCACATGCACCTGTAGGTCCAAACAGAACCTTCCTAGATGCCATGAATTCTAAGAACTGTCCCATCAAAATTTGGCAATTTTTTCGTCTTAGGGAGCTTAAGGGACTTTGCCAGTAGCCTGCTGCCCCGAATGATTGTGACACTTGGCACACAAAATGAGACCTCCCCTGGCATTTACCCACCCACCCCGATGCATTAGCAAAGTTTGTTCAGCCCCATGAGCTATGGAATGTAAAATGTCACTCCTAGCACCTTTCCACCGCATGAAACTGAAGCATGTTGCAAGAATGCGTTTGAAGAAATCCTTGACACATGAAGACACTGAGAACATTGGAGACATGGAGGACAAAGAAGCATGAAGACATGAACAAACTCTTGTCATGAGGAAGAACCACAACCTAATCTAACTCCTTAAAGCATGACATGTTATGATGAAGAACCACAACCAAATCCAATCATCCAATGGCATGAACCAATGACATAAGCAACTATGTCCTACTATTGTAACATGATAAATATGAATGTTATGAACTAACATTGAAACATGTGATCTAACCCCATGAAGCATAACATGATGATGATGCAAACATCAAATGTATACCATAGAAAACAAATCAAATGAAACATGAGGCCTTCACTACCCATAGTTCATACCATTGTTTTTGAGTAGACCTCTTCGACGGTTCAAGCTCATGCAGCTCCACCTATTAATACAATCAAACAATATACACATTACTATAACAAAATGTAAATGAAATATATAACATCACTTATGTAATCTATCACTTACCACCATCTTATGATCACTCTCCATCATCTTTTCTCAAGCTTATTTGTCCATAGTTGGACGGACTAGAGTTGTGACCTCCTGTGAGAAACATCAAAAAGCAAAATTGACTAAACATAAATATACTGGAGGGAAGCGATTCATACTACTATTTATATACAAAAGAAAGTACAAGTAACCATCTAGGAAAGTTTTATGTATACTTACAAATTAATCCAATGAACCATCTGGGTCTTCTCTACTCTTTATTGTGTCAAGTATTGCCTCATGGTTAGAGTTATGCACCTTCCACAAGGTCTTGTTCAAAGGTCTACCTCGATATTGTATCAAATGAACATTGGTTGCCACGACAAGGTTGGAGTAATGAAGAATCTTCTAATGCGTGTCAAAATCCTCAAACAACCAAACATTAACACTCTTTCTTGGGTACCTTCTAAGCCATGTTCCAGTAACAACCACTAAGCCTGTAAGGTATTCGATGTTTTCTCCATCTGTAACTGGTGCTTCCAATTTCTTTTTAGCCTCAACACAACACAAGTAATAATATGTTCCGTCTTCATTATCTTCATCTGCAATAATTGCATAAACATTCCCTATAATGATATGTGCAACAAATTAGATGAAATTAGTCAACATTACAAAAATACTACTAAGTTTAAGATAACATTAGGAATTTCAAATTTAACTATGCAAGTAGATATATTACCTGGTTGAACTAGATCTGATATGTGGTCAAAGTCAACTAACGATTCCATCTCTATCAATTCCAGTGTCATCGAGGGTCGATACGTGTCAAGTGGGCAAAGATAACTGAACTGCTATTCATCAACCCACTCCATTGACTCACACTCATTCCAGGATTGAATTATACATGGAGAACAAAAGCACACCATCTTCCGCATATGTATACTCTATGAACCTGCAATTGAGCTTCTGATAGAGTGTAGCTCACTTGATCCTGTTAGTGTACAATAATCCTCATATGGTGCAATGTTAGTATCATCTATCAACCAAAAAAATCTATAAACTAAAGACTTACCTTCATTACCTGGACCCATCAAAGCATTACACCACTCGATGATTGATTATGCATCTGTCAGCTTTACATTGTCTTTATACTTTAACTGTTCTCATGCTATGGCTATTTTGATACATGCTCCTACACCATCATGCTCCCCCTTTCCATGCCCAGCCTCACAAAAGTTCCACATATGTTGAACACCTGTAATATTATGCCTCCTACTCAGCCAATAGAAATTCTATGAGTTCTTGAATTGTGATGCATAGTTATCTGACCATATGATATGCTAACTGAATGATATGCCCCTTCTAGCCAAATCATTGTAGAACACTTGAAAACAACCTTGCACGAACTCTGCAGAATGTATGTGATCATCACTTATATAAAAATGATACTCCCTTATGATCTTTCTGTCATCCTCTGTACTATCATTCACATGAATGAATGTGATGTGCACAAATATAGAAACCTATGTCGAATTATAATATTGGGATTACACCTCACACTATGGCTATAGACTATAGTTCTCTGCAAAGTCGACGACTAAAACAATGCTACCAACTGGAAATATGTCCTTGCATAACTTGAATTGCAAGTCCAACCATCGAGCTCTATGGGCATGTCTTACATACACATACACTATGTTGTCACGAAATATAGGCATAAAATGATACACTGGAATCTTCTGAATAGCATATTCACACCCTTTTTCTTATTTACCATATCTTGTATTGTATGCCACTATTTTATACTTGTCAAACTCTACTAGTTATTTTCCAACCGCATGTGTTCTTTCCATATATTCACATATTGGCATACATTGCAAACCACTGCAATGCTGACATGTGCCATCCAAGCATAATTTTCTATAGAATAATTGACCTTCCTCTCTATCATATAAAATCATTGATATGAAGTCTCTTGAGGTAGTTGGTGGGTCACGTATGCCACAATCCTACAAAATATTGTTAGTATGCAAATCTAAACATATAGACCAATAAACATCAAAATGGTTAGAAAATTCAATATGTAATCTACAACAACAAGTAGTGCATGTGTGATTTATTTTGACAAAGAAAGGTTTTAGCATTTCAAATATCTTTGAGAAATTTTAATTTGAGGATACTTCTCTAGAAATTTACCAAAAAACTATGTTTGAGTCATATCAAAAAAATGCTTTAGATGTGGCTCACAGTTCTGATTACCAATTCTCCTTCTTACCACATCCCTTTGATTCAGAGATACCCTTGTGTAATTCTTCCAAAAGTCTTCAATTAGTGATCTCAAAGCTTCGACAACAACTTTGTCTTTCCGTGGGAGTCTCCCAGAGAATGCCCACTTTTCATTAGTGTTTGGATCCTCAACTCTTTGACGTCTTCCAATGGCTCTCATTAGAGTTTTTCTATTTATTTTCAATTCTTGACTTATCTTTCTAATGAGGTGAGCTTTTTTGTTTGTTGGCTTACAATTGTCGATATAATGACACATCATGTGACATTACTATCCTTGTGCATGAGGTGGAACCCACACTCTCATACGCACTCATTAGATTCTTGACAATTAATTTTCCACTTGAGGAATTCGATGTTCTTAGGCCAAGAATCTTCATAGTGGGCCTAAATTTCAGATTTCTCATCAGTTCAACAAAGAGTTGACATCTTCCAGTTTCATTTAAATTCTCAAAGAATAGTTTCCATATCTTATTTGCATATATTTCACAAGTACGCATGGGAATCTTATCCTACATGGGCTCCAATACATTCTCATCAATATCAATTAGAAACTTAGGCCTCCTATGCAAAATTCTAGGAGGTGTTTTATTTGGTAAAGTAGATTGAACATTAGGAATTTCTTCAATATTTACTTAAGATAGGATAGATGACGTACCTTCGATTGGAGATGAAAAGGTTGAAAATGACATACCTTCAACTTGAGGTGTGAATGATGGCATGTGACCAACTTGAGAAGAAAATGTAGATGTGCATTCTACTTCACCTGTGAAAGATTGAGTGTCTCCAATGTGAGAAGATAATGATGGTGTTCCTTTAACTTGACATGTGAATGATGGAGTGCCTCCAACTTGGAGATTCACTTTCCTCATTACACAGAGGTTTTGTATTCATTCCCTTTGTGCTGCCAATTTCATCTATCTCTTAGCTTCATTAGACGTGTCACGTTCCTCTTCAATTGGCAATGGTGGAATATCTTCTTGAATGGTTGACAATTTCCTACTTTCCTGAATTCACCTCATTCTTTCTCTTTTCCTCTCATTCTCAGCTTCACACTCTTTTGGTGTTAGATTCTTTGCTCATTTCCTCGGCATGATTATGATTTCTACAAGCACAAAGAATAAGACAATGATCATTAGAAATTTTATAATGGCAATGAATAGCACAGTCAAAATGAATAACAAGGTTTTACAAACTTCTGAATAAGACACTTCATATCAAGATAAATTGAACATACATAAGTCATGGAGTATGCATTTGAACACACATATACACTTGAATCTAGTTTGAATAGAAGAGAGGAGGATGAACTTAGAGGAAGAAATAAGAAGTTATACCCTATTTTTCTGTTGTAACTCATTTTTTTCTACAAATTCACTTTTTTAGACTGTACCTACGCCCTGTACGGTACTGTCAAGTCTTAAAATTCAATGGATGAGTTAAATTTCATTTGCACCTATTTTGAGGGTTTTTCATTGGGTTTAGAGAGATTTCTAATTGAATTTCTGAAACTGCCTAGTGGACTGTTAGAATAAGGGTTTTGAGAGGAAAAAATGGCTAATTTACCTATCCACCTACTGTATAAACCTGTGGTATGGTGGATAGGCTAAGATTGATGTATCTAACATGAATGTGGGAGGTTTTGTGTAGGGAAGGAGTCTAAGAGGGTTTTGTGTAATGCCCTAAGGGCATTTTCATGCATTTTCCAAGTGGAAAGGGTGGCTAAATAGTGGTTCTTTGTGAATTTGAATGCAACCTAGCCAAGTAAGTGTTCCTATAGCATATGCAAGCCTATTTAAAGGTGAATCAAGTGTTAGTTTATTATGGGTTGGAGTGGATATGAGATTTTCATTAAAACCCCCTTATTCGTGAAGAAATAAAGGGTTTTCTAGTTTGCACCCTAGATGAGCATGGCTATACTAACCAATGGTAGAATTTAAAGTTTTGTGACATATAGATCTACTTTTTTGGGGTTTGGAGTGGTTATTGAATGATCCTAGGGTACTTGCTTTGTTAATTGGACCAAATTAGGCCTATTTCTAGAGAGGGCCAGTCATAGAACTCATATTATTCCTAAAACATGGGCATGAAATCTTTTGATATGTTGTTCTACTCCATAATGGGTGTCTAAATGCTTTTGGTTTGTGGGTTGGCTGAGATTACACAAAGTTATGCACATTTTTTAAGTTTGGAAGGCTACTAGGCCTTAAGGAGTGATTTGTGGATCAGACATTGGTTGATGTTTCCAAGCACCAAAAGTGACAAAATTGGTTTGAATACATTGTTTACATGGTGTATGCTTGTGTTAGGGTTGGGGAATAGCTTGGAGACCTTATGCCTTATGATGCCCTTAAGCACCTAGTTGGGCCATTGCAAGATTTTGGTTTGTGGTTGAGTTGATTTGTGAAATATGGTATCAATGATTTAAATTCCTTCTTGTGTCTGCATCATAAATGATCATGCCACTTGAATGTGAGTCTATATTTGGGAGTTTGGCAACTTAAATAAGGATTTTTTACTAAGTTGAAGGGTCTATGGAAAGTTTGAAGGCAAGTTCCTTTGTAATATAGGCCTAATTAACCCTCTTAGGATAGCGAATAAGGTCAGTTTTGAGGCATATTGTCCAAAGGAGTCTATACTGAGTTCAAGATATGTTATGGAACTTGGTAATGGGTATTCTAAACATTCATTGAAGTTTGTGTTTGAAACCCTATGGCAAAAATAAGTCAAAAAAACCCCTTAAGTAGGGCTACTAGGATTTGAGGGCTTGGGCAGATTGGTTGCTAAGAGGGGATCCTTGTGACTTGAAGAGTGGTTTAGTTGGTTCTAGTTGGTGAACATAATCTTTTTATATGCCTCATCTAGTTCATATGAAGGTCTGAACCCTAGTTGTGTGTTGCAGACTTAATGCATTGAAGGGTCATTGAGAGAGTTTGTGAGTCAAATCAAGAACACAAGTTTGTGAAACTTTTTAAAATGAAGTTGTTGTCACCTTGTAGTGCGTCATTTGGAAGCCTATTTCAAACATTCTAAAGGGCAAAATTGAATGGTTGTATCTCTAAGAAGTAGAAAGCTGAAGTAGTAAATTGTAGAATGATGCACAAAGAAAACACCACTAAGGAGCATATTTTCCATAGCAAGGATGGAAAAAGAAGTAACTCTCCAAAACTAAGGGAAGAGAAAGGCCAAAAAAAACTCAAAGAAGATAACAAACAAGTTTATTTGAGTATGTACAAAGTTAACAACTATTGGTCTTATTTCAAGGTTGGAGGATATTGTTATGACAAGTGTTGGAAGCTTCATCTAGAGATTCACCCAAATGACAAATGCAAGAGTAAGCAACCACAAAGGGAAAAAAAGCACACTAAAACATCAAATTCAAAGAGAGAACAGCTCTCACATGAGTCTACATCAACATTGAATGATGTTAGTATGTAATGATACTTGGATAGAGTATTTACTTGATTTGCAAAGGAGATAAGTGTGAGTTGCTTTCATTTGTAGGGGCATTTGATTAGTACTCCAAGTTTTTCCTATGGATTGAGTTGTGTTCAAGTTTTTCACTTGTAGAGCAAGCGAGTAGTATGTTTCACTCACTATGGATGAGTATGAGAAGTATGGCCACTTGGAGGTCAAGAAAGGACAAGGAAAATAGAGAATGTAAGAGCTAGTGATGACATGTTTTGGGTGTTGTAAGCATGCACATTTGTGTTCCATAGTAACATAAATGTTGTAGCATGTAACATAGATGACTTGTAGCATAGCATAACAGTGATGGTTTTCATTATTGTAATGTGCACAAACTCTTATATTAGCTGTAGCATGTGCATAGTTGTAGGAAAAGAACTCTTTACACATTCATTGTAAACAGTGTATAAATGTATGAATTTCATTATACATAGATGAAACAAGAAGGACCACTTTCTAATAAATTATAAATTTAATAGCATTGTAAAATGACCTTCAAATGCAAGGAGAATCATACATGGCAGCAAGGTTATATAGACTATGATAGTGGACTGTTATATAGACTTACATGACTGTCTTACACTCATGAAAACCTCCTTTTTAGTGCTTTATCTCCTTGTAACTCCCTTTGTATCATCTTATGTCATGATACTTTTATGTCCATATATTTACATATATAACTCTCTTCTCTAAAATTTTGTTATGTTGATGAGGTAAATACATAATCTCCATCATATTTTTTATGGATTGAGTGGTATCAAAGTGAGTTGTAACAATTTATCAAATAGTTTGTGGTTCTCATTTCCTCCATTTTTGTAAGAAAACTATCATTTCATGCATGGTTCTATTAAATGAATTGAATTATGCATGTATTAAGGAATACATCCTTCTATATCATCCTAGGGAAAAAATTAAGAGTCTTCCAAAATCAATTTTGGCTCCATGTATACACTCAAATATGAGTATGACAAACAGTTGTTCACTAAAATTATTTTATGAAGTATTTGATAATGTTTTTCTCTTGTATAGCAGAAAATAGGTGAATTAAAGGCATGAAGGGCCGAAACAAGGTGGAAACATGAGGAATTTGGAGTCTTTTTGAGTGTACTAACTGATATACCTAGACACATACATGTCTCAGAACATAAAGAACGTAAAAAACATAACGACATTTAAAGACATAAAGAACATAAGAACATATATATGTCAAAATAAATAGAACATACCTTAGAATTCGATATTACAGTTGATCAATTCTCCAAAAGATGGCTTCAAAATCCTCAAATTCTTGTTTTTCTCAAGTTTGATTATGAATTCTATATACTTTAACTAGAATAGGATTAGTAAACTTTATGTAAAAAACAAACATATATCATCAAATTCAATCTATATATCAATGGTAATTAACTTTGAAAGAAAATCACACATGAAACATGAAACTTTCAGTTTAAATAATCAAATTTGCTCCAAAAACATGAAAAATCACTTCTTCTACATTGAAAAAACAAAAAAGGTGGTGGATTCATATAAAAATGATTCTCAATTAGTCAACCAACATGAAAAGCATTTTCTTGTCTGATATACTTGTGAAAAGTAGGAATAACAAGCATGTGGGGTCTAAAACATGGATCCCACATGCTTTTTTACCATTTTCCATGCTTCTAAGAACGTGCTCGCATTATAATGCAAGCGCATTCTGGGAAGCATTATAACATAAAGGTAACCTTGTATCTACATGAGAGAATCTCTCTCTCTCTCTCTCTCTCTCTCTTCATTTCTCTATCCTATATATAAAGAGGGATCGGGAGACATGGATAGATAGAGAGGGACATGGAGATAGAGAGGATAGGTGGAGATAGAGATGGGGAAATGGAGAGATGGGGATCAAGATAGAGAAAGGGGTCTATAGAGGGAGAAAGATAGAGATACATATATATAGAGAGGGGAGATATAGGGAGATAGATCTAGCAAGGGAGAGATAGATAGGGAAATACAAAGAGAGAGGTATAGAGGGGTATATTAAGAGATGGGGTTATGAGGATAGATAGCTCGATAGGGAAATAGATCAAGAGATATCTAGAGACATATGGAGAGAGATTTCAAGAGGTAGAAGGATGGGGAGAATGATAAAGAGGAGGAGAGAGAGGCATCAAGGGATAGATTAAGAGATAGGGATCCATATGTATAGAGAGATAGAAATAGGGATCCCTATTCTTCCCTCTACCTAAACCTCTAAACCATAAACCCTAAACCCTAAATAATGCCCCTAACCCCTAACCCTAAACCCTAAAATCTAGCAACCCTAAACCCCTAAACCCCTAAGGTCCCTAAACCATAAAACCTGGAAGAAAAGGTAGGTATAGTTAGAGAGAGGGATAGAGGAGACATAGATATCTCTCCTAGGCTCGATCTCCTCTATATCTCCCTATTCACCTCTCTACCTAAACCATAAACCTAAACCTCTAAACCTTAACCCCTAACCCCTAAACCATAAACCCTAAACCCTAAATAATGTCCCTAAACCCTAACCCCTAACCCCTAAACCCTAAAAATGAGCAACCCTAAACCCCTAAACCCCTAAGGTCCCTAAACCATAAAACCTAGAAGCAACCCTAAACCTCTATCTCCCTATCTCTCCCAATCTCTATTGGTCCCCTCGCTCTATCTCTCTTTAAACCCTAAACCCTAACCCCTAAACTCAAGCAAGCCTAAACCCCTAACCCGTAAACCCTAAACCCTAACCCCTAGACCCTAAACCCTAAACTCGAGCATCCCTAAACCCCTAAAGCCTAAATAATTCCCCTAAACCCTTACCCTAAAACCTAAACCATATTTACTTGAGAAACCCTAAACTCATGTAAACCTCAAATAGTGAGGGAGACAGAGATAGAAAGGTAGAGTTAGAGAGAGGGGATCGAAAGAGATCTAGCAAGATAGAGAGACAGGGAGAGAGAGATAGAGAGGTAGGTATAGTTAGAGAGAGGGATAGAGGAGACATAGATATCTCTCCCAGGCTTGGTCTCCTCTATATCTCCCTATTCACCTCTCTACCTAAACCATAAACCTAAACCTCTAAACCTTAACCCCTAACCCCTAAACCATAAACCATAATCCTTAAACCATAAATAATGCCCCTAAACCCTAAAAATGAGTAACCCTAAACCCCTAAACCATAAAACCTAGAAGTAACCCTAAACCTCTATCTCCCTATCTTTCCCAATCTCTATAATGTGAAAACATGAAAACGTTAAGCTTTCATTCCAACCAAATTCATTCCTAATCAATCCCAAATCATCCCTAATCCATTCAATTTCATCTCTAATCATCCCTAAACCACTTCTAATTAGACATAAACCACTTCACACATCCTAAATCACATCCAAATCAATTTAACTTCATCCCTAATCATTTTCCAATCAACCTGGATTTCATCTCAAATACCATCCCTAAACTATTCCTAAATCATTCTAATCACTCCCTAATAAGCACTAAACCACTTCAAACCATCCCTAAAACCTTCTAATCATTCCCAAATCATTCCTAATATAGTCCTTTTCACCTCTCATCATCCCTAAACCAATCCATTTCATCCCAACTCCACCCCAAATCAATCTAAGCTCCATCTCAAATGATCCCAAAAATAATCAAAATCAAACAAATACCTCACTAGGAGCCATTAGAAGATCATAGTTCCAATCTGTTAGTCATTTGTACCATTTTGTATATCATATGTGCCAATATGCTCCTTAGTAGCACCTACCTATCAATCATAAACATCATTCTACACCTAGCCAGTCACAGGTGTCATTCTACCCTCTACCAGCCACAGGAGCCATCAGAACATCATAAGTGCCAATATGTTAGTCATTTACACCATTCTATACATCATTTATACTAGCCATAAACCCTAAACTTGATCAACCCCAAACCCTTATCTCCTTGTCTCTATCATCCCTCTACCTCTCAATCTCTCTACCTATGTCTTTGGCCATGTCCATCACCCTCTATCTCCCTATCTCTCTCTCTCTAATCTCCTAACCCCTAAACTCTAAACCCAATCAACCCTAAACCCATATCTCCTTGTCTCTATCATCTCTCTACCTCTCAATCTCTCTAGCTATGTCCCTCACCCTCTATCTCCATATCTCTCCCTCTCTAAACTCCTAACTTGTAAACCCTAAACCCTATAAACCCTAAATCTGATCAACCCTAAACCCTATCTCCTTATCTCTATCATCCTTCTACCTCTCAATCTCTCTGCCTATGTCTCTAGCCATGTCCCTCACCCTCTATCTCCCTATGTCTCCCCTCGGTCTCCTCTATATCTCCCTATCAGTCCTCTCTCTCTAAACCCTAACCTAAACCTCTAAACCTTAACCCCTAACCCCTAAAACATAAACCTTATGTTATCCTAAATAATGCCCCTAAACCCTAAAACTGAGCAACCTTAAACCCCAAACCTCTAAACCATAAACCCTGGAAGCAACTGTAAACCTATATCTCCCTAGATCTCTCCCAATATCTATCGATCACCTCACTCTCTATCTCTCTCTAAACCCTAACCCCTAAACCCTAAACCTGAGCAACCCTAAATCCCTAACACCTAAACCCTAACCCCTAAACCCTAAACCCTAAACCTAAGCAACCGTAAACCCCTAAACCCTAAATAATTCCCCTAAACCCTAAACTTGAGCAGCCCTAAACCCATAAACCCTAAATGATTCCCCTAAACCCTAAACTTAAGCAACCCTAAACGCATTAACCCGACCCACCCTCTCTCTCTCTCCAAAACAAGAAAACTAGGACTCTCTATCTCTCTCCCTATCACTAGGTATCTCTCCCAGGTTTCTCTCCCCTACATCTCCATCCTCTCTCCCTTTTCCTCCCTCTCGCTCTCCCTTGTCGACAAAGAACATGGAAATGTAAGAAAAATGGGACATGTAAAGATGGATGAGGATATAAATTGGGATACAATGAAATCAAAACAAGATAATTTATGAAATTTCATTGGATGGGAAGAATGAGGAGGATAGGTAGAGAGGGGAGGGAAGTAGAGAGTGAGAGAGAGGATAGGAGGTAGAGACAAGATGGAAGTAGAGAGTGGGAGAGGACTGTAGGAGGTAGACAGGGAAAGGAAAAGAGAGAGAGGGTAGGAGGTAGACAAGGGAGGGAAGCAGAGATTGAGAGAGGGTAGGAGGTAGATAGGAGAGGGAAGTAGAAAGTGAGAGAGAGGGTAAGAGGTAGAGAGGGAGGGGGAGAAGAGAGTGAGAGAGAAGGTAGGAGGTAGAGAGGCAAGGGAAGCAAAGACTCAGAAAGAGGGTAGGAGATAGATAGGAGAGGGAAGTAGAGAGGAGAGGGAAGCAAAGACTCAAAGAAAGGGTAGGACATAGAGAGGGGAGAGAAATAGAGAGAGAGAGATGATAGGAAGTGTAGCTACCCTTGTATACATGTATGTAAAGTGTGGAAGCATAGACAAGGCATGTCAATTGTAAGGCATAACACGTCAAAGAGATGTTCTATAATGGAATGCAATGATTGCAAGATATGCAAAAAATGGATTTTTTGAAAAGGCTTTAGAAACTTTCAAGCAAATGCAATTGGCATGTGTATTGCCAGTTATGCTTAGCTTTGTTTGACATGTTTTTGTTAGTTTTTAGCAAAATCTAGAGCGTGGTCCCCATCAAGATGGCACTTTTTTCAATGAAAACTCAAAAAAAAACCACCATAATCTTAAGCTCTATGTTAGCTATCTAATCATATAATGTTTTTCACATTTTGAGTACGTTTAGTGTTTCATCTTGAATTTCTTTTGTTAGTGTGTCCATTTTTTGTCAAAAACCAGTGTCTAGTATTTTTTACTTTTTTTAACCGTTCATCAAAAATTGAAATAAGTTATATTTTTAGAAACTAGACTCCATTCTACATGAATTCAAAAAAAATTCAATTTTTGATTAGTTTTCAAACATTTTAGGGGGGAGCATGCTCAAATTTTTGTTTTTCAAGATGTGTCCACTTTAAAAATTACTAAAAAATCAATTATTCATTAAAAAATTATCAGAAAAATCAAGGATATACTACATGATGTTACCTAATTTCTCACTAGAGCGATTATTGAAATACTAAAAAAAAGTTAACATTTTAGGGGGAGCACACCAGACGCTATGTTATATTTTTTTTAGAAAAACAAGACCAATTTGTGTGCTCCCCTTTTTTGAACCCCTTAATCTCAACCATTTATGGAAAAAAATAGTAGTTTAGAAACAAGATTTAGAGAACTACAACTCTTGTTTTCATTCCATCTTCAAATTGTGAGTGTAGCTATCTTCAATTTCTCATCCAACATCAATGTTTCCTGATTTCAGAAAAAATGTGGCAACTTAAGACCCTATTTTGGTCCCTCATCTTTGTGCACTTACCCGTATGCAGACTCAAGAAAGCTTTGTATGGACTCAAGCAAGCTCCTAGAGCTTGGTATGCTCAGTTGTATAAGTACTTACTTCATCAAGGCTTCAAGGTACTATAGATAGTAATCTTTACATTAAGGAAGGAGACATGATTTTGATAGTTGTAGTATATGTTGATGACATCATCTTTGGTGGAGATGATAATATGTGTAAGAGGTTTACAAAGGTGATGCAAAAAGAGTTTGAGATGTCTATGATTGGTGAGATGTTTTTCTTCCTTGGGCTTCAAATTTTACAACTAGATGATGGTATCTTTGTTTCTTATGCTAAGTATGTCAGAGAGATGTTGAAGAAATTTGGTATGGAGGAGTCCAAACTAGTAAGTACTCCTATGGTTACTAGTTGTCACTTGAGCAAGGCAGATGAGTCACCTAAAGTTGATCATACTCTTTACAGATCTATGATTGGAGGACTATTGTACTTGACTGCTTCTAGACCTGATATTATGCATGCAGTATGTGTGGTTGCCAAAGCTAATCCTAAGCAAACTCATGAGAAGACATTAACAAGAATATTCAGATACTTGAAAGGCACTCTAGATTATGGCTTATGGTATCCAAGAGGTAATGACTTTGATCTGTTTACTTACACTGATGTTGATTGGGTTGGTTGTGTTGATGATAGAAGACTTGTACAAGTGGTGGTGCTTTCTTTTTAGGAAGCAAATTGGTTTCATGGCATAGTAAGAAACAAGATTTAGTATCTTTATCAACTGCAGAGGTAGAGTATATTGTAGCAACATCTTGCTGTACACAAGTATTGTGGATGAAGCAAACATTGATAGATATCAAGGTACAATATGATGAGCATATCCCTATGTTGTGTGATAATAGTAGTGCTATCAATATTTCCAAGAATCTAGTGATGCATTCCAGAACCAAGAATATATCAATTAGGTATCACTTTTTGAGAGAGAAGGTTGTAGAGAAAGAAGTGAAGTTGGAGTATGTTCCAACAAAGGATCAGATTGCATATGTTTTCACAAAGGCTCTTGCAAAGGATACTTTTGAGTATCTCTGGCAGAAGTTAGGGGTAATTACCCCTCCTTCTTCTTGCTAGATGCATAGTTGATGCATCTATCCAGGGCGAGTAATTCATGCTATATCTTTTCCTGGACTGATGGTGGCTACCTTTCAAGGGAATAGCTAGTGGTTGCTAACAAGGGGAGAAGGTTGAAAAGGAGAGTTTGAGCCATAAGGGGGAGAAGAAGTTGCCCTTTGTCCTTGATGTCAAAAGGGGAGAATGTGCATGTGTGTGCTGCCATCAATGCCAAAGTGGGAAATTGTTGCACATATGCGGTTGTCATTGATGTCAACATTATGCTTGGATGCTTATGTTGATGATATACTATGATGGTGTACTAGGAGTAGTGTTGTTGATGTTCATGGTTGGATGTCATGCCCTGATTAATGTCAAGTAAAGTTGTATTGAGCATGTTTGTGGTCAACAGAGATGATATCATAATGATATATTAAGATGGGAATTAGAAGCTATGCTGAGGTTGAGAAGATGTTGTTGATGACATGTAGCATGTTGTATGCTCTTTCTCGTTGACCCTAAGAAAATATGTGTCATTGTTACAAGAAGGCTTTGGTCTCTGGAAGTTGGTGAAGGTTTCTACTGTAGGAAGTTGCCTTGAAGACTGGTTGGTAAAATGCTCCACATTCCTCCACATTTGAATATATGGTCATGCGGTTCAGAAGTTAAGTTTAGTGGGTTGTGTAGGTGCTTCATTTAAAGTTTCATATGATTTGATCCTCTGTAATGAAAGTTATAAGTGACAGTGTTCCAGTCTATGCCCTCGTAGAATAAAGCAATGATGAAGGTTGTTTGGAATGCTCTGCATTCCTCTGAAAGTGAAGATTTGTCCATGTGGTTTCATGAACATGCTTAGGGATGTTCAATATAGGCTACTTTACAGTATCAAGTGATTTGGTGGTCCACAAGTTTAGATGGTTCCAGATGCCTAATTATTCTTAGGACATATGTTTGAGTACTTGCACCTATTGGAAGTTGTAAAAATCAATTATATGATTTTATGTGGACATTCTACATGTCTATGTTTCTCAGGTTTGAAGCACATGCAGATCTTTCATGTTTCTAGTACCGCACAAAGTTTTCAAGTCAGTTTGTGGAGAGTTATTATTGTTGAGGCCAATTTGGGAATGTTGGTGATGTGCACCACAAATTTGTTGTTGTGTAGAGATCGAGGAGTGTTTGGAGATGTTGTGTGGGTCATTGGTACAGGAGCACCTTCTCTATGGTGCAGGAGTCATGTTTTTTTTTTGTTTTCAATAAGGATTTTAAGCCACATCATGTTTGTAATAAGGACTTTGTGTCAATTTGGTCACTAGACCTATGTAGACCATGTTTGGTCAAGTTTGATGTAATCACACAATGAAAACATGTAGTTTTCTTGTGATAGGAGACAACCAACGGATAACTGAGTGTCAATATCAATTTGTAGGGTTGGAGGGAAGTTGAACTAATGTCTCAAGCCTTTTAATAGGTGAGAAGCGGGATGTAATGATAGAGAAGCATGCACGAATGAAGATTTGGATTCTTGATGTGTTGAAACATTGTTCTTTCTAAGTAATTATCTGTAACAGTCTTTCTGTATAGTCTGTACAATTAGTTGATCATCTAAAACTGATTGGAGATGTTCAGGCATTGAAGTAGTTTCCATTTGATAGTAGTCTGGTGTCTTAAAGTGTTGTAGTTTGTGAGATCTCGTTCCTTTTGCAAAGACTGGATTGAAAACCTAGAAACTAGGGTTTTATGAATAAATGGACTGTATCTCCTCTGTCCATTAAAATCAAGATTCTCATGTTCAGTGTGATGGAGGAATACAGTGTGTATTTTGTGTTTTCTATAGTTTTGGTCAGACACCCAAGGATCCAAGGACTTTGGGCATGAGTTGACTAGGCAACTCTATGTGACTAGTCATTGAAACGATAGGAGAAGTGCTGTTGTGGAGTGGCCAAATTGACGGGTGATCAAGTGTTTATAGAGAATTATAGACCCTTCCATGCTGTCGAGTCTTTGTTTCTATATATGTGTTTAGAGTCTGCGAGTTGCAGAATTACAAAGGTGTCATTGGTGTAACATAACCCTTGGGGAAGCTTTTGGGAGTTACACTGATTAACAGCGTTGGACTGATAGAAGGTGTATCGGTGAAGGGCGAAGGAAGTCTCACTGAAGAACATCTATCGGCGTATCGGGAGAATGAGAATGGAGTTCGCTGATGGAGGAAGTCTTACCGAAGTGTCAGGAGGAGTCGAATGAAGTCGAAGGTATTAGTGCATCGGCCTAAGGTTGCAAGTGCTTGTCGATGATAATGGTCATGCCGAAGACAATGCTTATCGGCATATCGGAAGAAGATTATAAGGTTCTGCTAATGATCTAAGTCACACTGATGGTTGTGGGTCGAAGGTGCCATCTGTATATCGGCCAAGGTTCTTAAGTGTTTGCCGATGAACAAAGTCTTAGCGATAGGCACAAAACATAGAGTCCTCCATTAGGGAGATGCATGAGATCAGGGGGATAAATAACAAGGTGGCCGATGGGGTTATGTTTGGCCGACAAGAGTAGGTTGCCAAGACATAGGTCACCCTCTCACCAATCCAAGTTAGTTGATCAATTGCATGCTTCCACTGAGCGCTCTGCATCATATTGGTATCAGAGCCAATATTTGAATTGGAGCAGTGTATGTCAGACGAGGAGATAGAAACTAAGGCTAGCACAATGCCTCCCAAGTCTATGAGCAAGAAGCCATCAAGAAGATGGTAGAGAAGATGCTTGAAGAAAGGTTGAAAGAAGAGAGGCCTAAGGGTAAGAGTAAAGAGGATGGAAGTGCTTCTGATACAGAAGAACAAGAAGAGGCAGAGGAGAGTCCTCAAGAACAAGGTATGTCTGCAGACCAAAAGGCATTCTTGAATGCACTCAAAGATGCTCATGGAGATAGTGGTGATCCAAAGATGGATGTTCCTACATTCAATGGGAAACTAGATGGAGATGCCCTCATGGATTGGATTGAAGCCATGTGTAACTATTTTGACTTCAAGGAGTATAGTGACAGCAAGAAAGTCAAGTTTGCTAAGACAAGATTGAGAGGTTCTGCCCTAGTTTTGTGGAACTATATGCAATGTGAAAGAGAGAAAGTTGGAAAGAACCCTATCACCAAATGGAGTAGAATGGTGGCCATGCTAAGAGACAAGTTCATGCCATCTGATTATGAGTTGTAGACCATTAGGAAGTTTAATCATTTCAGACAAAAGGATATGGATGTGGCTACATATACTAAAGAATTTCATAGATTGAGCATGAGAGCCAATCACAAGGAGGAGGAGAAAGAGATGGTGGCCAGATATCTCAATGGCTTGAGGTATAACATACAAGATGAATTTAGTATGGTGGTTCCCAAAATAGTGGATGAGTGTTTTCAATTAGCCTCTAGGGCAGAGGAGAAATTGAAAAAGAAAGAGTGATCAAAACACCAGAGGAAGAGGTGGCAGAAATAATAGGGGAAGAGGCAGTTTTGGTAGAGGACAGTCAAGTAGAAATGAAAACCCAAGTCAACAAGAGTCTCATTCTGATGTAGACCATAGAGGTGGTAGTTTTAGAGGTTGGAGAAGACCAAATGACAGAGGTAGAAGTGGTGGTGCAGGCAGAGGACCCATAGTTTTCACTGGTAGATGCTATGGCTGCAATCAGGCAGGCCATACCATGAGCAAATGCCCTAAGAAGGCAACCAGTTCCCATGATGGTGGAAGAAGGAATCAGTTGTTGAAAGATGATGATTCCCAAAGTGTGAATTCACCCATTGGTAGTGTTGCACCAGTTCTTGAAGGAGAGAACATGATGATCAAGAGGACCTTGATGAAGATGTCGTTGAAGCAAGAGCCCCCACAAAGGAAGACTCTCTTCAGAACCCAAGGTATAGCATGTGGTAAACTTTGTAAAATCATTGTTGATTCAGGTTCTATTGAGAATGTAGTGTCTACTGAAATGGTAGAGAAGTGTAAGTTGAAAAGGCTACCCCATGTTAGTCCTCATAAGATCTCTTGGTTGAATAAAAATCAAAATTACGTGGTAGAAGAACAAACCTGGGTTGATTTTGAGATAGGTGATTATAAGGACAAGATATTATGTGAGATTATTCCTATGGATGCTTGTCACCTTCTTCTTGGATGTCCATGGCAGTATGATGTGAAGGCACAACATGATGGCAAGAAGAACACATACAAGAACAAATTGAAGGAAGTTTAGGATGGATCCTATGCAAGAACAAATTGGAGAGAAGAGTAATGACACCAATGTCATAATGGTTAGTGGAAAAGAGTTCTTACACCTCATGAAGGAGAAGGATACCCAAGGGTATGCCTTGATAATGAAGCCTAAATATGAATCAGGATAGCAAGACAAAAAGCAGGTCCCACTAGAAGTGCAACAATTATTAGATAAGTACCAAGATCTTGTGGTAGAGGATACTCCTAACTCCTTACCACCCATGAGAGATATAAGTCATAAATTGAATTGATTCTAGGGGCCACATTGCCCAATAAGGCTGCCTATAAATTGACACCATAGCAGAATGAAGAGGTGAGTAGACAAATTCAAAAACTCTTAGAGAAAGGACTGATTAGAAAGAGTCTTAGTCCATGTGCAGTACCTAGTGTACTTGCTCCAAAAAACGATGGGAAGTGGAGACTATGTATGGACTCAAGGGCCATAAATAAGATCACAATAAGGTATAGATTCCCTATGCCAAGGATTGAGGATCTTTTGGACTATCTTGGAGGGTCATGTTATTATTCAAAGATTGATTTAAAATCTAGTTATCATCAAATCAAAATTAGGCAGGGAGATGAATGGAAGACTACCTTCAAGACAAATGAAGGTCTCTATGAGTGTCTTGTCATGCCATTTGGCCTTAGCAATGCCCCAAGCACATTCATACATTTGATGAATGAGGTACTTGTTGAATTCATTGGCAAATTTGTAATTATTTATCTTGATGACATACTTGTTTTCAACAGGACAAAAGAAGAACATGTGAAGCATCTTGGACAAGTGATGAAGAAGTTGCATGAGAATAAGTCGATGATCAACTTGGATAAGTGTGAGTTCATGAAAAATGAACTTGTGTACCTAGGTTTTGTGATTTCTAATGGTTGTTTGAAGATGGACCCCACAAAGGTTGAGGCCATTCTCAATTGGCCTACTCCTAGGAGAGTGGGAGATGTTAGAAGCTTCCATGGCTTGGCAACTTTTTATAGGAAGTTCATTAGAGGATTTAGTCACATAAGTGTTCCTATTCTTAACACCATCAAGGGTGGAATAAAGTGCCAATTTCAATGGACAAAGCAAGAAGATGATAGCTTTGAATTGTTAAAGAAGAAAGTGGTTGAATTACCTACATTGGTCCTCCCGGATTTTGACAAAGTTTTTGTAGTGGAATGTGATGGCAGTTAGCAAGCAATAGGTGCTGTTCTTAGTCAAGATGGACATCCAGTGGCCTTTTTTTCAGAGAAGTTGAATGAGGCTAAACAAAGGTATTCTACCTATGACCTAGAGCTTTATGCAATGGTGCAAGCTCTCAAAAAGTGGAGACACTATTTTCTGCCCAAAGAGTTCATTGTTTTTACTGATAACCATGCTCTTAGCTTTCTAAATAGCCAAGAAAGTTGAATCATAGGCATGTTAAGTGGATGGAACAATTGCAAGCCTATACCTTCACTATTAAGCATAAAAAGGGTGTTGCCAACAAAGTGGCTTATGCCTTAAGTAGAAGGATGCTTGTCATACATGAAGTACAGATGGAAAGCATGGGGATAGATTGTTTGAAGGAGTTATACAAGGAGGATGCAGATTTCAAGGATGCTTATGAAGTTTGTGCTAATTTGGCTAACACTTTTCATGGTGAATATTCAAATTTTGTGTTGTAGGAAGGTCTCTTATTCAAAGGCAATTTGCTATGTGTTCCTAAATGTTCAATGAGGGATAACATCATCAAAGAGAAGCACAATGGAACCTTAGGAGGACACTTTAGGTTGGACAAGACTTTGGAACAAGTCACTAGATTCTACTATTGGCCAAAAGTACAATCGGATATAAGGAGATATGTTGCAAGTTATACCATATGTCAAAAGGCCAAAGGTATGTCTTCGAATGCTGGTTTGTACCAACCCCCTTGGGAGAGCATTAGTATGGATTTTGTACTTGGTCTTCCTAAGACAGAAAGGGTTGTGGATAGTGTTTTTGTCATTGTGGACAAATTTAGTAAGATGGCTCATTTTGTTCCATGTAAATGCACAAATGATGCATCTCACATTGCTGGTCTCTTTTTCAGAGAAGTGGTTAGAATCCATGGTTTGCCCCTTTCATTTGTCACTGATAGAGACTCCAAGTTTGTTGGTCATTTTTGGAGGACCTTATGGAGAAAATTGGGAACACAATTGTCTTTCTCATCAGCCTACCATCCCCAAACTGATGGTCAGACTGAGGTTGTTAATAGGTCCCTAGGAAACCTTCTAAGATGCCTTACCAAGTAGCATGGGTTGTCATGGGACTTGATTATCAGTCAAGCTGAGTATGCTTACAATGATTTAGTGAATAGAAGCACTGGGAAGAGTCCATTTGAAATTGTTTATGGTTTCCATCCAAGAGGACCACTTGAACTCAAAGACCTACAAGGTTGGGATAAGAGAAGTGCTCTAGGAGAAGATTTTGCTGCCACCATGAAGGTAGTTCATGATCAAGTCAATGTTCAGTTGGAAAAGACAGTCTCCAAATACAAGGATAGGGCAGATCTCAAAAGGAGAGATGTACAGTTCAAGGTGGGAGATTTAGTGATGGCCTATCTAAGGAAGGAAAGGCCACCTAAAGGATAGCCAACCAAGCTTCTGATGAAGAAAATAGGACCGTGCAAGGTAGTGCATAAGTTTGGTCCAAATGCTTATGAAATAGAATTGCCATCCGGTCTTGGTATTTCTCCCATATTCAATGTTTCAAACCTATTTCCATTTAGACATCCATTGAATGTTGAAGATGAATTAGATGCTGTGATTGAAGATGAAGATTGGATCAGAGATCTACCTCCAAGTAATCCTTTACAGTTGGAATGCATCTTAGATTCCAAAGTTGTTAGAAAGACAAGGAAGGGTGTGTACAAGGAGTACTTGGTCAAGTGGTAGGATCTTCCTAACTTAGAGGCTACATGGATGAGTGAGGCAGACATTTTGAAGCATGGGAAGACACTCCAATTGTTGGCAACTCAAGGGACTTGAGTTTTTCTTGCAGGGGAGTATGGTGCAGGAGCACCTTCTCTATGGTGCAGGAGTCATGTTTTGTTTTTGTTTTCAATAAGGCTTTTAAGCCACATCATATTTGTAATAAGGACTTTGTGTCAAATTGGTCACTAGACCTATGTAGACCATGTTTGGTCAAGTTTGATGTAATCACACAATGAAAACATGTAGTTTTCTTGTGATAGGAGAGAACCAATGGCTAACTGACTTTCAATATCAGTTTGTATGGTTGGAGGGAAGTTGAACTAATGTCTCAAGCCTTTTAATAGGCAAGAAGTAGGATGTAATGACAGAGAAGCATGCATGAATGAAGATTTGGATTCTTGATGTGTTGAAACATTGTTCTTTCTAATTGATTCTCTATAACAGTCTTTCTGTACGGTATGTACGGTTAGTTAATCATCTAAAACTGATTGGAGATGTTCAAGCATTGAAGAAGTTTCCATTTGATAGTAGTCTGGTGTCTTAAAGTGTTGTAGTTTGTGAGATCTCGTTCCTTTTGCAAAGACTTGTCTGAAAACCTAGAAACTAGGGTTCTATGAATAAATGGATGGTATCTCCTCTATCCACTGAAATCAAGATTCTCATGTTCAGTGTGATGGAGGAATACAGTGTGTATTTTGTGTTTTCTGTAGTTTTGGTCAGACACCCAAGGATCCAAGGAGTTTGGGCATGAGTTGACTAGGCATCTCTATGTGACTAGTCATTGAAATGATAGGAGAAGTGTTGTTGTGGAGTGGCCAAATTGACAGGTGATCAAGTGTTTACAGAGGATTATAGACCCTTCCGTGATGTCAAGTGTTTGTTTCTATATATGTGTTTAGAGTCTGTGAGTTGTAGAATTACAAAGGTGTCATCATCGTAACATAGCCCTCGGGAAAGCTTTTGGGAGTTACACTGATTAACAGCGTTGGACTGATAGAAGGTGTATCGGTGACGGGCGAAGGAAGTCTCACCGAAGAACATCTATCGACGTATTGGGAGAATGAGCATGGAGTTTGCCGATGGAGGAAGTCTTACCGAAGTGTTAGGAGTCGAGTGAAGTCGAAGGTATCGGTGCATTGGCCTAAGCTTGCAAGTGCTCGCCGATGATAATGGTCACGCCGAAGATAATGCTTATCAGCATATCGGAAGAAGATTATAAGGTTCCACCGATGATCTAAGTCACACTAACAGTTGTGGGTTGAAGGTGCCATCGGTATATTGGCCAAGGTTCTTAAGTGTTTGCTGATGAATAAAGTCTTATCAATAGGCACGAAATGTAGAGTCCTCCATCGGGGAGATGCATGAGATCGGGGGGATAAATAACAAGGTGGCCGAAGGGGTTATGTTTGGCTGACAAGAGTAGGTCACCGAGACATAGGTCACCCTCTCACCGATCCAAGTTAGTTGATCAATTGCATGCTTCCACTAAGTGCTCTACATCAGTCATGCTGAATCCTATAGGAGAAGAAGTAATGTTTAATCATCCATGTGTACCACCAAGATTGTAATGACCAATATACTACAAGCTTCATGTTTTCTTGCTTAAGGGCAACCTAATTCAATTTTGTGAAGTGTGTGGATGTTATTCCTTAAAGGATGATGCTGTGAAGGATGTTTAGGACCGGGTTAAGCATGTGTTGGGATCCAACAGGCATGTTTCTCTTCCTAGAGTTGCATGTAGTTCATGTTAGGGCTTGCCCTCTACATGTTTCATGTTGTTTTGATCTCTAGCTGACTTGTAATTGTAATATTCTTGTTGTATTGGTTGACTTGTAATGTAATCAATGTAATATCATGTATATATTGTAAACCTAGTTGATCTAGGCGAGGTATGATTGTGAATATGAGTATGTGAAGAGAAGAATATGAATATGATATGTATTATGATGTGTGACTAAAGGAGAAAGAGAAAAAACAATAAGGCCTATATTGATTCATCTAGAAGACATTTTTTAGAAAAGAGGGAAGTGAAGAGTGTTCCTAATTGATTGCTAAAGGTAGTGAACCAAAGAAAAAACTTCTTGAAGGCTGAAAGCAGTGAGTCAGTAAAATACAGAGAAGACTATTGAAGAAAGTGCAGAAGTTGTCAAAGTAGAAGAGTAATCATCAAAAGAGAAGTGTCAAAGTAGAAATGCAATCATCAAAGGAGTGAGCTTCATTGTCAGTTTCAGGTAGTAGAAGGATTGTCATGCTGTAATCATTTTTGAGTTTGTTCTCAGTTCAGGGAGTCGTTTCTTCCTTGGGTTGTAGCCCTAAAACAAAGTTAGTAGGGACATGTAGCTTCCTTGGGAGTGACCCTAAAACCTTTCTTTAGGGAGTAGTAGCTTCCTTGGTTTGTAGCCCTAAAACAAAGTCAGCATGGAGTAGTAGCTTCCTTGGGTTGTATCCCTAAAACAAAGTTGTAATCTTTTATTACAATAAGCTTCATATACTGTGAGTTAATCCTCACCATAGTTTTTCCCCTTTTGGGGTTTTCCACATATATCTGGTGTTATATGTTGTTGTGCATTGTGTTGATCTTTCATGCTTATGTTAATGCTGTAAAATTTAAGTTTTAATCTGCTCTAGAGGATTTGAAGTTTGTTTGGATACTGATTCACCCCCCTCTCAGTATTCAGGTGTGTTTAACACAAACTAGATCAAGCCCTTTTCCATATAACATTTAAGGAAAAGGCCGAGCCAAATCACTACCAAATGAAGGAGGACTTAGCTACTGACCTTGAATTCTTGTATGCTATAGATGGATAAAATTTAACTTAGTCTTTTCCTCAAACCCTAGGTTAACAATACATGAAAACCTTAGTTTTATAAGGATTTTCGTATAACGGAGAAAATACGATAGAAACCCAGAAATTGATTGCACATAGATGATCAGGGGAATGATAAAACCTGTCTCTAGAAAGTAGAGGTGTCATAGGACCTTAGTGGTACCGCCCAGGTCCCAACTGAAGGAATTAGCCGAAGGTGCAAACTGGAAAGTTGTCTCAAATGTTGTCCTGGTGCCAGATCTAAACCCAAAAAAGGTAGAAGGACTAGGGTGGTTCTACCCAAGTCCTTGATGAGGTAAAATACTAAAACTTTTTTTAGATCCTGAAACCTTGATCTGCACTTAGTCTTCCTATAGATCTATATTTTCCAAATCTCACTCCTGTAACCTACACACAAGAATATTTGGGGGTTATAGTGTTTAAGGACTTGCCTCAGTCAACTATCGGGATAGCATTCAACCTTACCAACATCATTTATTGATAAAGAGTGTGTTCTCTTGTGGGGGCAGAGGTTGAAACAATGATAATATGATGATTCAAATGATGAGAAACAAACAATGATATCGCTTATGTGATGAACTCTTAGAATGATGAAGATACTTCAACTCCTAAGGAAGGATAGTTGATAGCTCCATATCTACAACAACGCACAATAACAACACACAAATCTTCTCTAGAATCACAATGAATGCTCTTGCTTGCTTAAATGATGCTCTTCACTTCAAAGTCTCAAGTTAGCTATCTCCAACTAGGTTAATAATGAACTCAAAAACACACTTATATATTCTTTCCCACTTACAATCGATAATTCAAGCCAAAAGATCTGGTAAGGAGAAATTTCTAAAGAGGTGTAAAGTTGACATACATCTGAATTTTCCTCGACCAAAAGGGAGGGACCTGGGAGGTACCACCTAGGTCCTTTAGCCTCTTGTAGGTCTAGGGTAAGCTAAATCAAGTGGCCCATATTCCAATTCCAGCTTGGTGTCAAGCAATTCTACATCAGGAGAAACATTTGTAGATATAATGTAATCAAGGAACCTAGGAGCTAAACAAGGAGGTAAAAAGACATGTGGACTCTTTTACTCCTTAACACGAAGACATTGGTTCAGAGTTGTTGCAATAAGGAAGAGTTAGAGAAATGCTTTGCATTTCTCTGCACTTGAAGTTTTCATGTTGTGGTTTGAAGGATAGATGGATATAGATGAGAAGAATGACATATTCAAGTTTCAAATGATAAGGTGTACAGCAGAAGTTTTCCAGAGTCAACAGAACAAAGAAATATCATGTTGCTGATAAGGGTTGTCTGGAAGAGAAAGAAAAAGCCATTGCATTACATTATTTGGCTTTGATGTTTGGAAGATGAGTTTAGTTAGCTTGTATGTTTGTTGGTTCCAGGTTTCAGGTGTTGAAGTGCACCGCAAGTCTATTTTTCACTATTTTATCTCAAGACTAGTTGTTCAGGGTTTACAAGTGATGTCGGGATAAGTGTCTATGTGATTGTTCTAGAAAAAAGTGTTAGATCTAGGGCACACAATTGAGAGGGGGGGTGAATCAGTTGTACAAAAACTTTGCTTCAACTTCAAACACTTGATTCTTCTTGTTAGTTAACAGCATATCAATTAATCATTCATGAAAGCACAAAGTATAAACACCAGAGCAGATAAACATCAACACATTTGACACCAAGATTTTTGATGTGGAAAACCCAGTTAAGGGAAAAACCATGGGGTGATTAACCCAAGGATTATTCTCTATTAGAAGAATAAGAAAAATGAATGGCACATGCCAATTACGGCTCACTGCCCGAGCACACTGCTCACAAGGAGGCACACTTCCTACAAGAGACACACTATCTACAGGATCATAAGTATCACAACCTTGAATTAGAGAATGACATCCTCACCATGTCTGGATCAGTTCCATTTAAGCTCGAGACACACCTGCTCTGCCTTTCACTCTTTCGCTATACCACACTCATCCACTCCATCCCACACACTTTGAAATGAATTCACAAACCTTTATTTATACAAGACATCGACTTAGGAACAATCATCTAAGTCAGCAATCAACCATAAGAACATTCGCAAGATGAATAACACATCCGGTCAGCCACCACAAGAACATTCGCAAGATGAATAACTCATCCGGTCGGCTAGTCTGAACAAGAACTTCATCCAGAAGAATATCTTCAATTCTGAGCTCTACCACCATTGTGGACCAACAACACAAACTCAAAATGATCCAAGAACCTTCACAAGCTTGCCTGAATGACCAGGTACATCCGCGCTTCCTCTACTCACTGGAATCTCTTCTCTTCCTTATCCAGAACTTCAAGAACATAGTCTATCGCCACTGTCATACTGCAAGAGGTGCTTCTGGACCTCCAAACTATGAACAAATCGAGATGACACATCACAAGGACATCCCAAACACTCCATCCAATCTGCAAGATAGGATAATGCACTTCCAGATCTCATCGGACCTTTTTGTAGCACTCTGTCACTCCGGAGCATCTCCCAGAACCGGTTCTACTTGATCAATCACAACTTCTTCATATCTTCATGTGGACCTCTGAAATCTTAATTGGATCATCTCAAGACTCATATCTACAAACCCTTTAATCCGCATCTTCTAAATCTCAACCTATTGAGTACTTTTCCCTCCTTCTCATTACTGTTCTTCACTGTTCCTGATTGAGACTAATTTTCTCAATATCCTCAGCACACAGCTCATCCAATCCTTTTTTTCAATGCAATATGAGTATGTTGACATCAATGACAACACTGGTTAACCTCATACTTGCAACAATCTCCCCCTTTGTCATTGATGGCAACATATGATGTGAAAAACCATCAAGACAAGATCTTCTCCTTTCTGTCATAGCTCCCCCTATCAGTAACAACTCTTCACATGTCTTCTCTTCCTTTACTGCTCCCCCTTTGATCATCAACCACTTGTTTTTCACATGTCTTCTCTCCCCCTTTGACATCAATGGCAAAGGGCTCATACTTGCAACTCTAACACATCAGAGTCATACCAGCTACTCCTCCTTAGTAGCAGCTCCCCATCATTAATCCGGATCACAAGATATTATTGTGATATCCACCGGACTGATGCACATCAGTGCATCCTAGTTCATCAGCGGAGGGGCCATGACCCCTAACTTCTCCCTGAGATACTCAAAAGAGTCCTTGGGAAGAGGTTTAGTAAAGATATCTGCAATCTGATCCTTGGAGGGTACATACTCCAATCTGACTTCATCCTTGTTCACTTGTTCTCTCAGAAAGTGAAACTTGATAGATATGTGCTTAGTCTTAGAATGCAATAGCGGATTCTTAGAAATATTAATTGCACTTGAGTTATCACAGAAAATTGTGATAGGCTCCTCATAGTCAACTTTAATGTCTCTTAGCATTTGCTTCATCCATAAGATTTGAGTGCAACTACCTGCTGCTGCAATGTATTCTACTTCAGTTGTAGACAGAGATATTGCCTCTTGTTTCTTGCTTAACCAAGAAACCAATCTTTTTTCCAAAAAGAAAGCTCCTCCACTTGTACTCTTCCTATCATCCACATCTCCTGCCCAATCTGCATCTGTGTATGCATGAAGAGAGAAATCCTGATCTCTAGGATACCATAGACCATACTCAACTATTCCTTTCAAGTACCTAAAAATTCTTTTGATTGCCATGACATGAGATTCTCTAGGATCAACCTGAAATCTTGCCACAAGACCAACAGCCTACATTATATCTGGTCTAGTCTGAGTGAGATACAGTAGTCCTCCAATCATTGATCTGTACTTGGTCTAATCTATTTTAGGAGAGTCATTATCTTTGCTCAACTTACATCCGGTTGCCAAAGGAGTATTCATTGGTTTTGAATCTTCCATTCTAAATTTCTTCAACAATTCTTTTGCATATTTGGTCTAAGAGATAAAGATGCCTTTCTTTGTCTAAGTGATTTGTAGACCCAAGAAGAAATTTATTTCACCAAGCATTGACATTTCAAACTCACTTTTCATTTGATTTGCAAACGTTTTACACATACTATCTTTTCCTCCAAAGATGATATCATGAACAAATACTTCAACAATCAAGATGTTTTCATTATCTATTTGGAAATATAGGTTACTATTAGCAGTACCTTTGTTGAAACCAATCTGCACAAGATGCTTATCCAACCTTTTATACCATGCTCTTGGGGCTTGCTTTAATCCATACAGTGCTTTCTTCAACTTGCAGATCATATCATCATGATCAGACAATTGAAATCCATCCGGTTGCTCAATGTATACTTCTTCTTCCAAATCACCATTTAGGAAGGCAGACTAGACATCCATCTGATATACCTTGAAGTCTTTGAAGGCAGAAAATGTAAGAAATAATCTGACTGCTTCAATTCTTGCCACCAGAGCAAAAGTTTCTTCAAAATCAATTCCTTCTATTTGAGAGTAGCCTTTGCAGACCAATCTGGCTTTGTTTTTGATTACTTCACCAACTTCATTTAGTTTGTTCTGGAAGACCCATTTGGTTCCAATCACATTCTTGTTTCTAGGTCTAGGAACAAGATCCCAAGTATGATTTTTCTCAATTTGCATCAACTCTTCCTCCATTGCTTTGGTCTAGTTTTCATCATTGCAAGCTTCATTTATTGTCTTAGGTTCAATCTTTGAAATCAGACAGTATTCATTTGAATCTTGAGCAATTCTTCTCCTTGTTTGTACCGCTTTGCTTTTGTCACCTATGATCTGATCTTTAGAATGATTTAGAGTTACATACCTTGGAACTTTGGGAGTTTCTTGCACTACTATTTCTTGATCAGGCTCATTCAGACAAACTTCTTCTTCTTGATTTACCGAATCAGTCTGGATCTAAATTTCAGAGGAGGATTGAGCTCCTTGCACTAGAGAATCATTCTGATCATCTTCATCATATTCATAAAACCTTGAGGGCTTCTCAATTCCTTCATCAACCTTCACATTTGTACTTTCTATCATCTTTCTCAATCTCTTATTGTAACACCGGTATGCTTTGCTTTGAGTGGAGTAACCCAAGAAAATTCCTTCATCACTTCTAGCATCAAACTTTCCTAAATCTTCATCTCTTTTGATATAACACTTACTACCAAATACTCTAAAATACCTCATAGTAGGGGTTATACCAAACTAGAGTTCATAAGGAGTCTTACCGGTATTGCTTCTGATTTGAACTTTATTAAGAGTATAGACTACAGTGTTGACAACTTCTTTCCAAAACATCTAAGGAACATTTGCTTCCATCATCATTGTCCTAGCTACTTCCTGGATGGTCCGGTTCTTTCTCTCAACTACTCCATTCTACTGTGGAGTCCTAGGAGTAGATAACTATCTCTTTATACCATGCTTCTCACAAAAATCTATGAATTCACCGGATGTGAATTCACCACCTCTATCAGACCTTAGACATTTCAGTTTCAATCCAGTTTGATTCTCTACCATAGCTTTGAAGATTTTGAACTTCTCAAGGGCTTCTGATTTCTCTTTTAGGAAGGTAACCCACATCATCTGGGAATGATCATCAATCAATAACATGAAATATCTATCACCTTGCATACTCTTGATTCTTGTCGGACCACATAGATCAGTATGAACTAATTCCAATAATCTGGTAAAGGACTAATCCTTGCTTTTGAAAGAGACTCTGCTCTATTTACATAGCTGACATTCTTTGCACAAACTATTTGTAGGTTTCACCAATTTTGGAAGATCTCTTACAACCTAAGTATTGCTTATCTTGATGATGTTGTCAAAATTCACATGACACATCCTTCTATGCCATAACCAACTCTGATTAATTTGAACAAACAGACAACTTATATTTGAACCAACTAGATGGAAGATATTACCTTTTGTTTGAGTACCGGATGCAATCTCAGTTTTGGAGCTTTCAAAGATCATGCATCTTCCATTCTTGAACCGGAGATCATAGCCTTTGTCCACCAACTGACCAACACTGAGAAGATTGTGCTTCAATCCTTCAACATATAGTACATTACTGGTTTTGCTCTTTCCATCAAAAGAAATAGTTCCCCTACCTCTGATTCTGCCAGCAGAATTATCACCAAACTTTACCATTCCTCCTTCATACCTTTCCAAATCTAAGAACTTGTTCTTGTCACCTGTCATGTGGTGAGAACATCCACTGTCAATAACCCAATCATCCTTTTCTTCAACTTGGGCAGCCAAAGCTCTTTCCACAACCTTATGATTGACAGATTTAGAGGATATTGAATCTTCTTCCTTGATGGCAATAAACACCCATTTATTTCTGGATTTGCTTCCTATTTCTGATTCATCATCTGTTACTCCTCCATTATCATCTTCTTCATGAACATAATAACAGTTCTTTTGGAACCTTTGTCTATTAGCATTTGACCTTGCAAATCTTTCCGGACATCTTGAAGCAAAATGACCAATGTTATTGCAATTGAAGCACTTAGAGGGTAATTTTCCTTCATACTTACCGGATCCTCTTGGCAGTCTCTTTGCAATGAAGGCTTCAAGATGAGATGTTTCTACTTCTTCCTCTTCCATGTCTTTCCTTGCTTGATCATACCATGACAGCTTCCTTGAAGAGTTCTCTCTCGGATCAAATCTTTGTTTGCCTTTCACATAGGCACTGGCTTTGAATGCAGATTCAGTCTTGGGGTGATCATCTCCAAACTCAGTCATTTCAAATGCAGCCAGTTTGCCAGCCAATTGCTCTCTTGTGACAGTTGTATGGGCTCTGAATTCATCAATGGTAGCAACCTTGATTTTGTAGGCAGCAGGAAGGGATCTGAGAATTTTGCAAA
Organism: Cunninghamia lanceolata; assembly: GCA_027924645.1. Classification (NCBI taxonomy): domain Eukaryota; kingdom Viridiplantae; phylum Streptophyta; class Pinopsida; order Cupressales; family Cupressaceae; genus Cunninghamia; species Cunninghamia lanceolata. The sequence continues at coordinate 1,251,362 of BSBN01001378.1, forward strand.
CAATTTCATTTTCATCCGAAACTCCACCAGCATTCTTGATTTCACACACCAGCTCATTCACTCTTGGCATAAAGGTAGTGATATTTTCATCATCTCTCATCTTCAATCTTTCAAATTTCCCTTTTAGACTTTGCAACCTTGCACTCTTAACAAACTCATCTCCTTCATGCAGAAGTTCCAGTTTAACCCAAATCTCATATGCAGTTGGTAGGTAAATAACATTTGAGAGCTCTGAGTCATTCAATGTGCTTAGAAGAGCTTCTTTGGTCCACAAATTATTTTCAGCATCTGTGATTTCATTCAAAGTTATCGGACCACCCTGTGGAGGTACATAAGCCTTTGTGATCATGGACAAGTATGCTTTTCCCATACACTCCAAGTGACATCTCATGTGACCTTTCCAGAGCGAGAAATTGGTTCCATCAAACTTCAGACTATCCTTCTTGTATGATGACATCCTGGATCTCCTCAAGCGGTTAAGCTCCTTTCAGAGGAACCTGGCTCTGATACCAATTGTTAGATCTAGGGCACACAACTGAGAGGGGGATGAATTAGTTGTACAAAAACTTTTCTTCTACTTCAAACACTTGATTCTTCTTGTTAGTTAACAGCATATCAATTAATCATTCATGAAAGCACAAAGTATAAACACTGGAGCAGATAAACATCAACACATTTGACACCAAGATTTTTGACGTGGAAAACCTGGTTAAGGGAAAAACCACGGGGTGATTAACCCAAGGATTATTCTCTGTTAGAAGAATAAGAAAAATGAATGGCACATGCCAATTAGGGCTCATTGCCCAAGCACACTACTCACAAGGAGGCACACTACCTACAGGAGACACACTATCTACAGGATCATAAGTATCACAACCTTGAACTAGAGAATGACATCTTCACCACGTCTGGATCAGTTCCATTTAAGCTTGAGACACACCTGCTCTGCCTTTTGCTCTTTCGCTATACCACACTCATCCACTCCACACCACAGACTTTGAAATGAATTCACAAACCTTTATTTATACAAGACATCGACTTAGGAACAATCATCTAAGTCGGCAATCAACCATAAGAACATTCGCAAGATGAATAACACATCCGGTCGGCCACCACAAGAACATTCGCAAGATGAACAACTCATCCAGTCGGCTAGTCTGAACAAGAACTTCATCCAGAAGAATATCTTCAATTCTGGGCTCTACCACCAATGCGGACCAACAACACAACCTCAACATGATCCAAGAACCTTCACAAGCTTGCCTGAATGACTAGGTACATCCGCACTTCCTCTACTCACTGGAATCTCTTCTCTTCCTTATCTAGAACTTCAAGAACACAGTCTATCGCCACTATCATACTACAAGAGGTGCTTCTGGACCTCCAAACTATGAACAAATCGAGATGACACATCACAAGGACATCCCAAACACTCCATCGAATCCGCAAGATAGGATAATGCACTTCCGGATCTCACCAGACCTTTTTGTAGCACTCTGTCACTCTAGAGCATCTCCCAGAACTGGTTCTACTTTATCAATCACAACTTCTCCACATCTTCATGCGGACCTCTGAAATCTTAACTGGATCATCTCAAGACTCATATCTACAAACCCTTTAATCCGCATCTTCTAAATCTCAACCTATTGAGTACTTTTGCCTTCTTCTCATTACTGTTCTTCACTGTTCCTAATTGAGACTAATTTTCTCAATATCCTCAGCACACAGCTCATCCAATCCTTCTTGCCAATGCAATATGAGTATGTTGACATCAATGACAACACTGGTTAACCTCATACTTGCAACAAGAAGATCATTAATTTAGAGAAATGAATGTTTGAAAATGTGTTTACAAGTCATATAATGTTCATGAATTGATTTGCATGAAGCTAATTGGTCTCTCTGGTACCTTTTTGGGTTTGGAGCTAACTTGTGGAGGAATATGTGTTGTTGGGCTAACTTGAAGTGTTTTGATGATTGTGCCTAATGTTTAGATGTTTGCACCAACATAGAAGAATGTGTTAATGAAGAATAGGCCTTGGTTATCACTTGGCTTGAATCACATTAGATTTCTACATCATTTGGGAGTTGACTTGTTGTGGTCATTGCACGTTTCATCTTGGCCGACAAAGGAGAAATATTTTCATGCTTGCAGAGGATATAAATAAAATATCTTGTGTTGTTGTGAATGGTATGAGTGTAAGAGGATGTGAGGATGTATGTGTTAGTGTGGAAGCCAATGAGTGTTTGTGTGGAAGTGTGTTGATGGTAGTAGTGGTTGTGTGAGTAGAAGTGTTGACAGTTAGTGTTAGTGTGGAAGGTGTTGATATTGCAAAGGTGATTGTTTAGTGGAAGTTGTCAAATGATTGTGCTGAGGTTGTAGCCTCTTTTTGTAAGTGTTGAATCATTGTAATTCTAGGGAGTTGTAGCTTCCTTTGAGTTGCAACTCATAAAACCTATTGTAAATCTATTTTATTATTATTTGTGAGGCTAGATTTGGATAGTAGATCCAAGCAGCTTGCTCACCATGGTTTTTCCCTTCTAGGGTTTTCCATGTAAATCTATTGTTATGGTTGTGTGCTTATGTGTTGTGATTTGATTTGCTTTATTTTCTTTATCATTTGTTTAAGGTAGTAAAAAGATTTGGTTGATAAAGATATCTTGGATTAAGTTTTGGCATATATTGATTCACCCCCCTCTCAGTATATCAGTGTGTTCTAACAATTGGTATCATAGCTGAGTTTCTTGGTGTAGCCTAACAGCTAAAGGTAGATCTTGGAGTAGAACACATGGACCAAAAGGAGTCCTCTTCTAAAGCTCTGATATTTGATGGAAGTAACTATGATTTCTGGAGTGTAAGGATGGAAGCCTATCGTACCTCACTAGGGTATGATGTTTGGAGAGATGCCATGGATGATTATGTTGAACCTAGTCACCCTATTGCATATTCAGATGCCAAAAAGGCTCATGAAAATAATGTTAAAGCCAAGAATGCCATCTTAAGTGGTTTAAACAGTTTACAGTTAGTCAAGGTTGTGTGGTGCAAGACAACAAAGGAGATATGGAAGAAGCTCAAAGATCTCTATGAAGGAAATGACAATGTAAAGGAAGCAAAGATACAATCTTACAAAATAGTGTTTGAGAATCTAAGGATGAAAGAAGAGGAAAACATTGTTGGATATTTGCTCCAAGTAGATGAAGCTTAGTCAATGGAATCAAGAGTCTAGGTGAAGATGTAGCTAACTCAACAGTTGTGAAGAAAGTTTTTAGAATCTCCCTCATAGATTTGATTCAAAAGTTTTCTCAATTAAAGAAGCTAAAGATCTAAAGAAACTCACCATGGAAGAGCTATTTGGGTCCCTTACTATCTATGAAATGAGAAATGAAGTCATAGGTCCATGCCAAAGAGACGTTTCTTTCAAAGCTATGAAGAATGAAGGATCATCTAATGTATGCAATGAAGCTGAGGAAGAAGAAGCAAACTTTGTGAGAAATCTAAAAAGGGGATCAACCAAGTATAAAGGTAAGCTACCTTTAAAATGTTTTAAATGTGGAAGAGTTGGTCATTATGCTTCTAAATATCCTTTTGGAGAAAATGATAGTAGCAGCAAGGGTTTCAAGAGAAACAATTTCAAGAGGAACCTCCTTTCCAAAGAAGTCTACATCCCTATAGAAGAAGTAAATCACTACTCATTAGATGAGTAAAGAGGATAATCTCTATTCATGGTCATGGTGATCTCAGATGGCTTGGATAGGACTACAGATGAAGAAGAATGTGAAGTTGATTTTGAAGAACTTGTTTATGCTCTTGAAGACTTGGAAGATGTAAGGAAAGAGAATCAAGAACAAAGAGCTTTGATTGAATCTAAGACGAGGGAATGCAAAAGAATTGAGAAAGAAATTATGTCACTCAAAAAGGAATTGGAAAAGGCAAAAATTGGAAATCTGGATGACACTGAAGGTGCAGATCTCATCATGCCTCAAGGAATATCTCTTCATGCAAGACAATTCTCCGTGAACAGGTTCAATCATGTTTTCTTTGGTTATTGTTTTATTTGCAATAAATTTGATCATAAGGCTATAGATTGCAAGTCTGAAATTAATAGAAGAAATCTTGTAAGTAGGAACCTCTTGCTTCACTAGTGGATGTCAATGTGGTATGTCAAATTTGTAACAAGTTTGGACATATAGCAAGATATTGCAGGAGTGGTTTGGAAAAAATAGAATCTCAGTTGATAGATGTTACTGAGCAAGCAGAGGAAAGTGATTCTTCCAAAAGACAGGAGACAAATAATGGAGTTGAAGATTCAATTATTGTCCAAATATCATTTCATTCTCAAGGGCAAACAAATCTCTCGATGATAGACAGTGGATGTACAAATTACATGACAGGTGATAAGAGAAAATTCATCAATCTTGGTAAGTGGAATGGTGGATTCGTAAGGTTTGGAGATAACTCATTTGCAAAGATCACTAGAAAAGGTACCATAAGTATTGATGGAAAGTCTCAGACACATGATGTTCTTTATGTAGAAAGTCTCAAGCTCAATCTTCTCTGTGTGATTCAAATGTGTAGCAAAGGATATAATCTCACATTTCATGATCAAGGGTGTGAAATTAGAAGAGCAAAGTCTAGAAAATTGGTGGCAAAAGGATTTAGGATAGAAGGCAACTTGTATAATCTATAGGGAGTTAATGAAAGGACTTGTATTCTAGGACAAACAAATGAATGCTGGCTATGGCACAAAAGGATGGGGTACATCAACTTTGACAATCTTATGAAGATCAGCTCCAAGAAAGTTGTAAGAGACATGCCAAAGATCATCAAGCCTGCAAGCACCTTATGCAAGGAATGTCAGATTGGGAAGTAGACAAGGATAAGTTTCAAGTCCAAGGAGTATTCTAGTACAAGGCCATTGGAACTTGTTCATACTAAATTGTGCAGACCTACTAGGGTGAAAATCCTACAATGTGAGAGGTATTTTATGTTGCTTATTGATGATTTCTCTAGAATGACATGGGTTACTTTTCTGAAAGAGAAATCAAAAGTTTTTAGTAGGTTTAAGATTTCAAGTATATGGTTGAAAATGAAGTAAATGCTAGAATCAAGTGCCTAAGCTCTGACAAAGGTGGAGAGTTTACATCAAATGAGTTTGAAGAATTTTGTGAAGAACATGGAATCAAGAGGCAGTTTTCTACTGCTAGAACCCCTCAGCAAAATGGTGTTGCAGAGAGAAATAATAGGATTGTTCAGGAGATGGTCAGGACAATGTTGAGTGAAGCTAAGCTACCTGATATATATTGGAAAGAAGCAATTCACACCATAGTCTACATTCTTAACAAAGGACAACTAAAGGCACAACACTAAGACACCTTATGAGCTATGGAATGGAAGACCAACATTAGTCAAGTAATTCAGAGTCTTTGGAAGAAAATGCTACATCCAAAGAGATGAAGAAGGTTTGGGAAAGTTTGACTCAAGGGTAGCTGAAGGAATTTTCCTTGGATACTCAACTACCAACAAAGCCTGCAAATTCTACAACAAAAGACTGAGGAACATAGTTGAGAGTGCAAATGTTAGATTGGATGAAGAGTCGCATCAAATTACTGATGAGCAAGAAGATTGTTGGTTAGATGAACCTACCTGCATAGAAGAAGAAGAAGAAAAAGTTGAAGAAAAGGAAGAAACTCAAGAGAAGACTACCAAGACTCCTACCAAGTATGTTAAGAAGAATTATTTAGAAGATCGGATCATTGGAGACAAGAATGGAGTGAAAACAAGAAGAAGATTTGCAAGAACAAATGAACACGTAAACTTTTATTTACTTTCAAGAGAAGAACCTAAAACCTTTGATGAGGCTAGCAAGGATGAAGGATGGATACAAGCTATGGAAGAAGAACTAAATTAGATAGAGAAGAATCAGACTTAGGATTTACTGCCAAGGCCTACAGACAAGAATGTGATAGGTACAAAATGGGTATTTAGGAACAAATTGGATGAAGATGGAGAAGTGGTTAGGAACAAAGCAAGGTTGGTTTGTAAAGGTTATTCACAAATTGAAGGTGTTGACTATGAGGAGATATTTGCTTTGGTGACAAGAATGGAAGCAACCATAATGGTTCTTGCGTTTGTAGTGCATAAGGGACTCAAGGTATATCAAATGGATGTCAAATCTACCTTCTAGAATGGTGACTTAGAAGAAGAAGTCTACATAGAGCAACCTGATGGATTTCAGTTATCAGAAGACCCAGACATGCTATGTAGACTCAAGAAGGATTTGTATGGTCTCAAACAAGCCCCTAGGGCTTGGTATGCAAGGTTGGATAAGTACTTACTTCAACAGGGCTTCAAGAAAGGTACCACAAATAGTAATCTTTACATCAAATTTGAAGGTGAGCAAATTCTAATTATTGTTGTGTATGTTGATGATATAATCTTTTGTGGATATGATGAGATGTGTAAGAAGTTTATAGAAGAGATGTAGAAAGAATTTGAAATGTCTATGTTAGGTGAGCTATCATTCTTTCTTGGACTCCAAATTATTTAATTAGATGGTGGCATCTTTATCTCTCAAGCAAAGTATGTCAAGGAAATGTTGAAGAAGTTTGGCATGGAAGACTGCAAACTAGTGAGTACTCTTATGGTAACTAGTTATCATTTGAGTAAAGATGATGAGTCACCTAAAGCTGATTAGACTCTGTATAGATCTATGATTGGGGGCCTACTATACCAAACAACATCAATGCTTGACATTATGCAAGTTGTGTGTTTGGTTGCAATGTTTCAAGCTAATCCTAAAGAAACACATGTGAAGGAAGTCAAGAGAATTTTTAGATATTCGAAGGGCACCTCAGAACATGGATTCTGGTATCAAAAGGGTGATGACTTTTCTCTGAGTGCTTATATTGATGTAGATTGGGCTGGCAGTGTTGATGATATAATAAGCACCAGTAGAGGAGTTTTCTTTTTGGTAGACAAGTTGGTCTCTTGGATTAGTAAGAAGAATGATTTAGTGTCATCAATAGCAGAGGCAAAGTATATAACTATTGTAGCCTGTTGTTCTCAAATGTTGTGGATGAAGCAAAGATTGAAGGCTATCAAGGTAGTATATGATGAGCCCATTCCCATCCTTTGTGACAATACAAGTGCCATCGATATTTCAAAGAATCCAGTGATGCATTCTAGAACCAAGCACATATCTATTAGGTATCACTTTTTGAGAGAGAAGGTTGCAAATCAAGAGGTTAGATTGGAATATGTGCCTACAAAGGATCAAGTTGCAGACATCTTCACAAAGGTACTTTCTAAGGATATATTTGAGTATCTCAGACAGAAGTTAGGGGTAATTGCCCCTCCTTCTAACAAGATGCATAGATAGTGCATCTGTCCAGGGGGAGTAGTTTAAGACGTATATGTATCCCTGGATTGATGGAGGCTACCTCTCAAGGAGAGTAGGTAAGTAAGAAGTTGTGAAGGATGATAATGATTGATCAGTTAGGGGAGCTGACAGGTATGGAGAAGTGAAAGAAGATCAAGAAAAATGTAGACATGGGGAGCTAAATGAAGATCAGTTCATAGGAAGACCACTGGCCCTTTGTCCTTGATGTTAAAGGGGAAGAAATTTTCATAACAGGTTAAGTGTTTCTATCAATGCCAAAGGGGGAGATTTTTGCATTTGTGTCGTCATTGATGTCAACAATGTTGTGTTGTGGAAGGTTGGAAGTGGAAGTGATGTTAATAGAGATGATGCCAGCAATGGTATGATCAACAGTGGTATGATGTGTTGATATGGTGTGATGATCAGAGGAGAAGACAAACGAGCAATAATCAGAGATGGATCAGAGAAGTCGTCAAGTGAAAGGTAAGGTGATGAAAGTCATGTACTATGTATACTAATTGGATCAATATCATCTATACACAGTTGTACCCTATCTTCTGAAGTTCATAGACAAAGGTTGTGCTAACAAGAAGATTCTTATTAAAAAGAGTTGTGTTTGCTGTGTATGGTGTTGTGAATGAAGTCTCTAATGTGGTGTATATTATATATCCATTATTTCCTAATGAAAGGCATTGCTTAAGTTTTGAAAGAAAGATTCAGGAAGTCTAAGGCACTCGAGCTTACACTGAAGTAGATTGGGAGAATGCTTTGCATTCCTCTGCATTTGAAGGTATGGCCTTGCAGTTTGGAAGTTAGATAGAGATAGGTGTGAAGAAGGTATGTTCCTAATTTTAGGGCATAGAAGTTACCATAGAAGATTCCAAAGCTAGCAGAGTGAAGATAGTGGTTCAGAATTGTTGCAATCGGGAAGAGTCAGAGAAATGCTTCGCATTTCTCCACACTTGAAGTTGTGATGTTGCAATTTGAAGGATAGCTGGATATAGATGAGAAGAATGACACATTCAAGTTTTAGATGATAAGGTGTACCACAGAATTTCTCCAGAGTCAGTAGAACAAAGACATATCATGTTGTTGATAAGCGCTGTCTGGAGGAGAACGCAAAAGCCACCGCATTAAATTATTTAGCTTTGATTTTTAGATGATGAGTTCGGTTAGCTTGTATAGTTGTTGGTTCCACGTTTTAGGTGCTGAAGTGTACCACAAGTTGATTTTTCATTGTTCTATCTCAAGACTGCTTGTTTAGGGTTTGCAAGTGATATCAGGATAAGTGTCTATGTGATTGTGCTAGAAAGAAGATCATTAATTGAGAGAAAGGAATGTTTGAGAATGTGTTTACAAGTCATATAATGTTCATGAACTGATCCACACGAAGCTAATTGGTCTCTCCGGTACCTTTTTGGGTCTGGAGCTAATTTGTGGAGGAATAAGTGTTGTTAGGACAACTTGAAGTGTTTTGATGATTGCACGTGATGTTTGGATGTGTGCGCCATCATGGAAGAATGTTTTAATGAAGAATAGGCCTTGGTTATCACTTGGCTTGAACTGCATTGAATTTCTACATCATTTGGGAGTCGACTTGTGGCCGTTACACATTTCATCTTGGCTGACAAAGGAGAAATATTTTGATGCTTGTGGAGGATATAAATAAAAGATCTTGTTTGTTGTGAATGGTATGAGTGTGTGAGAGGATGCAAGGATTTATGTGTGAATGTGGAAGTGAGTGAGTGTGTGTATGGAAGTGTGTTGATGGTAGTAGTGGTTGTGAAAGCAAAAGTGTTGACAATTAGTGTCAGTGTGGAAGGTGTTGATGTTGCAGAGGTGATTGTTCAGTGGAAGTTGTCAAATGATTGTGTTGAGGTTATAGCCTCTTTCTGTAAGTGTTGAATCATTGTAATTCTAGGGAGTTGTAGCTTCCTTTGGGTTGTAGCCCATAAAACCTATTGTAAATATGTTTTATTATTATTTGTGAGGCTAGATTTGGACAGTAGATCCAAGCAGCTTTCTCACCATGGCTTTTCCCTTCTATGTTTTTCCACATAAATCTGGTGTTATGGTTGTGTGCATATGTGTTGTGCTTTGATTTGCTTAATTTGTTTTATCATCTGTTTAAGCTAGTAAAAAGATTTGGTTGATAAAGATATCTTGGATTAAGTTTTGGCATATATTGATTCACCCCTCCCTCTCAGTATATTAGTGTGTTCTAACAATCCTCAAGTACTTAATGCTTTGAAAATGTAGGGTAAGTTTAATCTCAAACTATGTCTTCCCCAATCTTCACTTCTATAGTGTGTAATTACTTTAAAGAGATTTTTATTTCCTTTTAAGTTTTGTGTTTGGTTTATTTTTTCATGTGTTTTGATTTTTTTGTTCCCTTTTAAACATATGCCCTTACACTACTTGTTTCTAGTCACTTTCTTATTATATTTTTAAGCTATCAAATGACGTTTATTCAAAAAAGCATTTCAAAATGCTCTTAATTTATCTTTATGGAATATAGAGAGGCTTTAAACTAGATCATTTCTAATGATTTTTTAGACTTGTCTAAATTGAAATTGTCTTGTAGGTGTGTACAACATTTTTTTATATTGAAAAAAAGCAAAGATTACATAAATGATAGAGCACTTTAACTTTAATCAAACACATGACTTTCTAGTATGCCAGGGTGACCAGTTATGGTATAGACAATAAGGTTTTCCTTTCCTTATCAACCCTCTCACATGCAAATGGTAGTCTTTAGCCCAGGCAACAAGTTTCATTAACAATTAATTAGGAGCACTTTAATCAAACATGACTTTCTAGTATGCTAGGGTGACCAATTATGGTATAGACAATAAGGTTTTCTTTTCCTTGATCAACCCTCTCACATGCAAATGGTGGTCCCTAACCTACGTGTTAGGAATTGCATGTAGAAGATATCAATTAAATGCAAATAAAGATTAAATAGAGCAATGAAAATACACAGAAATAATAATAGCGAGAGACAATTTTTAACGTGGTTCACCCAAACTCTGGCTACATCCACCAATAGAGAGTCCAATATTATTATCCAACAAATCAAACCAATTACAACCAGCAATCCTTGCAACTCAATACCGCTGCAAATTCTACAATACAATGTCAATGAAAACCCTAACCCTTAGCCATTTTTATCATACTTATGTCGGTTACAAAATAGGGTTTTTTTTATGTTGGCCAATAGAAAAAATAACTCCTGATGCCTTTATAAAATAATAGGCAATTTTTGCTTCTAGGGCATTGCCCCCAGACCCCCATCATGGGCTCCACCCCCGAGCCCTGCAAGAGGGGCTCCGCCCTTTTCTGATTCCCCCATTAAATTATTTGGGGGGAAATCGCACTGATAAAAGTGGGGAAAATTTAACCTTCGAGTTTGGTTAGGCTCCATATAAAAACACTAGGCAACAAGTTTCATTGCTTGTTGACTGTACATAAAAGAATATCAAAAAGAAAAAAAGAAAAAGATTAGAATTCAAAAGAATATAAAAAGAAGAGAAAAATAAATTAAGTGGAAAAAGAAAGAATATCATGAAAACTCAATTTCTTTAGGTAATTCAAGTATCTCTACTAGGATTATAGATGGATGACTAGTAGTAGAGCTATGCTTCAAGTGGAACTAGAGGTAACTCTGTTGGGAATATAGATGCCTAACTAGAAGCAAAGCAATGCCGATGCATGTGTGTGAGGTTATTTATATGCCTAATTCCTTTTTCTATGATGATAATCCTTCAAACTTAGAAATGAGTAAATGAACATGTGAGCACACATGAACTGATTAAATGGAACCTAGTGCATTCTTGTTCTATGCCTCATTTAATTTGGATATGAATAACATTGCCCACATATTGATTTTCTTTTGTTTAATATTTTCTCTTTTTATGAAAGATTCTAGATTGGAACATTTTGTGATATTCTTTCCTAAAATGCCCCATTTATTGTTACTTGTGTAACATGGCCAAATTTCCTTTAAAAATGATGGCCCCAATTTTATAGAATTTATGCTTAGAGCACTTTATTCAAACCTTGTGTATGCCCCTCTAATTTATTTTGATTTTTTTTTTCCATAAATCCTTGTGGATATCCAATTTGAAACATTTAGACTCGTGAAATTATTTGTGTTTATCAAGGTCATGTCTTCTTCTATTTTGGTCTCATTTCTTTTATTTTCCCATAGATGATTTATTTGAATCCCATTTTAATATCTTGAATCTCATCCTTTGATACCCATAATTAGGTAGTCCTTTTGGTTTCATGTCTTATATTCTTAACTTAGTCATGTCTCTATGATTTCCCACTACGTAAACCCTATCTCACCATGTGTCTTATTCTTACTCGCTCCTTCGAGGGTCTACTCATGCATTAAAACTGGCTTTCGTATTCTAGACCTGAACAATTACTAGTATATTTATATTTAAAAAAATATATCTACAGTACGCTGAGAGATATCTTCCAATTTGTTGGCATTTATAAATTACTTACAGTTAGAATATTTGATATGCTCACATGAGTTAATTTAGAGAGACTATGCTGCCAGACTTTTCATATTCTTCAAATGTAATAAAGATTTCACTCCATAACTGCCCAAGTTTTTCTATTTTTCTATCCATTTGGCTTCCATGAATTTATTTATTTACACATTTTATGAATTTTGTTTACTCAAGAATCTGAATCTTAATTGTTTACGGGAATTTGATTCTTTCAACCCTTGCTATGAGTGTAGAACACCTCTCGATGTAATAAGCTTGATTTTATTGGGGGATTCATGCATGAATCAACTAAAAATTTGAGTTATGGGCCTTGCAGACCCCAAAGTTCAAGTTAATCCTCGTTGGAGTCCATGATGCCAATATTGTCACATCCATTTCATAAATGTCTCTAGAACTAAGCATTTTCCATGTGCTCTAGGTACCTGAGTGGAGGTTTTAAATCCACATTCAAATATTTTTGAGTCCAAAGTCTTGCACATCCTCCCACTTGTCATTAGTAGACTCCTTGTACACATGTCATATCTAGAATTTAGCCTATGAACTTCAAAATTGTAGGTAAACCCAAATTTATTGGGTAGCTTATGTCTGGATGACAAAACATGATTTTGCACCCATTCGAGTGACCAAATTCTAGTTTGACCACATTCTAGTTTAATCCTAGCTCATGAGCATTTGAACATAGAGTCTTACATCTCTTGCTTGCTACTATGCTTCCTCCCTGGCCAATGACTTATCTTTCCAACACTTCCACAAGTATTTTTCCCTAAATTAAATTGATAGTAAATATGGATTTTTTTGTGCCTTGTATGCGACTCCCCATGCCAATGTATCATCCCTTGGGTAGTGTCATGTATCTTCTAATATGGATAAACTTGACAGCCCATATTTTATCCTAAATTGGCCTATGATAGACATGATTATTTGCCTAAGCTTGGGACTAACTCACTAATGATGTGGCTAAGTCTTAAGTGCCCTCATGACATGAACTTGATTGAACTTGATGGACATGTTAACATGACTCCATGTATTCTCATAAGTTAGACATATCAAACTAAGGTTTAGACAACATAAATTTAATAATCATTTTCTAAACATAGAGGATGACATAAATCAGATTTTTTGAGCACAAGATATCAAAATACTTTGGAAATAGAAATTAAAATATAATTTATTTTATTTTATTTACAAGTGGTTTAAGGAAAAAAATTAAAAAATAAAAATACAAGGATAAAATTTAATCTTCTTTGGGATCCAAACAATAAATATTTGATCAAACATGGGCCCATCCATTAGTGGATTCTTAAGAATGGACACAAATCAAACATGGGAGATCACTAGGAATCTTGGAATTCTTTTTGGATTAAGGGTTTCCCTTTCTGTTATGTGGAAGTGGTTCATTGATAGGCTCAAGAACAAACTTTTTAATTGGGGAAATAAGTTTTTAGCTTTGGTAGGTAAAATCCAAGTTACAAATTGAATTTTTATTACCACTCATGTTTACTAGTCATCTTGATGGATGCCTTCCAACAAAGGTTATGAAGACTTGAACAAAATCATTCATCAATTCTTGTGGTCTAAATGGTATGGCAATGTTAGTTTTGATGCCACTTCTTGGGCACATTGCATTCAACCAAATGCAAAAGAAGCCTCAGACTTATTGACCCGAAAACTCAAGGAATTTATTTGTTTACTAAATGGATTATTAGGGCTATCCAAGGGGAGGAACCTTGGAAAATTTGGGTTCATCATCAAATTAACTTTGATTCTACTAAAGGAAAATAGTAGCATGTTAATTGGTGGGATAAGATACTCCTTGCCCCCTTTTCAAAAATCAAAGCTTCACCTTCTCTACAAATTTTTTGGAAGGCTTGGCAATGTGTTTGTCATTTGCTTGAGTGGAGAGAACCATCACTTCAACATGGATTCAGTTTTGCTTCGTCGTCTATTTGGTAAACATATTCAATAAATCATGGTCAACCTCTTCTCATGAGCTTCCCAAACAAGCATACCCTTTGTTTAAGAAAGGGGTTCGTTAGTTTGGTGATATTTGGGACTTCACTGTGTTGAATTGGGTGTCTTGGCATGCTATTAAAACCTATTTTGGTTTGAATAATAGGTGTGAGCAGTTTCTTATTTTTGTCTAGTCTCTGTTTCCCTTAGAACTATCTATGAAAATGTGTACCTTTGTTCCTTGTAACTTTCTTAAAGATTGGTGATGGCTTTCATCTCACCACTTCACTACATTTCCCTTAAAGAAAATTGACAATCAGCTTCTTCCTGGTTTATGTTTAAATCCTTGCTTGAATTTCAAGAGGAAATGTAGATTTAGTGAGAAATTTTGGTCTAAGATGAGTGCACAATTTGGAAATCTAAAATGGATGTGGATGCTTAGGTCCTAACTTGGAAAAACCTACATTGCAAACTATCTATTGATAACAGGTTGAAATGTATTATGATGCTCTGTATAGACTTTGATGAATGTTGCAGATTCATCAACTAAACCTGTGAGCATAGAGAAGTTTAGATGGTGTTCAAAGTCTATGGGCCTCTCGGCCCTTGGCAATTAAATCATGGTGTTGATACTCCCCTTGATCTTGCAAGGTGTTCAACAAGTGGGAGAATGTTAGGAAAGGTGTCTCAACCTTGCAACTACAAAAGGTTTCTATTATTCCCAATTTTGGTCTTTTCAAATACCCTTTATCTTGAAGAATGGTTTAGAACTTTCAAAGTTTCCAAAAGGCGCTAAAAATGGCAGGGCTTACTATTTTTAGTAACTCTACATTTGAGCATGGATGTGTTGCAAGTATGTGCTAATCAGTGTTGTCATTGGTGTCAATTGTGTCTTCTGATGAGGTTGTTGTTGTTTGATTAAGTTGTCTTGCTAAAAGTGATTTGATTGCTTTGTAGAGGTGCTGAACATTTTGAGGATATGCTTCTATTGTTGGGTTTCCAATTGCTTCTAAGAAAATTTGATTAATATTGGAAACAGTGTGTTGAAGAAGTCTTCTGGCTTACAGAGTGTTGTTTGAGTTTTTGCTCCACATTTCTTTTGTGTTGGAGATCTGAGTGTGCAGTTTGGATATGTTGTTTATAAGTGTTTGAAGATGCTATATCCAGAATTTGGTGCTTCGGATCGTTGTGCAATAAAAGTTGTGTTCACCATTTTGAGAATAGTGTTTGATAATGTTTGTAGTGTGTTTGGGAGAAAGTATTTTTCTCTACATTTCTCCGCAGAATGGTTTCAAGTGTTGCAATTCTAGGTGCTATCACAATAATGGGTTACACTTTCTGGGACATCTTAATTTTTGTTGAAATCACATATTTTTAGAAAATATAATGATTTAAGCCTTGAAAGGTTACATTTAAAGGATTTTAATTGAAGAGGGTTTGATCAAACCCCCTTGGATAGAACCCCGCTAGTTTTAAACCATACCTATAATGGAGTCTCCTCTACACATCAAAATGCTAATAAAAAACTACTTTTGATTTATCTTTTGGGGGATCAAATGAATTCATTTAAAATTTATGTTTTGCAAGTATGTAGTCCTTATTATAAGCTTCCCAAAAAGTATAATTTTAAATATATTTAATTTGATTATTATATTATTTTTTATTTCTTGTGAATGTAGGTTTTTCACCGAACATCAAGTTCTCTATTCTACACACATGGAAAATTAGTAAATTAGTGAAAAAAAATTCTAAAAAATATCTATGCCCTAGGTATCGACGTCCTTGTTTCAACAAAAAAAAGAAAAATTGATTTTTGATACATACAGAAAAAGTTATGTTTTATGGAATATGCCTATGTCTAAATTATAATTGGTTTGACTTCAGAACTTAATTTAAAAAAATACTCAACAAAACATTATGAAACCAAATGCATACCCTATATATTGGTGTTACCAATCTAAATTCAAAAGAATCAGAATTTTATCCTTTGTCGAAAAAAAAAGTTATGTTCTACGAAATACACATCATTTTAAAAAATGTTGTTTACCATTAAAAACAAGTTATCAAAGGAGACGCAAATTTTTTTACAATTTAACTCTAATTTTTTTAAAAATATATTTAGAATCTACAAAAAAAATCTCACAAATTCCTAATGGTTTAGTAGCTATAGGTGATAGAAAGTGAAGATTTAGTTCAAAATGTTGATTTTAATGTCAAGTTTGGCCAAAAAGTGTAACCCATTATTGTGGGATGACCCTTTTGGATGAGGCTTACAAAGTCTATATCTTCCTTCAGCTCAAGTGGTTCATGTTTTTGTGCTCCGCAAGTACATTTCTTAAGTTGCAGATGATGACAGAGCATGATATAGCTGGTTAAGTACTCCAATGTGAAGTTTCTTCAAGTGAAAGATGTTGTAAAGGAATTTGTTGGTTTTCAGGTGCTTGTGGATGTTTCTAGATCATGTTCAAGCTTGATGCATGGTCTACATGTCATCTTTTAGTCTTGAGGAAGTGTGCACTTAAAAGTTCATAGTGTTTAACACAAGTTTGGTCGAATTGGTTGTTTACACGAATTGTGGTTGTGCTTAGTTGATTGTGAAAGTGTGTTGAAGCATGTAAGAGTGGATTTAGGTCCATGCTAAGGCATGATGTGGTCTGGATTCATTCCTTTCCTCTATAGGAATGTTTAGGTCCAGACCTAATTTGAATTTTATGAGTTAATTTGTATTGCCGACCTTGGAAAATGTTTTCATGATTGATGATGGTTTAAATAAGTGTCAAGGAGTTGTGGGTGTTTGTGTGCATGAGGGATATGATGTTTATGATGCAAATTTGATTAGAGCAGTAAGAGCTTTCATGTATTAGGCTATTGGATGTAGTGAGAAGAAGGTGTCTACTATTTTTAGTGTTGCTGCGAAGGTGTTGTTTATGTTGTGATGGATATTGAGATTCATTGGAACTGAACTCCATGCATAGGTTAGATGCAATTATATCTGTTCAAAGCCTAGTAGTGAGTCATTCTTCTCTTCTCTCTTTCTTTCTCAGTAGGCAATGAGTCCACTTGGACAGTGAGTCCACCTGCAATGAGCATTCTCTCTTTTGGGCAGTGAGCCTTTTATAATTCAGTATTGCTACTACTTTATATTGTGATCTAATCCTCACCATGGTTTTTCCCTTCTTGGGTTTTCCACATAAAATCTGGTGTTGTCTTGTGTTTGGTGCTATTATGGTTTAGTTTTTGCTATTTGTGATTCATGCTTAATCATCATAAAAGTTTAAAGGTTAATGTGGATTTGAATGTTTGTGAGGGTTTGAAATTTTGATACAACTGATTCACCACCCCTCTTAGTTGTCTTGTGCATTCAACAATTGGTATCAGAGTAAGGTTCCTTTGAAGAGAGATTAATAGCTTGAGGTAGATCTAGGATGGTGCACAAGAAGGATGCTCCTCATTATACCCTTTGGAAAACAATAATAGTAAGTTATCTGGTTTCTCTTGGATATGAAATCTGGAACTCAGTTATAACTGCCTTCAAGACTAGCAAATCTAAGAAGATTGTGGAGGTAGATCAGGGGAATGCTGATGATATGAAATTGGGTATTGGTAAGCATAGTGATAAGTTGTCTTTCAAGTGTTTCAATTGTGGCAAGATTGGTCATTATGCTTCAAGATATCAGAAAAGAATTTTGAAAATTAAGAATAGGGCAAACAAAAGTAGAGTGCCTAAGAAAAGCTACTATGTGAAAGAAAATGCAAGTATATCTGATGATGAATCTGATGATGAAGATGATAAGGATAATGAAGATGATATTGTTTTAGCTGACCTTGAAGAATGTGTGAAGAAAAAAACTTTGGAGGTAAGTCTTGATAATGAAGATACTTTGATGTCTACTTTTCACACCAGACAAGAAAAGAACTATTGGGTTATTGACAGTAGTTGCTCAAGTCATATGAGAAATATGATGGAGGACTAGTCAGATTTGGTGATGATTATACTACTAAGATATGTGGAAGAGGCTCAATCAGTCTTGATGGAAAGCATAATACTGATGACTTTCTTTATGTTAAAGGATTAAAACAAAATCTCTTGAGTGTTGGACAATTTTGTAGCAAAGGATACAATCTTATGTTTCAAAATGATGTCTTTGAGATTAGAAGGGAGTAAGGAACTGTGATAGCTACTGGAAAGAGGATAGATGAAAATATTTATCATCTCAAAAGTGATGATGCCTATTGCTTTATGAATTAGATCAATGAGAGTTAGCTATGGCACAGGAGACTGAGTCACATCAATTTTGATAGCCTGGAAAAGATAAGTTTAGGTCAAGCTATGAGAGATCTGCCAAAGATTACAAAGCCCATCAATGCCATTTGCAAGGATTGTCAAGTTGGAAAGAAAGCAAGAGGAAGTTTACAAGTTGAAGAAAAATATTCTACCAAACTGTTGGAATTGGTACATACAAATCTTTGTGGTCCTACCAGAGTAAGAAGTTTTCAAGGTGATAGGTATTTTATGTTATTTATTGATGATTGCTTTAGAATGACATGGGTCACTTTTCTTAAAGAAAAATCAGAAGCCCTAGAAAACTTTAAAGTCTTTAAAGCAATGGTTGAAAATGAAATGGATATGAAGATCAAATGTTTAAGATCTGACAGAGGTGGAGAATTTACTTCTAATGAGTTTAACATGTTTTGTGAGAGTCATGGAATAAAGAGGCATTTATCTACTCCTATGACTCCTCAACATAATGGAGTGATTGAAAGAAAGAACTGGACTATTCAAGAAGCTAGAAGGACAATGATCAAAGAAGTAGACTTACTAGAAGTCTACTGGAGAGAATCAATTCAGACTGTTGTCTACATATAGAACAGAGTACAAGAATGAGAAAATAACACAAAGACTCCCTATGAGCTATGGTATGGAAGGATTCCTACTGTTAAATATTTTAAAGTTTTTGGAAGCAAATGTTATATCAAAAGAGATGAGGAACTAGGAAAGTTTGATGCAAGATGTGATGAAGGTATTTTCCTTGGGTACTCTACTAGAAGCAAAGCTTATCAGTGCTACAACAAAAGGCTAAGAAAAATCATTGAAAGTGCTCATGTTAAGGTTGATGAGGATATACAAAAGATTTCGAAGGTTAATGAATACAATCAGATGAGTCTTCTTGCAGAGAAGAAGATGAATCTAAAGAAAAGGAAGTATAGGTTGAAGAACAAGAAGCTCCAAAAAGAACTCCTAAAACTCCCAAGTATGTGCAGAGGCATCACACTGAAGACTAGATCATTGGTGATAAGAGCAAAGGTGTATTGACAAGAAGCAAAGCTGCTATGGAATAGGTAAATCTATGTTTACTTTCTAAAGTTAAACCTAAAATAATTGTTGAGGCATGCAAGGATGATAATTGGATCATGGCTATGGAAGAAGAACTATTGTAGATTGAGAAAAATCAGACTTGGGAACTTTTCCCAAGACCAAAGAACAAAAATGTAATTGGAACTATGTGGGTATTCCGGAACATAGTGAATGAGAATGAAGAAGTGGTAAGGAACAAAGCAAGACTTGTGTGTAAAGGCTACTCACAAGTGGAAGAAATAGACT
The DNA here is from genome assembly GCA_027924645.1 of Cunninghamia lanceolata. Classification (NCBI taxonomy): domain Eukaryota; kingdom Viridiplantae; phylum Streptophyta; class Pinopsida; order Cupressales; family Cupressaceae; genus Cunninghamia; species Cunninghamia lanceolata. The sequence continues at coordinate 1,270,816 of BSBN01001378.1, forward strand.
ACGAGGAAACTTATGCTTTGGTGGCAAGAATGGAGGCCGTTAGGATGTTTTTGTTGGTTTAGGTCTGGACAACTAAGAGGGGGGGTGAATCAACTATCACACATTTTAATCTTTTCTACCATTAATCTTCCTTTACAACTTATAATTAAATTAATGATATAAACATTTCAACATCAATCAATAACACATGAGAAGAAACATAAATAACACACTTGACACCAAGATTTTTGACGTGGAAACCCAGTTAAGGGAAAAACCACTGTGGGGGTTAACCCACAAAAATTAATGCCCTATTAAAAGTATTTTTACAAATGAGAATGCACATGCATTCGGGCTCACTACCTAGAGCTCATTGCTCAAATAGAGGCTCACTGCCTATAGAGAGATTACAAGAGAATAGCAGAGATTTTGAACTGATAAATAGCATCTACCCATGCAAGAGTTTCAGTTCCAATTAAGTGCAAAAACTAATCTTACACATTTCATCTTTACTTGCTCTTCTTACTGATCTGCCTTCATTCGCTCCTTAGATTTTCTGCTCTTCTCACAATTACACCTTGTTTGCACACACAACTTAAAATCATCCAATTCCATTTGCTATATATATCCACAACATGATCTACAATCATTTTACCAGTCAGCTTCAAGAACATTTAGAACTTTGTTGAGTACTCTGCTCTGTCGGCTAGATCCATACATAATATGAGATGTGGACCAAAACTTGCACTCGCAAATCATTAGTCATGTTGACTACCATTACTGATCATCACACATTTCACAATAAACAACTTCTATACATCCAAAGTTAAGATCATTTACAAGGTTGGCCTGTTCTTCTTCTGTCTATTTTGTCAAACTGAAACCCAATACTCAGAAGCTAATATATTTTGATTCCTTCATCTTCGAAGGACAAAACTATGGATTTAGAGTGTCTTGACAATTCTTACAACTACCTCAGATCCGCAACAAACCATGTCTTTCCACTGGAGAGATCTGGACCAAGATATCGGACCCTGTCACCTGCTCTGTTCCTAACTGCCCAGACTTAGACAAATTCTGATTCTGACTTCTGGTGTGAACAAATTGTGTTATGTAGATGATTGGGATGATCTTAGTTGCCACCAATGACAACACCTATCATGCCCAGCAGTGTCTCTTTCCAACAATCTCCCCCTTTGGCATTGATGGCAACACTTAGTGAAAAATGACTAAGTGTTGGAATAGCTCCCCCTTAGCTTGTGCTCCATACTGTTGTTCACACTACTTTCTGGTACTCCCCCTTAGTTGGATTCCTCATTTTTCACTGATCTTCACTCCCCCTTTGACATCAATGGCAAAGGGTGGGGTCCGCATATGTACAACTAATTATTAAGTTCACTTTTCATGAACTTGAGAATGTCTGCAAAGCTAGTTTTTATTTGCACAAGTTTAGAGGCCCAAGTACTTTGCATTCCATTAAAAATAGAGATGTGCCCACTTAGCAAAAATGAATATGCTTTTGTCTTTGATAGATCTGATGGATCACTAGTCTGAGCTTCAGATAGGGCATTATACATTGTCTCTAACTTAGGGGCAATCAATCCCCAGAGCTCACACATTCTCTTCATAATGTTGCTTTTCTCTTTAACAAGTCTCTTTATCTCATCAATCAAGCTAATTACTTGACATTCCTGACTTATGGGTGAAATAGTTAGAGGATCAAAATTATTGGATAGATTTGACAATTTATGTTCTTGTTCCTTTATCTTCTTCTCAATATCCTCATTTACTTTGGGCTAGGATAGACAAAATTTATATACATCACTTCCATCACTTAGAGCATTTTGAAAACTCTTTATACTGATAGAAAGTATAGTCCTATCATACCCTATTAGACTCTTAATTTCACTAAATCTCTTATCCAAAAACTTATTTTTGACTTTTGTCTCTACAGACTTCTCAAAGGACTCAAAATGAGTATTTACAAAACTTACAAGATTTGTCAGATGTTTGGAGGGGGAATCAGATGGACTCTTCTGGTAGGAAGGCATTAATTTTTCCAAAATCCCGGTTGCAAGCCCCAGTAGCTCATTGTCCTCCATGTGGAATTTTAACATATTTTCTCTAGCCCTTAGGTGAATGATGCAATTTTCATCAATTGAATTGGAGAGAGAGCATCTGGATTGGATAGACCTTGGAGTAGTTCAAGCTCACCAAGCTCAATCATTTCTTTTTCAAGAAGACTTTTTACTGCATTTGTAGTGTCTCTTGCAACATTTTCTGAACCATCCTTTTTTTCATCAGATTTCTCAGTATCTACTTTAGGTGCTTCAACATTTGCACCATCTTCTTCTGCTTTATCTTTCTTTCCTTTTTCTTCCTCTTTCTCTGCTTTACTTTTCTTTTTGTTCTCTATAGAGGGACTCTTTTATGTTTGTTCACCACTTGCTACCTGATCTAGAGGGCTCTATGAAGTAGTAATATTATCTTCTTTTCTTGATGGGTCAGGTGGATTAGGAGTATCTCCTACATCAACTACTTTATCCATCATTTTTGTATCATCCTGATTTACTTGTTCCATTTCTGGAACAGAGGCTTCACCCAACTCAGATTGCTGCTCAATGATGTTCTCTTCTTCACCATCTGGAACTTCTTCTATGACTATGGGAAAATTGTGTTTTTCCAATGATTTCAAAAGAATTTCTTGAGTTTCTTTAACGATTTCACTTATTTCTCCAAGCATGAGTTTGTTCATTCTCTTTTGGCTTCTAAAGTCATCTTTGACTTCCTTGAATATCATATCTATTTGATCAAGTGAAATATGAGGACACAAATTTATTAGCTCATGCTCCCTAGTTTCCATGTTCTTGCTCTTGGCATTTTCTTTTCTCAACTCCAAAATATTTGCCAGACTTTGTGGAAACTCAAAAGTTATCTCAATCAGTGCCTTGTTGTAGATGTTGAGATATCTAACAGTTGCTTCCTCCAACACCCTTTTATCCACATCATTGTATTCATCATAGAATTCAATTATGGGTTTTAGATTACCATCTACAGTGACTAACTTTATCACATCCTCAGGGAAAGTGTGGGCTTCTCAACATATTCCTCATATGCTTCTATCTTTTGCCTTTTATTAGCCCTTTTGCTTCCGGAGGACTTTTCTTTGGTTACTTTTGCAGCTTTTGTTTCGGTGGCCTTTATTTCCTTGATTTTAATGTCAAAATCTATATCTTCTTCTTCTTCTCTTATGCCTTCATAGGTTCGGGATGCTTTTGTTTTCTTCCTTTTCTCCCATTTTCCAGATGATTTTGCTTCCAATTTTGCAGTCTTGGAAGGAACAGGGGTAGCAGTAGAGCTCCTAGTAGTTCTTGAAGTGGAAGAGAGTTCCATTGGAGCATCTGTTTGTTTCTTATCTTGTTTCTCTTTCTCAGCCTTTTCAGTTCTTTCTCTGAGTTTCCTCACAGCCTCCTTAGTTAGGCCTAGATTTTCAGCTAACTGCTCAACTTCTTTTCTTACTTTCCTATTGGTTTCAGGTTCTCTGAATTCAGTATGTAGTTTTAAATTCAGCTCCTCATAAGTTTCAAATCTTTCAATCGTTGTGTCTTTAGGCTTGCTTAGAAGATGTTGAGCATACATATTCAAGCTTTTTTCATCTACTTCATACTCCATGGGCACGATCCAAGCAGTTCTGAGTTCCACTGCTTCCATTAGACACTGATCAGTATCAACCATGAAGCATATATCATTTTTGTACTTCTCAACAATTGATTTAGGGATTCTTTCCCTAAAGTGCATCATAATCTGAAAATTCTTGAAGTAACCCCATATTGCATTTTTCTAAACTTTGAAATCATCAATGCTGTGAAGATGATCTCTGATCTGAATGACAACTAGCTCATCCTTAGTCCAATGCACACCTTTTACCCTAGGTACCTCATTCATAAAGTAAAAGAACATACATAGAACCAATGTACCATACTTGAAAGTGTTTTTCTTATCTTTCTTGATTTTGTTTAAATTTTCAATCAATTGATTCTGTAGTAATTCACTCAAGTCATAGTCAGTATTTTCCTTTAGCATCTTGTATGCAATATATATGGTTGTTTTGGAAATAGAATTTTCTCTGCTCGAGTGGTAAATCGTGTACCCAATCACCATGGAGGAGAATTTGACATCCAGTTCTATAATATCATTAATGGTCATTGCCCTTCTATCAAACTTAGCACCGGTAGCATCAGTCATTGTTTGGTTTTTCATGGCTTTCAGCATGGGCAATCCTCTCGTTGAGTTTAAGCCAGTTACAATTTTGATAGCATCCTTGGTAATCTTGAATGGTTTTAACAACCAAATGAATTCATCATGCATCTGACTCAAAATGTATCGGACCCATTCATCCTCATCAAATGTTGGAAACCCCATAATCTAAATAAAGTGTTTATCCTGTAGTGCCTTATACTCAGGTTTAAGTTCGTGATTTTCATCCCTGAGTTGTTTCTCAAACAAGTCTACATACCTTAAATCTCCAAACTCATCTATGTTTGCATGAATATAAACCCTAATGTCTTCAACATGTAGCACACCATATGGAACACTTGAAAAAGAACCTAATGGGTTGACTTCAATTGATTTGTGAGGATGCTTCTTAAATTTGGGTCGAGGCCTTTTAGTAATGTCAACAACATGAGGAGTAGCCATCTCAACATATTTCAGATTCAACGCTTTACAAAGAGGTACCTTTTTCTTTTGCGAGGTTAGGGTTGATCAGTTACCAGTTGAATTTGCTCTTTGCCTTAGTCTCTAGATTTACAGCTTGAATTCTCTTCTTCTTGTTTCCTTCGAATGCAAAGTGATTCAAATGAGTGACCAAGTGACCTTTTATCTTTTGCAAAACCTAATTTGGCATTGTAATAAATGTGTTTCCCTAACTATATCCAGTTACTCTATTTTTGACAGTTCTTCATGAATCACTCTGCAAGTTTTCATATCAACATCTTTTCTTCCAGAAATCCTTCCAAAGGTTCTAGACCAATTCAAATATTATCTTTTATTATGCCAGATTCAGGCACCCACATACTGACTAGGGGGAATTTGATGTTCAATGCAGCTCCCCCTGAGCTAGAGCTCCTGACTTAATTCCCAGAGGAATTGTCAGCACTTGATTCTGGTACGGACCCATCACCATTGTTTATTGTATCTTTCTTTACCTAGATCTTTCTCATTTCGCTCCATATCTCATTCACATCAATTTTTCTTTTGCCTTTGTCTTGTCTTTGTTCATCTAGTTTTCTATTTGCCAAACCTCTTCTTCCATTGTTCCTACTTCTGAAGAATCTTTCAATATGACCAGATTTATTGCAATTAAAGCACACAACATTTCCTTGCTTATGAACTTGATTTCCTCTTGATTTGCATTGATTATCCATGTGTCCAAACCCATTGCAAGCAAAACAGTAACCATTGAAAGAATTGCCAATTCCTCTATTGTTAGCATTATTCATTATCATACTTCTGCATTCATTTGATCTATGACCATACCTCTTACACTTGAAGCATTGACCAGAGAAGGATGGACCATTTTGATTCACTCTACTTCTGCACTGAGTAGCTCTATGACCAAATTTATTGCAATTGAAACAATTTCCATTGAATGATGGATATCTTTGAGCATTAGCATGTCTTACTGGAGGTTTTCTAGTTCTGTTTCTTTTATTCCTTGGTTGAAAATTTCTTTGTCCAGATCCGAAGCTTGTCATCATCCTTTTTTTGTTCTTTGATTAGTGCTTTAAGTTTAGCTGGGCTTATCTTGAACTTGTCCTTATACTCATTGGCAATTTCTAGGTCATGTCTGAGAGTGATAATCTGTCTCTCAAGTTTCCTCTCATTGTTTTTATTTTCTTGTAGATTTGATTCTAGGAGACTGGTCATTCCATCCAATCTGCAGCATTCTTCAATTCTCTCCTTTAGATTTTGCTTCATGTCTTCTTCAGTTTTCTTCCTATCTCCAATTTCCTTGGTTAGTCTCATCACCCCAGTTTCCATCTCATGTTTTAGGACAACAACTTCTTTAGCTAATTTTTCATATTCCTTTGTCTTCTCTTTCAGGGCCTTGTCTTCCATTTGAAGAGGTTGCTCCTTTCCTTTTGCATTAGATTTGCTCAATTTTTCCTTTAAAATCTCAATGAAGTTTTCAGTCTTTTTGAGGTTATCTTGCAGCTCTTGGACCTCTGCCTTGGACTACTCAAGATCATCTAGGACAAGATTCAGTTGCCCTTGAAGGTTATATTCATCCATTTTTAATGACTTCCTAGATCTCCCTTAAGTTGTTAAACTTTTCAAAAGGAACCTTGCTCTGATACCAATTGTTGGTTTAGGTCCGAACAACTAAGAGGGGGGGTGAATCAGTTGTCACATATTTTAATCTTTTCTACCATTAATCTTCCTTTACAACTTATAATCAAATTAATGATATAAACATTTTAGCATCAATCAATAACATATGAGCAGAAACATAAATAACATACTTGACACCAAGATTTTTGATGTGGAAACTCGGTTAAGGGAAAAATCATGGTAGGGGTTAACCCACAAAAATTAATACCCTGTTAAAAGTATTTTTACAAATGAGAATGCACATGCATTCGAGCTCACTACCCAAAGCTCACTGCTCAAATATAGGCTCATTGCCTACAAAGAGATTAAAAGAGAATAACAGAGATTTTGAACTGATAAATAGCATCTACCCATGCAAGAGTTTTAGTCCCAATTAAGTGCAAAAACTGATCTTACACATTTCATCTTTACTTGCTCTTCTTACTGCTCTGCCTTCATTCACTCCTTAGATTTTCTGCTCTTCTCACACTTACACCTTGTTTGCACACATAACTTAAAATTATCCAATTCCATCTGCTATATATATCCGCAACATGATCTACAATCGTTTTACCAATCAGCTTCAAGAACATTTAGAACTTTGTTGAGTACTCTGCTCTTTTGACTAGATCCATACATAATATGAGATGTGGACCAAAACTTGCACTTGCAAATCATCAATCACGTCGGCTACCATCACTGTTCATCACACATTGCCCAATAAACAACTTCTATACATCCAGAGTTAAGATCATTTACAAGGTTAGCCTGTTCTTCTTTTGTCTATTTTGTCAAACTGAAACTTGATACTCAGAAGCTAATATCTTTTAAGTCCTTCATCTCTAGAGGACAAAATTATGGATTTAGAGTGTCTTTACAATTATTACAACTACCTTAGATCTGTAACAAACCATGCCTTTCCACCAGAGAGATCCAGACCAAGATATTGGACCCTGTCACCTACTCTATTCCTGACTACCCGGACTTAGACAAATTTTGATTTTGACTTTCGGTGTGAACAAATTGTCTTATGCAGATGATTAAGATGATCTTAGTTGCCATCAATGACAATACCTATCATGCCTAGCAGTGTCTCTTTCCAACAGTTTTTGGTTTTTGTAGCACATAAGGATTTCAAAGTATATCAAATGGATGTGAAGTCTGCTTTCTTGAATGGTGAGCTGGAAGAGGAAGTGTACGTAGAGCAACCGGAGGGATTTCAGTTTTCAAATAAGCTAGATATGGTTTGCAAGTTGAAGAAGGCACTATATGGACTGAAGTAAGCTCCCAAAGCTTGGTATGCAAGGTTGGACAGGTACTTATTACATCAAGGATTCAATAAAGGCTCCGTAGATAGTAATTTGTACATCAAAGTAAGTGGAGATCAAATTCTGATTGTGGAAGTGTATGTAGATGACATAATTTTTGGTGGAAATGAAGGTATGTGTAAGAGTTTGTAGATGAGATGCAGAAAGAGTTTGAAATGTCAATGTGTGGGGAAATGAATTTCTTTCTTGGCTTACAGATCAATCAAATAGATAAGGGTATTTTTATTTCTCAGTCAAAGTATGTAAAAGAGTTGTTAAAGAAGCTTGGAATGGAAGATTCTAAACTAGTTTGTACTCCTATGGTTATTGGTTGTAAGTTGAGAAAGAATGATGAATCTCCTAAGGAAGATTAGAGCAGGTATAGGACAATGATTGGAAGATTACTATATCTGACTGCTACTAGACCAAGTATTATGCATGCAGATTGTCTTGTGGCTAGATTTCAAGCAGATCCTAGAGTGTCACATGTTATGGCAGTGAAGAGGATATTCATATATTTAAAGGGCACTTCTGATCATGGCTTGTGGCATCCAAAGATACTGACTTTACTCTATGTGCTTATACAGATACAGATTAGGCTAGTTGTGTAGATGATAGGAAAAGTACAAGTGGTGGAGCATTCTTTCTTGGTGGCAGAGTAGTGTCATGGTTAAGTAAAAAGTAGGATTTAATATCTCTGTCTACTACAGAGGAAGAATACATTGCAATAGCATCTTGCTACACATAGGTGTTGTGAATGAAACAAACCTTGAAGGATATCAAAGTTGTGTATGATGAGCCAATTTCTATTTTCTATGATAATACAAGTGCTATTAACATTTCAAAGAATTTAGTGATGCATTCAAGGACAAATCATATTTCAATTAGGTATCACTTTCTAAGAGGGAAGGTTGCAAAGAATGAAGTGAAGCTTGAGTATGTACCTACAGAGGATCAGGTTGCTGACATATTCACTAAAGTTCTTCCTAAAGATACATTTAAGTATCTCCGGGGGAAGTTAGGGGTTATTACCCCTCCTTCCTTGAACTATATGCATAAGGAGATGCATTAGTCTAGTGGATTTCAAGGTTCATTCTTTTCTAAACTGATGTTGGAGGCTACCTCTCAGGGGGAGTAGGCAGTGGTCATGATGATTGTTGCAGTCAGGGGGAGTATTCAGAGCAGTGAAAGAAAAAGATGTTGCAGAGTAGTAGTGAACAGTGCAAGTATGTGCAAGATCATGAAAAGGGAAAGTTGTGTCACCCTTTGCTATTGATGTGAAAGGGGGAGAGAGTTCAAGTGAAAAACAAAGAGGGAGAGAGAGTAATGTGAAAAAGAAAAGGATCAGTGATGAGAGAGAGAGAGTAAGATGTGTAAAAGGTGAAAGGAAGCTAGGTGTGCAGAAATTGCTTCCTACACTAATCTAATGAGGAGAGATGTATGCAAATTCAATTTAATTCTTACAACTACAGCAACATAGAACATCTAATAGAGATATTGTAGCAATACACATACACACAGAAAGTAGACAGAAGAGAGAGAGAACAGATATACATGGGAAAACCTTTACGGGTGAAAAACCCCACACTCCAAAACATAGCTCAAATGTATTATAGTAAATAATAACAGATTACAATACAGTTTCAGAGCCAATGCTCTTTTAGGAGTCTTCAAATGTTGAATCTAGAGATATTCCGGCAACATAACAGTACTTATACCAAAGTTATCTATCTCCCATCCAAGCACCTGCTTATATAGAGTTTATAAGGCAAATATAGAACCTTCTAGAGATGGGCGTCCATCTTGGACTCATGCCCCAAAACCCATGCCTAAGGACACTTGTCCAACATCCCATCCTAAAGTGGGCACCTGGTCCAAAGATAGGTTACGACAGATGCTCTTACGCACCTTACAGCTATCATAGAATCTGTCATACACTGACTAAAAATATCATATTCCTCTTACAAGTCATAACCGCCCTTGACCGCCCAAAGATGCCTTTATCTCATGCAAAGATACTCACCAACACTTGTCATTAATTAAAAATCATTTGAGGTTTCGTGGGCGTTGCCCCCGAGCCCCCACGAGGGCACTGCCCCTTGACCCTGCCCTGCACCGCGACAGGGAGCGCGCCAAGAGCGCTGTCCTTGGACCCCGCAAGGGGCTACACCCCTTGACCCTGTATTGGGGGCGCAACCCCCATTAATTATTCAAGGGGGAAATCGCAGCTACCAAAGTCACCAAAATTTACCCTGCTGCATATACACAAGGTGCTGACTATGCCAACTCAACATGGGATAAATAAATACAACATTAGGAATTTGCAAAGGTTGAGACACCTTAATTCCCAACAAAAGGAAGGGGGAGAGTAAGAAAGTAAAAAAGATGGGTACAGAGTTGTGTCTTAATGGTTCTTCATGTCATATGTTTCCATCAATGACAAAGGGGGAGATTGTTGCAAGTATGTGCTAATCGATGTTTTCATTGATGTCAACAAGCTTGTGTTGTCATTGGTGTCAACTGTGTCTTTTGATAAGGTTGTTGTTGTTTGATTAAGTTGTCTTGCTAAAAGTGATTTGGTTGCTTTATAGAGGTACTAAAGATGTTGAGGATATGCTTCTGTTGTTGGCTTTCCAAGTACTTCTAAGAAAATTTGATTAATATTGGAAACAGTGTGTTGAAGAAGTCTTCTGGCTTACAGAGTGATGTTCGAGTTTTTGCTCTGAATTTCTTTTGTGTTGGAGATTTGAGTGTGTGGTTTGGATATGTTTTTTATAAGTGTTTGAAGATACTATATCCAGAATTTGGTGCTTCAGATTGTTGTCCCGTAAAAGTTGTGTTCACCAGTTTGAGAACAATGTTTGACAATGTTTGTAGTGTGTCTGGGAGAAAGTATTTTTCTCCACATTTCTCCGTATAATGGTTTCAGGTGTTTTAGTTCTGAATGTATGCTTACAAAGTCTATATCTTCCTTTATCTCAAGTGGTTCATGGTTTGGTGCTTCGCAAGTACATTTCTTAAGTTGCAGATGATGACAGAGCATGATATAGCTGGTTAAGTACTCTGGTGTGAAGTTTCTTCATGTGAAAGATGTTCTAAAGGAATTTGTTGATTTTCAAGTTCTTGTGGATGTTTCTAGATCATGTTCAAGCTTTGTGCATGGTCCACATGTCATCTTTTAGTCTTGAGGAAGTGTGCATTTAAAAGTTCATAGTGTTAACACAAGTTTGGCCAACTTGGTTGTTTACACTAATTGCACTTGTGCTTAGTTGATTGTGAAAGCGTGTTGAAGCTGTTAGCACTAATTTTGGTCTGGATCTGAGCGCAGGATGTTGGAGGGTTTTTTCCTTTTTGGGCCCTAAGTTTCCTTGTTCATCGTTGTGATTTTCTCTATCGGTGAAACTTCTTTTTGGGTACTCAGATTTTGCTTGAACCATCGTTTTGAACCATCGCGTTGAACCCTTTTGGTTCAAGGTTCAACGGTTCATGGGCTTAGGCTCCATCTTTTCCTGTTGGTGAATTCTTTGTTCATCTGTGTTATCAGCGTTGAACTTCTCGGTTGAACTTCTCTTTTGAACCATCAGGTTGAACTGGTTCAGGGTTCAATGGTTCAAAGCCTTATGATTTTGGTCTTATCGACGTAACATTCATCATCGGGTGGACGGTGGAGTGTTGGCCCGACGGTTTGCCTCTAGCCAATGGAAGGTTAGCGGTTTGCAAGGTTGGTTTCAGTGTGACATGGACTATCGGGCTAACCATTGGAGGGTTCACCGATATACAATGTTTGGCCGATGGATATGTTATCGGCGAGAGCTGTATTGTCGGCCTGAGTGTTTTGGGTTGTGCCGACGACGGGAGGTTTGGCCGATGAGGAGTCGTTGGTGTGTGTCTGGCCGATGGAGGAGCAGAGTGTAGCTTGTTGGTGCATCGGCGAGACTATTGTGATCGGTTGGGGAGATTTTGGTTGCTCCGACGGTGTAAGTCACACCGACGGAGGTGGTCTTCGGCGTGACTTGTGTTGTTGGCAAGGATGGATTGCATTGGGCCGACAATGGAGGGTCTGACCGATGAAGGGGGAAGCCGATATGTTATCAGTGGGAGTTGTTCTATCGGCAACAGTCTTTTATGGTTTGCCGATGGAAGGAAGTCACCCCGATGGGGAATGCCATCAGAGTAAGGTTGCTTATCAGGTTAGTGGTTGGAGGGTCCGCCGATGGGGTAGTGTCAGGCCGATGAGGATTTGGAGTGGTCATCAGTGAGAGTTGGTCTGTCGGTGAAGGAGCTTTTGGCTAGGCTGATGGTTCTTCTCTGGCCGATGGGGATGTTGGAGGCTTTCAGGAGTTGTTCATCGGCGTGATTGGCTGTGTCAGCCAAGGGGTTTTTTGCTTGGCCGACGATATTGGTCTGGCTGATGGTGGTAGGATGGTAACTTCTAACGGGGTGCGAGCTGGTCATCAGAGAGACTCATACTATCGGTGGAGATCTGGAGAGTTGGCCCGATGGTGCATCTCTGGCCGATGGAGGGGATTGTAATGTAGCGGCCGGCAGGACAATTGAGGTCAGTAGGAGATTCGTGGGCTTGGCCGATGGTGTTGATCTCGGCGATGGGCTTTGGGTGGAGGAGAGTGTGTCGAGCGTGGCAAAAGCGCTCGACACCTATTATGCAAGTGACTATGCTTTTAAACTACTAAGGTAGTCTTCTCACCGTGCATGTGGGACTAATCTCCCTGTATAATTTGAAACTGCGATAGAATGCGTTTTGGCAGGAATTTCTTTTTTGAAGTACTGCGACGGTTTTCAAGCGGCCGCGGGTGGTTGAGCCATCAATGGTGACTATAGCAGGGGCATGGGCGAGTTGTTGAACAGCCATGTACCTAATTTTTGGCGTGAGGACTTCCAGATGGTGGCACAGGGCTCGAGGCCACCATTGTCTACTTTCTGTCTCTGCAGCAATAAATTCTGAGCGCCATTCCTTTGAAGGATCTGTATCTGGCAAATTTTTTGTCAAAGCCATGTAATTAATGTTGAGTACGCTTCTTTGGCTGTTATAAGTAGGAAGTGTTACTCATTTTAGGTTGTTGAAGGTTGAACATTTGGTTCTGTAATACAATACAGCTGATTTGGTTGCTCTGTACAGCAAAACCTGTGAGTTTATGTATCTCTTGTATGTTTTTGCATGAATTCACTGATTTCATGGTTAATTCTATATGAGAAATGCTATATTAGCATGTGTTTTGTTAATTCTGTCTCCAGTATTGCATGTATCTTTCTTCTGAGTCTGGATATTTAAGCAATGTTTGAGACTCTAGAACATAGAATTCCTGTGTTGAATGTTTGATCTCTTAACTTCTGCTCAAGAGGTAGATTAAATTGTTCTCTGATTGAACATTGGGAAGGGTCCACTGCAGTAGGGATGCCATAAGTATAGATAGCTTTGATGAAAGTAGATTGTCATTGATGTCAAAAATGTGTTGGTATTTACAGGAGTTGTTCATATACTTCAAGTTGATATGTTGCTTCATGGCTAAGTCAGGAAATACTAACTTGTTTGATCAGTTTGTGTACATTATTGATATTCACAAGACTGCAGGATCATAATCATCAATCAGGATAAGTATGATACAATGCATATGTTTTATGATACAAGGTTGCTGATAAAGTTCATCTTGCCATGCTTGAACAGAGTGAGGCATTAATGTTTATTAATGGTTCAATCAATGGTTATCAAAATGCCTAAAATATTAGAATCCTAACTATAAGCTCTAAGTGTATACAAAGAGATTAAATGTCATAAAGTATGCACTTTATGTTATAAAGTAATGTTGACCTACAAGAGCAGGTTATACTACTTAGAGCAACCTACTAGAGGGTTTTAATTCATGACACCTACCGGCCCCTTCATATTCTATTTACCATTTGAATTTGGTTGAATATCCTTATTTAATTTATGAAGAGCTTGATTTTTTTTTAAAAAAAAAGCATGGAATATCATTTATATTAGAAAGTCTTATTTAAAGGGGAGCATGAAAAGGTTTCCAATGACTTTTTATGAAGCTTTTTATAAATCTTTAAATATAAAACATTTAAAAAAAAAAAAAAGAAAAATCATTAAATATGCTTTAAGAGGGGAATGTGAATAAGCCATTTTATGGCTTTATTTAAAATATTTTTATGAGCTTTTAAAATGTTTTTTTGTGCTATTTTCTAGGGGGCACATTTCAAGGAGAGCTTTAAGGAGATTTTGGAAGATTTTAAGGAGATATTTTTTTTGGAATGAAAGATTTATTTCTAATTTTTTGTGGCATGGAAGCTAAGAAGAGAAGAAAATGATGAATGATTTTTTTGTGAAGAGAGGATTTTTATGAAAGAGATTTTATTGTTTTTCTAAGGGCAGACATTTTTGTGAGAAGATTATATTTTTGAGAAGATGATGAGATTGATTTTTTATTGAAGATTTTTTTATGCAGAGAGGATTTTTTAATGAAGAATATGAAGTCTTTTGTTGTAGATTGAAGAATTTTTTTTAAGAAGACAAAGAGATTTTTTACAGATTATGAAGGGTCAAGATAATAAAATGGCAAGAGAGATTAACAAAATATAGAGAAGATTTTCATATTGGAATGATGGACGGAAATTGTTTTGCAAAGATTGATTTTATTTTTGCACATGAATATGAAAATATTTTTGCAGATGGATTTTTGATAGAAGAAAATGAAAAGAAGCTTGAATGTTTTTGAAGATGATTTTATTTTACAGATTGAAGGTTTTTAATGCAGGGGAAGATGAAGTTTAAAAGATGAAAGGATTTTTGCAGAGACATTATTTGTGCCAAAATAAATGTCTTTTTATGATATTTATCTCCTAATTTTTGGAGACTGAGGAAGGTGAAAAAAATGTGGTTTTTGTTTCAGGTGCAAGGATAAATTATTTTCTTCAGGTGAATGAAATTTTGAAAATGATAAAATGCAAACAAAATGGAAGATCAAAAGTCTTTTGAAATCTTATAAATATGCAGGTGGTGTGTGGAGGTTATGCAGATCAATGATGAAAATAATTTGATGATACAGATGAATGATTGAGTGAACCAATTTGCAGAGTAAAAGACATATTGTGAGATATTCTTCATTGTGAAATGTTCTTACAGGAATATCAGAATGTTTAAAGACACTTGTTGTTGTTTGAAATATTTTTGATTGCAAGGAATCAAGCTTTGATTGTAGTGATTGATAAAACATTGATAGAGACAATTTGCAGAGAAAATTGTTTATAGAGATTTGTATATGGAGCTTGTTTGTAGAAAAGAAAATGGTCTTGATTTGAAAATCAAATAGGAGGTATAAGATTTTATAAAATGGTGCAAATCTGATTGAATGGCAATCATGTCTTGCACACAAAGTTTGATGTTTTGTTAATAGTGATTGTGTTTGCCAGTGAGGCACAGTACGCCAATGAGGCTTGTGGTCAGTGAGACCTTCCTCAGCCAGTGAGGCTTTGTAAGAAGTTTTTAAAGTTAAGCCAGTGAGGCACTTCATGAGTGGTTTTTCTACCCTGAGAGGGTTTTCCACTCCAGAAATTTCTGTGTTATAATTTGTCTCTATGTGTGCATATTTGTGATTGATAAGTTTTTGGTTCACATCTTTGACTATTAGTCTTGTGCATATGAGATCAACAGACCATTAATGTTTTTCTTTCTACTTGTCTTGTAAAGTTTGCAAAAAGTTAAGAATTTACACAACACTGATTCACCCCCCCTCTCAGTGTTGTCATTGACTCCTACAAGCTTAACACTCTGTATTGGGAGATATCTATAAGGCAGGTATCATATGTATCCCCCTGAAATCCAGTTTTAGTTGTTCATGCATATCATTCACAGGTGTATGTCTACTGACTCCAAGCCCTGGATAGGCACCAATCTTGCTTTGTGTTTGTGTTACAACCATGTCCAGCTTTGCATCCAAACTTAAAATCAAAACCAAACTCTAAAACAACCATTAGGACATTAGAATTAGTTTTAGGATCCTCAGTCCTCTGTCTACAACTGCAAATAGGCCCAAAGCTAGCCCCTTTGCTCTTATCTTATAGTTTTGGTCTACTTACAGGAGGACTTATCTGCTTTCTGTCAGCATCCCAGCCTTGTATGTATATCCTCATGGATGTTGAGTAGGGAATACCCCCTAGGTTTTGCAGAGCCTGAAGAAGAAGAGGAGATAAAATATAGAGTCTATCTCCTACACTGTTGGCCCCTGGCCCAGAGGTCCTGTTGATCATTGATGGCTACCTTGTAGGGAAATCTGGGAATAAGCATCCAGTCTGGGAAAAAACCAACAGAAATTGGTGACTCTACTGGGGATGGTGATTTGAAAATTATTATTTTTGTCCTCCCTAGTGAAATATCTGTGTGCCCATCCGAGTCACCAACAGAAATTGGCGACTTTGCTGGGGAGTTTGTGAAAGAACCCTAATTTTCAAAAGAAAACAGTTCCTAGCAATAGGTGGCGACTCCAAAGTAATCTCCCAACCGGTCAAAGTAAAATTTATATGCAAGGGAGAAGATCCCAACAAAATCCTTTATTTGAAGAGTTACCAGTAACAAGAAAAATGATGTATAGAAGAAAAGGAGCTGTCTCAGTCAGTCATGAGGGTTCCCCCAGAAAAAATGATGATATGCAAGATAACCCTAGGCCATCAGGATAGCATGTGCCTTACTTTTCAAATGCAAAAGCTGATATTCAGGGTGCATATGAGAGGCAACAAGGTGGTAGCATGAGAATGAGGTCAGAGGTGTTCCAAGAACGCCCATTTCTAGACCCTAGTGAAAGGTTTGAAGAGGCAGAGTCTCTGAGGGATGATGAAGATGAAGATCAGACTATGGTAAAACCATCCTCCTCTAGGCCTAGTGAGGAAGAACTAGCTGATGAAATTAGGAGTTTAAGGGCCGAGTTCGAATATCAGCAGGCAATAACAATCAGAGATGACTTG
The DNA here is from genome assembly GCA_027924645.1 of Cunninghamia lanceolata. Classification (NCBI taxonomy): domain Eukaryota; kingdom Viridiplantae; phylum Streptophyta; class Pinopsida; order Cupressales; family Cupressaceae; genus Cunninghamia; species Cunninghamia lanceolata. Next base: position 1,287,453 of record BSBN01001378.1, read on the forward strand.
AGGAAGAAAGTGCAAGCTTTAAGGGCTGCCCAAAATAATTCAATTCCTACCCTTGAGAATGCAAATGTGTAGAGACATCAACAGAGAAATGAAATGCAACATCAACATAATGATGAGAGACAAAATGTGAATGATGCTAGGATACCCCTGAACAATGTAAGAAATTAGAATGCAAATAGAAATGTTAATATTAATCAGTTTGATAGACAGCCCATGCAGTTAGATAGATTCAGACAGCTGGTATTTGATGGTATTCCTGGGTATCCTAACCCCATTGACAAGCATCTGAGGCTGCAAGTGCCTAAATTTTTAGGAAACAACACAGTGTCAGGAGAAGATCATCTAAAGGCCTTTCAAAATGTCATGGATAACTTTGAGGTTGAACATGAGGATGTTTTCATAAAGTCATTCATGCAATCTTTAGTAGATGAGGCAAGGGAATGGTATAAGAATCTGCCTGACCGAAGTATTTCATCATGGGATGATTTTAAAAGGATGTTCAAGGAGCAATATGGTGACAAAACTGACCCTAGCTTTTTTGTAAATGAGTTTACCAGTATCACTAAAGGGTCAAATGAGCAGGTTGCAGATTTTAATGCAAGATTTACTAAAGTGTTAAACAAATTGCCACATCACATGAGGCCAAATGAACCTATGTGCATAATATTGTATATCAATGCCTTTGATGCAAAAATTGCATATGGATTAAGAGATAAAAGTCCTGCTACTATCAGGGATGCTTTTAGAATTGTAGTAAATATTGAGAACAACAGGAAAGCATCAGGCAAGACTAACAGAAGGGATGATGTGAAAATTTTGCAGAATCCAAACAAGCCTCAGAACACTCAAGGTAATACATCTGCCCCTGAAGATAAGATAGACAAATTGGCAAATGTTGTTAAGGACCTAAGCTACAGACTAGCTAGAAGTGAAAAAGGGATAGGTCTTGATAGGCAAGTCTATCAAAGGCAGGAAAAGAGGCCATCATTGCATGATATGCCTTATAATACCAATTGGCATAATGGTAAGCCTATATTCCCACATAACAACACAAATCAAAGGACTCAACATGTCAAAGAAACTCCTGATCCTCTAAAGAAAGCTGTAAATATTGTTGATGATACTCCATGGTGTATAATTTGTCAGACGCCACATTCACAGTCACAGTGTATGATTGCTCAGTCCTTGTGTGATAATACTACGTCTTGTAATGAATCCAATGAGCCACATTATGTGCAAGATGATGATGTTAATATGATGTCCACAAACAATGGATACCCCATTTATGATGCTGATGAGAGTACAGATGATGGAATTCGGGCCTATCAACAGGACTTTCATGATGAAGGTAATGAAGAGAGCTATGTGTATGCTCAGAGCTCGCATAATTTTCTGAGTAACTTACAATGACCTTCTAATGAGGAAATTAGGGCCTTCACAGCTGCAGCAGTTGCTCAAGTCAAGAGTAACTACAATCTCAGAGGTAAATCTTAGACAAGCAGCTTGTGTCAACCAGAAGATGTTTCTGTAGGTCAGCCAGTGCATGGTCATAAAGGAATTGAACCACAAAAAAGGTAGTGGGGTAATAATAAACAGAATTTTAGACATAGAACAGGTCATGAATCCCAAGGACCAGAAAACAGAATCCCTCAGGCTGAAGATCAAAGTGAAGGTTCCCAAGACAAGAATGATGATCAGGGAATTATGAAAGTAAAAGCTAAATCAGTTCAGGATAAAAACAAGATTGTGGAGCAAGCTACAACTGTTATACAAAATTATGCTCCATTTGATACAGCTCAAGTCCTCTCCCAGGTAAAAGTCTCTGTTCCACTTATGAAACTGATGAAGGTTGAAGAGATCAAGAATAGGACAATATCCCTAATTTTAGAGGTGCCTTTTCAAGCGAAACAAAATGTTTAGATCCAGGGTGAGAAGCATGTCATGTGTAATGAAGAAGATGAGGCTCCTGAAGTCTATTTAGGAGTGACTATGACAAAGTGCCCTTCACAAGTGGAACCATTTTATGTATCCCTGGTTATAAATGGAAAAATAATCAGAAATTGTATGCTTGACTCTGGAGCATCTACAAATGTCATGCCTTTAGCCGTCATGCAACAAGCTGGATTGAAAATCGACAAGGCATGCGGAAAATGTTACGCTATGGATGCCAGAGAGGTACCAGTTATTGGAATCATGAAGGATGTAGATTTCAAACTGGCAGCATTTCCTGAAAAGAGATATAAAATGAATATAACAGTGGTTGACATCAAGCCACAGTATGGTATATTGCTGTCAAGAAGATGGGCAGCACTAATTGGTGGAAGTGTGCAGCTGGACCTGTCATATGCCATGATTCCAATAAATGGCAGGGATGTTAAGCTAATCAGAGAACAAAGATCATCAGAGACAGTGGAAGACCAAGAAGCAGAGGAACAGATATGCTTTGTAAACACTGACTGTGATAATTTTAAGGTTGTCTCAGATGATAGAGAAGATAAAGAGAAAAATGTCTGCAGTGAAGAGTTGGACTAGCAGGGTCTGTGGACCATGTATTTTGATGGAGCTTCTGCGAAAGAAGGCTCTGGAGCTGGAGTTGTTTTCCTGTCTCCAATTTGTAAGCTCCTCAAATTTTCTTTCTTGCTAAGGTTTGTTTGCACAAACAACATTGCAGAATATGAGGCCTTAATCTTAGGCCTAAATATAGCTCTCAAACATGGAATCAAAATGCTAAGAGTATTTGGGGATTCTGAGCTGATTGTATCCCAAATTAGAGATAGGTATGCTTAAAAAAACAAAAGATTGAAACAATACAAGCATGCTGTTTGGATACCATTGAACTATTTGATGCATTTTCAATAGGCTGGGTAGAGAGATCAAAGAATGTTATGGCTGATTTCTTAGCTAATGTTACAATAAGGCCAGATGACATCACTCTGTTAGATGTTACAAATGTAGAAGTTAAAATCAGGCCTGCAGTACCAGAAAATATATGCAGTTGGCAAGTGTTTAATGATGATAGGGATTTGTTAAAATTTTTGCACTGCATAGATGAATATGAGAATCAAGAAATTGATTTCCAAGCTTTTGTAGAGACTATAGATGGAAAAGAAACTCTTGTGGGAAAAGAGATAATTCAATTGAAGACTAATAAAATTCCTAGAGGGTTAGTAGCTTTGGAAAGAGCTTTTGATAGTAGAGACAAATTGGTCACAAGGACATCTCCCACAAATAAGGAAGATTTAGAAGAGATAAATTTGGGGACATCTCAGGCCCCCAAGAAGGTATATATTGGTAAGCAGCTCAAACCACACATCAGGAGTATGCTGATTGCATTACTAAAAAGGTATAAACATGTTTTTGCTTGGTCATATGAGGACTTAAAAGCCTATAGGGAAGATCTATTCTAGCATGAGATCCCATTGAAGCCTGGAGCTAAGCCATTTAGACAGAGGCAAAGACCTATTAATCCTACCTTAGCTCCAAAGATGCAAGAAGAACTCAAAAGGCTTAGGGAAGCTAGAATAATTGTGCCAATCAGAGATTCAACTTGGGTGTCTAACCTTGTCCCAGTCAGAAAAAAGAACGGTGATATTAGGCTTTGTGTTGATTTCAGGAACTTGAATGTATCCTCTTTAAAGGATAACTATCCACTACCTAATACGGAAGCTATGTTGCAGAGAGTGACTGGTTGTGAACTCTTATCCATGATGGATGGATTTTCAGGTTATAATCAGGTGAAGGTAAAGGAATCAGAACAGTATAAGACTGCCTTCACCACTCCATGGGGAACTTATGTATATGTTAGAATGCCATTCGGATTAACAAATGCAGGTGCTACATTTCAAAGAGCAATGGATGTTGCTTTTGCAGGGTTGATTGATTCAATCCTGGCTGTATATCAGGATGACTTGACTGCATATTCAAAGAAGGAAGAGCAACATTGTTTGCATCTTGAGCAGATTTTTATAAGAGCACTAGAGTATGGTATTTCTTTAAATCCAAAGAAGTGTGCCTTTGGGGTAGTTGAAGGAAAGCTCCTAGGGCACATTGTTTCCAAGGATGGAGTCAGGATAGATCCAGAGAGAGTGGCTGCTATTGACAGAATTCAAATGCCAAAAACTGTAAAAGGAGTTCAGTCCTTCTTTGGACAGATAAATTTTGTTAGGAGATTTGTTCCCAACTTTGCAGAAACTACAAGGAACATTTCTAAGATGATGAAGAAGGATGCAACTGTCAACTGGGAAAGTGAAGCAATAGAATCATTTCAGAGTATCAAAGAGGCAATCAAGATGGCCCCTGTTCTTAAATCTCCTAATTTTTCTAGGCCATTCCAAGTATTTTCATTTACTTCCTTTCACACTGTTGTTGCATGTTTGCTATAGAAAAATGAAGATGGTTTTGAGCAACCCATAGCTTTCTTCAGTATGTCCTTGCAGGTTTCTGAGTTGAAGTATGATATTATGGAAAAATAGGCATATGCACTAGTCAGAGCCATCAAAAGTTTCAGACCATACCTGGTAGGATCACATGTAATTGCATATGTACCCCATGCAGCAGTCAAAGACATATTCACTCAGCAGGAGGTGACTGGAAGAAGGTGCAGATGGATAAACAAACTGCAAGAGTTCAACATAGAGATACAAATTACCAAGTTGGTAAGAGGACAAGGATTAGCCAAGATGATGGCACAGTCAAACTTGGCAGCATGCCAAGTTAATGTAGTCCAAAATGAGAATGTAAATGTATCAAGATCTGAATGGTACAAGGATATTATCTACTACTTGCAAAATCTGAATTGTCCTTCCCATTTCAGTGATAATCAAAAGAGGACTTTAAAGTTACATGCAATCAGGTATGTTATTGTTCAAGGTGAGCTATACTGGAAAAACCCTGATGGTGTGCTGCTGAGATGTGTGGATGAGGATATGGCTAACAATGTTTTGATTGATATGCATAAAGGATTGTGTGGTGGACATTATACTGCCCAAACAACAGCTCATAAGACTCTCAGAGCAGGATATTGGTGGCCCACTCTCTTTTCAGATGCACAAAGGTTAGTAAGGAAGTGTGACCCTTGCCAAAGATTCTCAGGAAAATTGAGATATGATGGTGCTTTACCCCTCAGAACTGTAACTGTGGATGCTCCATTTCAACAATGGGGAATTGACTTCATAGGGGAAATTGCAGACAAGTCAAGTGGGGGACACAGTTGGATTTTGGTGGCAACTGATTACTTTACCAAATGCATCGAGACCATTCCAACTAAGAGAGCTACAAGTAAGGTGGTGATGGATTTCATACTGGAAAATGTTATCATCAGGTTTGGAGTACCATTCAAGATAGTCACTGATAATGCTATGTGCTTCAGATCAGGTGAATTTGTTGATTTTTGCAATAGGTATGGGATAAATCTATCATATGCATCACCATACCACCCACAAGGAAATGGTCAAGTGGAATCAAGTAATAAAAGCATCATGAAAATTATCAAGAGGATACTGGACAAGAACAAGAGAGCTTGGGACTCAAAATTAAAGTTAGCAATATGGGCTGACATAGTGACAGTAAAAAAGGCTATTGGAATGTCACCCTTTGAGCTAGTATATGGTGCATCAGCCAGATTGCCCATAAACAATCTCCTACCAGTTTACAGATTCATCCAGGAAAATGATGAGGACATTGAAGACTCCATGATAGAAAGGGTGAACCAGCTAGTTGCACTGGATGAAAACAGAAGGAAAGCACACCAGATCAACCTCAAGAGACAACAAGATGTGAAATATCAGTTTGACAGGAGAGCTACAAAAAGGAAGTTTCAAGTCAATGATCTTGTGCTCATCTAGAATGCAAAAAATCAGGACAAGGGTAAACATGGTAAATTCAAACCCTTATGGATGGGCCCATATCAGATTTTTAGCATTCATGGGGAGGATTCTTATTTCCTCCAGGCCCTAGATGGTGAAGTTCTGGAATTACCTGTGCATGGCCAATTCCTTAAGTTCTATTTTGCATAGATGACTTGTCACTGTGCACATTTGTAAAAATATGTATATAGTGTAAATGTCTTGTACAGTTCATGCTTTTTTGGTTTTTTGCCTGGTCTGCCCGGAGATCTGGTTCTCACTGCAGGTTTTTCACCTGCACGTCCCCATTCAGAGCCAGTGTTAGCACTAATTTTGGTCTGGATCTGAGCGTAGGATGTTGGAGGGTTTTTTCCTTTTTGGGCCCTAAGTTTCCTTGTTCATCGCTGTGATTTTCTCTATCGGCGAAACTTGTTTTTGGGTACTCAGATTTTGCTTGAACCATCGTTTTGAACCATCGCGTTGAACCCTTTTAGTTCAAGGTTCAACGGTTCATGGGCTTAGGCTCCATCTTTTCCCATCAGTGAATTCTTTGTTCATCTGTGTTATCGGCGTTGAACTTCTCGGTTGAACTTCTCTTTTGAACCATCGGGTTGAACTAGTTCAGGGTTCAATGGTTCAAAGCCTTATGATTTTGGTCTTATCGGCGTAACATTGATCATTGGGTGGACGGTGGAGTGTTGGCCCGACGGTTTGCCTCTGGCCAATGGAAGGTTAGCGGTTTGCAAGGTTGGTTTCGGTGTGACATGGACTATCGGGCTAACTGTTGGAGGGTTCACCGGTATACAATGTTTGGCCGATGGATATGTTATCGGCGAGAGCTGTATTGTCGGCCTGAGTGTTTTGGGTTGTGCCGACGATGGGAGGTTTGGCCGATAAGGAGTCGTTGGTGTGTGTCTGGCCGATGGAGGAGCAGAGTGTAGCTCGTTGGTGCATTGGCGAGACTATTGTGATTGGCTGGGGAGATTTTGGTTGCTCTAACGGTGTAAGTCACACCGACGGAGGTGGTCTTTGGTGTGACTTGTGTTGTCGGCAAGGATGGATTGCGTTGGGCCGACAGTGGAGGGTCTGACTGATGAAGGGGGAAGCCGATATGTTATCGGCGGGAGTTGTTCTATCGGCAGCAGTCTTTTCTGGTTTGCCGATGGAAGGAAGTCACCCCGATGGGGAATGCCATCGGAGTAAGGTTGCTTATCGGGTTAGCGGTTGGAGGGTCCGCCGATGGGGTAGTGTCAGGCCGATGAGGATTTGGAGTGGTCATCGGTGAGAGTTGGTCTGTCGATGAAGGAACTTTTGGCTAGGCCGATGGTTCTTCTCTGGCCGATGGCGATGTTGGAGGCTTTCAGGAGTTGTTCATCGGTGTGATTGGTTGTGTCAGCCGAGGGGTTTTTTGCTTGGCCGACGATATTGGTTTGGCCGATGGTGGTAGGATGGTAACTGCTAACGGGGTGCGAGCTGGTCATCGGAGAGACTCATACTATCGGAGGAGATCTAGAGAGTTGGCCCGATGGTGCATCTCTGGCCGATGGAGGGGATTGTAATGTAGTGGTCGGCAGGACAATTGAGGTCGGCAGGAGATTCGTGGGCTTGGCTGATGGTGTTGATCTCGGCAATGGGCTTTGGGTGGAGGAGAGTGTGTCGAGTGTGGTAAAAGTGCTCGACACCTATTATGCAAGTGACTATGCTTTTAAACTACTAAGGTAGTCTCCTCACTGTGCATGTGGGACTAATCTCCCTGTATAATTTGAAACTGCGATAGAATGCGTTTTGGCGGGAATTTCTTTTTTGAAGTACTGCGACGGTTTTCAAGCAGCCGTGGGTGGTTGAGCCATCAATGGCAACTGTAGCAGGGGCATGGGCAAGTTGTTGAACAGCCATGTACCCGATTTTTGGCATGAGGACTTCTAGATGGTGGCATAGGGCTCGAGGCCACCATTGTCTACTTTATGTCTCTACAGCAATAAATTCTGAGTGCCATTCCTTTGAAGGATCTGTATCTGGTGATTTTTTTGTCAAAGCCATGTAATTAATGTTGAGTATGCTTCTTTGGCTGTTATAAGCAGGAAGTGTTACTCATTTTAGGTTGTTGAAAGTTGAACATTTGGCTCTGTAATATAATACAGCTGATTTGGTTGCTCTGTACAGCAAAACCTGTGAGTTTATGTATCTCTTGTACGTTTTTGCATGAATCCACTGATTTCATGGTTAATTCTATATGAGAAATGCTATGTTAGCATGTGTTTTGTTAATTCTGTCTCCAGTATTGCATGTATCTTTCTTTTGAGTCTAGATATTTAAGCAATGTTTGAGACTCTAGAACATAGAATTCCCGTGTTGAATGTCTGATCTCTTAACTTCTGCTCAAGGGGTAGATTAAATTGTTCTCAGATTGAACATTGGGAAGGGTACACTGTAGTAGGGATGCCATAAGTATAGATAGCTTAACACTCTGTATTGGGAGATATCTGTAAGGCAGGTATCATATGTATCCCCCTGAAATCCAATTTTAGTTGTTCATGCATATCATACACAGGTGTATGTCTACTGACTCCAGGCCCTAGATAGGCACCAATCTTGCTTTGTGTTTGTGTTACAACCATGTCCATCTTTGCATCCAAACTTAAAATCAAAACCAAACTCTAAAACAACCATTAGGACATTAGAATTATTTTTAGGATCCTCAGTCCTCTGTCTACAACTGCAAATAGGCCCAAAGCTAGCCCCTTTGCTCTTATCTTACAGTTCTGGTCTACTTACAGGAGGACTTATCTACTTTTTGTCATCATCCCAGCCTTGTATGTATATCCTCATGGATGTTGAGTAGGGAATACCCCCCTAGGTTTTGCAGAGCCTGAAGAAGAAGAGGAGATAAAATATAGAGTCTATCTCCTACACTGTTGGCCCCTGGCCCAGAGATCTTGTTGATCATTGATGGCTACCTTGTAGGGAAATCTAGGAATAAGCATCCAGTCTGGGAAAAAACCAACAAAAGCATGTAAGAGTGGCTTTAGTTCCATGCTAAGGCGTGATGTGGTCTGCATTCATTCCTTTCCTCCATGGGAATGTTTAGGTCCAAACCTAATTTGAATTTTATGAGTTAAGTTGTTTTTTCGGCCTTGGAGAATGTTTTCATGATTGATGATGGTATAAATAAGTGTCAAGGAGTCATTGATGTATGTGTGTATGAGGGATATGATGTTTATGATGCAAATTTGATCAGTGTAGTAAGAGCTTTCAGTGTTGCTGCAAAGGTGTTGTTTGTGTTGTGATGGGTATTTATCTTCATTGGAACTGAACTCCATGCATAGGCTAGATGCAATTATATCAGTTTGAAGCCTAGCAGGGAGCCATTCTTCTTTTCTCTCTTTCTTTCTCAGTGGGCAGTGAGTCCACCTGCAGTGAGCATTCTCTCTTTTGGGTAGTGAGCCTTTTATAATTGGTATTGCTACTACTTTATATTGTGAGCTAATCCTCACTATGGTTTTTCCCTTCTTTGGTTTTTCATGTAAAATCTAGTGTTGTCTTGTGTTTGGTGTTGTTATGGTTCAGTTTATGTTATTTATGATTCATTCTTAATCATCATAAAAGTTTAAAAGTTAATGTGGATCTGAATGTTTGTGAGGGTTTGAAATTTTGATACAACTAATTCACCCCTCTCTTAGTTGTCTTGTGCATTCAATAGGATGGACCCAAAATTTTCCCAAAAGGTGTGGAACTACCAATTAAACATCTTGGTTGAGTTTTGTTAAAAATGATAATCTTTACTTGGTTAAGGATGCTTAAATCCTTACTTTAGTAAAGATCATTAAATTATTTCTTTGTATTAAATACTTGTATTATTAAATACAAAGTATTTTTATTTTAGGTGAGTATCCTCACACATGTGTGAGGATAACTCACATCATTATTCCTCTTGGAGGAATATTTGATTTATTTAGCCACCTCCTTAAGAGGTTGACACATTGCATATGGGAGTTGCATGCAACTCCCTGTCTCACCTCTATTTATAGAGGTGCTCTCTCCTTATTATTCCTCTCATTTTTCTCTTCCCGTTCATTTCTTGAGGAGCTCCTCCCTCTCTTTGTAATATTTTTTATTTCGTGGTTTCACGCCATCTTTCATAATTTATGGGGGTTTTTTCTTTGCTTTTTCCCCCTTCAAAATCTCTTCTCTCCAGTGTTGCTCTTTTGTTGTTAGCTTGTAGATTTGCTTCTACTTTATGGTAATATGTTTTTATTATTTATTTATTTATCTCTCACAATCTTGATTAGTTGTTTCCTGGTCATTATTTTTCTATCATGGTATTAGAGCCATGCAACTAATATTTTTGTGAGTTGTATTTTTGTAGAGCATTCACATGTGGACTTTTGTTTTCTGTGTGTGCAGGAATAAGGGTTTTAAACCCTATATTTTATTTCATGTTCATTTTTTTTAACCCTTTTAAATGCATTTTTTTTGCAACAAGGGTTTATAGGAAGAAATCATTTTTTTCCAGATTTGCTAGAAATCACAATCTAATTTAATCTAGTTTTAAAAAAATAATAAGCTATAGTTTTTTTAACACTTTTATCATATATTTTTTATTTTACAGCTTTACCCCTCCATGAAAAAATTAAAAAAATTAAAAGTCTTTGGTCACCATTAGCACAATAGCCAATAAGGTTAACAAGATTCTCATGATGAAGAAGGCTTAGCATTAAAACTTCAACAAGAAATTCTGGCTTGTGGTTTCAAGGCAACCCTTGTAAACCCTTCCAAACCCTCCTTTGCCTAAAAGACACTCCAGCCTAAAATTCTTTGTGGCCGCTGCAAGCTCCCATAAAGTAAAAGTTTGTGCTGCTATATGCTACGATCCCTTTTTCGAACCCTCTTTTCTGATTTCCACAGAGACCTTCACCTTAGGTTTCTCTTGCGGCACTTGGTGATAAGCAAGTTAGCTTTAAATATATATATATACAAAGCCCTAGTTTGATTTTTTTTTTTGGGTCTCTGTCTAGCCTTATTACCCTTCTTGTATATAGGGTTAGTTTTAAAAATAATAATAATAATTTCTAAAACTTTATAAAACAATCAAAGCCTTAAAAATTTTTTTCTTATTTAATAGTTTTTGTATCAAATAAATCTATTTTTTTTTGTTTAAAAAATCTAAGATCTGTGTCAAAAGAAATTTCATTAATTTCTGATCTATATATACATTTTTAGGGATTTTGCTGTGCATGCAAAAATTTCTCCAATTCTGTCAAAAATTCAGGTTATCTATATTAGTTTCAATCTTTTGATCTATATTTCTAAGTTTTTAAAATCAGATTTTTTTAAAAAAATTTAGGGGTTTTCCCCTTCATATTGCATGTTTATCTAATATGTGTAAAAATTTCCTCAAGCTTTAGCCCTTCAGATTTTGGCTTTCATTTGGCCTTTCATGGCCTCTCCCTTGCAGGTTTTGCCTGCACTCTTCAACCATTTTTTTTCCTGCAAAAAAATCAATCAAAAAATTAGAATGAAAACATACCTGCAACATAAAATAAAGAACAAAGAAATGATAAGAATTGTGAAAGAAAATAGATAAAGAGTTTTTTTTATGTTTTTAGGTGAGATTTAAAATAGTATTTTACTATTTACTTTCACAAATCATATCCTTAAAAAATAGCCACTATTCAATATTTTATGTGATATGAATTTAAGTTTAATGGTTTGTTATATATTTTAAAATAATATTTCTTATTTTTAGCAATCATATCCCCAAATTTTAGAAAATGGATTCCTTATTTCAAATCAACTCCCTACTAAATAGGGAGGAGTGATTTTTTTTAGTTGGCTAATTTAGAGATATGCTTTAATATTATTTTATCTCACTTAAATCAAATCCTTTTTTTTTTGCAATAAAGTTACATTTATATTTTTAATTAATCATATTTTAAAATTTTTGCCTAGGCATATTTTAAATATTTGACTTTTATTTATTGAGGCATTATTTAAAAAAATTGCTTTTTTTTTCATTAGACATTTTTTTAATAAAAAAATTAAAATAAATTTGCCTTTTTAAAGGCATTATTAACTTTTTTTCTTCAATGGAGACTTTTTTTTTAAAAAGAGAAATTTTGTTGGTTTTTAAAAAAAAAATTGCCTTTTGTTAGGCAATTTTTAAAAATTCCCTATGTTTTTTTTACACATGTACTTTATTATTGGACTTGATCAACCTAATAATTTTGTACTTGTTTCATTCAATTATATTTTAGGGATATTCATGTAGTCACGAATGCATGAATATCACTTTGGAATATTCTACTTATCTTTTTTTAAATAACAATTTTTTAGTATTAATTTAAAATGACTTTATTTGTGCCCCATCAAATTCCAATGTATCTCCAAGCTCATTCTATCACAGTTTGTGGTAATTTATCATTCTGCTTTTCTCTACCTAAGTCTTGATCTCAAACAATATTTAAAACAAGTCTAGAGTTTCATTCTCAACTACAATTATGTTGTTTTGATAAAGGGAATATAATATTTAATTGTGCCTCATTTATCTATTATAATTTTTGAGAAATTAAAAGCTCATTAGAGCACTAAATCCTTTACATATTTTATGCGCAAGAAGCATTTGCAGTAATGTTGCATAGGGAGCCCTCTAAGTCTCATTGGAGTATTTTTTGGGGCCCCATGGAAAATATTTCCATCCACTTTGATGGTATGCACTTACATTTTTATGATGAATTTATTGTTGGAGATTAAGTTCTTAAAATTTGATGAAGACAATATGGTTGTTATATCATTTTATAGGGCTATTTTCAAAGTCCTTTGATATTAAAATTCCAATGAAGGCATTATGGGTTTTATAACCATCTATAGGACTATTTTTCAAAGTCTGTAATATTGAATCTTCAAATGATGACACTATGATCTTAGGACTAATTTTCAAAGTCCATTATTATTAAACTTGATATAAGTTCCCTTTACAATTCAACAAATGATGTAGTGAGAAGCAACGTAGAACTTTTATTTCAATGCCTATATATTTGCATTTTATAATTTGGGCTATAAGCCATGATTTGTGCTACAATTTTTTACTAGCACTCTTACTCAAGACTTAAGGTTATTTTATCTACATTGAATTAGCTATGCTAACTTTTGCCTTATTGGCTTTATGACTTAAATTTGGATTCATTTGATCCACAATTTTATTATCCACTATGCAATTTGTATCTCTTTCTATGAATATACTAATTCAAGTTTAGGAGATGATCCCAATAATGGGAAATCCATTTGTGGTTATGGTTTCTTTGATGAAATAGGTTCAATATCTTGGCAACACAAGAACCTTCAATCCACTTCTTTTGGCTCTAAAGGAGCTCAATTCCTTGAAGACTTGAAGACTTGGCTCTACATCAAGCTTCTTTATAAAATTATATATTCTTATTCATTGTAAAGGCCTTTATGCTATTCTTGTAAATATTGTAATCATCCCATTGATGGATTCTTTGTAATCTTCCCCAAGTAAAGTTTAAGGGGGGATGTTAAAAATGATAATCTTTACTTGGTTAAGGATACTTAAATCCTTACTTTAGTAAAGATCATTAAATTATTTCTTTGTATTAAATACTTGTATTATTAAATACAAAGTATTTTTATTAGGTGAGTATCCTCACACATGTGTGAGGATACTCACCTAATAAAAATACTTTGTATTTAATAATACAAGTATTTAATACAAAGAAATAATTTAATGATCTTTACTAAAGTAAGGATTTAAGTATCCTCTTGGAGGAATATTTGATTTATTTAGTCCCTAAGAGGTTGACACAGTGCACTTATTCACATGAAAAGTGGCATATAAGAGTTACATGCAACTCCCCCTCTCACCTCTATTTATAGAGGTGCTCTCTCCTTACTTATTAGTCCTCTCATTTTTCTCTTCTCATTCATTTCTTGAGGAGCTCCTCCCTCTCTTTGTAATATTTTTTATTTTATGGCTTCATGCCATCTTTCATAATTTATGGGGGTTTTTTCTTTGCTTTTTCCCCCTTCAAAATCTCTTGTCTCCAATGTTGTTCTTTTGATGTCAGCTTGTAGATTTGCTTCTACTTTATGGTAATATCTTTTTATTATTTATTTATTTATCTCTCACAATCTTGATTAGTTGTTTCCTGGTTATTATTTTTCTATCAAGTTTCAACTCAAGATCATACATGGATTGCAAGATATTAAAGTTTCTATTTTTGAAACTACCAAAAAAAGTTTAAAACTCAGATTTGAGGCACTTAGAGGTCCCTAAATACCCTAAAGTTGTCATAATCAATGAAGTGGGTTATAGCTTGATAGATCTCTTCACGATCTTTCTAGCACATCAAATGATTCATCAATCGGACACCCAGATCAAAAGTTATGACCTCTAGAAGTTGGACCTCCTGTTTTGGCAAATGTGAAAATATGTTGGACACTTAAAAGAGCTATAAAGGGGAGAGTTATACATGTTGGTTTATTATTTGGCACATCAAAAGGTATCTTTGATTGGATATAATTTGGGCACCACTTTGGGGTGGTTTTGGCTCATGGTTTTGTAATTATTGTTGATGCTTTACTGTATTGTATCTCATATATATTAAGAGCTTGAGATGGAGGTTGTGTGTAATATTTTTATAGATGTTGAGTTTCCTTCAATTCTCTGTTTGGTTATACTCCTGTGAAATCTTGCTCTGCAAGTATATTGTAATCTTCTTGATTCCTGAATAATATATTGGGCGGCTTTGGAGTGTGGGTTTTTTCTCACGAAAGGGTTTCCCCAGGTAATTACTTTGTTTTGATATGATTGTTATTTGTGTTTATTTTTGTAACTATTGTAAAGATCTGAAAAGTTCTGCATATCCCTCCCCTCAAAATTAATGTAGGAAGTTGTTCTTCTACCTTAGTTTCCTTACAAGTGTAAATAGGACCTAATGTGGGACCAGTTTGGTAATGTACCCTATTCACACCAACAATTAAGAGAGTCAATTTTATAATCAAGATGATAAATGGAAGATATATTTGTTTCAAAGCTTGACATATGGAATTGTATTGTAATATCATTAAAATTCTTGCATATTTATAATCAAAATGGTTGAGGCCTAGCATTTTGGAAGCCCATTGTGGCACATGTATATGCCTAAAAATGACATGATTCATTCTAAATAAATATTCTAAATATTTATTCCATTCTTCTATCAATTAAATAAATATTCTAAATTTATTTAATTAGTTCACTATTCCATAATTAAATAAAATCAATTTATTTAATTAAATTCCCTAAATTCTTCTAATGTCTCACACAATTAAATAATCTTAAATTATTTAATTGTTCTTAAATCCCCCTATCCTAAGTTCTAATTTCAAAAATCCACCTCACCTTTACACCTCACCTTGTCCACCTCACCCTGTTGCACATGTAATTAAATATATTAAATATTTAATTACCTAATTTTCCCTCACCCACATGTCCTATTTCTTCTCAAATCAAAGTTAGTTAACTAATCAATCAAAAGTGTTAACTAACTAGTCTATTGAGTTAATTCCTCAATCAATTCAGTCAATTCCATAATCCATTCTTCCAACTAACTAATCAAGTTTGTTAACTGAATAGTTAAAGGAGTTAACTCTCCAATCAATGTTGTCAAGTTCCCTCTTTCATGATGAAGGTGGGACAATTGTCGTATTTCTACTGGTTGCACATTCCTCAACCATTCTCAGCCATTGATCATCATACTTCTCCTCAACCGTTGATTCTCATTCTTCTGAGTCTATAAAAGAAGCCTCATCCCTCCATTCTAATCATCCAGGTTATTTGTATTGTTACTCTGCAGAAATTTACCGACACGCCTTTGGCACCCCTAATACAATCTACTTGAGATCACCATTTGCTTTGAAGCTCCTCTTCATAGCAATATCTATCAATATAGCCATTTACTACCAACATCCTATAACACAGCTAAAAGAGTGCACTCACTGAGGGCCTACTTCATACCAGCAAGGATGGTTTTAATAGGCGAACAATAGAAGCTTTGAAACAAGGAAGGTTTGTATTGTGTTATTCATTGCTCCATTTAGTTCAATCTTTCTTGATTTCATTATTCTATTGATGTTTGGGTTTGTTATTATCCAATTGATTAATCTGCATTTTACTCTAACATTTTTGGCACCCACCGTGGGGCCTTTGCCCCTTTATCTCATCAAAATCTGAGCTTTTTTGAAGACAGGTTTTGTACAGGTCACACACAGGCTACTTCGGCACATTTGAACATTTCCATGGCGCTTATGTCCCCTATTCCGGTGCTTATAATCTTATGGCACATTTAAACATTTCTATGGCGCATATACTCATTTCGGCGGCACATTTATTATTCTTGCACATCTGTGCTTTGATACTACATTTTTGTTCACTGTTACGTCGTGTTTGTTATTTCTGCACTTCTGTGCTTTATTACTGCACTTCTGCACACTTTTACGGCGCATTAGTTATTACTGCGCTTCTGTTCTTTATTGCTGCACTTCTATGCACTGTTACAGCGCATTTATTCTTGCTGCGCTTATTTTGACTATTTCTGCACATTTAGTCACTGAAGCTGCGCTTCTGTAGTGGGCAATGATTTTAGTACTTTTCTAAGAAAATTTGCTAACGCTAACATCTTCGCAGGTGTTCTCTGGAGCTGTTTTGCAAGATAGGTTTGGGTTTAGTTCCATATAGTTGCATTTTGATAGTTCACACTTCACTTTCTAAAGGGATAGTAAAACTGATATTCATTCAAACCCTCATAGAGCTTTAATTAGGAAAGAAGTAACTAGATCATTGTTGTCTTGCATTGTAGCATTGCTATCTTTTCCAAGTTATTGCTATTTGGTATTAAAACTAAACTCATCATTGCTTTCTGAGTTAAAAATTGAACTACTGCTATCTCGATTGACCAAAATTTCAAAGTTAACTATTCATGCTACGTGGATTAAAACTGAACTCATCACTAATTTCTGGGTTAAAATTGTACCACTGTTATCTTGATTGACCAAAATTTTGAAGTTAACTATTCATGCTACATGGATTAAAACTGAACTCATCATTGATTTCTGGGTTAAAAACTGAACAAATGCTATCTTGCTAAATCACTTCAAAGTTCTATGCCTGCCCAGTAGACTAGCCCATTTAGTTCTTCTATTTTTAAATAGGTTGGATTAATCAGTGTCTTCTGTGCTTGATGAATGACAATAGGCTTATGCTCTCCCCTTTACTGGGTGATCAGAGTGCCAGACTTGTTATTCCATTTGTTTAACCTTTAAGAGGGGCCTGCCTTTGGATGCACACTTGTTCAAGTGGGAACGACCCTGAGTGGAAACAGGCTAGAAGCCAAGCCCTACCAATCCACTTAAAATAAAAGTGCTTGAGGTGAAAACCTCCTGCAACAAGTACTGCTATGTTACACTGACGGCCAACCTCCCCCAAAACCCTCTAAGGCACAACCCTTTGAGGCTGGGAGACTCCACAATAGAGAGTAGTGCCGCCGCATGTGTAACCACTTGAATAGTTTCCCGCATTAAATACCGCTTGTTCTAATGGCCAAAAACCCTTGTAATCCATTTCTAGCCTAGGATCTTTGTGCTTGCTTTTGTTCCTGTTAGTCCAAAATAGAGCCAGAAAAACCACAAAAACAATAAAAAACTATAAAATATTCTTTGTGCTTGCTGTGTTTCCTTGCTGTTAATTCATTAAATTAGATCAAGAAGACCTTTTTTCCAGCCAAAAATACCAAAAACAACATAAAAACTCCAAAAATTTGCAAAAAAATAGAGTTACGCATCCATTCTTTCTTCCTGCGCATTTGTACCGACTAGCTGCACATATATTTAGACCTGCTGCGCATATATAGACTATTACTACACATACATTTTCCACCAGTACGGCGCATATACTACGACTTCTTGCTCATATATTCATTTCTACTGTGCATCTGTTTCAGCACATCCGCGACAGTGAGTACTTGCATTATTTTTTAGGAAACAATTTTACCTATTTTGAGTACCCACTTCAGCCTAGTTTCACATTCTGAGATCAGATTCAACCTTGCAGTTAGTCTTCATCCATTTCACCCAAGTATCTCTCTTTCGTTCGTCGTCCCATTCACCTTCTATCAAAACCTCTCTTGTCCCAAAGTCAGTTTATTTCATATCAGTTCGACATAGGTCCCTTTTTCGTATCCTTTGTGAATTCACGTAAGCCTAGTAGGTCACAGAACCTTGCTAGTAGTCTTGTTGCACGACTAGTCCCTGCATAGTAAGACAGGTATTGACTACCCTTACTAGTGGCTACCGTCTTTTGTCAACTGTCTTACTTGAAATCATTGAGCGAGAAAATCCTTTGTCCAAGTCTTGTCCTAGGTATCCTATTCACAACAGTTTCAGTCAGCACCTTGCCAAAATTTCTAATCCTAGTCCACTTCATCCCACATCACCTTGCATGGTTCTTACTCGATCCCAGTACAACAAGCAACTTGAAATGGCTAGCTCATCCAATCGTATCGTCACACCTTATGATAGTGACGAAGAGATCTCTCATGAAGATTATGAAGGGAGCAGTCAAGATCAAAAATTCCAACGTTTAGTAGAGAAGGTGCTCCATGTAGACCCGCATAAGTACTTCTATCATCTTGCTAGTCTTGGAATCAAACTCCCTGCAGACTTTGATATAAGCTCAATCATGGAAAATATAGACAATGATCATGAAAGGGGTAAGAATGACACAGACCCACACACAAATGAAAGAGAAAGGAATACTATAAACCCAAATGCAAATGATAGAGGAAAGAGACCCATCGATCAAAATGCTCCTATGGAGGAAATGAGAAAACAACTTGAGAGCCTCACACAACAAATATTAGACCTTAAGATGGGTACAAGTACCAAGAACTACTCCTTGGAAGAAATAGCACTATACCCCTTTGACAAAAATTTGGTCATGAGACCATTCCCCTATCAGTTTGAAGTTCCAAAGTTTGACAAGTACAAAGGAAAAGGGGACCCTAGAGATCATATTAGGGAATTCAATGCAGCATGTTTAGAAGTAGCTCACAACGAGACCTACTTGATGAGACTATTCCCAAGATCTTTAGGTGGTCAAGCTATGGAGTGGTTCTCACGTCTCCCACCAGGAATCAAAACTTTTGATGAACTTGTCAACAAATTTATCAGACACTTCTCTTACAACATCGAACACGAGGTATCCATGCTACATCTATGCAACACCAAACAAAAGAGTGATGAGTCATTCGCCACCTTCTTACAATGATGGAGACAACTAGCTAGTAAGTGTTCTTACGATATGCCTGAGAAGTAGCTATTGGAGATGTTTGTCCATAACCTAAACACTGATCTTAGCTATCAAATACAGATACAATGCCCTACATCATTTTCCAAAGTCATTGAAATGGGGTTGTTCATTGAAAAGGCTATGATCACTAAAGGCGCAATCAAAATATACAAGGACACACCTACCTCCAATTACTCAACGGATAAATCAAAGTTTTGGACCAAAAATAAGAATGTGGTCAACGATGGGGTAGTGGATGCCAAGGCAGCAGCTCCCAAGCAACAACCCATATTCACTATTAAAGGAGAAACAAACAATGGCATGCTCAACAAACCATCCTCTCGGGAACCCAGACCTTGGTTCAGTTCAAATCCAAGGAGAAAGTTCACACCATTGGGTGAGTCTCAAGAGTCCGCACTAATGAAGTTGTTGGCTAACAACGAAATCTCTCTACTGCCAACAAGTGATTACGAGCCTATAGTCAAACCTCCCTACTGGAAGGACACTGACTATTGTGAATATCATCGAGGAAGGGGTCATACAACCAACAACTACATCTGCCTCAAAAATGTCATACAAGATGTGCTAGGTCAGAACCAGGGAGGAACCCAACAACATACCTCCAATGAAACCCATGTGGCCTACAGGGATCCACTTCTGAATCACAACAAGTCGTACAACAACAATAACCACAATGGCAACAACTATAATGGCAATAACAATAACGACAACAAAAATAACAATCGCAATAGGCCTAATCTGAACAACGGGACTAGTAATGCCAACTATGCAAGTGTGCCATTTGATTATACCATCAATTGCATTTCTGAGTATGTCCCGCAAATCAATGTCATCACACCCAACCAACAATCAGGACCTAACAGAACTGGTTGAGTATAATTACCCGCAGTGGTAAAGTCACGCTCAATACCGCCCCTCCAAGATCGTCCCCTTCTCCTCCCAACTTCCATCAGTACAATGTCATCGACCAATTACAAAAAACCCCGGCTAACATTTCTATCTTGGAGTTACCGCGTCTATCTCCTTCTCATAAGGAGATCCTTGAGAAAGCCTTAGTGGAAACCATTGTCCCCACTAACTTGGCCCAAGAGAAGTTCCAGACCATGGTAGGCAATTTGACTTCCTCCAACACCATATCATTTACTGAGCAAGATGACCTCTCTATATCTCAACCCCATAACACCCCTCTACATATCATCGCCTTCATCCACAAACACTGCATCAAGAGGGTTCTCATTGATGGAGGTGCCAGTTTAAATATTTGCACATTAAAGCTAGTCCTTGCATTGGGGTTCTCCGAACAGGTAGTTGATCCATGGAGAAAAATTACCATCAAAGCGTATGACCAGGAAGAAAGAACCACTAAGGGAACAGTAGTCCTACCCATTCAAGTGGGACCGATGATAAAAGATGTTGTCTGTCAAGTCCTTGATCGGGAGCTCGCTTATAATATCTTACTAGGGAGACCATGGATTCATGCCATGAAGGTTGTCCCCTCAACCTATCATCAATGCATAAAGTTCCCACACAATGGCAAGCAAATCACCATTCAAGGTGACCCTGACCCCTATTAGCATTGCAACTCTTTCCTTGCAAAACCTGAATGCATCATCCCGAATAACAGAGCATATATATCCCCTATCCCACAGCATGACCATACTGCTGAAGCCTCCTCCTCAAGGCCCAAAGAACAGAAAGTTACCATAAAAGAAACTGGAGTGGGAGAGTACTCAATTGAGCACAGTCTCAATCTTGCCAAATTGCCCTTGTCTCCTAGATCTTTTGGCCGACCCAAGCATTTTCCAAAGCCATCTACTCCTCCTGTAGCTCCTGCAACTCCCTTTGTAAAATGGGGGACCTTATATGATGAAACAGAGGAGAGAGATATCCTACAATAGTTTTATGCTGAAGAAGAAAGCACACCCCAAGATCTGCCTAGACTCCCAACAGAACTCTACGGACGAGGGGAGACTATTCTACATAGAATGGGGTACAAAGGACAAGGCCCCATTGGCCTCAGAAAAGAAGGAATCATTGAACCTATACAACCTTCTTCATCCTCATTGGCTAGAAACACAAGTGGCCTAGGATACAAAGGCAAGGGCAAAGCCAAGGAAAAATGCCTGTCTTCTAGAAATGGTCCAAACACTCCAAGAGGATAGTGATACCGATTCAAATGAGTATGAGTGGGATGAGCTAACAGAGCATTCCTATGATGACAAGGAGGTTAACACCATTCAAACTTTTAGCCCCTACCGTGAGGGACAAACGCTTTCGAACAGACCACTAGAGTCTGATTTGCTCATCCTTGAGATTATGGCTTTCGAGGAAAGTTTAAATTCCATTGCAATAAACAACTTGGAAGAAGGTACCATCCTGAACAGTACCCCCACCAATGCTCCTAACATTTCCATTCATACCATCAATGAATCAGGTCTATCATCCAACTCCCTCCCCCTCATGTACCCTGAGCTTATTGACTGGGATCTGCGAGGAACTCCTCAACTAGATATGTTCCAAAACGATGATGCTTACATTGATTATATGGAACTTAGGGACCACTTACCCAGGGGAGATCATAAAGCTGGTTTTTCTATAGAACTGAATACTGTGGCTTACTTTGGGGAGGGTGCCAAGCCTTCCAGTCACAAAAATATCAAGGTCAAAACTAGATCTGACAGTGAAAACTACCTTACGGCAGTGTCAGATCCCAAAACAATAAAAAGAAAGGACGCATCCGAAGGTGAAAACCCAACTATGGCACCTGACGATGGAAAGCTTGACACTCTCCCTAGTGATATGTACCAAGAAAGGTCACAGATTGTTATGGAACCGACAAAGCCTGTGAATATTGGAATAGAAGAACAACCCAAGATTATACACTTTGCCAAATCTCTTACACCACCAGAGAAAACTAGGTTTGTACCGTTCTTTAAGAAAAAGAGAGGCAGCTTCACTTGGTCATATGCAGACATGCTGGGTTTAGACCCAAACTTAATTCTACATCATCTACCATTAGATCTAGGAGTAAAACCAGTAAAGCAGAAGCTGAGAAAGATGCATCCTCACATAGCACTTTTGGTCAAAGAAGAACTCAAGAAATTGCTCGATGTAGGGTTCATCAGGGCTATAGATTACCCAAAATGGATATCCAATATTGTGCCAGTGTCCAAACCAAATGGCCGAGTCAGATTATGTAATGATTTTCGAGACCTAAACAAAGCATGCTGCAAGGATGATTTTCCATTACCAAACATTGATATCATAGTCGACCTAACTACATGCTATCTCTCATGGATGGATTCTCAGGGTATAATCAAATCAAAATAGCACCAGAGGACCAACACAAGACAACTTTTACTTGCCCATGGGGTACCTTTTGCTGGAATGTCATCCCATTTGGGTTGAAAAATGCAGGTGCCACATATCAAAGAGCTATGACTACTATATTTCATGACATGATGCATGTAACAATGGAGGACTATGTCGACGATATCCTAACAAAGTCTCTCACAAGAGATTCACACCTAGATGTACTAGAAAAAGTCTTTCAAAGATTGGACCAATTCCAAGTCAATCTGAACCCAAAGAAATGTGTGTTTGGGGTAACTTCAGGTAAACTACTAGGCTTCATCGTGTCGGCAAACAGAATAAAGGTGGACCCTGCCAAGGTCAAAGCTATAATGGACATGCCACCACCCAAGACTCTAACTCAATTGAGATCACTACAAGGCAAGCTGCAGGGAATCCACAGATTCATATCACAGCTGGCAGATAAGTGCCAACCATTCAGCCATCTCCTACACAAGAATATTCCATTTAGGTGGGATGAGCAGTGTGAAGAAGCATTCAACAAGCTAAAAGAATACCTTATGAATCCACCCATTCTCATGCCTCCGATCCAAGGGAAACCGCTAATTCTCTACATATCTGCTACACCTACTGCTCTGGGGGCACTTCTAGCACAGCATGATTATGGGAACAAAGAAAGAGCCATCTACTACATCAGCCAAACCTTAGTGGGCTATGAGTTGCAATACTCACAAGAAGAAAGATCATGTCTCGCGGTAGTTTTTGCTTCACAGAAAATCTGACATTACATGCTTGCACATCCAGTTAAACTCATTGCAAAAATAGACCCACTGAAGTATCTCCTTAGCAAAACAGCTCTCACAGGTCGCCTAGAAAAATGGGTAATGCTTCTAAGTGAGTACGACATCGAATATGTAGATAGAAAAGCCATCAAGGGACAAATCATAGCTGATCAACTAGAAGATGCACCATTACAAGACACCACGCCAATGCAGTTTGAGTTTCCAGATGAATCCCTATTCAATGTGTCAACATCTTCCTGGAAACTATACTTCAACAGGTCTTACACAAACCATGGATTAGGGGTAGGCATCCTGTTTATAACTCCTCAAGGCGACACAATCTTGATTTCCATGCACAAACAACATAGCAGAATATGAAGCCTTGGTAATTGGTCTCAAGATGGAAAATGAATGGAAAATCCAAGAACTACATGTCTATGGTGATTCTCAGCTTATAATCAATCAGGTTAACGATGAGTACCAAACCAAAGATGAAAAGCTCATCCCGTACAAAAGGATGGTTGACAACTTCAAAGAACACTTTGGGACCATCTCCTTTGAGAAAATGAGTCGCGATACGAGTTCTTAGTGGAAACTATCCGGCAACCAGCTTATGATCTTCCTGAGACCCATTCCATCTGCCTTCTAGTTGGATCTAATTCACCTTGGTATGGTAAGACTTACACTTACCTCAAGGACAACATTCTCCCACCTGACCTCTCTTCTAACCAAAAACAAACTTTTATACAACAAACCTCTCGCTACACCATCATAGCTGATACCCTATACCGACGTGGTCTTGATGGTACTTTGCTCCGTTGTTTAGAACAAGAAGAATCCATAACTACCTTGCAATATGTACACGAAGGGATCTACGGAACCCACTCTAGTGGTCCTTCCTTATCCAAGAAACTCATGCGTTTGGGTTATTACTGACCAAACATGGAGATGGATTCGTATCAATTTGTCAAAAAGTGCAAACAGTGCCGAATACACAGGACCTAATACATGCACCTGCTCAAGAGTTGAGACTTTTAACGACACCCTGGCCTTTTGCCAGTGGGGGCTTGACCTTGTGGGAAAGATTCATCCACCCTCATCCAATGACCACAAATTCATCATAACTGCCACTGAATATTTCACAAAGTGGATTGAAGCCGTTCCCCTCACAACCGTCACAGGTAAGCGCATTTCCTCATTCATCCTAAATTACATTATTTGCAAATATGGCATTCCTTCATCCATTATAATGGATAACAAATGACCATTCAAAAATTAGAATGTCCAAGAACTTTGTGAACGTTTCAAAATCTAGCACCGTTTCTCCACTCCATACTACCCCCAAGGTAACAGCCAAGCTGAAGCATCTAACAAAAGCATCTTGAAACTTCTTAAGAAGACCGTCAACGATGCTGGCCATGATTGGCATATCCAACTCAATCCCGCTCTGTGGGCCTACAGAACCAGTATACGCACTCCCACAGGTGCTACACCATATCCTTGTCTATGGTTTAGAAGCCATCCTTCCCATTGAAGTCAAATTACCATCCCTCAGGGTGTCGCTAAAGGGTCTCATATTAGATGAAGAATACAGGGTCTCCAGGTTGTAAGAACTAGAGTTACTAGAAGAAAGGCGATAGAAAGCCTTCGATCATCTCAAAGCTTATAAACAGATGATGTCAAGAAGCTATAATCACAAGGTTTGCCCAAGAATCTTTAAAGTTGGGGACCTCGTTCTCAAAGAGAATCCTCGCAATCAACAAGACAAAGAAAAGAAAGGCAAGTTCGAACCTAACTAGCTTGGGCCCTATGTGATTGTAGCAGCTTACGGATCGGGGGCATATCAGTTGGCAACATCGGAAGGCGAGTTGTTCGATGATCCAATCAATAGCATGCACCTTCGCCGGTTCTATACCTAGGAGAACCCCAATGCAAGGGGGCACAAAAATACAAAAAATTCAAAAACATGATGAAAGAGAAAATACAAAAAAATTAGAAAAGTACAAAAAAATTGTCCTTTGGTGAAAACTTATTAAACAAGTGCCTTGGATAGGTATCATGATGAAAACCTGGCAAACAGGCGTCATGTTTACTTTCTAGCTTCTCGTGCAAATAAAAGCAAGTGATGAAAACCTGGTAAACAGGCGTTACTTGTGATAAACCGCCTTCTCCATCTCTGGGGAACTAGTCACTTTGAGTCCATTCTTTCTTCACCCGCATCCCATTTGACCCATATCTATCCCATAATAAACACCTGACAGTTACCTATCATGGCTCGATACTATCCCTCTTTGTGGCCTTGTCAACCAAGGTTCTATCCCATACTGTCTCCTCAGTGTGAGCCTAGCATAGTATCCCTCATCAGTATCCATGGTCTGAGTCCATGAACTACATTGCCTCTACGTCATCACGTAGGCAAGGCCATTATTATAATGCGCCCCCAAGGCCCCTTTCCATTGTCCCATCCATTCCATATCTCGTCCTTCTATCAAGCTGAGTCCATCTCCACTTTCTCTCACCTAGGTCTTAGGTCTGTTAGGGTTTACCCCGAACTACGTTGCCTCTATGTCGTCACATAGGCAAGGCCATTTAGCAATGCGTCCTCGAGGCACTAGGTCCATCCCTTAGGGTCCATCTCACCAAGGATTGTAAAAATCTTCTCACCAAGAAAGCAGGTGCAAGCAGAACCCACGCTCCAAGAAAGAATCTTGACTCCATGTAGTTTAACCTATTCAAAGGCGAAATGAAATACCCAAGGCCTTCTAAATGATTTCACTCGAATTACAGCAAGAAATAAACACATCTAAATGCAAGAATGTTTTGTGATTTGAAATCATGGTTAAGTTACAGAGTCTTGATTTTTCTTATCATGTCTCTCTATGCTACTCAAGGATGCCAAAAGCTAGAGATGTTATGATGGGGGCATGATCATTTTCTTTGTTTGCTATCTGTGGATTCTGCTTTAGTAATGTGACACCTTGTCTAAGGACATGATCGGCAAAAGATCATTGAGGACATCAAAGGTCTAACATGAATAGGGGCATTCCTTGTCTATTGATATGCAAGAAGTACTTAGGTCATCTCGGTTCAATTATACCTCGATGCTTGTGTTAACTTGCTAAACCAAAATCCATGTAAGCGATACTCAGGTCATCTCTATCTAATTATACCTAGATGCTTGTATTTTCTTACAACATAATAAACACCCAATGATGAAATAAAGCACTTCAAAATACTTGCACAGTCAAGATGTCAAAAGAAAATCATCCATTATACATCCATTTATACATCCATACATCCATATCCCATGCAATAAAAGCTCCACAAAATGCAGAGTATCAATGTTTACAAAGGCTTGTGAGTCCTTCTATCGAGTCTTTCTTCTATCAATCAGATTTCTATCTATCATCATATCTTTCATCCTTGTCCAGTCAGTCTGAGCAATGATCCAAATGCAAGGTCCATCCTTAATCCATACCAATCAAGTCAAGTCAATCTTGTCAAATGATCCAATCACAATCAGTGGTCTTGATCCTTGTCTCGTCATAAATCAACTCAATCAATTATAATCAATCACTTGTCGTATACAAGATGTCGCATTGTCGAAATCAGACCAATACACGCATCTTACACGACACATTTCATTTCCTGAAACCAGACATTATCCTTCGTGTTGCTCTAGGGATATATTGTTCCCCGCCATGACAACACTGTCGTATATCGTTGGTTTACTTCTTGATAGGGGCAATACCTTGTTTGTTCTTGTATCATTTGTGCATACTTGCTTACTTGCTTGTGTGTGGTATCATTCTATCTTGCATTGCGTATCATTCGGCTCTTTCTTCACCCATTTTCTTCAAACCTAACCTTCTTCATCGTGAGATTGTCCGTCTCACGCCTTCTGCCTTCTCCCCGTCCAATCTCCCGAGGGGGCATCCTATCGTCAAACTTGTACCAGGGGCAAACTGGGGCATGTATCATTATTAGACTATCGATTTCTTTGAAGCAACGCCATAAACTGCATTGCATCAAAGAGGGGTAAAATGTATACACCTAAAAATGACATGATTCATTCTAAATAAATATTCTAAATATTTATTCCATTCTTCCATCAATTAAATAAATATTCTAAATTTATTTAATCGGTTCACTATTCCATAATTAAATAAAATCAATTTATTTAATTAAATTCTCTAAATTCTTCTAATGTCTCACACAATTAAATAATCCTAAATTATTTAATTGTTCCTAAATCCCCCTATCCTAAGTTCTAATTTAAAAAATCCACCTCACCTTGTCCACCTCACCCTGTTACACATGTAATTAAATATATTAAATATTTAATTACCTAATTTTCCCTCACCCACATGTCCTATTTCTTCTCAAATCAAAGTTAGTTAACTAATCAATCAAAAGTATTAACTAACTAGTCTATTGAGTTAATTCCTCAATCAATTCAGTCAATTCCATAATCCATTCTTCCAACTAACTAATCAAGTTTGTTAATTGAACAGTTAAAGGAGTTAACTCTCCAATCAATGTTGTCAAGTTCCCTCTTTCATGATGAAGGTGGAACACTTGTCATATTTCTACTGGTTGCACATTCCTCAACCATTCTCAGCCATTGATCATCATACTTCTCCTCAACCATTGATTCTCATTCTTCTGAGTCTATAAAAGAAGCCTCATCCCTCCATTCTAATCATCCAGGTTATTTGTATTGTTACTCTGCAGAAATTCACCAGCGCGCCTTTGGCACCCCCAATACAATCTACTTGAGATCACCATTTGCTTTGAAGCTCCTCTTCATAGCAATATCTATCAATATAGCCATTTACTACCGACATCCTATAACATAGCTAAAAGAGTGCACTCACTGAGGGCCTACTTCGTACCAGCAAGGACGGTTTTAATAGGCGAACAATAGAAGCTTTGAAACAAGGAAGGTTTGCATTGTGTTATTCATAGCTCCATTTAGTTCAATCTTTCTTGATTTCATTATTCTATTGATGTTTGGGTTTGTTATTGTCCAATTGATTAATCCACATTTTACCCTAACAGCACATTATTTAATTCATTCATGACTAAGAATTAATAAATCCATATTTATTTTGTTCTAGATTCTTTCAATTTGGTAAACCAAATCGTAATGAAAAGAGTGACTATCAACCTAGGCGGTAGATCTAGAGGAAAAAAGAGAAAGCTAATGAGCCCACAAAGGATTCGGAGGAAGTGATATAGATTTAGATCTCGGATGAGTTGATTTTACCTCATATGAAAGATCTATGTCAAAATGCCCTAATTGGTAAGATCTAGAACTTTATACCAGAAAAAGATGATTTAAATCTTTAGGTAAATCAAAATTGGGATGGGGTTTCAAAAATCATTCAATTAGATAAGAGTTCTAGTTTTTTTATTGTCATTTTTACTACTGGTGAAGTAAGAGACTTTATTCTTAAGACAAAATCTTGGTTCTATAATGGGCAGGGTTTGTTCCTTCAAGAATGGATTCCAAACTTTGATCTAGGGGCTTTTAATGCTAATTTCTTCCTATTTTGGATTAGTTTACACAATCTTCTGTTGGAGTATAGAGATCTACGAATTATCAGACTCTTAGCGGGGAAAATAGGGTTTTTTATTAATCATGATTTGTTAAATTTTAAAGATCCTCTGTTGCTAGTGAGACTATGTGTAGTCATGAATACTTCTTTTCCTCTTCCATCAAGGGTCCTTTTGAAGTCCTCGAAAAGCTCTTGGTATCATAATTTAATTTTTGAGGATTGTAAAACTATATATGACTTTGATATGCTGAGTATCCCTTCAGCATGTGAGGATTTAGAAAATAGACAGTTAGAAAATCATAGAGACAGATTGAATGAGGATTCTATTATGAAGGAAAATAGTACCATACATTCAAATTTGGAGATTGGTTTGAATTCTGAACCTAATTTGACAAAAGAGTCAAATATTTTGATCCCTTCATTTCATAATGATTTAGAGGAAGGGGAAATTTATAATAACAGGGAATTATCTTTGGATGTTCTATTAAATTAGGATTTAAATGCTACTGTTGAATCTGCATCATTCTCTTCCCATGTTGATAAGGACAATATGGGTGTAGTAAATGAAGACTTTGAATTCCTTAGCCCAATGGGTTCTATTCCTAGTGATTCAGCCTTATTGAATAATAGTTCAAATGTTTGTGATGGAAATATGGAAATTCCTAGTACATTTCAAGTTGTTCAGAATAGTGCAGATCTTCAGTGTGGGGAAATAGGAAAAATGTCTAGGATTAACGAAGATTCTCCATTATGTTTATTGACAATTGAGGTAGATAGATTGGTTTCAGATGCTATCCTTAAAGTGAGCTCAGATTTAATTGAACAAATTGCAGATGAGGTGATGGATGAAGATTCATCTTTGGTGGGGTTTCTCAAGAACAAGCTGAAAATATGAAACAATTAATGATGGAAACAATTTTGAAGGACTCAAATGATATTGAAGCAGAATCTGAGATTTATGATTTCTCAAGAAATTTATCTATTTATCAGACTTCTTATCAAGATAATAAGGAAGATAAGGGGTGTCTGCCTTCTTCTCTGAAGAGAGGTAGGCCTCCTAAATCAGCAAAAACACAGGCAAAAATCAAGGCATGGATACAGGCTACCCTTGATACCTATTTTAGATCGGGGAGAGTGCGTAACTCTCCTTGAGGTCAATGAAGACCCTTTCTTGGAATGTTAGGGGCATCAATGCCCCTAACAAAATACACTTAATTAAGCGTCAGATTGATTTGTTAAAAATGGATTTGGTATGTTTACAAGAAACAAAATTTTCTGAGGAACATGCAATTAGTATTTTTTCAAAATAGAAGAAATGGAAGTTTCTTCATTCACTAGCTTTGGGAGCATTAGGGGGATTAGCAATTTTGTGGAATAGTAATACTTGTGAGGTAGAATATATTTGCTCAACTTAGAGTTTCATACTAGTTAGAGTATCTCATGAGGAGAAGGCTTTTTGGATATTTAACATTTATGGTCCTAGTTCTACATCTGATAAGAAGTATTTGTGGGAGACAATTTCGACTCTCATGCTATATTTGAAGGAGGAAAAAGTAATTCTAGGAGGGGATTTTAATGCTATCTCTTGCATTAGTGAGAAGATGGGGGGAATTTCCCCTCCTAAAGTTATAGCAGATTTCAATGATTTTATAACAAAGAATTCTATATTGGATAGCCCCATTACCAATGGAAGATTCACATGGACAAATAGGAGGAAATAATTCTTGAGGATAGATGAAAGGCTGTATAGGTTCTTGTTTTCTCCTATTTGGTGTTTTGAAACTGAAATATCTTGTACACAGATTCTCCCCTTCACAGGTTCAGATCATTATCCAATTAGTATTGATATTCAGAATCTTGAGATTTAGAGGGAGAGAAAATATTCTTTTAACTTTGAATCCATGTGGTTTAGGGATTCTAGTTTCATTTCTATACTTGAAGATTGGTGGAAAAATGCTCCATTCATTTTTGGTTCAAGATTGTATCAAATAAATGAAAAACTTAAATTTGTGAGAAGAAAAATTTGAATTTGGAATAAGGAAGTGCTTGGAAATATTTTTGATCAGAAAGTTGAGATCCAAAATCAGCTGACTAAATTGAATGAACATATTATTAAATTTGGGATGGATCAAAATTCATTTCAAAATGTCAAAGTTCTTTAAGAAGACCTAGAAGAGGAGTTAGCAAGGGAGGAAGTTTATTGGAGACAAAAATCAAGGGAATTATGGTTAAGGGAAGGGGACATAAACACTAAATTCTTTCATGCTTCAGCCATGGTTAGAAGACATAGAAATCTGATCAGATCTATTAAAGATTCTTCAGGGCAGCTTTTGGAGGGGGATTCATTGACTCAGAAAGAAGGGGCAAATTTTTTAAGAATCTTCTTTCAAAGGATGATTCTTTAGTTTGGAAGGATTCTATGGATGAAGTGTTGCATCATATTCCTAGCTTGATTTCTGAAGAGGATAACAAAAGTTTATTGAAAGAATTCACTTTGGAAGAGATTAGGGTTGTAGTTTTCTCTCTTGATTCAGATAAAGCTCTAGGTCCAGATGGCTTTACTTCTTTATTCTTTCAAAAATGTTGGGACTTTATTGGTTAGGAAATGTGGTTAGCAGTTGAAGAAGCTTGTAGAAATAGTACAATTCTCAAGGAGATCAATTCTACTTTTGTAGCTCTAATTCCAAAGGTGGCAGTCCCTAGTTTATTTGTAGATTTTAGACCAATTTCTTTATGCAATGTTTTATATAAGATTATTACTAAGGCTATTTCTTTGAGATTAGTAGCCTTTCTTCCAAAAATCATTTCTGATGAGTAGGGAGGATTTGTGCCTAGAAAAGAGACAACAACTGGAGCCCTAGTTGCTCATGAAGTCTTACATTCCATTCATTTTCTTAAGATTTTGGCCATGATGATTAAATTGGACATGCTTAAAGCTTGCGATAGGGTATCTTGGGAATTCTTGTTCAAAATCTTGCATAGATTTGGCTTCTCCCATAAGTCATGTAAGTAGATTCGCTCATGTGTTTCAAGTGCTAGTTTTCCAGTACTAATTAATGGATCCCCTTCTAAATTATTTAAATCTTCTTGGGGTATACATCAGGGTGATCCTCTCTCTCCTTATCTCTTTATTATTTTTGCAGAAGGGTTAAGCAAGTTGATTCACTATCAAAACATATCGATGATTTGGAAAGGTATTTCTATTCCGAGAGTCCCTTTTGATATCACACATGGCCTTTTTGCTGATGACACTCTATTATTTGGACAACCCTCTTTGGTTGAAACAAAATCTGTTAAAAAGGTTTTGGATCTTTACTATTTAGCCTCAGGCCAGAAAGTAAACAAGGAAAAATCTATGGTTTTTTTCTTTAATATTAGTCCATTGATTCAAAAGAAAATTTTAGATTATTTAGGCTTCAAGATAGAGACACTTCCTTCCAAATATTTAGGCATTCCCCTTCTTTATGGGAGTGTGAAAGGTTGTTTTTGGAAAAGACTTATTGAGATTGTCAAAGGTAAAATTGCTTCCTGGAAAGGCAAGTGGTTAACGCTAGCACGTAAGATTCTTATGATTAAATCAATACTTTCAGCTATTCCAATTTATATGTTCTCAATTTTGAAAGTTCCAAAAGGTATCCTTAATGATCTTTGTAGTATTTTTAGAAAATTCCTCTAGAATGGGTCTAAAGAGGAAGGTAACAAAATCCCCCTGATTTCTTGGGACAAAATTTGCATTCCAAAACAACTAGGAGGGACGGGTATTCATAATATTGAAAATCAAAATCGTGCTCTTAAAGAAAAACTGGTATGGCAAATGTATGATAATTTAGAGGCTAAATGGTCCAGAATTATGCAAGCAAAATACTTAGACTCAAATGATCCAGCAAGGATTTTCACTATTCAAAATCTGAAATTAGGTACTAAGATTGGGAATTTCATAATTAACTGCAGGGAAGTAATTCTGCCTTATCTTTCTTGGGTTATTCATGATGGTTGTTCAACATTATTTTGGGATGATTCTTGGAATAGTCATCCTCCTCTCTCTAGTATAGAGGGATTGAATGAAACTAAAGAGATTCTTAGCCAAAGTCGGGGAGTCAAAGTTAGAGATTATCTTTAGTTAAATGAAGATTGAAATCATTTGGGTGCATGTTGGAAAGATTTTTCTAATGTTTCAATTCCCCCTTCCCAAAAGGATTTGTTGTATAAAATTCTTAAGAGAAGAAGAGTTTTCTTATTAGGAACTCCATATGAAATTATTTGGACACCTTCCAAATCTAGGAAATACACAGTGAAACTAGGATACCAAAGTCTCATGGGAAGAAGTGTGGAAGGTTCTTCATGTTGGCCTTCCAAACTTTGTTGGAGTAATCTTTGCCTTCCAAAGGAAAGAGAATTCACTTGATTGGTACTTAAGGGTAGTATTCTGACAAGTAAAAGACTTATTAAACTTGGTTTTGTTTAGCCTTTTTTATGTCTTCTTTGTTCAAAAGTAGAAGAAGATAACAATCATTTATTGGTGACTTGTTCCTTTTCTTCACAAATCTGGTATTGGTTGTGGGTGAAGTTGGGTTGGTTGGGAGTTCTTCCTGATACAGTTTTAAATTTGTTCCAGAGTTGGCCAATTCTTTTTCAGAATTCAACTTTTTTTGCCCTATGGATTGTTTCTCCTAGCTTGGTGGTTTGGAATTTGTGGCTTGAAAGAAATAATAGAATGTTTTGAAAAGAGAAGTGCACTTTGGTTCAAGCCATGTGTAAATTGGAAAAGGCAGTGGTAGAGTTAGTTCACTTTCATCTATCAATAAAAGATGTAGGCTCTTTAGCTTTCTCTTCTTGGGATGCTCTCATGCTCAAAACTTGGAATGGGTTGTCACTTTCGAATTCAAATTGTTTTGTGGGTGTTCAGAAAGTGGATAGAAGTCTTGTTCATTGGAAGCCTCCTTTGGAAGGTTTTTTTAAGTTGAATTTCGATGGTGCTTGTCAAGGTAATCTGGGGACTTCAAGTGCTAGGTGTGTATTAAGAGATTGGAATGGAGAAATACTTAAGGCTGTAACTCTTAAACTTGGTTTTTGCTCCAATAATGAGGCTGAAGCCTTGGCACTGATTGTAGGACTGAAACTAGCTTCAAGTTGTGGGATTAAGGATGTTATTATTGAAGGAGATTCCATGAATATAGTGAATTCTATTAAAAGGTGTATAGTTCCTAGTTGGAAAATTGGATATATTTTAAATGATGCTTTGAATTTACTCAAACTTTTGCAAACTTCCAAATTCGTCATTCTTATAGGGAAGGGAATAAATTAGCTGATTTTATTGCTAATTTGGCCTGTGATCAGGAAGGGGATTATTGTGAATGGGATTTTGATTCCTTGCGGTGCTTAAATGGTTTTATAAAGATTTTTGAAGATGACAGGAAGTCTTCTTAGCTTTGGGGTGTTTAGTTTAGATTTCAATTCAAATCAAGGAGGGAATAACTTTAGTTAGGTCTTAGGTGGTGGGAAGTATGTAGCTATTTTTAGAGACAAGGCCTTTTTATCAAATTTATGTTTTGATTTAGCAAGATTTAAAGTGGCTATCATCTTTTTATGCCTTTTTCAACATCATATCTTAATGGCTAAGAATTTTTTTCATTCATGTGGATGGCACTATTGGAGTACTCTTTCATTTATTTCATCCATTTGATCTGAGGTAGCTTGTAGTACTATCAGTCGTCATCTATGGCATTTCTAGATCTTTCGCATAGATATCTATTTATTCTCCTAAATTGAATGCTATTCTTACTACTTAGTGCTTAGTTCTTTGGTGTCGGTGTTCATTTTCTCCTTACTCCAAAATCTTTCTGTTAGAGATATGGGCTTGAATTTCAGAAACTCTCATATTCTCTTGCCAATTTAGAAATGGGAATAGCCTGTGTTGGGGGTATCTCATGTTTCCTCTTTGGGTGAAATCTTCAAACTTTATGATGTAGAGATTGAAAGGGCAATTGTTTCTATGTGTGGCTGAGATTTCTTTCTTCTTCCTATGTGTGGCTGAGATTTCTTTCTTCTTCCTATGGTGTTGTATCTCTCCCAGGTGATATCTCACTTTCTTTCTAATTGTATGGATGGTGTAAGAGCACCAAGATATCCAGGACTTGGTTGATTTTCAAGTTGTTTTGTTCTGGTTCAATAAGGTCCTTGAGACCATTAAATGTTGCAATAAGGCTTGAAAGCCATGCATGTAAATGGACTATGTCAAAATAGCTAGAATCTACTACTGTCATGTTGTAAGTCCTAGGGAGGATAGTCATGTTGTAATAGGTAGTTTGCAATAGTCATTTATGTAAGCCTTTGTTGAGGCATATAGGATAGTCATTAAAGTTTTCATGTTTGTAATCCTATAGAGGTATGTCAATGGTTAGGAGGTGGGTTAAAACCTTGTCCAAGGTTAACCAAATGTTAAACAAAACATTGTTTAGACATAAACCAGTCGGTGTAGTCCTAAAGAGGATAGTTACTAAAATAGTCTTTAGTGATGCAATTAAAATCAAGAAGAAGCTCGATGGTTGGGGCAGTTTCATCGACCCCAACCACTCCCACTCGACTTCATGCAAATATTGAGGCTCATTTTAAGCTTGCCAGGGTGTATTGTGAAGGCACAATCGGGTGGAATTGAATGAAATAACAAAAAACTTCTATTTTCCTGCTTTTTTCGTATTTCTCTATATTCTTGTGCATTGGAGCCCATACTACTGTACAATATGTCTTTGTTGTGGAATGGTGGATCCTTGGGAGTGAAGGTTGATGAGTTAACTATCCATTAAAACAAGTTTGGACTCTTGATATTGAATGGGAAGAATGCTATGACTGTAGAACATTAAACTGCTTTTTAAACCTGCTGTCATAGTCAGAAAATCATTGTTCTCTTGCATGCTCTATACCTGTATAGCTGAGTGGTGATTGGTGTCTATAATGGAGAGTTAGGTGGGTGAGTTACCTCTCACTTGCAAGTTATTTGGGCTCTTGACACTCTTGTATATCTCTGTATTTCTCTTTCTCTGCAAGTAGGTTGAAAACCTAAGTTAGGGCTTTTTCCTAAATACCTGATGGATTTCTCCTCATTCCACTGATCTTTTCTATTCCTGATTAGTGGAATGGGATGTATAGTAGTTAATACAAGGCCTTGTGAAGGTTTGGGAGGTAGGAGGATGGCCTAGTGTGAGTTTGACTTGTTGATGACTCTACAAAAGACCATGTGTTGAGACTTGGTGAAGGACAGCAGCAAATAGGTGATGACCATTGACTATGGAAGTGGAGATGTTATGAAGTATCAGTCTTTATCAATGGTGCATGATGCTTTGGATCTAACAATGATCCTGTGACAAGAGGTAGGAAGAGACCTCTCTGAGAAACCAATCCATTCACCTTATGCTGTCCCTGACAGTCCTCTTGGAGACAGCCACTGCCAAGAAGGTAATAGATTTGTTTGTCATGTTATTGCTTTACCAATGAAGGCATTAGGGTGAAAGCATGTTATAGATTTGGTATGTTGCAATGAGATTGAGTTTGTGTAGAAGGAGACCATCCCAAGGAGGTTGGTGTGACTGTCTTTCCAATGGAGAAGCAATGTTATGACAGTCAATGAGACTACTGTCCTACAGACCCTGCATAGTGGGTTGGATGAAAGCTTGAATGGAGTTAGGCATCTTAGGATAGGTGTCCTAGAGTCCTCTCACCTTGTGTCATGAACATGTGTAGTTTGGAGTTAATACCCTACCTTATGTGAAGTTTGGTCTCTGTCCAAGAAAATAGTGAATCTATTGAGCCATTTCATTGAAGGT
Source organism: Cunninghamia lanceolata (assembly GCA_027924645.1). Taxonomy (NCBI): domain Eukaryota; kingdom Viridiplantae; phylum Streptophyta; class Pinopsida; order Cupressales; family Cupressaceae; genus Cunninghamia; species Cunninghamia lanceolata. The sequence goes on from BSBN01001378.1 coordinate 1,324,131, forward strand.
CTGAATTGTGCTTCTACTGTCCTAGATGCTCTGCACCATTTGTGGTATCAAAGCCACTAGTAGGTCTTTGAGGAAGTAGTAGATCTTGTGAAATAGTATAGGTTTGTGAAAGTGTAAGGATGCCTCCTAAGAATCAGATGGCTAGGGAGAACAATGAGTTGAGAGAAGACTTAGAGGCTAGAGAAAAAGAGTTGAGGGACAGAAGAGAGCAGGATGCTGCAAGGGAAAGAGAGTTAAGGCAAGTGAGAAGGGAGAATGCATCAATCTTGGCAAGATTGGAGGCATCAGAGAAGAATCCTAGAAGGGATGAGCAAGATGATCAAGAAGGAGATGAGGAAGCTGATGAGAATCCTCCTGAGGATGAGTTGGATGCTGAGGAAAAGAAATTTGTGAGATTGTTGAAGGCAGTTCAAGGTAGTGGAACAAAGGCAAACATAGAGTTACCTATCTATCAAGGGAAGATGGATAGTGAAGAGGTATTAGGGTGGATAGATGCCCTTGAAAATTTATTTGAGTATGAGGAAATGAGTGATGAGAAGAAGATTAAATTTGCAAAAACAAAACTGAGAGGAACAACACTTACTTGGTGGAGTAGTGTGCAAACAGAAAGAGTGGCTAGAGGTGGAACAAGAATCACTTCTTGGGGTAGGATGAAGGATATGATGAAGGATCAATTCCTTCCATCTGATTACTCCATTCAAACAAAGAGGATGAGGTAGAATTTGAAACAGAAGGACATAGATGTTATGTCCTATACTGAGGAATTTCATAAGCTTAGTATTAGAGGAGGATTGGAAGATGAAGAAGAGAAAGTGGCAAGAGACCTTAATGGGCTTAGGTATAACTTACAAGATGAGATTGGTTTGATAGTACCAAAATCACTTGGAGAATGTTTTCAGTTGGCCATAAGGGCTGAAGAGAGGGTGAAGAGGAAGAAAGAAAGGCAAGGAGGTAGTGGAAGAGGATATAGAGGTAGGGGCAGACCTACTAATGAAGTACAGATAGCAATGAGAAAGGCAAAGAGTTTTCTGCAGATCAAAGAGGTGGATATAGAGGTGGAGGTAGATTTGGATAAGGAAGAGGAGTGTTTACAGGTAGATGTTATCACTACAATGAAATAGGACACATATCTTTCAAATGTCCTAAGAAGGATGATGTTGACAAGAGTAAGGATAGAAGAGTTCACTTGGCACAAGAGGAGGAGAAGCTAGAAGAACTAGAAATGTTGTCAGCCTCTCCAATAATGGTTGGAGAAATGCTCATGGTGGAAAAAGGCAAAATGCAGCAAACACCACAGGTATCTATTTTTAAAACTAATTGTTTAAGCCATGGAAAGATATGCAAGTTGATTATAGATTCAGGTTCTCATGATAATCTAGTTTCTTGGGAAATGGTGCATAAGTTGGGATTGAAAACATTTGATCACCCTAATCCTTACAATGTCACTTGGGTGAGTCAAGAGAAGCAAGTAATGGTTAATAAGAAGGCATATGTTGATTTTTCCATTGGTTCATATCAGGATTATGTTTTGTGTGATGTCATTTCAATGACATGTGGGCATATCATTTTGGGTAGACCATGGTAGCATTTGAGAAGGACAATTCATGATGGTTAAACTAATGACTATTTGGTGCACAAAGATGGTAAACTAGTACCTTTACCTTGTGAAGACAAGAAGGAACATGTTACCATTTGTTTTGGAGAGAAGTTGAAGTTGAATGTGCAGGTTAAGGATGATTGCAAACAATAGGAACAGTTGCAGTAGAAGAAGGTGGATGACAGTCCTAAAGAGCAGCAGGTTTGGGACTTGAGTTATGTCAAGGTTGGGGACATTGATTGTCCTATAAGGAGGAAAAAGAAGGAAGGCAAACAATAGATAGTACAGAGGAGAACAAATCAGATCTTAAGTTGGGAAGAACAAAAGCATTGCAGCAGCAGGGTCCTAGACAAGGACACCAAAACAAGTTTTATGGTACTAACACTGTTTACAGGAGCCATGCAGGTTGGAGGAGGAAGATAACTCTAGGAGAGTTCATGTTCCCTGTCACTAGTTAGAGGAACATTCCAACAAGATGGAAGAATGTTTGGAGCAGATCCCATAACTCTTGGGACAAGAGTTTTCATCATGCCGGGGAGTATGGTGCAGGAGCACCAAGATATCCAGGACTTGGTTAATTTTCAAGTTGTTTTGTTCTGGTTCAATAAGGTCCTTGAGACCATTAAATGTTGCAATAAGGCTTGAAAGCCATGCGTGTAAATGGACTATGTCTAAATAGCTAGAATCTACTACTGTCATGTTGTAAGTCCTAGGGAGGACAGTCATGTTGTAATAGGTAGTTTGCAATAGTCATTTATGTAAGCCTTTGTTGAGGCATATAGGACAGTCATTAAAGTTTTCATGTTCATAAGCCTATAGAGGCATGTCAATGGTTAGGAGGTGGGTTAAAACCTTGTCCAAGGTTAACCAAATGTTAAACAAAACATTGTTTAGACATAAACCAGTCGGTGTAGTCCTACAGAGGACAGTTACTAAAACAATCTTTAGTGTTGCAGTTGAAATCAAGAAGAAGCTCAATGGTTGGGGTAGTTTCATCAACCCCAACCACTCCCACTTGACTTCATGCAAATATTGAGGCTCATTTTAAGCTTGCCAGGGTGTATTGTGAAGGCACAACTGGGTGGAATTGAATGAAATAACAAAAAACTTCTATTTTCCTGCTTTTTCTATATTTCTCTGTATTCTTGTGCATTGGAGCCCGTACTACTGTACAGTACGACTTTGTTGTGGAATGGTGGATGCTTGGGAGTGAAGGTTGATGAGTTAACTATCAATTAAAACAAGTTTGGACTCTTGATATTGAATGGGAAGAATGCTATGACTGTAGAGCATCAAACTGCTTTTTAAACCTGCTGTCACAGTTAGAAAATCACTGTTCTCTTGCATGCTCCGTACCTGTACGGCTGAGTGGTGATTAGTGTCTATAATGGAGAGTTAGGTGGGTGAGTTACCTCTCACTTGCAAGTTATTTGGGCTCTTGACACTCTTGTATATCTCTATATTTCTCTTTCTCTGCAAGTAGGTTGAAAACCTAAGTTAGGGCTTTTTTCTGAATACCCAATGGATTTCTCCTCATTCCACTGATCTTTTCTATTCCTGATCAGTGGAATGGGATGTATAGTAGTTAATACAAGGCCTTGTGAAGGTTTGGGAGGTAGGAGGATGGCCTAGTGTGAGCTTGACTTGTTGATGACTCTGCAAAAGACCATGTGTTGAGACTTGGTGAAGGACAGCAACAGATAGGTGATGACCACTGACTGTGGAAGTGGAGATGTTATGAAGTATCAGTCTTTATCAATGGTGCATGATGCTATGGATCTAACAATGATCCTGTGACAAGAGGTAGGAAGAGACCTCTCTGAGAAACAAATCCATTCACCTTATACTGTCCTTGACAGTCCTCTTGGAGACAGCCACTGCCAAGAAGGTAATAGATTTGTTTGTCATGTTATTGCTTTGCCAATGAAGGCATTAGGGTGAAAGCATGTTATAGATTTGGTATGTTGCAATGAGATTGAGTTTGTGTAGAAGGAGACCATCCCAAGGAGGTTGGTGTGACTATCTTTCCAATGGAGCAGCAATGTTATGACAGTCAATGAGACTGTTGTCCTGCAAACCCTACATAGTGGGTTGGATGAAACCTTGAATGGAGTTAGGCATCTTGGGATAGGTGTCTTGGATTCCTCTCACCTTGTGTCATGAACATGTGTAGTTTGGAGTTAATACCCTACCTTATGTGAAGTTTGATCTCTGTCCAAGAAAATAGTGAATCTATTGAGCCATTTCATTGAAGGTCTGAATTGTGCTTCTACTGTCCTAGATGCTTTGCATCAATGGACCTCATTCAAGATGTTAATTTGGTGAGAAGACTTGGGCATATGTTTGTACAAGATTTTCTATTCTTTACAAATAGTTTTAATGCTGCCATGATGGATTATGATATTCATTTGGGATCTGCTCCCATTGGGGGTCTCTTTAAACTGCAAGATATCATCCATAAGCCCATGGTGCATTGTCTTTTCACTTCCTTTCTTCATGGGTTGTAGCATGATTGTAGGAAGTCTCTCTTGAATGGCCTCCATTGTCATGGTAGAGAGGTTGGCGATGAAGTGGTTGATGCAGCCAGAGAAGTGTTTAGGGCCTTGTTTCACTTACTTCACTTTCAATTACCTCCTCCTCCCCCTTCACCTACAGCAGTTATGGGTGATGGTAATTTTGTGATGTTGGAGGATTCTTAATCTGTGTTTTTTTCTAAGTTAAGGATTCGGTGCTTTTTTTGGAGACTCTAGGAATTACGGTATGTGTTCTTATTTTTTGATAATAGATGGGATAGTCATCGAATGCTCAAGCTTCCTCCTACTAGGCCATTATCTATGTACTGTTTATTTGATCTTCATTGGATATACTTACTTTTTCTTGGTACACCAGTAATGTAATTGAAAGTATTGCTAGATCCTCAGTGGTTGTTTTGGGGCAATTTTATATACACTTGCCTCTTTTTCATTTTGTACTTCCATTTTATATTTTTAGATGGAAAATTATGTAATGTAGATAGGTTTTTTGGGAGCTATAACCAGAGGTTTTCTTCTCCTAGTTCTTTCCTGTCGGTATGCTCCTCCTGAACCAAGATTTTGTAATATTTCTTATATTTTAATATAATAGTTTAGTGGCTTAGCCATTTTTTCTGGAAAAAAAAATAATCCATATTTGTTGTTTTACTATTTTAATTGAGATTTCATTGCATGTTTGGACAATCCTTCATTAGATCCTCCGTCTATGACTACATCATAGTGGTAGACATAGAAGTGGTGGTAACATGAGCAATAGGGATAATATGAATAGTTGAAGGAATAACAAATGTTTATACAACTTATGTAGGGGTTGGGATGCACCTAATGTTGGTAAATTGACAAACATCACTGATGGAGACACTGCTGGTATGACTAAGAATGACTAAGCATGATGTTTGAATGGTGTTGTCATTGATGGCAACAAGGAAGCAACAAGGATCCAAGGACAACAAGGATTGAACAAGGTTTGAAGACTATGACAACATGGCAACAAAAATCTAAGGATGAAAAAGGGTTGTTAGGTTATAGTTATGTTCCTATAGGATATTCTAATCCTTATTAAGTCATATGTACAAAGAGTTCTGGTCCAGCAAAGAGACTTAAGCATTTTGGCTAAGTGTTGGCAGAGTACAGAGATGACTACAGAGCTACAGTGTTATTGTCTGTATTAGTCCACATTTAAAGATCATGTCTTGCAATTCTGGTAAGGTGTTGATAATATTTAGATGCTCCTAATTCTAAAGTTTTATCTTGTAATGATTTCTGGAAGTATAGTTTCAAGTGGCTTAAGTTTAGCACAATAGAATATAGTCTTAATCAAAACAGAACACCTGTTTGTTTTGGTCTGCATTTATCTGGTAATAGATATTTTCTCTTACAATTTTAAGGTGTTGTAAACACATGATTGAAGTCTCTAATTCCATAGTTTCAAAGTTCAAAGTCATCCGGTAAGGTAGTTATGAGTACTTAAATATCACTACAGGCATTGACAGTGTTTGACAGTGATAGAGTTTAAGTTCTGGTACTCCGCACTTCACCACATGCTAATATTTTGTCCTGCAGTTCTGAAGTTAAGTTTTAGGATACCTAAGGAGTCTTGGTTATGAGTTTGAGCAAGTTTTGTGGTCCGCACTGCAAGTTGTGTTCTGACAGTTGGTCTGAGCCTGTGCTTGTCAGTTTTTGAAGTTGTCCTGATACTATAATCTGTGTGGAAGAATCTATTGACTAGAATCATATCCTAAGTGGTTCTATAGTCTGTGCTGACATAAAAGAATGTATTCCAAGTGTTGTTTTGTTCTACAAAGTCTTTTGGTGGAGGCATTGAGGCTGAGAAGCTACACTTTGTATAACTACACGTTTCATACTTGCATGTTGACCTACTTTGAAGATGGTATGTGTTGTGGATATATATATATAGAGAGAGAGAGAGAGAGAATTCATTTTGGTGTTTAGAGTGAAGATGAATATGTGAATGTGAAATGAAATACATTTTATGATCCAGTAAGTGTGATAAGTGTTTGAGAAGAGAGATTTGACTTTCATGTAGAGCAGAGTAGTTTAGGATGAAGATTTTTGAGAGAGTATTTTGAGCCTAATTGGAACTGGACTCCATGTATTTGTAGATGCAATTGTAGCAATTCATTCTTGATAGTGAGCCACCCATTCTCTATTCTATTTTTTTCTCTTTTGGCAGTGAGCCTGTTGCAGTGAGCATCTCTTTAGACAGTGAGTCCTTGGGCAGTAAGCCCTAAGGCAGTGAGCCTCTAGCAGTGAACCATTTTATAATCTAATTTTGCTATCATAATATATTGTGAGATAACACTCACCATGGTTTTCTCCTTTTTAGGTTTTCCACGTAAAAATCCTGGTGTTCATGTGTTATGGCTTGTGGTTGTATTATCAATGCTTGATTTGCTTTTCTATTATTAAATGTGGCAAATGGATTAATGGTTTAATATAATACTAATTCACCCCCCCTCTCAGTATTCTGGTTGTTCAACACCTAAGATCATGGTTTCATAGGTCAAGGGTAGAGGTTGTGGAGGAATGAACCCACAAGAAGAAATAGGGTTATGAGGAATGCCTAATGAAGAAGTGCCCATGTGACTAAGTGGAATAGTAGAAGTGATAAAATTTATAGAATTAGGAATGTGGGTATTTGGTGTAGGAAGAGAAATGAGAATGAGTATGAGTCAAATTGGAGTATGAATTAATTGTTTGGTTAGAAGGGGTGCTAGAATGTGGTTTATAATAAGTGTCTCTCCATGCAAGAAATATAGGCCTTTAGGATGATGAAAAACCATTATATGCATAGCCTCAAGAATAGGACTAGTAGTATCATGAATGCCCTCATTAGAAAAACTCATTTTGAAATACACCCAAGTGTTGATCAATATGACATATTGCTTCCTCATTCCCCATGTGAAAAGTAGCTTCATGATCAAAGACTCCCTCAAAATCATGAAATTTAGTAGTGGGAGAGGTAGAAAGAGGGGAAGGGTTGTGGTAGTCTAGTCATATAAATAACTCGTAAGATCAATGGTAGTGGGAATAGAAGTGGTAGGGTGTTGTTAATAAGATATTTTATATGCATGAACTTCTTCGAACAACATGATTAGAGGAAAGGTACTATGTGGTGAAACTCATAAAATGAAAGTAGTATGAGTATCCATAGCACACATGATGAAGTTATAGAATGGGAATAGGTTCACCAAAGTGTCAAGTTCACAAAAATTTAATAAACATTTAAAAGTTGTTTAGGCCTAGGTTTGTTAAGGTTTTAACAACTAATCCCAATTTACCTCTAGATGAGACTAATTAAATGAAATATTTTTGTGTTTTCTAGTGTGTTGTTTAACTAATAGAGAACAAAAAACTACCTAGCCTTATCTAGAAATTTTCTTTCCTATTTTAAACTATGTTTGAACAAGAAAGAGAGAGAGCTAGGAGAGAAAACTAAAAATAACTAAATACAAAAATGTAGAAATGAAAAATAGAATTTAGAAATAGAAAGAGTAGTGAAAAAGGAACCTATAAAATGGACTAGGAAGCTCACTGGCTAGGATGCCAGTGCATGCACTTTATCATATACTTTGCATGTTGTATTCTAGTTTATGCATTGTTGTTTACAGATAAAGTAAAACTCAAACACATATCCAAATCCATATGGCTATGCACATAGGAATACAAAGACAACAATATAGTACCAAAAACATACACGATGCTTGAAATCATTCTAAACTAACAATTTTAAGTAAGATATTGAATAAATAATAGAAAGAGGAAGAATACAAAACCTTCACACATTTGAGAGACTTCAAATACCTACAAGATGAGATGGAGAGAAAGGAGGCGACTTCTTAGGATCTTGCCTTTAGATCAAGTGCTTTATTTGGTCTTTTGACCTCCACAAGCAGTCAATGAATCAGGGAGAAGTTGGAAGGTGTGTTCTCTTAAACCCTACATGTATCTAGGAATTTAAAAATAACTATGTAGTAATAACCTATAATTGTTTTAAATCCCTTGTCTATATTAAAAAATACCCTAGTGTGTATGATTAAGAGTAAAAGGGGATGGAGCTTTCAAAGTACAAAAATAGGTGCTACAAACACAAAGAGAACTTGTAACAATAATTGTGATAAGAAGAATGAAATGAAATATTTAAACAATGTCACATGAAATACTAGGAATGGACATGACAACCACTGTAATCACGATGTATACCCTCAATGATGGTGGAAACTCATAGAAGATAATGTTGGGAATATAAAGTTGATTTTGAAATATTCAAGAGTGATGGAAAATAATGTAGAGTGTTGTATTTGCTTCACCAAAACATGAGAAATAAAAATTAGAAAATAGATAGATTGAAATATTCAACAAGTGAGTTGATAGGGAAGAGGAAGAGGCATTCCATTTAATGAACTAGCTATTGGGATTCACCTAATAGATCCAACATTAGCTAAATTTTCACTCAGGTTAGAAATAAACAATCATTACATGATTGCAGAAGACACTAGTGCATCATGTGAATGTACACATGTTGTGCTACCTATTGTGACCTCTATAACACACCCCTATTTTCTTGTTGAAACTGGGGATCTTGTTCTCCTTTAATTTTTACACATCCTTAGGCTTTAATTTTAAAAATCAATTTGACATTGATTGTGTAAATATGTTTGGATGGGTGAAAATAGTTCAAAAGAGAATCATTTGAAGTGTTGAAGTCTTTTGGTTTCTTTGAAAATCTTAAAGTTTGAAGGGTTTTGTTTGTATTACAAATTGCAAACCAAGTCTGAAGTCCAGTTTACAAGTTACAAACTAGACCTAAACTCCAATTTGTATTTTCACCCTATATGTAATTTTTTCATGAGTTTCTTTTTTTGGCTTGACACTTTGTTTTCCCATTGCATGGGATCCATTTTGATGATTTACTTATCATTTTTCACTGCACTTGTTCAATTATTAGCATTTAAATTTCCCCTTTCCCACATGGGCTCGATCACTTCTTCCAAGTTAGTTTTTGTATAGATTTTTTCATTATTTTAATTTTATTTTCCCTTCCTAGGTAGGGTTTCCTTGCAAGTCTGAAAATGCCAAGTGTTAAATGCTTTGAGTGACTTTACATGTGAAAATGCAATAAGGATTTAGTTCAATTTTCCTTATGTTTAATGTTTATCTCATTTTTAGGTTTAGCCCATTGGTTTTAAGACATCATTTTAGAGTTTTCATGATTTGGTACACCATTTGTACAAACCCTAATCTAAATCTAGATTCCTAATTTTTTTTTGTAAATTGCAACTTTTATACAAACTACAAGCTAGATCCAAAGTCTGGTTACAATCTAGAAAACCAAAAAACTTTACACTTTGAATTTTTTTTGCAAACTACAATTTAGATTCCAAATCCAATGTGAAGTTGGAACCCCAAAAGTTGTTGCAATTTGCAAGTTTGTTGCAAACTACATCTAGATTCTGATGTCTAGTTACAATTTAGAAAACCAAAAAACTTTACACTTTGCAACTTTTTGTAAACTACAATCCAAATTTGAAATATAGTGGGTAGTTGAACCCTAAAACTTTTTGTAATTTGTAACTTTTTGCATGTTCGATTGCAGTTCAAAGTCCCAATTTTTTTGCAGTTTGCATGTCTTATGCAAGTTGCATCCAGAGTTTGAACTCTAATTATAGTTTGGAGATCACATTCCTTTTGGAGTTTACAATTTTCATTGCTATTGCAATCTACAAACTAGGTTCAAAGTTTGGTTTACAAGTTGCAAACTAGACATGGACCTTGTTTGCATTTTTTAATTTTTTGAAAATCTTTGAAACTCTTCCAAATGGTCTTGAAAACTCAAAGAAAATTAGGGAAAGTAAACTTTAACAATTTTTTATCATGCTAACCTATTGAGTAAGTGCAATTAGAGGTTTAAAATTAATATTTTTATTAATTGCTTCATGGTAATATTTCTCTATATACAAGTACTAAGGCTCGTTCAATTTTGGTAGGAACTTATACTTAGGGAATGAATTATCCTATGAAGATGAAATATGAGTAAAAATGTGTTGTACTACCATTAAATTGTTGTTCAATTTCGATAACATTTTTGATACAAATTTTGGGCATGTAAGTCTAGAAAAATTTCATAAGAGAATACTCAAAAATAAAAATATGAAGCTACTATAGAACATCAAGCTAAGCAATCTCGTGGATGAAAATTTTTTATCTATTCAATCATTAGATCTTGTGAGGACATGTGCTAGATTCTACAACAAGAAGGACATGCTAGTCAAAACTATTGATAATCATACAGATTCAACCTTTGTATATTGAAGAAATGTTAAATTTGCCATTGAGGGATGTCTTTGTAGAGATCACCATGGAATCATCTCGAGAGTATTTTAGGCTCATGTTGATAAATGTATAGACATCATCAATAAGAATTGGTTGGCAAAGAGAAGAGCAACAATATCTAGATTACCTAAGAAGTTGTTCTAAAGTGAGTTCAAAGAAGAGATTAATAATACAATTACTCTCTTGAGTTGAGCTGTAAGACATAATATTGCAAAATAATTCCATCCATGGATGTTTCAATTCATTGCTAAAGTCATTTTTTAGAAAGGATTTATTGATTGGGCTACCCTCATTAAAGACACCCTCCATAATTAATTATGTGAAGTTATTCAATCAAAGCAATTTTATATGACTTCATACTTGGTGTATGGTTTGGTGAGAAGATAATAGTTTGTTGTATTAGATTAGATAGGTGTTATGAGTTCAAGGTGGTAGATGGTGTATCAACATTATCTCTAGTTGAAGATAAAGAAAAGTAACAAGCATTTTAGAAGAGTCAATGATGCTTTCATATTCAATATCATTAGGGTGCTTAAGAATGATAAGACTAGGAGAATGTTTTCTTAGTCCATGGAACAATTTAGAAGTGAGGCAATTGGTATTACCAATTTTCTACTTTCACTTACATCAAAATCACAAGATTTTTAGGGTTATTGTTGAAACTCCCAGTCTATGTCAATGATAAAATAGCTTTGTTGTAAACATGTAAAAAAGGTGTGGAGGTTCATAAGATATGTATAGATAAAATGGTGAAGGGCCTCCCTTTCCCTTTTTCCATTGGGAGATACTCTTGTCCAACTAGCTAGGTAGACATAAATGTAGAAGATGAATTGTCTCTCTTGGCACTAAGGCCCTACAAAGAAAGAAGTTCATTTAACCCAAGTTAATGTTTTAAAGGGTTGAAAACCACAATCCCACACAAGCCTCATCTAGAAGAGTATTGGGCTAATTGTGTTGATGGTATAGGGTCCGTAAGAGGTCATATTCTTGCATGATGACACAACAAGTGAGGATGTTCCATAAAGCTTTTGTGCTTGAAGGGTTATATGATAATGGTGACATATTAGACCCCTCATATGAAGCTAATAATGTGTTTCATCAACCTTTGCCTATGCAAGAATGGACTTTAGGAGAATTAAAAAAATGTAGAATCCAAAACTTCCATAGTGATTAGAAGAAGCAAAAAGTGGCTTGATAAAGAATTGAAGAATTTTCAAGAAGTAGGTCATTTTTTGAAGGCAATGATAGTAGGAGAGGAAGAAGGGGAGAAATAAAAATAAATTAGGTTGGTGAGAAAGAATAAATCTCCTAAGATTAAGTTCATGTGTTCAAGTCTAACCCAACACAGATAAGGGATGACTTAGAATATGGATGTCTCTCCTACTTAGAACGTTCCCTCTAAGATTTCTTCCGAAGCTGTTTAGGTAGAGAAAACTTAGAATGATGAGCCTATACACTCTTCTTCTAAATAAATCTTTAGATCACCATCCTAGTCTCCCATTATCTCCCCTCTTATCACTCTACCTCTAAATCCTTCTTTTGTTATCCCTCTAAAGTAGGTTTATGAGAAAACCCTACATAATCTCTTGAGAAGATATCCTTTGTATCTCATGATAGAGATTCATCTCCTCCTTCCAAACTTCCTATCTTGCCTCCTTTTCCAAATTATCAAAGCACACCACAACAACATCAATAAGGTATCCAAAAATAAGAATCAAGGACTACAAATACTCCTAAGTGGTTTTATCAAATAATTCAAAAGAGAAAGAGGGTTACTAAGCCAACATTGGATGATCTTAAACTTAATTAGCTACTATGCTACCAAATCTCATTCTTCCAAAAAGAGATAGAGTGAGGTCTTCAATAATAACTTATAATCATGGAAACAAACAAGTCCATATTATAACACCACTAACAAATTATACAACTTTACCATAATTGCTTTAGGAAATCCATCAAGGGAGGAAGGAAAATAGATTGTCAAGTCATCAATGGATGGGATCATATTAAATAGGGATAAAGATAATGCCACAAAGGAAGTATTAGAAAGAGACACTGTGTGGCTTCAAGATTGTTGTCATTGATGGCAACAAACTCTATCCCACACATCTGCAGAGTGCAGTATGACTATACTGGAAGTAAGATTGAAGAATGTTTTGGTCTAGTGAACAAGAATAGAGCATGCAGCAAGGTCTGATAATCAGGTCTGGATCTCTCAGAGGATGTATCTCAACAAAGTACAGACTTGGGGAAGTCAAGACAAGTACCATGACTACTACATTCCAGAGATTGAGCCTCCGGTGATGAAAGAGTGAAAAGATATGAGCATCTAAGTGTTGGGTTCCTGACAGGTAGAGCAGACTGAGGAAGAACTAACCAGCAGAGCATCAGACTTTTATCCGGATGAGAAATTGATGGTGATCAAGCTTCTTGAGGGATCATTCATGGTTGGCCGACATGATTTATGACTTCTATGTCAATATTTTTGATACGCATCACATATTAAGCATGGATTCAGCCAACAGACCAATATTTAGTAAATATCTTGAGTATTCCGGTTGTCGACTAGAAAGATGTTGAAATCCTAGGTGTGGATATATATACTAGATGGATTTCAGTATGAAGGTGCATGTAATATGATATAGAGTGTGAGAAAAGGTAGAGAGAAGTGTGGAAGTAGCAATACAAGTCTGGTATGTGACATACCAGCAGCACTAAAGCAGAGGAAGAATGAAGTGCAATAGATTAGTGTATTGAGCCTAACCGGAACTAAACCTCAGCATTTGTGGATGCCTCTCTTTAGTTCAAACATCTAGTTACCTTCTATAACCTGGTAGATAGTGAGTCTATTGTAGGCAGTGTGCCTCTTGTGAGCAGTGTGCTCGGGCAGTGAGCCCTAATTGGCAAGTGCCATTTTGTACTTCTTATTCTTTTAATAGAGAATACAATCTTGGGTTAGTCACCCTGTGGTTTTTCCCTTAACAGGGTTTTCCACATAAAAATCCTTGTGTTATGTGTGTTGATTACGTTTCTGCTCTCATGATTATGTATGCTTATATGTTTTGATGCTGTACTAATTGATAAAAAAGAAAAGAAAGTTAAATATTTAAGATAACTGATTCACCCCCCCTCTCAGTTATCTACCTTGTTTCCAACAGGAAGAACTAAAGAATAAAGTTGCTCACCTTACAATATACATTGAATATCTAGTCGGTCCTATTGGTTCATCGTTTATAGACATAGTTCCTTAGCATGTTCTAAGCATTGAAAAAGAAATACCAGTTTCTTGTGAATTGGGAAATGTTATGCAAGTTAGATCCTCTCTTGGAATGCAAAACTAGTAACTCTAGGGCATAAGATAATGTAAGATGCTTTTAAAATTACTTTACCATTATCAAAATAATTGGAAGCTATTGAGACTTTAATGGTAGTGGTGAAAAGTGAATTGGAGGCTATTGAGAACATTTGTCCCTAGATAGTCTAGATGGTTGAAATAGATTTAAAATATTTGGTGGATAAAGGCATTTTAAGTGATCAAGAGCCAAATGTGCATAAAAAATGAAGGTTGTCCTACAAGTTCTAGATTAAGATCTTGAACGGGTGTCAAAATAAGTATAAAAAGGAATATAATCTAGTTCACTTGGTGTGTTTGATACTATGAGCGATTTTGTTGAAAATTTGGGATGTACTTTATTTGACAAATATCATAATGTTCAATAATTCTGAAAGATTAGTTCCAGGAGGTAGTGAAAGGGGAATCTCCCAAGGATCCTAGTTTTACTACAATATCAGTTAATTATTTGATGAAGATAGGATCTCCTGTGAGGATTTTGAGAAAAGGTAGTAAAGTTTAGGATAGTTCAAAAAATTCTCTACGAGCTCTTTATTAAGATAGATATCAAGTCCATGCAATCCGATGGACCTAATCCATGTCTAGTCAAAGTGGTATTGGTTAATTTTGCATCCTATTTGCAAGAGTTAAAACATGGAAATGTTCTGAGGAGATGGAGAGTGATAATAGGAGACAACAAAATTATGCAGGTATGGTTAGGAAGCTACTATGGTCTTAAGAGAGTCTTTTGTGGATGTGGTTATAAGGAGAAACACAAATCTAGATTTTAAAGAAAAAGGAAAAGAAATTGGTGATTTCTTTCAAAAAGAATGAAATTCAGAATCAAGGTTTTATAGGTTTTTTCATCAATTAAGAAGAGGAAATTTAAAGTGAAATGGTGATTTTCAGTCAGCAGTTAGAAGAGATAGGCAACATATAAGGTTTCCTTCCAATGGAAGCAAATATGCTATTCAAAAAGTAACAACTTCAAAGACATCAAACCCTAATACCTCTAGATTGCAAGGGAAATGGCATCAATTTAGAGGGGATTCAAAATCAAGACAACAAAGATATAGAAGATCTAAAATCCATCATAGAAATAGCCAATCAAGTTGATCTTCTTCTCCAAGAGCCTCAAATTGCCAGATCTATGTAAGAAAATTTGTTCAAGTAGAAGGGGGTATTGGATCTAAAGTGGACTACCTTTCAAATAGTTGTGGAGTGGAGGTAAAAATTCTAGATGATTTAATTTTTTTGCATGTGAAGGATCTAGGTCAAAAAGTGATCATTGGTAAGATCTGGAATTTTTCCCCTAAAAAAGAAGATTTGGTATCTTGGGCAAAGGATAATTGGGATTATTTTTTAGATCTTATTGTTATTGATAAAAATCAAGGTTTTTTTGTTGCAATATTTTCTAATAAAGAATCTAGGGATAGAGTTTTAAAGAATAAATCTTGTTTTTTTCACAGTAAAGGTGTTTTCTTACAAGAATGGGAACCAAAATTTGATCCTCAAATTATATGCCTTTTTGGGTTAATCTCCATAATCTACCATTGGAATATAGGGATACTAAAATCATTCGATTAATGGTTGAGAAGATAGGATTCTTTTAGAAGCATGATATGTCAAATTTTTGGAGTACAGAGCTACTTGTGCATTTTTCTTTAGTCATGAATACCTCTTTTCCCCTTCCTAAATCCCTCATTTTAAAATCTTCTAAAGGCTCTTGGCATCAGAAAATTACTTATGAAGATCCTCAAAATATTTGCTAGTTTGAATAGAAAGATTTTAAGTCACTTTTTACAGCTTGTGAGGATCCATAAATTCTTGAAAATTCTTCTTTATCCAAAATTCACACCACAAATTATACTGATGTGATTCCTCAGGGGGAACCTTCTTTTGAGTACCTATTGAATCCAGTTGTCCTAGAATTTGATGAATTTCATTTGCATATTTCAAAGGCTTCAATCATGAATCAACTAGATTTTGAGGACTTCAGTAGGGAGGAAGGGGAAAATTTTGAGTTTCAAAAAATTGTAAACTTAGATCAACCAAATCTTCATTTGGGGTTAGGAAAAAAAATATGATAATGAGGAGGTAGTATGGGTTGAAGAGATAGACTTTAGAAAGGAGGTTCAATTGAATTGTCCTATGGAGTATCAGTTGAGGTCTAAATTAGATTCAAATAAAGAAAAAGAATTTGATTTTAGTCTTAGGCACATCTCTTTAGCTTTGAATCTAAATGAAGAAGTGGTTTTAGAAAATCAAACTAATAAAATTGAGAATGGAGGTCACTTTCCCTTGGAAGAGGTAGAAAAACTGATTACTGAAGTTCTTAAAAAAGGAGGAACTAACCTTACTGAGGAAATTGCTAATGAAGTGTTAAATGAGGATTTGCCTCATGATTCCAATTTAAATATAGTTATTTCCCAAACTCCTTTAGATGAAAATGCAATTTTCTCAACTCTAATATTAAAAAAGGGAAGGAAATTTAAATCTAAGAAAACTGAGGAAGAGATTCAAGTTGGGATTGAAATGACTCTTGACAAAATAGTTAAATCGAGGAGAGTTTGTCGCTCTCCTTGAGAACAATGAAGATCCTTTTGTGGAATGTTAGGGGCATTAATGCCCCTAACAAAAGATGCTTTATCAAGCATCAGAGTGATGATTGAGGAATGTATATTGTGTTATTGCAAGAAATAATTTTTTGTCATTAACAGGTTGAGGATGTTTCTTTCAAAATGGAGGTAGTGGAATTTTCTTCATGTAGCTTTTGTTGGAGCTTCAAAAGGTCTAGAAATCCTTTGGGATAAGTCTAGGGTGGACATTTTTGAATGTTTTAATTCTCAAAATTGGATGTTGGATAAATTTAAGGATATAGATCAATTTTTTTGGCTATTTAATGTGTATGGACCAACTTCAACAGTAGGAAAGAAAGTATTATGGATTCCTTAACCTCTGTCATGAATAGTTTTAAGGAACAAAAAGTCATTTTAGGGGGTTATTTTAATGTCGTTCCAAATTTAGAAGAGAAGTCTAGGGATATCATTCCTCTTGTGAAAATAATGACATATTTTTCCATTTTCATTCATGATAATTGTTTGTTAGATCCTCCTCCCATAAATGGTAAATTCACTTGGACAAATAGGAGAAGGAATTTTCTTCTCATTCTGGAAAGAATGGATAGGTTTCTTCTTCCAACTAAATGGATTGAAGTTAATGATTCATTTCACTCTTCCATTCTACCTTTTTCAGGTTTTGATCATTTCCCTATCTCACTGGAGGTGAAATCCATAAAAACACAAAATTCTTTCAAGAAATCATTCAAATTGGAGGCTATGTGGTTTAGGGATGACAATTTTATTCCTCTACTTAAACAATGGTGGGTCTCTTCCCCTTACATAGCAGGCTCAAGAATGTATCAAATCTATAAAAAATTGCAATTTTTGAAACATAAAATTTAGGAATGGAATAAGACCCACTTCAAGAATATTTTTGTTCAAAAATCTCATTTAGGGAACCTCTTAGAGTCAATAAATTCTCAAGTTATTTAGTTTGGCATGAACAAGGACTTATTTGATCAGCATAAATCCCTTCATGAAGAACTCAAAGAGGTGTTAGCCAAGGAAGATATTTACTAGAGACAAAAATCTAGAGAAGTTTGGTTGCATGAAGGAGATAGTAACACCAAGTTTTTCCATGTTTCCTCAAAAATCATAAGACAATAGAATAAGATACATTTTGTGAAAACTACAGATGATATCACATTGACTGATCAATATCTTATTCAAAAAGAGGCAGTTAATTTCTTCTCAAATTTCCTATCTAATAATAAGGATTTTGCAGATATTATTTCTTCAGATTGTATCTTAGATAGTATCCCAAATTTGGTTTCATTAGAAGATAATTAAATGCTAATAAAGGAGTTTACTTTAGAAGAAGTCAAAGGAGTAGTTTTTTCTCTTGAAGTAAACAAAGCAGCTGGGCTTGATGAGTATATACCCCTCTTCTTTCAAAAATGTTGGGATTTCTTGGGGAGGGACATATGGTTAGCTCTTGAAGAGTCTTGTTGGAACAAAACTATTTTAAAGGAGATGAATACGACTTTCATTTCTTTGATCCCTAAGAAAAATTCTCCTTACTCTTTTACTGAACACATGCACATCTCACTATGCAACACTTTATATAAAATTTTCTTAAAAGCCATCACTTTGCGTTTAGAAACCATTATTCCAAATATAATTTATGAATAACAAAGGGGATTTGTTCCTAGTAGAGAAACTAAGTTGAAGGGGCTTTGATCACACATGAAGTACTTCACTCAATCCAAAATAATAATCTTCTTGCAATGGTCATGAAATTAGACATGATGAAGGCCTATGATAAAGTTTCATGGAAATTCCTTATGCATGTTCTTAAGAAATTTTGTTTTTCCCAAAAATGGTGTAAATGGATCTTTTCCTGTATCTCAAGGGCCAGGTTTTAATTTTTAATAAATGGGTCTCTTCTAGTTTTTTTCAATCCTCTCAGGGTGTGAGATAGGGAGATCTACTCTCTCCTTTTCTTTTCATAATTATGGCAGAAGCTCTCAACAAATATATCTTAGTTCAAAATTGTAATCACATTTGGAAAGGTATTCATATTCCTAGGTTTCCTTTTGCTATCACACATACTCTATTTGCTAATTACACTCTTCTATTTGGTTTCCCCTTAGTTTTAGAAGCTAGATGTATATAAAGGACTATCTCTTTGTATTGTGAAGTATTAGGGCAAGCTCTAAATCTAGCTAAATCCAAAATATTTTTTCTCAATACTAATCCTTTAATTTAAAATCGGTCTAATTTAGGTTTCAAACTTGAGTCCCTTCCTTGTCAATATCTTGGGATCCCCCTTTTCTTTAGTGTGCATAAGAAGGATTTTTGGTTAAAAATTGTTCAAGCAATTCATAAGAAGGTTGTCTCTTGGAAGGGTAGGTGGCTAACATTTGCAGGGAGAATTGCCTTAATCAAATTAGTTTTGTCAATTGTTCCAGTGTTTATGATGTTAGTTCTCAAAATGCCCAAAGGTATTGTTCATGATGTAGAAAGATCTTTAGAGATTTTCTATGGAAAGGAAATATAGAAAAGGAAAGGAAGATTGCTTTAGTAGCATGGGAGAAAATTTGTACTTCTATACATAAAGGGGAGACAAGAATACATAATATTGAAGCCCGTAATATGGCTTTGGGAGCTAAGCTGGCCTGTAATCTATTGTTAGAACACAAGGATATACTGAGAGGGGGGTGAATTAGTATATATCAAAACTCATTCCAGTTTAACATTATCAATCAAAACTTCTAACTGCTTTAACTAGAAGATCAAAAATTAAACCAATTAAAGCACAACACATAAACACACAACCACAACACCATATTTACATGGAAAATCCAAGAAGGGAAAAACCACGGTGAGCAAGCTGCTTGGATATACTGTCCAAATCTAGCCTCACAAATGAAAAATAGGAAATTACATTATTATTTATGGGATACAACCCAAAGGAAGCTGCAACTCCCTAAAATACAATTCAATAGTACTTATAGAATGAGGTTGCAACCTCTGATAATTACATTCAAAAAATCTTATTGAACAAAACACCTCTGCATCATCCTCACACTTCACTTTGTCACAAAACTTCACTTTCTTTGCACAACAAACACTGTTACCTCCAACACACCTTCACAAACATACTCACATCTATCCACACATCTTTGCATACTCTCACACACTCTTACTTTCCTCAACAAACAAGATCTTTCATTTATACCTTCCACAAATTACAAAATCTTTCTCTCATGTCTGCCAAGATGAAACATGTATTCATGAAACGTGCAAGGTCACACCAAGTTGGCATCCAAAAGATGTAGAAAATTAATATGGTTCAAGCCAAGTGATAACCAAGACCTATCCTTCATCAACACATTCTTCCAAGAAAATGCATGATGAGGTATAAATAACCTTATTTCTTTAATGGATCAAATAGCCTTTTGTACTATCCAATTCCCTAGCCTTGCCAATTTATTTATTTTTAGAAGCGATATTTATCTATTTTGAATAAAATATTGTACAAATCTTGATTTCCTAAATTGGTTGAAACTAGCTTTTAAATGTTGATTTAATGGCATGAAAATTTGGGTAACTGTGCAGGTTAATGCATTGCCTAAGAGGTGGACATTATGTAGCTATGGACGAGTGCGCCGGAAGTTGGGGGCACTAGAAATTTTAGGATTGCATTTAATGAAGACTTTGTTTTATTCTGCTATTTTTGTGGTCACCCAAAAGACATTATGACTCCACTTGGAGTCCTTTTTATGTTTAAAAGACATCAGTAGTTAAGATCTTGTTTTTCAATTATAAGACTTCTTCAACTGGCATTTTCCTGCCATCAGAAGTTTAGGAGTTTTTGAAGTAGTTCAGTTTTTGTTGTTACTCAAAATATGGATATAAATAGACATTATGAATGAATGAAAATAAATCCTTAAGTTCTTCAAAATCATGAGAATTGTGCACTTGCAATTTTTATGAATGAAAATGATATTCTAAGTTTTAGTTTCTTTAAGAAAATATGAAGATTTGAATGGAGTTCTCATGTGCTATTGAAGTGATTGAATGTGATTTGAATTAAGAAAAGCTTCTCCCATGAGCTAGCCACTCGCAAGACTATGGGATAGATAAGTATTTTCATTTCTGTGAATGTTTTCATTCAGTTGAAGATAGTTTATGTTTATCTTCTGTCGTTAACCTGCAGTGGTGTTGTTTAAAAGTTAAATTGTTGTGTACTGTTGTTTGAAACTTTCTATGTTCATTAGAAGTTTTGTGGCGCATCTGCCTTAGTTAGAATTATTGTTTTCTAATTGTTAGAATTTGGAGTGCTTGCAGCTTAGCAAATTACATTTGTGAATTGTTAGCATAGAATTTACCTGCTTTCTAGTGTAGAATTTATCTGCTTTCTAAGTGTAGAATTTATACACTTTCTAGTCTAGAGTTTTCATGATTCTTAGTATAGAATCTGAATACTTTCTGTAGAAGGATACAATTACTGTTTCATTTCATGTAATGTTTCAACTTTTTAACATATCTAGAAAATTGTTTCTCAATGAAATATCCAAACCCCCTATTGCTGACAGCCTCGGACACTACCCCAATTAATAAACTGATAATTTTTCATCTAAAGTGTTAGGACCTTATGATAGCCTGTCACTTTTTGGTGCCATTACCGAGGAATACGCAATCTTTTCTAAGTGTTATTAGAGCATGCTTGGGAATTTCTTGTAGTAAACACCCAAAAATAGTTACCAAACCTCTCTTTCTGCATGGTCAGGAAGCGAGGCCCACACGGAAGATTCATATCAAAACCCCCCACAATAGTAATTCCAACCATAAATAGGGAGGAAGAAGTCTCATCTAAAGAACTAAATTACAAATTGATCAAGCAGGATCAACCTGAGACCTCCCATCGTACCCCAGAAGTTTCACTAGTTGACCCAATCTTTGAGGAGATAGTTATTCAATCAACCAACCTAGTCTTGAAGGAAGAGAAGATTCATTTTGACATTATGGCTAACAATCTCCATAATGATGATATGGAAAGAAGACCGGTAGCACAAACCTTTACCTACCCTATCGCTCTCAATGAAGATAATGATGCACCAATGAAAAACATTTCACCATCTATCTTGCCAACTTTTAGGGGACTTTCTTCTGAAGATCCTAACCAGTTCCTCTTTGAGTTCAAAGTCTTGTGTCAAACATATGACTACAAGAATGACAATCAAAAGCTCAAACTTTTTCCGTCCACTTTGAGAGACACTACAATGCGTTGGTTTATGGGACTAGCTTCTGGATCAATAACTAATTGGGATGACATGGAAACTATTTTCTTAGAAAAATACCAGATTTATTACAGAGTTAATGACAGAAAGGAAGAACTATTCAAACTAAGACAAAAAGAGGATGAGACCCTGGAAGATGATCTTGATAGGTTTATCTTTCTAACCAAACAATGTGGTAAGGAAGCCATAAGTCTGGAGATTCTAAAGACTATATTCCTCAAAGGACTTGATGAAGATGCAAGGAGAAGCTAAGATTTAATGGGAAAAGGAGATGTGTCCCAACTCAAACTTATTGATATCTCTAAGTTATGTCACAATTTTTCCCGTACTCGAGGAGGAATCTGAAAATCTAGCCTCCTAAGGAGCTCTAATGAAATAGGTAAACTACGAGAGGAAATGGCAAATCTGAAAACTAACATTCTTGTTCAGCTGAACACTACCTTGGATGGAATACAAGCCAAAACACATAACCTTGAGACCTTATCCAGCTATTGTCCTAGGTGTCAAAGCAAGCATTTATTAAGAGAATGCCCTTTGGACAAGGCTGACACTTGCCAAATTTGTGAAAAGAGTCATACCACTAATCAATGCGAGATTCTAAATGCCATCAAGACTTCTAAAAAATGACCATCTCACATTGAGGAAGAAATAAATTTAGTAGGCCAGAGACCTAGAGGAAATTTCTCCTATGGTTAGAACTCGAACCCTACATGGTGACCTCCAAACCCTTGGAACAATACATAGTGGTCAACTCCATAGCCTTCAGTACCACCTAGATGGGGATCTTATCCACCTTGGGGACCACCTGAATGGACAAACCAAGCTTAGGGAAACTCGCAATGGCCAAATCAGCAATGACATCCTCACAATCAACCTCCACAATAGAATCAACAACTAAACCAATTCTACAATGGTCCTAGACAAATGCCAAATCCATAATAGAACCTTCTAATGGCTCCCCAAAACCCTCAGCAGAGTGAACAAGTTAATCAAACACCATTGCCAGCACAACCTGTTCCTAATCCCAAGAATACATGATAAAATGCCCCAGTGTATGCTGCTAATTAGGATAACATGGTGGGGGTCAATGCTATCTATTGTGGAAACCTTTAATTAAGGTCAGGAAAAACACTTAATCAACTGACCATTATTGAAGTTATAGAAGACCCAGACAAAGGACTCAATGTAGAACCAGAGACTCCTCTTGTACCTACAAAGCATGACTCCAAGAAAACTCAGGAGGAATCATCCTTACTGCAACCCCAAATAACCTCAGCACCTATCGTAGGCCCATCTCAGGAAGAAAATGTTAATCAACCACCAATGATTCTAGAAAATAATCCCATGTCAGGAAGGAAAACCTAGGCACCTTTTCTGAATCGTCTCAGACCAAATGTCCTTAAGAACCCACCAGAAGTATCATTGTCTAATGAAACTACTCTGATACAAGAAATTAAATGACTCCATATCAAGATTCCTTTGTTACAAGCGATCAAAGAAATTCCCGAACTAAACCAGCTAGTTAAACAATTGTGCATTAAAACACTAGCAAGGAAACCAAAACAAATTAATATGGTGCACATTAATGGATATCTGGTTGAACTTTTAGATGGGAAAATCTTAACTCCAAAATATGGCGACCCAAGTAGCCCACTTATAACAATAACAATTAATGGAGTGGCAATACCTAATGCATTGGTGGACTTGGGAGCAGCCATTAACATTATAACAGTGGATGTTATGGAAAAACTTGGACTCACTGACCTTTGCCCCACAACTACCATATTACGAATGGAAAATCAAGCCATAGCTATTCTTAAAGGAGTCTTAGAAAATGTCCTTGTCAAGGTTAACGATTGGGGATATCCGGAAGACTTCCAAGTTCTCTAGTCCCACACACCTAAAGACAGTTACCCAGTAATACTGGGTAGACCATGGTTAGCTACAGTCACAGCCAAGTGACTGCAGAGTAGGAGGAATGGTCATTTCACATGGTCTCAGTAGAAAACATCTAAGTCTATACCCCCCGCTCAGCCTACAGAATATAACCAAGTCTGGGTGGATGAATCAAATGAATTCGATAAGCAAGAAAATCTAGCTTCACTTGCCATGGTGGTTATTAAACAACACATCGAAGAACTGGAAGATGAATTAGACAACATCCAAGATCTTTCCATAGGCTCAGAAGATGAAGAATCTTTAGAGGTGGAAGAAATTTTAGGACATCCAATCCACATTAATGACAAAGAACATGATTATACCAACTTAAAAACTTGACCCTGTCCACTGGCAAATATCATCTTGAAAATAGATCATTTCTTCTCAGATATTTCTAGACTTCATAGAATCATACCACCTAGTTGTCCTCTCAACACATTAACTGAAGAAGTTCACATAGTCACCTCCAATTACCCTAGAACCAAGACTATCATTTTATTGCCAGGAAAAACTTTAAATATCAATAGTTGGTTGATAAAATCTGATGAGCACAAATTATTCTATGTTTTGATGAATAGGTCCAAATCTTTTGCTTGGGACTATATAGATATGAGAGGAATCCACCCAAGTGTTTGTACCCACCACATCTATACCAAAGACGTTAGACCAGTCCATCAACCCCAATGAAGAGTCAATCTGGCTCTCAAAGATATTGTCAAAACTGAAATTGAGAAAATCTTACAAGTGGGATTTATTTATCCTATTTTGGATAGCAAATGGGTTTCACCCTTAGTGGTAGTGCCAAAGAAAAATGGGAAATGGAGAGTGTGCATTGACTACAGAGAACTCAACAAAGCAACCTACAGAGATTATTTCCCACTGCCCTTCATAGACCAAGTTTTGGATAATCTAGTAGGAAGAAAGTATTTCTCATTTCTGGACGGGTTTAGCGGATATAACCAAGTACAATTGGTAGTAGAGGACCAAGACAAAACTACTTTCACCTATCCTTGGGGAACATTCACATATCAAGTTCTTCCCTTTGGGCTTTGTAATGTTCCTGCCATGTTTCAAAGAGTTGTTTTGGCTATCTTTGCTGAGCTCGTAAATGACTGTGTAGAAGTCTATATGGATTACTTCACAGTCTATGGTTCCACTTTCGATGAAGGTCTTAAAAATTTGGATAGAGTGTTACAATGATGTGAAGATCATCAACTATCTCTAAGCCATGAGAAATGTCACATAATAGTAGACCAAGGTATAGTACTGGGACACTATATTTCAGTGGAAGGGATAAAGGTTGACCCTAAGAAGATTAAAGTGATACAACAGTTGGAAACCCCAAAGAATCAAACCGATATTAGAAGCTTCTTAGGACACACTGGTTATTACCAGAGATTCATAGAAAACTTCAGTAAGATTGTAGCTCCCATGTTCTCTCTTCTATAGAAAGATGTGGCTTTTACCTAGACAGAAGAATGGCAAAAACCTTTTGACATCATTAAAGAAAAGCTTGTCTCAGCCCTAGTTTTACGAGGACCTAATTGGAAACTTCCCTTCTATATATATGCTGATGCTTCCAATGATGCTATTGGAGCAGTGTTAGGCCAAGAAGATGAGAATGGAGGAAAATATGCTATATACTTCATTAGCAAAAACTTGAGCCCCACAGAACAAAATTACACTACCATGGAGAAGGAATTTCTAGCAATAGTCCATGCAATAAACAAATTATGACATTACATTACAGGATACAAAGTGACTGTATTCATAGACCATTCAGCTATCAAGTACCTGATGAACAAACCCTCAATAAATGGATGCATAATCAGATGGTTATTACTTCTCTAAGAATTCAATGTGACCATAATGGATAAGCCTAGGAAATTCAATGTAGTTGCATATTTTCTATCCCAGATAAAGCAAGATGATGGATATTGTACTCCTATACAGGATGGATTTTCTAATGAAAATTTATTCACTGTCTCCATTAAAACACCCTGGTTTGCAGACATTGCCAATTACTTAGCCACTTTAGAGCTTCCCCTAGACTTCACATCAAAACAAAAGAAACACCTTATTTGGGAAAGTGCTCACTTTAAATGGATTAATGGCATGTTATTCCGATATGGGCCTGATTTAGTCCTGCAACATTGCGTCAGACCAGATGAAACATACGTCTTTAGAGCTTGTCATGATGACCCATCTGGTGGACACTACTCTGCCAAAAGAACTTCCCATAAAATTTTAGGTGCAGGATACTATTGGCCCTCAATGCACAAGGATGTGAAGAACTACATTCACCATTGTGAGAATGCCAACAAGTGGGAAGACCTACATCATCCAATGAAATGCCTCTACAACCATAGGTAGTTTTTGAACCATTTGAAAAGTGGGATTGGATTTCATTGGTCCTATAGATCCCCCTTCACAAGGGAAAGAATATATTTTGGTCTGCACAGACTATCTTACCAAATGGGTAGAAGTCCAAGCCCTCAAAGTTGCTCGAGAAGAACAAGTTGCAGATTTTCTTTATAACATAATTTTTCTCATATTCGGAGCCCCTAGGTCCATTGTCATAGACCAAGGACCTCAATTTATGTCCAAAGTTCTATTAGCCTTCACCAATCATTTCTAGATCAGCCATAAAAATTCATCACCCTATCACCCACAAGAAAATGGACAAGTAGAATTCACTAATAAGGAGCTCGAAAACATCCTAACAAAGATAGTTTCATCAGGCAAAAAGGATTGGGCCAAGAAATTTCCTGAGGCTATTTGGGCTTACAATACAACTTGGAAATCCACCACTGGTCTTACCCCTTATGAATTGGTCTTTAGAAAAAAACCTTTTCTACCCATTGAATTTGAACTCCAAACGCTTAGAACAGCAATGGAGCTAGACTTTGACCTTGATCGAGCTCAGGTAGAGAGAGTCTTGTAGCTTAATGAACTAGATGAACTTCACTTAGAAGCCATTCATCAAACTAACCTAGTTCAACAACAATGAAAGGTCTGGCATGATAAACACATCAAAGAAAGAGAATTCCATTCTGGAGATTGGGCACTACTATTTGACTCCTGATACAAGGACTAGAAAGGTAAACTCAGAACTCATTGGCTGGGTCCATACAAGATTTCTGAGGTATTCCCAAATGGAGCAGTACAACTCAAACCCATTGATGGTGATTCTTGAACCCTCTTAGTCAATGGACATTGACTTAGGATCTACCATAAACCTGTCAACAAAGATGAATTTACCCGACTAGTAGAAATGCATGGAGAAACTCAATGTGTTAATTCTGCTTTGGCAGAAACAATACTATAAATATCTTAGTTCTTAAAAAAAATCATTTCATGTTTGAATGTGTGTATATGCATTTAGGAACAATTCTTCATATTTTCTTCTTAGTACTTTCCTGAATTTCATCTCTATTTCATAGGGTTTCATCTTTTAAGTATTACAAATTCCAGCGCACCTCCTAGTGATGCTCCAGAAGTTTTTGACTAAATAAGATCCATACCCTCACTTTGTTCCTATATTTCATCTGCATCTTACAACGATGCTCCGAAACTTTGTTCCTGCATTCTGGCTGCATCTTTTAGCGATGCTCCAGAACTTTGTTCCTACATTCCGGCTGCATCTTTCAATGATGCTCTAGAACTTTGTTCCTACATTCTGGCTACATCTTTCAGCGATGCTCTAGAACTTTGTTCCTACATTCCGGCTGCATCTTTTAGTGATGCTCCAGAACTTTGTTCCTACATTCTGGCTACATCTTTCAGTGATGCTCTGGAACTTTGTTCCTGCATTCCGACTACATTTTTCAGTGATGCTTTGAAACTTTGTTCTTGCATTTCGGCTGCATCTTTCAGTGATGCTCTAGAACTTTGTTCCTACATTTCGGCTGCATCTTTTAGTGATGCTCTAGAATTTTGTTCCTTTAGTCGACTGCATCTTGCAACGATGCCCTAGAATTTTATTCATATCCTCCATATCCATTCCGTTGATATCTTCTTTTATCATTGTAAACTTGTAATCAACATCCATATATATGTTCCTATTATCTGAAAGCACACCATTCATCCCTCGATCCACCGCAAAAGCCATCATGAGTTTGACATTTCCAACCATAATTAAATAAACATTATTATAACAACCTTTCATCATAATAAAATTTAGCCGCCCCGTCATCATACCATAATAAATTTCACCACCCCATTATCACATCATAATAAAATTCATTCCATTCAAACTAGTTAGTACTGCCACCTAGGATGCTATTACGTCAACAAAAACAAGCGACTTTCAAATCAATAACAGGATAGAAGGTACGTACATCTTTTATTTCTAATAGATCATTTATTGTAAGTAAAGATAGATAAGTTGGCATGAACCCCTTTCTTTTCCAAATTTAGCAAATGTGTGAACTATTCCTTCAGTAGAGCAGGTGGTGGCTCGTTCACTCTATCCTATGCAAAGTAATGATTAACTATTGTGATTAACTGCTGAAAAGCCAAATATCCTAAACTAACATTATCGAAGCCCGAGTGTCCTCGAAACCTGCATTTCCTTTAATCTTCCTATTAGTTTCCTAAGCAATTTTACCACTCTGGGTGCCGTGATATTTCAGTAGTCTTTGAGCAATATGGGAGGAGCCAAACACAAGTCTGAGCCAGTTTCACCGAATAAACTACTGTCATTGGGGAATATTTCAGAACTATTTCAGAGAGTAGGGTGGTTAAAATTCATAAAGAAATTCAAGGGACATCATGCATAGCTGGTCAAGGAATTCGCCAAGAACTTTGCAGATGAGCAGTCAATTGTGCGTGGAAAGAAATTTAAGGTAAGTACTTGAATCATCTCCAAATTATCTGGTATTGGAAATGAAGGAATTGATTTGTCTAAAACTACCAATATTTCCTATCAAAAAATGATAGAGCTTTTTGTGCGGGAAGGGGAACCTCACCGATTATTAGTTGTCAGTACCGAAGGGAAAAATAAGGGATTTTAGAGAATGTCCATTGCAGAACCATGGTGAACGGTAGTCACATGGATTATGAAGTATTTCACCTGTGAAGGACAATGTGCCATAGTAGTTGGTCCCCCTTTTCAGCTGCTCATTCACTTGCGTCATGGTCTGGAAAATCCTGAATTGAGAATTAACATACCTGCATTCCTTCATGATTCCCTTGTATGCATGATAGAACATTTCAAAATTGGGTTTGGGCCTTTAAAGCATCATGGGCTTATACATTTAGTCTGCAAATATCATTTTCATAGAAAAAGGAAACCAAATGAGAAATGGCAAAAATTTATGCAAAATTTTGAAACCCCTAAACCTCCAAGATAATTTGAGGTAGGTGAATCATCTGGTAGGGCAGACCAAAATATAAGAGAACTTTCCGCTGCACCCCATGATGAAAGACGAGCTCCTAGTGATGAAGTGTTGGAAAATCCTCCAAACCCTCCAGACCACGAAGAAAGGCCCAAATCACAAAATGTACCTGAAACCCCAGAAAAATGAGAAAATGTGGATTTAGTAGACTCAGAGGAGGAAGGTACTCGGCCCCATAAAAATTAAAAGAGGCCTAAAACACAATTGAAAAAATCTACCCCTTTGAGAAGAAGTAAATGGTTAGCTGGTGAGCCTAGTTGTGCTCCTGCCTGTGAATTACCCCCTATTCCCAAGAAAAAGAGAAAAGAAAGGTAGACTAGTGAAAAAGTGACTCGGCCCGATGAAAATGTATCCCAAACTTGTGCAGATATAACTCAGACTGTGGAAAGTGATGAACCCCCTACATCTAAACCATCAATTGGCCCATCTAAGGAGGATCCTAAGGAAAAAGGAGAATAGGATAAGAGAAAACTAGTGATCAGATGCCTAATTATGTCTTAGTTGAAGAAGAAGAGGGTCAAGAATTTGAGACTATTGAAACAACTTCTTCATTCTAGCAGCCAAAAAATGTTCAGGAAGTTGATGCAGTACTTAAAGAGAGACAATTGTATCCCTTAAATAATGTGGATAATATAGAACAAGGCCCATCTGAGGCAATTAATGAAGAACATATATATGGCAATGAAACAAAAGTTTTTATTACTCCCTTCTATACATATGCAAAGGATAACAGAGGTGAAACTATGACACTAGAAATAGAGAGATTAAACACAGAAATTATGCAGTTGAAGAATCAAATACGGTTGAATGAAGAACAGTTGAACAGGCAACACCAAGAGATAGAAGAACAGAAAGAGCTTCTTGAGAAAAAGGACCAGACCATTAGAGAGCTGCAATCCCAATTGCAGCAAAGGGATAAGCACTGTCTGGATAGTCTAACTGAAAAAGATAGACAGATCAAGAATCTCACCTTCAACTTAGAATAATGCCTTAATACATTTGAAGAAGAGAAAGAGAAATATAAACTTGAATTGAATAAGGCCATAAGCAGAACTATGGAACTGGAGCAAGACTTACAAGAAATTAATGTTAAACCAACTATGGAATCAAAAGAGGTTCAAACCGAACCTACTAAAATAGAATGGTTTCAGGTTCACATTCATTCCTTGCTAACCAAATGGATGGAACGATGCTATTTTTTAAGGCAAGCTAGAGCCAAAAATTCTAGATTAAAGAAAGAAATAGTATTGTTGAAGGAATCTTATGATAGATTATATCAGGCCAAGATGGATGCATGTCAGATTGAAAAGCTATTGCTGGCCTACAGGAAACTATCTAGACTATATTCAATGTTCTTCAATGAATAGTTGTTAAGATGGAAGCTCTTGAGTGATGCAGGAGCATCCAGAGGTGTAAGGGCAATCTTGCATCACCCAAAAAGAAGTTAATTCAAAACCATTGTAATTGTTCTCATTTCTTTCCATAATTAGTGTTTTTGGTTCCATAATATCCAGAATACTAATGTAGGACTTTCAGTTTTTCCAAAACTGCTAAAAATAGCGACCTGCCTGTTTTGGAAAGTGTACCTACTATTTTTAGAAAGTTTGCATTTGGGCACATAATGAAGCAAAAACTTCTAGAAAGTTACATAATGGAAATATAAGACCTTTGGCGAAGGAATCAGGCAAAGATCATTTGTGAGTTGAAAGATATTAAAGTTTTTGTTTTCTGAAAAGCCCCTAAAAATTTATGGAACGAGATATGAGGCACTAAAACTTCTCATAACATCTCAAAAAGTTGATGGATTTATGAATTTCTAGTGTGATATTTCACATCGCGAGCTTTCCGGCACTTAAAACGGTTTGTCAATCGGACACTCGAACCAAAAGTTATGCTTCCCGAAAGTTGACCTACTTTTGGAGGGAGTTGCAAATTTCAAAATTTAGCTAGAGGCCGCCAAAAAGTGCTATTTATGACTATTTTGGGAACTCTGTGTAGTAGTAGAGTTAAGGGGGCCAATGTAAAGTCCAGAATAGGGGGAAAACAGAAACCCTAGTAGCTGATTTGGGGTTACAGAAGGTTGAAGATTCTAGAGTCTTGAGGTTGGGAAAGCTGTAATGTGTGGCAGCCAGTAGAGGATTCATCCTCTGATTGTAATTGAGCTTCTGTAATGTAATGAGTTGCCCAGTTCAATAAAAGAAATTTCTATTTGTTGTGATCAATATTTGTTATTGTGTGTTTTGTGATTTACCCCCTTCATTACTGAGAATCTCTTGCAATTTACCACATGATCCTGATGACCAACAATTCCTTGACTCATTTAAAGAAGCATCTCCTGCGCAAAAGAATTTATTATGTGAGTTCTTCATTCATAATTTATTTCTTGAGAAGTATAATGATTTCTTCATCAATTTGTTTGTGGGGGAAGTCCAGTTAAGGGCATTTCTGTCAAATATGCAAAATCAGATTTAGTGGCAAGACAGAACTAGAGAATACCTTCATGCAGAGAGAACTATAGGACTACACATGAGGTATCCCAATCGAAAACCTTTTGCTTTCAAAGCTCAGTTCAAACGAGTCAAGAGTTATGAACATATGAAACAAAAATACAATGAAAGCATTAGGATCTATTATGAAGATTTTAAGATCAATGGACCATAGTTAATTGACAGACCTTGGAATGCTTGTGAGGAAAGGTTCACCCCCTTGCCTATGTATTTAAAAAGAAGAGAAATGATTTCCACCACTAACCTCAAATGGTCATATAAAAGAGTAGAGGCATTGACAGAAATTCTTTAACTAAAGACTAAATGGATAGAAATGAGATACAGACCACCTCTCCTTTTACAACCACCTCCTGCAGTCTTAGTTACAGAGATAGAACCAAGGGACTTACATACCTAGAAGTTGAGAGTCAAACTTCACAAAGGTTTTCTAAAGGTCCTTGACCATATTGATGAAGGAGAAGATGAGGTATATGACTTGAGCTCAAAGTTTGATGAGTTGAATAGGAAAAGGGAGGCAGAGAGACAAAGGGTATATCATAGAGCAGGAGGACCTGCTCAAGGTTAGGAAGGGGAGGAATGATGAGGTATAAATAACCTCATTTCTTTAATGGATCAAATAGCCTTTTTGCACTATCCAATTCCCTAGCCTTGCCAATTTATTTATTTTTATAAGTGATATTTATCTATTTTGAATAAAATATTGTACAAATCTTGATTTCCTAAATTGATTGAAACTAGCTTTTAAATGTTGATTTAATGGCATGAAAAGTTGGGTAACTGTGCAAGTTAATGCATTGCCTAAGAAGTGGACATTATGCAGTTGTGGACGAGTGTGCCAGAAGTTGGGGGTGCCAAAATTTTTAGGCTTGCATTTAATGAAGACTTTGTTTTATTCTGCTATTTCTATGGTTACCCAAAAGACATTATGACTCCACTTAGAGTCCTTTTTATGTTTAAATGAAAACAGTAGTTAAGATCTTGTTTTTCAGTTATAAGACTTCTTCAACTAGCATTTTCTCGCCATCAGAAGTTTAGGAGTTTTTCAAGTAGTTCAGTTTTTGTTGTTGCTCAAAATATGGATATAAATAGACATTATGAATGAATGAAAATAAATCCTTTAGTTCTTCAAAATCATGAGAGCTATGCACTTGTAATTTTTATGAATGGAAATGATATTATGAGTTTTAGTTTCTTTAAGAAAATATGAAGATTTGAATGGAGTTCTCATGTGCTATTGAAGCGATTGAATGTGATTTGAATTAAGACAAACTTCTCCCACGAGCTGGCCACTCGCGGGACTGTAGGATAGATAAGTATTTTCATTTCTGTGAATGTTTTCATTCAGTTTTATGTTTAGCTTTTGTCATTAACCTGCAGTTGTGTTTTTTAAAAGTTAAACTATTGTGTACTGTTGTTTGAAACTTTCTATGTTCATTAGAATTTTTCCAGTGCATCTGCCTTAGTTAAAATTATTGTTTTCTGATGGTTAGAATTTGGAGTGCTTGCAGCTTAGCAAATTGCATTTGTGAATTGTTAGTATAGAATTTACCTGCTTTCTAGTGTAGAATTTATCTACTTTCTCAGTGTAGAATTTATACGCTTTCTAGTCTAGATTTTTCATGCTTCTTAGTATAGAATTTGAATGCTTTATGTAGAAGGATACAATTACTATTTCATTTCATGTACTGTTTCAACTTTTTAACATATCTAGAAAATAGTTTCTCAATGAAATATCCAAACCCCCTATTACAGACAGCCTCAGACACTACCCCAGTCAATAAACTAATAATTTTTCATCTAAAATGTTAGGACCTTATGATAGCCTGTCAATGCACACTTCAAATCATCTGGTGGGAACTTTAAAAATACATGAAGTCGGCCCAAAAAAACTTATTCTTCCACATAATAGCTCTAGACCTAAAGCAGTACCAGAGGGATCAATTAACATCATGTAGATCATTACACAAGCAACATAAGACTTACACAAACCTTATCAACCAATCCTTCTAAAATATATGTTTTGTTTCTGGCACAAACAAACAGAAACTGAGCCTGGTATCACAAATTAGCACTAAGCACACAGTCTTGAGATAGAGCATTGAAAACCAACTTGCAGTGCACTTTAGCACTTGAAACCTGAATTGAATCAACCATATGAATATCTTAACTCATCCTCCAAACATCAAAGCCAAAATATAAACTATGATGAAATGTGGTGGCTTCTACTTTCTTCTCCAGACAACTATAGTCAGCAACAAGATGTGTCTTTGTTCTGTTGACCCCAGAGAACCTTTACAATACACTTTAGTAGCTAAAACTTGAATATTATCATATTCTCATCTATAAATGATCATCCTTCAAACTACAAGACCTCAACTTCAAGAGCAGAGAAATGTGGAGCATTTCCTAGACGCATCTTGACTGCAACAACTTTGAACACCTGTCTTCACTCTATGAGCTCTAGAATCTTCTGGGTTTATCTTCAATCTATAAAATTAGGAACATACAACCTTCACACATGTCTTTGACACACTCCCAAACTGCAAGGTCATACCTTCAAATGCGGAGGAATGCGAAGCATTCTCTGAAGATTATTCTGTGCAAACTCTAATGCTTTGGACAACTTGAACCTTTCTTTCAAAACTAAAGTAATGTTTTTCCTCAGCAAATAATGAATACAATATTTACTACATTAGAGACTTCATTCACAACTTCATATAACAACAAACTCTTTTCTCAAACCATGAATCTTCATGTTAGTACAATCTTTGTCTATGAACTTCAAGAGATAGGGTACAACTGTATACATAGTATATGGCATCCATCACCTTACCCTTCTCATCACAACTTCCTCTAATCCATCTTATTTGTCTTCTTCTCTAATCATATTGCCACATACTTCCTTTGACATTATCTCTACTTTACTTTACTTCCAGCCTTCTTCATTACAACACTCCCGAACCTCACACTATTGACATCAATGACAACATAAGTGCAACAACCTCCCCCTTTGGCATTGATGGAAACACTTGACCTGATATACAATTTTCTCCCCCTTTGACACCAAGGACAAAGGGCTAGTGGTCTTCCTCTAAACTGGCCTTCCTTTAGCTCCCCCTGTCTGCATTCTTCTTAATTTTTCTTTCACTACTCCTCACCTGTTAGTTCCCCCTAACTTATTAAATTGCGTTATCCTTCAAAACATCTTGCCTACCTACTCCTCCTGAGGGGTAGCCATCATCAATCCAGGGATAAAGATATATCTTGAACTACTCCCCCTAGATAGATGCACCATCTATGCATCTAGTTAGAAGAAAGAGGGGCAAAAACCCCTAACGTTTGACTAATATACTCAAAAGTATCCTTTGAAAGTGCCTTGGTGAAGATGTTTGCAACTTGATCCTTTATAGGCACATACTCCAATCTAACTTCTTAATTTGCAACCTTCTCTCTCAAACAGTGATACCTAATATATATGTGCTTGGTTCTAGAATGCATCATTAGATTCTTTGAAATATTGATAGCACTTGTGTTATCACAAAGAATGGGAAAAGGTTCATCATATACAACCTTGATATCCTCCAATGTTTGCTTCATCCACAACACTTGGGTGCAACAGGAAGCTGCAATTATATATTTTGCCTCTATAGTTGATAAAGACATTAAATCTTGCTTCTTGCTAATCCATGAGACTAGTCTGTCTCCCAAAAAGAAAGCTCCTCCGCTGGTACTTCTTATATCATCAACACTACCATCCCAATATGCATAAGTATACGCACTCAAGGAAAATTCATCACACTTTTCATACCACAGTCCATGTTTTGGAGTGCTCTTCAAGTATCTGAATATTCTTTTGACTACCTTCCCATGTGTTTCCTTAGGATTAGATTGAAACCTTGCAACCAAACACATAGCTTGCATAATGTTAGGCCTTGATGCAGATAGATATAGTAGGCCCCCAATCATAGATCTGTACTGAGTCTGATTAGCTTTAAGTGACTCATCATCTTTACCCAAGTGGCAATGAGTTGCCATTGGAGTACTCACAAGTTTGCAATCTTCCATTCCAAACTTCTTTGACATTTCCTTAATATACTTTGCTTGAGAGATAAAGATGTTGGATTCAGGACAGACAACTGAGAGGGGGGGTGAATCAGTTGTCCAAAACTTGCTTCTAATTCAAACACTTAAATCCTCTTTGTTATTTAATAGCATGTCAATTAATCACTCATGAAAGCAGAAAGCATAAACACCAGAGCAGATACACATCAACACATGAGACACCAAGATTTTGATGTGGAAAACTCGGTCAAGGGAAAAACCATGGGGTGATTAACCCAAGGATTATTCTATGTTAGAAGAATAAGAAAAATAGATGGCACATGCCAATTAGGGCTCACTACCTGAGCTCACTGCTCACAAGAGGCACACTACCTACAAGAGACACACTATCTACAAAGTAACAAGTATCACAAACTTGAACTGGAGATTGACATCTTTACCATGCCTGGATCATTTCCATTTAAGCCTGAAGACCTCTGCTCTGCTTTTCACTCTTTCGCTATACCACACTCATCCGCTCCAAGACACACTTCAAAATGAATTCATAATCCCTTATTTATACAAGGCGTCGACTTAGGAACAATCATCTAAGTCGGCAAACACCTATAAGATCATTTACAAGACGTGTAATACATCCGGTCGACCTATCTTAGGATGAACACCAATATCCATGGTTATTCTTCAAATGCAAACTCAAACTTCAATGTGGACTGCCAATAAGAATTGTACATGATCCAAAGATCACCAAAACCTTTCCTGAGTCATCAAGAGCATCTGCACTTTATCAGCTTACTGGAATTCTTTTCTTCTTCATTCGGAACCTCAAGAACACAGTTTGTCATCACTGTCATAATGAAAAAGGTGCTTTCGGACCTCCAACCCATGAACAAATCTAGTTGTCACTTCACATGGACTTCTTCAACACTCTCTCCAATCTACAGAATGAGATAATGCAATTCTGGAGCTCACCGGACCAATCTGTGACACTCTGTCACCACTGAACATCTGTTAGAACCGGTTCTACTGGAGTAGTCATAACTTCTTCAAATCGTTATGCGGACCTCTAAAAACTTGACTGGATCATTTCAAGACTCATATCTACAAACCCTTTAAACCACATCCTCTGATATTCATCTTATCTTGAACTTTTACCTTAATGTCATCACTATTTTTCACTGTTTGTAATTGAGACTAATTTCCTCAATATCCTCAGCACACAGCTCATCCAATCCTTCTCATTAATGCAATATGAGTATGTTGACATCAATGACAACACTGGTTATCCTCATACTTGCAACAATCTCCCCCTTTGTCATTGATGGCAACATATGATGTGAAAAACCGTCAAGACAAGAACTTCTCCTTTCTGTCACAGCTCCCCTATCAGCAACTCTTGACATGTCTTCTCTTTCTTTACTGCTTCCCTTTGATCAACCACTTGTTTTTCACATGTCTTCTCTCCCCCTTTGACATCAATGGCAAAGGGCTCATACTTGCAACTTTAACACATCAGAATCATACCAGCTGCTCCCCTTGAGTAGCAGCTCCCCATCACCAATCCAGATCACAAGATATGACTATGATATCCACCAGACTAATGCACATTAGTGCATCCTAGTTCATCACCAGAGGGGCAATGACCCCTAACTTCTCCCTGAGATACTCAAAAGAGTCCTTGGGAAGAGGTTTAGTAAAAATATCTGCAATCTAATCCTTGGAGGGCACATACTCCAATCTGACTTCATCCTTGTTCACTTGCTCTCTCAGAAAGTGAAACTTAATAGATATGTGCTTGGTCTTAGAATGCAACACCGGATTCTTAGAAATATTTATTGCACTTGAATTATCACAGAAAATTGTGATACGCTCCTCATATTCTACTTTAATGTCTCTTAGCATTTGCTTCATCCATAAGATTTGAGTGCAACTACCTATTGCTGCAATGTATTCTGCTTCAGTTGTAGACAGAGATATTGCCTCTTGTTTCTTACTTAGCCAAGAAACCAATCTTTTTCCCAAAAAGATTGCTCCACCACTAGTACTCTTCCGATCATCCACATCTCCTGCCCAATCTGCATCTGTATATGTATGAATAGAGAAATCATGATCTCTAGGGTACCATAGACCATACTCAACTGCCCCCTTTAGATATCTAAAAATCCTCTTGATTGCCATAACATGAGATTCTCTAGGAATAGTTTGGAATCTCACCACAAGACCAACAACCTGCATTATATCTAGTCTAGTCTGAGTGAGATACAATAATCATCCAATCATTGATCTGTACTCAGTCTGATATGTCTTAGGAGAGTCATCATCTTTGTTCAACTTACATCCAGTTGCCATGGGAGTGTTCATTGGCTTTGAATCTTCCATTCCGAATTTCCTCAACAATTCTTTCACATATTTGGTCTGAGAGATAAAGATTTCTTTCTTTGTCAGAGTAATTTGCAGACCCAAGAAGAAATGCATTTCACCGAGCATTGACATTTCAAACTCACTTTTCATTTGATTTGCAAAGGTTTTACACATATTGTCTCTTCCTCCAAAGATGATATCATCAACAAATACTTCAACAATCAAGATGTTTTCATGATCAATTATGAAATATAGGTTACTATCAGCAGTACCTTTGTTGAAACCAATCTTCAAAATATGTTTGTCTAGCCTCTCATACCATGCTCTTGGGGCTTGCTTTAGACCATACAGTGCCTTCTTTAATTTGCAGACCATATCACCATGCTCAGATAGCTGAAATCCATTCGGTTGTTCAATGTGCACTTCTTCTTCTAAGTCACCATTCAGGAAAGCAGATTTGACATCCATCTGATACACTTTGAAATCTTTGAAGGCGACAAATGCTAGAAATAGTCTGACTGCTTCAATTCTTGCCACCGGAGCAAAAGTTTCCTCAAAGTCAATCCCTTCTATTTGAGAGTAGCCTTTGCAGGCTAATCTGGCTTTGTTTCTGATTACTTCACCAACTTCATTTAGTTTGTTCTAGAAGACCCATTTAGTTCCAATCACATTCTTGTTTCTAGGTCTAGAAACAAGATCCCAAGTGTGATTTTTCTCAATTTGCATCAGCTCTTCCTCCATTGCTTTGGTCCAATTTTCATCATTGCAAGCTTCATTTATTGTCTTAGGTTCAATCTTTGAAATCAGACAACATTCATCTGAATTTTGAGCAAATTTCCTTCTAGTTTGCACACCTTTGCTTTTGTCACCTATGATTTGATCTTCAGAGTGGTTCAGTCTTACATACCTTGGAACTTTGGGAGTTTCTTGCACTACTATTTCTTGATCAGGCTCATTCAAACCAACATCTTCTTCCTGATTTACTAGATCAGTCTAAATCTGACCTTTAGAGGAGGATTGAGCTCCTTGAACCAAAGAACCATTCTGATCATCTTCATCATATTCATAAAACCTTGAGGGCTTCTCAATTCCTTCATCAACCTTCACATTTGTATTTTCTATCATCTTTCTCAGTCTCTTATTGTAACACCGGTATGCTTTGCTTTGAGTGGAGTAACCCAAGAAAATTCCTTCATCACTTCTAGCATCAAACTTTCCTAGATCTTCATCTCTTTTAATGTAACATTTGCTACCAAATACTCTAAAATATCTCATAGTTGGATTGATACCAAACCAAAGTTCATAAGGAGTCTTACCGGTATTGCTTCTGATTTGAACTCGATTGAGAGTATAGACTATAGTGCTGACAGCTTCTCTCCAAAACATCTGGGGAACATTTGCTTCCATCATCATTGTCCTGGATACTTCCTGGATGGTCTGGTTCTTTCTCTTTACTACTCCATTCTGCTGTGGAGTCCTAGGAGCAGATAATTGTCTCTTTATACCATGCTTCTCACAAAAGTCTATGAATTCACTGGATGTGAATTCACTACCTCTATTAGACCTCAGACATTTCAATTTTAATCTAGTTTGATTCTCTACCATAGCCTTGAAGATTTTGAACTTCTCAAAAGCTTCTGATTTCTCTTTCAGAAAGGTAACCCACATCATCTGGGAATGGTCATCAATTAGTAACATGAAATATCTATCACCTTGCATACTCTTGATTCTTGTTGGACCACATAGATCAGTATGAATTAATTCCAATAATCCGGTAGAGGACTGATCCTTGCTTTTGAATGAGACTCTGTTTTGTTTACCCAGCTGACATTCTTTGCACAACTATTTGTAGGTTTTACCAATTTTGGAAGATCTCTTACACCTGAGTATT
This sequence comes from Cunninghamia lanceolata, assembly GCA_027924645.1. Classification (NCBI taxonomy): domain Eukaryota; kingdom Viridiplantae; phylum Streptophyta; class Pinopsida; order Cupressales; family Cupressaceae; genus Cunninghamia; species Cunninghamia lanceolata. The sequence goes on from BSBN01001378.1 coordinate 1,363,966, forward strand.
ACTTATCTTGATGATGTTATCAAAATTTACATGACACATCCTTCTATGCCATAACCAACTCTGATCAACTTGAACAAACAGACAACTTTTATTAGTACCAACTAGATGGAAGATATTACCTTTTGTTTGAGTATCGGATGCAATCTCAGTTCCAGAGCTTTCAAAGATCCTGCATTTTCTATTCTTGAACCGGAGATCATAACCTTTGTCCACCAACTATCCAACACTGAGAAGATTGTGCTTCAATCCTTCAACATACAATACATTACCAGTTTTGCTCTTTCCATCAAAAGAAATAGTTCCCCTACCTCTAATTCTACTAGCAGAATTATCACCAAACTTTACCATTCCTCCTTCATACCTTTCCAAGTCTAGGAACTTGTTTTTGTCACCTGTCATATGGTGAGAGCATCCACTGTCAATAACCCAATCATCCTTTTCTTCGACTTGGGCAGCCAAAGCTCTTTCCACAACCTTATGATTGACACATTTAGAGGATATTGGATCTTCTTCCTTGATGGCAATAAACACCCATTCATTTCCAGATTTGTTTCCTATTTCTAATTCATCATCTGTTACTCCTTCATTATCATCTTCTTCATGAACATAATAACAATTCTTTTGGAACCTTTGTCTGTTAGAATTTGACCTTGTAGATCTTTCCAGACATCTTGAAGCAAAATGACCAATCTTATTGCAGTTGAAGCACTTAAAGGGTAATTTTCCTTCATACTTACCAGATCCTCTTGGCAATCTCTTTGCAATGAGGGCTTCAAGTTGAGTTGTTTCTACTTCTTCCTCTTCCATGTCTCTTCTTGCTTGGTCATACCATGATAGCTTCCTTGAAGAGTTTTCTCTCAGATCAAATCTTTGTTTACCTTTCACTGAGGCTCTGGCTTTGAATGCAGATTTAGTTTTGGGGGGATCATCTCCAAACTTGGTCATTTCAAATGCAGCCAGTTTGCCAGCCAATTGGTCTCTTGTGATAGTTGTATGGGCTCTGAATTCATCAATGGCAGCAACCTTGATTTTGTAGACAGCAGGAAGGGATCTGAGAATTTTACCAACAATCTCATTTTCATCCAAAACTCCACCAGCATTCCTAATTCCACACACCAACTCATTTACTCTTGGCATAAAGGTGGTAATATTTTCATCATCTCTCATCTCGAGTCTTTCAAATTTCCCTTTGAAACTCTGTAACCTTGCACTCTTAACATACTCATCTCCTTCATGCAGAAGTTCCAGTTTAATCCAAATCTCATAGGCAGTTGGTAGGTCAATAACATTTGAGAGCTCTAAGTCAGTTAATGCACTTAGAAGAGCCTCTTTGGTCTGCAGATTATTTTCAGCATCTATGATTTCATTTAGAGTTATCGGACCACCCTGTGGAGGTACATATGCTTTAGTCACCATGGACCAATACGCCTTTCCCATACACTACAAGTGACATTTCATGTGACCTTTCCAAAGAGAGAAGTTGGTTCCATCAAACTTCAGACTATCCTTCTTGTATGACGACATCCTGGATCTCCTCAAGCGGTTAAGCTCCTTTTAGAGGAACTTGGCTCCGATACCAATTGTTGGATTCAGGACAGACAACTGAGATGGGGGGTGAATCAATTGTCCAAAACTTTCTTCTAATTCAAACACTTAAATCCTCTTTGTTATTTAATAGCATGTCAATTAATCACTCATGAAAGCATAAAGAATAAACACCAGAGCAGATACACATCAACACATGAGACACCAAGATTTTGACGTGGAAAACCCAATCAAGGGAAAAACCACGGGGTGAATAACCCAAGGATTATTCTCTGTTAGAAGAATACGAAAAATAGATGGCACATGCCAATTAGGGCTCACTGCTTGAGCTCACTGCTCATAAGAGGCACACTACCTACAAGAGACACACTGTCTGGAAAGTAACAAGTATCACAAACTTGAACTGAAGATTGACATCTTTACCATGCCTAGATTAGTTCCATTTAAGCCTAAAGACCTCTTCTCTACCTTTCACTCTTTCGCTATACCACACTCATCCACTCCAAGACACACTTCAAAATGAATTCACAATCCCTTATTTATACAAGGCATCGACTTAGGAACAATCATGTACGTCGGCAAACACCTATAAGATCATTCGCAAGATGTGTAATACATCCGGTCGGCCTGTCTTAGGAAGAACACCAATATCCATGGTTATTCTTCAAATGCAAACTCAAACTCCAATGCAGACCGCCAATAAGAATTGTACATGATCCAAAGATCACCAAAACCTTTCCTGAGTCATCAAGAGCATCCGCACTTTATCAGCTTACTGGTATTCTTTTCTTCTTCATCTAGAACTTCAAGAACACAGTCTGTCATCACTGTCATAATGAAAAAGGTGCTTTCAGACCTCCAACCCATGAACAAATCTAGTTGTCACTTCACACGGACTTCTTCAACACTCTCTCCAATCCACAGAATGAGATAATGCAATTCTGGAGCTCACCGGACCAATCTGTGACACTCTGTCACCACTGAACATCTGTCGGAACCAGTTCTACTAGAGCAGTCATAACTTCTTCAGATTGTTATTCGGACCTCTAAAAATTTGACTGGATCATTTCAAGACTCATATCTACAAACCCTTTAAACTGCATCCTCTAATATTCATCGTATCTTAAACTTTTACCTTAATGTCATCACTGTTCTTCACTATTCCTGATTGAGACTAATTTCCTCAATATCCTCAGCACACAGCTCATCCAATCCTTCTCATTAATGCAATATGAGTATGTTGACATCAATGACAACACTGCTTATCCTCATACTTGCAACAAAAGATGCCATCATTTGATTGAGAAATTTGAAGTCCAAGAAATAATGATAGTTCTCATAACATAGACATTTCAAACTCTTTCTGCATCTCTCTTGTAAACTTATTACACATCTCATCATATCCACAAAAGATTATATCATCAACATACACAACAACAATTAGAATTTGTTCACCTTCAGTCTTGATGTAAAGGTTACTATATGTGGTACCTTTCTTGAAACCCTGCTAGAGTAAGTACTTGTCCAACTTTGCATACCAACTCCTAGGGGATTGTTTGAGACCATACAAATCCTTCTTGAGTCTACACACCATGCTTGGATCTTTTGATAACTGAAAACCATCTAGATGTTCTATGTAGACCTCTTCTTCCAAGTCACCATTTAGGAAAGTAGATTTGACATCCATCTGATATACCTTGAATCCCTTATGTACTGCAAAAGCAAGAACCATTCTATTTTCTTCCATTCTTGCCACCGGAGCAAGTGTCTCCTCATAGTCAACACCTTCAACTTGTAAATATCCTTTATAAACCAGCTTTGCTTTGTTCCTGACCACTTCTCCATCTTCATTCAACTTGTTTCTGAAAACCCATTTTGTTCCTATTACATTCTTGTTTGCATGCCTTGGTACTAACTCCCAAGTTTGATTCTTTTCTATCCGGTTCAGTTCTTCTTCCATGGCTTGTATCCATCCTTCATCCTTGCTAGCCTCATTAAAGCTTTTAGGTTCTATTCTTGATAGTAAAGCAAATTTTACCTATTCATTTGTTCTTGCAAATCTTCTTCTTGTCTAAACTCCTTCGTTCTTGTCTCCAATGATATGATCTTTTGAATTATTTTTCTAAACATACTTGGCTAGAGTTTTAGCAGTCTTCTCTAAAATTTCTTCAACTTTTGCAACTTCCTCTATGTAGGTAGGTTCATCTAGCCAACAATCCTCTTACTTTATTGAATTTTGATGTGATTCTTCATCCACTCTTACATTTGTACTCTCAACTATCTTCCTTAGTATTTTATTGTAGCATTTGTAGGCTTTGTTGGTAGCTGAGTACCCAAGGAAGATACTTCATTTACTCTTGAGTCAAATTTTCCCAAACCTTCTTCATCTCTTCTAATGTAGCATTTGCTTCCAAAAACTCTGAAATACTTGACTATTGTAGGTCTTCCATTCCAAAGCTCATAAGGGGTCTTGGTGCTATGCTTTCTTAGTTGTCCTTGTTAAGAATGTATACTACAGTATGAATTGCTTCTTTCGAGTATATATCAAGCAATTTATCTTCACTCAACATTGTCCTGGCCATCTCCTAGATAGTCCCATTCTTTCTCTCTGCAACACCATTATGTTGAGGGGTTCTAGCAGCTGCATAGTGTCTTTTGATTCCATGTTCTTGCAAAAACTCTACAAACTCATTTGAAGTGAACTCACCACCTCTATTAAATCTTAAGTACTTAATTCTAGCATTCATTTCATTTTCAAACATAGATTTGAAGATCTTGAATCTACTAAAAGCTTCTGATTTTTCTTTCAAAAATGTAACCCATGTCATTCTAGAGAAATCATCAATAAGCAACATAAAATACCTCTCACCTTGTAGGATTTTTGTCCTAGTTGATTTGTACAAGGCAGTATGAACCAGCTCCAAGGGTCTTGTAGTAGAATATTCCTTGGACTTGAAAGTTATCCTTGTCTACTTCCCAATCTGACATTCCTTGCATATTGTGCTTGCAGGCTTGATGGTCTTGGGCATGTCCCTTACTGCTTGCATGGAGCTAATATTCACAAGATTATCAAAGTTAATGTGCCCCAATCTCTTATGTCATAGCCAACATTCATTTGTCTGTCCTAAAAGATAGGTCCTTTCATTGACCCCCTTTAGATTGTACAAGTTACCTTCTGTCTTAAAACATTCTGCCACCAATTTTCCATACTTTGCTCTTCTGATTTCACATCCTTGATCATGAAATGTGAGATTGTATCCTTTGTTGCACATTTGACTTACACTAAGAAGATTATGCTTGAGACCTTCTACATTAAGAACATCGTGTCTGAGACTTTCCATCAATGCTTATAGTACCCTTTCCAGTGATCTTTGTAGAGGAGTTATCTACAAACCTAACCAATCCACTATTCCATTTGCCAAGATAGATGAACTTGCTTTTATCACCAGTCATGTGATTTGTACATTCATTATCTATCATCCAAAGATTTGTTTATCCTTGAGCATGAAATGTTGTTTGTACAATCATTGAATTCTCAACTCCATTGTTATTTTTCTTTTCTGGTTCAGTGACATTGGTTATCAGAGATTCTAAATTTTCAAGACCATTCTTTCAATATCTTGCTGTGTGTCCAACCTTGTTGCAAATTTGACATACCATATTGGCATCCACAAGAGAAGCAAGAGAATTTATACTTACAAGATTTCTTTCATTCATTACAGACTTGCAATCCATAGCCTTATGACCAAATTTATTGCAAATAAAACAATAACCAAAGAAAACATGATTGAACCTATTCATGGAGAATTATCTTGCATGAAGAGATCTTCCTTGAGGTAAGATGAGATCTGTACATTCTGTATCAACCAAACTTCCAAGCTTTGCATTCTTCAACTCCTTTTTGAGTAACTGACACAGTAAAAGAAAACAAACAAGAACTAAAGCAAAAGAAGAGAACAAACTACTTCACTCTTTATTAAGCTCTAGAGAGATCAACAACAATTTACAATTCAAAACAATCCTAGTCAGGATCTAAAACAGCTGGTTTCATATGTACAGCCTCAAAATTGGACTTCCTTACATAGAGAAAGCTTCAAGCCACTCTCATGAATGGCTAACCACAACCAAATTATCACTTCTCCTTCCTGCAATGACCATATCGCCTCCTAGGAAGGAAACACTCCCTCTCTTAGAATTCCTACGAATCTTCCAATACTTCGCTGTCTCCAGCCCCCTCGAAGATTGTCAAAGGATCTCACCCTTTACGCAATGACAAATTCCCCTTAAAGGAATGTAGCACCGCCTCATCAACTAACAATCTCCCTAGTGGTTAAAGGAATGAAACCCCCACAAATGTTAAAGACCTGCCTATCTTTAGTAACCATTAAGATTGAAAAGGGAACCTCCATGAATACCATCCCCCCTAACTGGTGCGCTATCAAAGGAAAAATAAAGAAAATCCAAACATGAGTGGCCATTACTCGTTAATTTCCCAAACTCTCAAAATAGAGAAGTGCATCAACAGGTAGCTGCCACACACCAGAAGAAACCCCTCAAATAAATCTTCCACCAAGCTGCCTCACTAACAATAGACACCACAATCAAATAATGCATTAGTCACAATAGAATATAATGTTAAACAAAAGGAAGTGGAGGATATTTGCTGACGAGGCTACAGATGAAAAATAAACAAAGCCAAAAAAGGGTTACGTGGATGCCCCTACATTAGACACTCAAAGTAGATTGAAATGTTTCATGAGTGAAACTCATAAAAATTTATAAATCTTGTGCTTGTTCTGAATCCACTTCTTTGTCTTATCTACCTGAATATGCTTTACTAGTTTTCTCTAGAATTTAATGTCCCTTACTTCTTTCATTTTTCCTCTCTTTCTCCCTCTTTTCACATAATCCAACTCCCACCAATATGTACTAGGAAACTTTGGAAAATCATAAGCTTCAATGTCATCCTCTTCAATAAAATAATCAAATCTATACCTAACCTCTTTCCTTGAAACTACTGCAACAATTTGTCCATCATATTCCTTTTCTAGAACATTTTGTTCCTCCTCTATGTCTTCTAAAAGACAAGGTTCAACTGCAAACTCTTTCTCCTATGCATTCACTTCAATGTTAGTAAAATATTCAAGGGAATCATATTTTCCATCCAGCAACAAGCTATTAGTTTTAAGATCTTCATCTTCAACAATCTATTTATCAATCAAGAGATCATCAAACAACTCAACCTTCACCTGCTCATCTTCTTCCTCACTTGTACATTCATTTTCCAATGTGTCTATTTCTGCAATATCCTTCCCTATGCTAATCTTATCATCCTCAAATAAATCAGGTTCAACAAAGCTCTTACAAAAATTAGATTTTACCTCTTTCACTCTCTCCACTAAATCTTTCATTCTACCCCTCTTCATTGCAATCAACACTACTACAACTTGCATTAGCAAATAATATTCATCCTCACCCTCTTTCACTAAATCTTTAACTCCATAAGTCAAACAATTACTAGTGTTATTACATACCTTACCTTCTTCCTTACTCAAGGGCTTCAACTTGTATCAAACTCCATCCTTTGTCAAGGTGTATGTATAGGCAAACCCATCGTGTATTGCTTTCATGTCAAACTACCATGGTCTTCCTAATAACATATGACAAACATCCATAGGTATAATATCACATAATATTTCATCAAAATAATCTCCTATCTTAAATTTTACCAAGCATTATTCGCTGACCAAAACTTTCTTGTCATCTTGTAGCTAAGCTATCCTATACGAATGTAGGTGTTTTCTCCTCTCTAGCTGTAATTTACTCACCATCTTATCAAAAATGAGATTGTTAGTACTACCACCATCAACAATCACATTACATACTTTACCTTTACACTTACATCTTGTTCGGAACAATGTTTTCCTTTGATCTGTTTCTTTTGCTTCGTTCATCAGGGCTCTTCTTGTAACACGTACTTCTCCATTTTCTACCTCTTCAGAAGGTGTCGAGTGTGCATCTTCTTCATTGATGTTTGTTTCTCTATTCTAGTTTTCTTCTCTCCTTCTTAGTCTTTCCTCTTCATGAGGACAGTCATAAGCTCAATGTCCCTCTTCTCCACATTTATAATAGGTTCCTCTGAAGGTTCCTCTTCCAAAGCCTCTACCTAATCTTCCTCTACCTCTCCAATTTTGATCTCTAGGGCCATATGAGTCTTCATACCTCTGAGTTTTGCTTCTGCCTTGGTTTGTATTATTCTATTTTTTTTTTATTATTGTCTTATTCTCCATAATACCTTTCTCCAATTCATTCACCACGATCTCTTCCTGTTTTCTTATTTTCAAATCTTTTGTTTGATCTTTCGTCCACTTTTAGTGCAAACTGATATGCATCCTCCATTGTGTAAACTCTCACCAAAGCCATCTCTTCTTGTATGCTTGGCCTCAGGCCATTCATGTACCTTGTAACCTTCTCCTTAGTAGCTTCAACATGTCCTACTCTAATCAGGATCCTATGGAACTCCTTTGTATACTCCTTCACTGTTTTGGTTCCTTGTTTTAAACCTTACATTTTTATGAGCAGATCTAATTCATAATCCACTGGAATGAATTGTCTCTTTATATTCTCCACCATTTTATCCCACGTGGTAATTTTCTTCTTGCCTCTCCTTCCTCTTTCCAATTGAACCTATCTCCACCAAATCGAAGCATGTCCCTTTAATCCAATTTTTGCAAACTTTACCCTATTGGGGTCTTCAACCTCTTCAAATTCAAAATACTCTTCCATGTCATTGATCCAATCCACTAACTCTTCAAGATTCAAATTCCCAAAAAATGTAGGGACATCAATTTTTGGTCTCTTTTCAATTTTTGTCAATGCCCTCACCAAAGGATCATTCAAAGTTGTTACCATTGCTTCATCCTCTTCACCACTTGTATCATTTGCATTTGTAGCTTCATCATCTTCACTCACATGTTCTCTCCTTTGTGCAAAACCTCTTCTCATTTCTTCTTGCAGTGCTTCAACCTACCTTCTCAAGGCTTTGAAATCATCAACATGATCAGCACCTGGAGGATTTATACCTCCATCTCTAGCTCTCGCTCTACCCCAACAATGTGGAGCTCCTCTTGCATACATTTTATCACAACCCACTACTCACAGCTCCTACTATAAGTTGCCTCAAGTTTAATGATCTACCTACAAACTCAAGAATAACCCGCTCTAATACCGCTAACGCAGTAAAGGAAAACAAACAAGAACTGAAGCAAAAGAAGAGAACAAACTACTTCACTCTTTATTAATCTCTAGAGAGATCAACAACAATTTACAATTCAAAAATGATCCTGGTCAGAATCTACAACAGCTAGTTTCACATGTACAACCTCAAAATTGGACTTCCCTACACAAAGAAAACTTCAAGCCACTCTCATGAATGGATAACCATAACCAAATTACCACTTCTCCTTCCTGCAATGACCATAACTCCTCCTAGGAAGGCAACACTCCCTCTCTTAGAATTCCTATGAATCTTCCAATACTTCACTATCTCCAGCCCCCTCAAAGATTGTCAAAGGATCTCCCCCTTTATGCAATGACCAATTCCCCTTAAAGGAATGTAGCACCACCTCATCAACTAACAATCTCCCCGACGCTTAAAGGAATGAAATCCCCATGAATGTTAAAGACCTACCTATCTTTAGCAACTATTAAGATTGAAAAGGGAACCTCCACGAATACCATCCCCCCTAACCGGTGCATTGCCAAAGGAAAAATAAAGAAAATCCAAATGTGAGTGGTCATTACTCCTTAATTGCCCAGACTCTCAAAATAGAGAATCACCTCAATAGGTAGTTGCCACACACTAGAAGAAACACCTCAAATAAATCTTCCACCAAGCCGCCTCACTAACAATAGACACCACAATCAAATAATACATCAATCACAATAGAATATAATGTTAATCAGAAGGAAGTGGAGGATATTTGTTGACGAGGCTGCAAATAAAAAATAAACAAAGCCAAAAAAGGGTTACGTGGATGCCCTTGCATCAGTAACTAAATTTGTTTCTCAAGTTTTATGCATTCTTTTGTCTTAGCCTCAATCAGAGCTCTTTGTTCCCGATTCTCCTTCCTTGCACAATTTAAGTCTTCAAGAGCAGAAACAAGTTCCCCTTCAAAATCAACTTCATATTTTTCTTCTTCTGTAGCCTTGTCTAAATCATCTAAGATCACCATGGTCATCAATATAGATTCTCCTCTATCCTCATCAAATGAGTAGTGATCTACTTCTTCTCTGGAGTTGTAGTCCTCTTTTGAAAGAAGGTTCCTCTTGACATTACTTCTCTTGAACCCCTTGCTACTACTTTCACTTTCTCTAAAAGGACATTTAGAAGCATAATGACCAATCCTACCACATTTGAAACATTTCAAAGGTAGATTACCTTTATATTTTCCTGATCCTCTTTTCAACTTTCTTACAAAATTTCCTTCTTCCTCTGCTTCATTGCATATATCAGATGCTCCTTCATTCTTCACAACATTGAAGGAAACTTCTTTTGGCATGGACCTATGACTTCATTTCTCATTTCATAAGCAGTGAGAGACACAAACATTTCTACCATGTTGAGTTTCTTCAAGTCTTTGGCTTCTTCTATTATAGAAACTTTTGAATCAAATATGTGAGGGAGAGATCTCAAGACTTTCTTGATTCAACTATGTATTCATCCATACTTCTGATTCCATTCACTGCTTTATCTACCTAGTGTAAGTAGCTAGCTATGTTCTCTTATTCTTTCATCCTTAGATTCTCAAATACTATTTTGTAGGATTACAATTTGGCTTCCTGTACGGTGTCATCTCCTTCATAGAGACCTTTGAGATTCTCCCATATCTCCTTTGTTGTCTTGCACCACACAACCTTGACTAACTCTAAACTGCTCAAACCACTTAAGATTGCATTCTTGGCTTTGGCATTGTTTTCATGGGCTAGCTTCTTTGCATCTAAATCTATAATGGGATGACTAGGTTCAACATAGTCAGTCAAAATCACCCTCCATACATCATATTGTAAAGAGGTAAGATAGGCTTCCATCCTTATACTCCAGAAGTCATAGTTATTTCCATCAAACATCAAAGCTTTAGAAGAAGACTCCTTCTAAGACATGTGTTCTATTCCAAGATCTACCTTCAGCTGTTAGGACACCCTAAACTCAATGATGAGCTCAAATTTACACCAACGTGCTCCAGAATGAACCTACAATACAAAGCCACAAAGAAGAAACCCTCCCAAATTTGGTATTTCTAACAAGTTTTTATGATTCTCTAGGTCATCATATGATGCAAGAGAATAGTATACTCAAATTTTCAAGATCTAAAAATATTTGTACCTAGCAAAAATCTCATGCCTGATTATCTCTCAGATTTAAGACGGGCTTGTATATCTAAAGCTCTGATACCATTTAAGAGTCACCAACGGACTCAAGCTCCCAGGATCACCTATAAAACTAAATATTAGCCTAAACCACAAGAGAGTAGGAGGATGAAATAATTTATTATGGTGCAAACATGGAACTATGATATTATGATATGATACAATAATACCATGATACAAAAAATGCATGAGGGACCTTGCTTATATAGGCAAGGTTGAGAGATAGGACTACAATATAGGATGATGAAAAATGTCTTAATCATATGACATGAGACACAAAGATATGAGTATCCTAAGTGTGGCCTAAGTGAACTTAAGTAAACTAGTGTGAATAGGACCTAATGTGGAACCAGTTAGGTAATAAACCCCATTCACATGACCAACATGGAGTAGATTGAATAAGAAAGGTAGAAGTACTGTTGAGTTATGTATTTTAGATTTTGTGTTAATTAATGAGTTAGAATCTAAGATTCTACTCATTTATTGTGGAATAAGAAATGGTCCTTGTATTAATTCAAAAGACTTGTTAACAAGCTATACTTGGAGATGATGTTACATTCCCTAAAGATGAAAGAAGGAGACTTGGTGAATGATCATCTTAACACCTTTAATTTGATTATAATTATGTTAGTTTCATGTGAGTCAAAATAGAAGAAGATGATAAATGCATTTTGTTGTTGTGTTCCTTACGTAATTTATGAGAGAATTCTATTGTGATAATCAGTGGTAGTTCTTCTACACCTAAACTAGAAGAGGTCACTAGGATCTTATTAAGTGAAGAGATTAAGAGAAAGTCCATTAATGGTTCTTCTAGTTATGTCACAGTTGTGAGGGGTGGTTCTAGTGATAGAGGGGGTAAGAAGAAAGGTGGTGGAGATAAGAAGTTCAAGAAGAAGGATAGGTCTATGTCTCTTGCTAAGCCTAAGGTGAAATGTTGGAATTATGGTGAGATAGGTCACATAAAGAAGGATTACAAGTCCTAGAAGAAGGATGATTCTTTTGATATATCCTTTATAATTGATAAGTATGTTCAAGATAAATTTATATATGACAACATTGTTGGTGATCTATACTTGATTAACTCGTGTATATACCACATGACCCCTCATAGAGAGTGGTGCTCTATTTATAAGGAGTGAGATGGAGGATAGGTTTTCCTAGGTGATAAGAACTCCTTGTAGATTGATGGTAAAGGAAAGGTGAAAGTGTCTTTTATGTTGGAACAACCAAAATCAACTTGCAATATCAAATAGTCCACAAACAAGAATATGCAAGATAATAGAAATATCATACAAAGTGTTAGAAAATACATAGAAGACCTTGAATATAAAGGAAAAGATGAGGAGGTGAGAAGGTAGGTCTAAAATATTGACTACCCTTCCAAAGTTGTGGCACATGTGGGTACACTTGGGACAAGTACTGTGAGGACACATGTAGAGTCCACATTAGGTGAGACAAGAAAATAAAAGTATCTCTAAGTGAGATTAAGTGTAGTGTGAATATGACCAAATAGGTAGATGTGAACTACTTAGGATAAAAAAAATACACACAAACATTTTATGGATGGGAGAGTGAGAACACTATCTAACATACTCCATATACTAGGGGTAAAAAATTGATTTTTGTTTCCAAGATGATTGGCTTAGGTGTTCATGTAACTTTTGATGAAAAAGAATGCAAATTTACAATTGGAAACTTGCTACTAGCTAAAGGTATGAGTCATGATACTATTATAGGCTAGAAGCATCAACATTGTGCAACTCTTTCAATGTTACTAAACTTGAATCAAGTTTTTTTCACATCACTAGAGGGTCATATTGGAGAGAATGATCTAAAAACATTGGTAAGAAAAAATATGGTGGAAGGTGTGTCTGATTTGTTTGTTAGGATTAAGGTGCCATCAACCTTGTAAATCCTATGTATTTAATTACTCCTCATATTGTTTGTAAATCATTCACAAGGGATGAAGTATTCACCTAGTAACGATCTTGTTTTAGCCGCACTTTGGATCCTTGTACTAGATAGTGGGTGTGGGGGACTTTCCCCCCACTACTGTCACTGAGGGGTCCAGGGGGTGGTGATAGTTTCCTAGCCCCCCTAGTGGGGGTTCAGGAGCAGCACCCCTGAAGAGATTTTTTTTAGAAATTTGCCTTGTAAAATATTGTAATTTTGTAGTCAATCTAGACCATTCATCATTAGGTCGTAGATCTGACGGTGGAGGTTATGTTAGGATTTTTTGCCATAGAAGGAAACATATTTTAAGAGGATATTGTATTATGGTTGTGTGTATTATAGGCACTGCAGAATTGAAGACCGAAGAGGAGATTTTGAGTGTTGTATTGTAAACTCTATTGAAGTTAATACAGACTGGGGCATCTCTTCTTGTGTGGAGTTTTTTCCTGAAAGGATTTCTCCACATAAATACTGTATTATGTGTTTGATATCCTTTTCTCTTATTTCTTTATGTTGATTTCATCCATCTCCATTTTGGTTCTGCATAGTTAAATATCCATATTATAGTTGTAATCAGTTTTCCATTGATAGTTGTTTACCTTCATTTCATTGTTTTAGTTTTGAATTTTATCAATATTGTGTGTTTGGTGAGAAAAATAGGGTGAAATTTACTTTAGAGAGTTCTATGGAAAGAGATTTATCAGAAGTGATTCACAAAATGAATTCTTTGGGTCTATGGATATACACTCAATTAGGAAGCCTTGATATTATGTCTCTTTCAATGATGATTATTCTAGACATGCTTGGTTATATTTTCTTATAAAAAGTATAAGGTGTTTCTCAATCTTAAGGAGTTCAAAGCTTGGGATGAGAATCTAACTAGTAAGAAAACCAAGGTGCTTAGAAAAGATAATGGTGGAGATTATTGATATAAGGTATTTGAGGCATATTACAAGCATACTAGTATTGTTAGGAAAAGGAAAACACCTTATACATAGCAACAAAACTAAGTGGATGAAAGGTTGAATCTAACCTTGGTGGATTGAGCTAAAACCTATCGAGTAGTGTTGGTATAGGGCATGAGTTTTGGGCTAAGGTAGTTAGCACTACCTATTGTTTGAAAAATAGGCCTCCTACTTATACACTTAAGGAAAATACACCATGTGAAATGTGGATAGGTAAGTAGCATGTGGTAACACATTGTTGAGAGTATTTGATAATGATGCTTTTCTAGATATTCTTAAAGAAAAGTAATCTAAGTTGGACTTCAACATTGAAAAGTGTATTTTCATTAGATATGGTGAGAATAAAAAAGCCTATAAGATTTTGAATATAGTAACCTACAAGGTTCTCTACTCAAGAGATCTTATATTCCGAGAACAAAGACTTTTGTCTAGAAAGGAGGAAAACAATCAAATAAAAACAAGAGTGGTAGGATGCATTTTAAATACAAATTAGAGAAATAAGATGCACTTACTGATAAAAATTCAAGTAGACATGATAGTTTGGATTGAGAGGAAGCAAACACATATGGCATGGACTCTAGAGAAGAATAGATTACAAAAAAGGTAGGAAATTCTCTACTAGTGACAACTATGAGAAGGTCTATGTAGAAATGGAAGTTACCTAAAAGGTATATTTTAGTAGACTTCCATTGGGACATTACTCTTACTACAATATTGATAATTAATGAAGGCCTATAGGAGAATCTCTCTCTTCTAAAGAGAAAAATTCTAAGAGAAATGCCATGAAAGAGGAGATGGTGGCATCGTAACAAATTAAGACTTAGGACTTGGTTGATCTACCTAAAGGTAGGAAACTCATTGGTTGGAAGTGGGATTTCAAGAAGAAATTCAAATTAGAGGGTATATTGGAGAGGTAAAAGGTTTACTTGGTAGGAAAATGGTATTTTAAGGTAGATGTCCAATGGATTTTAGTAATATTTTCTCTTGTGTAGCTAAACTAAATTTTTTTAGGATGTTATCTATAGCTACAACATTTTATTTTGAAGTGGAGAAAATGGATGCCAAAAAAATATTCTTGCATGGAGATTTAGTAGAGAAAAACTATAAGGTTTAGCCTAAAGAATTCAAGGTAAGGGATAAAGAGCATCATTTTGTAAACTAAATAGTTCTATGTTTGGATTAAAGTGTTCACCATGTATGTGGTATCAAAATTTTGATTCATATGCATTAGAAGGTTTTGTAAGGAGTCAAGTTGATAAATTTATGTGTACTAGAAGAAGGTAGGTTGTCAAGTGCTAATCATTATTTTATATGTTAATGATATGTTTATAATTGGGAACAATAAGGCACTAATTAGAGAACTCAAGGTTTAGTTGGCTAGTAGATTTGAGATTGAAGATCTAGGTGAGCCTGCTAGGTACATAATTGTTATGGAGATTCACAAAGATGGGGCTAACAAGAAGTTATGGTTAAGCTAGAGAAAATATCTTGGGACTATTTTGTTTTGGTTCAACATGCATGATAGTAATTTTGTAAGTGTCCCTTTATTGGTAGGCACTAAATTAATTTTGGAATGTTCTATATGCAAATGCAGTAGGAAGCCTAATGTATGTAATGATCTATACATGGGTAGACATTGCCAAAGAAATGGGAGTTATAAGTAGGTTCATGTCAAATCATGGAAAACACATTGGATACAAGTTAAGAGAGTGTTCAAGTACTTGAAAGGAGCTCTAGATTATGATTTGTGTTATCATGGTCCTAATGATGTTGTAAAGATGTTAAATATACAAGGGTTTGTGGATTATAATTTTGTTGGAGACATAGATAACCATGGATTGACTAGTGTTTACTCTATTTGAAGAAAAAATAAGTTGGAAGGGTAAGAAACAATAGGTAGTTGCATTGTCCATTAATGAAGTAGATTATATGGTGGAAACTCGTGCTTGTAAATAAGTTGTGTGGTTACAAAGAGTGGGTAATAGTATTGGTTTTAAGAATTGTACAATATTGAATTGTGATTCACATAGTGTAATTTTTTTGGTGAAGAATCATGTTTATCATGCTCAAACTAAACATGTAGATATGAAACATCCTTTTGTTAGAGAGATGGTTAAGACAAGGAAGGTTTAGATTTAAAAATTGGCACTCAAGTAAATACTGTTGATTCTATCACAAAACCTATGAATATTGCTAAACTTTTGTGGTGTGAGGATGGGATGGGTTTATTGTAGTCTCACCCCTAAGGTTAACTTATTAGGATACTATAAGTTCTCCTATGGTGAATATCAAGTGGTATAATGTTGAAACTTTGGTGTGCTATTCACTTGTAGAAAGTGCCTAATAATATTTATAATGGAAGAAGTTGATAGATTCTTTTCTAAGTTCATGATGATAGTTATCCAATAGACTAGTAAATAATTGTAGTGAGCTATAGAAGGTTATGATGATTTTCAAATGTTGTGTTTTATCTTGTAGACTTGTATAAGTTTGATGTTGCTATGTTCCCAACCATAAGTTATTTGGAGAACTCACAAACATATAATTGTAGGTATGACACTATAAGTGTGTAGGATAGTGCATGTACACTTATTGCACTATTGGAGTACATGCAGTGATAACCAAGAGTATGATGATATTTTTGGAGGTTCCTAGAGAGAATACAAGTATCTATAATTCATGAAGAGTTTGTCTATACTATCACAAGACATGGATAGTGTTTGAGTGTAGTGCAAGAAGACATGTACATAGTTTGAAAGAGAAGTAAGTCAATAGTATTTAACCAAGTGTGAGTGGCATCAACTAAGATTATGTATGGTGATCATACGTATGGATAAGTCATGTTAAATGTAACATGTGGTATGATGATGTCATGATATGGTCATGAGTTGGTTGTGTGACTGTTGGTATTCTACATGGAAATTAGATAGTTAGATGGTTGGGATTTCTTATTAGATAGTTTTGCAGCTATATCGATATATTCATATGGGTGTGCCAAGGTTGGACATTGTTGTATATGGTTGAATCTTGAAGGTGTGAAATCCTAGTTAGAGGTTATAATCCAATTAAGACTTTATGTGAAAGAGACCTATAGTATTAGATGCAACTTTCTTGAATTTAATACAATTATGAAATCTTGAAGGTGTGAAATCTTGAAGGTGTAAAATCTTGGTTAGAGGTTAAAGGTTTCTAGTCTATAGATTAAGACTTTGTGTGAAAAAAACCTATGGTATTGGATGAAACTTTCTTGAATTTAATATAATTGTGAATTTCCTTTTGCTAGTGGATTCTATCACAAAACCTATGAATACTGCTAAATTTTTATGGTGTGAGGATGAGATGGGTTTATTCTAGTCTCACACGTGAGGCTAACTTCATAGGATACTATAAGTTCTCCTATGGTGAATATCAACTGGTAGAATGTTGAAACTTTGGTGTGTTATTCACTTGTAGAGAGTGCCTAATAAGATTTATAATGGAAGAAGTTGATAGATTTTTTTCTAAGTTCATGATGATAGTTATCCAATAGACTAGTAAATAATTGTAGTGAGCTATAGAAGGTTATGATGATTTTCAAATGTTGTGGTTTATCTTGTAGACTTGTATAAGTTTGATGTTGCTATGTTCCCAACCATAAGTCATTTGGAGAACTCACAAACATATAATTGTAGGTATGACACTATAAGTGTGTAGAATAGTGCATGTACACTTATTACACTATTGCAATGATAACCAAGAGTATGATGATATTTTTGGAGGTTCCTAGAGGGAATACAAGTATCTATAATTCATGAAAAAATTATCTATACTATCACAAGACATGGATAGTGTTTGAGTGTAGTGCAAGAAGACATGTACATAGTTTGAAATCTAGAAGTCAACAATATTTAACCAAGTGCGAGTGGCATCAACTTATTATGTATGGTGATCATACGTATGGATAAGTCATGTTACATGTAACATGTGATATGATGATGTCATGATATGGTCATGAGTTGGTTGTGTGATTGTTGGTATTCTACATGGAAATTAGATAGTTAGATGGTTGGGATTCCTTATTAGATAGTTTTGCAGCTATATCTATCTATTCATATGGGTGTGCCAAGGTTGGACATTGTTGTATATGGTTGAATCTTGAAGGTGTGAAATCCCAGTTAGAGGTTATAATCCAATTAAGACTTTATGTGAAAGAGACCTATAGTATTAGATGCAACTTTCTTGAATTTAATACAATTATGAAATCTTGAAGGTGTGAAATCCTGAAGGTGTAAAATCTTGGTTAGAGGTTAAAAGTTTCTAGTCTATAGATTAAGACTTTGTGTGAAAAAAACCTATAGTATTGGATGAAACTTTCTTGAATTTAATATAATTGTGAATTTCCTTTTACTAGTGGATTCTATCACAAAACCTATGAATACTACTAAACTTTTGTGGTGTGAGGATGGGATGGGTTTATTCTAGTCTCACATGTGAGGTTAACTTCATAGGATACTATAAGTTCTCCTATGGTGAATATCAAGTGGTAGAATGTTGAAACTTTGGCGTGTTATTCACTTGTAGAGAGTGCCTAATAAGATTTATAATGGAAGAAGTTGATAGATTTTTTCTAAGTTCATGATGATAGTTATCCAAAAGACTAGTAAATAATAGTAGTGAGCTATAGAAGGTTATGATGATTTCAAATGTTGTGGTTTATCTTGTAGACTTGTATAAGTTTGATGTTGCTATGTTCCCAACCGTAAGTTATTTGGAGAACTCACAAACATATAATTGTAGGTATGACACTATAAGTGTGTAGGATAGTGCATGTACACTTATTGCACTATTGGAGTACATGCAGTGATAACCAAGAGTATGATGATATTTTTGGAGGTTCCTAGAGGGAATACAAGTATCTATAATTCATGAAGAGTTTGTCTTTACTATCACAAGACATGGATAGTGTTTGAGCGTAGTGCAAGAAGACATGTACATAGTTTGAAAGAGAAGTAAGTCAATAGTCTTTAACCAAATGTGAGTGGCATCAACTTATTATGTGTGGTGATCATACATATGAATAAGTTATGTTACATGTAACATGTGGTATGATGATGTCATGATATAGTCATGAGTTGGTTGTGTGATTGTTGGTATTCTACATGGAAATTAGATAGTTAGATACTTGGGATTCCAAATTATATAGTTTTGCAGCTATATCTATCTATTCATATGGGCATGCCAATGTTGTACATTGTTGTATATGGTTGAATCTTGAAGGTGTGAAATCCTAGTTAGAGGTTATAATCTATTTAAGACTTTATGTGAAAGAGACCTATAGGATTAGATGCAACTTTCTTGAATTTAATACAATTATGAAATCTTGAAGGTGTAAAATCTTAGTTAGAAGTTAAAGTTCCCAGTCTATAGATTAAGACTTTGTGTGAAAAAACCTATAGTATTGGATGAACTTTCTTGAATTTAATATAATTGTAAATTTCCTTTTGCTAGTGGATTTTTTCTTATAAGGGTTTCCCACATAAATCCATGTCCTCTTAGAATTTGTGACTTTTGTATTGCTTCATGTGCTTCCTTTAATGTTGATTAATTGAGTTGTATAACAAATATAATTACTTTTCATCACATAATTTTAAGGAGTTCCAATATCTCAACATATTATTCATTTGCATTAGGGACTATTTCCCATTAGTTGATATAAATTCTATCCCATTTATCATCCTCAATAACTACACTTTGAACGTTGTAATAAATTATACTTATAACAACACTTCCCTAGTTTTACAAGAGTGATTATGTATTATTTTCACATTTGAAAATTATATATTATTATCCACTAGTATTTTATCTAGGTTATAGGAATGCAAGAAAAACACATTTTACATTGAGGTTCATAAGAAAGGATAGATGAATTACAAATTAAAATAATCTTATTTGCACCTTTGATATTGAGGTTAATGAAAGGAATCTAAAGGTGATCATTTCGATAAGGAATTATATTGGGGAATCTTAAACAATATACTATATGCTAGGCCATCTTCCTAATATAGTTAACCATCTTTAACCCTCATAATGAATAAGATCCCATAGAGATGGTCCATGATTTTCTCTAAAGATATAATATAGAGCTTCTCTTAGATTCTCAAAATACCCTAGACTCCTAATTACCAAAAGCTCTTCTAATTCTTGTTCACTATCACAAAGTCTACAAATGTGTTAATCTCTTGGGAAAAACGTGTTGATTAGAGGAGTCATTTTTATTTATTTGAATTTTATTCAATAGAGGAGTGAAATCATTATATCATTACTAATGATCACAATATTTTCTAGCTAATTATTATTATAATAATTAATAATAACAGCATCATCTTAACCTATTGGTCAAGGTTGAATCTCAATAGGATACTAGTATCAACTATCATTGTTAATATCTTTTACCATTGCTTTTATCAATCAATCACTTCCAATATTGTAGATCAATTACCATTGACTCAAACTAGTTAAAGTACTCCGTCCTATTATTTTATTTCAACAATCATTAGTATAATGTTAGAACAACACTATCAATTTTATAATCAATTATATGTCCTGACTAATCTCGTATCTTGAGCACTTAGAAGTATAAAATATGGGATAATCATAATTTTGGGTTAAGACATCATTGAATTGATGAACTCTACGCGTTCCTTGATCTCCTAATATAAATTTAAATGACCTAGGAAATGTTTGTAAATACATATTGATTGTCATTAAATTAAATTATTTAGCATGCAATTCAAGTTTACAAAAGAATTAGCTTTTAAGCATGAAAAGGTAAATAGGGGTGGGTTGTTAGTCTTTATATGAGTTGAGCGACTATCATTATCATCATGGTTATCAAGTCTATAGACAGTGGAGCCCTCTTCCAATCAACACATACTCCTCCAATCAATAGATCTAATTGCCCTATCTATAGCCCCTACCCCTAGGGAACTACCACCCTATAGTTGACCTTTCTATGGTCGGGGGGAATCCATGGATTGACAACTTTCACAACTTTAGTAGACTAATGTAGTTCATTAAGTTGTTCCATGTAATCTTATTTAATGTAAATAAAAAATGCACATATAAATCTCTCTCTCTCTCCCTCCCTCCCCCTCTCCCTACTTGTACCCCTTACAAACATATACATGATTAAAACTTCAATGAAATGAAATGATTAATAACAGGAAACTAAAAATAGAAATGGTAAATTTTCTTACCAAAAATTAGAAATAGAAAAGGTAAATTTTCTTAATGTGTTTTTGTACTTGAGATTCAAAAAATTATAGAACAATAGAATCTTGATAATAAAAAAGCTCAAAAATTAGAAATACAAAAGGTATATTTTCTTAATGTGTTTTTGTACTCGAGATTCAAAAAATATAGAACAAAATATTCTCTCTCTCTCTCTCTAAAAAGGTAAATAAGGATGGGTTGTTAGTAAATAGTGAGTGCTTCTGGATACAACTGTGTATGTTTTTGAATCAATGTTTCGGATCATGCTCAATGATCCATCATCAGGAAGAGGAGAGTGTGAAAAAGGATAGCAGACTTGAGTTCTCTCTAGGGTGTTAGATTAGCCCAGCGTGGTTTCCTGTTTTGAGTTCTCTCCAGTCCCACCCTGACCATTCTTAATTTCCTTGGCCTCCTTTGCCCCTCCCTTCTCTCTCCCCCCTCTCCCCCTCTATCTATTACCCTCTATTTGTCTTCTTCTCTTGTGGTCATTATGCCGCCTTCTCCTTCATCTCTTCTCTCCCCTTAACCCCCTCTTTTTTCCTCTAGGCTTCCCTAGCTCCACCTCACTCTTCACCCTTCCTCTCCTTTCTTTGTTGAGTTTTTGGACCTCCCATCAATCTCTCTTCCCCCCTTAGCGTGTTCCTTTGGTTTCTGTTGGCTTCTTGTCTATTCCGTGATCTTTCTCGTTCTCTCCCTTGTTTCTTTGCTTGCTTATTTCATAACCTAGAATGTGCTTATAGGGTTTGTATTTTCTTTTTAGAATATACTGTTAGATTTATTTTGTCTTTATAAGTAGGCTATTTTTCTTTTAGTTTGGCTTCCTCTTCTTATATATATCTATATATATATTTACCTGTACTCATTTTTATATATTTATATATTTATTTATATAGTTATATATATTTTTCTATTTTTATTTATACCAATTTATGTGCTTTGTGGACTTTCTTTTTCTATATATATACTATATTTTCACTATTTTGGTACTGTGTAATTTTATTTTTAGACATATATTTGTCTTCTTTTGTGTTCTATTACATATACTTTTTGTCATATATTATTGTTCCTACACTATTATTTTTTCTATTATATATATATATATATATATATATATATATATATATATATACCTTCACATAGACTATTGTATATATTTATATGCTTTCTCGTATATATACTAACATATATGTATTTATATACTATTTATAGATCTATAGTTACAATTTTTTTTAAAAAAATACCATTATACCTTTATACTATTACTTAGCTATATTTATTTCTATATATATTCCCTTTTTATTTTGGCATATAGCTGTATTTTAGTTTTGTCTTTGTATACTAAGGTCATTTTTATGCTACTGATTTTTATATTTGGGTGATTGATTTGTTCTCCTTCTTTTGATCTTTCATCCTTTTTAATCACTTCAAAATTACATTTTTTTTAACAAATAATTCTCTTTAAACCACTTCTTTATAATTTCTAGTTGTCCCTTGTATTCCGTTCCCTTCTTATCTCCCTCTCTCACTCCTTTAAAAACTCAAGTCTGCTATCCTTTTTCACACTATCCTCTTCCTAATGATGGATCATTGAGCATGATCTAAAACGTTGATTCAAAAACATACATAGTTGTATCCAGAAACACTCACTATTTATTATCATGGACTATGGAAAACTCATGCCTACTATGGGTTGTTAGTGTTTATATGAGTCAAATGACCATCATCAATACCATGGTTATCAAGTCTATAGCCAATGCAGCCCTCTTCTTGATTGCCCTATCTATGACCCCTACCCCTAGGGAATTACCACCCTACAATTGACCTTTCTATAGTGTGGGCCATTCATGGATTGACAACTTTAACAGCTTTAGCAAATAAATTTAGTTCATTATGTTGCTCCATGCAATCTTGTCCAATACACTCCCTCTCTCCCCCGCCCCCTGGTCCATCTCTCCCTCTCGCACTCTCCCAAATCCTGCAAATATAAAACCTGTAATGATTACTTCAATAAAATGATTAATAACCATATATTGGAAATAGAAAAGACAAATTTCCCGTAAATTTTCTTAATGTACTTTTGTGCTTGAGAATGAAACAAATTGCATGGCCTAGAAAGAAAATAAATGACAACCACGCATTCTTGTAAATAAATAAATAAAATTGTAAAACACAAGTATTGAATGGACGAGAAATAAAACTAAGAAGAGGCTGTAGCAGATGGGGTAGGATTGAAATTAGAAATTAGAAATGCATTTTGGTAGCTGCGTCTCAAATCTTCCAACATGTCGGTGATGTTGAAACTTTGGACTTCATTCCAATTGGACCCCTCATTACGGCGTTTATATTGCGGCCTGCGGCTTTCACCTCAACAGGCCGTCCATAAAGGAATTCGCATATGATATAAATATAATATATTTGGCCAGCGCCGAAATTTTTTCTTATTTATGTGTCTAAGGACGACTTTAAGCAGCCTTGGAATTTGATGGTCTGTGGACCGTTTTTCAATTATAGAGGAATTTTAAAATTTATTATGGTATAATTTGATTTGTTATATTTTTAATATTTTAAAGTATTAATAAATTGTAAAAAATTATTATAGGGAAATATAATAAAGTATTCTAATTTATAGAAAAATACTTTCAAAAATAAGATATAAATAATTTTCTTTTGTAGAATTTTTAAACTTTTGAAATATAAGATTGTCTTGACTATTTTTTTTAATTTTTAAGTATATCAATTTAAAAATTTACTTGTAATAGTATTTTTTTTTCTGGTCCACAATGTCACACTCTGCACATTTTCGCTTATCTTCTGCTCTGTCTGGCACACATGTTTGCAAGGACAATGGCTCCAATTTCATGGTCAGTGGCGGGGATAAGGTGTCTCTGGCCGCTGATTTGCTTCCCCCCTCTTTGTCGCCCTCTGCTTGCAAAGACATCCCTAGTGCGAAGTTTTTGGGAAAGCAACTTTCTGATCATGGCCTATTCACCAAGGTTTGCAATGCTCCCACTACTACTGCCTCCTTTGTTCCTCCAACATTGGCTGGGTCTTCATTTGTGGATGAAAAGGTTCCCGCCCTCGATGGGCTTTCCATTTCAAAGACATTATTGGTGTGCCCTAGTTTAGCTAGGGCTTCGAACTGCGCAGAAAATTCCACAGGTAAATCAATCTCTTTTCAACCTGTCGCTGCACCACCGCAAGGCTCTACGGACTCAAAGCCTCGGTTTAGCCTATCTTTCTGGGATATGCTTGCCGGTCTTAAACAATAGAAATTCAAATCTGCGGCCTGGGATGCTTGGCCACTGAAGGACAGTTCAATTTCTAATGAGCATGGGTTTTCCAAGTGTTGCAAGTATGGGTTGAACCAGTGTTGTCATTGATGTCAACATACTCATGTTGCATTAATGAGAAGGATTGGATGAGCTGTGTGCTGAGGATATTGAGAAAATTAGTCTCAATCAGGAAGAGTGAAGAACAGTGATGACAACAAGGTAAAAGTCCAAGATAGGTTGAGGATCAGAGGATGTGGTTTAAAGGGTTTATATGTATAAGTCTTGAGATGTTCCCGTAGTGATTTCAGAGGTCCACATGAAGATCTGGAGAAGTTATGGTTGTTCAAGTAAAACCGGTTCTGGCAGGTGTTCAGTGGTGACAGATTGAGACAGATAGGTCCGGTGAGATCCGGAAATGTAGCATCCCATTCTACGGATTGGAGTAAGTGTTAAGGACGCCCTTGTGAAGCGTCAAGTAGATTTGTTTGTGGTGTGAAGGTCTGGAAGAACCTATTCATTTGTGACAGTGATGACAGACTGTGTTCTTGAGGTTCCGGATGAAGGAGAGAAGGATTTCAGCAAGTAAAGGAAGTGCGGATGTCCCTGGTGATTCAGGAAAGCTTGTGGAGGTCCTTGGATTATGTTCAGTTCGTGTTGATGATCCGCATTAGAGTTGGAGCCCGGAATTGAAGAAATACTTCCAGATGAAGGTGTTCTTCCTCTGGCTGGCCGACCGGATGAATGATTCATCTTGCGGATGTTCTTGTGAATGTTTGCCGACTTAGATGTTTGTTCCTAAGTTGATGTCCTGTACAAATAAGGGATTGTGAAGCCATTTCAAAGTGTGACTTGTGGAGATGAGTGTGTGGTAGCAAGGAAAAGAGCGAAAGGAAGTGCAGAAGGATTTGGGCTTTAATAGAACTGATTCAAGCATGGTGATGATGCTATTTACCAGTTCAAGTATGTAATACTCATTTATTGTAGATAGTGTGTCTCTTGTAGGCAGTGAGCCTCTTGTGAGCAGTGTGCTCGGCCAGTGAACCCTAATTGGCATGTGCCATCTTATTCTTTCTATTCTTCTAACAGAGAATAATATCTTGGGTTAGTCACCCCGTGGTTTTTCCCTTAACCGTGTTTTCCACGTCAAAATCTTGGTGTCTCATGTGTAGATGTGTTTCTGCTCTTGGTTAATTACATTAAGTTTTCATGATTGATTTATTGTCATAATGCTAAGTGAATGCAAGTGTTGAAAGAAGAAAGTTTTTGGACAACTGATTCACCCCCCCTCTCAGTTGTCTGCCCTAAATCTAACACCAAGAACATCCCAAAATCCTATATTAGAAAGGCTCCCTTCTCCCCTATTTTGGTCTTCTTAGAGAAACTCAAAAAGGAGGTCGATGCTGGTGAAAAATATTTTGCTTCCAACGGATTGATTGGTCAATTCAATCGCCTCTGGCCAAAACTACCAGATTTACATGACTGGATCTCATCAGTTTGGGGGCCCTCACTCAGAGGTAACATAGAAGTACACCCTTGTGCTCAAGGATTTTTTATTGTGATTTTTGATTGTATTCAGGACAGGGATGCCATTCTGCAAGAGAAATGGTGTTGGGGGCAAAGCATACTCCTTCTCAAACCATGGTTTCCAAATTTTAACCCTGCTACAACTTCTTTCTCTGTTAAACCTATTTGAATCTACCTCCCGAATGATGGGGAGTGCATAGCGGATACCACAGACCGTGCCCTAATTCCTCATAGTCGGCAAGACCCAACAAAACAGCCATTGATACATCTCGATCGGTCAGACAACAATGATCGGTCGGACTTTCTCCAAAGTTACTGATAAGCTGATCACTCCGATGTCCCTTCTAACCTCCATTCGTCAGCGTGACAATTACTATCGGCCACCTTAGGGTTTGCTATGCCGATGTGCCGATACACTATCACATAGTCTTCCTTCTCTGAACCCTAGCACATGGAGATGCTAGGTCAACCTACTGTGTGAAATGCATTGTCTGGATCCTCTACACTGCCAGACAACGAAACAAAATAGAAAACAAAAACAAATAATTATACAACGAAGCCATTCCATTGATTTCGATAGAAATCTCACCAGTGGAATGCTTCATGATGACATACAGAAACAAAATGGAAAGCACAGAGAGAACGGAAATCTACAGCTATACAAATTGCAATTATAGGAAATAGAATCGAATTGACGGAATAGAATGATTCTTTTTTCCTTAGCACAATCACAATTACATTCGATCACACTCCTTCTTCGATCAAATTACCATTACCATTTGGTTCATTCCTCTGGGTTTATAAACTCACCTTGAGGAGTACCAAACCAACTCCAAGCGGCTGGGAGAAAACTAACTAATTCCAAGCGGCTGGGAGACCAACCGTCTTACCATTAACAATTTGACAAATGCAACCTACCTACTTGGGACTTACAAAGTTTGTTCTAGGTCTAGAAGAACCTAAATACAAACAGAAATGACATGCATTGGTCAAAATAGACCTTATTATAACCCAAAGCATGATTTTCTAAACAAACATGAATTTAAATGCCTCATGGAAGCCACCTTGTGCTAGGTGCTCCTGCACCATACACCCCACCTAGAAAAGAACTCATGCCCCATGAGTTGAGTTTGTGTCTTGCACCACCGTTATCCTTTGCTGTCTCATGCCTTCCCCATAATCTTTGGACTGCAACTTGCTTCAATGGAATCAAAAACTCATGCCTAGCATTGTAGGCCCTACTCACACTTTGCCATGAGTGAGTGCTTGCAACCAAACTTGGATGTTGCATGCCATGATTGCTACTGTTAGAACTGCCTAAACAACTGCATTCATAATCTTGGTCGATGCTACTGGTACTTCTGCTATGGTAGAATATGTTTGTCTTTCAACTCTTGTTGGCTCTAGAGGACAAACAATGGTCCCTACTATGATAGCATCCTTGTCTTTCCAATCAACTTGTGGTTTCTTGCAGACCTACTCTTTGACCTTCATCTAGTCCATTTCAGACATCACCATCTGATCTCCATCATTCAAAACTGAAATCACCTTCAAACTGTGATCTTTGGCAACCCCACTCCTTGAGGTATCCTCAACTTTCCTTGTATCTTCTTCATTGATCTTCACAAACTCTTTCTTACCCACCAAAATGATCTTGGCTACCTTCTTTGCTTTAGCATCCTCCTGCAATGGTGTCATCACAAAAGTCTTTCCATCCTTCTTGATGGTGTATGTGTTATCATATCCATCATATAATGCTTGCCTATCAAATTGCCATGGCCTACCTAAAAGTAGGTGACAACACTCCATGGGCAAAATGTCACATAAAACTCTCTCCTTATATTCTCCAATCTGAAAACCAACATATGCTTGCTGATCTACCAAAAGTGATTGACTATCACTTATCCAATATGCTCTGTAAGGAGTTTGATGAGGAATCCTTTCTATGTTCAATTTATCCACCATTTCCTTGGACACCATATTATCTGTTGAACCAGAATCTATGACTACCTTGCATATTTTACCTTTGCTTTTGCAATTGATCCTGAAAAGAGTTCTCCTCTGTGATGGTTCAGTCTTCACTGGTGCTTTGAGCAACGTCCTCTTGATCATCAGATTTTCTCCCACTTCTGATGTCAAATTCACTTCAGGAGATGTCACACTCCCTGCATCCTCTTGAGTCAATGTGGTTCTTCTCTCATTGCCATGAGAAGTTGAGGCCTTCTTTGGGCACTTATAAGCCGGGTGCCCTATCTGATTGCAGTTATAACATCTCATGTTGGAGAACTTGGATCCTCTACCTAATCCATTTTTCCCACCTCTTTCATTTGGCCTTCTTCCATGGTAGCTTCCTCTGCTACTTGAGTCTCCAACTTGCTCTTCTTGGCTAGACTCACCACTAGGCCTCTAGTTAGGACTTTTGCCTCCCAAACTGCCTCTAAAATTCCTGTCACCTCTTCCTTTACTTTGCTGCTCACCTTTCCTCTTCATCTTCTCTTTAGCTCTTAATGCTACTTGAAAGCATTTTCCACAATTTCAAGGGTAAATAAACTTATCTCATCTTGAATATTGATCCTCAGACCATTTAAATACCTTGCTACCTTGACTTTGTCATCCTCCATGTACCCACAACGAAGAGTGTATTTGTGAAACTCCTTAGTGTAAGTAGCCACATCCATATCCTTTTGCTTGAGGTTCTACATTTTCCTGTAAATCTACACCTCGTAGTCAGATGGAAGGAACTAGGACTTGATCTTCTCCAGCATTCTGCTCCACAAAGATATCATACTTTCCCATTCTTCACCCTCTCTCCTTGGGTGTAATTCCACCATATAAGGGCAACACCTTTGAGTTTAGTTTTTGCAAACTTAACTCTCTTACTTTCAGGAACTTCCTTGTATTCAAAGTAGTTGTTTAGAGCCTCAATCCACTCCATAACTTCCTCAGCATTCATCTTTCCACTGAACATGGGAATATCTATCTGAGTCTTCGAAGAATCTTTACCAATAGCCTTAATGGCTTCCAGGAATTACTTTTGTTCAGCCGGTATCTCTGCCCCTTCTTGTTCCTCTTCTTCCTCTTTCTCTTCTTCTCCATCAGAATCTTCCTCTATCCTTTTTCCTATCTTTATTGCCTTCAATTCATCCTGGAGTGCTTCCCTGACTCCAGTTTTGATCATCTCCTCCATCTCCTTGAATTTCTTGACCACTTCGGTGGTCATCCCCTTTGGAGGCATATCGCTAGCCTCTCCTTCGCTTTCTCTGTCTGACATAAACATTCACAGACAACACCAATACTTCTGCAAATCCTCAATTTGACTGCAACACAATGCTCAATCAGCTGTCCATCCTACACGCTACTCCATAAACCCATTCCTCTCGTCCAATAGTAGATCCTAGAGATGCACTACCACTCTCTCTCGCAGTGGCTTCACTTTGTACCCTCTTCCAGCCAAACCTCTATTGGTGAATTGTCATGACAGACCTCATCATCGTCTGCCCACACACTACAGGAATCCTATTCCTTCTTGCAACTAAATGGCATGAGCAACTCTTCATCTTCCTTCTCAGTGAAAAAAATCAAATACACAACACCTCCGCCCAGAGCTTTCACTAGCTCTAATACCAATATGATGGGGAGCACACAATGGATACCACAGACCGTGCCCTAATTCCTCACAGTCGGCAAGACTCAACAAAACAACCACCGATACATCTTGATTAGTCAGACAACAATGATCGGTCAGACTTTCTCCAGAGTTACCGATAAGCCGATCACTCTGATGTCCCTTCTAACCTCCGCTCGTCGGTGTGACAATTGCTATTGGCCACCTTAGGGTTTGCTATGCTGATGCTCTGATACATCGTTGCATAGTCTTCCTTCTCCAAACCCTAGCACATAGAGATGCTAGGTCAACCTACTATGTGAAACACACTATTTGGATCCTCTACACCGCCGAACAATGAAACAAAACAAAAAATAGAAAAAAATAATTATACAACGAAGCCATTCCACTGATTTCGATAGAAATCTCACTAGTGGAATGCTTCACAATGACATACAACAACAAAATGGAAAGCACAGAGAGAACGGAAATCTACAGCTATACAAATTGCAATTACAGGAAACAGAAATCGAATTGATGGAACAGAATGATTCTATTTTTCCTTAGCACAATCACAATTACATTCGATCACACTCCTTCTTCGATCAGATTACCATTACCATTTGGTTCATTCCTCTGGGTTTATAAACTCACCCTGAGGAGTACCAAACCAACTCCAAGTGGCTGGGAGACCGATTCCAAGCAGCTGGGAGAAAACTAACTAATTCCAAGCAGCTGAGAGACCAACCGTCTTACCATTAACAATTTGACAAATTCAACCTACCTACTTGGGACTTACAAAGTTTGTTCTAGGTCTAGAAGAACCTAAATACAAATAGAAATGACATGCATTGGTCAAAATAGACCTTATTACAACCCAAAGCATGATTTTCTAAACAAACATGAATTTAAATGCCTCATGGAGGCCACCTTGTGCTAGGTGCTCCTACACCACCGAATCTTCCATTATATTTCTAGTTTGCTTATTACTTCCATGTGATTGGGGATTCTCTGGGCTGCTTCCTTGCGGTGGATTTAGACACATCTAATTTCACTCACATAACTTTTGCTCGTATCCTTGTTGACATGGATGTCACTAGTGACCTTCCCACTTATATCACATTCAAGTTTGTTGACCACATTTGGATGCAACTCCTTGACTATGAAGGTTTACCCTTCTGTTGCAGGAAGTGTTTTCAAATAGGTCATATGGCCATTTCCTGCACTAAGAACATTAAAAATTCTAATCAGCAATATTGGTGGGTTGATGCCAAGCCCCATCATTATATAGTTACAGCTCCGTCAAAAGTGAAAGAGGGAAAGGTGGTTGACTCATCCATGAGGGAAGGTGGGAAAGGGTGAAGCACACAAAGCTATGGATCTTGACACAGATGCAATTGCTGCTCAAAGACATCCTCAACATTCAGGCAGTGCTCCAAAAGCCAATCCTCATAAAATGGACTCAAACCCAATTACCATGGCTTCTCCAAAAGGTGATAGGAAAAACTCTACTTCGTGTGATGGGAGCACTACACTGGCTGCATTGTAGATCAAGGACCCCATAAAAATGCAAGCAAAAGAGGTTGGGGAGGATTGACAAGTGGTACAAAATAAGAAAAAGAAAACTCTCAACATAGAGCTAAATAGGATTAAATCACAATTATAAACTCACGCCAAATTTGGTGGGCAGATTGTAACTTAGAATGTAGTCGTACACTGTTCCTTTTTTTGTCTAGATATTAATAGCTCAATTGCATGGATTAGGGGTTTAGTCTGAAAAGTTGCAAAGGGTATGGGAATGTAGGCTGATAAGAATTTAAAACTATGAAAAATAGCCCTGCGTGGCATTTTGTTGCTTTGGACCCTGTGTGGTCACTTTGAATAGTTTGGGGTGACTAGGTGATGCAACAGTAATTCAAATGGGTCAATAGAATCTCTACTTAGGATTTTGCCTGAGAGGCATCAGTAATCTATAAACTTCCTTTTTTTGATAATATAATACAATCTATCTTACCTAGCAAAAAAAAACTTGTAATAGTAAATTAAGATTTTTGTTTTCTGTGTAAGCTTTATAAGTGATCATTGTTTTAAAATTTTACTTTCATTTGTTAATATATAAATAGAACTAGTTTAAATTTACAATTACAGGAGATAATCAATAAGGGTTGCTGCTAGACTATAACTTGTAAGTAATACAATCATATTTATATTTATTTTTAATGTGTAAAGTTAAATTATGCTTCTAATTTGTTTCTTTTACTCTATGCAACCAACCTTTTTGTGTATACACTCTAATCTTGTGTGTATATATAAATATTAGCACTTTGTGTTTATTTGAAAATTTCCTAGGTGCATAGCATAAGATAATAAGCATTTGTATTTGTGAGGGGGAGAAAGAGAGTTAGTCAAATACATGAAAAACCTAAAAACCCAAACATCAATAGAATTTGAAGATAAAGAGGAATCAAACCAACACAAGTAGAAATACTTACAAACCCCTTTTACCTATCATTTTCCATTGTTGCCTATCTTGCTTTGATCTTGATTTGAGAAGCCCTCAAAAGCTTTCTTGCTTGCTTGCTTGTTTGAAGATGCCAAAGGAAGAATGGCTGTGAATACCTGTTTGTGTTGAATGAGAGCTTCAACACACAATAATGGAGGATATTGAAGAATGGACTTGAGAAGAGAAGAATGAGAGAATTTTGGGTATAGTGGTTATGCAAAAATGAAGTTTCTCTTAATGGCTTAGAAGAGGGTTCTATTTATAGAATTTCTGCAAATAGAATGGAGGGTGAGGATCAAATGATGAGATCAATGGCCCTCATTATTTGTGAATCTTTAATTCATAATGGATGAATTAAAAATTCAGAGTGGGGGACAATGGGTTATGACATTTGAATTAAAAATTCAAAGTGGGGGACAATGGGTTATGACAATTGAATTAAAAATTCAGAGTGGGGGACAATGGGTTATGACAATTGAATTAAAAATTCAGAGTGGAGGATAATGGGAAACATTGAATTAAATATTCCATTTGTGAAGGAAAATTGATTTAAAGATTTATTTTGGAAAATGGAGGATATTAGCTAATTAAATATTAAGAATATTTAATTATATGTGCAACATGGTGAGGTGGAAGAGATGAGGTGGATTGATGAGGTGGATTTGTGAGGTGGATTTTTGGACTTTAGACCTTTAGAAGAATTTAGGGAATTTAATTAAATAAATTGACTTTATTTAATTATGGGATAATGAGCCAATTAACTAAATTTATAATATTTATTTAATTGACAGAAGAAAATAGGAATTAAGATAAATACTAAAATATTTACTTAATTCAACCTGAGCCAATTTTAGGTGTATACATTTTGCCCCTCTTTGAAGCAATGTGTTTTATCACGTTGTTTCAAAGAATATAAATTTTTGACAGTGATACATGCCCCAGTTTGCCCCTGGTACAAGTTTTGACGACAGAATGCCCCCTCAGGAGATTGGACGGGAGGAAGACAGCAGGGTGTGAGATGGACAATCTCACGAAGAGGAAGGTGAGGAAATGGGTTAGGATGGAGAAAACGGGTTATGGTTTGGAGAAACAACCATGGGAAGTAGTCAGAGAGTCCTATAGTCAGATATGGGTCCCTTGCTATATATAGGAGTTGGGTCCACACAAACTATTCATTTGCACACTTGGCCATAGGTGATTTGTCCTCTAGAGAGCTTAGGAGAGCATGGCAGCCAGAGAGATGGATATTCCGCGCGAGCAGCATCGGTTTGAGTGGATTTGACGGTTCGATCGGCTAGCAGAGGCAGGACCCCCGGTATGTAGTTCTTCAAAACTTGTCTAAAGTCAATTTTTGTGCGTATTAATGGCTACAAAAACCAACGTGAATAAATGCGCAAAAACCCTAGTTTTGCGCATATGCGCTCCTAAATTGTGCATATGTTGCGGGATTGCGCATGCATGCTGCGAAATGGCGCATTCATTTAAATTGCGCTTTTGTATCCGGAATGTGCGCATTTGTGTGTTTTACGCATTTGCACTAATAAGTTGCGCATTCGTTTAGAAGTTGCGCATATACACTGTGATTTTGCGCATATGTTTAGTATTGCGCATTCGAGTTATGGCATTGCGCATATGTAGGGAATTTGCGCATTTGCTCCAATAGGTTGCGCATGTGCCAAAATGGTGCATACGCGTCGTGGAGTTGCACATTTATGGTGAAATTGTGCTTTTGTTATGAAATTGCACATTTGCCACTTGGATTTGCGCATTTGCACTTTAGGCAAATCAGTTGACTTAATGAAATTAACCCAATTGGTGTCCTGATCGATGCGTCAATTGATTAGTGATCTCTGAGATTGCTAAGAATATAGTCGAGAGATGATATACTGTTTGATTAATTTGATATGTTGAGCCAGTGATAGGATAGTTTGATTGCTTGGAGTAGGTTGTCGATATGTATCTAGATTTGGTGCTGACAGTATGCGTTTCTTGGTTGTAGGAGGATATTCGGGACGTGTTGACATCACGAGAGTTGTTCCCGTTGCCGTTGTTGCAACAGTATATGATGACTGATATGGATCAAGAGGCTCTAGCTGTGATGGGTTTATATCATGTGCTCTTCATGCCCGAGGTTCGCATGAACTAGGCGATGGTGACGATAGCCATGGAGTGATTCCATAGTGAGGATGGGACCTTCCATTTTCTGACGGGGGAGATGGCCATCACATTAGAGGATGTTTATCAGATTCTGCACCTCCCTATCCAGGGAGAGCTGGTTGAGTACGAGTCATAGCGTGGCGTTGGGCTGGAGGAGTGCAGGTGGGTGTTTGATGATCCCGAGTTGGTAGGGTAGGAGATCTCGTGGCAGGACATGTATGACTGCTATGACTACTTCCCAGGCATAGTGGTTGGACTGATCGGTGGTGTAGTATGCCCCGATAGGAGAGCACATGGCTTCCCCATTGGCTAGGGACAGGTGTTGGAGAGTATGATTACCAATGGGACTCGGTATGCATGGGGTGTGTGCGTGCTTGCACACTTATACAGAGACCTGCATCAGGCAGTATACCACCGAGGCTCTGGCTTAGCAAATGGCGCATCGCTCTTATAGTTTTGGTTATGGGAGCACATTGCCATCACACGTCTGATCTGTGTTTTTTGGAGGCAGAGGGGTGAGCCCTACAGTTACGGGTATGCAGGTGTGATTTCCCAGCACAGGCTGGGGAGGCTTGAGTACTGGAGGCATGCCTTTGATGGCATGGATGCAATTGTCTAGAGGCCGTACCTTAACTGCGAGGTATGGGAGGACGAGGCAGATGAGCTCCCCTACTATTTCTAGATGAGATGGTTGATTGGTCGGACTCAGTTCATATTGGAGCAGCAGATTGTCAACTGAGTGCAGAGATAGTTTGGCCGTGTGCAGGGGAGACTGCAGGGAGAGGCCCGTTTTGCCAGGACATACGCTGAGCGGTATAGGTGGGGTCCTGTAGCTTCTTATGAGGAGGCTTTGGCCGATTTTTGGCAGATTCCATATGCAGCCTGGTTGATGCGGAGAGACATAGTGGATGCTGGCATGACGCCAGACTATGAGGAGTGGTTTGTAGCACATCCATTTCCTCGCTACTCAGGTCCTGGAGAGGTAGCACCTCATATAGATGAGGGTGATTCAGATGGCGGGGGTGGAGGTGGCAGGGGGAGGGGAGGATAGAGGAGGAGGCGGAGAGGAGATGGAGGAGATGGTGACAGAGGAGGAGGAGGTGGGGATGGAGGAGGAGGAGGCCGGCTGAGATAGTGACGGAGGTTAGGAGAGGGCCAGATAGGGCAACAAGCAGCTGCAGGACAGGCACAAGCTCAGGCATAGGTGTCAGTGGCAGTGTCGGGACAGATGCCACCACCTCAGTAGGTGCCAGCACAGCAGGTGGGACAGGCCGCGTAGGTACAGGTGCCAACACAGCAGGTGGCTCAGGCTGAGCAGGCTCCACAACTTGATGTGCAGCAACAGGTTCTGGTGTCATTATAGACCCAAATTAGGCAATTGAGGGCTCATCTAAGAGCTATTGAGTCACAGCGAGATGCAGATGCGACTCAGATATCTAAGTTGAGCTGGGAGAGAGATGGAGCCCTAGCTAGTATGCAGGCTATGAGAGCAGAGCTGGATGCAGCCTTAATGGCTATGGGTACCGATGGGACCTCTGACTTTTTGGTAGCACAGGTGTAGCAGACTCAAGCCCAGGTAGCATAGTTACAGAGTGATCTGACTAGATCTTAGGCACAGACTCAGTATTACTAGGGTTTATATCACGGAGCCGTGCCAGTGAGTTAGAAAGCCTCGAGTTTTCAGAGCTAGTCAGAGGCAGCACAGAGAGCAGGTGGGTCTCAGTCTGTGGGCTCAGTGAGGGGTCCACCACCATCAGGGGTGGATAGGGGAGAGGCTAGTGCCAGGAACAGTGTTCTGTGACAGCAGGGTTAGCTAGACCCTAGAGACTTGTACCAGTTTTGGTCGCATTGTAGCACATTTTTTACAGCTGGCTTAGATAGCCAACATATGTACTTATTATTTTCTGAGACATGTATCACCCTTTGTTATATGTTGTATACATTTATGACATGACTCTGAGAGTGGACAGAGATTTTGATATATTGTACCTTTGGACATATGTTTATGTGATGATGTTGTTGTGTCTTTGATCTATATGCATGGGCTATATGTGTGATGTGTTGATGTTTATATGCGATGGATGCACACTATTTTTTATGATGTGTTTGTAGATGTTATGCATACTAGATGGATGTTTTAGGATTCTCTTTTGAGTTATGCAAATGCTAATGTGTTATTGATATGGTTATGCAGTTCGATATGTATGTGACCTATGTTTTTGATTTTCTTTTGATATGATGTATGGATGCACAATGTATATGAATGATCTAAAGTGTATGGAAATTGATCTCATGGCCTCATTATGTATGTAAATGATGTAATCATGTGAATGACTATCTCATGTGATGTGATGTGCAAGTTATATGCTATGTGTGTGATGTGTGTGATATGTCCAGGTGTACTCAATCGACATAGGGATGATATGGACGAGCGGAATAGCAGAAGACACGGAGAAATACTAACTTTTGTTTGGATATACAGTAGGGTTTGCATTATTGTGTGGACGATATGGAGTTGCTGGATATGAGATGGGTGCGGATATGGATTTCTCATCTTCGCAAGTCTTTTGCTTTCAACATCGGGCACTTTTTGGTATTTTTCATTTTTTGAAATGTGGTAAGAGAATACAAGCATCTAGGTATAGTTAAACCTAGATGTCCTGAGTATGCCTTACCTAGATTTTGATATAGCAAGTTGATACAAGCATTTAGCCAAACTTGAATCTAGATGACCTGAGTACTTGCATTTGAACAGACAAGGATTGCCCCTTTTCATGTTTGGACCTCGGAGTCCTCGATGATCTTTTGTTGATCACGTCATTAGACATAAGTTGTCACATTACTAAAGTTTAATCCACAAGCGGCAGGCAAAGAAAAGTTATGTCCCCATCATAGCATCTCTAGCTGTCGGCATCCTTGAGTAGCATAGGAAGACATAATTGACGAAAATTCAAGACGTTGTAAGTTAACCTGTTGATCAAACATTCTTGCATTAGATGTGTCTTTTTGCCATAATGGAGATAGAATTGTTTTGATTGTTTCGGTATGGTGTGTTGCTTTGTTTTTGTTTTGGACAGGTTGATGTTATGTGTCGAGAACTTTGTTCTTTGTGTCTAGGGAAAGTATCGCAATCCTTTATTGGTATCCCCTTTCAGAACAATGGCATTCAAGAACCCAAATCCGCAACTAGGTCAAGGAGTTGCCCCCAGTTTGGACCAGGATTGGCTTATTATGGGTGAGATGATGACAGATGTGGAGAAACAGACCCTAGGGGACTGACCTAGTGCCTCGGGGGCTCATTGCTAAATGGCCTTGCCTACGTGACGATGCAGAGGCAACGTAGTTCGGGGTGAACCCTGATGGACCTAAGACCTAGGTGATGGTGGATCTGTAGAAGTGGTATGGACTTAGATAGATAGAAAGACCAGATATGGGACTGACGGGACAGCGGAGCCTCGGGGGCGCATTGATAATGGCCTTGCCTATGTGATAGCTCAGAGGTGACGTAGTTCGAGACTTGGACCTTGGATGGACTAGAGGATAGGCAACATGAGATGGATAGGGAAGTGGGACCTCGGGGGTGCATTGATAATGGCCTTGCCTACATGATAGATCAGAGGTAACATAGTTCGGGGGTTGGACCATGGAGGGACTAGTTTGGTGTGATGGGGACAAGAGTCAAATGAAGTCGTCATAGATGGAGGGAGTGGTTTGTCGCAGATAGCACCTGTTTACCAGGTTTTCGCCACTTACTTTTATTTGCACACGTAGCCAAGAGTACACATGATGCCTGTTTGCCAGGTTTTCATCATGGTACCGATCCTTGTTTTTCATTTTTTGATATTTTTGTTCTATTTTTTTATCACTTTTTTATTTTTTTTGATTTTTTTAGGACTCCCTTACATCAGGGTTTTTCAGGTATTGAACTTGCGAAGATGCATGCTGTTGACAAGATCCTCGAAGAGTTCACCTTTCGATGTGGCCAATTGATATGCCCCCGATCCATAGGCTGCAATGATGACATAAGGCCCTAACCAGTTGGGTTTGAACTTTCCTTTCTTTTCTCTATCTGGTTGATTCCGGGGGTTCTCTCTGAGGACGAGATCACCAACTTGGAAGACTCAGGGCTTTACCTTGTGATTATAGCTTTTGGACATTCTTTGCTGATATGCTTTCAGGTGGTTAAAGGCCTGTTGCCTTCTTTCTTCCAGCAGTTCTAACTCTTGTAGTCTAGCCACTCTATATTCTTCATCGGGGATGAGACCTCTTAATGACACTCGCAAAGATGGGATCTCGACTTCGATGGGCAAGATGGCTTCAACTCCATAGACCAGGGAGTATGTGTTGCACCTGTGGGTGTGTGGATGCTTGTGCGATAGGCCCACAGTGCAGGATTTAGTTGGACATGCCAATCATGGCCGGCATCATTGACAGTCTTTTTTAGGATTTTTAGTATGGTTTTATTTGATGCCTCCACCTGACCATTGCCTTGGGGGTAATACGGGGTGGAAAAGTGGTGTTGGATGTGAAATTTGTCACATAGTTCCCTGACATCCTGATTTTTGAAGGGTCGTCCATTATCTGTGATAATGGACGAAGGGATACCATAGCGACAAATGATATAGTTTAGGATGAATGAGGCAATTTTTTTGCCGGTGATGTTGGCTAAGGGCACAACTTCAATCCACTTTGTGAAGTACTCAATGGCAGTGATTATGAACTTGTGTCCGCTGGATGAAGGGGGGTAAATCTTGCCCACTAAGTCAAGTCCCCACTGACAGAATGGCCAAGGAGTGGTCAATGGTTGTAACTCCTGTGCTGGTGCATGTATTAAGTTCCCATGGATTTGGCATTGCTTGCACTTCTTGACGAATTGATAAGAGTCTTGTTCCATGGTCGGCCAGTAGTACCCTGTGCGCATGAGTTTCTTAGCTAGGGTAGAGCCACTAGAATGGGTCCCATAGTTACCGTCATGTATCTCGCTCAAAGCAGTTTGATATTCCTCTCTATCTAGACACCTAAGGAGAGTACCATCGAGACCTCTGCGATACAGGGTGTTAGCGATGATGGCATACCGGGATGCCTGCTGGATGAAGGTTCTTTTCTGGTTCCGGGAGAGGTCAGGTGGGAGTGTATTCTCTTTTAGATAGGTAAATATTTTACCATAGAGAGGGGAATCAGTTCCTATGATGTGGCATATGATATGGGACTCAAGGGTATCATACGCAGGACAAGAGACTGGCTCTACTAAGAACTCATATCGTGTTTGATTGCCTGGAATGTCGAGAAGAGATGCGATTGTAGCCATTGCATCTGCAGCTTTATTCTTGATCCTTGGTATCTGTTCAAATGATATCTTGGCAAAATACTCCTTGAAGTCATCTACCATGCATTTATAAGGAATCAATTTCTCATCCTTCGTTTGGTAGCCATCATTTACTTGGTTGATGACCAGTTGTGAGTCATCATAGACTTGAAGTTCCTTGATGTTCCACTCAACTGCTAGCTTGATGCCAATGACTAGGGCCTCGTATTCTACTACATTGTTAGTGCAAGGGAACATTAATCTATATGACTTTGGAATAGTGTCACCATTAGGTGTGATCAACAAGATGCCTGCCCCTGATCCATGTTGAGTGTAGGAGCCATCAAAGTACATTTTCCAGTTTGCTATGTTGACGTGGAAGATAAACTCGTCTAGAAATTTAGAGCTTAGGGGGTTGTCATCTGTTAAAGGTGCCTCTACTAGTTGATCCGCAAGCACTTGTCCTTTTATTGCTTTTCTATCCACATATTCTATGTCGAACTCACTGAGAAACATGACCCATTTTGATAATCTACTTGTTAAGGCCACCTTGTTGAGCAAGTATTTTAGTGGGTCAATCTTTGCCACCAGTTTAACAGAGTGTGAGAGCATGTAATGTCTCCATTTTTGTGAGGCAAATACAACAGCTAGACATGCTCTTTCTATTGGTGTGTATTGCAACTCATATCCGACAAGTGTTTGACTAATGTAGTAGATAGCCTGTTATTTTCCCTCATAGTTCTGTTGAGCCAGGAGAGCTCCCAGAGCTGTTGGTGTAGCTGAGATATATAGTAATAGAGGCCTACCCTGAATTGGTGGCATTAATACTGGTGGCTTCATTAGGTATTCCTTTAGCTGTTGAAAACCCTGCTCGCATGACTTGTTCCATTTGAAGGATACATTTTTGTGTAGCAAATGAGAGAATGGGTGGCACTTATCTGCCAGATGGGAAATGAACCATCTGATAGACTGTAGTTTGCCCTGTAGGGATCTTAATTGAGTCAAATTTTTAGGATGTGGCATCTCCATTATGGCCTTCACCTTAGCGGGATCAACTTCAATACCATTTACAGATACTATGTAGCCCAGTAGTTTT
Source organism: Cunninghamia lanceolata (assembly GCA_027924645.1). Classification (NCBI taxonomy): domain Eukaryota; kingdom Viridiplantae; phylum Streptophyta; class Pinopsida; order Cupressales; family Cupressaceae; genus Cunninghamia; species Cunninghamia lanceolata. The sequence continues at coordinate 1,404,570 of BSBN01001378.1, forward strand.
CCTGATGTAACCCTGAACACACACTTTTTTGGATTAAGTCGCACATTGAACTGTTCCAGTCTGTTAAAGATCTTGTCTAGAACTGCTAGATGCCCTTCTCTTGTGAGAGACTTTGGTAGAATGTCATTGACGTAGTATTCCATTATAGTGTGCATCATATCATGGAAGATTGTTGTCATGGCTCTTTGGTATATAGCCCCAGCATTTTTTAGACCGAATGGCATGACGCACCAACAGTAGGTGCCCCAAGGACATGTAAATGCAGTTTTATGCTAGTCTTCTGGTGCAATCTTTATCTGGTTATATCTCGAGAAACCATCCATGAGTGACAGCATGGTATGACCTACCGTGAGATCTACAATCATGTCGATGTTGGGCAAGGGGAAGTCATCCTTTGGACAAGCTTTGTTTAGGTCCCTGAAGTCACTACATATCCTGACCCTGCCATCTGGTTTAGCCACTGGTACGATATTGGAAACCCATTCAGGATAGTCTATGGGCTTGATAAACCTGACATCTAGTAGTTTCTTCAGTTCTTCCTTCACCATGAGAGCCACCTGCGGATGCATCTTTCTGAACTTTTGTTTAACAGGCTTAGCTCTTGGAGCTAAAGATAAGTGATGCATGATGAGATTTGGATCAAGCCCTGGCATGTCAGCGTATGTCCATGCAAAGTTGATCTGTTTTATTTTGAAGAAATCTTTAAATGCTGGTATTTCCTGTTCTGTTAGAGCCTTTGCCATGTGGACCATTCTGGGGTTATCATCTGTGTTGATATTGATTGCTTCCGCCGGTTCTATCAAGATCGACGATCTCTCCTGATGTGTAAGGTTGGGGAGAGGGTCAAGCCTTCCATCTTTCGATGCCTCAGAGAGGTTTTCACCATTGGATGCGTCTTTGTTTTTACTATTTTGAGGATCTAACACTACCGCAGAGCGGTTTTCACTGTTAGATCGTTCTTTTATTTTGATGTTTTTATGACTGAAAGGTTTGGCGCTCTCTCCAAAATAGGCCTTCTCGTTGAGTTCTATAGCATAGCTAGCGCTGTGGTCTCCTGTAGGTATGTGATTTCTAAGCTCAAGGTAATCGATGATCGCATCATCATTTTCGAAGGTGTCTAGTTTAGGGGTGGTACCTTTGAGGTCCCAGTCGATAAGTTCAGGGTGCACTAATGGTAAGAGACCATTAGGTTGGGTTGGTTCAATGGCATTGATAGAGTTATTGAAGGAGCGGATAAAGTTGGTGATGGTACTCTCTATTAGTGGGTTCGTCAAGGGTGGACTCATTCCTTCCTCGCGATTTTCAGTATGGTTATCGTGTGGTACGAACTCTAGCGTCCTAGCCCTTGGGCTTTGTCCCTCAGTTGCGGAGGTTGGGTCATACTCATGGACCACATCAATATCTTTTTCATCACAAGATAGCTCAGAGAGGCTATCCCACTCATACTCATTAGAATCCATATCACTCCACATCTGCATTCGCTGAATGTGTTCAATCAGATTGATAGTAGCTGTCTCTGTTTGTTGGGCTTTGTTGATGTTGGCCTTGGTGTCTTTTGATGTTCCTGTGTACCCTAGCCCGATAGTGTCTCAGGCTGCCAAGGTATGAGGCTAGATGGGTTCAATGATGCCCTCCTTTCTTGAATCCAGTGGACCCCGTCCTTCATACCCCATACTCTTTAGTATTTGAAAACCTTGCCCATATTGTGTTGTTGGTATGATGGGGTGGTCCTATATTATTGAGGGGCTAGCTTCATCCTTGTATAACCATTGCAGGATATCTTTTTCCTCACTCTTGTCTTCTAAGCTTCCCCATTTTATAAACGGTCCTTTGGTGATTTTCTCTGCATTTGGTGTTCTTAGTATGGATCTCCCCTGCGATCTAGGAGATAGAGGTAATTGTGTTAGATAGAGGGATCGAGAGGCCATGTACTCACCCAGGCCATTATCTTTGATTTGGAGTCCCGGTTGAGATGCTCTTGAAGAGGAAGCAAGGGTAGCTGGGTCTACATAAGATGAAGAGATAGCAGAAGCCCTGTTGGTTGGGATCACTACCTCCAGCTTTGGCTGAATAGAGTTGTAGTATGGAAAGGGGTTAGGGTCACCTTGGATGGTGATCTCTTGCCCTTCGTGCGGGAACTTAATGCATTGGTGGTAGGTGGAAGGTACAACTTTTAAAGCGTGTATCCACGGTCTCCCGAGAAGAATGTTGTATGCCAGATCCTTGTCTAAGACTTGACAAGCTACATCTTTTACCAGGCGGCCCACTCTAATTGGTAGAATCACAATTCCCTTGGTCATTCTTTCTTCCTCATCATAGGCTTTGATAGTGATTCTCTTCTTTGGATCTATGGCCTTTTCTGAAAACCCAAATGTAAGGATTAGCTTTAATGTGCAAATATTCAAACGAGCCCCTCCATCTATTAGGACTCTTTTGATTTTGTGTTTGTGCACGAAGGCTTCAATATGGAGGGAGGTGTTATGGGGCTATGTGATAGACATATCATCCTTCTCAGTAAATGATAAGGAAGGTGGTGAGGTGATGTGACCTACCATGGTTTGGAATTTTTCTTCAGCTAGATTCGTGGGAACTGAGGCTTCTGCTAAAGCTTTATCGAGTATGGTCCTGTGAGAAGGAGATAGACGCAATAGTTCCAATATGGAGATAGGTGCCGGTGTTTTGTGGAGTTGATCCACGATATTGTACTGATTGGTTAGAGGAGCGGAGGCTCCCCTAAGGGTAACTTTGTTACTATGGGTAGTAACGTTACATTCTAAGTCTTTGTTTATAGTGATCACATTGATATGTGACCCACTTTCCTGGATATGGTTAACAACGTAGTCATAACTGACGTTTGTGTAGTTCGCGTTGTTAGAGCCATTAGTTTTTCTGTTAGAAGGTCCTACTTTTTCGTAATTGGGAAGAGGATCCTTGAATGCCTGATGGTCATTATTGGAGGTTTGACCTTTAACAAATATCTTGTTTTGCTCTATTAGGTCTTGGATTGTATGCTTGAGGGTAATACAATCATTTGTCTTGTGCCCCCTGTTTCGATGGTATTCACAAAAATCATTTTCGTTCCACCAGCGGGGTTTGACCTTTGGCTCATACTCCCGTGTTGAGGGAAGCATTATGAGATTGCTGGTGACAACTTTTCGTAGAGCTATCTCTAGTGATTCATCCAAAGGTGTGAACATTCTTTTAGGTCGAAAGTTGGTGAATCTAGATTGATTATTTGTTGGTTTGTCTTGCGTGGGTTTGTTTTGTGGTGTTGACAGGTTAAAAATTGGTTGTTTAGGTGCCACATTTTTGGCATCTACTACCCCGTCATTCACGATGTTTTTGTTTTTGGTCCAAAACCTAGGTTTATCATTATTGGCATAGGTGTTTGGAGTGTCTTTGTAGTGTTTGATTTGACCTTTCGCGAGTAGGGCCTTCTCTATGATGAGGCCCACCTCAATGACCTTGCTAAACGAAGTAGGACATTGGATTTGAACTTGGTAGCTAAGGTCCATTTGTAGGTTGTGAACAAACATCTCTAACATTTGTCTTTCTGGCATTTGGTGAGGGCACTTGCTTGCCAGTTGTCTCCATCTCTGTAAGAAGGCGGCGAAGGATTCTCCCGCTTTCTGTTTAGTATTATAGAGGTCCAATATTGAGGTATCGTGCTCAATATTGTAGGAAAAATGGGTGACAAATTTATCGATGAGCTCATTGAAGGTTTTGATGCCGGGCGGCAACCTAGAGAACCACTCCATGGCATGTCCTCCCAAGATTCTAGAAAAAAGTCGCATAAGATATGTGTCATTATGTGCAACTTCTAAGCAAGCGGCATTGAATTCTCTGACATGATCTCTTGGGTCACTTTTCCCTCGATATTTGTCGAACTTAGGTACTTCAAATCTCATGAGAAAAGGTATCATGACTAGTGTCCTATCGAAAGGATGCGGTGCAATATCCTCTAGGGTGTACTGTTTTGTCGAGTTTCCCCTTTCCATGTCTAAAATTCATTGTTGGAGAGTTTCGAATTTCTAGTTCATCAGAGTGAGAGCATCCAAAGAGTCAATTGTTGCTTTGCTCTTATCCATGGGTACTTCATCTTGTCTACTCCCTTTGGGGTTTCTTTCTTCGTCAGTTTCCCTTAGAGCCTCTACATCATAATCTTTGGGAAGTTTTACCCCTAGGCTTGCTAGGTGTAAGAAGAATTTTGTAGGGTCCTGTGCAAGTACTCCATCTAGTAGGCGGTTAAATTTTGTGTCATGTTGTATTTTGAGGATCTCTTCCATGGAAGGTTCTTTGTCATTGTCATGATTGTCAAAAATACTTTTCTCGGCCATTTCTAATTGTTTTTATTTTTGTGATCTTGTCAAGGCCATGCAAGGTGGTAAAGAGATGGGATGAGGTGAGACTGGAAGATTTTGAACAAGGTGCTAGGATGGAACAAGGTTTTAGCAAGGTTCCTCTTAGATCTAGGTGGTGTCAAACAAGGTGGATATATGAAAGTGATAGTCAAAAGCTAGGATGTTAGGAATCCGTTACTTGATGTTGACTAGCCTTCGTCCATCCACTAGTGGAGTTCCGATAGAGAAGGATAAGTAATCCTTGATACTTGGAGGCTCACTAGGTCTTGTTTAAGATTTGATTTTGATCAAGAAAAATTTGACTATAACCTTGTTTGGAAACTTGGGAGAAAGTGGCAAAATTTTGGATGAATAAGCAACTATGGTGCGAAAAAGGGCGAAAATGGTGATTTTGCAGGGTCTTTAATCAGATTTGAAAACTAGAACAGGTTGAACTGGTTTTTGCAAAGTATTGACAATTTTGGCTTTTTTGGAAGATGTGATTTTTTTGCTCTCTATTTTAAATGCACAAATACAGGAGGTAAATGCGCAATAAGTCGATATGAATGCGCAACACTATTTTTTGTATGCGCAACAACAGAGTATATATGCGCAATACGGACAAATGCGCAACAAGTTGGTTCAAATGTGCAAAACATCAGTATATATGTGCAAATCTGGCTTTTGTTTGTATTTTTCTTAGAATTTTTGACTTTTTTGGATCTTTTTCAGGATTTTTCTCAGTGTTTTTGGTTTTTTGGAAAAATTTGGAGTTTCTGCTGAGGTTAATATTCAATTATGGCAAAAAAGCATAGCACACACATAAATGTTTTTCATGATTTGTATCTTTATATATATATTTTTGTGTTTTTTGGACTATTCTGACTCAAAAGACAAGTACAACCTAGGCTGGATGGGGCAATATTTGTTGAATACTCTAGCTGTGCCACTCAAAGTGTGTAGCTCTAGGATCTGGTAGCACCGACTCCCCTCCACGGCACTCACTTCTCACGCATACCAAATCCAGGTTTCCTTAGGCTCGTACCCACACCGAACCTTAGGATTGTCCCTACTACCTCTACTTAGAGTCACTTGAATCGAGGCCGCTTTAAGGGCTCCGCCCTTCGCATCAACAAATAGGGGTTTTTGGTTTGCTACACAAATTGGTTCTTAATCAAGGCAACCGTTCGAGTGGTTACACATGCGGCGGCACTACTCTCTATTATGGAGTCTCCCAGTCTCACAGGGTTGCGCCTATGAGAGTTTTGGGGGAGGTTGGTCGTTGGTGTAACACAGCAACACTCATTGCTTGAGGTTTTCACCCCAAGCACAATTTATTTTAAGTGGCTTGGTAGGGCTTGGCTTTAGCCTATTACCACTTAGGGTCGTTCCCACTTGGACAAGTGTGCATCCAAGGGTAGGCCCCCCTAAAGGTTTGACAAAAAGAATGACAAGTCTGGCACTTTGATCACCCAGTTAAGAGGAGAGCATAAGCCTATTGTCATTCACAAGCACAAAGAATAATGGTAAATCCAACCTAGTTAAAATACAAAAACTAAATGGGCTAAGCTAATTTGTGCACTCACACGATAGTTAACTTGAAAAGTGATTAATCATAGCAATGTTCATTTCCCGATTGTTAACTTTGAAAGTGATTAATCATTGCATTGTTCTTTTCCCATTTGTTAACTTTGAAAGCGGTTAATCATTGCATTGTTCATTTCCCGTTTGTAGAAGATAGCAGTGATAAAACTAGAAAATACATCCACAATGCAAGATAGCAACTGGGTCCAATTACTTCCTTCCTAGTTAGGGACTATGTGTAGTTTTTTTTGTCATGAAATGCATTCGATTACTTCACCCCTAGTTAGGCTAGATGGACTAAGCAAAATATCTAGATGAGCTAATCCAGCCACTACTCCTGCAAAAACTGACGTTAGCTCAACATGCAAAAATCAGAAACCATACAACAGAAAAACAAGAAATAGATGCGCAACACTACAGCCTGAATGCGCAGAAACAGGGAGTGTATGTGTCTGTTAAATGAATGCGCAAAGACAGAGGACGAATGCGCAATTCTACGAGGTATATGTACAAGACTAATAAATGCACAATGTGACAGAATATATGTGCAACACTACAAGGTAAATGCGCAAATCCAACGGATGCGCAACAATAGGGCGTATATGCGCAAAACTGGTTTTTAGTTTATGTAGTTAGGATGGATGCGCAACTGCGGAGTATGAATGCGCAACTGTGGAGCGTGAATGCGCAACACTGGCGTATGCACAACTACGGGGTGTAAATGCGCAACTGTGGAGAACAAATGCGCAGTTTAGTCAAATGCGCAGTTGCGGAGGACAAATGTGCGACTGTGGAACGTGAATGCGCAAAAACTGCTACCAAAAACCTGTTCTTCACCTGTTTCTTCACCTGCACGGATCTACAACTTAAAACTGCTAGATTTTTGGATTAGAAAAGGGGCAATAGCCCCACGGTGGGCGCCAAAAAGTGAGGGGGAGAAAGAGAGTTAGTCAAATACATGAAAAACCTAAAAACCCAAATATTAATAGAATTTGAAGATAAAGAGGAATCAAACCAACACAAGTAGAAATACTTACAAACCCCTTTTACCTATCATTTTCCATTGTTGCCTATCTTGCTTTGATCTTGATTTGAGAAGCCCTCAGAAGCTTTCTTGCTTGCTTGCTTGTTTGAAGATGCCAAAGGAAGAATGGCTGTGAATACCTATTTGTGTTGAATGAGAGCTTCAACACACAATAATGGAGGATATTGAAGAATGGACTTGAGAAGAGAAGAATGAGAGAATTTTGGGTATAGTGGTTATGCAAAAATGAAGTTCCTCTTAATGGCTTAGAAGAGGGTTCTATTTATAGAATTTCTGCAAATAGAATGGAGGGTGAGGATCAAATGATGAGATCAATGGCCCTCATTATTTGTGAATCTTTAATTCATAATGGATGAATTAAAAATTTAGAGTGGGGGACAATGGGTTATGACATTTGAATTAAAAATTCAGAGTGGGGTACAATGGGTTATGACAATTGAATTAAAAATTCAGAGTGGGGGACAATGGGTTATGACAATTGAATTAAAAATTCAGAGTGGAGGATAATGGGGAACATTGAATTAAATATTCCATTTGTGAAGGAAAATTGATTTAAAGATTTATTTTGGAAAATGGAGGATATTAACTAATTAAATATTAAGAATATTTAATTATATGTGCAACATGGTGAGGTGGAAGAGATGAGGTGGATTGATGAGGTGGATTTGTGAGGTGGATTTTTGGACTTTAGACCTTTAGAAGAATTTAGGGAATTTAATTAAATAAATTGACTTTATTTAATTATGGGATAATGAGCCAATTAACTAAATTTATAATATTTATTTAATTGACAGAAGAAAATAGGAATTAAGATAAATACTGAAATATTTACTTAATTCGACCTGAGCCAATTTTAGGTGTATACAGTATTTATCCTTACTTGTTTCCTTGCAGGAAACTAGCACTCTTAAAGAAATCCAATTTGGGAGTTGATAAATAACTCAGCAAACTTTACAATGCATATTTGTAGTGCCCCTCACCTTGCTTTTGTCGGACTGATAGTTTTCCTAGTAGGATTAGACACTATGACATTCTGTTGGATGATGGACTCTATGTTATTATGCTAGTTGATTATGGACCTATTGTTATGATGATGTTTGATTACTGGTATTTTATGCTTTTACAATTTCATGAACATATCTGATGTTATGGATTAATGTTATTCTAAGTTTAATGTGTTATTCGATCATGATTATGATGCATTACTAGTAATGGATGTATTAGATTGTTATGTAATTGATTATTTTATCTTGTTGAAAAACACTGGGAGATTATGTGTAATGCAGTTATTTGTAGATGTGTTTATGTGAACAGAACAGTATCGCATTACTCGTGTTCGAGTACCCTGCCACAATATGACTGCATGTTTATATATATACATATGTTCAACCTTATTATTTGTTGTAGGCTATAGGTACTGGGCATCAACTCCACCTCAACTAGCAGGTCTAAGTGTTCCCTAGCCAATGGAATTGTTGATCGAAGTTAGCAAAAGTTCCCTACTCAGTTAACATCCTCGAAGAGATGAGTATCCACTATCGTATCCAGTCGTCACTGTCAGTTGGACTATTTGTTATCATGTCTTGTCGTCTTGCATGGAGGTCAGGTATCATTCTGTAGGTTGTGTTTATCCAATAGAAATATTTGATTTAATCTTGGTCAGTGATTAATTAAAACAATGTTAATTTCAAGCTAAAGTTAAATAAACATTTATAAGGAAAATTATGTGTTGTTACTAATTATAAACAATTTAATTGTTTATAATTGGTAAAATTAAAATGGAATAAAATACATAAAAAAATAAATATAAACAATTATAAATTTTGATAAAATAAATTCAAATGTCACATTAAAATAGTAAAAATAATATTTTAATGACTAATGTTAATGAAAATATGGCTGTCACTTGGTTGGGCTTTGGATCACGAGCCATGCCTCCTAAAATGGTGGGAAGGTTCTAGAAAGATGGAGAGGGATTAATGGGCGAAGTTGGAAAATTTTGGGGAAATTTTTTAGGTGTAGGAACAATTGCAGGTTCTTGGGAGAGATTGGAGAGATTGATTGGGGGCAACATTCGATCCGGCAACTAATCTTCATCAATCAAACATTGGTTTTCAAGTTCCATTATGTTATGATCTCCCTCTCTCTCTCTCTAAAATTTATTAACTCTTTTCAACAAAATCCATTTAGAGCATTCCAGCAATCATTTTTCTTCACATGAAATTGGTTGTGATTTAATTTACACCTGTCAATTGCGTTTGCTTCTAAAGTCTCATTTTAATCAATTCATATTCGGTATAACCTGCTTCAACATATTTCTCTTTGATTCTATTTTTCAACCCTTTTGGATTTGTCCTCACCATTCTGCATTCTTATGTGTCCTTTGATAAACGCGATCTGATAATAGGGAAGTCACTTTTTGCTAAATCCATTTTTGTGCATATTCTCCCATCATTGCAATTCTTGAGATGACGATCTCTGAGGCATCGTCCAATTAAATTTATGCATCAAACTTTACTTTACTTGCCCTTTTTGCATAGACATTTTAGGAAAAAACATAGATCTCTCAATATTTTTAGGATTCAAATAAAAAATACAGCGTTGCTGGAAATACTTTAAGCCTATATTCATTTACAATTTGCAGTAAACACATTCATTCTACCAGAATAGATTTAACAGGTATACCAATGATTAAGGTTAGGGGGCTCTTTAGGTAGCCAACACTGCCAAGTAGGTCAACCATACGCACATTATGATAAGCCTGGAATCGATTCTTCAGAAGGTGATTCTTTGTTTTCTGTTTGTGCTCCCCAACTCATATCATGATATCAAACCTTGCAATTTGCTATGCTGGTCTGAGTTATTTGCTTTCAACTGTTTTCCTTTTCCTTTTAAAAACAAAGTTATCAAAATTGCTCTCACCTATAACTTTAAACTAAGGTTTAGATCTAGCGGTTCTATGAGCTGTTTAAACAATATATTTTATTCCTATCATGAAATAAAAATCTATCTCTTAAACTTAGGAATTTTGATTAAAGAGAAAAAGAATGCGTATTACCAGAAGCAAATGGCGATGTGAGCAATAAAACACAGCTAATACTATCAACACATCTCATGGCTGGAATGAGGTTTGCATTCTATTTATGCGCTTATTTCAGGAAATGTTAAAGCCTCATGGATGTAATGAGGATTGCGATCCATTCATGTATTTTATTTTAGATAAGTTGAAGCACATTAATGACTTAAGAAACTATATTTCTGGTACTTAGTGGACATTAGAATCTAAAGTATAATCAATTTAATTTAAATTTTCTTTGAAATATGGCGCTCCCAGTCGTCCTATTGCTACAGTTATATCAACACTTTTATCATTTTATAATGTTATTGTTGTCACCTAGAATTGCACCTTGCTTGGAGAGAGTCCAATCTTTCTAATGACACAATGGGAATGATCTTGAAGTGTGGGATCTTGCAAAATGAGATCAAACCTCTGGAATAGGCCAGCTTCCTACCTCTGAGCTTACTACTTAGAGGAATATATCTAAACCTAGTGCTAATGCTTGCAGGGGAAAAGGGTTAGAAGGAAACTGAAATGAAAGGGGTGATACACCAGATTTAGTGAGAAATAGTGATTCTGGAAGAGAGACACAACAATGATCTCAATCATGAAGGGAGTTCACACAGACTTATAAAGTTGATTGAGGCTTCGATAGGAAGATCTAACCTATAGAGGAGCCATTTTACTCACAGAATAGATTATAACTTCAAGTAAAACATAGAAATCAGGACATAAGAGAGGCAAGAAATCATGCATATATTGATCATGAAGGTCAAAAACAATTACATTACAGAATATTCAGTAGCAGAAGTAGACACTGTATAGCTAATCACATTCATTGGTGGATAAAAAGAAGACAACAGAGGCCAAATTCAGGCACAGTGAGTCGCATCCCTTACCCTGTAATTACACTAAGAGGTCTAACTACAGAAAAATTAGTAGCATAACAACCCAAAATAAAACCATCCTCCTCTATATTGAGGTTACATTGCATTTTATAGATCAAGTTCTTGCACAGAAGGCATTGAAGTCGCTCCACAAGATTTGAGGTCATCAATGCAGGAACAAGGGCTCAGAGATAGGGGCATGGTGAAAGGACAGGAACCATGTCGCTGGCAGGTCTGCAACCTGAGAAATGGTTGGCCACACACAAAAGAGGGCAAAACATGAAGTGAGGAGCACAAAAGTCATTGCAGGCTACGAGGATATTTACTAGCGAGCCAGAGGAACCCATGTGCATTGAAGAATTTGACCATCCACCATGAATGCACCCACAAAGTTCACCAACCGGAGTTACTATGAAAATATCAGCCTCTGCACATGCCAAATCAGTCGTTGAGACGTCCTATCAGCCAAGCATGCAAATCCAGATCATATTTTGAAAGTGAGAAAATTCCCCTCAAAAACTTGCCAGATGAAAGAGGAGGCAAAAATAAGCACTTTTGCCTTTTGAAGCATGTCAAAATTTGCCAGAATGAGGGAGATATTAGTGGTCAAAGTTATGGTCAACTACATCTTGCATTCGTATATTGCTTTGCATCTATCTTTGTATCTATATAATCGGCCTTTGAATTTTCCCTATTTGACTGAACTTGCATTTTTGGCCTCTGAGTCAGTGACCGCCAATTTTATCCTTGCTGCCAAGAGAAACGTTGTTTGTATGCATATAGACATACAAAAAATGGATAAACTGTAAAAAAAACCATGATGACGTCAACATCATATAGAACTTAGGCAAAGAACAGGCCTGGATGACATCATCATGCTATCGAGTCCTTCACATCCTTCCATTTTGCACTTATGCGATTTCTTCACTCTTTGCATTTTGCATATCAAATTGCTTCATATGTCTTTGAATCTCCCTTTGTATATGCTTTTGTATGTGCAATTGTATATACAATACAATTGCCAACATACAAAAGTGGCCCTTTACTTTTGTATCACCTTTTGTATATATGTCCTTGCCACATGTCACCACTCCATTGGTCGCTGAGCTGAACCTGGGACCCATCGATGAACAATTGCATCTTCCTTATCAGCCGTCAAAACCACAAATTGAGCCACCGATACATATTGTCTCGCCAAAAATCCATTGTATGTGACCTTTTGTATATCTGATTGTATATGAGATACAATTGAATGTGCATACAATGCGGAACTCAAAGGATTATTAACCAAAATGAAACTTTGAAACAGGTCTGGCCTTGTACCTTTTATTTTTTTGCATATCGACATATACATGCACTTCGACATACAACTGCTGACCCCACCACTGAGTTTGCCAATTTTAATTTCCCAGTTGGCTCCGCATTGTATATCCCTGTTGTATCTAACCCTTTATATATTGCATATACAATGCCAAATATACAAACAAAACTGCATAAATCACTTGTACATACAATTATTGCATCTGACCTTTGCATGTGACTTTGTATATGACCTTGTATCTGCCCTTTGTATCCACAAACATACAATGTGAACATACATACAAAGATGTATACAATCGCATCTGCTTTTATAAACCAAATTGCATATTCTTTTTGGGTTCGGATTGTATGTCAGGGTTGTATCACCATTGCATATAAGATTGTATGTGCAAAGATACAATTGCATATACATACAATAGGTGGACCCCAACCTTTGTATCTCCTCCTTGTCTATTGCCTTGTATATGTGTTTGTATATTGAATTGCATATACAAAGATAACCTGATGTACATTCACTTTTGCATCCCACCCTTGTCTATTGCCTTTGCATCTTCCTTTGCATATACAATTGCATGTGCAATTGTATATGCAATACAATAGATATACATACAACGATACATACAATGATACATACAATTGTATATGCAAACAAAGATGACTAAGTATAAAACTGAGAATTATCTGCAATGGAAGGCACTTGAGGGCAAAAGATTTCTGGGTTTTTCTGGGTTTTTGGCAAGAATTCTCCAAGAAATCTTTTGGAATTTTTGGTAAGGTAGAGCATAGGTAATTGAAGGATTTAATATTTTTCTCCTTCTATTCAAGCTTTCTCTAATTGGATTTCTTTGATAGAAGGATGGAAACATGAATATTTTGGGGCTAGGCAAAATATGACAACAACTTTGGCGACCTCTCAGGGATGTTTGCCTACTAAACAATCAGACCAGTTGCCTTAAGCCTCCATTGGGCATGGAGTCATGAAGAGGGACTGCAATAAGAATAGAGGAGCTAGAACACTGAGCAAGCTACCAAAAACAAGCAAGCATGTATCTCCTAATGAGAATACAACAAAGTGCAAGGGTACTTATTGAAAGGAAACCTAAAACTGAAATAAAACCTACTCTAATCCTAAATTAACTAGTCAGAGGTGACCTTAAACAAAGCCATTAATTGGTTCTTGAAAGTAACTGCCCTTCCTTAACAATTTATAATATTTCTCATGCATATGGGCAATTAAAAAGAGGCGAGGGAAGGATGGGCATATGGCATATTGACAAAACACCCCCACAAAAGGGAGATAAACTCACCTATCCACTTGGACTGATTGCCGATGCTGCTAACTTGTGGTCAATAAATGGGCTAATCCCACCCATTTTAATGCTCAACTTCATGCTTAGAGATAAGCATGACAATTGATGACTCCTCTTGATGTGTCTCCAGCTGGGCTAGATGCCTGATTGGGTATCCCCTTGAAGTGACATGCAAATCATCATGGTTGATCTCATGTCTCTGTTCTGATTCTTTCTCTTCCTGCTGGTCTGAATACTCTAGCTCTTATATCTCAATTAGAGATATGGTTGTCTCCACCTCATGAACAAGATGCTCATGATTTTCTAACTTAGGCTCAGAAAATGAGCCATGCACATGCTCAAAAGAGAAGACCTCCCTACCAAAAAGTTGATATCTTTGCTGGATAATAAAGAACAAATCTTCAATTTGCTCTTGCCCATGTTCAGTCTCCTCATTATTTTCAATAAAGCATGGAAGCTCCTCAAGCATATCAGCATCACTAGCCTCTACATCATCTAGCATAGGGCAACATGCTTGCCCTTCTTTATGGTTTGGAACCTCACTGTCATGCTCAACCTCAACCTGCAACAATTCGCCTTCATTTTCACAGTCCCCATGTTGTTGCATATCCATGACCAACTGCCTGTCCTCTTCATCTTCAACATAATCAGGTAGCTCATGAAGTAGGGCAGCATCATCCACTTTTGAAGTGACCTTAACAACTTTTTCCCCTATGCCTCCATCCTTTGACTGCAGCTCCACTGGATTGTGTTTAAGTTGCCTCTGCAGCTGAAGGTTTTCCCCATGCACCCTTTGCATTTCAACCTTGTTTGCTTGATCAGATGTATGAGAAAAGGCTTCAAAAGAACTAAAGTCTAGAGGACTCAATCCCTTATTTGGGTTAACAGTACTCAGAGGTGAAAGAGGTTCAAACAATTCTATCTCTGTGAGTGTAGGAACAAATTGCTCCTCATTAGTTTTATCTTCTTCCACCTCCTCTTTTGGCTCATCTTTCCAATTATCTTGGTAGACAACAGGTCCACCCTTGAGGATTGAAATAGCATCAGGGAAAGAGGCCTATATATCTTCTTGAATTTCTTGGAGGGGAGAGAGTTCTGGACAAATTTGTTCCTGGGGAGTGATAATTTGAGTTTGCATAGGAATAGGGGCTTGTGGAGGGATATAGGCTTTGAAGCCTAGAAACTTGTGGAGTCTAGGTTGCTCTTCTATAGGCCGAACATGTGCAGAAGAAAGGGACTGCTTGAAATTTGGGATTGTAAACACATGCTCTTTCAACTTAGCAATTTCATCATAACTGTCCATGCTAGATCCATTAGATAATGGGATTTGGAAGGGCTATAAACAGGAGATAGGGGGTTGAATTTGTGCTGAAACAGGCTCTTGTGAAGGCTGAGGGCCTCTGAAACTTGGGATTTTAAAACTAGGAAGCAGTTTTAGAGATGCAGATGGATTATCCTGCCTGAAGCTTGGAATCTTAAAATTTGGGGCTTCTTCCGTAGCAGGCTGAATAGGTGTGAAAGGGAGAGGATGTTTGAAACTGGGAATGGATGAGATTGCTTGGATTTCACACCCTTTTTGGTATTGATAATTTGAGTAAGCTCGACTACTTTGCACCCAAGCAGACAAAAGCTTCATTTGCTCCTTTTTAGCTTCAAGTTGCATGTTCAAGCATTCCTCTTCATATACCCTTCTATTTTCTGCCTCTTGCTGGTGCAAATAAGCTTGATATGCTAGCTCTTTTTGTTGCATGTTATATTGCATTTCTCTATCTATTTCTGAAAATTGCCTTTGGAAATCCAATAACAAACTCTCAATGCTACCCAAACCAGCATCATTTTGGGACTGACTAGGGAGGTTGCACATTTGATTTAGAGTAGAATGGGTTTCACAAGGCTGACTATAGGAATGAATAGGCTGCAAACAAGGATAAGCAGAAGTAGTTTGAAAATACTCTTGTTGGTAATGCTAATTATTATGAGGCAAAGTGCCATTTGGATGCCAAAAGTCTGAATTTTCACGAAATGGAGGAGAATAACCATAGTGGTGTTGATAACTAGACATTGCAAGGGTAAAGCATGAAGCATAGGCAAGTCTAGATAACAAACTAGGAATGAATATGGACAACATGGGCTTGAAACACTAGGATGTGAGTTAGAACACCAAATAGGGTCACCAGGTGCTGAGAAAATAGTTTCAAATGGTAGAAAACTAACAAGTAGCACCAACCTCATTAGCTGCATGTAATCTGGACTACTGAAACTAGCTGATATGTGATTAGAGTCACCATGGTGTTGTTTGTATTGCCTCCAAAGGCTGGTAATACTAGGAGAAACACCAAATCTCTTAGTACTTTGATCAGAAGTTCATCGAACTTGTCCCACCGGGCGTGCCAAAAACTATTGTCACCTAGAATTGCACCCTGCTTGGAGAGAGTCCAAGCATTCTAATGACACAATGGGAATGATATCAAAGTGTGGGACCTTGCAAAATGAGATCAGACCTCCGAAGTAGGCCGGCTTCCTACCTCTGAACTTACTGCTTAGAGGAATATATCTAAACCTAGTGCTAATGCTTGCAGGGGAAAAGGGTTAGAAGGAAACTGAAATGAAAGGGGTGATACACCAGATTTAGTGAGCAATAGTGATTCTAGAAGAGAGACACAACAATGATCTCAATCATGAAGGGAGTTCACATAGACTTATAGAGTTGATTGAGGCTTCGATAGGAAGATCTAACCTATAGAGGAGCCATTTTACTCACACAATAGATTATAACTTCAAGTAAAACATAGAAATTGGGACATAAGAGAGGCAAGAAACCATGCATATATTGATCATGAAGGTCAAAAACCATTACATTACAGAATATTCAGAAGTAGAAGTAGACACCGTATAGCTAATCACAATCATTGGTGGATAAAAGGAAGACATTAGAGGCTAGATTCAGGCACAGTGAGTCGCATTCCCTTACCCTATAATTACACTAAGAGGTCTGACTACAGAAAAATTGGCAGCATAATAGCCCAAAATAAAACCATCCTCCTCTATATTGAGGTTACATTGTATTTTATAGATCAAGTTCTTGCGCATAAGGCATTGAAGTCGCTCCACAGGATCCAAGGCCATCAATGTAGGAACAAGGGCTTAGAGACAGGGGCATGGTGAAAGGACATGAACCATGTCATTGACAGGTCTACAACCTGAGAAACGGTTTCCCACACGTAAAAGAGGGAAAAACATGAAGTGAGGAGCACAAAATTCGTTGCAGGCTACGAGGATATCTACCAGTGAACTAGAGGAACCCATGTGCATTGAAGAATTTGACCATCCACCATGAATGCACCCACAAAGTTCACCAACCAGAGTTACTGTGAAAATATCAGGCTCTGCACATGCCAAATTGGTCGTTGAGATGTCCTATCGGTTGAGCATGCAAATCCAGATCATATTTTGAAAGTGAAAAAATTCCCCTCAAAAACCTGCCAGATGAAAGAGGAGGCAAAAATAAGCACTTTTTCCTTTTGAAGTATGTCAAAATTCACCAGAATGAGGGAGATATTAGTGGTCAAAGTTACAGTCAACTACATCTTGCATCTGTATATCGCTTTGCATTTGTCTTTGTATCTGTATAATCGGCCTTTGAATTTTCCCTATTTGATCGAACTTGCGTTTTTGGCCTCTGAGTCAATTTTATCCTTGCTGCCAAGAGAAATGTTGTTTGTATGCATACAGACATACAAAAAATGGATAAACTGTAAAAAAACCATGATGATGTCAGCATCATATAGAACTTGGGAAAAGAATAGGCTTGGATGATGTCATCATGCTATCAGGGCCTTCACATCCTTCCATTTTGCACTTATGTGATTTCTTCACTCTTTGCATTTTGCATATAAAATTACTTCGTATGTCTTTGAATCTCCTTTTGTATATGCTTTTGTATGTGCAATTGTATATACAATACAATTGCCAACATACAAAAGTGGCCCTTTACTTTTATATCACCTTTTGTATATATGTCCTTGCCACGTGTCACCACTCCATTGGTCGCTGAGCTGAACTTGGGACCCATCGCTGAACAATTGCATCTTCCTTATCGGCTGTCGGAAAAACCACAAACTGAGCCATCGATACATATTGTCTCACCGAAAATCCATTATATGTGACCTTTTGTATAGCTGATTGTATATGAGATACAATCGCATGTGCATACAATGTAGAACTCAAAGGATTATCAACCAGAATGAAACTTTGAAATAGGTCCGGCCTTGTATCTTTTCTTTTTTTGCATATTAGCATATACATGCACTTCGACATACAACTGCAAACCTCACCACTGAGTTTGCCAATTTTAATTTCCCAGTCGAGTCCGCATTGTACATCCCTGTTGTATCTAACCCTTTGTATATTGCATATACAATGTGAAATATACAAATAAAACTACATACAATCACTTGTACATACAATTATTGCATCTAACCTTTGCATGTGACTTTTAATATGACCTTGTATCTGCCCTTTGTATCCGCAAACATACAATGTGAACATACATACAAAGATGCATACAATCACATCTGCCTTTATAAACCAAATTGCATATTCTTTTTAGGTCTGGGATTGTATGTTAGGGTTGTATCACCATTGTATATAAGATTGTATGTGCAAAGATACAATCGCATATACATACAATAGGTGGACCCCAACCTTTGTATCTCCTCCTTGTGTATTGCCTTGTATATGTGTTTGTATATTGAATTACATATACAAAGATAACCCGATGTACATTCACTTTTGCATCCCGCCCTTGTATATTGCCTTTGCATCTTCCTTTGCATATACAATTGCATGTGCGATTGTATATGCAATACAACAGATATACATACAATGATACATACAATTGTATATGCAAACAAAGATGACTAAGTATAAAACTAAGAATTATCTACAATGGAAGGCACTTGAGGGCAAAAAATTTCTGGGTTTTTCTAGATTTTTGGCAGGGATTCTCCAAGCAAGTTTTTGGGATTTTTGGTAAGGCAGAGCATGGGTAATTGAAGGATTTAAGTTTTTTCTCCTTCTATTCAGGCTTTCTTTGATCGAATTTCTTTGATAGGAGGGAAACATGAATATTTTGGGGCTAGGCAAAATATGATAACAATTATATTCTCATTAGGGAATTATTATAAAGTAAATCCTGTTGGGCTATTTTTCACTTTCAGTTGTATAGCTCATGTAAAAATGTAAAAAAAAATTAGATTTGTTAGTTAATAAAATTTTCTGGCAATACTACAGAAAGTTATTACATTTGATACAAACTTTTGTGGTAATATTAATTATCCAAGGTACAATAGTATGGTTATTTTCACTTTTAAATGAATGGCCTCATATAAAAGTTCATAAATTAGGGTTGTCAGAAAATCAAACCTTCAATTATCAACCGATAGTAATAAGCTGTATTAAAACATTTATTTTAGCTGTAAAATACAATTGAAATTTTAAAAAGACTTTATCATATGAAAATAAAAGATTTTGATTAAACTGTCAAAATTTATCTAGGATTATGATGATATGTATTTTGGGTTTTTGTATGAATTACTCATACTAAAGTAGATTATAGTATTTAAAAGGCATTATTGAATAGATAACTCTTATATAAAAAGAAATTAAATGATAGTAAACAATTATCATATTTACTTCTCTTTGGATTAAATATTTGTTGACCAATGATCTATGTTTATTATTATTATTATTATTATTATAACCATAGCAGTTGAATAGTTAAATGTCTAAATCATTTAGAAATCTTTAATAATGCTAATGGTAAAATATTAATCGAAATGGTATCTGATAAGATCGTTTGTACTATCTATATTTGAAGAGGAATTAAATAAAAAAAAATGTTGATATATATACATAGCATTTGTTTAATATGATTAAACAAAATTTAATGTGATTAATCATTTAATGTTGATGAGTTTAATTTAAATTAATTATGATGATTTTGTCAAGATGGTATTAGGCTAATGGGATTGAAATTAGGATTATAGATATTGCATTTGGATTTTGATCCTGATAATTGGTTAAATTGTGAGTGATATTTTTTTAAGTTGTGTCAATGGTCGAGATAGGGTCATGTGGTCGAGTTTATTTTTCTAGAGGCGAAGGACAATATGATTTGATTTCATGCATAGTGTTGTTATTTTTTTTGGATTTTTGACGTATTAAGAAACATGTTGTCTCTAGTGATGTATGAGTTAAAAGATAATGTGAATGATGAATGTATTTCCCTGTGGATGTATTGTTGTCCATTTAGTCATATTTGTCTTGTATTGAGTGTTGTGGAATGGGGAGACATGGAAATCATAAAGAGGTAATGAATATGTGTTGTTATGGGCAATGGTTTAGGAGTTCTGCCCTTATGATCATGTTTTGGTATGCAAGGGGGTTAATGAATTGCAATGATCATGAATACCTATTGTTATGATGTTATCTGTCTTGCTTGATGGTTCAAGTTTCTAGATGCAGGTAGGGGAGTGGCTTTCAATGCGGGGCCGGTGCCCAAAGTGGATGTCAGGATAACCCATTGAAAGTTGTTAACTAAGTGAAAACGTAAAAATGAACTAGGGAGAAAAGGGTAGATTACACATTAAACAAGATAATTGGATTTCCTCTCCCATGCCTGTAGTGCTTGTTTAGGCTAAGGATGGATTGAGAAGGCCTGGTCGGCAAGATCGACTTCCTTGTCCTCATGAAAGGAAGGTTGATTCCGCATGTGTCACCCTATGGGGCCGACACCTAGTGAGAGACTATTAGGATAACCCATGTTAGGACCATGTGATGACACTCTCCCTACTGCAGCCTAGCATTCCCAGGTTGGTCTCTCCCCATTTAATGTGTGTCACCTCTAGATGTGTGTTGAGTTGATTGTGATAATGTCATGTGTTGTATTGGAGTCTTGAATAGACCTTGTTCCTATTGTTGTTGTTGTTGTTGTTGTCTACCTAACTGTTTGATGTAGTGGGACCTTATGTTAACTCCTAGCATAGGGGGTGGACCTCAAGGTTCCACATGGTTGGGTGGATGTGCTTAATTTCCATTGGTTTTTCCCTTGCTAAAGTTTGTGTGCGACGAGGATGTATCTTGTGTATCAGACATCAAATTTTGTACTAGCTATGGAGGTAGTGTTTTATGCTCATGTACTAGCCTTGTGTATTAATCAAATCATACTGTATGTATTCAAATGTAATCAAGAGATGATAGAATGTGAAGTGAAATGATGTATTTATATGTATAGGAATTTGTATATACACATGTAATTCTGATCATGTTGATTATTTATCTGATGTCATGATATGGAGATGTAAATGTTTATTCATTTAATGCAATAGATTTAGAATGATCTACTGATGTTTGTTAATGATGTATGTTAGATAATGTTAATTGATTTGTCAAGTAATGTAACCATGGAACCTTAGAGGACAAGTTGTTAGTTTAAAGATGAGTATAGATAAGTTAAATATTACTTGGTTATCTTTTTCATTTTAAAATATTTTTTAGCATAGATGTGTTGTTCTCTAAGGTGTTCATGGTGGGGTGTTACAATATTAGATCGGTTGGCACCAAAATTTTATTTTTAGAGTTTATCATTATTATGACCTTGATTATTAAATGTTGGTTCTATTTTTCTTTAGTTGCATAGCTTGTTGCACAATAATTACCATGAGAAAATCCCTTAGCAATCCCCTCATCTTTACTGCTCCATTTAGCACCACACTAAATCTAGATATAAATTATTATTATTCTCCTTCCACTATGCCACCACAACACTTTTGTGCCATCCATTTTTTCTTTTACTTTGTAACTATCAGTAGCATTGTTGTGCCATCCATTTTTTATTTTACTTTGTAACTATCGGTAGCATCTCAAATTCTGCATCTGAATCTATGACAGATTATGCATCTAGACCTATCAATATTCACAACTTTGCTTCCAAATAAGTTGATTTCATTAAAAGAGGCTAGGATTTAATTCAACATATTCTAGTCTTTGAGGGAAAATGACAAGGACAATAAGTTCAATTTTTTTAACTTGTACTTTTCTTAAAATGTCAAATTTAAACCAAAATGTCATAAATATGATAGGCAGGGTTGATCGTCAAATTCTAAGCCTACTTCTAAGTGTTGTCTAATTATATCTATTAGAGATAATCCAATTGGGCATGTTAAGGCACTAATCTAAGCCTCACCAATATAATCGATTGTAATAATGGTTTAGCATACTTACTATCCAAGCATAGTAAAAGGAAATTAGTAGGTGAGTTGTGCTATCAACGACTATAGTTTTACATACCTGAGAGTTAAGAATGAGTCAAGACATATATTCTTTTTTGAATTTTAGGCCATATTTTATAATTTACAAATTTGTTGGGCCCTCTAATTTTACTTGCTATATATTTTTTTAATGACTATATATGTGTATGGAATATAACATCTTAGATAGTTAAATGACAATAATAAATAAACATATAAGATTTAGTGGTGGACTTGAATAATAACTCTAGAATTGAAATTCTAAAATTCAAAAAAATTATATTGTTGAATATGATAGGAATGTTGGGAAATTAGGTGTCTCAACCTTGGAAATTTTTTGTTATTATTTATTTATCATTTAATATTTTTCTACAATTAGTTATTGTTATTATTTAATATTTAGCTCTAGGGTAAGTGCAAGAAGATGAGTCCACTTTTTTGCCAAAAAGTGGAAGTGTTTTTCCTATTTTTCAAAATTTGTCATACTTGGAGTGAAAATTTGAAGCACTTGCACATGTTAGATTATTAATATGATGTAAAAATATGAAATGTAGGATTTTGTTTCTAGTTTTCAAATATGTAATTTTTTCTAATACCCAGATGATGAAAGTTGGATTTTTATAGAATGTACAAAAAGTGGCTTTTTAAAAGTCCTCTATTTTGGCCAAAGCATGCATGTGTACGACCAACATAATTTGACCTAAATGAAGGTATTTTTCTAATTGCTTTTGTGGAAAGATGAACAAGATGTTGAATTTTGGTCAAAATATTTTTTGTAATTTTTTAATAAATATTTTTTTTCTATTAATTTTTTAATGGTCCTAATTAGTGTTTTTTTTAAAACCCCTCATGTATGACCAACATAATTTGAGCTACTAGTCAATTCACTAAATTTTTTTCATCATGTAGAGAATGATGTCTAGATTGGTCAGACATAATTTTTTTAAGGAACTTTTAATATCAAAAATTATTAAAAAATAGTAATGTATGTTATTTCAAGTTTATGAGTCTCTTTGTTTAAAAAACAATTAATAAATAGAAAATTATGTCCAATAGTACAAAAAATTACATATTTGAAAACTAGACTTTGAGATCTACAATGGGTTTTAATCTTGTTAAAGGATTCTAAAAAAAAGTCGTCAGCCATAGTGGTGAAATTGGTTTTTTCTCTTGTTGTTTTCATGCTCTCCTAGTTGCAGGTCCAAGGCTAAGGCTTGGGTTTCCAATCCTTTTCCAAGCCTAAAACCAATGCATTCAAATTTTTAGAAACAGGCACTCGTTTATAAACGGGTGCCTATTATAAATAGGTACCCATTCTAAAAATAACGGGTACCCATTTCTAAAAACTAAAATACTTTCAAAAAATGAAGTCACAAGCGTGTTAAAAAAATACTTTTCAAAAATGGGTACCTATTTAAAAATGGGTACAAATGGGTACCCATTTAGAAACAGGTACCCATTCCTTTTACACGTGCCCACTTCATAACGAGTGACCATTTGGCTTCGGGTGCCCGATCCTAAACGGGAGCCCATTCCTTAACGGGCACCTATTTAGGCTCAGGCTCCCATTCCAATTACATTTTTCCTTGCATGGAAAACTTTCATGAAATGTGTACTCATCTTTGTGCACTCACCCTCTAGCACAAATTGGGGCATTGGAATTTGATGTGGCAGTTATGCCTAGTGCCAATGATTTGCAATAGTGGAATATTAATATTTTATTTTGACATTATCTTTAGCAAATTCTATGACAAATTCTATGATGTGTAAGAGCCACTTGAATGTAGGGAGTTACTTTACAATCAACGACCACTTTTAAGATGTGTAGGAGCCTAATTTTAGATTGGAATTTTGACCAACTTGGGCACCCATATTGGGTGGATGTAATTGGTTATGTAGAAATATGGAATCAAAACAAAGGAACAAATGCATCAATGAAAGTACCTATTCCATACTCAACAACACTTCCAATAGAGCATAAGGACTAAAGAAATCAAATGAAACAATAAGAAAATGTTACCACCATAATAGCCTTTGTTGTTCCATTGATGAATGCTTGATGTAATTCAATGATATTTTGATAATAATTTTGATATGTTGGTTGCTCACTTTGACATCATAACTTTGCATAACATAGAGACTTGAAAGTGGCTTGATTTATGTTTGATTTATAGATTTTTGGATGATAGGATGGATGGCTAGGATTAAGAGATGCAATGGATGGTTGAGATTAAGAGGTGGAAATAGATGGCTAAGATTAAGAGGTGCAATATGCAATGGATGGTGTAGATTAAGAGGTGGAGGATGGAAGCTTCTAGGGCATTCTTTATGTGTACATGGCTAGGATTGAGAGATGTAGTATGAAATGAGTGGTGGAGATGAAAACTTAGTTTGAATTTTGTGCCTCTCATTTATTATTTGTGGCAAGGAGATGAGAATGAGGACAAATGGAAAATAATTAATTAAATAATTTCATTATTTAATCAATTATTAGAGAAAGATGATGTGGGAAGATAAAATTAATTAAATAAACAAAATTTATTTAATTAAGGGATAATGATGGATTAATTAATTAAATAAATGTAATTTAATTAATTTGGGTGTTGAAGAAAAGGGATTTAATTAATTAAATAAATATAATTTATTTAATTAATCTAGGTGATGGGGAAAATAGATTTAAATTGATTAAATAAATATAATTTATTTAATTAATTTTGGAAATAAGATAAATATGTCACAAGGTGACATAAGGTTGTCTTTGGAAGGTGGATGACTAGATGATTTAGAAGTGTCATAAGAACATGGTCAATTTTGGATGTCTACATTTTGCCTCTCTTTAAGATGATGTTGCTACTAAGAGAAGTAACAACATTTCAAAGAAGATAAGGTATGGATGATTGGAAAAGGATGCCCTAGCCACTTGAAGGAGAGATAAGGAGGAATGATGTAAGGATGGGATGGCCCCTTGAAAGGATAGGCGGGTTTGAAGAACATAGGTATGCTCTTGAAAGGGATGAAATGGATTGGTGAAGGAGATGGGGGAAATTTAAGGGATGGATAAATGGATGAAAAACACATTATGTTGTATTAGGTGAGCAACCATATAGTTTGATATAGTACAAGACATTATGCATCAAGGTATAAAGACCAAGGTGATGATGTGTCTCGTCCATAAAGGATTGACTCAAAAAGACAAAAGGTCACAAGCAAACATATGCCTTATGGCACCATGATATGGAAGAACATGATGTCATTTGTGGCAAGATGTTGCAAGGACTTGATGCAAATGCAAGATAAAAATGATAACACACACAAGTAAGCAAACATGCATAAAGGATTCAAAAACAAATAAGATGATTGCCCCTATCAAGATGAAAGTTGACGATTGATTGATTGATTCAATGATGATAGATCTCTGTATTTAAGTTAGATAGTCCTTAAGAAAGAGTTGATTGATTAGATTGGTGATGATGATAGATCTTTGTACTTAAGTTAGATAGTCCTTAAGCAAGAGTTGATTGATTGGATTGATGATGATGATAGATCTCTATACTTAAGTTAGACAATCCTTAAGCAAGAGTTGATTAGATTTGATTACTATATGTAAGATTGGATACATTTTGAAGCAATTTGGACGATGATAGATTTGGGATCAAGGCTTATAGAAAGGCTAGGAACAAGACCATGGATGCAACTGGATGATTTGGGCATATATTGCTTGGCGATGATTAGCATGGATTAAGGATGGCTTCAACTTGGATTTATTGCGTGGATTTTTTTATTTATGGGAAGGGTGCATTGGATTGCATTTGGATAGCCTGGTGCTAGAGACCAATGACAAGGGAAAACCAGGTTTAGAGGCAAGGATGAAATGAGGATTTGATGAATGGATAAAAGGATTGGGGATAATGGATGGGATGGATGGAAGATGCATGATGGATAGACAGAGGGGTTTAGGATGTGATCTTCAAGGACTATTCCACATAAGAATAACATGCCCCACTCTATATATTATACTCAAGACTTTGTGTGACAATGCTTGCAATGGTAAGGGTGATTGGTTAGGAAAATATTGGATATATCAAGAAATGTCCAAAGCATTTTTCAAAATTTTGCCCCTATCCTTATTAAGATCAAAAGAAGGGGAGGATAGGTTGGTGCAATGGGATAGGTAGGAGAATATAATGGAAATGCCTTTAGGTGTAAAGTTATTATTCCTACTTTAGTAAAATTAACATTCTCTCTAGTTGATATTTTGAATAAATCAATATGTTTTGTGTGAAGGATATAGCATTATTTTGATACTCAAGATTAAATATTAATAACCCCTAGTTCCTTAAACTTAGTAATGCCAATAATAAACATGATGTAGGTTATTAGATTAAATCAACTCATAATATTAACTTTTAATGCATGTTAGAAGATTATTGTTGCATTTCTAACCTCTTTTGGGAGATTTTCAAAATTAATAAATTTGATTAAATGCTACTTCAAATGCCTTAGTTTGTAGCCCTAGATTTCAACCCCAATAAAGTTGCTACTTCCTTTCGCTAAGTTGTCTTGTTGGAAAAATGCTTTCTTTAATCATTTTCTCCTAGATTATTTCTCATTATTGGCATGTGTCTCTATCTGTATTGATCTTACACTATATGACACTTGTGTTAGCATTGCATACGTGCATGTTTTACACTACAACAAGGTACAAATGTATTTTCTATTGTTTCACATATGACTAATAGTATGTGCATGTGTGTGATGGGTTCCAATAATGTGTCCAAAAAAATATTTAGGTTTTTTTTGTTGGTTAAAATTTGGGCATGACGTGTCAACACATAAATTTTTAACACATAAAGTTCCCAACTTATGGGATTATCAACACAGTGCATTAAGTAAGACCAAGATTAGATAGCCAATGTGTAACATCTAAAAATAAAGAGCTTGAAATTAATTGCCCACTAGGGATAGTTTAAATTAACATAGATTATGAAAATGTTACCAAGATTAGGCAATATGTGATGTGAGCTAAGTTGATAGACAACAAAGGCATAATTGAAGCATATGATTTAAGTTATGTGTTCACCAACTACTATAAGTCACAAAAAAACATTCTTAAAAGGGGCAATCAATAGACAAAGGGGGTTTATGCATGAACATAGAAAGCTTTTACTAGCATTTTGCAAGGCTTATAACATAGACACACTAGGGATTTTACATTTGAACATAGTCCTAATTCTAAAACACAAAAAATATTATAGTTTTGGTAGCACACCAACATGACATTTGTTCATTTTTTGAAGAACCTATTGGCATATAGATATCATGCATATTAACACTACCATAGTTGCATTTATCATCTAGGCCAATACTATATGGTTCATCATTAGATAGGTTAGAAAACTTATTCCATAACACAAAAATATGTCTCATTGTCTAGTGTTTAACATTATCTAGAGTGCTAACCTCTCTAAGCATATCACTATTGAACTTGAATGCCTCTAATTCACATGATTCAAAATAATATACTTGGCTACATGATTTATCTTAATGTAAAGTTTCATAAAGAAAATCCTAATGAAACCCTCCACCTCGTGCATACACTATGAATGATCTACATTAGGTTGGTTCTCAAGGTCATCCAAAAAACGTAGCTCTTCTTCTTCTTCACTTGCACTCAAATCCCACTAATGCTTCCAAAATCAAACTATTTTACTTGATTAGTAGATGTGACAATAGATCATTATAACAAATAAATGTAGTGATAACATCAAAATGGGTGGACTCATAGTCACTTGTGTCACCCAAGTAATCTAAACCATCATTGAGAATATTAGTACCAAATATAGATATTTGAGGCACCTCAAGTGAAGAACCTAGTTTTCACATCCCTATTGTATCACATTCAATGCAACTTGTTGCATAAATGTCTTCATTGCAATTAGATCCGTTAACAAACTTGTTGGTAAATCCATTAACAAAAAGTGTTGAACATGTTTCTAATCAAGTTGAACATTATTTGCTAATGAATTTGCTAGCAAGTTTTTTAATGGATTAGATTGTAGTGAAGTCATTTATGTAGCAAGTTGTAGTGAATGTGATATAATAGAGAGGCAAGATGAAGAACCTTGTAGGTTCAACATTGTTTGTTAATGAATTTGTCAGCAAGTTTGTGAATGGATTTGATTGCAGTGAAGACACTTATGTAACAAGTTGTAGTGAATGTAATACAATAGAAAGACAATATGAAGAACTAGGTTCTTCACATGAGGTGCCTCACATATCCAGATTTGGTGTTGATTTTCTAAATGATGGTTTGGGTTACCAAGGAGAGTTAAACGAATATGAACCCATCCATTTTGACTTTGGCACTAAATTTGTTTGTTGTAATAATATCGTCGCATATGTTGATCAAGTGATCTAGTTTGATTATGGAAGCATTGAGTGGAGTCTAAGTGCAAGTAAAGAAGAAGAAGAGCTACCTTATTTGAGTGACCTTGTGAATTAGCTTGATGTAGCTCATTTAGAGTGTATGCTAGATGTGTATCCTACATTTTTTCCCTTCACCTTATGTCCAATCTTGTACTCCATGTCAATTCATTCTCTCTCCTTTTAAGGAACCTAATCTACATTTTTACTTCATTTTCATTCTCATCTTGATGATGGATCACAGAGTGTGATCTAAAATGTCGATGAAAAAAATCTATATATATTTATTTGCTAGAAGATTTACAATTTCATGTCATGGACTATGGAAATATCATGTCTTCAACAGTAAAATAATGCCAAATAGACCCCTCATGACATGCTACTTATACACCTAATACTATTTTATTTAAAACTTGATGCAATTTAACAGTTTAGATGCAAACCCATGTAAATTGATTGTAGCAATATAACAAGCCACATTCAAATTGTAACTTACTTACCTAATGATGTAAGGCCTATAAAATATTGCTATGTAGCCATGGAATCTTTGATACCAATGAATTCGTAACTTGACCCTATCACATCAATTATGACATGAATAAATCCCATCAATTAGATAATAACTTATTAAACTACAACCCTTAAGATATTGCCATGTCACTATAGAGGCTCTTATGTACCTGTACACACATGACTTCACTTTGACATTATATTGATCTCACACTATATGACACTTGTGTTAGCGTTTCATACGTGCATGTGTTACACTACAAGGTGCAAATGTATTTTCTAGTATGACTAATAATATGTGCATGTGTGTGATGGGTTCCAATAATGTGTCCAAAAAAATATTTAGGTTTTCTTTGTTGGTTAAAATTTGGGCATGACATGTCAACACATAAATTTTTAATGCATAAAGTTCCCAACTTATGGGATTATCAACACAGTGCATTAAGTAAGACCAAGATTAGATAGCCAATGTGTAGCATCTAAAAATAAAGAGTTTGAAATTAATTGCCCACTAGGGATAGTTTATTAACATAGATTATGAAAATGTTAACAAGATTAGGCAATATGTGATGTGAGCTAAGTTGATAGACAACAAAGGCATAATTGAAGCATATGTTTTAAATTATGTGTTCACCAACTACTATAAGTCACCAAAAACATACTTAAAAGGGGCAAGGAATAGACAAAGGGGGTTTATGCATGAACATAGAAAGGTTTTGCTAGCATTTTGCAAGGCTTATAACATAGACACACTAGGGATTTTACATTTGAACATAGTCCTAATTCTAAAACACAAAAAAATATTATAGTTTTGGTAGCACACCAACATGGCATTTGTTTATTTTTTGAAGAACCTATTAGCATATAGGTGTCATGCCTATTAACACTACCATAGTTGCATTTATCATCTAGGCCAATACTATATGATTCATCATTAGATAGGTTAGAAAACTTATTCCATAACATAAAAAATAGGTCTCATTGTCTAGTGTTTCAACATTATCTAGAGTGCTAACCTCTCTGAGCATATCACTATTGAACTTGAATGCCTCTAATTCACATGATTCAAAATAATATACCTAGCTACATGATTTATCTTAAAATATAAAGTTTCATAATTTTTAGAAAATCCCAATGAAACCCTCCACCTCATGCATACACTATGAATGATCTACATTAGATTGGTTCTCAAGGTCATCCAAATAAAGTAGCTTTTCTTCTTCTTCACTTGCACTGAAATCCCACTAATGCTTCCAAAATCAAACTATTTTACTTGATTAGTAGATGTGACAATATCATTATAACAAATAAATGTATTGATAACATCAAAATGGGTGGACTCATAGTCACTTGTGTCACCCAAGTAATCTAAACCATCATTGAGAATATTAATACCAAATATAGATATGTGAGGCACCTCAAGTGAAGAACCTAGTTTTTCACATTGCATCCCTATTGTATCACATTCAATACAACTTGTTGCATAAATGTCTTCATTGCAATGAGATCTGTTAACAAACTTGTTGGCAAATCCATTAACAAAAGTGTTGAACATGCGTCTAATCAAGTTGAACATTATTTGCTAATGAATTTGCTAGCAATTTTTTTAATGGATTAGATTGTAGTGAAGTCATTTATGTAGCAAGTTGTAGTGAATGTGATATAATAGAGAGGCAAGATGAAGAACCTTGTAGGTTCAACATTGTTTGTTAATGAATTTGTTAGCAAGTTTGTGAATGGATTTGATTGCAGTGAAGACACTTATGTAACAAGTTGTAGTGAATGTAATACAATAGAAAGACAATATGAAGAACTAGGTTTTTCATATGAGGTGCCTCACATATCCATATTTGGTGTTGATTTTCTAAATGATGGTTTGGGTTACCAAGGAGAGTTAAGCGAATATGAACCCATCCATTTTGACTTTGGCACTAAATTTGTTTGTTCTAATAATATCATCACATATGTTGATCAAGTGATCTAGTTTGATTATGGAAGCATTGAGTGGAGTCTAAGTGCAAGTGAAGAAGAAGAAGAGCTACCTTAGTTGAGTGACCTTGAGAATTAGCTTGATGTAGCTCATTTAGAGTGTATGCTACATGTGTATCCTGCTTTTTTTCCCTTCACCTTATGTCCAATCTTGTACTCCATGTCAATTCATTCTCTCTCCTTTTAAGGAACCCAATCTACATTTTTACTTCATTTTCATTCTCATCTTGATGATGGATCACAGAGTGATCTAAAATATCAATTAAAAAAATCTATATATATATATATTTATTTACTAGAAGATTTACAATTTCATGTCATGGACTATGGAAATATCACGTCTTCAACTATAAAATAATGCCAAATAGACCCCTCATGACATTCTACTTACATACCTTATACTATTTTATTTAAAACTTGATGCAATTTAACAATTTAGATGCAAACCCATGTAAATTGATTGTAGCAATGTAACAAGCCACATTCAAATTGTAACTTACTTACCTAATGACCCAATGCTTATAAATTATTGTTATGTAGCCATGGAATCTTTGATACTAATGAATTCATAATTTGACCCTATCACATCAATTATGACATTAATAAATCCCATCAATTAGATAATAATTTATTAAACTACAACCCATAAGATATTGCCATGTCACTATAGAGGCTCTTATGTAGGTACACACATGACTTCATTTTGACATTGTCACATTTATACACATCAATCTATTTTTTGAGAACATCATTTCTCTGGACATACTGTAATTACTAACATGGATCATCTCAGTAAATTTATTGAAAGTATCACTTGCCAAGGGAACTTCCACTATTCTCCCTATAGCCAGTATATGGTAACCATAAAGACATGGTTCAACACACTTACATAGAAAATGATTGTTGATAGCAAGCCACTGAAATATCATAACAAAATTGTATTATCTAAGGTAAGGATTTATCTTTTATAAATATTTTCATGAACTAGTCCACCATTAAAATAGTACCTAAGACTTGATTGAGGTCAAAATGAGATTTTGTACAAGGTGAAAGGTAAATTTAGAAAAAAATGGCCACCTTAGTTATGGTTACCAAGAAATGTTGGTACTCATTCAACCCTTTAATTATTTATCATTATGGGAAATGTAGGTTCTTGTTTGCCACCTTAATTATAAGTTCATGGGAATTTTAGGTTATATATATTACTTCCTTAATTACAACTTGATGGGAATCCAGGTTTCAATTAACCACATCAATTACAACTTGAAGAAAAAATTAGGTTTTAATTTTCCATCTAAATTCCAGATTTATAGGAATTTACATTTTACTTGGCCACCTCAATTAAAATCCATTCTAAATTTAATCTTTTATTTTCCAGGTCTCAATTACAAATTTGCATAAAACTTAGGTTTTAATTTGCCACCTCTATTACAAATTTATGCAATATTTAGATTCTAATCTACCAAGTTGATTAAAAATGACATGCATTTTAGTTTTACAATTAACCACATTTAATATTTAAAATTATATTTCAATAAGAATAGCCACCCACTCTATCACTTCATGTCAATTTCTAAAAAAATGCTAGGGGAATTATGCCTCTGTATAGAGGATTTGCCAAGATATCTATATAATCTTCTAAGGATCAAGTCTTAAAGTATACCTTAGACGTGGAAAAGGTTGATAAGTTCATTGACAAAGTTAGACAAATCCATCTCTAAATTTAAGGAAATCTTAAGGAATCTCAAGCTATAAGTGGTGCCATGGTCAACATAGCATGGAGCACAAGTTCTATGTTGATGACATAGTATGGGAATACTTGTGTAAAGAGAGGTTTTGAGAGACTTTATGGAAGCTCAAACCTTCAAAATATTATTCTTTTGAGATCATAGAATAGGTAGGTTAGAATGCTTTCATGTTAGATTTTCTAAAATATATGAAAATCTTCTTAATTATCAATCCTTACGAGTTGAAATTATTTGATCCTTTTTTGTTTGATGAAAATGATGATGGTGTTTTACCAAATATAATGATTTTACACCTAATGTGTAAAAAAACATAGTTGATAAATGAAAAAAAAAACACACCTAACGAAATAAAATGGGTTAAAAAAAAAGTTCCCACATTTAATCAATCCCTAAACTTTAAAAAAAGTCCACTAAATATATAATTTCAATGGTCAAACAATCAATAGCAATTTTAGACCTCATTCACAAAAAGTGGCAAATATTTGTCCTATTTTTATTGGCCAAAATTGACCTTTGACTGTTGAAGTGGATGATGTTGGAATAGCCATTTTTGAACCTCTAATTAATTTTATGACTTCTTAAAAAATCCATTAAATATATAATAGAACTTATAATTCACTTTAAGGAAAAAAAATTCCCATATTTTGATGAATCCCTATAAACTTTTTTAAAAAGTCCACTAAATATAACATTATTTAACCTCTAATCAAGTTTATGACTTTGTAATAAAAAGTCCACTAAATATATAACTATACTTCTAATTAACTTTTAAAAGGAAACTATTTGCAGGAAAACATACTTTAAGAAGAAGAAAAAAACAGTTTACTAAATATAAACATATAGTCGTAGTCTGTAGAGCCTCTAATTAACTTTTATAGCGGAACAAATTTGTCGGATAACTTAATTTATCCGAAAGCGTAGGAGATATGTACGTGAGATGTGAGGTTTTCCTGGGTATGACGTCACTAACCAGAACCAAATAAGTTACGTAAGAGGTGTGGGTTTGGATGAACGTTTTTGTACATAGGTAGTACAGGATAAGTTAAAAAACCCCGTTGAACACAAAGTCTGTGTGGCCACGATAGCAGGTTTGACGAGCAGCAGCCTCAAAACTCGGAGCCCCGATTTTTCAGCGCCTAAAAAACGTCAACGTCATCACCCGGCAGTGATCTCATTAGCGTTTAACTGACCGACCACTCCCTCAGTAAATCACGAAAACGCCGCAAACTAGGTAGCCGTCCATAAAGCTGTTCCAGAAAAGGATGAATACCCGCCTCTTCAACATTTGGAAAGAGCGCCGAAAATTTCCATTTGAATCGTACAACCACAAATGAGTCAACGGACCAACACAGGAGAATCAGCCTCGATAAATTGTGTTGCAGTTTTACCCATTGCCAATGTGCTTTCAAATTATCGTCTCTCTTTTACAAACAATCCGCTTTGATTAGGTATTTGACTGTGTCGAACAGAGTTTAATGTATGAATGCAGCCTATACAGTCAGTCTCCTCGATATCCCCGCTCTGTCCTGCAAAGCCTTTAGCCGGACTAAGACCAGATGGATTCAAGCCCAAGCATGCTCAATCAGTCGCTTGCAGGAGGATGCTTAATATACCATCCGTCACCTTGGGCGATACATTTACTAAGCAATGGCCGAATGCTTATACTTGTAATTACGCCCTTAAAACTGAAGGTTTTAGTGGTGCAGACTCCGAATTGGTTGAAAATCCTGCCAATAGGCCCAGTTCCCCAAAGCAAATGCTGGCCTCGAAATGGAAGGAATACGCCGGGTGTAACGACTGGAACGGCCTCCTCGACCCCTTGGACGCCAACTTAAGGCGAGAAATTATCAAATATGGGGAGTTTGTGCAGGCCACTTATACTGCCTGCGACTTCGACCCGCAGTCCAAAACGTACGGCCGCTGCAAATATCCCAAAAAATCGTTGCTCAGGCAGACGGGGCTCCGGAGCTCCGGATACAGAGTCACTCACCACGTCCACGCCACGTCTGGCGTCCAAGTTCCGGCATGGCTCATGCCCATGATGTCCGACGGAGATGCCACGTGGATGTCCCGGCAGACAAGCTGGATCGGATTCGTGGGCGTGTGCGAGGATGACGTGGAAGTCGCCAGGCTTGGGCGAAGAGACATCGTGGTGGCATTCAGAGGCACTGTCACCCCTCTCGAATGGGTCGAGAATCTCCGTGACGTTTGGACGCCGACGTGTCACCCTCGTGCCGACGTGGACTGCGAGGCCAAGGTCCAAACTGGGTTTTGGAATCTGTACAGTTGTAAGGACCAGAATGGGCGAAGCGTGTCCAGTGATGTGTTGGGTGAAATAGAGCGACTGTTGAAGTTGTTCGAAGGGGAAGAAGTGAGTATCACAATCACTGGCCACAGTCTGGGAGCAGCGCTTGCGTTGCTCACCGCCTACCAGGTCGGTGCAGCCGGTTTCCGTTGTAAAGATGGACGTTCCGTTCCGGTGACGGTGTTTTCCTTCGGCGGGCCGCGGGTGGGGAACCGGGCGTTTGGTCAGAAAATGGAGGAGATGGGAATTAAAGTGCTCCGAATCGTTAACACGCAGGATGTTGTGACTAAAGTTCCCGGCGTGGTGTTCGGCGCGTGGGTGCAGCGCTACCGGAAGAAGAAATACGTAAAGATTTTGGAAAGAATGGCGCGGGCGTATTGGCACGTTGGAACGGAGCTCCGGGTGAACAATAAACATTCGCCGTATTTAAAGCCGGACGCCGATATGGCCTGCTGTCATGATCTCGAAGCTTACCTCCATCTTGTCGATGGTTTCCTTAGCTCTTCTGTTCCCTTCCGCTCGACTGCCAAAAGAGATATTCTTCAATTGCTCGTCAATCAAAAATCCAACGTTCTGCTCACGGCAGCCAAGAGAAGTTGTCAGAATGGATCAAATTTTATTTAGTTGGTATGTTGTAATTTGTGCACACCGTAAATAACTGGCACGTTGTCATATGGGAATTTTTGAGTCGACCTGCTCAACCCAATTCTCTGGACCTGTTTGACCATGTGCTTTGTTGATCGGATTGTCTTCGACCAGCAGCAATTTTACAACGTACTGGCTAGTTATGCCGAGAGGCATACTCAGAGCAAGGGCTGACAGATTCAGATTCCCTAAACATTTAGATTCTGTAAACAAAAATCATAAAATATTTAAATAAATAAATTCATGTAAATAAGATTCATTGGAAAATCGTCCATTTTCTTTTTTGGTTCCATAGTTTTTGTTATTTTGTCATTTTCAATTTTATTTTTAAATTTTAATTTTTTTTTTTTTTTTTTTTTCAATTTCTTTTTCAAAGAAACTATGGAAAAGAGATATCCATGAAATACTTTAGATATATATTTTGCTCTTCCGTCCACACAATACCAATCAAAAGTTGTTTATATTTACTATTGTACATATAACTAGTTCAGTGAAGTCACTTGAATCCAAAATGGTAGGTCACGGGGTCAAATAATTCGAGGTCCAAGGGAGCAATCAAGAAATATAGATAGGATTCAGACTGCCTTCGTTCTTAGTGTAAATCATGTTTTCCTGCTCTGCTTGTAAAAATCATGCTATAATATTTAATAATTACAATTATAGAGGCTGTTTAGGCCCAATGGAACAATCAAGAAATATCGGTATGGTGCAGATTCCTTACTTTTTAATGTCAATCCTGATTTTCTGCTCTGTTTGTAAAAATCATACTGTATCATTTAAGAATGAAAATTATTAGAAGCAATTTTTCGGATCCTAAAGCCGTTTTAATGAAGAAAGTTATCTGTTAATAGACGGGTCAAATTATTCGAGGTCTAACGGAGCAATCAAGGAATATAAATATGATTCAGATTGCCTTCGTTCTTAGTGTAAATCCTGTTTTCCTACTCTGCTTGTAAAAATCATACTACAAGGTTTAAGAATGTAAATATTAAGAGGCTGTTTATGCCCGATGAAGCAATCAAGACATATCGATATGATGCAGATTTCCTTGGTTCTTAATGTCAATCCTGGTTTTCTGCTTTGCTTGTAAAAATTGTAATGTAACATTTAAGAATGAAAATTGTTAGAAGCAATTTTGCAGGTCTTAACGCTGTTTTAATGATACAAAGTTTTTCTTAATAGAGTACTAGTTTAAATGTGATATTGTTCGATGTTTTATGGGGATTCAACTGCATGATAGTTTTTAAGTGAATTTTTATAGATTATTCTTAAATATTAATGAGTTTAATAGTCAAAAGTAAATTTTGGTCAATAAAATTTGGACAACTATTTACCATTGTTTGGTGTAAATGGTAAAAAATTACTATTGACCATTTAATTATTAAAACAATGACATTATACAAGTATGAGCTGGTAATGTAAATGCCATCATAAATTTCTTGTAATTTAATGCAAAACAATGACATTCATGTTGACTCTAAACTACTTCTTCATGCTTGTCACATGAGGAGGTGAGAAATCCAATTCATGCACCTACGCCTGAATTTAATGATGGGAAGCAAATGATGATTAAGAAGGATTATCAACTTATGATAACTGATTATTTACTTATATAATATTATATGTCATGTTTTGTATACTAATGTGCATATTGTTTATTTGTATTAATAGCTGGAGATATAATCTAACCTTGACCATAGGAGGTTTGATCAACAAAGGCTAGTTGTTAATTATTATATTGGTTCTTCATCTTCCTTACATGCCAAGAGAGGCCAATTGTTTAATGAAACTCCATAGTCTTATCTATAGACATTTTGTTGTATGCCTTTATGACATGTAGGCATAGATTTGAATTTTTCCTATGTATATGGCTTCACACACACACACACACACACACACACACACACACAACTTTATATACATATACATATATATACATTGTAGCCTATATGTCATTGTAGCTTTTATGACACTATATGACATTTTCATGACATATATATATATATATATATATATATATATATATATATATATATATATATATATATTCTTGGCTTAAATATTTTAAATGGTTTGAATAATAAGGCTTAAGATTATTCATTGTTGAGCATGATCATAAATATTTTTTTTAAATGATCTTAATACTCACTTTAAACTTAAGATTGTTTTCTTTGTTGATAGTGATCAAAATATGATTCTTTGCTAGCACCTATATATTTAAGGCTTCTATTTGGTATAAGATGGAAACATAAAACTTTACTAGCACTTGTATATGTAATGCCTTCTCCACATGCTTTAATTGAGGAAAAATGAAATTTAGTGTCCTTTTACTTGTTGATTTTACGAAATTTATTATTTCCCTAT